>JAKSXM010000040.1:0-2500000 GCA_022575985.1 Anagrus nilaparvatae | reverse complement strand
CTTAATTCGATAATGGTTTTGAAATATCACTAGTTACAATATTTTCAGATACTAGTACTTTCATAGAATTAAATGAGGTATTACACCAAAAAATACCCTGCCAAGTAATTGGCACTATGGTTCCTCATTAGCAATAACAAAATGTTGTCAATATTCTATTTTACCTAATAAAAAATTAAAATATTAGAATAATTGTGCCAAATATTCTAAATTTAATAAAGAAAGTGGATAAACTTTCTCCTGATACCCAAAAAATTTTCAAACATCAATAAAAAGATATTTTTTTAACTTTTTAATGTAAAAAATTTTGAAAAAAAAAAATTCGAAAAATTACGTATCAGATGGAGAGATACTTTAAAAACGATAATTCTAGATATTCGTACTTTTATAGGAAGAAATTAAGTATTATGCCCTAAAATAAAAAAATTGTTAAATTATTGTTTTTTTCTAATTTTTTTATGTAAAAAATTTTAAAAGAAAATTTTTTAAAAAAATTAGGTATCAGATTGTTGATATCCAGTTAAAAAGATAATTCTACATATTAGTACTTTCATGGAAAAAAATGAGGTACCGCGTCCAAAAAGAAAAAAAAGTATGCTATTTTTTTAATTATTTTATGTAAAAAATTAAAAAAAAAAAAATTTCGAAATATTATGTATCAGATGGGGAAATCCTTTACAAACGATAATTCTAGATATTCGTACTTTCATAGGAAAAAATTAAGTATTACGTCCTAAAATAAAAAAAATTTTGGCGGTTTTTGTATTTTTTGGCGACAAAAATTTTAAGAAAAAAATTTTGAAAAAATTAAGTATCAGGTCCAAAAAATTACTATAAATGATATTTCTAAAACTAGTACTTCCACAGAAATAAATTAAGTACTGCGTCCATAAAGAAAAAAAAAGTTGGTATTTTTTGTATTTTTTGGTGAAAAAAATTTTGAGAAAAAAATTTTAAATAAATAAATTATAAGATTCGAGATATCGAGTAAAAACGATACTTCTAGATATCAGTACTTTCGTGGGAAAAAATGAAGTACTACGTCCAAAAAGAAAAAAAATTATGGTATTTTTTTAATTATTTTATGTGAAAAATTAAAAAAAAAAATTTCGAAAAATTATGTATCAGATGGAGAAATCCTTTACAAACAATAATTCTAGATATTCGTACTTTCATAGAAAAAAATTAAGTATTACGTCCTAAAATAAAAAAAATTTTGGCGTTTTTTGTATTTTTTGGCGACAAAAATTTTGACAAAAAAATTAAAAAAAAATTAAGTATTAGGTCCAAAAAATTACAATAAACGATATTTCTAAAACTAGTACTTCCATGGAAATAAATAAGGTACTACGTCCAAAAAGAAAAAAAAAATTGGTATTTTTTGTATTTTTTTGTGAAAAAAATTTTAGGAAAAAAATTTTCAGAAAATTAAGTATCCGATTTGAAATATCATGTGAAAACTATACTTTCAAATACAAGTACTTTCATGGGAATAAATGAGGTATTGCATCCAAATTAAAAAAAAAAAAAGCAGTTTGAGATTTTTTGATAAAAAAATGTTTGGAAAAGAAAATTAGGTCTTAATTCGATAATGGTTTTGAAATATCACTAGTTAAAATATTTTCAGATACTAGTACTTTCATAGAATTAAATGAGGTATTACACCAAAAAAAAAAAAAATATTGCAGTTTTTTTTATTTTTCTTTTTTTTTAATTTTGACAAAAAAAATTTTGATAAAATTAAGTATCAGATCCAAAAAATTACAATAATCAAGGATCTTAAAACTAGTACTTCCATGGAAATAAATTAGGTACTACGTCCAAAAAGAAAAAAAAAATTGTTGTTTTTTGTATTTTTTTGTGAAAAAAATTTTAGAAAAAAAATTTTTTAAGTATCCGATTCAAAATATCATGTGAAAATCATACTTTCAAATATAAGTACTTTCGTGGAAATAAATGAGGTGTTACATCCAAATTTAAAAAAAAAAAAGTACCTCGTGCTTTTTTGGTGAAAAAATTTATGAAAAAAAAATTAGGTCTTCCATAATGTTTGTGAAATATCACCGATTACATACGTACGTACGTACACACACATAGAGACTTTTTTTAAAAACCGGTTTTTTAGCTTCCTGGCGTCCCAAAACGTGCTTATATGCCAAAAAATAGAAAATCAAATTTTGACCTAACACAATGGTTCCTCTTTGAGGAACCAAAATTTTAAAATAACTCCCGAAACCAGGATTATTCTAATCCCTCATTCGAAATTATTTTATTTAAATTAACTAAATATAAATTTTTAAAATAATTTACTATAAAATCTTTGTTTTGAAGACTTACATATTAGAAATAACATAAAACTTGAAAAAAGAACAAACCATCCCCAACCTCCATCAGGTGGATCCGGGTTCTGTTTAATTTTAAGTGGATCTCCATAAATTTCCTCTTCATTTAAACCATTTTCAATATTATTTTCAAAATGACTCTCTTTCTTCACTTGATTCGTCATTGTTTAATTTTTTTTAGTCACTTATGCATGCATCAAGCATTATTAAATAGTTTGTTTAGTGTGAAAAATTCTTTGAATATTTCAAATTATCAGGTAGCATACACTTTGAGATCAAACCTCTTATAAGTGTATACTTTGAGAATGGTTCCGTGTATACATTGAGATATGTATTTTGAGAAGGTGAACTTGTACACTCTGAGAAGTAGGCGTATTTTTTTTTTAATTAATCTTGAATAATAATACATTAATAAAATAATTTGAGTATAAAGTCATTTATTAAATAAATGGATGTACCGTATAGGAGCCAGTTTTCGAACGTATTGGCTTTCGATCAAATACACACATATTAGCTTTTATATAAAAAAGTATGCATAATTTATCTAAAACCGAGTTTTATTATGAAACTATAAACCCTAAAGAACTAATTTCTACGTTACCGATATTAAAAAACAACTTAAATTAATAAAAAAAATAAGAAAAATGCTCTCTTGTACAACCTTAGGAGATTTTTCTCATCGTTTTCACCAAATCTCATGTGTTATTAAAATCGAGTTTTAGGGATACCTACTCTATGCCGAATACTAAAAATGCTTTTAATTACGTTGTGATGCTTTAATAAATGAAGGGAAAGGGTTATATTCACTTACTTATTGCAAATTTATTTTAAATAGGTATATCGATAATCGAATCCGAACTTTTTTACACGTATGGGTATTTTCGATATTTTCAATTTAATTACACTTTTTTTAATTTAAACGATATTTATTTAATAATAATACACTAAATTTGTCATAATTACATTATTTATACTATATTTTATAATAATTAATAGAATATTTAATAAACTAACACACATAAACACAATTTAAAGTACTTATATACTTATGTATCACTTTGTTTATAACACAATAAATGTTCGTAAATGCTTTGATTTTAATAAAAATAACGTATACACGCTTTGAAATGAAAAAAAACCTTTATTTTAATATTAAAAATATATAAAAACTATATTCCAACACTTTTTTCATAAAATTTATGTCGTTTTTACTTTTAAATACACAAATAATTAAACAGGTAAACGACCCCTAATAAATTCGCGCGCAAACTGAACATATACAGCAGGTTGCTTACATAAGGCGCCTATTTTGTTTCCTTGAGTTTTAAAAACATTATATCAACTATTATCTTTCGTTAATTAAAATTAAAAAGCAAATTTTAATAAATAAATGTTTAAAATACATGATTATACAAGATTGTAGTTCATCTGTTGTTTACTATATTTTATTCTTATTATAGGTATTTTATATTAAAAAAACAAGAAAAAAGAAGTGAAGAGGGAGTTAAGAAATAGGTATAGTTATACCTATAAAAATTCTATTAAAACGAGCGCGATTTCAACTTAGTTTTAACGATTTTAAAATTATCGAAAATTAATTCGATCAAAATGATACTATTATCAAAAATAGAATTTGCATTATCGAAATTACCTTACCTTGTACACTTGTAATAAATGTAAATTATTAATTACCCATCAATAAATTTGATATTTTTTTAATTGGCATAATAAAATATAGGATTTCCCTGATCAAATGCAACAATATTTAACACCAAATATTAATTTTAAAGTATATTTTTCAACAAATAAAGATACAGCTAGGTATAAGAAAGTGACTTCTGATCGAAAACCGGCTCCTATACGGTATATGTATAAGTACAATATTTAAATGTTAAATGCAATTGTAAACAATAATATAAAGGAATAATTTATAAATATATTAATTTATCGTCATTCGTTAAATATGTTGTTGCATTAAATTGTCTAAACAAAAATGGGCTGCGACTTCAAAATCAGCTACGAATTTTTTTATTAAAAGATTTTTTTATCAAATAAAAAAAATTAAAGAAATAATTTAATTATGCACGTTTTACTTTTTATTTAATCTTATCTACTAGCTTATCTGATAAAGTATTTCAAATATAAAAAATCATAAATAAATAAATTTTATAATTTATTTATTTTTTAATTTTAACGTCTAATCTTATGGATAAGTTTGTGATAATGAAATACGACCTTTTCGAGACAAATATTTTTTATTTAATTTTTAAAAATCCTATATTTCGAGCATAATATCTTGCTCCTCTTCAGGGATCTATAATAATTATTACATGAATATATTATAAAATGATAGATAATGTTTATAAAAATTTATATATATTACTAACCAACAATTGCATAATTAATTAGTTTTTGGTATTATTATAACGTCAATAGTTTAATAGTCAACAAAAATATAAATAATCTCTACTTATAATTAATTAATATTTTTTTATAATAAAACATTTTTTTAAAAATAAATAAAACTTTTAACACATTGATATTTAGTTACTAAATCACTGATACTGATGTTTTTGGTAATGCGCATGCTTAACTAAAAACATTTTACATTTTGATTTTTGTTTAGTGTAAAACATACATATTACAGATTGCCAACGTTGATATTGAAGCTATAAAATAGTAAAATTATTTATGATTGGTATTAATGGTGAAAATGTTTGAATTTTTATAGTATAATATCAATAATTTATTATATTTGGTCAATGATTATATTATATGAATCAGCAATGGCCTTCTCTACACCAGCACATAATTATGTTTTATGATTATCATGTTTGTGGCTGGATATTTTTTTCCCAGCTACACTGTAATAAAAACATAACCTCAAAATTACATATTTAAAATGATTATTTCGAATATCCCAGCTACATAACAAAAAACTTATAACCGGTTTGTGTACACACAACCAAAATGCATGGATCATGTTTACTTACATCTGTAATCTTAACAGCATAGACACACAAAAAACAATAAAATTTCCTATTTTTATAATTTGTAATTATCACCTTTACTAAATGTTAAGATTCTAAATCCAAACTATTATGATTTCCTAAACGCGTATTATTCTAGGTCCCTAAATCAAAAAAATTTTCTAAGTCCCTAAACCCAAATTATTCTAAGTCCCAAAATTGAAATTATTCCAAGTCCAATTTGACCCCCCCCCCCCTTAATTTTCAAATTCCGAAGTACCCCCTCCCTATAAACATGTTCCATGTTAATATCTAACAAACATGATTATCATAAAACATGATTATTTGCTGGTGTAGAGAGGGCCAATCAATGTGTTCAAAATTTTATTTATTTTAAAAAAAATGTTTTATTATAAAAAAATATTAATTAATTATACAATTGTTGGTTAGTAATATATATAAATTTTTATAAACATTATCTATGATTTTATATATTAATGTAATAATTATTATAGATCCCTGAAGAGGAGCAAGATATTATGCTCGAAATATAGGATTTTTAAAAATTTAATAAAAAATATTTGTCTCGAAAAGGTCGTATTTCATTATCACAAACTTATAATTTATTTAAAAATTTTTTAGAATTATTTAATTATTCATTTTGAGAATCATCTTATTACGTTGTTCTGACTATAACTATTAATATGTCGATTTTACTAAATTTTTAAAACAGTAAATATTAACCAAGTTATTAAACATAATTATTGATAAGATACTTACAAACAAACTTTCAATAAAAATTTATTATTAAAAAAAAAAAATTTACATTATACGTATATTCCAAAGACAATTCTGATTTTTCTTAAACATGTATTTTTTAACACTAAGAAGCTTCTTTTTGGTTACATTTACTTTACATTTACAAGCAGATTTTCGAGTATCTTAATGTTGATATACTTTGATAAAAGTATTGCATACAATTTCTTATATCACTATATAAATATTTAAAAATTAATAAAATGCTTTAGTCTCATGACGATAATCTTTAAATATACACTCTTTTAGTATGGTGAAGGATATTACCAAATTATAATTAAATATAATATACTCTTCGAATATAATTAAAGTACAAAAAATATATTAATCATTAAAGCACTTTTTAAATTTGTAATTTCTTTTATTTTAAAAATGTTAATCGGTTCGACGATACAGAGACACGCATACAGACAGACAGACAAATAAATTTTCAGATAGAGTAAGATATTTAACAGTGATGATTCTCGAGGATAATTCTATTAGTTTTCAATGTTTTTTTTTCTTCAAAATATTAAATTTGTAATAATACTAAAATCTCGAGTTTTAAAGTATTATCAATAGAACTTGAAAAGAGAAAAAAATAAATAAACGATCAAGCATCTGTTGTTAATACTTCTACGAAATTAATAACTAAAAAAGAAAACACTCTATGATCTAGAGAGAAAAATAAGATTCTAATATGATTTATTCTAATATGATCTATTAACAATCTATGCCACGATTTACAATATCACCGGGATGATAGAATACGTAATCTTATAAATATGATTATATAATATGCTAAAATGTTTTCCAATGTGATCAAAGAAGGATAGATTATGGATTGAATGTGCTGTGGGTTAAAATTTTTTAATAATTATTTATTTATTTATTTACCAGTAGCTCGAAGGTTTATACATATAAGTATGTAGCTCACGGAGATAAAATATTATCTGTTAGTAAGCCAGGTTCCAAAATTTAAAAAACAAGGTTACAATATAAAAATTAAAAATTAAGCAACAATTAAATACAAATATAAATTAAGTAAAATAAAATAAAAGTTATTTTAGTCAAAAATAACATATATAATATAAAATATTGCAATAATTTTTTTAATTAATTTTTTTTTTTCTTCGCAATTTTATTCAAGCAAAATTCAAGTGCAGCAGTTTTGCAGTGTACAATTAAAAATTGAAACGCAGTTTTTGACACTCTCTGGTAAATCTGCTCTCAGAATTAACAGAAATTAAAAATATATAAGAAAAAAAAAATTAGCTGTTAATTTCAGTAGAAGCTTTCTGTATTATTTTGTTCTTAAGTTTTACGTAATAGGTGGCCCTGAAAAGGGCCGGTGGTTTTTTTTTTGCATTTGATGCGTGGCCCCAGCCACACATTTTCACAAGATTAATAAATCACAAGTACACAACAAATTCAATCATACAAATTATACGCATACACATACGTACACAAACATACAAAAGATAAATAAAACTCACATATTTCAATACGAGCACCTCGTGCTCAGGTGACTTCTCCTGGCCAGGACTTTCATTGTCCACCTCTTCGAGCCTACGAGCTCGGAAAATTGCACCAAGCGATTCAAACGTATGAGGATTCAACGTCCGAAAGCCATGGACTCCTCCAAATGCATCAAGCACATCAGCAGCAATCAAAAACCAGCAAACAATCTCATCCACAGCATAGCGAAAGTGTCAAGGTAGCCGCGTGCGTGAAGGCTGAAGTCAGGACGGTAAATGCTGCTTTGTTTTTTTTTTCTTTAGGAAGAAAATAGCCCCTCCTCTCTACTTTCCGTGAGAAACAACTACCGACGGCGCGACGCGAGCACCTGCATACAAGTATGCAAATGCATTGTTCCTCTCCGTTAGAAACGAAGTAATCTTGATTTAGAGGTATTGAATGCGTCACATTGATATGCGTTTACACTCCATCATGAAAAATTAGAAGAAAAATGACGGGTGATAGTTGGCATGAATAATTAGGCAAAAACTTGGCCAGATTCGCGGTTATAGTTATAAACCTTCGCCGACTTCGAGCACGTTCATTGATTGGAGTGCGCGCGAAAAATTCATTACGAAGTTTACTATGTAAAAATTATGAGACGTGGCAAGGGAGGATTTTACCAATTGGCCCTTTTTAGGGCCACGTTCCTTAAAACGGAAAATCACAAGTACTTGACAGGAGCAAAGGCGATAGCAAAGAAATGTTACAGCCGCTATGAGCAAAAGGAGGCAAAACCAAGACAAAAGCTACGCGCGGCCAAGCTCGTGGCAAGGCTGTCAAAAGGCACAGCAAGGCCAGAGGTCAGCGGCAGAGCCACGAACAGATATACTTTTTTTGTCTAAAAGTAACATCAGCATTTGGATTAGCTTATTTTTAAAGGAAAAATATTTGAATTGTCAGTTAAAAAGAATAATATGCACATTTAAAAATGAATATAATTAGAAAAGTGAAAGGCAAAACTTAAAATTCATTAATTAAAAATGAAGTTTATTAAAAAGTTTAATATTCTAAAAGTATAGAGTTGTAAATGTTAACAAAATTCATAAAAGACATTTGTATCGAAGTAATTAATAATGGTTCTTTTGAAAAGTAAAATTACAGTTGCTCGAAACATCGAAACAAGCTCGAGCATAAATATATTATTTAAGTT
This sequence comes from Anagrus nilaparvatae, assembly GCA_022575985.1. NCBI lineage: Eukaryota > Metazoa > Arthropoda > Insecta > Hymenoptera > Mymaridae > Anagrus > Anagrus nilaparvatae. The sequence goes on along the minus strand of JAKSXM010000040.1, from coordinate 2,491,223 downwards.
TCTACTACTATAATACAAAGTAGAAAATTCATTAACTATTTAGAAAGGATAAGAAACTAGCGAATGAAAAGAAAAATTTAGTTATATAGAGAATGTTAAGAGTCAGCAAAGACATCGAGAACCCAAGCGTCTTCATTTTGACACTTTGAAAATTTTGCATTATAAGCTCGTAAAACTAATTCATCATTCATCAAGGATATCTTGACGCGTTGATGATGTACGAGCGGAAATCCCCTTGCATAGTTTACCAAGCGCGAGGAGGAAATCGCGTCTCCGCTCATTGGTCTTGTGGATGGAATAAATATTGCCTTTGCAATAAGTTAGACTCGTTAAATTACAACTTTCTTTGAATTTGCAATAATAGTCGCTCTGGTTCCCCTAGCGAATTTCGAATTTCGAATTTCTCTTCTCTTGGTTCTAAAAGTTCGATTTTACGAAGGGAAAACCACAAAACAGCCCGAGCTTGATCGCTGCACCAAGGGAAATGCGGATTTTCAATTTCTCAACTTGAAATCTTGTTTTAGTTTTATCAAGTTTAACTAAGTATTTTCTTATCTCGTATGCTGTTTTTTCAAAATTTATAAATAAAAGTTATATGCAGACAAAGAAAAAAAAATAGGAAAAAGCTTATTTTATTTTTAATATAGTTTTTTATGACAAAAGCAAGTTAAGTAAAATGTAACTTTTTAAAAAAAGATTCGAGAGAGTAAAATTATGTAAGTGGCATATATAGATTTAGAAAAAGAAGTTTCAAATGTTTTAAGTGTTGTTGTAAAACTGATAGTCCAAGTCTCTTTTATACCAAGTTATTCAGCTGAAAGAGCTTATATTTCTCTTAAACTTAATTTCGATACCTTTTCTCGAAAGTTTAGCCACGAAGTAGAAGAAAGCTCGTGTGCGCTTTTGACATTATACTCAGGTCTCATGCAGAAATATAAAGAGCTACAAGCAGTTTTTCATATCGCGATATAATATTGAAACTAAACTCTTGGGATGATAAAAAAAAAAAACTTTCACTCAGATACGTCGGCCAGAGTTTAAAAATCTTGATTTCCCGGGGGTATTTCAGTAGAACTTGATTTTATAAGCACGTTAATGATTCTCTCTTATCGAATAGTTTATAATACATTAAAGTCGTGTTATTCGAGGGAAAAAAGACTTATGCCTTTACTAATACTTACCATTCGTCTTGGGAATACAAACCTTGAAAATGATCACGATTTCTCAATAAAAACTACTTTTCTTTTAGATTAGTTCTTAAAGTCTTTTTTATTTTTAAGTTTTTTATTAGTTTCTAATGAAATTATTTTCTAATGGGTGTGAAATATATCCGATTTTTATTATATTCAGTTTAATTTACTGTTTTAATTTAAAAAAATATTTTATTCAAAATGCAAAGTGTAATAAATAAATTGTTTTAAAAATTTTTAATTGGATGGATTGTTACATAATTAAATGAAAATAATTTTAAAAGTTTGAAAAAGTTTAATAAGTTTGAGAAATTGTGTAAACTTTACGTTAAAATTATACTTTTTTAGAAACTGTTTAAAAAGTTTTTAATTTTACGTAAATACCGTATAGGAGCCGGTTTTCGATCAGAAGTCACTTTCTTATACCTAGCTGTATCTTTATTTGTTGAAAAATATACTTTAAAATTAATATTTGGAGTTAAATATTGTTGCATTTGATCAGGGAAATCCTATATTTTACTATCCCAATTAAAAAAATGTCAAATTTATTGATGGATAATTTATAATTTACATTTATTACAAGTGTACAAGGTAAGGTAATTTCGATAATGCAAATTCTATTTTTGATAATAGTATCATTTTGATCGAATTAATTTTCGATAATTTGAAAATCGCTACAACTAAGTTAAAATCGTGCGCGTTTTAATAGAATTCTTATAGGTATAACTATACCTATTTCTTAACTCCCTTTTCACTTCTTTTTTCTTGTTTTTTTAATATAAAATACCTATAATAAGAGTAAAATATAGTAAACAGCAGATGAACTACACACTTGTATAATCATGTATTTTAAACATTTATTTATTAAACTTTACTTTTTAATTTTAATTAACGAAAGATAATAGTTGATATAATGTTTTTAAAACTCAAGGAAACAAAATAGGCGCCTTATGTAAGCAACCTGCTGTATACGTTCAGTTTGGGCGCGACTTTATTAGGGGTCGTTTACCTGTTTAATTATTTGTGTATTTAAAAATAAAAACGACATAAATTTTATGAAAAAAGTGTTGGAATATAGTTTTTATATATTTTTAATATTAAAATAAAGGTTTTTTTTCATTTCAAAGCGTGTATACGTAATTTTTATTAAAATCAAAGCATTTACGAGCATTTATTGTGTTATAAACAAAGTGATACATAAGTATATAAGTACTTTAAATTGTGTTTATGTGTGTTAGTTTATTAAATATTCTAGTAATTATTATAAAATATAGTATAAATAATATAATTATGACAAAGGACCCCGCACCATTAGCATTGGAAAATTGCAAATGGTGCGATTTTCTCCAAACTTTGGGAATCTATAGTTCAAGAGATTTTGAAAAGAAAATGTCTTATGGAAAAATCGGAAATATTCATTCCCTTTTGAGATACGGAGGCTAGAAGTGTAAAAAAGTTAAAAAATTATTTTGCTGTTACAGAAGACGTAAGTAAAAGATTTTTCTTGTAGGGATTACCGTCTGAATCAAAATTGGATTTCAATATGTTTTTGGGTCACTGATTCTAATAATGATGTTCCTAAAAACCCAAACGTACGTGTTAGCTCTTAAAGGGCGAAAATGGCCCTTTTAAGGGTTTCTAAGTACAAATCATAAATGCTTACATCATAACTCAAACTATAGTTTTTTGGGTCACTGATTCCAATAATGATGTTCCTAAAAACCCAAACGTATGTGTTAGCCTTTAAAGGGCAAAAATGGCCCTTTTAAGGAATTTTAGTACAAATCATAAATGCTTACAAAATAACTCAAACTATATGGTTTTGGGTCACTGATTCCAATAATAATGGTCCTAAAAACCCAAACGTATGTGTTAGCCTTTAAAGGGCAAAAATGGCCCTTTTAAGGGTTCCTAAGTACAAATCATAAATGCTTACATCATAACTCAAACTATACGATATTATGGAGGCTGAATTCGATGATGGTCGTCACTAAACCCAAATGGTTTATGAAGAGCTCTCAAAGGGCTACATTGCCCTTTTTAAATCTTTTTGGCTACAGGGATTTTACAAAGACAACTCTCTTAATTTTCATCATAAGTTAATCTTTGTTTTTCAACTATTTTTTTTGTTTTTGGGACCATCATCTTTGAATCTAGTGATGTAACTATCGTACAGCTTAAGTAAGTAATATAGTTATTAATGATTCACACATAGTAAGCCCTAAAAAGGGCAAGTTTGCCCTATAAGGACTTTAGAAATACTGTTAGTATTTTCAGATCGTCGTCAAGTAATTTTTCCACCCAAAAAGTGTTTATCTTGAGTTCTTTACATTGTTCTCAAGGATCTTACAAGAAAAAGACCTAAAAAGGGCAATACAGCCCTTTGAGAACTCTTCATAAACCATTTGGGTTTAGTGACGACCATCATCGAATTCAGCCTCCATAATATCGTATAGTTTGAGTTATGAATTATATTATTTTAACTAATTATATTATTTTATATTATTTGTACTTAGAAACCCTTAAAAGGGCCATTTTTGCCCTTTAATGGCTAAAACATTTTAGGAACAACATTATTAGAATCAGTGACCCATAAAACATATTGAAACCCAATCTTGATTCACACGGTAATCACTACAAGAAAAATCTTTTACTTACGTCTTCTGTAACAGCAAAATAATTTTTAAACTTTTTTACACTTCTAGCCTCCGTATCTCAAAAGGAAATGAATATTTCCGATTTTTCCATATGACATTTTCGTTTCAAAATCTCTTGAACTATCGATTCCCAAAGTTTGAAGAAAATCGCACCATTTGCAATTTTCCAATGCTAATGGTGCGGGGTCCTTTAGTGTATTATTATTAAATAAATATCGTTTAAATTAAAAAAAGTGTAATTAAATTGAAAATATCGAAAATACCCATACGTGTAAAAAAGTTCGGATTCGATTATCGATATACCTATTTAAAATAAATTTGCAATAAATAAGTGAATATAACCCTTTCCCTTCATTTATTAAAGCATCACAACGTAATTAAAAGCATTTTTAGTATTCGGCATAGAGTAGCTATCCCTAAAACTCGATTTCAATAACACACGAGATTTGGTGAAAACGATGAGAAAAATCTCCTAAGGTTGTACAAGAGAGCATTTTTCTTATTTTTTTTATTAATTTAAGTTGTTTTTTAATATCGGTAACGTAGAAATTGGTTCCTTAAGGTTTGTAGTTTCATAAGAAAATTCGGCTTTAGATAAATGATGCATACTTTTTTATATAAAAGCTAATTTGTGTGTATTTGATCGAAAGCCAATACGTTCGAAAACTGGCTCCTATACGGTAATACTTTTTATTTTAATGAAAAATTAAAAAATTACTATTTTGCTTTGTGAATTTGATCTCGCACGTAGAGGGTGTACCTTAAGAAAGATAGGCTTAGAGAAGGCGAAACCAGAGGTTATAATAAGGTTAAAGAAAATGAGGATATGGTTTATAGTGAGCCTTGCATACCTGATTGCTGGAGACACGTATAATAATAGTAGTATATAATAGACAATGTATGAGCAGGACACATTATAACGAACAACTTATGGACAAGGATGTTTAAGTACCCGTCATAAAATGCACGCGACGACAAAATGTAGCAGCTTTCCTAAACATATTTTATATTTATTATTTTATCTATCAAACCAAGCACTCTTTTGAATCTCTGATGACTAGAGAAGAAGACTCAAAAAAGAGGTGACGTGAATTTTAAAAAACTTTTGCTTTTTTAATAAAATTCCGTTGTTGAAAAATACACAGGAAGGTGAATATTGGATTACATAGAAATATCCAAAGGCCTTCTTTATTCTTTTACTTTTTAAAGGTATTTTCAAACTTTTTGAATTTTCCTATCCTACTTTTTTTTCTATCTTGTACACTTGGAAAAGTTAATTAAAATTAAAAGGGTTTACATTTACAAGATATATATTAAGAAAACTTCCGTCTTTTATATACATTTTCTTTTTTTTTTTTAATTAAATTACATTTTGTGATACTAAATTAAATTTTTTTTTAAATTCCTTAGCTTCTTCGAATAAAAATTGGTTATAACGATTATTAAATTTAACAATTTTCGTAATGGCCATTAGACTTTTTATCGCTTGGTTAGGAATTATTTCCAACGAGTTTGCGCGAATTTGTTATACTCTTCACTCAGATTTTCTATTTAAAGCCCTTTTACTACTTGACCCAATTTCTTAAATTAAATATGAAATGCGTAAGAGTATGAGTGCATTAATTCTTAATTTTTTAATTAGTTTATTAACGTTGTAAAAATCCAATTATACATATAAAAAAAATTAATTATATTATTGAGAAAATTTACCGTATAACGAGATTTCTGAACTTATTTTTAAAATAACGATTCAATGAAAATAATAATTATTCTTAAATTACCAAACTATTGAAAGTTTTTCAAAGTTGATTTTTTATAATTATACTTTTTTCGATTTGTAATTTTTCGTATTTTTTAAAAAGAATGGTGATTCAGAAGAATAAAAAAATTTTTATGAATTTTCTATAGTCAGGTTTTGTTATACCAAATTTGTAAATTTTGCCAGTTTCTTAACCTATATAAGTAGCTTCAAAAACTTTATCTTTTATTATAAAGATATTATTAATTGTGGTTAACGGTTTACTCTTGTTAGATAAATTTACAATTTAAAGCTTAGAGTTCTTTGAATTAAAGAAATATTTTTCCAGCCAATGAAAACTCTAAAGTTGAGAATTTTTGTGATTATCTGAAAACCATTAGTACAAACGAATGCTGATTGCGGTAACTACTTTTTCAACTTTAGTATATATAAGTATACATAAGTCATCTCTTAATTAATTAATATTGCTGGTTACATATTACAATATTTTATATTATAATAATTTTTATTTTACTTAATTTCAATTTATATTTAATTGTTGTTTAGTTTTAACTTTTATATTGTAATTTTTAATTTTTGTAATCTGGCTCACAAACAGATAATATTTTATCTACGTGAGCTACATGCTTATATGTATAAGCTATTTAGCTTGCAATTTAAATAAATAAATAAATTAAACTCTTCTTTTAACAGAACTTTTTTTGTTTATAATTGAGTTAAAATTTTACAGTCTCATTAAAATTTTGAAAATTTTAGTTTCTCCTCTTATATAAAAATTCAATTGAATTTTGAAATTATTTTGTTTTTCAAAATATTTAACATTTTCTTTCATGTTTTAATTAATATTTTGCAAACATATAACTATTCAGAAAATTTTATCAAATAATTATAGAAAATAATAGAGTTATAAAAGCAATCCAAAATATTTCGCTAATGTTAAAGAATTTTTTATAATGAAAGCCAGGTTCTACGAATCATTTTAAATTATAAAGTAAACGCTAAAATACTAAATAAAAATTTCATGGGATTTTGAATTAATATTTGTAAATATAATTTTCAAAAAAGCTTTTTATCTAATTTCAAATCAATGAGGGACTCAGAATAATTACTTATTTCTATGTAGAAACAAAACTAGCTTTTGGAAATGAAACTAAGTCAATCCAGTGGTTAATTTTTCACCCTTAGGATATACAAATTTCTCCATATTTACCATCTCAATTCCAATTTTTACCGCAGATTGCAAAGTCTAATAAAGCACAAAAAATTATACATTTTTAGCTTTTGACAGAGTAGTTAATTAAATTACTCATAACTGTTTCTCGGCCGAGAACTCGATTTACACCTCTTATTGGTTAAAAGCCACGAACGTACCGATATAACGTACTGCATTTCTCGAACCCTTTAATATGGAAATAAAAAATTTAAAGTGCGAATTTTTATGCATCTATTTACTTTTTTGCTAATATAATTTATTTGGAAATTAAAATAAATTTAAATTTTCTGAAATTAATGCGCGTTAAATTTTTTTTTTAGTGCTTACTCATATCAAAAAGAAAATACATAAAATAATGGTTATATTATTGCTTAATAATTATAAATATTTAAGCTTGAATTAAGAAAATTTGAAAATGAAAAAAAATAATGAAATTTCTAGAAATTATAATTAAACAAAAATTTTTGTTTTTGCTTTTAATAAATTTAAAATCATTAAATGTTATCTAATTGTTACTTAAATTTCATTTTAGCTGATTACTTTTCGTTTTTAAAAAAACAAGCAGCTTCTATTTGTCTATATCAGTAAAAGTTTACGAGAGACATCTAAAGAAACCTGGACTGGGACTGATACATCTTTACCATTTGTTTTATTAAATTGCCACATAGTTGTAATACCTGTTTATGAAATAAGTCCATATTTTTACAATTTTTTAAATAAAATGAGAAATTATTAAAAATAAAATAGAATTCAGTATCTAGAAGCTATTAGACGACAAAAATTATATTGTCATAAATGTATAAAGGACCATTGATGTATCTTTAGTGAAAGGTAATCTGAAAAATTTTTAATTGATTAAAGAGAAAGAGCAGTTTGGCAAATTTGTATGCCTGGAAATACTGGGCATACTTCATAAATCGTAGAAAATACGACTGCGGAAAAATTGCAATTTATTATTGATAAATTTATGGAGCTCAGAAGCAAAGAAAAAGAAAGATTGAAAGATCCAAAATTATGTGTAGGAAATATAAAAATAAACCTTATGATGATTCAAATATATATTTCAAACACTTGGTTCCTCAAAAACTAAAGGCTGGGTTTGATATTCGTATATTGATAATGCCAAGGACCACGAAGAATCCGAAGAAATGAAATACAATGGTGCAAACAAACTGACAATGGAGGATTTATAGAATTTTTAGAAAAAGAAAATAAAAGCCCAAATACTGTTTTAGATAAGGGAAATATTTTTATAAAAAAATTTAAAGAAGTTTTTGAGAAATTTAAAATGGATCCTGACATACAGCTTAAACCAGGAAGTACTGACATGAGAAATATCCGCGAGGTAATTTTACTTTTCTTAACCCTTAGGTGGCCGGCAGGACACCCGTGTACCTTTTCGGTCTAAAATTGAAAAATTTTTATACTTAGACTCAAAATTTTTTTTCTAGCTTCTAGGCTAGCTTCAAGCAACTAATATTTTAGTGATTTCAATGGTCAGAAGTTAAAAAAAATTATTTTATGTAAGAAAAAAATGTAATTTTTAAAGGGACCTTCCCAGGGCCGGCAGGGGTACCCGTGTACCCAGATAAAAAAATATGTCTTTTATTAAATATTTGTATAAGAAAAAGGTAATAATTCATAGAATAAAGCAATATTATTATTATTTAATAATTTTAATACTTTTTTGATTCCATATTTTCCAGGTTTACTAGGTATATAATGGGTAAAACTGGTACGCCCGGGCGCGCCCCCGATATGAAAAAAGCTGCTTGTCAATAGTTAAATTGTTACTTATTGGGGCAATTTTATCACAAAAAATACCGATTGCACTGTGTTTGGTATGTAAAAATATGGTTACTGGCTAATTTTTAAGGCTCTAAGTGGCTTGGTTGTGATTTGGCAGCTGTTTTTACAATTTTGATTCTTTTTGAATTCTCAGCCAGCCGTATGCTTTTTATTTTCTGGACGCCCTAAATAAGCCTAAAAAATATTTTCTATATAAAGCTAGGTAGTAAAAATCCCCGTCCAATCCGAATCTGACCATATTTTTTCGGTAAAACTTCAGGAAAACCCGGAAAATTGGAAAAACTAAAGGAAACTTTCAAATACAAAGTTCTCAATAAGCGTAACTTTTTTTTATTTTTATTTTTTTTGGTTACTTTGTTTTTGTTTCTTTTGCAGCGTCAATGAGGCCTATAAAATTTTACACAGGAGATTTTCAACGTAAAATTTCCCGAGGAATGCGAAAATAAAGTCAGATTTTGGATTTTCTATCAGGAAATGCGAGAAAATCGGAAAATTCAGAAAATGAAAAAATTTCAAAATCATTTTTTTGAGCCTAAAATTGATTTTTAAGCACTTAAAAGGCAAATGCGACAAAAAAGGATTTTACCACCATAAAAAGTATGGGAAAACACATTTAAAAAAAATAAAAAAAATTTTTAAAAAATGACGCTTTTTGAGAAATTTGTATTTGAAAGTTTCCTTTAGTTTTTCTGATTTTCCGGCTTTTCCTGAAGTTTTTCCGAAAAAATATGGTCAGATTCGGATTGGACGGGGATTTTTACTACCGAGCTTTATATAGAAAATATTTTTTAGGCTTACTTAGGGCGTCCAGAAAATAAAAAGCATACGGCTAGCTGAGAATTCGAAAAAAATCAAAATTGTAAAAACAGCTGCCAAATCGAAATCAAGCCACTTAGAGCCTTAAAAATTGGCCAGTAACCATATTTTTACATACCAAACACAATGCAATCAGTATTTTTTAAATTCAAGACATTGACCTCAGACTTGGGTAAAAATTGCTAAGAACTACCGAATTAAATTTTATCGGTTTTATCGTTTTTAATAATCAAATATTGAGTTTCTGGTTTTGAAATAATATATATATTTTTTTAAATATTATAGTTTATGAAAACAAAAGAGTGTAAAATAAAATTTGCAACCTAATTAATTTTATTAACAAATATAAAGATGTGGGTACACGGGTACCTCTGCCAGCCCGCAGCGTAAGTTAATCCTGCCGGCCACGCAAGGGTTAAATAAATAAATCATCAGTTACAGATTTAAAAAATATTTTCATTTATTTTTCAAAATTAATGCATTGAACTATCCAGATAAAAATTTTTGTTTCAGCTTGGTGTTTCAGCTACTGGATTTTCATCAATGAATTATAAAAAAGTTTATTATAAGATATTGAAATTTATATGGAGCTTGTTCTAGCAGTAGCTGGTGCATAATTTTTACATATTATTTATGTATAATTAAAATAGTAATTTATTGCGTTAACTTTAATAGATTAATATTATCGGTAAAATGTAAATGACATTTTTTTATAATAGTTTTATATTTTATTGATTTGTTGGAAAATAAAAAAAGTATAGAGATAACCCAGAAACTGTTCATTGAAAGTAGCATAGTAAAGAAAAGAAATCCATGACATAAATGTAGCGTAATGTGGTACAAAACATTTATACGTAGACATAAAACGACAATTTTCTCAATGTCCCCTCGGGGCACTGTTTACGGCGATAAAGAGAACATTATTCGAAAGCAGCTTCTGATATCCAGTACATCTATATTTTTTCATGTATGAATTTTCGGTCAGTTAAGAGAGCGAGAAAGAGGATGCTTGCCTTTGGTGGTTTCGAGCGAGCTAAACACTGGAGAGGAGCCAATTTTTTTATATTTTCAGATTTTGGCAGATGGTCAGATTTTCTGACCGTTCCGTATAAACGTTTAGCGATGTATTTTTCACCACTACATAGCTCATTTAACCACGCAGATGTATTTGTATATATAAAGGATTTTCAACTATTATTAGAGAGTGAATGAAATATAACAGAAGGAAATAAAAGAGTATGTCCTTTGAAAAAGTAAAAAAAGTGTTTCTCGATAATCACCTTTAGTTTGGATCCCTGGATTTATCGGAATCTCTTTTTCTCTTTTTTTTCTTTCTCTTTCAATTGGGACAACTGATTGAATTGCTAGCCTAGAAAATAGCAGATAACGGGAATATAGATTACGAATCCAAATTGACAAAAAAGTTTGAAAAGGTATTTCAGAATTCGAGAAACTCGATAAGAGGAGTAATTATGTCCATTAGAATGATTGAAATGTTGGATTCCTTTTTTATTTTAATAAACACTTATCTTTTATTGTGATTTATACACTTTTTTCAAATCGTTTGAAATTTATTTTATCTTTTTAATAAAAAAAGAACTTGAACCGAAGAAGATAATTTTTAAATAAGTCTAGTTTCAACAAATTCAGAGGTTAAAAGCACATATTTATCTTTCCAGGGAGCACTAGTTTCTTTTTTTATTTTTTTAGGTAATTAAAAAATAAATTAAATCTCATTTAAATATTTAACAAACAAACTTAGAACACTTATTAATGGAAAAGCTTAAAACCCTGATTGCACTGACTAACTTTTCTGCTTTTAATCTTAATTTTATGCCAGTACTTTTATAAAGTTTAACATGTTACTCGTATATTGGCAAGGTGAAATGTATATAAAAAACAAAGAAAAAGCTACTCAACAAATTATATAAGTGTAAGATTCCCCTTCGGTTAATATTCCATTCAGTTCAATGCAATTTTTCATCCAATATTTCGTTCATCAATAATTACATAGAATTAAAAGTTATTGATTATTTAATTCTAAACTTCTTATAGACTAAAAATACTAATAAACTTGTTCTTTGGTATTGGTACGTTTTTAGTAATAACTGTGGTTTCTATTGCAAATCAAAATTTAACATTAAAAAAAATTGAATGGAAAAATGTCTAATAATTTTTCTATGAGCTTTTATTGAAGCTACCAATTAAGCCAGGCTGGATCATCTGACACCTTAGACGCCACGTAAGGTTTCATTCTATAATTAATATTTAGAAGACTCAAAACTTCACCGCAAATATAAAATGGAATTTTCATTTTAAAGCTTAATTGCAAATATTTGTAAAAATAACTAAAAACATGAAAATAAAAAAATAAAATGTTTTTTTCATTTTGATAATAAAAAATTTTAAAAGTAAACAACAGTAAAAACAACAGTATCGCTGTATTGTTTAATATTTAAATATGAAAAAGAAAATAAACAATAAGATAAACATTTTGATTATTTTATTTAATGAATTGAAATATTCATAAAATTTTAAAATAAATAAACGTCATTTATGAATAAAACAGGTGAATTAAAATAGAATTTTTAAAATCCAATTATCATGTAAATCAATAAATCTTATATTTATGTTAAAACTTTAACAAAGTAATTATCAAGAGAGATTTGTGCAAAAAACTTTTTTTTCTTTCCTTCAAATTATGCGCAGTTAACTTTTTTTTTTTCTTATTAACTATTATTCACATTTAATTATTATGTTAATTAAAAGAAGAAAAAAAATGTAATTTTGTTTAAAAAATTTTTTTTCTTAATTTGCATATTTATGTATAAATTTTTATGGTAAACGCTGTGGTAATTTAAAAAAATAGAAAACTCAAATATTATAAAAAAAAAAATCTCGGATGCAGTTTTCCAGATACACGTACAATGATAATAATAATAATTTAAAGAAAAAACAGTCTGAGAGTTAGTTGTAAAAATAAATGGGACATTTTCGAGAATAGAAAACACGTCTTTTTAGTTTTCTCGCATGCGGAAGGATGAAAATGACATTTCGTAACTTCCTTCTTTCTTCTTTTTCCTCTAGTTTTAGCAACTTGCAATTTTAACATGGTCAAGCAGAGCAGTAGCAGCCGTCGCGTCCATTAGACACTTTGACTGAAAAAAAAACAGTTCTTTTTTATTTTCCTTATATTCTTGACATTCTCTTCTCAACAAAATAATCTAACGTCAGCTGTTGACATTCCTGTATTTATAGAATCTTTTCCAGTAAAATGACGAGAGCAAGACATATTATACAAAAGCTTTTCGTATTTTAGATATGAAAACTCATTGAAAAGGAATAAACTTATTCTTATTAAATGTACAACTTTCTATCAAAAAATTCGTTCAACTTGAAAATAACAAGGTTTTAAAACCCCTCGTACTTGAGATTTCCTCTCTATTTCATTTCTAATAATTATTCAGTACCACTTCTGCCGAATTCTGGGCCAATAGGAGCACTCGAATTTTTTTAACCAACTAGGCCAATACGTACATGGCTATTTCATATAATTCATCAAAAGCAATAAAACCTTTTTTACCAAATATTTAAGATTTTATAGAGTACTTCAGTTGGATCTAAAGAAATGATGAAAAAACTTAAATATCTCGCAGTTCGATTTTCTTTCCATTTTTTTATATTCATTTCAAAATCAATCGATATTTTATAAATTAGTTGTCTTTAAAAATAAAAAAAAAATTTGTCTTCAGAAAAAGGTATTTTTCCCTTGTCTAAAAATCTCTTCATGGAAATAGTAGCAGCCTTTGTAAGTCTCTTTCAGGCTACATAACAAATTGGCTTTGGGTTTTAAGGAGAAAAAAAATCAGTGAGTCCATCTTATTAAATTTATACTGGGCTCATGTAATTTTTTTTATTATCAAATAAAACAACCATGAAGAGCAACAAGAACCCACTTTTGTTTCAACTATTTTCTAGAAATTTTCATTTTCATACTTTTAGTTTTAATAAAAAAACAAATTTTTTCAAATAAATTTTTAATTAATCAGCATAACAAGTAATGTAAGTAGTAAATATTTTTATTTTTTATTTAAAATTAAAAAAATTTTTCTGCCTTAAATAAATAGAATTTAAAATTCATAAATTAAATAAATTTTAGAGAGTATATAATATTTGTAATTAAGTTAAAACAATTCTATCTAATATTTAGTTTACATTTGGAAAGGTTCTGTAAATATGAAGCATGTAGAACACACCTTTTCTGCCATCTGGATTCTCGCGGTTCTCTCCTCCCTCTACAATAAAATTCCCAGGGTATAACGGTTAGCCTATAACTATACATAGATATTTCCCCGAGGGAGTACTTTTCTGGCATCTATGAGCTTATTCATATATAGCGAGATATGCTATTGAAATAAACTTTTTTCTCCCATAACGATGTCGATATATTGAGAAAAAAATTTTTCTATAATGAGTATTCATGAGCACACACGAACCTTGTGTGTGTATGGATATCATTTTCTACGTTTTCCATTAATTATTGCCTCTTCAATTCAAGCGAAAAGTTGTACATTTTTTTTTTTTTTTTAATACTACTAATATGCAGACTTTGTGGAAACTGTTTAACGTCAAACTAAAACCTATTAAGATTTTCGATTAATTATAAAAGTAGTTTAAATCAGTGCTGAAATAATTTTATACGTTGAAATATGCAGGTTAAGTATTTATAAAAATCTCAGCAAAAACTTTTTCTCTTTTTTTTACCTTATTTGGCTCATTATTCGAAATTTGCTACGTGGAATAAAATATATGTGTTTCTGAAACTTGGCCAGAAATCATTCTGCAGTTTCCCCACAAATAAAATGAACGAAAGCCAAAAGAAAAAAAACTGTCCAGGATAAATATTACTTAACAAGTATTAGCTAATAAATTTCAACAAGTTATAAATTAAAATAAAGTTAAATTATAAGAGAAAGCCTTCAAGAGCTGCACGTCAATGTAAATTAAGTATGGAACAATGAGGCTCGTAAAGTCAATGGTACTTTCTTCTATAATAATTAACTATAAGACGCTAAGAGAGCCTTGGCAGCACAAAAATGATATGACCTGTTTAATATTAATTTAATTACAGCCAATATTTTTTATTGGATGCTCGAAGAAGAAACTTTTTCAAAACTCGAGACTTTGTAAAAAAACAGGCTTTTATACAAGTGATTAAAACTTTTTATTTTCGAGAAACATCGAGTTTCACGAGATTTGTATATTTAATTACCATTCAACCACGAGATTGATCCTCATTCCGTATCTAGTAGAAGTTAAAAAACTTTGTCATTTGATATCAAAGAAAAATAAGAAAGAAAGTTAGCGTATTCATTTAAATAAATTAAATAAGAAATTTTCTTTCTTTCTCTTTTGTTCCTCTAGATTATTTACATCGATAAATTATTATTATTATTATTACGAAAGATATACTTTTTTTTTATCGAATGAAAAAGAGAATATTTTCTCGTTAAGCGGATTAAAACATCTTACAGTAACATTCATCGAGTCTTATCTCTACTTTTTCATCCTTCTATATTTTTTCTCGCCTTTTTTTCTCTACTCAAAGAAAGATCTTTCCATTTTCTGTATTCATGCAAACGACAGTTTTCTTCGCACACATACTCCTGCATTTCCAATAATACAATAAATGGACACTAGTTTTCTACTGTAGAGTGATAAGAGCGAGGCGCCTCTAAAGATCCCATGAGAAATTCAAGGAATTTCAATATCAATACTGCTACGTCCTCGTCATTCTTTACAAAAAATATAAGACCAGCTTCTTTTTTTCTTTATTTTCCGTATCATCTTCTTTTTTTTATTTCCTTTTTTTTTTGCATGAAACCCTGTGCATAAAAAATATACACTATATAGAGAAGCCTCTTTTCTCTTTTATTTCATCTTCTCACAACGTCAATTGCTGTATCTATCTTTTTTATGCGCCAGAAAGAAAATGTTCGGCTTTACGATAATTCCCTCGACTTTGCAACGCGTCTAGTGCACTTGAGGTTTTTTTCCTGCTTTTTTTTCTACTACTGGCACATTCAAAGAAATATCACGCTTTATTTATAAAACATCGAGAGTAGGGTTATTGAAAAAATAAAAAATAGAAGAAGGAAGGCGTGACCCATCTGTGTACTTTTAATAATTTTTCTAACCTAAGCGTTGAAGAGTCTCATTTAAATTATTTGTACATCGTTGTTGGAAAATACTTGACTCGAAAATAGGACTATTTCATATGCAGGGTACTTGTTCATTTACGATATAAACGTGCATTTATTACAAAAAATGGAAAAAAATCAATATTCATAGGTAGAAAAAATATTGGTAAGAGGTTAGGTTGACCTAGTTTGAATAAATTAAAAAAATGTAACTACTTGTCGAATATTGATCTATTTCTATAAAAAAGGAAGCCCCATGACATTGCCGTAATTAGTCTAATTGGTCAATTAAAATAGAGAGTGAAATTTAAAAATAAAAGTCAATGCTATAATGTTTTTAATAATAATTAGTGTTTTTGAAAAACTTAATATTTAGAGATATTGATTTAAATGTAAATAATTGTTTATTTGCTCTTTAACGAAATATGATAAACGACCTACATAAATACAACGTAATATAACAATTGTAAATTTATTTATAAATATACTCTGTTAACGTCATATATTTATTATCAAGATAAAAATTAAAGATAAAATTAAAAAAAATAGAGCAATATCATGGCAACAATGAGTTGCGATTGCACATAGCAACAATTAATTAATTTATGTCAATAATACGATAAATTTTATCACATTAAATAGATAAAAATATAATAAAGCTATAGAGTAACAAATAGTAACATTAACACATCTCAATCTTGATTGAGGCGTCACTTTTTCAATTATTTTATTTTATTTTATGAAACATGTTTAAAAGACCGAATCATCATTGAGAAAAGGAATCGCATTGTTGAGGGGAGAGAGTTCAAGCTTTTTGTTCCTTGGACCTAAAATGAGGAATCAGCATGCCATTTTTCAAGTTCTGGTACATTTAGCTCTATCAGAATATACTTAACAAAAATCTCGTTCAAGAATTCAGGCTGGCGTAAACAAAGGATTTCAATTTTGTAAAGTATAGCCCACGAATGTTAAAAGTTAATCATTCTAGCTTTTCCCTATAAGAAGTATTATGAGTGTTCCTACGAAATCCAAAAATGTATCTTAGGCATTAATTACTTAATCTTGGAATTCTGTCTTTTAGATTTTTTGAGCAGTCAAGATATGCAAAAGAACAGTAATTCAAGTAAGGAACTAATAGGGCTTGTACAAGTTTAATGAGAAGAACTTCCGTTGTGCATTGCCTGATAAATCTGAGTGTACAGAGGACTCTATTTATCTTTTTACCCAGACTCTTAACAAAAGGTACATTGTCGCCTTCACTCACAGTCACGCCAGGTAAATAAAGTCTGTCCAATTGATCCAGAAAGTGATTAGTACCAAAATGTATAGCTTTAGTCTTGTCTGGATCCAATATCAGAGATACACTTTCAGCCCAAATATTAATGTTATGAGTCGCTACTGAGAGCTTCTCAATTGCTTAATTTATGTTCTCAGGAGAGTATTGAACATAGATTTGTAAGTCGTCTGCGTCAAGGTATTGTTTAAGGTCATTTACGTAAAGGCAGAACAGGAGGGGACCTAACATATACCCAATATTTCAATAATATTCGATTAAATTAAATAACACGTGTTATGAAACGAAATTTAAAGATTAAAAAATAAGAGCATAAAAAAATTTTATTATGATTATTAATTAGTGTTCGCTGGTTTAGAAATCTGAGGTTGTCACTTGGCGATATATAACAACAGTTTATTTATACAAAGTCATAAAGTTGAAAAGTCCAGAAATATGTAAATAATAAAATAGAAAAAGGAAAATTGCATTTTAAAATATTTATGTAGGTAAAAAAAAAATGTCATAAAAAGAGTCCCTTTATTTGCTGATTTTTATTTCTTTTTATATAAATTAAAAAAAATATATTTTTTCCTGCAAAGCGTAATTACATCTCATTAAAATAATTTGCTAATGAAGTTTATTTATATAAATTAAATATAAATATTACGTAATTGAAATATTTCAATGGATATCGACATAAAAATTTAATATAATCTATCAATGTAATAGACATCAATTATCGGTTAATAAATGAATTAAATTAAATAAAAATTTTATTTGAATATTATTGAAAATTTATTAATCAATTTTATTTATTATTCTAATGTTATTTTATTCATTTTTTACAAAAAATTTATTTGTCATTTCAATATTTGTAATTATTATAGTCTTTTGCTTATTTGCACTGTAAAAAGTAACTCCCATAGATTAATAAAAAAGTATTTAATAAATTTACGATTTTTATCGAATATTAACAAATTTTTTTAAAAGTATACTAATTTTTCGAATACATTATATTTTTTCTAAGGAAGTTACTTTTCACAGTGGGTAATTCGAAATATTTCACAAACCTCAAAGGTTCGGATTTTTAAGTATTATTATAAATAAAAGTTAATTCAGGTTAGAAATCAATAATAAATTAGCTACAGCAAAAGACGTAAATCCGATGAAAAAGGCATAGGAAAAGCTGGAGATTCGATAAAAGTAATTTTTGTATTTACTGCGACTGTCATCACAAGCTGTAACGTTTTAAATGAATGTTTGAAAATAGCCCTTACGTGTACTGTCATTCTATCAAGCTCTTTAAATCATTATAATTAATTTGCTATAAATTGTCTGTGGAGTAACGTGAATTTGATCTAGAAAGGGAGAGAGAATTCAAGAACCGATCGATTTGTGACATTAGTATCGTAGAACGTTTATCTGTCAAATGTTACCACAAATCACCACCACGCTTCAACTTTACTTACAAATTATCATATTTTTGCATAATTTAATAAAAATTAAATAACAAGCCTTGTTAACTCCTTAACTTCACTGATACAAAAAACAAAAACAACGATAAAACAATAAACTTGTATGCACGCCCTCTCAATGAAATTATATTTTCAAACATAAGCTCGCTGTAAAACAATGAAACTATTTCTCTCTTAAAAAAACAAAAAATCTTTCTCAAACTGCTTTGAACTACAAAATTTATGTTTATTTTAAATAAATACGAAATTTTCCTAACACGCATACAAAAAATTAGTTAATGTAACTAAAATTACGATGTTGTTTACTAAATTCAGTTTGGTTAAAAGTCACTATAAATTTTTAGTAAAATTTACTAATAAAAATTGTTTATAAAACTGAAACCTCAATTTATTTAGTAAAATTTACTAATTTTTTGGTTATATTTACCAATCTATATTAATTTGTTTTTACTAAATTCGTTTAGGTTAATTTTAATATTATTTTTTTTGCGTGCAAATTTATCTAGTCCTCATTACGTTAAAAACTGTTTACAGAATAAGTAGACTGTTAAGTCCTTTCTCCATTGCTTAAATATCAATTTATACACGTGTGCTTTGACTGAAGCATTTGGCATAGTCAAAGCACGCGTGTATTAATTTTATTTCAGTGAGTGGAGAAAGGGCTTTAGCTTGATATTATCAAAATATCAATAAAAGCAACTTTATCGTATAATAAATGATCATCAGGAAAATTCATTATTTGAGCTAGTACTAATTTAAAAATATTAATCATAATCATGAGATTCTTTGCGCAGCTTTATTTTGAAAAAGTTATTTCTAAACGAGCGAGTTTTATTAATTTCGAGTAAATTAAATACGACAGTTAAATTATAATTGAATATATAAAATTTCCAAGGATAAAGGAATATAATATAAATTTAGTAATTTTATTTAATAAATCATTTAAAAGTTATACGTGTGTTGTATGTCTACTTTATATTAAAATTTACATCCTACAAAGTAACGCGAGACTTTATAGAAAAAGCGTTTCATGTATAGGGAATTGTATTTTACATTTAATATCTTTCTACCATATTTGCTTCTTTTCTTTGCTTTTCTTTATGTGCTTATTATTGGCCATTCGTTATTCCAACTTTACTTTTAAAATATTGGGCCAACAGTGATAAGTCTAGGTCTTACAGAATTATTTCACCTATGAAGAGTAGGTACTCGATAATATTCAATTGTTTTACAGAAACGAATTTAACCTTGAATTTCGGAATTGGAAATTTTGAAGAACAAGATATTTTACTAAAATTGTTAAGTTACATTTAAAGCCTTTTAAAAACAAAAATTTCAAAATGCGTGATGAAATTTTTAAAAATATAAAATTTATGTAAACTTTTCGTGGAAATTCGAATTTTGACATTATTTATCTTTCGAAGTTGATTTAGGGTGTAAAAATGCAAAAAAACTGTAAAAAAGTGAAAAAATTGAGGAAAATTTTCGTTTTTTTGTTGTTTTGGGGATCTTAGAAGGCCAGTGGAAGGCCGATCACAATTAGTTTGATATGGCATCTGAAAATATATGCAAAAACCCAACTTTTCCCAAATCCTCAAAATAAATTAAGCAGGGTGCAAAATAGTATACGAATAATTCGTTTTTCCGACTTTCAGTGTAAGAAATTTTCAAAATTAATGGCAGGAGTGAATTTCTGAGGAAATTTTACTACAGTATCTCTTTTCTCATAATTTTTGAACGTGTCTGAAAGAGTTGGGATAATAAAGAAAAACGGGCAATTCAGATGAACTCAAAAAGAGTCTTTTTTCAAAAATTCATCTCTGGCTTAAGTTTCAATATTAAGGTCTATAAAGTGGGAAACATTGTAAATTGAGTAAAAAAATGGAATAAAAACGTCTTCAGTCCAATTTTTCTGATTTCACTCAAATTTGCTCTACAATTTGTAGTAAATTTATTATTTTTGTAGTTATATTACTAATATTACTAAATTATAGTAAAATTACCTAACTATAATAATATTTTGTACATTTTTTTACTGTGCAGAAAATGTAAGATAAATTTATTTTAAAAATCCAAAAGAAACTTTGAATCTACTGGTTTAACTGAATATTTACAAACAAAAATTAACCTCAAAGCTTGGCTCCAAAAGATATTCGATACCTTTGCAATTTAGTAAATAATTTTAATTGCACTAAAATTTTACAAATCAATGATTTTGTTTGATGGTTTGTAAATGGGTGGTGGCATTTAGTAAGTTATTTTGTTCAATAATTTCAAGACTTTATGGATTTTTATTATTCAAAAATTAATATTTATTTAAAAAGGTTCAAAAAAATTCTTATCAAAAAATTAAAAAAAAAAAATTAAATAATTTGTACTTGCAACTGTTGTTTTTTTTCGTGTATAATAAGTATTCCATTTATTCATGAGTTTCAGCTATTTTGTTAAGCTAATTTTAACAAAATATTTATTTTCCTTTTAAATTAATTCAAAAAAAAAAGGGGAAAAAAAGATAAAATAAAAAAATAATGCACTTGGTGTTTTACAGTAATCTAGCTAATTTATTAGATGCTTGAAAAATTAAAAGTCGGATAATGAAAATTTATTTTTATAGTCACTTTGAGCATAATTATATTGGATTTATTGATTTTTTTCGCCTTTACGTTTTTAGTAAACCGCACTAAAAGAATTAAGTTTATTAAAAAGAAGTAAAAGTAAATAAATTTATTTCCTTTAAAGAAAATTAAAAAGAAAGTAGTAAAAGAGTAATGAATACTGTGTAAATGAGATGGCTTTCTTTTTCAGTTTGATAAAGAGAACGGAGAGAATTTCTAAGTGCACGTTCGCGTCGAGGTTTTAGTATACCAGAGATAGACGAATGCTTTTCTCTTTGTGTGCATAATCCAATTTGATACAGAGACGCACGTATATTTACTTTGAATTCGATTAAATTGAGATTAAAGGCATCCACCAAAGCGCGTCAGCCAACTGCCTTCTCTATTTACTGCTTTGCTTTATCTCGCGATTCGGTCAGACGAGTTATTGATATTAACTCGAGCAGATTGATGGCTAGAGAAAGAAATTTTTAAATTTCCTTAATAATTTTTACTTCGTTCATTCAAATTATTATAAGATTTCTCTTAAAAAACTGCTGCAGGAGTAAAAAAAATCTTTTTTCCGGTTTTAATACTGATAATAAGAAATAACTAATTAAACTAATGGATATCTTTAAAAAAAAAACTCTATTTTCAAAGGCTTGAACAAAAAAAGAAGAAATAAAAATTATATAACCCAGAAAAAAGTTGTTGAGAGAGAAACTCGTTCATTTGTATGAAAAATTTTTCATTGAAAAATAATTTTTAACACCGTTATTCGTATAAACTATTTTTTTTCTACGGAAAAAGTTTTGGAAAAAAAAATAAAATATGGTTCTCATTCATCTCATTAGCGGTAATATAAGTTTAGAAAAGAAGGAAATCCAGCCATGAAGATCGAGATAAAGTTTACTAAATCGTTGACCGTAATAAAATTTAAAAAAGTTTGCGCCCAATTATAGGAGTTAAAAAAAGTTGAAGAAATTGGTTAATTGACGAGGTCATGTATGTATGATAAATGTAACCAGAGATTATCGATTTTTAGATTATAACATGTTATTCCCATTCGCGCATCCTAATAAATTGTTCTTGTTATGCATGTCCCAGACAAGCGTAAATTGATCCATAGTGCATTATTTTTCATTCTATTTATATTTTCTTAAACTGATAAATGATGCTATTTACGGTTATATTTATTTATTCATTGTTTGTATCTTTAAGAAAAATGAACGTTTCTGGGTAAATGAAAAAGTTTATGCACCTACTTTATCAAAGAGACTTTTATAAATAACATGTAAAGAAAATCAAAATTTACTCGTGCGTATAAAATGACAAAAAATACGCTCTCGCGTTATCATAAAATATAAACGAAAATATCCAGTTTCTTTTATTCAACTTGGCATACAAAAAAAAACACTAGTTTATTTTCCAAGGGTTTATTATCAAATAAAACTAATTTAAATTTAGACCAAATAATTTCCTCTTAGCCTAAAAAATATTTTTTTTTCTAAAAAATCCCGCCAAATTTTCGGTATATCTTTTTAAATCTCCGCAGATCTAAAGAGATCTAAATAGATAGGCGAGATATCTTTATAGATCCCCTTCTATAGAAATCTTTAGAGAACTGTGAAATGAAAAAAAAGTTAAATTTATAAATATTATTTAAAATCATAAAATGAAGGTATTAATGGATAAATTTGATTCTTTTATGTGTTTTAAATAACTTCTAGGAATTAGGACCTGGTTAATGAATAAAAAATTTCAAACTACTTAAGTGTTTGTAAGTGTTTATAATTTTTTTTTAAACATATTTTACTTTTAAATTTCAACTCTTTTTCTTCACGATAATAATTAATTGCATATAATTTTTATAAAATTTTAAAAAAGAAACTTAAAATTTTAAATTTAAATTTGAAATTATAAAAACAAAAAAAAATTTTGATAAGCTAGAATAAAAAATGAAAATGAAAATTTGACTTATAAATGAAAAAGAATATTAAAGTACGAGTTAAAAATCTGTGAAAAATAAGTTATTACACAGCAGACATAGAATCTCGGTTAACTATTTTGGAACGGATCCTAAAATCTTGATGCTTAAGCGATGTACATTTTACCTAGAATTTCTTATGCAATAATAATAATAATAATGTAAAGCTTGTAAATTATGAGATAATTTAATTAGAAATATTTTATTGTTTATCTGTGAATATCATAAATTAAAAAGAGAAAAAAAATTAAATAAATATATCCTAACAATTTATCTAAACCGTTTGGAGAAAAAAAGGTATATAATTCAGTGCGTTATTTATGATACACGCGTCTAGTATTTTTTCTAATAAAAAAATAAAGAAGAGCCTTATAATTTTTTCTCATATCTTTTACACATAAGTTTTCATCAATTTTATTTATTTTTCTCGCTCATATATTTTTTTCATTTTCTACTCAGTCTGGAATTTTTATCAACCTACACACACGCATTTTAAAAAAAAATCCTTAAAATAAACTTTTAATTTTGTCCTCTTTTTAGTTTGAGTTATCAGAGAGAATTCATAAATTTTCTTTCTACGCATAAATATTAAATACAAGCTTATTAAAAAAGTTTAAAGTAAAAAAGTAAATATGTTTGGTCATTTATTTGTACGTCAGCCAGGAAAACGAGAGCCATAAATTTAATAAGCCCTAGCCGCACGAAAGGCTATCCGAATGAAGCAGAGAGAGACAGAGAGACGCCCCGGGATACAACAAACATCGAAGTACTAAAGTCTGACCGAACGTGGACTGTTTCTACTTGTCGCCACGTGTTCTCGACTTAACATTCTCGATGATAATGACGCATTACCGGGCTTTTGTCTTTTTCCTCCCTGTAAATTATTCTTTCATTTATTTATCATTTAATTTAATTAATATTTATAGGTCTAACTTGAAGTAATAAATAGTTTCCGTTAAACTGTTTCTCAACTCTCGTGCAGCATAAGTTTACTCTTAATTTTATAAGTGTAAATGTGTATTGTAAATTTAGATATATAAATTAACGAACATTAAATGCTAGATAGTACTTCCTCGAAACTCTAGATATACAACAACGACCTAAATTACACTATTATACGAACTGGCGCACTTTGATTTCATCACAAAGTAATAACTAGACAAACATTTTTTCCACCAACTTTTTATACGATATTCAAAGATAATAAATTTTAAAAGAAAATTATATCAATCGATTTTATGCTAAATTTTATGCTAATTTTTCTACAAAAAGTCATTTATGATCAAATTCTTTTTCGACATTCTAAGGTTGATAGTATCAAACAATCTATAACGGTTTGGTCTACTTTTTTCTTCAATGAAAACCTTAAAAAGAGATTTATTCTTCTTGGAAAAAGGTAAACACTGCAAATACATCCACTTTAGTAAAGTTCCTTTGGATGATATAATTAAAGGAGTTTTTCAAATCTTTAAGGTAGAGGATCGAATCAGAAATGACGTTTTTAAGCTTCTTCTTATATATTCTTTTTCTCAGCTGTATTATTATGTATTACCTTACTACATTATTATCAACAATTAAATTTTCAAGGAAACAGAAATAAAATTTAATTAGTTCCAATTACAGGGCAATTCACCATAAAATTATAAAAAAATTAATTCAAATATGCCTTTATCAAGCGTAACAGGCTAAAAAATAAGGTCTATTTTAAAAAATTTGCTTTCCAGCTGACCCATTTTTTTATTTTTAGGGTAAAAAAATTGGATCCCCGTAGAACACATCACTTATTAAGAATCTTTTTGATTTTCTTCTTTCTGAAATGTCAATCCTGAAATTAAAATTTTTTTTTTTTAATGTAAAATTATAACTAATAAAGGAGATGAGAAAATAAATAAAGAAAAATGTCGCTTCCAATTTCGGCTAAAATAAAGTTTTTGAAACTGAATTTTTTTTATAAATTTTATTAATGCAAGCAAAACAAAAGCACGTAAAAATGTAACAAAAAAAAAGCCTTTTCTACGTGTTTCTGACGATAAAAAACCTGTCAAATAAAATCAATAAGCTTAAAGTGATAAAGAAATTACTTACACGCGCATAAATTTTTTCTTTGATCGTTCAAGAGGGTTGTTAATTTTTAAAAGACTTTCTAATAATTATCGGAGCTCAAATTACTTTAGAGTAAAAAAAGGTCTACGCAGTAGATTAAATTCTCCGGTTAGAGTGTCCAGAAGCCATAAAAATTGTCCGTAAAAGTTAAAATATTTTTTTTTCTTTTTACCAATGACAGAAAGAACGAATTTACTTTAAAAAGACTAATTTTAAAAGGTACAAAGCATGCGTTTGATGCGACAAAACATAAAAAAAAAGATCAAACAAAAAAATTCAAAATCATAAACTTAATGACTAACGACATTGTTAAGGTATTTTTTCAATACGTTCTTCATGATTTTTCATACAATCTTTTTTTATTCTTTTTGAAAAACATTTTTTTCTTTCTTTCTTTGAAGAGACTAAGATCAACGATAAGATCTAAGCTTCTGGCAATAGTATAAAAAAGAGCATAAGTAGGAGGATCAGAAAAGAAGATGAGGTAGATTTTATAAAAAAGGAAAATAGAATAAAAAAAAAGAATTCAACTTATAGCTTTGTGCGTCTGTTACTTTAATACTGACAATTCGTTATTTTTTTTTCCTCTTGTACTTGTATTTTTACTTTGCTTGGTTTCACTTAAATTAACAATATCTTCTTCAAAGGGTTCAATGCTTAAAAAAATTTATTTTTAAGAAAACTAATAAAATTAATTTAAAAAATATTTTTTTTCTTTTTTATCGATAGAAAAGCTCAGAAAATTAATTGCTAGAAATAAAAAAAGTTTATCTTCAAAAAGTTGTTGTCAACGTATAGCAAACCTACTCGAGTTCTTTTTTTTTATACTTAAACATTTCCAGAACATTAAAAAGACTTTTGAAATAAATCAAGTACTGGTCATTTTCTCATCTTCTCTCTCTTTTTCTTTCGGATCGAACTTTTTTTCATATACCAAAATCGAATATTCTCTGTCTCTTTTTTATGAATAGTTAGCTGAACAAAAAAAGGATTTTTTAAATGTTTCAGTACAACTTTTTTTTCGAAAATTAAACTCATTCGATGCGCAATCTCAGCTTCGTAAAAAATACAATCGTTACAGAATAAAACTTTTCGGCAGTTGTACTACTTTAATTGGATTACTTAGCTTCTTTTCTGTAATAAGGATGACAACTTTTTTTTTCTATCTTTACTGCAAAATTGTACCGATTAAATACAGTAATATCTGATGCAACGATTATACTTTTTTTTCGATTAAATTGAACAAGTATAACGAAGTCATGTTCGACATTTGTTAGAGTTCATAAAAGTTTATTTGATCCAATTTTTTTTCTTCTTAGACTTAATCAAACTTTTTTTTTCACTTTTAAAAAGAAAAATCATTTAAGTATTGACTTTCATAAGAAGAAAAATATAGTTTTCCAGTTTTTTATGTAAAATAATAATTGATATTTTATTGAAACTAAATGCGAATTTAAAAGTTTTATACGAAATTTTTAACAAGCTTAGCAAGAGAAAATATTTTTCTTTTTTTTTTCAAATTGCCATTAAAAAATCAGGCAAAGAGTTTTTATGTTTCAAAACATTTATACTTGTGAGCACTTACTTATTTTTTAAGGCTCTTCAATTCGTTAAAACTTTTTTTTCTCAAAAGTGCTACTATAGATCAGTCTCCGTGCAATTTTTTAGGTCTTATCAAATTCTAATTTTACGAGAAACTTGTCAAGGTCTAATTGTCTTTTATTGAAAATTATCTTCGTACAGAATACAAGATGCTTCAAATACAAAATTTATTAAAAAAGCAATTAGAAAAAAAGTATTCACAAGGTTAAATAATTTTTTTATATGAGAACGATAATTAATTATTGATTCTAAAAAGTTAAGTAAAAATATTAAAGAAGTAATTTTCGTTTAGGGTAGAAGGGGTGGTTTTCGCCACCATTAAGAAAATTTGAAATTAAACTATGGATATTTTAAAATATTATGCAATTGCATGGCTAAAAAGTGTTTAAATGTTTTTGATAAAGATAATTATTAATTAAAATTCCGACCCTGGTAATTTCCAAAACTTATTTTTTGTAAAACCTAACCTTTAGGTCCAAAACCCTGAAAAACCGGGGTTCTCGCCACCAAGCATATTAGCGAAATGGGTCAATATTCTTGTGGCTAGATGCAATGAGTCATTAAAAAATAGATTTTTTAGACTTTTAAGGTAATTAGCACCACATTTTAAAAGGTTAAAGTTCAAATAACGAGGGTGGCGAAAACTGTATACACTGGCGAAAACCCCCTTTTCTACTAAATTAAAATAATCTAGCAGAGAAATTGGGTTTAAAATTGAATTTAATTTGAGCCAAGTAGAAAGCTCTAATTATTCCTCAGCAAAAAAAAAGATAACTGTTTAAATTTTAGCTATAAACTACAGATAAATAAGCATTTATATTTAATTTTGTCAAGTTTTCCGCTCATTTAAGTAAAAAGTTAAAGTTACTTTTAGAGGAAAGAAGGAGAGAAAAATGCAAGTCGAGCGAAATTCTAAGAGGAGTGTAATGAAAACGTCTATTTCAAGAGTTATAAGATGTAGTACTTAAAAGGGACAAGAGCAGGTGACAAGCGATTACAAGGATTATGGAAGGCCTGAGGATGACGTAGGAATGTCCGGGAAATCCCTACTAAAATTATTGCTCTTATGTAAATAAGAGAATTTGTCGTGTAAACCTTCTTCTAACTTATAATATAATAGAGAGACTTGAAATTTGAGCTTTTAAATTCAGGACGCTAGATTTTATACAAAGCTCATAAGGCTTCATATACTATTCTCTCTTGCATGATGCTGTGGAATACTTGGAACTAATATATGCACCATCTGCTCTAATTCCAAAATAAATGTCTTTTGATATTAGCTACTTGTTTATTAACGTGTCTGCAGTAAGTATCGATTCAAGCAAATTAAGCTTTTCATGCTTTTTACTTTTTTTAATTAATGCATCTTTTCAGAAAATACTTATGAGGGCTTATGCAAATCGAGAATTTTAGAATTTTTTGTGGTTATTGAATAATCTTGAAATTTTGATGAACAGTCTCGAAAATGATTTAGACATTTGTCACAGTGGCTAAGAAATACTAAACTAACTTCTGTAATTAGACAAAAAATAGCTTGTTTGAGAAAAATTAGTGAAATTTCGATAAGAATTGTTTTTTATTTGAATGGATTGCATTAAAAAAACACGTTTAATTTTTGAATTGTAAATTTCTTATGCCGAATGCCCTGTGACAAGTTCTGCGCACGCAGAACTGCTGACCCTTACATCTTTTAAAAACTATATTTTTATCTTTTATAGCATTTTATTACGCAACAAGTGTTGAAAAACTTTCTTATAAGTATTAGAGTAAATTATACTAAAAAACAAAGTTACAAGCATTGCTTTTTTATACATATAAATCAAAAGACAATTACTTCTTGTTTTATCAGATACGTTTTTGCAAGCTTAAACGGAATTAATTTTTGACTATATTGAGAAGCGAATATCAGGCATAGGTTTTCCGAAAGTAATTTTTCAGAGGATAATAGATAATTTATTTGCCCTTGGACTACAATATTAGACTCTTGTCATTGTAAAATTTTTTATAAAGTATTAGAAAACATTTAATTGTCTTGGATTTTTTCCAACTTTTAAGAGAAATAAACAGCATGATCATCTGTGTAAGAGTTTATTTTTTAAAAAATTGATGAAAAAAGTTGGTAAAAATAATTTTTTGAAACCCCATAAAAGAAACTTGTTTGTTATTCCATCGAAATTTCATATGTGCTTACAAAAATTTGGTGAAGGAACGAGGAAAAAGAGCCACGTCAAAGTATGTTATAGAAAAGAGCCTCTTGAGTATAAAAAAAAACGTTGATGAAAAATGCAAAAATAATATATTTATATGAAATAATGTCTGGAATTCGAGGTATAGAATAAAAATCTTTGTGTGTATATTTGTTTTTATTAGTTTAAAAGAAAATTTCATACAATGTCCACAAAACTATATAGCAGGGAAAAAAGTTTGTCTTCCTTTTTTTTTGTCTCTAGTGTATGTTATATATAGAGCTCTTGAAGCAAACAAAATTTTCAAGAGGTACTTTTGTCCTCTATGTTTCTTTCGAGACTTGAAAATAAAAAATTATATTTATTTAAAGTATAGTCAAAATGATAGTACATTCCAATCTGACAAATTTTACATTAAAAGATAGTAATTTTATGCCTTTTTTATATTAGCAAGGAAATGTAAGAAATCTGACACTATAAAAGATACTAGACTTTTAATAAAGAAAAAATTTTCCTTTGTAGTATTTCTTCTTTTCATGAAACTGGATCACTGGTTCATTTAGATATTGAGAAAATCTTTTCTAAGGAAACATTTCTTTTCTTTTCAAGTCATGCAAAAAAATAACTCAAATCTTGTATTATTTTTTACTTTTCGCAATAAAAGATGCTTAATTTTACAAAATTACTTTCTTATGTTTCATAAAAAAATGTTTCCTTTCACGATACAAATCTTGTATTACACGTCGTTATTTTTCCTTGCTAATATTTTTTTAGATACGCAAAAAAGTAATAATTAGGTCATAGACTATTTTCTACTATGAACAGTGATCGTGTAACTGTTGCAGTTTTAGATTTTCTATTAGAGATTTATAAAAAACTCACTTATTTAAAAACTCTAAGCCTCTCTCATTACATGTTCTTCCATACGTTTGATACATATAGAAATTAAAAAAATAAGTATATAAAAATTTTAGGGCTAAATATCATTGAATTAGGTTTTACCTTGGTCATTGTGGGTTAATAACTTTTTGCTCAGGATAAGAAATATTTAAAAATGGAAAACTATATGATCTTCTTATTTGAACACAGTTAATATGCACCCACCGTGCACCAAGCGTACACCAGAGAGAGTTTAACTAAATAATCTAAATTGAGTGGGTAAAAAAAGTTTGCTCTAATCAAATACTTTCTATTCATAACAGAGTTCCAAAGAATTTAGTTAAATCAAGCTTTAGAAAATTGCAAAATCGTCTAAAGTTAGTAAATGTAATAAAATGCCAGATTTTTAATTAATTTTTTTATTAATTTTATTTAACTTATATTCAAATACAGCGAACATAAATTTTCTTGCATAAAAAGATTTTTTTTGAGGTCAATTGAAGATTTCTTATATTTATATTATTTTAGAGAACAGAGAGGATTTTGGATGAGCTCCAGAGAAAGCAAAGTTTTTTTTAACATTATAGAGAAGAGCTAAAAAAAGTTGATAGAGAAACTATATCTTTTTTTTTTAAACAGAGTGACTAAAAACTATCTTTATTTAAATTAAAAAAAAAAAAAAGTTTTTGCTTTTATTCTATGGATTTATAGACAGATATTACATTTTAGTTGATATTCTATAATTAGTATGCCCATTTATTAAAATTTTCTTTTTTCAAATTATTTCAACAAAAAAAATTTTATGCATACTTTATTATTGACCTAAATTTAAATAATATTTGAAATTTCTTTTATTTTGAAAAAATTATTTTTTATTAATATGATCATTAAAATTTATGTTCTTTTGTTTTTCATTCATTTTTTTTCTATAATATTTCAACAACCTCTTCGTTTTTTATAAA
This sequence comes from Anagrus nilaparvatae, assembly GCA_022575985.1. Lineage (NCBI taxonomy): Eukaryota > Metazoa > Arthropoda > Insecta > Hymenoptera > Mymaridae > Anagrus > Anagrus nilaparvatae. Next base: position 2,460,515 of record JAKSXM010000040.1, on the reverse strand, counting down.
CTCATTCTTTTACGCTTTTCTCTTTCGTTAAAATATTCAAAATTTTTCATTTATATATTCCTCTTTTTATAAGAAAAAATAGGTTAAATTAATTATTATTTTTTTTTACAAGGGGAGTTTAATACATCTGGAACGCCAAATTATACCACATGGTTATGGATGAGTTTTTGTGTTGAAAAAATATTCCGACTACCCTCCGTTCCACAGTGTGCCGAATCAATCAAAAATCTACTGACTCCGTAAAATTTTATTTTTTCACCCATTTATTTTTTTAAATGCTTCGTATACTATCCTACTCTTATGGAAACCTGCTACTTTTTCAAATTTTTACAATTAAAATTCACCCCTTATACATTGGTGTATACGCAAAAATTATATTCACAGGGTTACTAAGTTTATTTGCAATTAAAAAAACCTTGTTTATGGACACTATTGCCTTTTTCCTGACTCAAAGAGTAAAAATTTTTAAAAAGTAGCAGGCTTCCATAAAAGTAGGATAGTATACGAAGAATTTAAAAAAATAGTAGTCAGCAGATTTTTGATTGGATCGGCACACTGTGCGTTCGTGCCAATGGGCCTTCCCGGTCTAGAAACGTAGGACTTAATGTTATAAAATAGAATTGAACTAAGTATTACCATTTGGTTAATTGGCTACATTGGTGAGAAAATTAGTGATAAAAAATTGCAGTTCTCGGAGTTAAAAAGTGACACTTACACCGAAAAACTGGGACCAACCAGAAGAGTTTTGGTTAATTTTTGAGGTTTTAGCGTTATATTTAAAATTAACAATAAATCCTATTGTATAACATTAAGGCCGGCACTTCCTTTACAAGGAAAAAAAAAAGGGATTTTGTAATAATTTTTTCGGGTAGAAATTTTAACCACAGAGACTTAAAATTTTTTTTAACTGAAAGGTAATTTATTTAAAAGTACATTTTTTTTTTTTTTTTGAAAATTCAAAATGGCGGCCTTAGTAACTGCTCCCGCGAAAGAGCTTTTTTTTTGTGTACATTCTAGCTCCCGCCAGGATCATCGGAAACAAAAAAAATTTTTTTTTTTTTTTTTATTTATGTAAATACCTTCGATATGAATGAGGCAGAATTTTTAATTTTTACTTATTTAAAAAATTATTCACTTTAGAAAAAAAAAGTTAAATTTTTCGTTTTTTTTTTTTTTTTTTTTGCTAATAAAAATTTTTTGAAAACCTATTTTGAAAATCCCTTTCATTCATATCGAAGCAAATGTTATTATAAACTTATAAATAAATTTTGGTGATGATTGGTTGAGTAGATTTTGAGTAATCGTGTACACAAACTCATGAAACGTTGTTTCAAGAAAAACGCGTTTAAAGTTTTTTGAAGTAAAAAATAGATGATATAATCCTTGAATATCTTTATCTCGCGCGACCCTCTATAAAAACATATAACTCGGTAAATAATAAAGATATTGATCTGAAATTTTTTGTGTATATTTTTGAAATGTTTTTCAAGAATTTAAAAATAAAAAAAAATTTTCGTTTTTTTTTTGGTTCTATAAGAGGAAGTGCCGGCCTTAAGCTCTAAGATTCTAGGTCCAGAAGGCCCATTGGCATGAGCGGAAGGTAGTCGGCGTGTTTTTTCAACATAATAAACACATTCATAGGTAACTATTTGGTGTAATTTCCTATTCCAAAGGTAACGAAATCCCCTTGTTAGTTATGAATACATTTAAATCAAACAAGTTTTAAACTGATGTTCGAAGCTTCTGTTGTGACGGAGTAACCCCTTCCATTTAGTAAAAATACCTTGATTTTTACTAAAAAATTTACTAAAAAAATTTATTAAAATTTACTAAAAAAATCAAGGTATTCTCACTAAATGGAAGAGGCTACTCAGTTACACAGTCCAGAAAAGAGAATAGTCTGTAAACGCAAAACTGCGACCGCGAATCGATGCGTGTAACATGATTTTCGTATCTGGTTGATTCGTTGCAGCTGCGTTTGTAGTTGCGACCCTCATTTACAGCGTTTTTTTGCAGAATCAGAGTCTATACATGTTCAAGTTTTACGGCTAAATTTTAAAGAAAAGTAAGTAAATTCTTAATCATCCTGTCAAAAAAATAACACATTTTAATAAAATTTTTAATTAACCTATGATATTTTAGGCCAAAAATAAAAACAGTATATTTTTATAATGCTTCAGATCACACGTAAATTGCGATTATTTTTTTACGGCCGAGGGGAAAACATAATTTTTCTTCGTCAGTGGCAAGAAAAGACTTATTTTTGAATCGCGTTACGGTCGGGAAATACGTGCTTTCTGGCCACTGACAAGAAAAAATGTTTACAGGATAGTTTATTTATTTCATATTTTTGCTTGCTTTAACTAAAATTAAAAAAAAATTGAAAAATTAAAAATGGGTTTTAAAATATAACAAAATATAACTATAATGAATGTTCATTTTTCCAACATTTTTCATTAAAAAAATGATTACCAAACCTCAAATTTCGCACTAATGAACATAAATAATTTAATATTATTAATTAAAAGGGGAAAAACTTTTTTACAACGTAATAAAAAATTTCTAGGGTCAATAATAATAATTCATAAAATTGATTTTTATTCAATTTTTATTTTTATGCTCTCTTTTATTAGATTTTTTTCCCTTGTAAAATTTTTTTTTACGACCAAAAACTTAAAAAGTATAAGTGATTTTATTTATTTTAAGAGATTTTTTTATATTATCATTTTTATTGTATTTAAGAGATGTGAAACATCCGTAAAAATAAATTTAATAAAATGTATAACGAAAATTAATAAATTTTTATAATTTACGATATTTAAATGTTTCTCTACGTTTATCGTTGTCAGTTTTCTGAAATTTATGACTCTATTGATAACACGCATATTGTGCTTCAGGATACGTAGCTTTTATCTGAAATCGCATAAAATTTCCGACTAAATCGACATTCAACGATCCTTTCAAAAAGAAAGTCCGTTAAGTTTTGATAATATTTTTTGCGTTATAATAATTTGCCAAAAATAAAAGAAATTTTAATTTCAAGTACAATAGGAAACGTTTTTTTTTTCCAATAAAAAATACAAAACTTTTTTTCTGAGAGTAACTGGTACAATATCCGTTGTGTTAAAATCCGCAAAAGCTTCCTTTAAACAAGGAAGTAACAGTAAGAAATATTGAAAATCATTTCTTACATTCGTTCGTGTTTTACTCTACATTAAGCGAATATGAGAAAAAAGAAAAAGGGATAAATTTTCAAAAGTTGTCTCTTGGATTTGGCATTTCTCGGCAGCTTGTGCAGTCTCTTTTTATCTATACTAGACTGTTTGGCGCTATCCTACTTCTTCCGGATTTTGCACCCCATAAAGAAATGACGTACAATAGTTAAATGAATTTATCTTGTCTAAATATTGCTGACTTAACGTCGCTAGTTTTTGCTGTATTACATAAACTGATGTTCTAGAGACTTGTCAACTTTTTCCATTTTTATTTGAGAGATAAAAAAATATAATTTTGGTAAACAGCTTTTAAATAATCTAAAATAAATAACGAACGATTATGCTTCTTGTTGTGTAATGATTTAGTAGATTGTTAAGGAGCTTTTTTGGCTTGACTGCCATATAATAATATCTTTATCAACGAGTTTCTTGTATCGATTGCCGCGCCCCAAGAGTATAACATATTTTTTATCTCTCTCTTACTTTCGTATAAAAGCTTTTCCTCGCTCTAACTAAATTTACGAAATTAGGTTTTATTTGAAATTTGATTTTAAAATTTTAATCGATTTAACCTACGCACGTTAAAATAACGAATTTTCTCTCTTTGAGTACTATCTTCTCTCGAGAATTAAGAGTTTCTCTCTGATGCATTTTAAAAGGTGACAAGCTTCTTATCAACTTCTTGAGAGAAAAGTTTGTAGAGCGAGAGCTTGAGTGGTGTTTTATATATAATTTTAAGACCAACTAAATTAGATTGAAGTTTCTAATAATCGTTTTTCTTTTTTTTCTATGTTTCAGGTGAGTTAAAACGCTAATGTCTCTCTCACATGAGTAAGTACCTAAAAGTAAAAATATTTTTGTTTTATTTTTTTCGACAATTATTGTTCCGAGTTTTTATTCGAAAAACAAACGTACTTAAGACAAGACAATAAAGTTGAGTTTTCTTTTTTATTTACTGCCTTGAGAATCTTATCACACTTTATATTTTTTAAAGAAGAAGTAAAAGAGCTTAGCCTTGTCCTTAATATTACTTCTCCCATGGATGTCTTTATAATGTACCTTTTTTCAAAGTTAAAATGAAAAAAACATCTCGCACTACCTCTGGGGCACATAAAGATATACTTTTCTATCATAAGAATAAGTCTTGAAAACTTTTTGAATTCTTTATTTTTCTCTTACTTTTTTTTCTCTTGTTGCAGAATGCATATTTTTAAAGTTTGATAATATTCCATATCCAGGTTATTATTATCATAACTTTTATGAAAATTTCTTTTATCTCCAACGAAAATGTCTTTTTAAATATTTAATAATATTATCCTGTTAAATAAATAAACCTTACTTTTTGCACATTTATTCAATTAGATAAAATTTAAGTTTACATGATAATTAGCTCATTTAAACTTCTAATCTTTGGTTACTTATTGTTAGCATTTAAGCATTAATTTCATGATAATACGTATGCCATGCGGACTCATAACCTAAAAATATTTATCAAAAGCATTAGTATTAAAAATATAAGAATTGTTAACCCATTTTTCTAATATAATTGATAACTCTTTGATACATATTTTTAGGTTAGGAACCCGTATCACATTCGTATAATACTTGAATTTTAAGATAGTAGCTCAATAGAATGCGGAAAAATATAAAATTCTACTCTATATTTCTTAAATTCGATTAAGTGTCATTTATTCTTATTTTATATTTATAAATTCTTTCCTTATGCTATAAAATAAAATTTTTAAAAATTTTTTATATTATAAAATACAAAAAAGAAAAAGAATACTTTTACATTGAAGTTATATTATTTTTATCATTTTTTAAAAAATATTTTACCTATTTTGTATACATTTTTAAAGAATGTGCTTGGAAAAATATTCGAAAGATTTATTAAAATTATTATAAAATTGTACAGTATTACTGATAATATTGCTATTGGCAGTAACTGACAATTTTTATATTCACGAATTTTTAAAAGCTGATTTTGAAAAACTTTGTGTCATACAAAGTCAACCAAAATTGTAACATGACTTAACTACAAGGATTAGCAGGGGTCCCCTGAATAACCTCCAATGTGACATGCGCTGCAGTATCGAGATTTCAAAGAATTCTTTTGAAATACACTGAAATAGATAAAGCGGTTTTTGAAAAAGGCTCAAAATTGAGCTTTTCTAAGCTACTCATTCTTCTTTATTATGTCACGCCTAACATGCCTTCTAAAAATGCTCGCAAATTATAAGGAAAGAAGGACTTACGTAAAATTTTCTCAGGAATCTGGTTCTGCCATTAGTTTTTCAAAATTTTCCCTGGAAAACCCGGAAATTGAAAAAGTTCACTTTGTATTTTTAAAATTTTGTAAATAAAAACTAGAATCATATTTTTTCTTCTAAATTTGGAAGAAGAATTGTTTTTAAATATATTTTTTGGTGCCGTCCCTAACTCGATGCCATCGGCCAACTTTAACCTCCAAATAACGTAAAATACGAAAATTTTGATCGTTTTTTCTCGTTCTTTTGCAGTTTTATTGGATTTTCAGATATTTGGGAACCTTATATGTCTAAAATAAGGTCGAATTCAGATTCCCAGGGAAATGATACATAAGTAATATATATTTTAAAGAATATATGTAAAGAGAATATATACTCTTTATTTTTAGTTTTAAGATAGATAAGTAATTTAATAAATGTTCACGTGAACATCATGTATTATAAGATATTATAGATAAGATATAATCATAAGTTTCTAATGTACAGTCATAAGTTTTAGTAATAGAATAAACAGATAGAATAAAAGACCTTATTGTCGTTTCTTATTTTTAGGTAATATAAAATAATTTAATATAATAAAATATATCATTTATTGTTAATTTGTAATTCTTAAAATTAAAATAAATAATCACTTATTTTTAGCAACACAAAGGTCGTTTAATTTACAAAACCTACAAAAGATAGATAACGCATCATAAAACGACAATTTTCGTCAAAAAAAAAAAAAAAAGAAAAAAAAAAAGAAAACAAGTAAAATTTTAGTTATGGAAAAATTACAATTCGAATTTTCTTTGTTAGAGGCAAGCGACGGTAAGTCAAATGTACTGTGCTTAGTCAGAATATCTACACCTGATGGAAGAAAATACGTTTTGCCAACTGAATATATGCCAACGCATCAACATATAGAACTTAAAGAAACCGATGCTTATAAAAAAATAAAAACTTCATTAAAAAAAAGACATCAAGTAAGAAGAGTATGGATAACTTTAAAAAATGAATTAGCGAACGTATATTTAGACGAAGACAAAAATTTACAATTTAAGGACTGCTATCTAGAAGAAGAAAAAGAAGATCCTGCTCCTAGTAATACTTCAAATTCAGAAGAATCAATATCAAAAGTATTAGAAAAACTTTTAGAAATTAAAGAAACTAAGCCTGAAAATCAAAATTTAGGAAAAATATCGGCAAGATTTATGATCGAAAAATTTTCTAGTAAAGCTCCAAACGCGAATCAATGGATAAGTGAGTTTGAAAAAGAGTGTGAACGTTTTGAAATAAACAAGGATGAAAATAAAATTGAAATTTTGAAGTACTTCCTAGAAAAATCATGTCTAGACTGGTACAGGTGTGTTTTGATGAAATATACAGTAAATTCAGAATGGGAAATCTGGAAAAAAAATTTCTGTGATACTTACGCTAATAAAGGTTGGTCATCAATAAGGTTCGCACTTAATTTTAAATATCAAGTAGGTTCTTTGCTGGACTATGCAATAAAAAAAGCAAGGCTTTTACTAGAAGCAAGAGAATCAATAGATACAGGAATATTAATCGATTTAATTGCATCAGGCCTGCCAAACTTTGTGGCTGATAGAATAAACAGAGAATCCTTAGAAAAAACAGAAGATTTATACAATGAAATAGGAAAACTCGAACATATGGTAAATAAAAAAAATTCTGAATATAAAAAAAGTGTAAAAAATTTTGAGGGTAAAGAAAAACAAGAAAAAAAACCATGTAAAAATTGTGAAAAAATGGGATATACAAATCGTTATCATCAAGAATCTACATGCTGGTTTAAGGATAAAGAAAAAATTGTAGAAGGTAAAAAAACTCATATAAATCTAATAAATAATTCAGAAATTGAAACTGAATTAAAAGATACAAATCAAAAAAACTTGTATTCTCACCATTAATCAAAGTAAAACTACTATTAAATAATAATTTTGAAACATCTGGAATATATGATTCCGGGTCAAATGCTTCTTTAATAAATTCAAAAATATTAAAAATAAAAAATGAAAATTTAAATAGTAACATAGGTGCTAATTTTCGGACGATTAATGGTGTAAAAAAATCAAATGGTTTGGTTACCATAAAAATTAAAATCTTCGATATCGAAGAAGAAACTGATTTATTTGTAATAGATAACGAAAATTTCGACCACGATATTTTAATCGGGTTAGATATGATACAAAAATTTAAATTAAATCAAGACGAAAACTTAAATATTACACAAAAAAGAAATCCAAAAAAATTTAAAATTGTAGAAGATACGGCTACAAATAATACAATTCCTGATAAGGAATCAGAAAAATTTAAAATTGTAGAAGATACGGCTACAAATAATCCAATTCCTGATAAGGAATCAGAAAAAATAAAAAATGTAGAAGATACGGCTACAAAATATTCAATTCCTAGTAGGGAATCAGAAATAAATTTTAATGAACACATAAATGTGGATAATTTTAAAATTGAAATAAACCATTTAAATATGGAGCAACAAGAAAAAATAGAAAAAATTATAGATAATTATAGGTCTATATTTGCAAGAGATAAATACGACATTGGTATTGTAAAAGATTACGAAGCAAGAATAGATTTGCTTGTAGATAAATATTGTAGCAAAAGACCATATAGATGTTCTCCAGAAGATAATAAAGAAATTGAATACCAAATTTCAAGATTAATAGACAAAAAATTAATTGAAGAATCTTATAGTCCGTTCGCTGCTCCAGTGACTATGGCCTTCAAAAAAGACGAAAACAAGAGGTCAAGACTCTGTGTTGACTTTCGTGATTTAAATAAAATAGTAGTTCCTCAAGCACAGCCGTTTCCGTTAATAGAAGATATAATGGTAAAAACAAGAAATTGTAAATATTTTACTACATTAGACATAAACTCAGCTTTTTGGTCCATCCCTTTAAGGATTGAAGACAGACATAAAACAGCTTTTGTTACTCAAAGTGGACAATTTCAATGGACTTGCTTACCATTTGGATTAAAAACGTCACCAGCAATTTTTCAAAGAATCCTAAGTAATATTATAAGAAAATATGGTCTTTCAGATTTTGTAGTAAATTATATAGATGATATATTAATTTTTTCTAAAACTTTTGATGAACATATTGATCATTTAAAAATATTATTGGATGCCATATTGACAGAAGGTTTTAGACTAAAATTCTCAAAATGTATTTTTGCAGCAGATTCAGTAAAATATTTAGGACATATAATAAGTAATAACCGTGTTAGTCCTCTTAAAGATAATTTAATATCAATAAAAGATTTTCCCACTCCAAAGACTCAAAAAAATATTCGTCAATTTTTAGGTAAAATAAATTTTTATAATAAATACATACCAAAAAACTCTATTATACTAGATCCTCTACACAATTTATTAAGAAAAAATCAAAAGTTTATATGGTCAGACGAATGTCAAAAATCGTTTGAAACTATAAAAAAATTACTATGTACACAACCAGTTTTAGCTATTTTTGATAAAGATTTACCAATACATATCTATACAGATGCAAGCTTAGAAGGATTAGGCGCTGTCTTAAAACAACCACAAGAAAATGGCATTGAAAAACCTATTGCATATTTCTCCAAGAAAACTAATGAAGCTCAGAAAAAAAAAAGGAGTGCAGTTTACCTGGAATGTTTAGCCATAAAAGAAGCAATACAATATTGGCAACATTGGCTCATCGGAAAAAAATTTTTAGTTTTTTCAGATCATAAACCACTTGAAAATCTAAATATCAAGGCCAGAACAGATGAAGAACTTGGAGACTTAGCATACTATTTATCACAATATGATTTTCAGATAAGATATAATCAAGGTAAAGACAACGCAGAAGCTGATTGCCTAAGTAGGAATCCTGTCTTAGAACCATATGAAAATAAAAATGAACAGTTAAAAGTTGTAAATTTAATAAAATTAATTGATATTTTAGAAGATCAAAAAAGTAACGAATATATAAAAAACAAAAAAGAAAAATTAATCAAGAAAAATAACGTCTACTACAGAAAAATTAAAAATAAAGAAAAAATTTTATTATCAGAAGAGTTTAGTATAGATCTTATTAAAAATATTCATGAAACCTGGTGTCACATAGGTATAAAACAAATGCAAAAGAAAATTAGCCCATTTTATATGGCTAAAAATTTAACAAAAAATATAAAGAAAATTTGCAAATCATGCGAAGTGTGCATAAAAAATAAATCAAGAGGAAAGGATAAATTTGGACTCATGTCTCACTTGGGACCGGCTAAAAATCCATTTGATATAATGTCAATAGATACGATCGGCGGATTTGGAGGTTCAAGATCCACAAAAAAATACTTACATCTTTTAGTGGACCACTTCACAAGGCATGCATATATTCTAACTTCAAAAACTCAAGTTGCAGATGATTTTATAAAATTAATTAATACTGTAGCAGAAAACAACAAAATTGGTCTAGTGCTGGCAGATCAATATCCAGGGATAAATTCAGGAAAGTTTAAACAATTTTTAAAAACCAAAGATATACCTCTAATTTTCACTGCAGTAGACTCACCATTTTCAAATGGATTAAATGAAAGGTTAAACCAAACCCTTGTCAACAAAATAAGATGCAAAATAAATGAAAGAAAAAACAAAGTTGCTTGGACAACAATAGCACAAGAGTGTACAAAAATGTATAATCAAACGGAACATACAACTACTGGATTTTCTCCAAAATATTTACTGGAAGGTACAAGTACCGTAGCAATACCAGATGAACTCAAAGAAATAAATACAAACACTGATTGGTTAAAAGATAGAAGAATTGCAATAGAAAATACAATAAAATCGCATAACAAGAATAAGAAAATTTTTGATAAAAATAGAAAGGACTTCCAGTTTAACACAGGAGATATGGTTTTTATAGAAAATGGAAACAAGTTAAACCGAAAAAAATTAGATGAGTTAAGACTTGGACCATATAAAATAATACAAAAAGTATCAAATACAATTTACAAAATAGATACAGGCCATAAAAAAGCCGAATCAAATCTTTTTCATATAACTAAGCTTATTCCAGCCGTGTTATAAATTGGAGGACCAATTTTTCCCAAGAGGGGAGATGTAAAGAGAATATATACTCTTTATTTTTAGTTTTAAGATAGATAAGTAATTTAATAAATGTTCACGTGAACATCATGTATTATAAGATATTATAGATAAGATATAATCATAAGTTTCTAATGTACAGTCATAAGTTTTAGTAATAGAATAAACAGATAGAATAAAAGACCTTATTGTCGTTTCTTATTTTTAGGTAATATAAAATAATTTAATATAATAAAATATATCATTTATTGTTAATTTGTAATTCTTAAAATTAAAATAAATAATCACTTATTTTTAGCAACACAAAGGTCGTTTAATTTACAAAACCTACAAAAGATAGATAACGCATCATATATAGAATTGTAATATAGAATTTAAACAAATGTTAAATAAATTATTGTTATTTTTTTTTTAAATTATTTTTAATATACCGAGGGCTTTTGTAAAATTTTCCTGGAAATCTGAATTTGACCTTATTTCAGGTATATAAGGTCACCAAATTCCTGAAAATCCAATAAAACTGCAAAAGAATGAGAAAAATCGAACAAAATTTGCGTAATTTACGTTATTTGGACGTTAAAGATGGCCGATCACATCGAGTTAAGAATGGCACCAAAAAAAATATTTAAAAACAAAAGATTCTGAAAAAATCCTGAGTATATACACACACTTATACAGATGTGACATAAAATTCGGTTTATTGGAATCTGGGGTGAAAAGACATGCTAATGTGTTAAATATCAAAAATCAAAATTTGACCTTTAACAAAGGTTTCTGTATGCGTTAATGACTTATTACCCAAATTTAATGAAAAATTTTTTAAAATATATTAATGGAATCAAACAGAGAAATTTTTGATTTAAAACTGTTCCTGCGGATCTTTGAAGCTTTTTGGGTAAACCCAAGGTATTTGTAATTTTTTAAATGCGATTCTAGTTTTGGTTAATGTGCGTTTTTTCGCCACTGACTAAGAAAAATCAAGTAAGATACTCGTCCATAAAAAATGAATGCCCCTGAAGTAATATTTCAATATTTTTTGACTGCCTTGTTACTTCCTCGAGGAAGCAAAAGAGTAGGGGAGAAACGGTTTGGTTGGCGCACCCTTATTCATTAAAACAAGGTTATTTTTTTCATTAAATTTTTGTTGCAGATTATATCTAAGTTAACAATAAAAAATTTAATTAAGTTGCATAATTTTTAGGAATAAAGTAATTAAATATATGATGTGTTTTTGTGTTTGGATGTGGGTTCAAAAACTTAAGGATTTATTAATGAAAAAATATCTTTAAAACGTTTTATGTAGTTAATTACTAAATTATATACGCTTTAATTTAATAATACGTTGTACTTTTTTTAAATAATTAATTTAAAAAATTAATAAACAAAGACGGGTCAATTGGCGCAAAAATAGTAGGAATTGTTTTCCAATAATTTTGTTTATATTTTTAAAAATTTATGAAAAAAAATGAAGTTATAGGTAACTATTAAATTACATAAAATTATGATAAATATGAAAAAATAATTATTTAATTCATTAATTTTTGAGAAAATATGTAGGGACCATTATTGTAAGGTATTATGTGTTTATATACAAGAAATAAGTGAAGTAGATAATCTGATGAATAATTAAAAAAATTTATGTTTTCGTATGAAAAAAGTGTTAAGGATTAATATTAAGATTAGTTTAAATGTTATTATTTACTTTTATTTGTAAAAACATAAGCATTTTAATGTGCGCCAAATGATCCAAAAAAGTACTTTTACTTTGGCAAATTTTTTCTACTAAAAATAAAAAAAAATTTTCAAAAAAATAACTGTGTTAGTAAAAAAAAAGGGTATAAATTTTAATTTAACATAAATAGTATCTCAAAAACTTGATTATTTTAAGAGTTAGAATAATTTAAAATTCAATTTTTTCGCGTCTGCCAAACGAGCCGCTTCTCCCCTATCGGTGTATATAAATTAGTTTCATTAAACTTAAATAATAAAAAAAAATAAAACAGGAATTATTTAAAAATTATCGAAATAAAATGAATAATTTAAGAATTTTTGGTTTTGTTTACAAATTGACGTATAATATAAATACGGATTTTCTATAAAAAATTACAAACAGATGGAAAAACCACGGATATACGAATAAATCGATAAAAATACAATATTTAATTCATGCTTCAGTTATTCTCATTGGAATACATGAATGTTTCTCCAATTTTTTTTTTATTGTAAATAACATTTATAATAAAAAAATAATAAATAAAAAAATTTCCTATTCTGTACTTTTTATTTATGCAATAATCAGAGAATAAATTTTTAGTTCATAATTTATTCCTTCATTTTTTTTCAAATTTCTTTCTTTAATGACCTGAAAATAAAATCTTTCTGTTCGAATTAATTTGATCTTTATATAGAGTTAATTAAATTACCTAATTCACGAGTGAATAGACATCAATTGTTTCTCATTATTAAATATTTAAAATATTAAAAATTTTTTTTCTCATGCAACGAATAGCCGATTGAATAAGCATCTTTAAAAACTATTGAAAGTTATTTTCTGACAGATAGAATTTGAAATATTTATAAAAAACAATAAAAATTCTTTATTCTTTGGATTTTATATATCTTATAATGTTAAGATTCAATTTTAAACCGTTCGAATTACATTACTGATTGAAATCTGATTTATTTTCGAGCTCGTTTGAGACTAAAGGTCACTGAAAATTTACCTAAATACTCAGAACCAGGTATTGACCAAATGATTGTGTGGGATTTCGTAAAAAAAGTTAGTTATGGAAGCAGCATTAGCGTTCTTAAGGAAGAAAAAGTTTTGTCTAGCAATGTTTACTAAATGACGCATTTTTTTTCTTGTCTATTTGTTATGACAGGTTGATTAGTGAAGCCTTGATAAATGTGCTTTAGTGTCATTTGCTTGAGTTGCTTGGTTTGAAGGCAAAGAAACCAATAGCTTACTTTGATTGTGAATCTAAAGGTATTTTCAAAGACTCTTTAGAAATAAAATAACTTGTGCTGGAGAATTACACACTTATCCAAATTGGCAAACTTATTCGGGACATATAACAATAGACTTTGATGCGAATTCGCATGCAAATTGGCGCGTGAAATGATCAATGAGCATGCAAAGATTTTAAATGATGTAAAATAAATCCACCTGAATAGACCATAGGTTTTATTAATAGCTAGAAATAATTTTTAGCCAGTTTGAAAATCTTTGAACATTCTGAAATCAGATTCTCAAAATTTTAAATAGTGGGCTCAAATGATGGATTTCTAACTTCAAAATCAGTAATTGATCCTATTTCAAACATTTTAAAGTTGATTTACAATATTCGAGGTTGTAAATGACAATTATGAAATAAAATTTTTAACCTAAACAGAGAAAACTTTTAGAAATCCGCGATTTTGAGTTTGTAATTTTGAAATTTAAAAAATTTGAATAATGATCTCAATAAGGGAGGTGAATCTAAATTAGCTAAATTAGCAACATTTAATGAACATTTTTAAAACATTTGTATATTTCTTGATTATGTTGGTTGAAATATCTTTAATTACTCAAAACTTAACGATCAAAGAAGCATAGCATTCACAAGGTAGATAAACTCAAGTTTTTTCATGTAATTTTAGCTTAGCACTTTTGAAATAAATACATAAAACTGAAAAAACTCCGGTAGTTGAAATCGATTTTTTTTTTTTTGAACTAAGTAGTTTTTACGAACTAAGTATACAGAATTTTTCCTAGGTTCAAAACGCATTAAAGTTTTTAAAATTTATTTATTTTCTGTCTATTTGTAAATAAACTTGTAATCGTTCGATTTTCATAGTGGAAAATTTAAATAATATTAAATAAATTAGTTAGCATTATTAATAGGCGAAAGTAAACAAAATTATTATTACAACTTTGACAACTATGTCAATAAAGAAATAATTTGAAGTTTTTTGAATAATGAATTAGAGAGGAAAATAATGTTAAAGTTTTGAAAATTTGATAATAATTAGAAATATTTAATAGAAAATGCCAATAGCAGAATCAAATTGAAAATGATTTCTCTTCTAAAATTTTCTAAAGGTAAGCGAAACTTTTGTAATTAATGCAATAACATAATCACAGAGATGATAACAATAATAATATTATAAACGAAGGTATTTTGTATACCAAAATTCGTACAAAGAAAATGTGTATTTCATATAATAATATAGAAAATATTAATATATAAATTTTCGAGAGAACAATATACTTGCGCGTATTTAATTTTAGTTATATAAACCTTTTTACCATTGGACATTCGTTATAAATGGAATTATCAATTATGATTATTATTACCATGAATACATTACATTTTCTTGATTTATACGTAAATCTGCATTTTTTCTTTTATTAGAATTAATAAAAAATTAAATATGTTCGGATTGCAACTGATAATAAATTCCATTCACGAATTTCAATTAATATTATAAATTTATTAATTTGAACTGCGTTTTGGGGCATTATTTATTTATGGACAAGGGCCGTATAAAATTTTTCTGCGGCACTAGCGAGAAATTTCGTGATTATAGTCCAGAAAAAGTATTTTTTAATCCTTATCAGTCTTTCGTCACCTTGCAATAAAAAATATTTTAAAACATTACAAATAGTTTTACATTTTCAAACTATATTTTTTGTTAATTTTAAAGAAGCTTTATGAATTATTTTTGTTCTTTGTGTTATGTTAAATGTGGCCCTGAAAAGGGCCAATTATGATGTTGTGGAAATTTGTTGCCACATGCTTTAAATATAATAAAATCACATTCAAACGCATTAAAGATACGCATAAGACTTTCAAGCACAAACATACAAATGAAAATCAAAAACTTACAATCATTCCAATACGAGTTCCTTAATACATAATAAACCTCTTCAAGCCTACGAGATCAGGAAATTGCACCAAGTGATTCAACAATCTCAGCCTAGGAACTGCTTCAATAAATGAGAATCTAATGTCCTGGTACCAAGGACTCCTCCAAGTACACCAAGCATCCAAGCACCAACAATCAAACAATTTTTACAACTTATCCAGTAAAAGACATTAAAATAGCAGCGTTCGTGATGGCTCAAGTCAGGTGAGAAAATAGTCCTTTGGTCAGAATCCGTCAAGAAATTTACCATACATGCCATAATTGAAGGCACCATTTCATACCCAAGCACGCACTGAAATAACATACACGCTATCAGTAAAGGTACCAAACCATGACCAAGTGGTAAGGAAGAAAAAGTTGAAAATAAAAGGTAATAATAAGCGTGGCAAAGCCGAGACTTGGGTATTAGGAGTTGCAGCACCAATGCAAAGCCCGAAGTAAAGTCCGCGGCAAAGCCAAGCATAGCGCAGTAAAAGCTTGTGGCAAGGAGCGACAATACCAAGGCGACTAAATTTTTTATTGCATTAAATAAAGGAACTTTTAATTACAATAAACATTTTTTTCTGCAATTCCTGTAAGGTCATTTTGTGAAATAATTCAAGTGAACAAAGTGACAAATTGCTAAAGAAATAATAAAATACTAAAACTTTTTCATTTTACAAATTATAAAGTTACACATAAACATTAAACATAAATACAATAATAATTAAATATTACCAATAAAATTTAAAAATAAAGTTTATCAAGTGCATACAACTCAAAGCAACATACGAGCTTCATTTAAAATTGCATTCAAAAAGATCGTACAGCTAGTACATACATAAGCTTAGCAGCGGGAAAAACAAGCTGAATTCAGCTGCAATGCACGCAGAAGCGCTTGTACATCTCATGATCACATAACCTACGGGATTAATAAGACATTTGAACACTTTCAAGTGCATTGTCAGTTGAAGTGTTCATACCTGGTTCATACATTCTAATACATGCATATTTCAATTATAAACATCTCAAGTAACGCAAAATCATGAAATATTCACTGATCTAAATATAAATAAATGTATACGAGTGCAATATATTACGTTAAATTTAAGATGGCTTTTAATAATGATAGATTAAAATTTAGGTTGATAGCTTTTAAAGGGTAATTAAATTTATTAAATCAATTTCTTGATCGACAAGATGACCCTTTATAGATGTTTAAGATATGAACGTTGTTGAACGTTGTTAAGATATTGAAAAGTTGTTTATGAAAAGTCTGAACACGATTTGCTTATTAATGGGCAAGCCTTAAATGCTAATGACGTAATAGGATTAGAAAAAAAGGTTATTTAGGATAGCTATTTTAATTTAGCTACGCGCTTGGAAGTTTACTTGCTCAGTGAATGGTCATGCGGGTACGGAGAACTATAGGTTTTCATAGAGTAAAATTACTAGTTTACGAATTACGAAGTTTTCGGGTAACCTAGAAGACTGGATATCTTTCAAAAAAACCTTTAAATTAATCTTTGAAAATGAACCTGATATCACTGAGGTAGCTAAGATGCATTTTTTAATATTGGCATTAGTTGGAGACGCAGCATATAAAATTGTAACTTTAAAGATGACGGTGGAAAATTATAAATATGCTTGGAATATTAACATGGAATATGTTCATTGGATGGAGTATTTGAAAAAGTTTGGCTCGGCAGGGGGGGGGGTAAAAAAATAACGTTTTTAGGGGGGGTTGTGAAAAAGTGACGTTTTGGGGGGGGGGTGAAATGGACTTAGAGTATTTTCGATTTAGGGACATATGGGAATCGCCATTGAATTATATCACGTATATCATGACATTTGCAATTACTTATTGACTTGCCTGGTATTTTAAATCATACAGCTAAGGAAATAGAAACATAAAATGATGTTTTTAAGAGAAGTTTTATGCCATTCTGAAGGACGACAACCTGCCTTCTCTGCGTTGGGTGCTTTGGCGCATAGTAGACACACATCCAGGAAGAGTGGTTAATACAGTCATAGTAAAAAATTCTAATAATCAATTAAAAAGGGGAGTCAGTTCTAATTCTGCCCTCCTAGTTCCATCAGAAGAAAATAACACAAAAGATAAATAAAAAAAAATACACATGGCTCATTCTTAGTCAAATCAACCAACCCCCTCTGCACAATACAGTTTTTGAGATAAATTTATCGGCAATAGCTCATTTTTTTCATTGAACCCTCCAGTTTTCAGTGCTATATGGTGCTTTGAACATTACAGCTACCAAATGGTAGCTGAACTATCGAGAGTTGAAATCAAAAAATCGAAAAACTCAAAAAAAGCTAAAAAATATGTACTAATTTATTTGAATAATTATTCAAAATTTATTTATCGCTCGATATTAAGCAACTCTAAAAAATATGTTTTTTTTTATTAAGTTACTTTTCTTGTAATTTTTGAAAACAACAAAAGTAGTTTACTTTTTAGTTAAATTAACATTACGTCGGTATGACAGAAAACTACGAAATACTAGAAAACAGAAAACAAGATTATGGTTAGTGCATACAGGGAAAAAGAAAATTTCCAACACCAAACTTATGCTGATATTCATGACTTAACATAATAAGCACTCTAGGACTTTAGAGCTGAAAAAGTAGGCCTTGAAAAAGTCAATCAAGAAAACTGGTCAAAAAGAATTTCTATGATGCATAAAGAGTTATGGTGCAAAAATTCGTGACCTTAAGACATAATAGAAGAAGGGTATCGAGTAACGCGAAGTGCCACCAAGTAGTCAGGTTAGTCAGAGTAAACTCATGTTAAATAAAGTTATTGAATAAATTTAGTCAATAACTTAACAAACTTAAAAAAAAAAAATTTTATTGTAAATTTTATTGTAAATTTTTTTTTTCAACTTGTATCATCAAATTTTCAACAGTTTATATGAAAAAAAATGCGTTTCCATTAAAAGAGTATTGAAAAAGAGTATTGAAATGATGCACTGTAAAAATCATTAAAGCCATTTGCAACCAGATAGAAAATTCACTATTATGACAGTGAATTTATGAATTTATTATCAGATAAAACCAGATTATTGACGCTACAGCCCGATATTGAACCATGAATTAGTTTTTGTTTAAAATTATGATTTTTTTGTGGTATACATTGAAACATACAATATTACTTAATGACATCAAAGAAATCGTAAATACAAAATTTTCTTTATCTTAAAACTATGAGTTTCTAGAATTAAATTTTGTAATCTGAAGTAAAATTTTGCATTGGTTTGAATTTCATTTCTCCGGTATACTAAAATTTTTTTGTAGACATTTTAACATACAAATCCCATTATTTTTGAATTAAAATTAATACAATGAAATCCTATTTAACAAAATTTTACTTTTTGAAAATCTGTAAACTTTTTAAAAATTTTATATTATTTAAAGTTTTATTAGCACGTACTTTTGTTATAAAAGTACATAGGTTAAACATTTATTGTAAAGCTAAGCTTAAGGAAGCTTTTTGTATAATAATTCGAGCTTTGTTAATGTTTAAGCTACTTGTAAATTCTTTAAATGCAAAACTTTATTATTGTTAAAACAAGTTAAAATTTTTAATTTTTTAAGTTTTTGTAACAGTCAATTTTCATTTATAAAAATATATTTGAGAGTTATATTATGTAGTATGTGATCTGATAGATTGCTAAATAAGAGAGTGACCTATTTATTTACAACATCGATGATACTTTTACTATAATATATAAACATGGAAGATAAAACTTTACTTTCTTGAATAGGATTGCAAGAAACTGTTGAAACCTATTAAAAGTAAAAAATTTTCGATAAATAAGGTTAGTAAGTTTATTAATTTGCGATAAACTTTGACATATTATATTTTTATTACAGTACTTATTATAATATAAAATGTATATATTCTTCACTCTTTGTATATATTTACAATAAATAAAATATCAAATAAAAATTAAGTACCTTAAATTTTCAAACATTTGTTTCAACGTCCAAAAAATATCAAATCTTCTACTCTTATCGTAAATTTAATAATTTTTAAGCAATTTTTTGACAATTTTTGAACCTAATTAAATAGCAAATCTGAGTTCTTATAATCAGTAAAAATTTTCGAAGACCAATAGCAAAAAAATGCAATGTTATTGTTTTTTTCCTTGGAAATAGCCATAAAGCTGTTATAAAAAATAATTTTTTAAAAGAAAAAAAAAATTGGGAATGGTCTGACCTAATCTTGACATTTCCACTTAAGCGATAGTGAATTATTTATGATGAAGGATAAAAATATTAAAATTTTAAGCTTGTTTAAAAAAGAACACAATTAATTAAAATAAAAATAATATTTAATTAAAAAGTAGAGTAAGTGAGTGAAAGAGAGAGAGGGATAGAGCAAAAAATTGTAATCCAATGTTAATAAATAAATTGTTTAATATTTAATAAGCATCCTTAAAATTTATAGCCGACATTTATCTCTTGGTAAGCTTTTTCTCTGGTACATAATGCAAAGAAAAATCGATTTAATACGTATATAATAGTAAATTAATCCCCAACAGAAGCCCGTTGATATTTTGTACTTTAGATGATGTCATGTCCATTTCCAAGTTGTATAATGAAACGAGTATTATTTATTATATTCTCTAGGTAATCGACCTATAATCTTGCTTTTATATTTTTCATGGACTTTCTTCATTACCTAACCTCTAAATAATTTCTAATTACTTCTATATATTTAAACAACCTGCACTGTATACATATTTGATTATAAAGTGCACACACGAGTACATAAGACTCTACTACTCACAAGTGACATACCCACCATGTATATTCTATAGAAATGTAAATATTAAATAGTTAATATGTAATGAAATTTTCTGCAGCATATTGAATTTATATTCTGAAATACTGATTCTACAATCATTTTTTTCTTTTTTAATACAAACTTTAATAATAATTAATATTGTCAATAATGGAATTAAAAAAAATAATTTATAATTATTCAGACAAATTAATTCCAGTTAATCGTGTTTTTTTTTTTTAATTATAGTCTGTTTTACCAGGTAGATTTTTTTGGGACAAATGGGGAGGGGGGGTCAATCGGGTCTTAGAATAATTCTGATTTAGAGACTTACAACTATCTGGGCTGAGGAGCAGAATAATTCGGATAGGGACTTATTTGATTTTACAAGGTACTTTAGGAGGCCAGAATTTTTGTAAAGTAAACGCTAACATGTTTGATGCAAATTGATTGTACCAATGAAAACTCACTACAAGTTTTTGATTGTCTCGAATAAAATTTGTTTATTTATTTTAGAGTCATAGTATTATTGTCTTCTAAATTCAATTTCTCGAGTTCTTTATGTCATCTTTATGTCGGATTTCATTTTTCTTATAAAATTTTAAAAGTTTTATTAAGTTTTAAGGATTCAGAAATTTTATAAATTTAATAAAATTACTTTTTGTTATTTAGTTAACGATACAATAAATAAATAAAAATAAAATAATAATTTTAAAAAAAAAGGTAAGCAATTTTCACATATTATGAGCATTTGTTTTCACAGTAAGTTACTCCTTGAATTATGAATGTCTTTTTCACTTAAAATTTTAATTTACATCCTAGTTGAAGTTTCTGGCTTTTGATTCTTTTTAAATTATTATTTATTGTAATTATTTTTGAAAGTAAGCTTGAAAAAATACTGCAATGTTATAGAGAAGAAAGAAGTTGATGAAAAAGATATTAGAGAAACGAAAGAAGAAAATTACTTTTCAGTTACATCCAACTTTTATATCGTACAGGTGTATATTTTTTTGAGAGATATTATAAATTATATCGGAATCAAAAAAAATGTTAAAATATTATTTTGTTCAAAACTCCTCTGTGAATTTAAATATTTTTTCTCTCTCTTGAGAGATTTTATGAATTCATTGATGCATAATTCAAGAAGTAGGCTCTGTATATATAATTTATGTTATTTAAACCATTCCAGTGCGCGTTTTTGTCTGTACGTGTGTTAGCTACACGCTTGGTTAAATTTTACTAAATTTTAGCCATAAATTATTGACTATTTCATGAAGTGCAAGAGGAAAAGCTCTATGTAATTTTTAATAAATTTTCATTATTAATTGCTAATGTAAGACAACTGAGAAATTATTTAAAATAGGGAATTTCCATTAGAAAGCGTGATTCCGTAAATTGATCATAAACAAACGTCAAGGGAATTCACGGTTAATTTCATCCCAGCTCGAAAATGTCTCGAAATTTAGCCTTTGTGGATACATCTTGTTTTAATTTATTAATAAAACCTCTTTAATATTAAATATTTTCAAAAGATGCACTATGTATTCGAATATAATAAGAGTCGCTTTACAAATTTATTTATTACATACATTATATCATGAGACCGCACATACTACAAACCACAAAATTTTCTCTACAGAACCTAAAATTACATACCATAAATACTCAAGAATTTATAATACTTTTAATATTATTATTATTATACTACTTTCATTTCTTCATTATTACTTTTTTCCCGTTATTTATTCACGAGATTAAAAATACATATGCACCATTCCACCTAATCCTGGAAACATCGGTGCTCTCTTCTCCAACAATTCCAAACCTCCGTTAAATTAAATTTTAATATTTTTTAATTTTATACTTTTTTGTTTTCAAAACTGTTCTATGCTTGATACAAATTACCAGTTACATTTCATATTAAATAACTTTTTAATTAAAAAAAGTTTTATTATTCAAAAATCATACATGCGTTAAATAAAAATCAAAGCTAATAAATCACCTGGAAATATTTATCAACTTTTATTAATAAATTTTAATATATTTAATACTTTTTCACGTTCCAATTTATCTTTCTTTTTCAATTGAAATTTCATTGATGATAACAATTTTTTTACATTTTAAAACTCAGATTGTTTTTTAAATTACTAGCAATGAAAAATTAGAGCTTAGATTGTTTTCTAGTCTTTTGATAATTTCCGTTTGCTTATCATATTTTAAGAGAAAATTTTTCTTGCATATAAAAATATTTAATACTTATGAAGGGTGATAAAAATAAGTATCTGGGTAATTTCTTCTTCTTCTGAGGCGTGAAATTCAGCATAATATACGTCTAGAAATGTGTATTTAGATGTCAGAAATGAAGATGTAAAAAAAATAAAAAAACTTATTATATCTTTTTGAAAGGCTGGTTTTTCCAATAAGAGTCCTTCATATTTTATCAAAAATCATATTTTTTCTGCTTTTATAAATTTTAATTAATTATTTTACCATTGAATTTCTTTTTTTCAATATAACGTAATGATGAAATAAATTTTACGTATAAAAAAATCTACTTAGGAAATAAAATAATATATTTTATATGGGAGGAATAAAATTTGCAGTTGGAGAAAAAAAACCTAACGCATAATGATAGGAATGGTACAGAGGAAAAAAAATAATAAATAAAAAAGAAAGAAAAATAGTAAAAAGACTGGCAGCGTGAAATCGATTCTGGATTAAAGTCTCTTATATTTTGCTCGGAAAAGATTTTCTAGTAAAAAAAAAAATTGTTAGGATTATAAACTCGTGTGTTTTCATAACGTTATATATATTTTTCTTGTTTGCTTTTACGATACATACAGCCGTGTGTGAGTCTGTACGTGTAAAAGTAATGATCAGTGTTTATGTGGACTTTTATTTCCAATGTCTGTCGTTATACATCATACTTTTTTTTTCTATTAAAATAAAAAAATAAAAGCCTAAATATAAAATTTATTGTAATAAAAATTCTAGATCGACAATATTCAATGAAATTGAAACCTCGCAGACATCTAATTTATAATTAGTAATTTCTAAATATTTTATTGATAAAAGAAACTAAAAATTACTATTTGCAATATTTTTAATGACGACGTCCATTTTCAATAAATCCTGAGCAAAAAATTTGTATTTTCAAAGCTAAAAAAAAAATGTATGCATATGAGCTTAAAAATCTTATTTAGGTATTTGATATCCACCCAAGAAGGAATGTGAAGGAAGAAATTAATTTTTTGGGACCATTTTAGACTTTAGGGATCTTTTTAGACTTTTGGGACAGTTTTAGCCTTTTGGAACAGTTTTAAATTTTTGGGGCAGATTTTTATTTGACACCGTCTTTTTGATAACAATTTAATTTTTCTTTTCAGTTTTATAACATAATTATTGGTATACATCAGGGTCTGTTGTCAAATTGAGAATTTAAGTTTAATTAGTGTATAAAAATCATGCGTTAAATATAAACTGCGGTAAACTTTTATTTTATGCTTTTTGTGTAAAATTCTTTCCCTTTTGGGTCACATTTAGACTTTTGCAACATTTTTAGACTTTTGAGAGAAATTTGGGATAATTTTATATTTTTGGGACACTTTGGAGTTTTAAATTGTGTAAGTTTTGTAAAATATTTATTATATCTTTAATAAAACAATATTCATTTAGGTACAGTAGTCATCTAAACAGATATGCATTTTTTCATCAGTTTAAAATGGAGTCCCCTAATAAGTTTTTTTATTTTATTTTTTTGTATGATACTGGAGTATCATACAAAAAAGTAAAATGATTTTTATAGGTTATATAATCTCTGAACTTGTTCTGCACGAATAATTGTAAAAAATGGCCCACGAAAAACTATTTAGCTATGCCTCCTTATTGTACGTTAAACAAATTTCGATTTTGCATACATTTACAGTGATTGATAT
This sequence comes from Anagrus nilaparvatae, assembly GCA_022575985.1. Lineage (NCBI taxonomy): Eukaryota > Metazoa > Arthropoda > Insecta > Hymenoptera > Mymaridae > Anagrus > Anagrus nilaparvatae. The sequence continues at coordinate 2,436,309 of JAKSXM010000040.1, read as the reverse complement.
GGGTAGATTTAAATGAAGCGTACTTGACTTGTAAATTTTAAATTGAAAGATTATTTTAATTGAAAGGAATTTTTTTTATTTTTTAAATAATACAAAATTATTCAAAATTAATCAGAAAATTCTTTATCACTCGCTGTTTTAACATAAAAGTTTTGAAAACATGAAAAGATATATCCGAGATCTCATATATCCTTATGTAAAATTTCCCGCGGAATCCAAATTTTTGGTCAGATTTTTGATTGGTCACGTGACTTGGCGGAAAATTTGAAATTTGTAAAAAATGAGGATTTGAAAACTGCTATTTTTTTATCTAGAGCTCCCAAAAAGCAGTGTCTCATCGAAATTCTTTTTTAGCCAAAAAATATAAGGTTTAAGGAAAATTTTAAGCCTGGTTAGAAGATTTTCACTAATAGGCATTTGAGAAATTAACTTTTGGAAAAAAACAGCCTATCTTAGCGATTCCTTGCGCATGCGTTACTCAAAAAAATTTTTTGACCCCGGAATCGGATTCTACAGGAAATTTCATATCCGGACCTAAGAGGAAAGAAATTTTAAAGTTAATGTGAGTTTTTTACAGCAATAATAAAAAAAAATTATGACTCATTTTTCTTACTTACTTTATAAGAGGCCAAAACACAAAAATGGGTGCCAAAAATCAAGATTTCGCTCTGAGAGGCTAAAAATTGGGCTGGTGACTTATTTTTGGTAGTACTTTCAGAAAAAAACACTTTGGGGCAGAGTTGAAGACCCGACTATACAAGTCGTGTACGCTTCATTTAAATCTACCCTTATAAGATATTCGGTAATTGAAAAAAATGAACTTCTGCATAGCATATGGGTATCATTTGGTATTTATTACTTATTTTCTTAAATAATGAGGTATCGATATTTTCAATATGGGACAGTATTAAAAATTCTTTCGATTTAGGCACTTGAAATAATATTAATTTAGTATCTTGCTGTCAGGTAAATAATACGCATCTAAGGGATAGTATAATATTTAAAACTATCATCAGTAAATATGTTTTATTGTTTGTTGTAATACACAAAAAGGTTGTAGGTTTTTTTCTGGCCTGTGGTATTATTTTTATTGAAAATACAATTCAATAATCATAAGAATAAGTTTCTAAAGAACTTTCAACGTTTATCAGTAAGTAAATACAGGTGAAAAAAAAAGTTTAAATGTTGTTTGAAATTATTAGAAATTCGCAAAAAAATCGATTTATTCTTTTAAGTTGAAAATTTTTTTTGCTTGAATTAACTAGATTTATATTCTTCAGTAAAATTGAAATTTATCTCAGGTTCAAAAGTTTTTTTTTCAAAGTTTTAAAAATATTTTTCAAAAATAACTGCAAACATTGAAATGTTCTATATTAGTTTTATTCCAACAGAAAAATTGAAAAATCTTACACGGTATTCCTAACTTTATTTTTAAAAATTAATAAGCTTCAATTATTTTCGTAATTATAACACTATTTATACGCGCAAAAGAAAGAACAAAAGATTATAAAAAAAAGAAGAATATTTCTATAGAATATCAATTTTCCATTCAAGTATTTCACTTTTTTCAATGTTTCATCATTTGAAATTGTAATAATAAAACACATCATCATATTGAAGTTTTCGACTTCCGATATTCCTATCTTCATTCAACGTCAAGACCTATCAATTTTTTTATCATCATCACGTATTAAAAACTTACAATGGATCCTCTCATTAATTATTTTTCTAAAAGGGGTAGATTCTAAAAAAAGGTTTTTTTTACGCGCGACAGACTCGATCGCGCTCTTGACATCTGCATTCAATATTATTATATGCATCTGACTTTAAATTTTACTTGTTTTAATCGATTTTTCTCTTTTCTCGTGTATATTAGACCTCGGATGATTTTTATTCTCTTCTCTAAAATTAACTTCTCGATAAAAAAAATTAAAAATGGTGAATTATCAGTATTTAGGTTCATTTAGTTAATCTAAAAACTTAAATTGTCCAAAATTGTTATCAGGACTAAAAAAGTGCTTCAAACGCACCAAACAAATTTAAATATTTTAAAAAATATTAAAAGATTCATTTTAACTGATAGTCTAATATACATATATTTTATACAGCATGTTATATAATATGAAAAAGGATTAAAAAGTTTTTCAAGTTTTATAACCTTTAATAATAAAAGTGGAGTTATTATTATTATCCAATTGGTCATCAATATTTTCATTATTATTATCATTATTTTGAGTAAAAAAAAAAATTAGAGGGATCATGACTTGTGTAAAAAAAAATAAATAAAAAAATGGGAAAACTTGTCATTTTTCAAGAATGTTTAATATTACCTATATAAAAAAATTTTTCCTATTATAAAAGGCTTATAATATAAAGAAGAAAAAGTTTGTTATAGCATAACGTCAAAATATATTTATAAATCATTTATATATACGCATACTACTATAACATGAAAATGCCAAGTTTTAAAAAAATGGTTATAAAGAATGACCTGGAAAAAATATATACAAATTTTTATGTATCGACGTTTTTATTTTTTTATTCATATAAAAAAAGAATAAATAATAAGAGAAAAAAAAATTTACATATTTTTTTCTTCTATTTAATTGTTTATTTTTACTTACATTTATTTATACTGATTATTGTTAGGATTTTTTTTTGTTTCTCGAATTTATAAAAGAAGGGTTCGTTATTTTGAAATTTAAAAAGTTCTTATTGTTTAAAACTATGGTTGGTTAGCTAGGAAACAATTATTGTGCACTAAGTATACACAAAAAACGCACACCTCAATTATTTTGCAAGCTCTGCTGGTTTTTAAAACTGATTTACTAATTAGAAAGGCAATCTTTTTTTCTGAAAAAAAAACTATTTTATTGGCGCGCGTTTCGAATAAGCTATCTCGTTCCTAGAGAACATCGATATATGTAGGTTAGAGTGGACCTATTTTTGGACTTTGTGGAAAAACTTTGCTCCCCGGGTTTTTTTGTGAAGTTTTAGTCATAAAAAGTTCCCAGTTCCAAGGATTTTGCTTTAGCCCTGCAAATACACGTGCCTGTAACCACATCAATTTTCCCATTTAAATAACATGGGAATTTTGAGTTTTTAGCTATACGAATTTTCACAAAAGCCAAAAAGCGTTTTAAAATGCTAATTTTTACTGGAAAACATACTTTTATATGTTGTAAAGACATACAAACCGCCCTGCATTCATTCCAAAGGGAATTTTGGGGCTAGAAACGCAAATTTACCGAGTCCCAATTTCAGGGTTTTCAAAAAAAGTCAATTTTCATCATTATCTTTGAAAAACGATATCCTAAAAACTATTTAAAGAAATGAGACGAGTAAAAAATTTTTGGAAACTTGAAGCTTGCAGAAAGTTTTTAAGGCCTATAAAACTCAATTTTGTCAAAAATTACAATTTTGGCAGCAATTTAAACAAATTTAAAAATTGAGCCTTTCGGGTCAAAAATTACCAACAGGTTAATTGACTATAGCGGTGAGAGAATCAGTGATAAAAATACACGGTTTACGTCGTTTGAAAGGTGACACTTATAACAAAAAAAGTGAACCAACCAGAAGTGTTTTGGTTAATTTTTGAGGTTGTTGCTTTTTATCGAAAATTACCGAAAAACCCTTTTTTATAAGATTAAGTAAACATGTAAATTTGCGTTTCTAGCCCCAAAATTTCCTTTGAAATGAATGCAGGGCGGTTTGTATGTCTTTACAACATATAAAAGTATGTTTTCCAGTAAAAATTAGCATTTTAAAACACTTTTTGGCTTTTGTGAAAATTTGTATAGCTAAAAACTCAAAATTCCCATGTTATTTAAATGGTAAAATTGATGTGGTTACAGGCACGTGTTTTTGCAGGGCTAAAGCAAAATCCTTGGAACTGGGAACTTTTTATAACTAAAACTTCACAAAAAAACCCGGGGAGCAAAGTTTTTCCACAAAGTCCAAAAATAGGTCCACTCTAATGTAGGTATTAAATAATTTTCACTTGTTTTCGAATCCCTATGAGGATTATAATATGAAATAGGGTATATACGCCATAAAGTTTTTTTCATTGATATTTTTAAAAATCCAGCAGTGCGTATAAAATGTGTAGTTTTTGGTGCACAGCTGTAACTACTGTGTTCTAAGTAAACGTATTTTTTTTGTACTATATTATAGAAAAGGAGTCGAAATTCTTGATTAGCGACTTAAAAAACCTATATGGGCACACCCTGGATGCTAAAACGAAAATAGCAAAAAGGCCCCTTTTAGGTGTTGTTTTAGGTATTTTAAGGGTGAAATATTGATTATTTATGAAAAAAAAGTAGAAATTCTTGATCAGCGACCCAAAAAACCCGTATGGTGTAAATCTTAGCACTCAATGTGCGAATATGTAAAAAAACCCTTTTTGGGGGTAGTTTTTGCAAATTTAAGGGTAAAGCCCCAATTTCTCTGCCAAATGACTCCGATTTTCGTGTTCAGCGACCCAAAAAACCTATAGTAGAACAAATCTGGTGTTCGTCAGTGATAATACAACAAAACCCGTATTTTGATTGGAATTCCCCCCCCTGTATCCACCTTTTAAGAATTGTAAATAGGGCCAAAATGAATGAGACCTCAATGTATACGAAGTTTACTTAAATTTACATAAAAAATATCATTTTCAAACATTTTTCAATAAAATTTGATACTTTTTTCATTGATTTTTCCAAACATTTCCTAATAATGACTGACCTACCCCTTTCACCCCCGTTTTTAGGGTATATTTAAGGGTTGTAGGTGAAAACTAATGTCAGATTCTGAAAGAGCGTGAAATTTCACAATGAGGATGAAACTTATCTATAAGGGAATAGATTTATTTTTGCTCACTTTCAAAACTCTCTTTGGGTGAAATTTCAATAAATTTTAATAAATTTCAATAAAGTATTATCAAGAACAACTAAATTTATAATTAAAGTATCTAAAATATTGTTGAACAATTTGTGTAAAAAAATCAAATATTTTCGACCAATTCATGCAGTGTTCAAAGAATTAATCGTTTCTTGAACTGATGAAGTCTCTTGTCCATTCACGAATAAGTACATTACTTTTGGGATGTAACATATATACTTGTACATGCATGTATAAGTTACATACTTTCTTTATGCACAGATAAAAACTAAAAGAAAAAATCCTGGCATTATTGAAAAAAAAATGAAACATTTGAAAAAGTGAGAGAGAAAAAGAGAGAGAGAGAACGGGAAGAAGAAATATGTATAGAAATTGGATCTACTCCCAGTGGAAAAGCCAAGTAAATGCATCGTAATCCAGTAGGGACACAAAGATAATGCTTAAAGGATTCATTTTCTAGGTCTATATCTGTAGTTACAAGAGACGATGACGATCACAGGACAAGCTCCATATCAACGAGGAAGACAACGATTAATCCATCTATACATACATGTTTCTGTCACACTCTCTGTGCTTGTTTTGTTATTTCAAGCGTATATGAAAAAATAGAGAAAGAAAAGGTATTAATGGCACTTATACAGAAATTTTCTATAGGGAATTTTTTAAGCTTTTATGAACATTGTTAAAAAATTTTATTATAACCAAGAGATACTCTCCTACGCTTTTATTAATATTAGTTTAATATTTTAAATTTATTTTAAAACCAACTTATAATCAACTTTGGAATTATTTTACTCCAGGCAAATTAGTTGAATTTTCTCTTCAGCTACAAAACTACACTATCAATTTAAATTATCTGTACATTTAAAACCAGAAGAATCTAAATTTTTTAATAAAATTTTAAACTATTTTCATAGTTGTATAAGCACTTCAAGCAAGTTCAAAGAAATACTTAACAATTTTTATAAAGAAAGTTTGCAGTTTTCATATTAGAAATTTTTTGAGGACATTGCGGTTTTTTTTACACTTGCGTTCACCCGCAATAAAATGCAAATTATGTAATCTAATTTTTTTTATCTATTTATTTTTCGTATTTTAAGTGTTTACATCATTAACTCAGATAAATAGTTGCTCAAGTTAGAAATAAAAGTTATACCTTGAAGTAAACGATGAATGGACAAATCCAGATAAATTGGTCAAAACCAAAATTTAAAAATTTTTTTTGCGTGCCACTCTTTCTTTTGCAAAGGTTAAAAATTTAATTTTCATGTTCATTAAATCTATAGAAACTCAAATATATCAAAACCAACGCATCATTTAATGATCCACATAATTTTTTTTTCTTTTTAGCTAATTTTTGAAGAGTAAATTGGTGGTGATCGTTTATGAATCACAACTAAAATATCCTATAAGTCTAATGCACATATAAACCAATTTGATGGAAAAATTTAAACAGAAATAATTGATAAAAAAAAAAATTGGTACCTTCAACTTTATTGGGGGACTAAAAATAAAAAAAGGCGTTGAAAGAAAGTCACATTTTTCAAAAATATCTATGAAGATGCAGTTTCATGACCTAAATTTGGAAAATAAAAAAAAAATTTAATATTAATTGTTGTAATGTCCTTAAAAAATAATTTTCAATAAGCTCCAAAAATTAAAAATTGAATTAAAGGTTACTATAAATGAATTAGAAAAAAAAATAAACTTTCAACTCATCTTTCAACTCTAGTTTTAAACAAAGTTAAAAATTGTTGTGGTTTTCACAGAAAAGTCTTCGTAAATTAAAAAAGGTTTAAATGAATTTTTAAATTCTTGTGGTGCTTGAAGTAAATTACATAGAATCTTTATGATTAAAAAAAAGCTTTTAAATAAAGCTTCAAATTTGAGTGTTATTTAAAGCAAATTTAAAGTATATTGCGTGGAATATTTAGAAATTCTTAAGAGTCAAAATAGCTTACCGTTGGTTAAAAATGACAACAGTCTACCTTTAGATCAGTGATATTTGAAATAATACATTTACGGCTCGTGTCCAGAAATGTAAAGAATGGCCCGAATCGTACGTTGGGGCATTCTTTATTTATGGACAAGGGCCGTATAAAATTTTTCTGCGACAGTAGCGAGAAATTGCTTTCGTGGCTACTGTTCAGAAAAAATATTTTGAATTTTGAATTATCAATTTGAAAAGATATAGAATACCGTAGTCTTATATGTAAATTATTAAATATAATTAATTTTAAGTAATTATTCTTTTTTTTTCCTTCGATAAATCTTTTCTAATTGTTTTTTCCTTTTTCGTGTATCCCATTAATTTTGAAGAAAGCATTATTAATCGTAAATTAAATTAATAAAGTCTTCTAGGCTTTTTTTACACAATATAATTTTTCATAGCTTATCATAATTAATGTTATGAATAAATAAATTTAAAAAATTAAAAAAGTTATAAATCCTTAATAAACAAAAATCTTAAGTAAATCTCTCTCAAAGTAATCCATTACTCAGAGTCTTCCGTCTCCTCCATTGTTTGAGATAATTCATAGGCTGTTGAATTAAGGAAAAGACCGGATACTGCGAGATCCATGAGAGTCCTATAAACTTCTCTTTAGGTTCAGTAATTAATTTCTCATGGGGAAAGCACAATATTTATCTTTTATCCACTGCAATTTTTCATTAATTTAAATGGCATTCGATTCTCTTTTTTATAAAATTAGCTGAAATTTAATAAAATAACAAATGCTAAAAAAAATCTCACTTTTTTTAACACATTCTATAATCCTTTATTTTTATTTATCCGCTTTATAAGCTTTGTGCTTTCGGTACTTTTAGTTTTTATAAAAATCAAAAAACGTATGAATCGGATATACGCTCAAAGAAAATTCAACAAATGTATCAAGTACTTTGTTATGCTATTTTCTTTCTTCCTTTCGAATTTGATTTTGTTTATTTGGTTTATAAACAAAAATTTTATCCCTTATAATCTTTTATTGATTAACAATTTATTTCCTTACAGATTTTTCAAAAATTACTGGTTTCAAACTGCTTAAGCTAGTTAGTCACCTAACTCCCCTAACTCCATTGACGTTTCTTTCAACAAAATATGGTTAATTAAAGCTTTGAATTAGACTTAATTTTTGAAAATAATTAAAACATTTTATTTGAAAAAGAAAAAAAAATGAATTTTGCATAAATCAATAAGAAATGAATAAATCAAAGCATGTTTAATCTTCATCAATAATATTTTAATATCTCTATCTTTATTTCCATTCAATTTCCTATGCCATTTTCATCTTTTCTTGTTATCAAAATTCACAGACTCTCTTACATAATGACATTTTAACTTCCATAAATGTCATTCGAATCAAAATTTACTAAGACTGATGCAGTGCAAGAAATGTTTTTTTTCTGATAAATAATCTTCTAGATAAAAGTTATTATCAAAGAAAGTTTAATTTAAAAACATTTACGTTTTGAGAGGCCAATAAAAATTTTCGGAAACATTATTAAAAAAAAGGAGAATTTATTTCTTCCTAGAGAGCTTCCTGAAAAGTTAAAAAATTACAGAGCTATGTCAGCATATATTAAATAATTCAAAAAGAAAGACTGGTGGTCAGGAAATCCTCAAACATTAGTAAAAGGATCCTCTTATGACCGAATGAAGAAATATTTAGCGTCTCAGACAATCAGCCGTATTATATTTATAGAATAGGAAGAGTCTCTCGGGAAGAAAATGTAACGTAAAAGCTGATATAATATTCTTAGGTGGAATGCACTGGTGCAGTATGTGTGTAAGGGAAGGGGGAAGGGAGGAAAGTTTAATAGTGGGAATCACTCCCGTCCTAGCCAATATATATATTATATATATACTTTGCCAGATGAATAATAATGTGACTGCCATTACAAATTCCATCCTCAATCTCGTACTCCCTTAAGAGACTGATTCCTACTTTTTATTGCACTTTTGTTCAACGATAATCTATTCAATTCAGGATGTAAAAAAAATTATACTTATCTTCTGGGATGCTATTATTTAAATTTTATTTTTTATAATAATCTCAATACTAATTGTAGGCACGATGAACCTATAAGTTTGTCAGGTCAAAAAAATGGAATACTCCAAAAATAATTTTAAAATAGAAAAAAAAGTTTATATTGAAAATAATTTTTATCGGGTAAAAATTTTATAAAAAATTGAAAGTAATACCTAATTAAAATTTATTAATTATTTAGTTTTTTGTTAATTTTTGGTTTGCAAACTTTTTTTAAGAGGTCTAGAGAGGGTAGAATCATTAAGAACAGGTCTTTTTAAACCTCTTTTGCTATATTTCTGAAACTTATTTATATTTTTGGCTCAAAATTTACATCCGAGGGTTTTTGGAGTTGCGAATTTCAAATAAGACACTAAAAAAATGATGAAATTTAGTGTATGGATAGGAAATCGTATAAACTAGGGGCTAAAATAGATAAAAATTGAATTTTTTTTCAAATGCTTTATTTTTAGTCTACAAGGAAATACCGATAGAATTCAAATTAAGAGTTAGAAATAAAAAACTTGTAGTAATTTTCTTATATATTATAAAGTAGGCATCATTCTCCAAATTATAATTTTTACCCCTTACAACTAATACATAAATAAATTTTCACCTCTAAATTAAATTTTATGATTAAAATTAGCAACCTCGTAATCACAAGTGTACCCTCTTTTAACCTTTTTTGAAAGTTTTTACACCAAAAATGACTAAAACATTAGATAATTCAGTTTTTAATCCAGCAGCCTCATTTTTTTTAATTTTTTGAGCTTGTATATTGTAGGATTATTTATTGAAATCAATATTTCTTTTGCAAACAATGAAAATAAACAAGCAAAGATATTAAACAAATTTATTTATTTTTCTGTATAAAACATCAAATAAAATTAATAATGGAAAAAAATTTGTTTATTTTATATCTGGTAGATACAGAACTTAATTTTTATATTGTTTTTTTTTATAGTTATTTATAAAATTCTGTAATAATAAAAAAAGTTGAATTTCAAAAATTTGTTAAATTTTCAATTCACAATAAAAATTACATCAAAAAGAGAATAAATTCGTTATTAAATATTTCAAATAAATTAAAGATTTTTTGCGAATAAAAAAAAATTTATTGAAAACTAAATAATTTCAATACGTATCAGTTGATTGAATTTTATTTTTTTTTTATGCTCGTATAAAAAGGTTATTTTATTGTTTTATTATTATTTTTTTGATTCTTGATTAAATTGCAAATGAAACAAAATGATAGTTTATATGTAAAAAAATGAACGTTTCGATAAATCTTAAATTTCAAAATATAAAATTATGATAATGGAAAAAAAATATAATAATGTCCAAGTTTAAATAAGATTTGAGAAAAAAAAAATAATAATCTATCCCGTCACCTTTGAATAAATCTTTGCCGTACATCGATCGATCTCGCGTTCTCAACTTAAATCACGGACAAGAAGAGATTGGTTTTCTTGTACTTTTACTGAAATTTGCGCTTGCGTTTGAGTAGATACGATGCTGGACTCAATTTTTATAGTACTAAGAACCTTTTGACATTTATTTATTTATTGTATTTTTTCCCTTATACGCTTAACGCCTCGTATATTTCAAGAAGTTAGCGACGATGGGTTTTGGGTTTTTTTTTGATTAATTTTTCCTACACCGACCTTTTTTTCACCCTTTTAAAAATCATCGAAGCAAATCGTAATTTCTTATTAGAAAATCTTGTTGAGTGGCAATTAGTACTTTGAAGAAAATTTTAAAAATAAGTTGAGGCAAATTTAAAGCCAAGAGACCTGAGAATGTAGATATGAAAAATTTATTGAACAATAGAAAAATTGACAAGGAAAATTGAATGTAACAGTTAGACTATTTGTATGAATTTAAGAAAGGCTTAAAGATTTCTTCTTTACAGAAACGTCACTTATAGTTACTGTCAAATGAAAAAAAAATATTTTAATGTTATTTTTATGTATAAAAAGTTCACACCTTTTATTCAATCTTTTTTTTAAACTATTATACAAGTTTGAAATTCCATTATTCTTGATTTTATATAATGCATGCGCTGTTGGATGGTATCGATTAAATTTTCGAGCGACTCTTTTGCTTTTTGGATTTTTTTAGAATAACTAAGTATTATTTAATTTGGAATAATAATTTACAAATATTTAAACCCAAATAAAGCGATTACCACCCTAATCTACCCCGGAAAGGCCCTCGTTCCTTAGTTAAAATGTAACTAACCAGCTATTTTTAATCGCAATCTACATTGGATACCTATATTTTCTAATTTCGTAAACTAGAAAACATTAAACTTTTATTCTTTGAACGCAAAATGCATACGAGTAGAAAATGGATAAAAAAGTAGTAAAAAATTAAACTAACTTCTCTGAATTATAAAATTAATATTAATTTGAATTCATGTTAAGTAAATAAAAAAAATTTCATTCATATGAATAAGTTAATATAAAAAGAAAATTTTAGTAATAAAAGGTTAAAATTTACATAATACAAGTATGCACGTTATTTATACAGTAGAACTCCCTAGATAATATTATATAGGTTAGCTTGAATTTTCGACATGTACAGTAGAAAAAAGAGTATAAAACATTAACAAAAACAATTACCGTAACGAATACTTATTAAGAGAGAAAAGAGATAAAAAACATTCTATTTTATACCCAAGTACAAAAAAAATTAATTAAATTAATTAGCTAGATTACTTTTTTTCTACCAAAAGATTCCTATCTAGAATGGTTACAAAATATTCTTACTCAGCTTTTACTTTATTTTTTTTAAGCATGAAATTTTTTGAAATTTGCCGTATATTTTGTATGCATGATATATACAAGGACAAATCCACAAAATTTTTATCTTCCATCGAATGGAAACAAATCTAGGATGCATTTTACGAAAAGTTTAGAAAATTTTACGTTTACGAACTTGAAAAAAAAATTTTTTTTAACTTATCTTAAGTTTGATACCATTTTCAACCATTGAAGAGAAAAAAGTAATTTTAGCTACCCCAACTTAAATTTCGGTAGCGTCAACGATTTTTTTTTTCAGTATAAAAATTTCACAAAGTATGAAATTGGTTTTTTAATTTTTAGGACATCAAAAGGGATCAAATATCTCAAAATTGACGCATTTTTGGTTAGCACTAGGGAGCAAAAAAGGGCAAAATTTTTTCTTAATATATTAGATATTTGAGCCTTGCTGCAAAAAATGCCAAAATAATATCTGTGAAAATGCAAGAATTATAATTTTTTAGTGAAAAATTGAAAAAATAATTATTCTTCATTGAAATGACCAAGACTTGCCCATATATGCATACACATTAGTATACATAATTTTGTTCATTATCTTTTAATTATCTTGTTTATCTTACATTTAACCACATACGTCCGTTTTCTCGTTTCGAATTATCTTTTACATTATATAAATTTATACAATATTATAGTAATTCCAGTAAATATTATCTGGTAACTGAATCTCTGGGATGCGTGATTATTCAGAGAAAGTCTGTATTCAATAAAATAATTTTTATTGAAAATTTCTTGACGAAAATATTTAAAAAATTAAAATTAAGTTTTTATCTTTGCATGAATATAAAATATCTTTATTACTAATGCCATAAACCAGATAAGGTAAGGACAATTTACCATATCATTTTACCTCTTTTCCTAAAAATTAATATTTAAAGTGCTAATTACTAAATCTTTAAAGACTCGAGTCTTGAAAAATTAATAATTCGCCTTAAATTTCATGTTTGATGTCAAGGCTGAAAAATTTAACATAGAATCAAAATTTAAAAACAAAAACTTTTTTTTTTCTCAATCAGTTCTAGTTACTTTGGTCCAGAAAAAAATGTTAGGCCATCACCTTGCTTTAGAAAATGTATAAATTCGAATTTATTTGACTTTTGTAAATCGAGCAGCTTCTATAGAATGTAACTTGTACAAAAAAATAAGTAATAAAAAAAGTTTTTTAAAGTGTAAGTAAAAATTTGCATGAGAGATTTGTCCAAGTATATATTTTTTGCGTAAATGTAAAATAAAATATGAATTTAATGCATAAAATCAAATAAAATATGTAAATGTTGAAAAAAAGCAGTGGTAAAATAAAAAAAAATTCATACAGAGCAATCTTTTTCTCGCTTAAAGTCCATTCCGAGGTAACAAAGCGCGAAATTTAAATCTCTTTTGTATTGTGGAAAAAAATAGCTCTAAAGTAGAGTATATTCTGATTCATATATAAAATACGGTGGTTTTGTGTATGTAAACCAATGGTATATAATTTGCTATAACTGACATTTATGTGTTGCGTTTACATTAAAAGTCATATTATTATAAATTTTTAAAATTAATTTTATGAATACATTTTATTTATAATTTTTTGCGTTACGTGTTTAGATAAAAATAAAGGAATTAATTCACTCGTAAAAATAATGAGATTAATAATTAATGGACTTTATTCATGCATCTAACTAGCTCTTTTTCTTTTGCTTTTTTTTATTATTAAAATAAAGTTTTTTCTCTTTTTTTTTTCTTTTACCAAATTCATAAACTCTATTAAATTACGTGCGTCTGTTCATTCTATTTTATTTTTTATTCTCATTTAAATATCTACGCAATTGTTTTCCCAAAAGTCATAATATACAGGCTGATTTTACTAGTTACCAGACAAGTCCTAGTGGTCCACCAAAATTTATTAAATTAATAATCAAAGGAAAACAAATATTATTTTTTAGAAATTTAAAGTTTTGAATTAGGGATTCCACCCAAATTGGACCCAAATTCACCTAAAGGGTCACAGAAATGGATCGAAAATATTTTTTCCTGAAAGTACAACTAATGATAAGTTTTAATACCAATTTTAAGCTCAAATGGTTCAATTCTCGATTTTTGGTATCCATTTTCTCGTTTTAGTTGGTTGAGTTAATTTTGTAACCACAGAGCATTTATTTTTCTTATTTTTTTTATAAAAAGCTTATATTACCATGAAAAAATATTTCTTTCTAGATCCCGATAGGAAATTTCCCGTAGAATGCGATTCTAAAGTACAAAATTTTCTTGAACTGCGCATGCGCGAGAAATCATTTATTTACCATTGCTTTTTCAGCTTAAATAACTCAAAAGCTGCAGGTTCGATTTTTCTAAGCTTAAATTTCTTGTTATATAACCAGGCCTGTATATATAACCTATTTTTATCACAAATAATTAAATCCGTGGGATAGATAATCTAAAAGCTCTAGAACAAATATGTTTATGCAAAACTAACCAATTTTAAAAAGTCACGTGACTAAATGAAAATTTATTTTGATCTATTTCTGAGACCCTTCAGTTAAACTTGGGACCAATTGGCGTGGAATCCCTCAAATTATAAATTTTGATTTAAAACTTTTAAATAAAAAGATTTTTATGTATATTTACCTTCAGAAAGATATATTTAATGAAATAAAATATTTTTTTCCTCGCCCATTAATTTTAACATTAGTATTTTGAATAAATAAATAATTTTAAAATTTTGTATGCAAATAACGGTACACTCAGTGCACATAGCAACTGTAAAAACTGAAAATTTTCTGTTTTTCACCCAACCGAGACTATAAAAAAAATTCAAGGACGGTATTTGTTTATGCTCAAAAAAACCGAGTTTCGAAAAATTCAAAATTGTATTTCGGCGTCTTTCTTCTTGAAAAGTACCTAAAAGAGTACTGATACGTCAAATTTTTCAGCCAAAGTGCAAATTATTATCTGTTTCTGGGTCGAAGAAATTATATTAAGCCTAAAAAACCGTCTTAGGTTTTTTTTGGGTATTTGGGTGCTTGCTGTGCCGTGATCTTGAGATCTAATTACAAAGAAAATCAGTGAGTTTTTAGACAAATTTTTGGATGTTGCAACTTAGGCTTTTGATTTTAGGGCGAAACAACATATTTTATTCGGAAATAGTCTTTGAAGCATAGTATCATAACAGTGTGTGCTTGTACCCCTAACATGGAATATTTAATATTTTTTCCTTTATTTATTTTTTTGTTTCTTTTTTAGTTTTTTAAAAAGCCTCTTGATTGACTTTGTTAATATTATTCATTTGTATATAAATGTCATAGAGGCCTAGTTCTGTTCTTGTAATAATATTTTCAGTGCAGTCTTAGTTACTTTCATATGTTATAATAAGCAGAATACATAATCTAATGGCTCCTAATATTATTCGATCAGCACTTTCATCCCGAGGTTCCTCCTTTATACTTTGGGAAAAGATTATTGGGATGTACCTCGGACCCAATAAAAAAACTAAAGTATAGGCAGAAAAGAGCAGGAGTGGAAAAATTATAGTCACTATTATAATAAAAGTATTATGTAATATACAACTTTACAGTACATTTTTAAATGCAGATAAAAAACAAGTTTAAAAATCTCTTCATGTATAAATATTTATGACTATTTATTCAACTTACAACTAATTTTAATTTGTACAATATTTACAAGTTGGTATTTACAATTTAAAATACTATTTTATATAAAAAAATAAAAGTATTAAACTCTCCTTGATTTATTATATTTTGACAATCATTCTATAATAAATAACCTTTTATCCAAATATGTTTTTGGCCTTTCTCCACATAGAACGTGCCCATTCAGGGAATATAAAATTTGAACTTAGTGTCCATGGCTTTGAAAATGATACGAATTTCATATCGTCATAAGAAAATTTTCTTCTCTTCACATATTTACCATATTTATTTTTAATTTCAATTTTTTCTACTTTTGGGTAACCTTCTATGCATTTAGGTTTAATACCAGAAAAGTATATTTTTCCTACTATATCTGCCAATCCTATTTCATGCTTTAAATTCGTCAAACAATCGAAAAATTCTAAATCGCAGTCACAATGAGAACTGAAACAAAAAAGTTAATATTAAAGTTTAGAAATTTATTATTAATATTGCTATCAACTTATAACTTACAATGTAGATTTTCCAGTGTTGTGCAAATTATAACGGTCAACATTATTTACAACCTTTATTGGGCAAAAATCGTGAGCTCTGCAACACCTGAAAATTGTATTTATTACTAATTATGAAGTAGATTGTAGATAAATATAAATTTAATTATTTAATGTGTATGCATATATTATTGCCTGAGATTCGCTAAATTAGCTTACTACACTTGAAAACCCAAATAACATTATCAAATAGGTAAAACCATAGTTTACTCTATTTTGAAAATCTAATCAAAATTTTAGTATTCTAGGCACAGAAAGCCTGATAAAAGAATTTGTGGGTATAATAATATTTTCTGACATAATAAATTGATTTGAACCTGCTTCAGTTATCCAAATGCAGTAAACCCTCTTGTAAAATTTTATTAATACGATAAAATAAAAATTTTTTCTGGTTTTATTCACTGTAAGGTTTTTTTCAACCCTCATCCAATTGAAACTTTTTTAGCAAAAAATTTGTAACTTTATTGTAATTACGTGCAACGCATGTTTAAATTCCTTGTGTAGTTTTCAATTAAATTATTTTCACAAAAAAATCTTTCAAGTGTAAAAGAAATCGCATAAACTAGACAAATAAATAAAATAAAATTATGTAAATTATCAATTACCTATCAATTTGAGCATTCTTTCCCAAATCAGCGTAATTTTTCGCCAGACTTCCAGGGCCACACCATTTGGTATCTAAGAAAATAAATAAATTATTTTCAATAAATAAAATATATGAAATCAGAAATTTCATTTTCAAAATGTGAAAAACCAACGAGAAAATAATTGAATCGCAGCAATCGCAATATGCAAACTCACCTGGAATAATTAATTTCGAAGAAGCTTTGTAATTCCATGCCATTCTAATAAAAGTATTATGCTTAAAATTTTGTGCAACTATATTGAAATCAATGTAAGTTTTGAATACTTTAACAAAAAAGTTATCATTTTTTTTCGGTTTATCGATAATTGCGTCACAATTTTTCATCACACTAATCATATTAGGCATATCAACATAGTGTATTGTAAAATCTTTTAAAGTTTTGATCATATTTTTTCTATCCTTCACTTGACTGTAAAAAAAAGAAAAATATTTTAGAGAAGGAATAAAAACGAAGTTAAACTAAATCCAGCCAATTATTTTTAGTGCGATTGTAAGTACTAATTTTTAATGAAAGATACTTGAAGCTTTCCACCTAAATCTGCGCGAACAATAAATATTTTCACTTACTAAACTTCCATCATATCGCAAGCTATTAATTCATTGTTCGGAATAGTTCTATTAGTTATCACGATTGTTTGCTCGTATGAGAAGACTTCATTGACTATTTTAACGACTATTGAATCACAAAAAGGGTGAGAAATTAACAACGATAATAAAATTAACTTGATCATAACGGATCGAATATATGAATTTGAACCTTCTCCACCTTACCGAAATAATACTAATTTTTAAAAACTTTCTAATGTTTATATACAGAAATTATCCAGCGTTAACTAAAACATGAAAAAAACCTAAAGTATAATAAAGTTAAATATTTAACGTCTAAATCTTACTATTTTTACAACTGTTTGCATAAGGAAGGTGAATATCTTCTACGAATAATAAATAGATAAATTTACTTTTTATTAATAAATTATTTCATGGGAAGTTAAGTTTATCAAGATTTGTTAGTATCGAGTTTATATTTATCAGATCACCTACGTAGACTATTAAAAATATTTAATAAGTAATATACGAGATAATAAACTTTGTTTATTTATATTTTAGATGTAAATTATATACCTGGATAAACTTTTATGATTTTTAATACGCAGTTTTTTTTTGTAACATTATTAATTACGCAGAAAATATCTTATGAATTATTTTTCTAATTAATTTTCTAATAGAATTAACATAATCAACTCTCTTTTTCATTTTAATATAGTTTAAATTATTGTTATGCCAACGCTCAATATCTTCTTCTATTCTAAATTTTTAACTAACTTTTGCCCGCAAAAAATTAACTAATTTAAAAAAATATATATATATTATTTCAGAATGAAACTCGAGCGGCTATGCATTTTTCAAGTTTGATTCCAATTTTTTCAAGATGAATTTTTGCAAAATCGTCTAATTTTTCAAATTTATTATCTATTGTATCATTATCTATTTTTTCACAGAAAGAGGAATTTTTATGAAAAACGCGTTTTTTGACATAAAAGTGTTTTCTAAGTTCTTTTCCAAATTTTTTTTCCGAGATTTGACTGGAGTAATTTGCATTTGTTTGAACATGTTGCCTCAAGCGACTTTTTTTTTTAGTGTAGAATTTTTTAAAAATTTCTCAGAAAGCTTAGAAGCAACACAGTAAAACTGAAAGCAGTTTTTTTAAATAGATTAATTTTATATAATAAATTTTTACAATGATTTCTTAAATAATGCGATAAATGCGTAGTTTAGATCTTAATTAAAGTAATTATTAATGAACAGTACTATCAGTATTAAGATAATAAAAATGGTGTCATGTTTTAGTTTATTTAACATAATCAAAGATATAAAATAAGGCATATAAAATAAATTACGCACTTTTTTTACAGTACAATAGACTGTATACAAACTATTCTTTGAATTAAAAATTCCCTCATTAATAATATTTATTTATGATAAAAAAGTATGTCAAAAATTCAAATTTTTTGGTTCTTTAATTAATTTATGACGTGAATAACGCAGGATTGTATAAAGATGGTTGAAAGGGGATGGGAAAATATTGGAATATACTTTATGAGAAAAACAGTTAACAGACATTATAATGAGATGTTGAATTATTTTTTGATATTTGATATTTTATTTATTGTATAAATTTACAAAGGCAGAGAATCATTCATTTTATATCATTTACACACCAAACCTAAAAGAGTTTTTTGTTACGCAGAAAATATTAAATGTTTATTTAATTCCTCTCTAAAGAATTAAACAAGCATTCAATCTTTTCTGCGTAACAAAAAACTCTTTTAGGTTTGGTATGTATATATACAGAACGTAAAATAAAATTAAAAGCAAAACAATATAATAGATTTACAGAATATAGTTCATTAATTAGATGATGCGTAAGTGAATTTGTATATGGAGAATGGAAAAGGGTATGTGGAATGTGGATTTCGAGATGGGAGACTATGTTAAGAGTCTGATGGGGAGAGCTTTTGATATGTTTGGAAAGATTATTCTTGAAGGTGTTAAAAGAGGAGGATAGTCTAATACCTGGTGGAAGAGTGTTCCAATATATCATTATTTACCTTGAATATAACTTAATCAGAAAATATTTTTTATTGTTAATTAGAGATTGAAAAATCTTTGGATCTCCTATAGATGACTTATTACAGTTTTCTTAGATTTTGATCTTATTTTAATTTATAATACATTGAAGAAAAAGAACCCTGTTTTAAAGCTTCTTTGCTGAGTTAAATGAGAAGATTGAGTATCGAATTAGTTCCAAAAACTGTTATCGAAAATTAGGGTTCTTAAATAAAACAGAAAAAACTATTCAAATTTGAAATGAATTTTATTCAATATGCATACACTTTAGCAAAATGCTATCCTCTTGGAAATCACGAATTTGATTTAAAAAAATTTTTGTTGATTTTTTTCTGATTTTGGCTTGTTTGTACCTCAATCATGAATCGTTACTAGTTAAGATGGTTTATTTCCGTCTTTTAATGATTTTTTGCGATTTTTTGCATTTTTTAATTCAATACTGAATAGTAAAAAATACATTTTTGAATAAAATAAATTCTAGATGTCATTTTAATTGTTAAAGCATCATAATTAGAACTTTTTTTGTGAAAAACTGAAAAATTTTTCAAATAAATACGAATTTTCATTATTTGTGAAAACAGTTAAAAACTCGTTCTCAGTTTGATAAAACGGATAGTTGAAAACGGTAAGTTTTAAAACTTTGGTCGTTTTAAAAAAAATAGAAGATGGATCAGTTTTCAAAAATATCCGTTTATGGAAGATTTTTGGAGCGAGTGAAGTGACCAAACTGAACCGTTTCTAATTTGTCCGTTGGCAATTGAAACGAGAACTGCGTGCCAAAATCGCCGTTTTTGCCCACCTCTGCAATATATGATATGTGATTTTATACAAATTTATCAAAGTAATCGCGAAAGCTAAACAACATTTTTAAAATTTTGTACATGTATATAAAGATTCCAGTTTTATGGAATTTCCCGGTGATGAAAATTGACTATTTTACAATTAGCAAAGTCAATTTATAGTAAAAAAACGTATTTTGAATGTCCGTCGCAGACGGTTGAAAATTTGATAGTAAAGTTATAGTCGATATAATGTCAAAAATATGTTCAAAAAACATACACATTTATTGTCAATTCAAAGAGATAAAAAATATATTTTTAATAGTCAACATAGAGTAAACAAATACATTCAAAAAATATACATTTAAGAAAAAATATACAATCGAATCAAGTTATTTTAACTGTCAGATGAATGTTACAAAAACAATTGAGATGACACAAAAAATATTATTTCATAAAATTTAGTACTATATTTTCAGATAAATTAACTTAGATATCATTACATATAAAAAGTTATTACATACATAAAAAAACAATTCGTAAAAATTCACAAGAGTTCGTAATAGTTTGCTTATAAAGTAATATTTTGGGGGCTATTAATTTTCGTATCAGAGTAGACATATAAGTACATTTTTAATTCATTCAATCAAAAATTTTCTAAATTACCATCATGTTATCATCTAGGCTGCACGACAGGAATCTTTCGTAATCGATCTCAGAAGCTGCTTTTTTGACAACAACTGGATGAAAAAGTCTTAAACTATGGGAGGCATAACTAAATATGAATTAAAAAATTTTTTGTATATAAATTATATAAAAAACTATGAATAAAATGAGTATTTTTTTATTTTATGGATAATTTAAGGTGGCTCACGGAGTTTATAAAAAACGAATAATATAAACTAAAATTTACTGGAGATGAAGATAATTAAAAAACAAATCCATTGATCCCAAAAAATACTCAGGTTCCCGATCAATTAAGAAAGAAATAAGTAACTGAAAATTTTTAAGGTTAACACCGCGTTCTTATGGGAGTTGATATTGTTTTACTTCTTGATAATTTAAAAACGAATCTTTTTAGATAAAATTGTATACACGTGTTATTTAACAAAAATAGAAACTTTTCCAAGAAAAAAATACAATAGTTGCCGATGAAATTAAAAACACATAATTTTAGTCGCGGGCCCCTTTTAATAAAATATTTTGTATTTAAAAAATTTTATTTATATCGCACTGATTATATAAGAAAATGCATTATTATTAATTATAACTTATCTATAAAATAAATAATAAAATTGAATTAAATAGTTATGCCCATGCCACTCTGATGTCAGTTGTCACCCTAAAATATACGGATCTAAAACTTAAATTAAAAATAAATATTTAAGGATTTATTTTATGTCATTAATTTAAATATATTTATAATTATTATAAAATATTTAACACATATTTTACATCTTATAAAGATTTATACAAAAAACTATTCTTTTTAATTATAAAATAATAAAAAACTATTTATATACTAATTTTTTTGATTTTAATTAACAAATTTAATTTTTTTTAATTATAATTCTTAGTATTGTTATAAAAATTATAATTTTTATTCTTTTATCATGTATGAATATTAATAGCTTATAAGCTATACATAAATAATAATATAATTTTGAATATAATTATTATTGTAATTATTTAATAAAATTTTAATTGAAAAAAAAAATTTTTAATTAAAAATATTTAATTAAAGTTTACGTTAACTTGAAGTGAATTAAAGGCACCGAAGGTACCAAAATTATTCAGCGAAAATGCCAGCATTGGCTCCATTTATAGCTTTTATTTCAAAATTTTTGGCTGATAGCCTATTGCACCTGGGGATACTTAGCATTGAGCCTTAATTAAAAAATCGCTCTGCAGGGGCAGACTAAGGTAATATGGTATTTAATTTTTTTATTGTTGGATAATTAATTTACTAAACATGATAAATTAGCATTCATATCACTAAGATACGTTAATGCCTCGATTTCAGGTATACTATTGTCAGCACTATTTCCATGAATAACCCCAAAATTATAAGGTTGCATAATATTTTCAAAATTAAAGCGTAGATCAAAAAAATGTACTTCCATTTTTGAAAGTTGTTGATCTTGAATTGAACTTGATGCATGATTAGCTTCTTCTATAAATAACCTTTTTACTTTATTTTGAAGCTTAGGTGATAATGCTCCCACCCAACAATGTTGAATTTCCGGGTGACTTAATGCTGCTACCGCTGTCTTTCTTCCTTCACCTTCGATTAAAAAATATGATTGAAATCTTTTTTTAATTGCATTTAATAATCCTTGAATTAAAAAATTTTTAGAATCTCTAAATTTTTTACTGTGGTTATTAGAGTTGGTATGAGGTATTTAAAGTAACACTATTTTTCTCCTTGAAGAATATCCAAGGTTACTGATACTGGTTTTAGACATTTGCAGTAGTTACTGAGACTATCGAAATCCAGTTGGCTAATTTGCTCAACTTCAGTGTACGTCTTAATTAACGAAATTCGCGATAGTCGTAAGTTATTTTATCGCATACCGCAAAAAAGCGATGAATATATTCAAAGTATCGCTTGCAGAAAAACTATCGGATATCCACATTTCATCTATATGCCCATCCCTTTCACACACAGATTCTGGTTAGGATGTTGTCAATAGCTTCTTAGTACACATAATATTTTCCACTTTTTTCTTCCACTCCATGTTCCTTCGTTTGGAAGCATTTTTTTAGCGATGTTTATAGGCGTGATATCACCCATTTCGGCTTTTAGCAATATTTTTTTGGTCTTCCAGCGATCGCAGTCGAAAAACGTGTGTTACGCATCGTAACAAAACACACATTCAGGGCTTCTGACCTTGCCCATCTTAAAAAGATAGGACTGGAGAAGCCCGTGTCCACTAAGGAACTGGATTAAAAAGTAGGTCACTTCTCCATGTTCTCTTTGGATCCAAGGTGCATAATTATAATAAGGATTTGATGGGGATAAAAAGAAAATAAGTAATAGAAAGTTTTCGAAAAGATTTGGATTTAAGACAGTGCCCAATTTGCCCTAAACTTCCCAAATAAGAATACGGAAAATAGTTTTAAAGTTTAATCAGTTAGATTTAAATTTTAATTTATTATAATATAATGCAACGAATTGTAAATAATGCTATATATATATCGAAATTTTAAAAACGATTTATATAATTTCTGTAAAGCACGTTAGTTAAATAAATCTGTTAAAAAAAATAATTTTTTAAAAAGATGATTAAATTAATTATTCTATCGTTACTAATAAATTATTCATATTGTAATCCAATAGTTATTGAAGTAGTAAATCGAGTATTTGTCTATGAACAAACAATTGTAATAACTAATAGAACTGTTCAAAACAATGAATTAATAGCTTGCGATTTAATAGAGGTTTAGTGAGTATAAACGCGTGTATTTAACTATTGATGAACATAATGAGAAAAATTAAAATTTTCATTTTCTAGTAAAATTGAAGATAGATATGTAATTATTAAAGAATTAAAAGAATTTGAGATTAATTATGTCGACATGCCTGAAATGATGCGTATAATGAAGTTCTGTGATGTTCTCAGTGACATTAAGAAGAAAACGGATAGCGACAATAATTTTGTAACGGCCTTTAAGACTTACATTAAATTTAATATTCTTGCACAAATTATTATTCATAACACTTTCATTAGATTAGCTTGGAATGCTAAAACTGTTGCCAATGGGATTGCTCCAGGTATAGTAATTTGCATATTAAGATAATCAATCAGAATTTTTTTCACTTTTGTAATTACACAGACAAGTAAAAAACCAAGGCTATCGAACCTTATCAGAGTTGGAGCTTCATATTTTATAATTACTTACACTAAATTTTATATTCTTTTTTCCGATTGAATAAAAAATATTCTTTTGACACTAAATCTTACAATTGATCAAGCGTAACTAAATAAATAAAAAATATTATTTACAAATAAGTAATTTAAAGGATTCAAAATTTTTCATAAATTATTATAAATTCAAAATTGGTTAGAAATAAAAAATAACTTACCTTTTAAGATACCAAATGGTGTGGTATAGGGAGTATAGCAGATAATTACAGCGACTTGGGAGTAGCTGATAAAGTTGATAGGTAAATCAAAAATTAAATTTAAATAATCTTTAATATAATAAAAAGAAGGTTATTCATTTTACTTTTATCAAAAAAATTAATAAAAATTATTTGATTAACTAATTTTATAAAATATTAAATTCAATAATTTTTATCGATCTTTACAGGTAAAGGTGAAGCACTGAATTAAGACAATAAATACAATTTTAAGGGTGATATTTCGGAAAACAGTCGTTATCATACAATTATCGACTTAATGCAGTGCTTCACCTTTATCCATAAAGATCGATAAAAATTATTGAATTTTAATATTTAAAATAATATCAGTTGATAAAAACTTAATTTACATAGTTAAATTAATGAATTTTTTTCTGCCATATTGAAAAGATAAAAATTGCTTTCTATCATGAGAAGAATGTCGAAAACAAATAATTAATTTAAAATAAACAAATCGAATGTTATATGTAAATATTAAAAATTAATGATACAAAAACTAATATTTAGGTGCTGCAGGGCTCATGATTTTTGCCCAATAAAAGTTTTGGCCAATACGACGCGCTACAATTTGAATAACGATGGAAAAACAACATAGTAAAAATCAAATTGTTTAAAATAAATATTTTAATGATTTAATAATAAATTAATTAATTATTTAATTTATGCGCAGTACCCATTGTGATTGTGATTTAGAATTTTTCAATTGTTTGGATAAAGAAAAAAGTGAAGTCGGACTTGCTGATATTCTGGGAAATATATTTTTCAATGGAGTCAAGCCCTTGTGCTTAACTGGTTATCCAAGTGAAAAAAATAATACCCTTGTTTATGATGATATGAAATTCGTTGAATTTCCAAAAAATTGGATACCGAGTCCAAAACTTTTACTCCCCGACTGGGCTCGAGCTATGTGGAAAAGCGCCAAGGAAATATTTAATTATGGAAGAAAGAGACTTAGAAAATTAAAAATCCTTAAATTGCGATTCAAAAATTAATGTATTTTTTAAAATTAGGCTAATTTTAGGAATAAAAAATCTCATAGCCATGTAAGAATAATTTATACAATGTCAAATAAAATTATTGATTTTTTAAAAATTTATTAAAGCGTGTTAATTAATAAAAGATAAGATAAAACTATTTTTTGATAATGCATAATCAGCTGATGAATGCTAATTAAACCATATACAATATAACAGACGAATGAAGATACGAGAACTAATAATAAGAACAGTTGGGAGAAAATTTAATTTATCCGTTATTTACAATAGAGCGAGCATCGCGAGTTAAATTTACAGAGTGTTTCAGTTTACTTTAAATTTGTCGTAATTATAATTTTATAAGATAATTAAAAAATGAAAAATTAAATTTAAAATACATAAAATTTTGAACGAGATAATTCGCAGCGACGGTTACTCGTATAAAAGATAAGAGTATAAAGATAAGTCTGCGGGAAAAGATATTATAGCTGACCGATGCAAGACATTCTAAGTAGGGTCGTTACTCAAGATAAATGAATTCTCGGTCATGGGCATCAAACTTTTCTTTTCTTTTCTTTTTTCTTTTTCTTTTCATCCTTTTTTACGTATAAAAAGTTTGCTTCTCTTTATATCTCCTTTATCTTTAATAGCCGGTAATTTTTTATTCCAACCACTTCACATTACGTATTTCTGAATTTTTCATTTTAATTAAAGGAATAACAATGAAAACCCTGTGCATATTTGACCTCAATGGAGTACATTATCTATCGAATAAAAATAACAATAAAATAAAAATAACCTGCAGATCGTTATATGGTTTCGCCACTTAAAAAATAATTTCCATATGCATGAACCATAGATTAGCTTGGTAATTCCAAAATATTTGATTGAAATTTTGCTAATTAACCTCCAGTTGGTACTTGCTGGATCTTTTAGAAATTTGAATCTTTAAAAATTTCAAACTTATTGATTTTTCGGGAAACTGACACAATTGGCATCCAGATTTTCAAAGAAAAATAAAATTTTTTCAACTGTGTCCAATCTAACGTACAGATTCAATGCAACAGCGAGTCTAAAAATGTTGATTATTATTGGCCTCTTGATATTATGTGTGCTTGAAATTTAATATAATCCAAGAGCTCGCGTCACGTGTGTTTGTGTGTATCTGCATATATAAACTTGAAATATCAAAATACTCCACCTATATGGCAATAATAATATACTATTAATCAATAAGGGTTTGATTTTCAACAGCTATACAGACAAATATTATGAAATGTATAATTAATAGAGTTTAATTAAATTTATAATCAGTTAACCCGGAACAAACTTTTTTCTCTATATTTTAATATAGTTGTACATACAATAAGCTGATAAACCAAAAATTTTTCTTTTGTAGGTATATTTTTCATTTTCTGTTTACTGATAGCAGAAAAAAAATATATTCAGTATATTCTTCAAAAGAACTTATGAGTATTGCTTGAGGCTAAACATGGATCAAGAAGTTTCTTTTCATAAATAACTTCTTCTTTGGATGTATGTTTATATAATATGAGAAATATTTTGATGAATTATTGGAAAAAAAATATTTTTTTAAAAAACGTGCATTGATTAGGTTTTGGTTTTAAAAGCAGTTTTACAATATTTCCTTCAAAGAGATACAAATAACTTTTTATGAATTCAAAGAAACTTTTTATTTTTTTTTTTCTTTTAGATATGATTTTTGAATACGTTTACACTTTTCTCTTGAATTATTTTGAAAAAGAGAAATTTTGAATGGTTTTTTGAAAAATCCCGATTCTCAATATTCTCTTGCTTTTAGACGCTCGTTTTTAAAATCAAAGTATATTAATTATTTATCGTATCATGAACTTTTGCAGTTTGTTTTGGCCGTAGGCTAAAATTAGCAAAATTATAATAATAAAAAAATCAAAAATAAATATATAATAATATGAATAATTTATTAGCTTTAATGGAATAAAAATTAACCATTTGCATAAAAAAATAAACTCGAAAATTATTAAAATCAAGTATTTAATAATTTTTTATTAACTTGGCATAATCTCGATTTTACAAGCTTGATTGCAAATTAATAACAACTTAGTATTATCGATGATAAAATCGCAAAATTTCAAAAAATCTTACCAAAATTATCCACAAGTTTGTGAAAACTTGGAACTGATTTCATGTCTGGCTTTTTTTTATTTTTTCAATTTCAATTCATGATACTAAGTTTCACAAAGTTGATATTGTTAACTTGGAAATTTTAAGTTTGCAAAAACTTAATCCAGAGTTAAATAAAATTTTACAAAGTCTTAAGTGTTTTATTGGACAAATTTGTAACAAACTTTGTTAAAACTTAAATTTGCGTTAAGTTTGTTACAAGTTTTTTACTTTTTTATGTAGAAGATACGATCATTTAAAGCTATAGAGTCCGAATTGAATCCCGAACGCAGTAATCTCTTCTTGCGAGATTTAACCATCCTGATGATATTATAAAATCTTAAAAATTTAAATTTGAGGAATTCCTTGTAAGAAGTCATACGGTTACTAGATCTAATCCTGAATTTAGCTCATTTTGGACACTCGTTTTTGACTCTCTCAACTTTTTATCCCTCAAGATACAAATCTCCCCAATTTTGATCCAAATTACGTTTTATGGCCATTTTTTATTTTTTTAATGCAATTTTTTAGTAGTCAATTAACAAAATCAGTTACAAGAGTGAATGTAGGTTCTGAGCATAGTTTCTGAACACAGTCCATAGTAAATTTTTCCGCTGAATTCGAATTTAACATTAGTTATGAAAAATTTTGCCTCTGGAAATCTGTATTCACTATCTTTGGCCAAATTAGCGACAATCTAGATCCCTTATAAGACTCAAGTTGTACGAGATGCTTCCCGACGAATTGTCCTGAGATCTCTAAACTTGTTTTTAATTATTTCAAATGATTGAAGCTTATTATGCTAAAAATGCTTATAAATAGCTCCAACAAGCCTACATTATTCATAATACATGTAAAAAAAATTCAAGCTGTATTTATACATAGCTAAACCATCAAAATTTGCCTTTTAATCAAATGAAAATCTGTAAAAATATTATTTTTTTCTATAATTATTACGAAAATTGAAGCTAAACTTGGGTTTCTGACAAAAGATTTTTAAAAAGTGAATTACTATTAATATGATTAATAAAACTTGTATATTTTGTAGCTCAAAAATCACTCTATATCAATAAAATCATAAATTGCTTATGGAGAAATTGAAGAAATTTCAAAGATTTAAATCATTTCAACTGTTTGGAGATATTATTCAGAATAGAAGAATCCTTTTTCATTTAATAGACAAATAATTTATCATAATTATATACCTTCAGTTTTCTTGAAAGAACCTACTGAATCTCGAGCCAAGTGCTCCAACTTTACATGAGAAGGGGATTCTGAGACGAATATTTTAAATTTTGCTGTAACTTTACTTTTTCACCAAATAACTTCCTGAGTCTTATTTTTCTGATCACAAACGAATTAATGAAATATTGCGAGTAAAAATTTAAAGCGTTTAATATCACATATAAACAAAATTTGTTATTTATATTACTGCTAACTTTTATCATAACTGTCTTTCTAACTTAAATTACTATAAAATAAAAAATGAACAAAGTAGCGTGTTATTTTGTCGAAATTTCCGAAAACCGGCCTCTTTACAATATCAAAAATGATCTATCAGGGATAGTAAAAAAATGAAAATACAATTTTTTACCAAATGTTTAAATTACTGCTAAAATTAGAATTTTTCGCGTATACCCAGAAAAGTAAAGAATGACCCAAATCGCACGTAAATTACCATCTGAGGCGAAGCTTTTTTTATGACCCAGGATCATATACGCTATTTCTGTGTCCGTTGATGGAAAAAATTTTTATAAGCTTCAAATTTTTTAAAATGTTTACTTGCAATATTTCTTAAAATCGTTTGTGAGATTTCGCGATTAAAGGTTAGAATTCCAATTGAAATATTTTATAAAATATCAAAAATCACTATCTTTAAAGAGTTATAACTTGAAACTTGAAAATAGTTAAGATATGTAGTAATTTTATATGAAATCCATTTTAATCGAAAATCGTCCATAGTTACCACAATGAGAAGGTATAGGTTATTTTTTGTGGTTATTAAACATTTTTATTAATTACTTTCGTTTTGCGGGTCGTTGAACGCAAGTATGATATCAGTTTTTACCTAAGATGACCAAGTTGCCCATAATAAGCAACATTAGGTTATCTTTTGCGTTTTCTTAGATGTTTATTTTTGTGAGTAGAAAAATAAGACTCAGGAAGTTATTTGGTGGAAAGGTAAAGTTACAGCAAAATTTAAAATATTCGTCTCAGAATCCCCTTCTCATGTAAAGTTGGGGCACTTGGCTCGAGATTTAGTAGGTTCTTTCAAGAAAACTGAAGGTATATATGATAAATTATTTGTCTATTAAATGAAAAAGGATTCTTCAATTCTGAATAATATCTCCAAACAGTTGAAATGATTTAAATCTTTGAAATTTCTTCAATTTCTCCATAAGCAATTTATGATTTTATTGACATAGAGTGCTTTTTGAGCTACAAAATATACAAGTTTTATTAATCATATTAATAGTAATTCACTTTTTAAAAATCTTTTGTCAGAAACCCAAGTTTAGCTTCAATTTTCGTAATAATTATAGAAAAAAATAATATTTTTACAGATTTTCATTTGATTAAAAGGCAAATTTTGATGGTTTAGCTATGTATAAATACAGCTTGAATTTTTTTTACATGTATTATGAATAATGTAGGCTTGTTGGAGCTATTTATAAGCATTTTTAGCATAATAAGCTTCAATCATTTGAAATAATTAAAAACAAGTTTAGAGATCTCCAGAGATCTCCAGAGATCTCAGGACAATTCGTCGGGTTGATTCATTTGTTTCTGATATTTTGTTTATTAGAAAGAATCTTCTGTTGGTGAAAAGCGTGATTAAAAAAAACTATACCCATTTTAAGACCTTCACAAAAAATCACTTTTCAAAAATTTTGAAATATCTGCCAAGTCAGGTGAGCAAAATCCAACCTGAAATTCGGATTCTGTAGAAATTTTACGTAGGAATACCAATTGGAGAATATTTTAAATCACTCCGAATTCCTGATTTTTTACTGTACAATAATTAACTAATTTAAATTAAAGAGAATAAATAAAAAATATGAAAAAAGATTGAATAAAATAGAAAAAGTAAATGTAAAAATTTATCATATTTTACGATTAATTAATCCATTTGATGAAATATAAATAAAAAATATATAAGCTATAAAAAAGGTATAGCAATAAATCAAAAAGTGAGTATCATTTTTTTTCTGACTATAATAAAAAGATAAAATTGAATGAAATACGTTAATATAGAGAATATAAAATTTCCTTTTATTTTTTCAGTCGAACATAAATAAGGAAATTGATATTTTCTCATGTTATGTTGATCAAAAAACACTCAAAATGTCGCGTCAGTGATATCTTTAAAAAATAAAAAATAAAAAAAAAATCGAAAATTGTGTCGTAAAGATTTTTTATGATCTTCATAATGCATATTAGAGAAAGAAAAAAGTTTTTAGATATATAATCCAATGTGAATAGTAGTAATAAACTATACGTCGAGTAGATAAAATATTTTAATTTTTGAATAAATTACGTACATACTTTTTTCTGAGCTTAATTTTTTTTTTAACATGTAAAACTTTTTATGTTTATTTTTTTATAATCTAACAAGGGTAAAAAAAGATTATTTGACTTTTTTTATTTCAACCTATCGTATATTTTAAACGACTTAAGGAAAAGAGGCAAGTTAAATTATGCACTACGTAAAAATACTTGAAAACCTATAAGGTTTTGTAGGTTTATTTTTATTTCAAAACTCTATATTTACAGCAATTTATAAATTTTTAATTATTAAAATTACGTTTGGAGGAGAGCAAAGAAGGCCCGAGGAAAAAAATAGGTTGTCTTGCAATATGGCTGACTTACTCAAAAGATGGCATAAGAAATCGTCTCTATTTTGAAACAAATCGAAAATATCGAAAATATTTTACAAACGTAATAACTTCTTGATAATTGAAAATTATTATTTTCCTTACCAAAGGTGACTTGAGTCTTCCTTTTTATATTGTACTCCACTAGGTTAAATGCAGCGGATAGCAATGAATATTTTTCGAATTGCTCAAGTTATATTTTATATATATATTATATGCTTAGTGGCCCCCTTAGGCCACTTGTACCTTGGTCTCTGCAATCTTGGGCCCATGGGACGCTAGTAACACCGCAATCCTACAGATTATCGAAAAATGCTTTTTTTTTCTTTAACTCTACTAATTTAAGATGCCAAATAATTCCTTTAATTATACACTCCAGAGAAAAACATATATGTGTTGAGAAGCTACAAAAGTAAAATCAGAGAAACTTTTTTAATTAATTTTTTTATTTTTTATTGATTTTTTCGATATCAACTCAATTAAAAATAATTTTTTTTGTTTGTTTCAGGTAAGCCTCATTTCATATTCAATATAGGATAACGTTCGTAAGCAAATTTTTAATTGGATAGAAATCTGTACGTATATAAGATAAGAAAATGAAATTTCCAAAATTTTATGAAAGCCAAAATCAAAGAGTATAAAAAAATCCTCTATAAAAATTTAACTCCAATATCGCACTCGATTTATCCTGCACGAAGTAGGTATAAACATAGAGACTGACATGAATTTTATGCATTTATTTTTATGGTTATATAAAATCAGAATAAAAAACAAAGAGTTTTTATTTTACATTAATTGACTTGTCAAAAAGTAAATAGAGGCTATTAGTTTACGACAAGAGATTTGTATTTACAGTACTAGTTCATGCTCTATTCAACATTATTTTATCTTCTAAGTATTTTCACACATTTTTTAATTTTATTTATATTAAAAAATTTCTTTATAAAACATTTGACTTTTTATTTTTAGTTTTTTATTTTTTTTTATTATTGTTGTAAAACAACTATGTCACTGGCAGACATTTCTTGACATTATTTTATACACACACACACACGTATATAGAGTTACTTTTTTTTATTTTTTGCTTTAGGATTTCATCGTTCTATTTTATTTCAGGTATACGTTTTCCCCTTAGGAGTACTTTTATTTCTTTCATTGCAGATGTACTAGATATATAGAAAAAAATCGCATAAAATATCTTTACCTGCTTTATATTTTTCAACTATAATACAGTAGTCTGTATTGCACATGTTTTTTAACTTTTAGAAAATTTAAATTTTCTTTTTTTTATTCTTTTTTTTTCAGACAAAAAAAAAGAAAAATAGGTAATTAAAAAAAAAGATTATTCAATAAATTTGTTTTTTTCGTTTAAGATAAAATTGATACTTTTGCAGTAAAATAAAGAGTCTCGCTCGTGTGAAATTCAATCTCAGAGGCTAAATACAACTTTTGAGAATTGCGGACCGACCTCTATTTCATTTCCAATTTAAGGCTCAACTTATCAGGATAAGCACGGATTACCAAGTTCATCACTGTAGAAATTGCATATTTTTGATTTTTCTTCCAAAATGTCATTTTGTACGCAAGAAAATTTCTTAAAAATTGAATTTCGTTCCATGCATTTTTTATGGCATATTACCGCTTATTACCGCTTCTTTTAAAGATTAATTTATTCACCTCAGAAGTTTATCCCCAATTTAATTTTTACTTAGAACGGCTTTTATATTTTCTTAAAAATGGCTGAAGTATAGTCGATCCAAATATTAAATTTATTCATATTACAGATAAACGTAGTACATAATTTTATTATTATTATATTCTTTTTTATTCGATCGAATTTAAGTCGAGTCAAATATTTGGCAAAGTAAAAGAAAAAACCGGATAGAGGGTATATGTATCATGTTGTCGAATATAATTCCTCCAACTTTATAAAAACTATTTGGCATATTTTTTTTTAAATCCTACTGGGGCACTCGGTCATCAAAAAAAGAAAGAAGAAAATATCTATATATTTATTTGAGTTTAAAAACTCCGCGGTTTTATATTCTCTCTTTACTTTGGCTCTATTGTTTTTATATATATAATGAAAGTTGTGTATTTATATTGTTTTCTAAAAAAATAAACAAAAACTTTATCATATAAATTTCAATGATATCTACTTTAAAAAAAAAGCTAATAAACATCATTTTTTTATTATCTGCATAAATAATCATTTTTATTTTTTACATAATACCAGCATCCAAAAATTTTGCATAAAATATATACACGATTTTTCAATTAAATATTTATATCTTAGGCTGCCAATTAACCCACGCCTAATCGATTATTCTCCTCACAGACTAATGTTTCGGAGATACCCAAGTAAAAAAGTGAATATATTATCAATATATTGATTTTGAAATATATTATCAATATATTGTGAACAATATATTGTGAACAATATATTGCAAAAAAAACCAAAATTTTTAGGTTAAAAAAGTATAATTTTAAAATATAAAATATAATTAAATCATAAAAAGTAGATTTGGAGCTATTAATCGCCTTGTTGCTTAAAACTTAACCAGAAAAGATTAGAAAGAAAGGAGTATTTAGAAGTAGAAAAAAATTAATGTCAGCCTAAGGAATTCGGGGTTTTCAGAAAGCTAAAAAAAAGGACACATCCATGATTTTTTTCCATTGAAAATTTGTTCTTCCTCTGAATATCTACCTGGCCAGATTTTTCGACCTGTAAAATAAAATCATAAATTTATTAGCTAAGTGAACGAAAGTTACTTTTATTATTTGATCTTTTTAAAATATAGTTTAATTTTTAAAATTTTAAAAAGTTAATTTTTTCATAAAAATAAAAAAAATAAATATTTTCTAAATTTAATTGAAGTTGAAAAAAAAAATATTAATTGTAAGTACCTTACGAAAACTTTGTGCTTCTTGCCCAAATTTCGCCATTAAAACGGTTAGTTTTTCCAGAATTACTGACAAAAATTTTTGGTTCTTTTTCTAATAATTTCCTTGATGCATTTTTCATTTCCATCATTTACTTATAATTTAATTGCTATATTATTTTTGAATTTATCATAATACTTTTTTAGATTAAAAAAATTAGAAGTTTGATGTGTCACAAAAAAAAAAACATTGAAATTTTTTCTCTGAGTGAAGTTAAAAGACAAAATATTTGTTTATTTACTTAGTTACATTTAGTTAAATAATTAAAACAAAATAAAATAGCGGCTTGAAATAGGTTAGCAACCAATGAACAAAATTTATTTACACGAATCAACCAGCATCAAGTTCATAATTTTTTTTGTGATGAATCAGCAGCATTAAGCAGCAATATAAAAATTAATTAAATTTTAAGTTGAAGCAAAATGTATCAAGGAAATTATTAGAAAAAGAACCAAAAATTTTTGTCAGTAATTCTGGAAAAACTAACCGTTTTAATGGCGAAATTTGGGCAAGAAGCACAAAGTTTTCGTAAGGTACTTACAATTAATATTTTTTTTTTCAACTTCAATTAAATTTAGAAAATATTTATTTTTTTTATTTTTATGAAAAAATTAACTTTTTAAAATTTTAAAAATTAAACTATATTTTAAAAAGATCAAATAATAAAAGTAACTTTCGTTCACTTAGCTAATAAATTTATGATTTTATTTTACAGGTCGAAAAATCTGGCCAGGTAGATATTCAGAGGAAGAACAAATTTTCAATGGAAAAAAATCATGGATGTGTCCTTTTTTTTAGCTTTCAGAAAACCCCGAATTCCTTAGGCTGACATTAATTTTTTTCTACTTCTAAATACTCCTTTCTTTCTAATCTTTTCTGGTTAAGTTTTAAGCAACAAGGCGATTAATAGCTCCAAATCTACTTTTTATGATTTAATTATATTTTATATTTTAAAATTATACTTTTTTAACCTAAAAATTTTGGTTTTTTTTGCAATATATTGTTCACAATATATTGTTCACAATATATTGATAATATATTTCAAAATCAATATATTGATAATATATTCACTTTTTTACTTGGGTAACCCTACACTAAGGGTTAATATTACAATTTCTTGGAGTTGTTGGTAAAAATTGACTAGAAATAAATAGAAGGACCTAAATTAACTCTAATGTGGAATTTTAGCCTGAATATTCATTTTTTTAATCAAAATTCATCTGTCCAAGAATGGTTGATTAGGTGCGGTAATGAGTTAAAAAAAAAACGCTGCCAAGTGATTGGTACTATGGTTCCTCATCAACAATAGCAAAATATTTATAATGGTCTATTTTATCTAATAAAAATGATGTTTTTTTAATTTTTTTATATGAAAAATATTCAAAAAAAAAAATTTGAAAAATTACGTATCAGATGGAAAAAATCCTTTAAAAACAATAATTCTAGATATTAGTACTTTCATAGAAATAAATTAAGTACTACATCCAAAAAGAAAAAAAATTATTGTGTTTTTTTAATTTTTTTATACAAAAAATTTTGAAAAAAAAATTTCGAAACATTACATATAAGATGGAGAAATCCTTTAAAACCATAATTCTGGATATTAGTACTTTCATAGAAATAAATTAAGTACTGCGTCCAAAAAGAAAAAAAATTATTGTGTTTTTTTAATCTTTTCATACAAAAAATTTTGAAAAAAAAAATTTCGAAAAATTACATATCAAATGGAGAAATCCTTTAAAAACGATGATTCTGGATATTAGAACTTTCCTAGAAATAAATTAGGTATTACGTCCAAAAAGAAAAAAAATTATTGTATTTTTTTAATTTTTTTATTAAAAAAATTTTGAAAAAAAAAAATATCGATAAATTACGTATCACATGAAATAATCATTTAAAAACGATAATTCTAAATATTCGTACTTTCGTAGAAAAATATTAAGTACTACATCCTAAAAAAAAAAAAATTGGCATTTTTTATATTTTTTGGTGGCAAAAATTTTGAGAAAAAAATTTTCAAAAAATTAAGTATCAGGTCCAAAAAATTACTTTTATAGAGGTTCTTAAAACTAGTACTTCCGTGGAAATAAATTAGGTACTACGTCCAAAAAGAAAAAATAAATTTGTATTTTTTGTATTTTTTTGTGAAAAAAATTTTGGGAAAAAAATTTTCAAAAAATTAAGTATCAGATTCGAGATATTGAGTAAAAACCATACTTTCAAATATAAGTACTTTCATGGAAATAAATAAGGTATTACATCCAAATTAAAAAAAAAAAGAAAATAGTTTAAGATTTTTTGATGAAAAAAATTTTGAAAAAAAATTAGGTCTTAATGTCGTGTTGGCTGTGAAATATCACCGGTTACAGTGCGACATACATACATACATACATACATACATACATACATACATACATACATACACACACACACACACACACACAGACTTTTTTTAAAAACCGGTTTTTTAGCTTCCTGAGGTCTCAAAACGTGCTTATATGCCAAAATATCGAAAATCAAAATTTCACCTATCACAAAGGTTCCTCTATGAGGAACCAATATGTAATTTTTTATGCCTAAATTTTTTTTAACGAAATAAATAAGATAATGTAAAGTAAAGAAAGGCTATGAATTGGCTAAATTTTAAAAGCTTTAAAACTAGACGGTTAAGTTAAGTTGAATTTTCAAACAGAGTATTTAATTTTTAGGATACATTTATAATTTTTGTTAGATTACTTAAACTACATAATATTCTTTTGAAAAAATTTTTAATTTCAAGCAAATTTTTGATTCTACTTGAAATTTCAAGCAAAGCAACTTCACCGTGTAACATTTGTATAAAAATTATTTATGAATCTTTTATAGATATTCTTCCATGAGAAATTCTGTTGGCCCATTAATTTTATCCAAAGAATTTAAACATTTAATCGTAAAAACAACTATTTTCCAAAATTTCGTAAAATTATTTGTGATTTTACTACCAGCAGTCAGAAGCTTTGGTCCAAGAATTTTTACTATCGAATTTTATTGCTTGTATTACGTTTAAAAGTTGAAACAGGTATTCAAAAATTTAGCATACAATCATTTTAGCCTTCAGTTAGCCAAACATTATTAAATAAAAAAAATATTTGTATGAGTAAACCCGTTAAATTTGATACTTTACCTATTCAGTAAAATATAATGATTTTATACAAGTATATTATTAAAATAGTTTATGAAAGCTTAGTGATTATTGACATTTCTAAATGGGATATTTTAGAAGTATGTGGTTAATCGAACTCGGACTGATTATACATTTTTTGAAGAAAGTCTTCAGGTATAGTTTTGAGTCAGATTTTAAAAAGATTTCCTTTTACTGAATTGTTTTGTTTGCGCTTAAAAAAAGAAAAAATAATAATACTCAAGTCAAAACGCGGAATGGGGGATTCTAAAATCGGTAAATACGATGAAATTTGCTCTACTATATATTTTTTTGGGTAATGCCCTTAAATCTGATAAAACTACTTCTTTTTAAGGATTTTTTTTGTAAATTTTCGAGTCATAACTAAAATGAGCAAATGACTACCTGCATTTTTTTAAGAGTAATTAACAAAATATTAAAGTCCTTTGATAATAAACTAAAATTGGAATTTAAGGGTCTCATAGAAGGAGTGATAACTAACTCCAAAAATAAGAAAAAATGAAAAAAAGCACATTAAATTTTTTTTTAAACTTTTTATCTGTTTTTTGGCCATTGTTAGATTTATTTACCCTCCTCTTAGAGGGTTAAAACTATGGGTGTGCGGTTACCCGAATATTCGGGTACCCGACCGAAAGACCGATCTTATTTTTTTCGGATCGGGTTATACCCGAAAAGCTTCAGGGGTCTGAAGGTACAGTTTTTAGGTGGGAAATTTCCCTGGCATTACGATCCTACCATCGTTTTTGCGAAAAATTTCCATTTGCTCTTAAAAATGAGAATAAAAGGGTAAAAAAAGGTTTTGTTAAAAAAAAGGATAATTTTTATTAATTTGGGAATAGGTTTTATTATTTTTTATCATTAAACAAAATAGCATAATAAGTACCTATTAATTTAAAAAAAATGCAAATATATTTATTTATTTTATTCTCATTTTTAAGAGCAAATGGAAATTTTTCGCAAAAAAGATGATATGATCGTAATGCCAGGGAAATTTCACACCTAAAAACTGTACCTTCAGACACCTGAAGCTTTTCGGGTATAACCGAAGACCGACCCGACCCGACCCGAAAAAATCGAAGACCGCCTGAAGCTTCGGGTCGGGTAACCGCACACCCCTAATTAAAACTATACGCAAAGCAATAAAAAATTTATCATCTTTTGGTTCCTCAAAGAGGAACCATTGTGTTAGGTCAAAATTTGATTTTCTATTTTTTGGCATATAAGCACGTTTTGGGACCCCAGGAAGCTAAAAAACCGGTTTTTAAAAAAAGTCTGTATGTGTGTGTGTGTGTGTGTGTGTACGTATGTATGTAATCGGTGATATTTCACAAACATTATGGAATTAAGACCTAATTTTTCTTTCAAAAATTTTTTTATCAAAAAATCTCGAGGTACTTTTTTTTTTTTTTAGTTTGGATGTAATACCTCATTTATTTCCACGAAAGTACTTATATTTGAAAGTATGGTTTTTACTCGATATCTCGAATCTGATACTTAATTTTTTGAAAATTTTTTTTCCAAAATTTTTTTCACGAAAAAATACAAAAAACGACAATATTTTTTTTCTTTTTGGACGTAGTACCTAATTTATTTCTATGAAAGTACTAGTTTTAGAAAGTTTGTTTATAGTCATTTTTTGGATCTGATACCGAATTTTTAAAAAAATTTTTTTTCAAAATTAAAAAAACAAAAAAATTAAAAAACCTGCAATATTTTTTTTTTTTTTGGGTGTAATACCTCATTTAATTCCATAAAAGTACTTATATATGAAATTATGGTTTTTACTCGATATCTCGAATCTGATACTTAATTTTTTGAAAATTTTTTTCCCAAAATTTTTTTCACGAAAAAATACAAAAAACAACAATTTTTTTTTTCTTTTTGGACGTAGTACTTAATTTATATCTGTGAAAGTACTAGTTTTAGAAAGTTTGTCTATAGTCATTTTTTGGATCTGATACCGAATTTCTAAAATTTTTTTTTTCAAAATTGAAAAAACAAAAAAATTAAAAAACCTGCAATATTTTTTTTTTTTTTGGGTGTAATACCTCATTTATTTCCATGAAAGTACTTATATTTGAAAGTATAGTTTTTACTCTCTAACTCGAATCTGATACTTAATTAAAAAAAAAATTTTTTCCTTAATTTTTTTTCACAAAAAAATACAAAAAACACCAAATTTTTTTTTCTTTTTGTATGTAGTACCTAATTTATTTCTATGAGAGTACTAATTTTAGACAGTTCATTTATAGTAATTTTTTGGATTTGATACCGAATTTTTCCAAAATTTATTTCTCAAAATTAAAAAAGTTTTTTCTCATTGTTTGAGGAACCTTAGTACCAGCTAGTTGGCAGGGTATTTTCTATTTTTTCATATTTTGGGGGTATCTCATCGTGGTTAATATCGACACAGTGCCAGAGAAGTTAACCTAAAATTGGTTAAAAAAATTGAGCATAAAATTTTTCGCATTGTACACTGTTAGATTAATCTATTTGAGAAAGTTTTGCTGTGATTGCAATTATTGTGTTTGCTGACTCCTGAATTAGTATCAGTCTATTTCCTCTTAATTATTTTCTAAATTCTAAAGCTGAATTAAATAATTGATTTGAAAATTAAAATTTTTGTTTTGGTATAAGCCCCTAACTGAAGTACTAATAGAATAACTAATTTTTCATGTGTAAACCAGATCATTAAAATAGAGCAATAGTTATAATAACTGGCAATTACTTTTATGAATAATATTTTAAGTTTAGGTTAAATAATTGAAACGTATAACGAAAAGATATTGATTTTGGTGTATAATATGCTGAATATACATTTATACTGTTATATATTCAATACAAGTTTATTTATCCATGAATACATTAATAAAGATAAAATCAATCATCTTTCTT
This sequence comes from Anagrus nilaparvatae, assembly GCA_022575985.1. Taxonomy (NCBI): domain Eukaryota; kingdom Metazoa; phylum Arthropoda; class Insecta; order Hymenoptera; family Mymaridae; genus Anagrus; species Anagrus nilaparvatae. The sequence continues at coordinate 2,396,170 of JAKSXM010000040.1, read as the reverse complement.
AACGACTCTATAAAGAAGATTCTATTTTCTCGAATAATAACTCTAACTTAGTCAAGATAATAAATTATATAATTGAGCTATAAAGTCCTTATTTTGGGGTAATAACTTTTTAACTCTTAAACTTAACGATTATCTTATAATAAATTTTACCTATTTTCGCAAGAAATGTCGCACACCTTATCAATTTCTTTAACTTTTTCTCCAAAAACAATCAATGAGGGATAAAAAAGTTTTTACTGAAAAAAATAATTAGTTAACTTGAATAAAGTAAAATTGTTTAACAAAAGGAAAAACTAACTCAATAAAAAAAGTAATATAAAATTTAAAAAAACAGTTGAATACGAAATAAAGAATTCAAAATAAAAAACAAGAGAAAACATTTTGGACATGCAATTCTACTTTCATACTGACCAGCAGACTTCAAATTGCAATGTTCTGTAGAGGACAGGTTATCCTAGTACTTCCAGTTTCCTATGTATTTTCAAAAGAACAAAAGCGTCAATTTACCGTTCGTTTAAAATTTTCCGCTCGTTTTTCCTTTCCATTCGTTTATCAAAAAGTTTTCAATTGACAATGTAGCTCAATTCTTATGTTTAAGAATAACTTTCACACTTTTTCAAAAGTTAAATAATGTTTATTTGAATTTTCATTATTTTCTCTCTCAAAATACGAAGCTTTATAATCAAGATTGATTTTTGATAATAGATAAAACATTTCTCAAAACATAATAGCTTTTTTGTTGTGCTAAAAAATAACTACTTCTTTCTGAGTTGGAAAATTCATAATCTTAAATGTTCTCTAAATTAAAGAAATTTTTTTTAATTAAAAAATAAAACAAAGCATAAGAAAAAATTGCTTGCTTTAATAAAGAGCGGTTAATGCATAAGCCCTTGGTTATTCAAAAATTTTAAATATTATGACATTTTTGTAATTATTCTTTTTTTACCACAGTAGGAGTTTAATATCTTACTGCGAAGAAATTAAAAAACCGGTGATTAATGATATTGCTTTTTTTAAACTTTGAAATTCATGTCCATTAAAAAAATTAATTTTTAATGCAAAGTAATAGAAACAAGTTGACGTTGTTGCAAATATTCAGTTTGTAGAATCAATTTTTGGACAAGAACACAATTTAGGCTACACAAAAAAATTATTTTTTACAATTTTTGCTTTTTTCGGAAAAACAAATAAGTATTTCAATAAAATAACGGGATATTTGAATAGCCAGAGAATTTGCAAGATCGTAAACGAAATTTGAAATATTTGAAAAAAAATGAAAAAACTAACTGTGTAATACAGGGTTCATTTTGAGTGAACAGGTTGAAGAAACAATAGCTATTAGAATAGTGGTCTCTTGCGTTCTTTGAAAGAGGTTTTGCTAGCATTATAAAAAAAAAGCTTTTTAAAAAACATTCCAGAAATTCAAACCCTTAGAAACCTGTAAAAGAAAACATTGTTGACTGTCCTTTTTCAGTTTAAGTGAATTTAAACTAAAAAAGGATAATTCACTTTGATTTTTTTCCAAGGGTTTTAGTTTTTTGTAAATATATATTTTTTTAAATTTTCTAACGAATTTCAGTGGAGATTTTTTATTGGATTTTCTCCTGTGATGCAGTTTCTTCATTGAATAACATTTAAAAAAGGTACAAAAGAATTGTTATTATTATTAAATATGCAGCGTTACATACACATTAAGTTCGAAAACAGTAGAAACTACAAATACAGGGATTGAAATAATAGTAAATATATCCAGAGCCAAAGTCTGCATGTTTGTTATATCAAGCGATGATGTATGAAATAGTTCATAACTACTTTCTCTCTCCCTCTTTCGCAAACAAATATTCGCTATACACGATTTTCATTTCATATATACATTAATGTCAGGAGGCTGGCCAGGCTTAATTGATGACGTCATAATTATTCTGCACGATTATATGCGATAGCGAGCGTAACATGTCTATGGGTTTTAGAGGAAGAAAACTTGTCCCGCATTCTGTGATATATTGGCTTAAGATTATATTAGAGGGAATTTTCATTGATTACTTATTGTTATTTCGATATTTTTACACTCTGTTGCTCTTGCTAGTTTTAATCAGTGAAATACATAATTAAATAAAAACTTTTTCTCGTTCAACGTTATTAAATTGCATTGAGAGAGAGAGAGAGACGAAGGTTTTTTTTCACTAAATTAAAACGTAAAATTTATCGCAAGTTAAAATAAAACGGGACAGCTGTTGCGGAGAGAATTGCGAGGTTAAAAAAAGAGAATTAGACGGGTTTCTACTCATCAACGAGCATTGTCAGTATAATGAAATTGCGTAGATTATCGTGATGCTAGAGAACGAAGTTAGAAAAGGAGAAATAGAGGAAACCTTATAATGCAAATTAAATTAAAATAATAATAATTTTTTAAATAACAAAGAAAAATGATTGATTTTTTTTTTTATTAATAATTATTTGTTTGTTTTTATATTTTCATTATTTACAATCGAATGAAAAACACGTACAAAAGAATTGCATTATGTGTATCGTACGTTTCATTGAAAATTCATCATCCATATCACATGCAGAATAGAAAAAAAGGCTTTCACTGCATGTATAATTTAGTTTCTGCTCTGCAAAGTTTATCATTATTAGCATTTTTTTACATGCAACAGAAAAAAATATCTACATAAATAAAAACATGCATTTTTTACTGATAAAAAAAATGCTATTTTATTTAATAATATTTTCCGCATTAATAATACGATATTAAAATGGAAAAAGCATGTTTTAGACATCTAATGAATTAAGTAAAATAGCGGTAAAAAATTATTTTTCTCTCTGATCTCTTACAGTAAACTTGTCGCGTGTTATTTTTTAATTATTCAAACTTGTCAGTTAACTTAACTTTATGTGCTTTCTTTTTAATTAAAAAAAAAAAGAAAGTTTTAAGTAGTAGAGGCATATATTTGGTCAGACCAGTACGGTTTTTTTACAAAAAGAAAATTATTTTTAGCTTTGAAGAAAATTATAGAGCTGGGAGAAATTTTTAGGTAACTAGACAGACTTTATGACGCTTTATTACTAAGCACTTTAATTTTAAGATAAATGTTTTTTAAATTATTCGAAAAGTCTAATAAATTGCCAATTGGCTGGACGCGAGAAATATAATTTTTAGATCTTTTTATAATCGCATAAAATAATTTTTTTTAAACTTTATTTGATACTTGAATAAGTTTTAATTTATTCTAGTGTAAAGCAACTTGGAATAATTTTACAGTATGATGATTCTTTAAAACTATAATGTTTGGTTGCAAAAAAAAACTAGTTCACAATTTTAATATTTGAATAAAGAATCTTTTTTTTCATTTTTATTAAAAATTTAAGCTTTTTAAAAAAGAGTAAGTAAATATAATAATCTCAAAGCAAAAAATCTTTATTTCTGTATTAAAGTTTACTGACGATTTTTTTTCTATAATAAGAAGAACCGCGTCATAATCTAGTAAGCCAATATAGACTTTTGCCGTACAGAGTAAAAGTAAAAGAGAAGAAGACGGCGTTTTTTTGCGTTAATATAAGAAATTTGTCTTTGCTTTTTTTTTTATAGAGAGAATAAAAGCTAGTAAATAAACGAGTGTCTTAATAGAGTCACGTCTTTTATGACAGAAGCTTCTTTTCTCGCTGTATAAATGTCATGTCAGAAGATTGACTCTCTTATTTTCCAATATTAGCAAGAAAATAAGCTCATTCCCAACTACGAATATTTATAATATAAATTAAAAAAAAGTTAGTTTTAAGTATGTAACTGACTCGTGGGAGTTGCCCGAAAAAAAAGTACCTGCTTGACTTATTCGATCCCATTAAATTTAACGATGCAATTTACGTTATTACCTTTTACAATGAAGCTCGATGAAAAGGAAGTCCTAAACAAGAGAAAGAGGAAGGATAATAATAAATTCTTATACTTGGAACAATATTTTTTTCCCCTTTTGCGGACGGTATAACGCTTCGAGTTAAGTTAATGTATATTTAAAGCGAGGCTGTTTTGAATAAGGATTCTTTTTGTTTTTTTTTTCAAGAAGAAAAAGAGATTTCTCCTACCTACCAGCTTTTTTTCATCCGCTTGAAAGCCTTAAATCAAAATTAGCCTGCTATTTCTTTCTTAACATTTATACAAGCGTAAAATCAAGACCTGATTAAATTCTCTCTTTATTTTTTAAATCAATGACCTACTTTTTTCATTTTTTCGATTCTATTGATTTTTATTTTTACTTATGAGCGATTCCATACTAAGGCTGCATGTGTCAGCTATTGAGCAAAGCTCTTATTCAAAGTTGTATATACTATTTGTCCAAAGTCCTTTCTCCAATGAATGGATGAAAAGTCGATGCACGTGTGCTTTGATTCTAGCAATTGGTTTAGTTAAAATACACGCGTACTGATTTTCAAACATGCAGAAAGGACCCTCTAAATTTTCTTTTGTTTAAAATAAAAAGCACAAAATTTTAACTAATTAATGTGATTGTGTATGCTATGAGCTATCACCGAAATAATTTGGTTTTAATGCAAAAATAGACTCATTCCCATGGGTTATTTTGTTAAAATAACTTTTAAAGATTTTAAGTCAAATTGTATTATTAAAAAGTCTTTTACAATTGATTTTATGTAATTTTGAGCTCGTAAAAATTTTCAATACCTAGTATTAAAAATGTTTTAATCAAATTTTTTAAAAGTCTAATTTGAGTTTAAGGTACTCTGTTATATAATGAATTGTTAGCAAAAGTGGGAGCAAGTTTTTAATTAGCCATTTTAAGCTCAATGATTTTGGGGATTGTTTATAAAAATTTAAAAAACTTGAAATTAAAAATAGAAAAAATATTTCTTTTGTCTGCAGTTACAAAATATTTGTTTAAATATGTTGATGATGTAAAAAGTAAAATTTTTTTAAAATCCTTTTACATACTTTATTCTAAAAAAATAAACTATTCGTGTAATTTATGAATCATTTTTAAAAAATTCAATTTGAAAGAATTTTCAAAAATAATGCAACAAGTACAGTTTAAAAAAATCTTTTTATAGAATTTTTCCCTAAAAAATTTCACGTACTATATTAAACCCCCGCTTAAAATTTGCTTGGATTTTAATTTGCCTCAAACTTAAGACAGAGCAAGTTGATACTTTAAGGACAGGTACTCTGAAAATCCAAATAAATATCGAGAGATGAATCATCAACTACATTGCACTGATACCAGCTTTTGATATGCCTCAGCTATTTTGATAATTTGTATTATCTGGATGAATATAACTATAAAATGTGTCTAATTAAATTTTGCTGAAAGTTTTATAATTTTTCAAATACAACTCTAAATCGATGAAAGTAGATGAATTGATATAAAAGTAAAATTAATAAAAATTAAGAATACTTAAAAGTCTAATATGCAGAAAAAAAATACATATCTAAGAATAAATGCATAAAATTGCCATCTCGCATTATAAAATGTTTATGTACACGAAAGGACATGAAAAAAAAATTGTCTTCTTATTTTCTACACAATCTTTTATACATAAAATAAATTCCGGAAGCCAAAAAAAATAAAAAAATAAAACAAATCTCTCTCAATACATATAAAGCAGATATAGGTTTAAAAAAAAAAAAAAAAAGTAAAAATTTAAATGTTCATATAAATCATAAAAATTGTGCATTTCGTATATATTCGTTTTTTTATTCATTCAACCGAGAACGACACAAAGTTATCGGTCGCGAAATATGGCCATTTTTCTCTCCATAGAAAATTCAAAAGTAACAATGTTATCTCCAGCTTATGTACATAGCTTATGTCAATTTTTATTCTTTATAAAAAATAAAATAAGATCAACTGAAATTCATGGCATTAAAAAAAAAATAGTATTTTATAACCTCTAAAAATTACCAACTAAAATATTTACTCATAATATAAAAATAAATCCAAGACTTAAAAGACACATTAACATTTTTTATTATAACATCAACATAAAAAAAAACTTTACAATACTACATAAATTTTTTATCTTTAAATAATTATAATTGCGCAATTTAACTCTGAACGTTTAGTTTAAGAGATTATTATTATTGTTATTTGGAGTTCTTCGCTAAAATAAATAAATTGAATCTTAAAAAATATTCAAGTAAAGTTCCTGGATCCCTCGGAAAAAATAGAATTGGTTTTATTTTTTTTGTTATACCAATGTCATTTTTATAAAATTTCCTGAGTGATTCAAAAAATAAGTCAACATTTTCAAGCAATCCTATTCCTTTTGTATTATTTATTTTACTAAGGTTAAATAAAATTTCAAGTTTTCCTCCGGTTCCATTTCTGAGATAAATTATTCAGTGTAACGCCGAAAAAGTGCTCTCGTGAACAAGCCGTTTCTTTAAAATCATAAAAATAACTTCAAGTTTTATTTATGTACAATTTAATTATGAACATTTTGAAGGAAGAAAATAATTTTCTTGTTTACAAAGAGAGTATCATAAAAAAATATAATCATAATCAGCATTAAAATTAAAAGATATAAAAGACATAACTCCAGCCTGCATAAAGATTTTGAAAACATAATCTGTTTATATGGGTTGGAGCTTATGTGCGTTGGAAATTCCTAGGATGATATAACAAAGAGTTATGTTTTGAATTTCATATTTGTATTATAAAAGTTTATTAGCCATTCTGCATGAATACAGAAATAAAGTCAGGTACTTGGAAGAAATATTTGACAAAAAATAAATATTTCAAATTTTAAAAAACGAATCCTTTGGTATTTTATATCTGATCTTTTCCTAACAGAGTAATTTACGTAAACCGCGCCATAATGAAAAAGCTTTTACAGAATTCAAGAGTGAATAACTAAATATAAATGCTTTATTTAGTTTGCCAGAGAGTTTTAGGAATGTAATATTATTCGCTTTGGCATATATGATAGCTATAGGAATTTTTGAAACGCTTGGAATTAAATGGCGAGCGAAGAACCCTTGGTTGAGCCAGCAGTTTATAAACGAAAATAAATTTTAATAAAATTTTACTAAAGACACGTTCGCAAGATATTCAAACTCATAGACATATTGGAAAAGATTTTTTTTCTCCCTAAACTGCCTAAACTGGTCGCAATCGTCAGCAAACTTTAGGCACTCGTGCATGCAGAAGGATATTGTGCAGCCACTTATTTCCTTTTAAAAATCTCTATATTTATGTGGTGTATCATGAAAAATACTTCTATCGAGTCGAAAAAAAGTTCTGAGTATCTGAATAAATTTAAATATGCTGATTTATACTTATTTACATACTCTTTTTTATATTAAAAACTTATAAAATTTCTTAGAATATCAGAAAAATTATTTTTTTCCCATTTAATAAATGATTTTAATATCTTTTTATGTTCATTCAGTCTTTTGCAATGAAATAAAAGCATTCTAAAAGTTTCTTTTATTTTATTTACAAATCTAGTCTCTTCTGAATGAAAGAAAACTTTATTTCTTTTAAAGAGAAAAAAAAGAAGTTTTTATGTTATATGTAATTTTATTACAACCTACTTTTATAATTCTTTTAAATATTGAAATTTTAAAACTTTAAAACTATCAATTGAAGAAAAATTTTAATTTTTTTATTTCAAATTCATTCGTATCTTTCCAAGTCAATAAGGTCATACGATATAAGTGTCAACTTGAAACTTCAAGTACTCTAAAAAAGTTTGGATTTGCGAATTCCTGCTACTTTTGTAATTTTTTAAACTTTGAAGTTGACGAAGCTAAACTGTAGCCAAGAATTATTCTTTTTAATTTTGCCACACAGAAAACCAAAGAATAAAAAAAGTTAAAAAAATTATATTAACTCGAGTTCGTGAAAAAACGATTTATGAATCTTTTTTTTTATTTCCAATGGATCTATCGAGAGTTGTTAAAATTGTAAGAACACTAAATGAACAAAAGGGATCAGAAAATAATAAAATTAGCAATGGGGCTATTAAAACCCTAAGTACTTTGATATCCATGCTTTTTGCACGTATTTTGAATAAAATCGTCATTAAAAATAAGACTAACATCTTTTCTAACCTACTTAAAATTTTTTTTTATTTAGCTTTATAACCTTTATATATGCAAAGTTATTAGCAATACATAAAGTTTTTATACATAGTGATAATATAATATATTTCAATTTAATTTAAAGAATCAAAAATATTAAATCTATAATTTACATTCTTTTAAAAATTCGTAAACTCGTAAACTTGATGGACTAGAAGGTTTTTGAACGGTAATTTCAATGCTTAATGACAGTTTTAATTTACGTATTTTTAATTTCATAACTAGTTTTTTTCTTTCATTATTGTACAGTTCAGATTGCCATACAACATGGTTAATGTCTTGACTTTTATAATGACATTGGCATCGAGCATCATTTATTATATTTACTCTACTAAGTGGTGCTGCTAGATTATGATGATTTGATCTGATACTACAAATTGTGAGTGTAAAGTCTCTGTTTAATCTATTATTACTAAACCATGGTGTACGATATTGTGAATAGTAATATTGTAAATAATCTTTACCTTAATTTATCTATTTATTTATTTATTTGCATAGTAGCTTCAGTACTAAATTTTTCAAAAATGTCTGTATGCGGTTTATGGTGAACATTATTAAATGCAAATTTTATTGCTAACTTAGCTAAAGTAAAATGAAATATTTACATTATTTATTTTTAACAGTTTAGTAACAGTTTCGATAGATCTTTAAAATCAATAGCTATTTTCCTTGACTTAGAAAAGACGTTTGAAAAGTTTGACTATGCTTGTTATTAAAAAAGCTTATACCACAAGGAATCGTGTTGGGTCAAATTCTCTTCAATGTTTTTACATTGATGAAAAAGTAGTAGTCTTTGTTGATGATAATGGTATAACATGTGAATTACAGATCATGAACTGAAGCTGTTCCTAGGAATAGTAACTTGGTCATTTCGGATTCCGGTTGATTTTATCATAATTTTTATGTCAGATTCTGAAAATTAAGAATTTTTTACTTAAGGATACATTTTTAGAAATATAAATTTTGATTTTCAAATTGATTTAGTGTACAAAAACAAACGTTTAATTCAATAAAATACGAATTAATTAATAATTAATAAAAATATATCTTGCATTATTTTGAATTTTTATGATATTTCATGACATTTCACCCGTGTGAAGAAAAAATACAAGAATAAATATGTCTTTGGAATAATCCGTTTGCGCTGAAACATTATACAGATGATAAATACGATGAAAAAAGCTCATTTTAAAAAAATTAAAGCAATTCATTTGATTTTTGTTGAGATATCGGGCCCACAAGGTGTCGATTTTTGTATCCTATAAGGTAGAGCTTCGCTCTATAATAAGATGCCTGAAAAATTATTTATAATTATTTCTGAAAATTTTAAATATATATTTGTTAATATGAGTTTTTTTTATATACCAATTTTTACTTTTATTAATATATGTACTCAAACAAAAAGGTATAGTCAACATCCTTAAACTGGATGCAAAACAAAATATAGTTTGATATTGTTCTAAAAAAGATCTGAGAATTTGAAGAATTTTGCTAAAAGGTATATATTGAAAGTTTATTAGTAACGCATCACTGTTTCTAAAATATTGGTTAAATATGGGTAAAATATATAAGCAATTCAATACAAATCTTGTTGAAATATTAATTAGATTTAAATCAAAATGTAATTTAATTGAAATTTATTGGATTCCATCCTTCGTAGGACTGTTTCTCTCGTGTAAATTTTAAGTACTCCTTGAAATATAATCGTAATAAAATAATAAAGTATACTTGGGACTATTTTTTTAATTATTATTAAAATATAATATGTTTATGTCTGATATTTTCGTACAAAAATATAACATTTTATACAATTATTTCATATTTTAAATTCAATTCTAGACGCTATAACTTTTTATTCGATTTATTTATTTTGTTTGATAAGATACTAATTGAAAAGCAAGATTCATTTAACCTTAAAAAAACGAAACTAAAAAATAAAATATATTATATATTAACCATTTGTGCGCATGCGCAATTAGTTACTTATGAAAAAACCTAAAATACTGTTCAGTTTATTATCAGTAATACGGATCCGCACGGATAATAAAATTAGTTGCACGGATCCGACCCGGATTTTAAACTTAACTTCTCTTCAAGCTGGGCTAAATTTTAGTTGAATATTTAAAACAAAAGAAAAAAAATCCAGTTGTTGAAAATAACCGTAAGAAAAAATAATTAACAATTTATCACCCTGTAAGGTGAATATTAATTAAAACTTAGTAAGTTAAGTAAAAGACCTTAGAACCTTGTTAGTTTTAGAGGGACGCTAATAATTTTAAAAGACTGTAAAATTAAAATTCTGTAGTATTTGACTTTGCTCACATTTAATTAAACAAATTCAATCGACTCGCGTTAAATAAATTTAAGGCTGATGAAATTAAATTATTTAGTAGTTAAAATTTTCATTAAAAAAGGTATTTTTAGGAGTGAAAACTACATCTAGAGTCTTCAATTCTTGATGTTTAGTAAAACATAAGATAAAACTTTTTATCCCTTTTAAAAATAATAAAAATAAAAGAAAAATTTGTGCAAATTCATAAAAGAATAATTAAAGTTTTTACAACCGTAATTTTCACTCCTTTTAGAATATATAATCAAAAGTGTAAACTGTCTATAACCGTTAAACGTAACACTTGTATTCGATGTTTAACGTCCTGTCATTTAAAACGGGAGAGAGAGAAGAGTGCGAAAAAGCTAAAACGGTATCTCGTCATCCACTCGTAAAACCAGTCAGCTCTTCAAGATATAGGAATTAAGACGAAGCAAGAAGAAGTAGAAGAAGAAGAAGCTGAGGTAGCAAAAGATATATGATATTATAGGTCGAGCCTTTTTCGTATACTTTACTCTAACATTATTGTTCAGCGAAACGACCCTGTTGATTTATCATCTTTCCTATCGCACTAGAAAAAAAAAACTTTTCTCCTTTTTTTATGAGAATTTTTTTTTTTTTTTTAAGAATCAGGTCAAGCTCTTTAATTAAGACGTAAATATTATTAAAACTGCATATCATGCTGGCATGCGATGAGAATTTAAATTAAATACATATAAAACGGTTCAAGTAACTACGTAAGGTTTATGGAAAATTCCATTACTACGAACGAAAGACGAAAAGAAATTTACTGCAGGGTTGCCTGGTACACTTTGTTTTAATTATTAAACGTTGGATAGAAGTTGAATTAGAAATTTTCAAGCTATAGCATGTAACAACAGTTTGTTATTAAATTTATTTCTCTAATTTTCTAATCTTTCTCTATGAATAACCAAACTTTAATATAAGTCTAGAGTCAAAATATTTATTTCAATTACGTAATCTCAAAAAACATTTCACGCAAATCGTTTACTTAAAATTACTGATGTAATATATAATTACGACAGTACATTCTTTGTTTTTTACAAAACATTAATAAATTAGAAAATATAAATAAGACATGCTGCGAAACGTCAATAAATTTACAATTTATACAAAACTAAAATTGTAAATGCAAATTATTTTTAAAAAACTTTCAAAATACATTGCTGCATCAACTGTTCTTTATACTTTTGAAAATATTATATTTTTTAATTACCTAAATGAAAAGTAATTCCCCTGTAATTGAAGATACTACCTATGTAATAATCTTATTGAATGAATGTTTGGTACTAAATAGTAATCATAATGGGTGATTTCAAGGAGCATATTTTCAGTAGATTTCTAGGAATGGTATTCAAGTTAAAATAATTCAAATTAATAATTTAGCGAAATTTTGCTCCGTGATATTGATCCTTTGAGGATTTTGTTAGATTTCTACAAGTGATAAAAAATTCCGCTAGCCACAAGCTAGCCGCTCGTCAAACGATTGCAAATGACTTGAAACGTAATGAAAATCAAAAAAAAAATTTTTGTATTTAAATTTCTCAAGTCTCATTCATATATATTCATGCATATCCCAAGTAAGCGGAAAAAACATTTCTTTTCAATTTTTTTTACGTTTCAAGTCATTTGCAATCGTTTGACGAGATAAAAAAATTCTGCCAGCTACAAGATAAATTCCTCTTGGGCAAGTAGAAATCCACAGACGGCCAACAGAAATATTCCGTTTGCCGAGAGCGTATTCTTTTTCAGTCTAGTGATAGTTACTATAATAGTACAATTTCTAAACACTATAATGTCCCTAGAAATCAAGTAAAAATGTCACAAAAATATGCTTAATGAATTCGCCCTTATAAGATGATTATTATTTCGATAATATTTTCATGTTAAAATGTTGAGGAATTAAAAAAATCTAGAGAAAACTGAGTTTATTACTAAATAAAGTAAAAATAAAAAAAAGGTATTGAATTTTGGAGTAATTAAATTATAGTTTAAGATGAGTAAAGTTAAATCGATTTCAACTCACATATCTATGAATATAAATTTACAGGTAATATGGTAATTTAATGAAATAAGCATTTTCCGCTTAAATAACCTAGACCAATTTATAAACGTTACTTTAAAAGGTCATATATAATATATTGTATACATATTTATATAACATTGCATGCATGCTTCCAGGTATGCAACAACTTTGTTATATTATAGAGCTAATGATACCTCGTTTATTCGAAAGCCCTTATTCTGCATACCGTCGTTAAGAATTTCATTTTCTTTATTCTTTGTTTTTTTTCTTACCTTCATTCACTTTTTTATATTAAAAGTACAAAGTAACTTTGATACGTGTATAAGACTAAATTACTCAAGATTATTTAACTAACCGACATACAAATTTCAGTATAATTAAAATTTTTCTGAATAAGACTATATGAGGCATTATTTTTTTTTTACTACTTAACTTGGACAAAAAACTGAAAAAAAAAATTTGAAGGCACATCGGTATGACCCGTGTTTTCAGGTAGTTTGAACCTTCAGAAAACCGAAAAAAATTTTGAACAAGAAATCGGTGATAGGTGCCAAAAAGATTTTTTCACTTTTATGTCAGAAACCGTGTTTTTCGTATCTGAGCTACCCCAAAATTTTTAAAATAATGTTTAGGTAAATAAAATTTTTAAAAAATAGATAAGAAAATCTGATTTCCAGGGAAAACCCACTCCAGAAAAAAAAAATCTTATTACTCGCTTGATTTTCATCGTAAAATAATAATTTTTTTTTTAAATCGATGTATTTTTCCCCGGCAATTCATTTCTTTAAGAACAAAATCATTTTTATTGAGCAAATTTCAATTTTGAGGTCAAAAGCCTTTTGAAAACTGTAAGTAGCAAGATTTACTTAACACAGTTTTTAACCTAAAAATTGAAATTTGGTCAATAAAAATGATTTCTTTCTTGAAGAAATTAATACTCAGAAAAAAATTAATTGATTTTTAAAAAAAAAATTATTATTTTACGATGAAAATCAAGCCAGTAATGCATGTTTAAAGATCAGAAATATGCTTATTTCAATAGATTTTTTTTAAGGCAAATTTGAGTAAAATCTTAAATTGATGATAACTTGGCTAAATTTCATCGGAAAAAGAAAATTTTTTTTTCTTCTGGAGTGGTTTTTCCCTGGAAATCAGATTTTCTTATCTATTTTTCAAAAATTTTATTTACCTAAAAAGTTATTTTGAAAATTTGGGGTAGCTCAGATACACGGTTTCTGACATAAAAGTGAAAAAATCTTTTTGGCACCTATCGCCGATTTCTTGTTCACGATTTTTTTCGGTTTTCTGAAGGTTCAAATTACCTGAAAACACGGGACATATCGGGTCATATCGATGTCCCTTAAAATTTTTTTTTTCAGTTTTTTGTCCAAGTTAAGTAGTAAAAAAAAATAATGCCTCATATATTGCTAGCAATGTAATAAAAAATAGTATTTAATAAAAAAGTTTATAATTTTTATATAAGATAACAGTAGTACAAAGTTGAAAAATTTAATATTTAAGATTTTTTCAAGTAGAATAATTTAAAAAATGAATAAATCTATTTTTGATTATTTCGCCTCTGGCTAAATAGTGTGAGGTTCGTCACGTACGTACACTATTTAGCCTTTTCGTAGATAACTATGAATAATAACTTTTGATAAAAAGCAAAAAACAAAAACAAAATTTTTTTTCAATTAAAATTATATAAAAAATGTGAAAACCTGTAACTTCGATGATATGGAAGAAGGAAATCAAAAAAACTCCCACTTAAAAAAATTTTTATTAAGTTTTATAAAAATTTCTATTTTTAAAAAACATCTTAGTTGCATTAGATGCATTAAAGACGCTTTTAAAAAAATTTTATTTGATTATAAATTCAATGGATTATGATTTTAAAAATTTTTTTCGTTAATAGCAAAAAAACTTGAAAAATAAATTTCTATACTTTTTTTGTTTATTTTAGCTTGTTAAAAAAATTTTTTTTTCAATTCGAGTATAAAAAGTTTTTTTTTTGTAATCCTAGAGCTTTTGTTACAATTGATTTTTAAAACGCTTAAATTGGATTTACTGTACAATTAAGTACGATAAGTTTACATGCATATTAAGTGAAAAAATCGATTCTCGAATGCAGTATTGGTTTATTAAAAACCTAGTATTTGCAGTATAAAAATCGTAAAAACTGAATAGCTTTTGTTTAACTTAAACATTGAAAAAACCAAAAAAAAAAAAAAATTAGCGCTGATATATATTTTTAAAAAAAATGTATACACGACACGCGAACACTTTGATAAAGCTTTGATAATTCGTGTAGACTCACACAAGTTTTCAAGTGCCATTATACAGAGGTGTTTGCTCGTGCTTTAATCAATATAGAAAATCGCTGCGCAAAGCTATAAATTTATCGATTTCTTTTTTATCACTTTTTTTTTAGTTACGTAAGTAAAGGACATACGTTTTAGATCTTGATAACTCGCCAAACAAGCTCTTGAATTGGATAAAACGGAGTGGGGCAAGGGTTTTAGATGTATAGCGATTAATCCTTCGAAATCTTTCCCTGTGCAACCAACCCAGTAGATTCGCTTTGTTGACATAATTAACCGCCTGGGAGGTTCATAGAAATGGCTTTTAAACACTGCCGATTCTTTATATACACAAAACTCTTCTTTTTTTCATACTTCAATTATTGTATTGGACAGTTTTTCCTACTTTTTTTCTAGGTTAAATGGAATGCTTGTTTTTGATTACTGCATTTGGCTCGTATTCTCTTTTTATAAAGAAATCTCTTTAATTTTTATATTTTTTCTAAAGAATGTGGCTAATAAATTTTCAAATTATTAAATTTGTTAAAACAATAATTACGAAACACTATTTAATTTATTTAATGTTAAATTCAATTCCTCGAAATATTTATGCAAAATTATGTACATTGTTCAATTATTATTCACAACATAAATTTATTCCATTTGAAATTTACATTACGATATAAATCAACTATTAGTGTAAAATTAATAATCCATACGTATTTTTATGAATTATATTGATTATTTAATTTATTGATAGAAATTTTACACGTTTAAATAATTCAAGTATTTTCTTCTCAATCCTTGTTTCAGTTGTCAATAGTTTTCATGCCTACTGGCTTAGAAAAACAGTGGAAAGTTTGAAAAGTCATATAGAAACTAATTAAAGAGAACAGACAATTAAAAAATTTTTGGAAACTATAAGAAGCTTGTAAAAATTTTGACTCATTTTGAGTAGAAAATGGGCGTTCGATATATTTTTTTTTGTTTTGCGTAGTAAGTGGAGAAATGCATTACGCATACTGTTCAGGCTAGTTCTACAAACCACCGTAAGCGCAGAAACGGAGCCGCAACGCAATGCGCACAGCACAATACGCATGTGCACAAACGAAAATCGAGCTGTGCGCATTGCGTTGCGGTTCCGTTTCTGCGCTTACGGAGGTTTGTGGAACTAGCCTCAGCATCCAAGTTGACAGTTATGTGGGACTTGACAATTCTATGCCATACCCACTAAAACTCCCATAACCGTTTATCACATTACTTCGGGTTGACTTAAGGCCGTGTATCCTCACTTATTGAAGATTCTCCAATATTATTCCGCCTATTGAATATAACGGTAAGAGTATTAGTGACAAAAAATTACGGTTTACGGGGAACAAACGATGAAATTTACAGCAAAAAATGAAATAAATCAAAAAGGGGTTAACTGACGAGGTTGCAGCGTTATATTGAAAATTCCCAAAAGCACCCAACATTGAACCCTCTGTATTTAAGCTCAGAAGACCTATTGAAATTGTCACAGGGTGAAAACCCGTGACATTTTTATATAAAAATTTTAAATTATTCACATTTAAATTTTTGCCGCTCTGCCCTGATTCGACTGTGATCTCAGACCAATCAGAGATAGATACTCGAACGGAGCAAAAGAGAAGCGCTCGCGCGCTGAGGCAGACTGATGGTAGCCATCACAAAGTGCAGACGTGCATCTCTTTCGTCTCATTAACTAAATCTTAGACTTTTTGTTTGGTTTGTATCAGGTTTGTATTATTAATTTAGCCTAATTTGAGTTCATTTTCACATAAAATCAGTGATTTGTAATAAGAAAAACTAATATTAAAAATATTACTTTTCTATTTATTATATGGTGATTATTATACCAATAACATTACGGAAGTACGCAGTCGCTTCCCGTAATTTATAATAATAAACTAATTTGTGTGAAATTCGAATATAAAATTTCGGATTTTAATCATTTGGACAATTAGACAATATCAAGAGAGAATTAAGGTTCATTTTGTTATTCTCCGAAGCTCGTCGACAAGAATATCTTCAAGGTAAATACATCAAGATTAATTGCGTATGTGTGCTCTCGGGTTTTTAGTTAGGTTATTTTTCGTATTTCTATTTATTTAATTATAGTTTAATTGTACGGTTTAATTTTGTAATATTTAGAAAATATAATTGCTTATGTGGAAAGACGCCCTGATTTCCTATGCTCTTATAATTTTCTCCTTAATTTGTATTCCGGCTTTTCTTAGAATTTAAGTATTTTCTGTAAATAACGTTTTCTTTGTATAATTATATTGGTATAGTTTCGATATTTGCTGTAAAATATCGTAGCGCTCAACCAGCATTTTATTTAATTAAAAATTATAATTAATAAATATAAATTTATAATTAATTATTTAAAATTTCTCCCTTTTTCCTTATAAATTAAATTTCAAGTTCAGCATCTTTTGGCTATTATTTTCCCATCGTTAAAAGCCGGTCACAAAATAAACTGAGGATATCAGGTGTATTGTTTCAAGTCATCCATAATTATAGATTGTAATTTGGTTTTCTAAAAATTGTGGTCAATCAATTAAACGCAAGGCCTTTTCCCTGTTTGAACAATTGTTTGAATATTTAGAAAAAATCCATATAATAATGAATTGAAATAAATTTAATAATTAACTTGCTTAACTATTTAAATTCTCATCGTAATTAATTTGATATAAAATTAATATAGAACGAGCAAGAAAGAAAACTAACCACATTTTAACTTAATTAAATTAAACTAATGTTTGAATAATTTATTTGCAAACACAGAACTAATTAATTAATATATAAGCATAAATTTGAATGAATTTTGTAATAATAAAGAGCAAATTATTAATTGACATAGTTAAAAAAAACTTAAATTACAAATTCAAGATAATTACTTATTGAAAAAGTTGATAATAAATTATAAAATTGTAATTTTTTTACTTATAATTGGAGTAAAATGAGAATTCAAAACTTTTATTAGAATTCCCAAGAATAATTAAAATGATAATTTAATTAATAAAAATCGTTTAAAAGTTTTCAGTGAATTATATAAATGTTAAACAATGTTAAAAAATAAATATTTTAGCAAAATAGCTGAAACTATTATTTTTAACAGAGTAGCAAGTATAACTTTTTTGAGTGCCACTTTATATGTTTTGGCTTTTTCGTTATTATTTGCTTTTATCTAAAATAAATAAACTTTTACTTTGATTTTAACAATAAATCTTTTGCATTTATATTTAACAGTTGAAAAAACAAATATTTAATGATCGAAAATTGATAAAAAAAAGAAATAAAAATTAAAAGTTAACGAAGGATAAAATATCTCTTTATGTACACGAGACAAAGCTTTCCGTGAACCAATACAGACGCATTTAAAGTAACGTTGAAAGAAAATAAAAGAGAAAGAGAAAAGTTGTTTTTGTCGAAAAGTAGGCGGAGAAGCGATCCTTAAGATTTATAAAGCCTCCGCGTTGCCAAGATGTCAGAGTTCATTTCTGTAAAATAGGGGGTACCACCCAGTAATTAAGTTGACTTTCAAGAATTTCCGGCCGATTTCACCAGGAGTAAATCTGTCTCTGTTAACCTCGAAAGCTCTAGTTCAATCACTATTTTCAGACCCAATTACATTTTCCTCTAGTTTATGCGAAATTGCTTTTTACCAACTTTCTTTAATTAACTCTTTGCTAAGACCAGAGAATTGAAAATGAAAAGTATAGAACAAGTTATATGTAACCGAGAAGTCGTCAAACTAACTTATGGACTTCTATAACACATAGAAAAGAAAGAAAATAGAAAGGAAGGAAATCGAGAGGAAGATTGGAAAGTCACGTTTTGCTGAAAACTCAAGAAAATGAATATCGAATACATAAATTATTTCAAGCTTTTTTTCCAACACTTTTCAAAGAATATTAAAATTATATTTCAATTCTATATTTATAACCTGGTTATACAAATTTGTACAAATAAATTAAAGAATATTGTATGTGCATGGAATATTCCACTTGATTTTTTAAAAAGCATTTAAAAAGTATTTAACATACCCGGTTCAAATAAATTTTTTGCAGATGATTCTACTTAGAAATAACCAAAACAACAAAAATTTTTTTTTTTTTTTAATAGTTTTCGAGAAATTCACTTCACTAGCGTACTAGTGGGAATGGAATTTTTTGAACATTTTTAAACCGGGACCCTCTCTTTAAATTATCATATCTGACAAAGAAATATTAAAAAAAGGACTAGCCAAGAATTTTTGAAACTTGAAGCTTGTAAAAAATTAAAAAGTCGAAATATATATATTTATCTTCATAACTACCATTTTTAAAAGTATTAAAAATTTTTCTTTAAGGGTCAAAAATGGCCACATGGCTCAAAATATAATGCTCATAATAGTCCGATGGAATTAATTTAAAAAAATGTAATATTTTTTGAATCAGAGTTTATTGAACATAAAGTTAGTCTAAGATATGAATATCAAGAAAATTATAAGAAATATGAGACTAAAAACTTAAGCTAAAAATAGGAATTATTTCCTATTTATAATTTATTATAAGTAATTGAAACTTATGAACATTTTTTGTTTTGATATTAAATAAATCTCCGATTTAACGAGAGGATAACTGAGCGTTAGTTTATTTAAAATTAGTTAAAAATTAAATGAGAAAGTAGTATTCTCCCTTCAGTCCATTTTTTTAATTTAGCTGGGCAAATGAATTTTCTAATCAAGTTTAAATTATTTTTTTAGATATATAAATGACTTGCAATTTTAAGAATTATTTAAAAATTTAAATAAAAAAATCCATATAACGATGTAAAAGATAGAATTTTGTCTAACGGAATAAAAAAACAGGAAAATGTAAAAAAAGAAAGAAATGAAGAATAAAGGAGAAAGAAAAAAAAAAGAATAAATAAAAAAGCTAGCGCATCTTAACTGAGTGCGAATAAAAGAAAGAAGGTAGTAGAACGTTGCACTCATTGAGATAAGGTGGACGTGTCGAGGTATCAAGTTGTAAAAAAGTTGAATATTAAGAGAAGGAAGAAAAAGCAATTTGAATTTTATGATATGACTACTCTGCACAACATGGCATTCTAAAAATCTTTACAATAGAAGTGATTGTTTATTAATCAGTAATTGAATTTTTTATATTATTGACCCAGTTTAGTTTCATGTTCTCGGATATTAAATACGTGATCTTTTACTAAATATAAATAAAGTATAAAATGACAAATACATTTTGATGGTTTAAATTTTTCGAAACGTCAAAATCGATTATTTTTTATTTTTCTTTGACATACTTCATTCTATTTGTTATTTTTTATGAATTTTTATAAATATTAAAAACAAGATTTTTCTAAAGCATCAGGATGAGAGATGATACATGAAAATTTATTCATAAGTAAACTTTCTCTATATATAACAATGTATAATACTTTTTTTCGAGCACATGAATGTTTAAAGACTCTTGAAAAAGAAAATAATATAAAAGGTGAAAAATATATTCATGTAAACTAAAACATAGTTAAAAATTAAATAAAAAATTCTTCTCTCTCAAAATTTACCAATTTACTATGAAAAAAGATATTTTTTGTTCATATAAAGTTTTTATGTCATGGAAAGGAGTATAGTAGCTTGCTAGTGTCAAAGGAAAAACACTCGAAATTCCGTTTTAAGCTTTTCTCTCTTAAAATACATAAATAAATGTTTCAGTTTATAAAGACGAGAGAAATAGAGAGAGAAAGAGAAAGTCTGAATTTTCAAGATATATAATAATTCGCAATGTTATTTTACGTGTGTTTTAATCTTTAAGGAAAAAACTTGTTAAAGCTTTTATACGTTTTTATTATAAAGTCCTTAGTTCCTTTTTTTACTCTAGCTAAATTTCAGAATTATTTTATTTATTATAAAGCTTACCTTTCCTAACAGAATGAAGGAATTATTTTTTAGATTATAAATAATAATTATTATTATGAGCATATTTAAGTTTTCGTTATTTTATAATTACGCTCTCTGAATACTTTTAGAACATTACCTTTAATTTTTTTTATTTTTTTTATACTATAATAAAAAAAATTTTCTGATTAAGAAATAATTTACTTTTGGGGTAAAATCCTCTTGAAAATAAGCAATTCCGTCTTTTTATATTTAAATAAATTACTTCCTGAAATCTACTTCTAACCTTTTAATAAATTTTAAAGAAATTTAGATACTTTTGCCTGAAACCCATAATCCCTAATTACTAATAACTGATGAGTAACTGAATATTACTCAAATTTTGTAAATACTCTACTTACAAGAGTAACCATTATTTTATAACCATTTTTATTGGGATACATTAATATTTTTTAAGAAAATCACAAATTTAAAATAATAAGTATATTAAGTATGTTAAAATGAGTGCAAATTTATTTATTCCCTTATTTAATTTACATAAAGTAAATAATTACTTATGGGTTAACAATTTTTTTTTCTAGTACATTTCTTAGTATAAGTACTTTCATGAACATAAATTAGGTACTACGTCCAAAAAGAAAAAAAAATTCATATTTTTTGTCTTTTTTGGGGACAAAAATTTTGAGTAAATAATTTTTGAAAAAATTAATTATCAGATTCGAATTATCGAGTAAAAACCATACTTCTAGATGAGTACTTTCGTAGAAAAAAAATGAGGTATTACATCCTAATTAAAAAAAAAAATTAGTTTGCAATTTCTTGATGAAAAAATGCTTGAAAAAAAAATTAGGTCTTAATACCTTAATGGGTGTGAAATATCATTGGTTATTTGTACTAAGGTCTCAAAACATGCTTATATGCCAAAAAATCAGAAATAAAAATTTCACCTAAAACAATGGTTCCTCTATACTCCAATCAAAATACGGGGGGGGGGGGGTTGTATTGTTTCTGGCCACCACCAGATAAGGGTTTCACCCTTAAATTGGTCTAAACTTGCCCTAAAAATGTCATTTTCGTTGTATTCACTTTAAGCCTTTGAAATTTGGTATATGAAAGTTTTTTGGGTCTTTGATGACGAATATTGAGTTACTTTTCATTAAAAATTTGATCTCCACCCTTTATAGCCAGAACTACCCCTAAAAAGTGCATTTTCACTGTATTCACTCTAAGTTTCTTAAAAACTCGGTATAGAAGTGTTCTTTGGGTCGATAAAATTTTTATAAAAAATTAAACCTTCATCCTTAAATTACCCAAAACTACCAGTTTTTATTTTTCTTCTTGTGATTTTTTTAATTTTTCGAAAACCCTGTATAGTTTTAATATGAAAAAAAAATCTTTTTAGATAAAAATTAAAGAATTATTTATTTACAATATTACTAGGGAAGAAGCGGGTTGATTGGCGCAGCAGGTCGTACCCTTATTTGTTTCACCCTTATTCCTTAAAATACGGTTATTTTTTTCATAAAATTTTTGTTTCAAATTACAGATAATAAAATTATTAGCTAAGTTAATAAAAAAAAAAATTAATTAAGTTGCATAATTTTTATAAATAAAGTAATTAAATATATGATGTGTTTTTGTGTTAATTACTAAATTATATACGCTTTAATTCAAAAATAAGTCGTAATTTTTTTAAATAATGAATTTAAAAAAACAATAATTAAAATTTAAAAAAAGGTGTAAAAGCGGGATGGTTGGCGCAGCTCAGACTGGTTAGTTGGCGCAAAAATAGTAGGTATTGTTTTGCAAAACAGTGTAATAATTTTGTTTTATTTCTAAAAATTCATGAAAAAAGTGAACTTATAACTATTAAATTACTTATAACTATTAATTTTTATGAAAATATGTAGGGTCCAAACGTAAAGTTATGTTATTGTGTGTTTGTTTACAAAAAATAAGTCAAGTGGATAATTTGAAAAATACGAAAAAAAAATTATGTTTTTATGTAAAAAAAAGTGTTAAGGATTAATTTGATGATGAATTTAAATATTTTTATTCACATTATTTATAAAAACATAAGCATTTTAATGTGCGCCAACTGACCTGATAGGTGCGCCAACCGACCGAAAAATTTATTTTTTTTTTAACAAATATTTTCCATTAAGTAAAAAAATCTTATCAAAAAAATAACTGTGCTAATAAAAAAAAAGGGTCCAAACTTTAATTTAACATAAATATTATCTCAAAAAGATAATTATTTTAAGAGTTATAATAATTTGAAATTCAATTTTTTCGCGTTTGCCAACCGACCCGATTCTCCCCTAATCTCATAATAATTTTTGAACTTTACAGAGGTAGTTTTGGTTAATTTAAGGATGAAAGAAAAATTTTTTATAGATGAGCCCTCAATTTTCGTGATCAGTGACCCAAAAAACCCACGTATACCAAAATTAAAAGGGTTAGTATGAATATGGTGAAAATGTCCTTTTTAGGGGTAGTTTTGGCTAATTTAAGGAGGATGGAGGTCTAATTTTTCTTAAATAATACCCTATAATTCGGGATCAGCAACCCAAAAAACTCCCGTCTACCAAATTTTAGAAAGCTAGGGTAAATGTAGCGAAAATTCCAGTTTTTAGGGGTAGTTTTGGCTGATTGGGTGAAAATGGCCCCAATTTCTCATAGAAATGTCCCTCATTTTCGTGATCAGCGATCCAAAAAACCTATAATAGACTAAATCTATTATCTACAAACCAACATTTTGACATACCTTTTGCTGGCACGAATCGAAAGATTAAGAAAATCGCAGATTTAATTTATTTTAAGCGTAATCTTTTGGTGGATTTTCTCATATACACAATTTTTGGATGAACAACAAGTGTATAATAGTCATGTCACGTAAAATAATAATTTAATAAAATGTTAAAGAAAACGTGATCATAGATGTACTATATTTGTTTTGTAACATGCATTTTATATAAGGGTGATTATTTTTAAACTCACTGAATTCCCACTTGCTTAAAATTAAAGTAATGAGTTTGCTTTTTTGTACTGATTACCCGTAAATGCACCCATAGGTTAAAAGTTAAAAATTACAAATCAGATAAGAATAGGTTAATTTTTCTCCATTTTTTTGTCCACAATGATTTTGAGTAATAAAAAAAAAAAATAATAATACAAGCCACAAGAGCGAGCGATATGGCTCAGTGGCACATTATTGGCTTCTTTGTAATTTTGTTACAAGAAACTAGAAGTTTATTATACATATAAGCAAGAAAGTAAACGAGGAAATCTGTATTTAAATGTCAAGAAAGACTTAAGTTTATGTGTGTAGTAAAAGAAAAGATTAAAATTTAAGTTTTAATCTCAGTCGCGCCAATAATTAATGAATCAGACATTTTGCCTTGACATTTTTCCAGATGGTTAAAGAACGAACAAGCAACATCAACAATGAAATTATGTCGAGTAACGAAGGAATAAAAAATATACACTGTTATCGTGCTCTGCGTTGTTGTTCTTTTCTAAATAACTAAAAAGTTTGTACTTTTTAATTACTTTAATTTTTTCCTATTTCTAATTTTATACACCTTTTTATTAGAGAAAATACTCGGGAAAATTTACGCTTATTATTAAAAAATTAATAATCTATTTTAGAAAAATGAAAACCCAGAAAGGACATTTTCTCTGAAATGAAATCAATCGATTATAATATGATTTAATGAAAGGATATAAATAAATAACAGAATTAAAATCGATTTAAAATAACTTTTTGATCAATTTATAATTCAATGTATTGTATAATTTAAAACTCGACAGTTTTAGGTCGGTTTTTTATATCAAATATCAAATACAGAGAATTGAAATTTCAATATTTTTTCTTCTTTTGATTATCGATTTTATTATTAAAACTACTAAAATTAAATTTAATATTCTGTCATAAAAACTTGGATTTTTATTGCATTATGGAATAATTTGATTTTTTTTTCATTCTTATGTAAATTTTTTAACATTCGTTTCTTTTTAACTGAAAATAAATATTCCAAGAATAATTATCTTTATGTTAACGTCTTTTCCAATTTATATAAGATTGCAGGGGAGACGTACTGGGACATTAAATTGCAAACAAAATTTAATAAACTTTCAATATTCTTTTGTTACGATTCGTCTTATTTTTACTTGATTGATTATAAAGACTCAATTCGAAAATACCGTCAACACAAAACATATTTGCAGAGAGTTAAAAGGGAAAATAATACATTTGAGATAACTTGGTAAACAAGTGGTACGAGTCAACCATTAATGCTTTCTTAAAATTTAGTGAGACTGAAAACTTTAAATATTTTTTTTTAAATACTAATTTAGTAAAAATATTTCACTCAACTTTTGTTTTTTATATAATAAATCAAAAAATCTTTTTTCACTTTTTAATTTCGCAAGAAAATAACAGCTTCTGAATTTCACTTAATGTAAAAAAAATTAGTCTGTCAACAATAACCTCGCTTTCCCTTTAAAAAGTAAATTTGATTTAAAAAAAAAAATGTTACGTTTTATTTAAAAGAGTAAACATCCAGCAATTGACATTATATTATGAAAAACTATTCATTTTGCATACTAATTATGTATTTTTGACGCGAATTAACGCGTGGATAAAACTGAATTTACATGAAATTTTCCCTCCTATATTTTTTTATGAATAATTTTTATAAAATAATAACTAGCTTTTTTGTTTCTTTTTTTAATTATAAAAAAAATATAAAACAAAGCTTTTTAAAAGAAAAAAATAATCATAAATCTTTAACAATAAAAATAATATTTTAACGGTTTTTAAAGAAGCAAAAAACTACTTAATAGAACATCGAACTTTTTTTTTTAGTTTCAAATAATAGTTTATAGATTATTTTTTAGGTCAGTGCTTTTTCATATTAAAAAAAAAAAAAAAATTGATTACTCTGCATGTTGCAATAAAAAAAATGTAATTGCATATTTTATTTCATTTTGCAATCATCATAATTAAAATAAAACTAGAAATTCTTTTTTTTTTAATTTAATGCATTCATAAAATAAAAATTCCTTAAACTTTTTTTTAATATAATCAGTCTTGAGGGAAAAAGACATTTTTTTTTTTTTTGAATTTTATTTTATAACGTACAACTTGAATTCAACTTCAATATATACGCAGTTAAGCACGTACAAACCGTTAAAATTCTGTGAAAAATATAAAAAATTATTTGCATATTCTAAATATTTGATAAAAGTAATAATTTTATGCATTTTATTATGCATAATTATTATCTGTTTTCTATTTCTTGAGAAAAAAGAATACATATAATTGAGCAGCTTTCACACTTTTATAAGCATTTTTAAATTATATTATTTACACATCAAATAATTTTTATAATTATTTCTTTTTTTTTTAATTTCGCATTAAATTATTGACCTGTAATCAGTTATTTTTTATTTAATTTTTACTGCAGAAGATATAACTTTTTCTTCCTCGCGAGTCGAAAAATATGTATTTTCTCCCCATAGAGAAAGAAAAATTTCTCTTTGCTGCTCCCATGGTCTTCAAAGTTTTTCTTTCTCAGTTGGGAGAAAACGCCTTCTTTAGGATGGTAAAAATGTTTTCAACCCGCTATTAAGAAAAAATGCTTTTCAAGTAAATATCATTTTATTTTTATGTTTCCTTCTGTTCATTTATCCAAGATTCATAACAGTTTTAGGTACAATTTCCTGCATTTTAATTTTCCAACCTCTTATCCTTTATGAATGGATAAGAGGCTTATCAAAACTTTTATTCCGAAGTTGGATAAACTGAAAAAAAAATTTGTCGTATGCAAAAATACTCTGTTTGTGGCTAGTGGAATTTTGTTTTGGTAAACGATTGAAAATGACCTGAATCGTAAAAAAAAAATTTTTATTTTATTTTTTCGTATCGTGCTACATCGTGCATGTCCTAAATAAGTGAAATTTTTTTTTTTACTTTAATTTATGATTTAGGTCATTTCCAATCGTTTGAGCAATAAAAAAACTCCTGCTAGCAGCAAATATAAAGTCCACTTGCAGCAAACAGATTCTTTTTCTCTGTAATATAGAGATTTTGAAAAAAGCTCTAAAATGAATTTTAAGAAAAGATACTTATGCTATATTTACCATCCTACAAAGCAAAAAAATGTATACAGAATATTACTTCAGTTTAGTAAATTTACTAAAAATTGTAGTCATTTTACTATTTCGTAATAATATTTTAACCATTTGTAGTAATGTTACAAATTGTAGTAATATTACCACGAAACCACCCAAGCGGGTAACGTACTGATCGAGATGAAGGGAAAAGAAGCAGGGCAAACTGCCCTTTTTGAAGCAGTGAAGCTATGATGGGAGAAAGTGCTACAGTAACATGCCTGACACCACGGCGAACTCTCCACATAAGGAACATCGCGATCGACTTTCTTACCTCAGTAGAGGAAATAAAAGTAGCCTTGAAAGTCGCGGTGAGGGATCCTGGTCCTATCAAGGTAAGACTATCCAGACCTAATCTTCGGGAGCAATGAACGAAAAAACCGCGTTCAAGCTGGTTAAGAAAGGTATCATAATGCTGGGTCTCGGTAACTGTACACTAAGGTTACAGGCAACCCCACTCAGGTGTTTCAGGTGTATGCAGAGGTAACTTACAATGCTTCCTCTGTATCCCCGCCAAACTGAAAGGCAAGGAACTAAAACACTTTCCGGGCTCCAGAAAGTGCCCAGAGTTCAGAAAAGCGACATCATTATGATCAAGGTTGCCCAAGGGAATATGCGCAGAAGCTGGACTGCAAATCAGCTTCTGTACCAAATACAGAGAGGAGTTATGGCAGACCTGTGGCTCATAAGTGAAAAGTACCCTAACAGGTACTCGAATCCAAGCACCTGGTTTGATGACGAATTTAGAACAGCAGCTATCTGGATTTCGAATCCTGGAGGATTTCCAGTCGAAGAATCGGGAAGGGGTAGAGGTTTCGTTTGAGTTAGGAGTAAGAGCATTACCTATGTAAGCTGCTACGTAATGCCGAACGGGCATGTCCAGAATTATTATGGGAAGCTTAATGATTTGGAGGACTTTGCCAGAAATATAGGTGAAAATCTGATCATTGTAGGTGACTTTAATGCCAAGGCAGTTTACTGGGGCATGCCCTACACTGACTCAAAAGGGAGGGCGACCCTTGAAATGGCGTCGAGGCTGGGTCTCGTTGTGTTGAATGTAGGTGACACCACCACCTTTAGAAGGGCTGGTTACACCGAAACAATACCGGACGTGTATTTTTCAACTGAAGGACTGAGCACGAGGGTTACAAGTTGGAACGTAATGGACGTCTACAACGCGAGTGACCATGAGTTCATATCTTTTGAAATTCAGCCACAGAGACCACCTTCAGGCGGACCATACAGGCCCAAACCAAGAGATTGGATTCTTAAAAGGCTGAAAAGAGAGCGATTTATACAGGTTTTAATGAGGGGACAAGGGGCGATCCTAGATAAGCCCCACAGAGTAGGATGTAAGAAAGACGCGGAGGAACTGGTTTCTGAAGTAATGACGTTGTCGAAGAAAGCTTGTGACGAATCCATACGTTGAAAAAGGTATAATGGGAAAACTCCACCAGTTTACTATTGGAATGCGGAGATTGCGGAGCTCCGCAGACAGAGCCACAAGACAAGAAGGAGGGCAACCAGGACCAGATCCCGCGTGGAAGCTGGTGAACTGATGCAAACTTACAAGGAAGTTAAGCGCTGCTTGAGGCATGCGATCAATGCTAGCAAGATTTGCTGTGAAATACAGATTTGCACCAATGTTGATAGGGACCCTTGGGGTCTGGGTTTCAAGATTGTCACAATGAAGCTGAGGGGCTTAATGGCCGGATCTTTAATGGATGAGGAAGAGGCAAAGACAGTCGTCGATGCTCTCTTTCCGATGCACCCGGAAAGACTTGACGAGGAGGCTGACGTGAATGTAGACGATATTCCAGACTTCACAAAAGAGGAACTGTTTAGAAACTGTTTTTAAACGGGGCCCAATTGGGTAATCATCGTTCCCGTAGCCTTACACTATTGGTCACCCTTGATGTTAAAAATGCCTTCAACTCAGCAATGTATGTTAAAAAGGTATCAAAGACGAATCTTTTAAGACCATGTAGACCTATTTTGGTACCAAGGAACTAGAGATACGAATTTTTGACAGTTTTGAAAAAAAAAGGAAAAAAAACACTTTTCTGCCCCCCCTGCCGCATGAAGTGCAGCTGGGGGCAAAATTTCAACATTTATTCTTCCATTTAGAGACTTCGCGGTCTTCAGTCTAAAATTGGCCTCAGCAGCTAAAAAATTTTAACTCAAAGAAAATTTTAAATTAAAGTTATGAAAATAAAATTAAAATAAAATAATTATTAGGTCCGGTATACTGTCACTTTCATCTAGTCGTCAAAAAAGATAAACAAATAAATAATCAAATAAATAAATATCTTTGTAAATCATTGTTTCCTCACACACAGATCCTGGTTAGGATGTTGTCTATAGCTTCTTAGTATGCAGAATACCTTCCACGTACTTAGCCACCACGTTCCGTCTTTCTTCATTTTCAGGCATTTGTTCAATGACATTGTTAGGCGCGAGTTTGTCTACTTCTGCTTCTAGCAATATCTTTTTGGTTATCTAGCGATTACAGTCAAAAACGTGCGGTACGCATCGCCGCGTTCACCGGGACAAAACAGACATTCAGGGCTTCTGACCTTGCCCATCTTAAAGAGATAGGGCTGGAAAAGACCGAGTCCACTAAGGAACTGGATTAAAAAGTAGGTCACTTCCCCATGTTCTCTTTGGATCCAAGGTGCAACCTCTTTAATGAGATCCTTGGTCCATCTGCTGTCTGCGCGGTGTTCCCAGAGTTCCTGCCACTCTAGCATCGTATCCCTCCTAACATCCGCTTTGACCCGTTCGATGTCGCCTTCGTTCTTCCGGTCGTATTCTCCGTTCTTTGTCGAGGAGCTTAATGGGATAATTCCAGACATAAAAAGAACTGCCGCTTCAGAGACAGTCCTGTATGCGCAAGCAACCCTTAGGCTACCTTGCCTCTGTATTCTTATTATGCCTTTCGCATAAGTGGCCATGTCTAGCACCTCTACCCAGATGTTTGCTCCATACAAGAGTATGGAGTGGGTACAACACTTTTAGTAGTAATCTACGAAATAGTAAAATTACTATTAGTAGTAAAATTACTAAAATTTGTAATAACCTTACTATTTTCATAATAATATTACTAAATTGTAATAAAATGACTAGACTGTAGTAATATTGTGTACATTTTTTTATTGCTTATATAAAAACTAAAAAGTAGCTTTACATAAAATCTAAAGCTATGTAAAATGAAAAAAATAAAAAAAAATATATTAATATCAGTATTTTGTTTTATATTAAAAAATAAAAATGTAGCTATTTTAATTTAAAATGAATGTAAAATACGATACACACTCAAAGCGTATAATAAAATATACGAAAAGTAAATAAAACTTTAATATTTTTTACCAATGCACAATTTATTTTTTATTTATTAAATTTAAATTTAGAGTTTTACATATATATTTTTTTTCATTTAGATTTTTTTTAATTTATATACCTAGCAAGTAAAAAATGTATTTTTAGAAATTTATTTAAAAATAAAATAAGTAACTGAAAAAAAAATATGCTTAAGTGTATCGAATTTCCATTTAAGGTTAAGTAATAAGTTTTTTCCTAGCTGTACCAATACTATCACTACAGAGTGGAAGTAAGTTTGTAATAAATATAGTTGAACATAAAACATCGAATGATCGAAGCGAAGGCATGTTAGTTATATACGATAGTCCTTAACTTGTTTGTACCGACTTAAAAAAATTCTAGGAAAAATTTAACATTTTATTTATTTATTATTTATTAAACAATGTTCAGATATAAGGAAAATTAAATTACGAACTTGTGCCGAGAGAAGAGTAAGTAAACATAGTTTGATGTAAAGGACATAGATAATATAACTATACTTTAAACCAATTTTACTGTAAAATCTTGCACTAAAACTAAGCAAACTTTTCGAAATTTCATTAAGTTTTTTACTTTTAATGCTGCTTCGTAAATTTAATTTTTGAAATACTTTTTTATTTTAACTGATATTTGGTCGGTAAGATAGCATCAATATCTGCACAGTGGACATAATAATACTTGACATTTTGCTTTCTTAAAAAAAGATTTTCTAAAAAAGAAGCATAAAAATTGATACGTTATCGAGAAGGAAATATTATTTTTCTTTATATTTAGTAATCTTCTAAATGTCAGAAAAAAAGATACTCTTCCTTTTATGTATTTTATAAAAAAATAACTAAGGAGAATCTATTTTGTAAGTAATATTGACATTTTTATTAATGTCCAATACAAAAATTAATTGTATTTGAATTAACAAAATCGAAAATTTGTTAAGGATTTAGAAGCGTTTCTGTAGGTTAAACCAGCTTTAGAAATAATATGCTCAAGGTATTGATCGTCTATTTAATCTCTATTTCTCTCTTTCTCTTTCTCAATATGTTTTAATTCTGACCTCTCTGTATGTCTGATTAACAGACTCCAAATTATATTTATTCATCTTTCTCAATGAAAATATATTGACTGAGTTCATTTTAACCGATTACTATATGAGTTTGTTTGTTTTTCTTTTTTATCATCCTGACCCAATCTTCTCAAGTTTTAATGTTTTAATCTACCCAAATAGTACTTAAAAATAAATTCGATAATTTTTAGATTTCAACTAAAATCTTTTACCTAATTTAACATTTTAGTTACACATGATTTTGATTTTCTTCATATTCTAATGTGTAATTTTGGAACTTACTTTTAAATTAAATTTTTGTAAACTCTAATATTCATAATTTATATGTTTTAGGAGTTTTTTTATTCGTTGCTCGTAAAAAGAGGTCAAATTCAGAAATACCAACCGTCAAAATCCTGAGATTATTATAAACATATATAGTATTCTTTTTTCATAGCATTCTGTTTAGTAAGGACCTCAAAAATCCCTTTTATTTCATTAAAACTGATCCAAGCATCAATTTCACCAATTTGAAAATGTAAAAAAATTTGTGCTTTTTTAAAAAGAAATTATCAGCTCTGAAATTGGCACAGGGTAAGTGAGTCACTTGAAACCTAAAAACACTTTGAGAAAGGGCTAAATTTGTATAAAAATGAATAAAGACCTTTTTCAATAATTTTGACAAAAGGCTCATATACATTTAATTTAAATACATGAAAAGTTTTGAGGTTACTTTTAGAATAATAAAAGCCGATTTCTTTTTTATAAAAAAATATCGATTTTTCTGTATTAGAATACATTCTTCTTTTGTTTGTTTGCTTATTCTCAATGATTCTAGAATATTGTGTAAGTAGTTGTAGTTTTTTTTTTGATTGGCGCTTTTCTTTTGACTTTGAATAAAAAAAAATTGACATTTCCCAAAAGAGATTGGATAAATTTTATTTAACCGTAATGTCGCATTAACTTTTTCAACTTTTATTGTAAAATTTCTATTTTTATATTTTAAATAGCATAAAAACCACTCATTTACGCTGATAATATAAAAGCTTATATGGTAATTATAAAAGTAATTAATCCATGTCACACTTTAGCAAAAGCAATTAAAACCCATAATTATGTATTGTAGAATAATCATTTTCCCTCTTCCTCTATTATTTTATTCAAAAATCTTTCTCTTTCTCTATAAACAATTTTATTATCTGCATAGATAGAATAATTAAATATATACTCGCCTATCTATTATTATTATGGAAATTATTATACTGTTGTACTATAATTCTAACCAACATTTTTAATATCAGAGATGTGAATTCTTCTTGTTTTATTTTATAGAAATTTATTTTTTTTCATTTTTCATTTATATATTGCATATTTTAAATTATCTCTGAGCAACTCAAGATAAATTTTTTTTCAGAGGGCAACTACCCCATAGTAAAAAAAATGAAAAAAAACTTAATAAAATTTTTTTTTTGGACTTTTCGCCTTACAGCCAAAATCTAACAACAGTTTTAGTACAAAAAATCATCCCCGCCCTCAGGGGGTGAAAACTACCCCTAAATGTAAAAAAAATTGAACAAAAAATTGTTAAATTTTGTTTTTTACACTCATTTTGCCCTAAAACCAAAAAAGTAACCAAATTGGTAGTACAACAAATTTTCCCTGCTTCCAAGTTGTTAGGTTTTAAAACTTTGCTAATGAAAATTTATTTATAAATTATCCATATATTTCATTTATATAAATAGTTTATTTATTTATATTTACAGTTTTAAAGCATGGTAGTTGGTTACATTTGTACTTTTGAATTCGGAAATTAATTAATCGACATTTCAAAACCATATTCTAGGTTTTTGAAAACATTTTTTTTCATTGCTTTATGGTTTTAAAACTTAGAGTCTAGACGCAAACCCAGAATAACCTTGCTTCCGAGTTTTGAATTATAAGTATTTGAATCAGGTTTTCATTTCTCTTTACGGTTAGAACTAAGTTTCAAAACCCGGAATATAGCTAAGACCGAGTTTTGTTTTTAAAATTTACGGGTTTACGGTTCTGTGTGTACAATTAAGGTTATAAATTCCCGATTTTTGTTCTAGAGGGTATGTTTTTTCTTCTTCTTGAAGCTTACTTGATAATCATTTTCCCTCTTCATAATAAAATTTCAGAAATCAGTTACTAATGATAACATTTATTAACAATACAAGACCCGTAAATTAAAAGAGAAAACTTTTAAAAAAATCCTCGTTAAAGATTTTTAATACTTGAAAATTGTAAAATAAGTTATTCTGCAATAAGGTATGTGAATATTGCAAAAGCACCAAAGAGGAATCTTAAAAAGAAATAAAAAGCTTAGGTATATCATTGCAAAAGTCGAATTTTGAAGGAAAAATTAGAGAAAAAGTATGATTTTAACAAAGTTAGAAGAAAATTACCTACTTAAAAAAAAATGAATAAATCAGTAGAAAATAAAAAAATATAAACTGCTTTATTAACTTTGAAGTCGAGAATGAATCAATTAGAAATAAAACGTAATAAAATTAATTTGAAATAAAATTTAGCATAAAGTTATAAATCAAGCAGTTTAATGCAAGCATGAAAATATTTCTTCTCTCTTATAATATTAAATATATCCTGTATATTACTTAAATTCTCTCTCTCCCTTTTTCTCTTGACATAAATTTAAGTTAAGGACCTCTATATATATATAAGCAAAATGCTACACCTTATTAAACCACAATATTCTATAAATTATTTTCTTCTTCTATATGCTATATTATTAAAAAAAAAATAAAAAAAATAAAAAGAAATATATTACTTGACAGATAATATAATCCTAAACGACTTTATAAAAGAGAGCAAAAATAAATACATTATGCTGTTGCTCTATAATTCAAAGTGAAGAAAAATTTATATACATTGATAAATAAAGCTTGCAGATATTTTTTTTTATACTATATTATGCTCTGCAACTGAAAGTTTATGTACATAGCAGAAGATTATAGCTCTTATATGTATAAAGGATAAAAAAAACTTTTTTTAAGATTAAAACATTTTCACTGTATTTTACTTATATATAGAAAAAAAATTTCTACACCTTTCTATATATTTTGCGTCTCTTTAACTTACGATTTATAACCCTTGGGCTAACTTGCTATACAGAAACTTCACCATACTCCTTTCTAACGAGTAAAAACTAAAGAACGCCTTGAGGATTGACAAAATTTTCATTTACTTTATTATTAAGTTTGTGTGCGAGTGTTTTTTAAATTTACAAAAACTTATTCGTCAAAGCTAAAATAGGTAAATATTTTTCAAAAGTTAAATAAATTTCCTTATAAATTATTTTTTTCGATCTGTAGTTTAGGACCTCGTAATGAAAGCTACTATTTCACTAAAATTTATTCCATTTTCTCTGCAATATTTTTAAAATTCTTTATAAAATAAAAAAAAATAATGTTTTTGATAAATTTAAATTTAAAAAAGACTAATTCTTTTAAAATTGCTGTATTTCAAAAATGAAAAATGATTACATAAAAGTACAAAGGGGTAAATGTAAATAGTGCTGAAAAAAGGACAAAATAAATGCATTTACTTTATTCACATCAAAATAAACTTTTATTTGTTTTTCAATGCAAAATCCTCGAAATTTAACAGAATTAACATTTTACACTTAACTATTAATTGATTTTATTATTTAAATTAAATGTAGGGCACAGGAATAATGCCTAGGGCATGTTTGCCAAACTTTTAAAACTTTTTCATTAAAACGAAAAATTGATTTTTAACTTTATGGAAAATCAATTTATATAATAAAAAGAGGAGAAAAAAAATTCTTATACAGATGCTGTAACTCAGGCAAGAGAATTTTAATGAAACATCAAAATGGATGAAAAAGCAATTATTAAAGAAAAAATTTTGGTTGAACTTAATTTAAGAGAAAGATAAAAATTCGCTATTTTTAAAAAAGAGTCGTAAATTGTTTTCGGTAAAATTAAAACCTAACTTTTCACATTCTACATTTGCAAAAAATAAAATTTATAACCGGTTTGTGTAACTAAACAACCAATGAGCATTGAACATGTTTACTCATAAAAGTAATAAATCCAAAATCCGAAATAAATCCTGAAATATTGGTTGGTATTTGTTTAACCTCCATCTTAAATTTCCAAACGGATGTTGTGACAGAGGTTACCAACAACTGCCTATGCTATAACACCCTGCACTATTTTAATTTTTCCATTTATCTATTTTAATGGGTTGAGGATATGAAAGCGCCTTTTGGCAATTATTAGTGAAGTGTTATTATATAATTATTTGAGTATCAGTGTTGCTGGTATGAGCGTTAAACCTATGGTCCGGGAGGTACGCGACCTCTCTCAAACCCCACGCCGGCTTATAGTGCCCTGGAAGCACTTCAGACCGCGTTATCCACATAATGTTAATTTTTTTTAACATTAAGTGGATGCCTCAATCCTAGAACCCACGGTAGAATAACATAAAGCATTTTTTGCAAAGAAAAAAACTTGATGTTGATATAGTCGGGAATCGAACCACGAACCTTCAGGTCCGAATTTCAACGCCCTAACCATAGAGCTACCGAGGCTCTTAAATCCTGAAATATATACTATCCTAAGTCCATAAACTTAAAGTATTCTAAGTTGTTGTTGTTATCAGGGTCTGACTCCCACTTTAGTCCCTAAATCGAAAATATTTGAAAGTCCAAAATCGAAAATCCATTTCAACCCCCCCCCCCTAAAAACGTCACTAAAAACACACCCCCTGCCGAGCTAAACTTTTTCAAATACCCCATCCAATGAACATGTTCCATGTTAAAAAGATTTCAAAAAATATTAACAAAAATATTGAGCCGTAGTTTATTTTACCTTTCAGGCTGATTCTGCGAATCCGTAAGAGGGAGTCGCAACCGCAAGCGCAGCCGCATCACAAAATCGTATAACCCAAGCGCACCGCAAACGCAAGCGCAACGCAATGCGCAGAAGAAGAGTTTGTGTATTTTGAGTTGCGCAGGACACAATATTAGTTTGGCTCTATCTACAAAAGCCGTAAAAGGGGGTCGCAACCGCAAGAGTAAGGGCAACGCAGTTACAGAAACCAATTTTGACTCCTGCGCAACTCGAAATACACAAATATTCTTCTGCGCATTGCGTTGCGCTTGCGTTTGTGGTGCGCCTCAGTTTTACGGTTAGGCCCCATCTACAGAAGCCATAAAAGGGGGTCTCAACCACAAGCGTGAGCGCAACGCAATGCGCAGAAACCAATTTTGGCTCCTGCGCAACTCCAAATACACAAAATCTTCTTCTACGCATTGCGCTCACGCTTGCGGTGCGCCTCAGGTTTACGGTTTCTGTAGATGTGGCCTTACTGTAGATGGGGCTGATTCTACAAACGCCTTAAATGGGGAGTCCCAACTGCAAACGCAGCTGCAACGCAATGCGTAGAGACGAAAAATCGTATTTTAGAAATAATCATTTTTGAGCATATAGTCCTAAGAGATCTCCTGGATTTACATGCCATAGATACATTCTTTTCTGAATAGATTTAATTGACTCAGCAGCGTAATAACCATGAAAACTTTACTATTGGTAAAATCTCAAAAAGTAATTTTTTTTATTTAAAAATAAGTATATTATCTCTCTATATTATAAAACTCTATATACTGCCGCCCACATGGTACGTTTGGACATAGTACATTTAGACCCAGTAAATTTAATTGCGTACCATATCTCTATGTTATATGAAAATTTGCAATCTCTGTGTTTGATTTATTTGATTAACTCTTCGTGATTTAAAGTTACAGCATTGTAACTAAAGACATTTTAATTCATTTAGTCGATGCAATAAATTTAGGTAAAAAATATAATCATTTTCATATTATTAATAAAACATGCATTGCAACATCAGATATAAATAAAATTTCTAGTCCATTCATTATTATATCCGATATTAAACATTCTCTGTAATAACATTAACATATTTAAATTTTTAATCAATACATTTTGTAATATAAATTAAAATTCAAGAAAAATTACATAAATATTTCAATAAATAAACTTTTATTCAAAATATATTAAATCTTTAATTTGTTATTATTTATTTACGATCAACATTAACATTAATAATCTCAACAACGATTCATCGGATTACTTTCATTTTTTAAAACTGGGTTTTTTTTATCGAGTTGATGGAACGTATAGTTTTTGGGCCCAATTCGGTATTTTTAAAAGCATGTTTATTCTTGTATTTTCGCTTCACAGAGGTGAAAAACCTTATAAATGTTAACTGCGCAATAAATTTTATAGCTTTTGTATAAACTTTGCATCGATGAAATATCATAGAAATGCAAAATAACACAAGATACTTATATTTTTAGGGACGATCACCCATAAGATTCTTAACCCAGTAGGACTCCAAATTCGGATTCAGCAAAATACAAAACCTATCGAAGACTTTTTCTAATTCTGGTTGTCGAATTCGGAAACCCGTACACCGTATTCTGACTTGAGTATAATATTAATTTGGTAATTAAGTGAATTGAGGGGTATTAGAGTTCAGAGAAATTTTTTTTTTAATGAATTATGTAAAAAGCAATAACAAAGTAATAACAAAGTTCCGCAAACAAAAGTTTCGTTGAAATCTTTTCAACAAACAAATAAAAAGGTTAAAAAATAAGGGGCGGATTTTTGGTGTCCTTTTTGGCCAATACTTAAAAATTCTAACTATGCTTATCATTTTTTTACGTCGTATTTAAACATTATTATTGAACTCAATAAAATAAAAACTTTTAAAATCCCAAAAATAAAAAATTACTGAAACTCTTTTCTTGCTTTTTTTTAACATAATCAGCTTCGCTCTACCCGTTTTTGACGGTATCTAGTATAAAAATGTAAACATTGATGAATGGACATAACATTACTCTTTACCCTTTACGGTGCGTGCAGAGGGCGTAGCCCCTTAGCATAAAATAAAATTAATAAAGATAAAAAGTAATGATTTGTTTGGTGTATTAAATCTTTAATGATTAGAATAAGCCTCAATTTTCAACGCAATCAATCAGTTTTCGAATTAAGCAACAAATCGAAATCGAAATCTATCTATATCATTCTCTCTTAATTCTTAGTTTGCTATACAGTTCTTAAACTCTATACTTTTGTTTGAAGAAGCAAAGCCACTACTCTGAAAACGAAAATAAGAGGTCTATCTTGTCATAACTCGTAATTAAGAGTCTTTTAGCTTTCTTATCTTTTTTCTAAATGATAACAATAGTTTAATTTAGTTCGTAATGATTAAAGTCTCTCTTTGGTTTAAGAGAAAATGATAAGGCAATACAAGTTCCGGAAACTAATCTTGTACATTACATATTAAACGATGTGTTATCATAAGCTTTCACTCGCGATATTCTCTCTCGTCGCATAGCGTCGCGTCTAATCCTTTATAAAGAGTTAAAACTTCTTCTACGTATCTCGAAAACATTCTAGCGTTATTGAGTTTTGATTCTTGAGTTTAAAATTACATTTAAGCGTGTATAGGTGAGCCCGGTTCTTCTTATAAATTATTATTAGTTAAGTTTTCATTTATTATAGTTACATATTACCTACTTGGTTAATTCGCTTTTAAATTAATATAATAACGTTGAGTAAGCACATCAGAGCCTCCTTTTGTTATTTTATACGAAAAAGCTTTATTATGCGAATAAACCATGTGAAAGCTTCCCATATATGCGCTATAGCTGGAAGAAGAATATATATTCTTTAGGAAGATTGATTCGCGTGCACTATATGTGTTTGCACAAACTGATATGCCTATTAAATTCAGGAGAATATAAGAGAAGAGAGAAGAGAGAAGAAGAAATCTCTCATGGGATATTATAATATAACGTCTTTTCAACAAGATGAAGAAGAATTAAGGAAGAAGAAAGATTTTCTCTATTATTATGATAAATTTACTTTTAATAAACGATTTTTACTCCATTTTATTTTATGACCTCAAATTTTTTTTATGTATTAGAAATATTCCTAAATTTGCTTTTATTTTTCCTTTTTTTACTGATTTTTTCTCTCCATCAAAGGCCAATGAAGTCAATAACAAAGAGTTCAAGATAGAATATCGATCCTTTAATACTCAATTTTCCGCTTTTGTTTTATCTTAATAGAAAAATTATGTAGGGGATAGTCTTGCAAAACTTGGAATGAAAGCTTTATTGTAAAAGAAGTAGCTTAGAAATTGGAATTCTAATTTAAAGGCTATATTTATTATTTTTTTTAAATACAACTTTAAATTTTTTTGCCCACTGTTGTTCGTGGTGCATTAAAACTAAAAAGATAATAACTACAGAACCATAATATTGATATTATAAATAAAACCAAAATTCTACTCAGCTGAATTTCACTTCTTCCTTCCTAGTTTTCAATCTAGTAGTACTGGAGTTTTAAAAAGCACCTGCCATCTTCTACAGTTCTTTAACAATAATAATAATAAAATGATACATATTGATTTAGTATAAATTTTAAAAGAAAATAATAAATTTATAGAAGTAATTTAAGGTTGTTTATCTTTTTAATAAAAAAAACTGTCTAGTACAGAAAGCATACTGGAATTAAGTTTTAAAAATATTTTTAATTATTCATTTTATATTAAAAAGTTGTTTATTGATTAAAAAATAAATAAAAAAGAAAATACTTTTTGCACGGTAAGTTTAAGTTAAAAAATAAATACAAAACGTGAGTATTTCCGACGTACTACTGATTAAGAAAGTTATTTGTATTCTTCTCGATAGTAAACGTGGAAGCTTTCTAGGGAAATTAAAGAGAAGGATTCTAGTAAGAGAAAATTGCAAAACTAATCAATTTATTCGATTTTTATTCTAGTTTTTTTTTCATTAACAACCTTTTAAACACTTAATTTTTCTCTAAAAAGAAATTTCTTCTTCTCTATTTTTTTTTAATAAACTTTGTCTTTTTGTTGTTTATATGCAACAAAGCGAAATGCTAGACAGTCTATTTATACTGGAAGAATAATGTCGACACAGATCTAGGGATGTTAAAGTCTGACACGTGAAAATAGAGTGAGGTTAGAATAAAAAAAAAAAAATTCCCAAGCGGAAATAGAAAAGCGCCTTCGTGCGCAAGATGAAAGCAATAATATGAAAAAGAGAAAAGAGGCAAAATATTTCGCATTAATTCACGCAAAAATGTTTAAAAAAAAAAAATAATAATAATAAAGAAGATAGAGAAAGAGAAAAAAAGGGATAAAAAAATACTAGAGCACATATTATTTATGCGACAAAAGAAAAGAAAATGATAGGAATGCCACGTTTTTTACCAAACTAAACGTGACGGAAAGGACTAATTCATAAAGAAAAATGTGACCGACAAACTTTATATTTAAAAAAAAATGTAATGTTAATAAAAAAAAAAAATTTTTTTCAATCCAGTGTCGCAAAAATATGTGTGAAAAAAAAAACCAATATTTAACACAAAAGCTTAACACATTAGCTCTTTCAAAAGACTATAAGTGTATGCGGTTATAACTTTATTCTTTTTTATTAAAATAAATTTTTCACAGTCATGATATTGATTTTATAAAAAGTTTGCAACATGATCATTATCCGTGTCAGACTAATTGCCTTGATAAGTTTTTTTATTATTAAAAAGTGTGAAAATGTAAACAAAATTTTTTATTTGTTTCTTTTAAAAGTAGTTTTAATTATTTTTATACAAAATGTAAATTTACTTCTTTTTTTTTTAATTTGTACTTCTTATTCTAGTGATTATAATTTGCATATGTGACTCATTAAAATTTTTATTTAAATAAGAGTAATATTTTTTTATTTAAGTTTCAGCCGGATTAAAAAAAAATATCGTTTTTCGTGTACAAGTTTATTTAAAAATTTTATGAACTAAATTAAATTAAGAGAACAAAAAAAAAAAGAATAAATAACATACGTCAAGTAAATAAATAATATTCGAAATTGCTTTTATGCCATAGAGGATTCATCAAGGTAAAATAATTTAATTTAAAAAATAGACTTCTCCGCAGTGAAATCGTTAATTAAAGAAGCACGAATTTGAACGTTCGTATATGAAATTTACAAAGAGAAAGAAAGAAAATTCTATCAAACTCTGGTGTAAAAATTTATAAAAATGAAAATAATAATAATAAATGAATGAGATTCTAAAGTTGGTTTAGTATCAACCCGACGAAGTGTCCTGAGATCTCTAGAGATCTTCGGAGATCTCTAAAATTGTTTTTAATTATTTCAAATGATTGAAGCTTATTATGCTAAAAATGCTTAAAAATGCTTTTAAATAGCTTCAACAGGCCTACATTATTCATAATACATGTGAAAAAAATTCAAACTGCATTTATACATAGCTAAACCATCAAAATTTGCCTTTTAATCAAATGAAAATCTGTAAAAATATTATTTTTTTCTATATTTACTACGAAAATTGTTAAAATTGATTATTACTATTTATATTATTATTACTAAACTAAGGTTTCTGACAGAACATTCTCAAAAAGCGAGTTATTCATGTTATTTCCTTTGTACGCAGACCAATAAAACTTGTGTTTTTTGTAGCTCAAAAAGCACAATATGTCAATAAAATCATAAACTGCTTATGAAGAAATTTTAAAGATTTAAATAATTTTTTTAAGGAAATCAATGAAAAAACGATTTGAACACAGAATCTTATTGCTTATCGTACTTTGAACTACTACTTTTTAGTCTTTATTAAGTATACTACCCAACAAATGCTGAACATACGTTAAATGATCAAGTCTTTTGTAGTTACGATTTATAAAATATTTTGGTTCGATGAGTGTGAATATGAAGACATTGTTAACTTAAAATGGTTTAGTTGCCCGCAATAGGCATTTTCACAATGTGCTTTGCGGGATCTTAAAGATTTTGACAGGTTACTTCTGCTCAGTATATCCTCATAGTTAGTGTTGTTACAAGTTTAAATAGGAAGCGACGCCATGGTTCTTACATGTATTAAGATAGGGACTTCAGGGGATTAGGGACTTAGGGACTTTTTATGTTTAGACCATGTATTTTTAGTGATCCTTTTAACTATTGTCACAGCACTCTCTACGAGGATATTGCTTATGCTTTTCGGAATCACTGAACACAAGTATAATATCAGATTTTACTTTAAATTATCCAATTACTCACAAAAATAAACATCTATGAAAACACAAAAAATAACCTAATGTCGTTTGTTATGGGCAACTCGGTCATCTTAGGTAAAAACTGATATCATACTTGTGTTCAATGATCCGAAAAAAGTAAGCAAATAAAAAAAATGTTGAATACCCGCAAATAATAACCTAAGACTTTTCATTGTGGCAACTGGGCCATTTTCGATTAGAAAAGGATTTCGTATGACCTCTTTACAAAATCAAAAATGGTCTATCCGGGATAGTAAAAAAATTAAAATACAATTTTTTATCAAATGTTTAAATTACTGCTAAAATTAGAATTTTTCGCTCATGTCCAGAGAAGCAAAGAATGGCCTAAATATAATTACCATCTGAGGCGAAGCTTTTCTTATGGCCCAAGGTCATATACGGACACTTCGTCGGGAACTGACTCTCGAGTATTCGAATTTGTTTCATCGGATTTCGCAAGCTTGCTAAATCAATATTCATCATGTGTGTGATCTTCATTCTTACTATTCTGAGAAAAATAGACAAAATACAACCATATATGAAAAAATAATATTTGCGATTGATAAAACGCTGTAGGTTAAATATAAATTATGGATTTTTTTATACACTTTATTCATAACTTTTTTTTTATTTTTTAATTTTTCAATCAGGGATTTTATTATTAGGTTAAAACTTTATCATTTTCTTTACTATCAACTTTTAAATTATTGATTTTATATATTAAAATAATTTATTTTGCTTTATAACTTTCAAGATTTTTGGTAAAACAGAAAGATTTTTTTTTTTAATTGATTTTATTTTAAAATCTCTGTCAAGAGTCGGTTAAATTCAACAAAAATTACTTTACATATGTTATGTACAATCCTACAATTGTAAGGTCCGTATTGTACAATCGTTAAATTTTCAAAAAATAGCCCAATTAAAGGTAAAAAATTTGTAAATATTAGAAAAATAATGTATCTAACATAATATCGTAAAGTTTAAAAAAATTAGCCAATTTAAAGCTAAAACGTTTGCTAAAATAAAAAAAAAATGTTATGATTGATATATAATCGTACTAGAAATTTGTTTACAACCTAAGAAAAATTTAAATTACCTTAGGAAAATCTTTTTTGGAACCTAAAATACTACTCTAGGTTTAAATAAAGTATTAACTGTGCTAGCGGAAAATATCCTGATTCAGAAAAGAAAATAAGGTCACTATTTTTTAAAACTACTTTTTTATACTTTGCTTTATAATTCAAAGTTTCTATTTATTTATCTATGTATTTTTGTTATGAGTACCCAATTTAAAATACCCACAGCTAAATGAAAATAGTTGAAAATATATACACACACCCTGAAATATTGGGTCAATTTAGAGGCCCGAATACAGTGGATTATTCTTGTAAGCTTACTTTGTCAAGCATAAAGTAGTAAAGTCAAACATAAAGTATAGTAATTAAAGTTTCAAAAAGTATGGTGAGGTTCGCTTATATTTTTCTTAAGTCATTTTTAAAATTTAAAAATCCTCATTCTTACATCAAAATTTTTTTAACAAATTTTGGCAAAGTTTAATTTGACGATAAATCATATAATTTGTATTGTAAAATAAAAAGTACTTTTTTCTTCAGAAGTATCTTTTTCCAAATGTTTTTTTATTCCTAATGTTTCAAACTACCTGAAAACAATGTTTTTCTTTGATTTTGTGAACGAATTTACTAACATCTAAAAAATAAATCGTTATTTAGAAACACATGGATAATACATAAATATACATTTTATACCTATTTATCATCATACATATTAAACTTTATATTAATTAAAAGCTTTGAATAGAATTCTTTAAAAGATGCTGTTTCT
This sequence comes from Anagrus nilaparvatae, assembly GCA_022575985.1. Lineage (NCBI taxonomy): Eukaryota > Metazoa > Arthropoda > Insecta > Hymenoptera > Mymaridae > Anagrus > Anagrus nilaparvatae. The sequence goes on along the minus strand of JAKSXM010000040.1, from coordinate 2,351,877 downwards.
GGACTAAAATTTGCAAGTTTTGCAACAAGCTCAATTTGGGTAGAAGAATGTCTACTCTAATTAATTAAATCAAATAAATTTTTTTAGCTAATTAAATGAATTTTATTAATGAATTAACTGAACACATATGATTAAATTAAGGGCGATCAAGTCATTAAAAATAATAAAATAAATTAAATTTGCTTAAAATCGACATATAAAAAATATAAACTTCAATTTATAATCATCCAATAGAGTATTTAAACTTGTTTAAACATTATTTGCAATTAACGAAAATTACTTATATTAAAAAGCTTGCGTGAACGGTTATATAACAATTTACACTCATTAAACGTATTATTACGAATTCTAGGAACTTGTAAGCAATAAAATCATCAATGCATACAATTCAGCGAAAACAATCTAATTTAAATTTTCACTAATATAATTTGTTTAGTATTATCGTCAACATTTACTGGCTCAATAATCAATTAAATCGTATGTATTTTAAATTCATTAATCCTAAATAAAAGTTAAAAGTTTCAAATGTTTATTCTAGATACCAAAAAAATGCAGGCAAGGCTTGTGTGTTTTTCTGGAAATACGCCAGAAGTTTACCTTCTATATCTTGTCTTCCACGTATAAAATAAGCAAAAAAATGAGCGAAAATTGCAAAATTAGCAATTAACATAAATATTATGTTACCCCAAAAACGACTACAATATGTATCCAAAGCGTTACCCCGTCAAAAAAAGATAAGGACCATTCGAACATATACTACAGATGCAGAGAGGTTCATATCTTTTTTTTATCGATAGTACACATCGTTTTCATTTCTGATTCTCAAAAATCACCACCAAAATATCTTGAAAGTTTTTTATATAGAAATAATATACTTTAGATGAATGCGAACAATAATGAGACTGAGCGAAGCAACTAAAATTTAATAGATTTTGTTTAATAAAGTTAAAACAGTAAATACAGTTTAATGGTATTAGGGCTGTTTTCTCGGGGTTGGGACCTGAAAATTTGAAATCAGCGTATCGAAAATGTCACCTATCACATATGATTAGCCTTGCAAAAAACTTTTAAAAAAATTGCATGCATCCAACATAGGTATCTCTCACCGGTTCTCGACTAGAGGGAATGATTACATTTTCTTTTGGGATTGGTTTTCTAGTTATTAATTTTAATTTATATTTAAAATATTCATATAAGTATACACTATATATAACTAATGTAAACTTAAAATATTGAATATTTTTTTTTCAGGGGATGTTTAAATTTTGTTGAGAGGTTGGTTACTTTGTTGTTAATTTTAATTCATTTTAGATTATCTGCGATAATTTGATGAAAGTTGGATATAATTATTAATTCTTCTCGTTTTAAACATACATAAATTCAAATTTGTAAGTTAAAACTTTGAAATCTGAAATTTTCTGGAATCGAGAAATAGAAGAAAAACTGAAAAGTCTTGTCAATTTTTAAAGATCTTTCTAATTTAAAAAAATTAAAAACAATAATTTTTGAATTGGAAAAAAAATTTGCAACGACGGATAAGTTAGTGTAAACCTGAAAAGTCTTCTTTGTTTCAATAGATTTTTCTAGTTAATTATAAACTATTATTGTCTTTAATAAAAAATCACTATTTTATTGTCTATAAATTAAAAAAATGAAAATATTCTGTAGTCGCGAGACACCGCGGGACCCAATCAAGGGAGTGGGAACGCCGTGGTAGTTAGACGCTTCAATAAATAAATGCTTCCGTTCACCTAAGCCTGTCGTGTTGATTTTTGAAATATTAACTCTCCTTCATGACAAAAGGATTGAATGCCTGATCAGAATCAACCTCGGCATGTGGCGCGGCGTTAGCGAGATTCTACCTAGTTCTACCTAGAACTAACAAGTGCCTCGATAACGCCGCGCCACATGCCGAGGTTGATTCTGATGGGTGCATGGGGTCGTGTAAACGTTCCTTGAAACGTCCAAAAGCATATAAAGTATACGACTCTATTGTACTTGAGTATGCTATAAAAAATCATTAAATTTTATGAAATCAATTTTGAGTTGACGACCCTTAGGTCCTGAAAAGAGAATAATCCCTTGACTCAAGGTAACGGGCTAGAATCATCTTATTGAAACATTTGATCAACTAACCTGCTTTTTTTGCACGGGCATTTATTTACACTGGCAAAATAAGGTTGGGCTGACAAAAGTCGAGAAGAAAAATCTCTTTTTTACTAAACTAATATCATATATTTTAAAGAGTAGAAAACGCAAGTTATAAATTGTAATTATCATATTATTTTTAAATTATTAAAAACAATTAAACTTGTCTGCTAGATATTATTTAAATAAGTCATACGGACCCAACCTATACATTTACTAAACATAGAAAATAATCTCAAGTCAATAATCGCTTGGCTCAAACCTAGCTTTAACTGCTTCAAGAGATCTCCCATAAAGTTAAAAGTAAGGATGATTCAAGTAAATATTCGCTTCACCACATTTACAGAATTAATTGATGTGTGTCAAGTCATATTGTCTTGGCATCAGAGTATATTTTTTATAGTGTATAAAAGGTAAACTTTAAAAAATGCCTGAAAGACTTTTCAATTAATAATTCTTCTTCAAAGAACAAACATTGAGGGACTTCCACATTGAGTTATATATTATTCAAGTATATATTTGATGTTGACATTAGTATAGAAATTGATCATAAAATTAGAGATCAGTGAGTAAACAAAGTTTGTCATTAGTAAACATGAATCTTTATATTGATATTTCTCATTTAATTTTTAATCTTATAAAGCTAAATAACATATTTTAAGTAAATAAATTTTTCACGAAAATTATTTATTATGTTAAAAATATATTTTATTTGAATAAAATTTTAGAGATCTAAAAGCACATGCATAAAGTACTATTGAGTGCAAGGAACTCGCTTGATCGAGAGTAGCATGTAAGTTGTATAGTATATATATATTTTCCATGAATATGTAAAATCTCTTAAAGCAATCTCCTGTTCAGCTTATACTGAACATACGTAAATTTAGTTTCTATATGTATAAATAAATTTAATATACATATATAGGCCGTTCTTTAGTTACCCAGCCATATTCATCAGCCCAAATACTTAGAAAAGGCACTAACGATTCTAAAGGTTACGAAATCTAGATTCTCTGATATTTAAAATTTGTACAGACAAACGAAATAAAAATCATTTACTTTTACGAATCTTTTATATGGAAAAATTTTATAAAAATTAGAAATTAAAAAAACTTAGGTACCTACTATAAAGCCTTACTACTTCATGTGTTAAAATATTTCTTTTACGTGCATGTTCACTTGTATATATATATGTGTGGGTGTGTGTTGTTGGATGTGTCTGTACATTTATGATTTAATTACATCCAATAGATTGGCAATTTTTAAAAGTAACGTATATGAAACTTATGTACGGATCTTCACAATGGCTCCAAAGTAATTTTTCCGCTCACCAGCCCAAAAGCGCATAATTTCTGGCTGCTGCGCGTCTGGCAAAGATGTTTTTTCTCGACAATAATTCAGAAAAATTATATAACTTCTTATAGCAGGCGTAAAATTTTAGGAAAATGTTTATTAAAATATTTTTGTTTGAAAAATTTCTTTGAAAGTATGCAAACCATTTCCAAGAAATGCTAATAAATTTGATGAAAAAATAAAAAAAAGTATACATGGGTACTTTTTACAGGAACTGTATATTTTTTTATGGTTTAAAGCACAACACTTATGTTTTTTTTTTTAATTTTTTTGTATTTTTATATTTATTAACGTTTAAATACGTAAAATTTTTTAATGGCACTGTTACAAATGTAATAATAAATTCTACGTGTTATTCTTATGGGATTTCTGGTGTATTATTGAAACAAATCTATATTGAAGCCATCAAATTTTTCAAAAAATTATTATTTAGCAACTTATTAAAAGAATAAAAAGTGCAAAAGACCTTTCGTTTCGGATATCAATGGAGGAGACACTATATATTCTTGTGAAAAGACCCGTATATCTTGATTAATTGTATTTAAAAAAAGTACCTAAGAAATGACGAATGATGACCTGTAACCATCATTAATATAATGGTAACAAATTTTTAATAAAACGTTTCTATATAATAATCATAAACATAATTCCTGAGATTCAAAAATTTTAAAAAGCTTCAAGTTTTCAGCTTTAGGAAAGAATGGTGCATATATATTTTTATCCAGAGAATATCAATAGAAATATTAAAAAAAGAAAAATTTATACAACTTGTATATTTATATTCGAATTCAAAAAATATTCTTTTCTATTTATATTGAGAGATATTTTTTTATAATTTTAATTTTCTATGTGTATTTACATAAATCCAAGTTTATTTACAAGATAAAAAAAGATGAATAAATTTATTTATTGATCAATGTTGTGTAATGCATGTAACAATGTATATTTTATACTAAAAAAAATTGTCAGTACATAAACCTCCACTTACCTATCCTATAGAGATAGTATAGTAGTAATAAAAAAAAAAATGAAATAATAATTGCTTTTTTTACAAAAGAAATTTTCTGTTAAAGTAAAATAAAGAAGCTTAATTTCTTTTTTTTTTTATAGCATTATTCTCTCTATTGTAAATTCATAAAAATATTTATAAAAAAGGGAAAATTTTTTTTATTTTTTTGCTGAAAATAAATTATTTTATTCATAACACTTAATATGGGTAGGTAAAGTTGTTTTTTATTGTAAAATGTATATTTTATCAAAAGGTTTTTTAGATAGAAGAAAAATTAAATATAAATTTTAATAAATTTTTGCTTTGATCTACCAATTATTTACATCGTCCTCGAAAGCTTTTTATTTAAATTTAATAATATTCAGTAAATAAAAAAAAAAAGTATATGAATATAACTAATGACTATTTTGTGCTTGACATGTTACAGAGAGGTTAGTAACATTTAATATGTGCTCTGGATGGCTAACCACGCGTAGAATAACCGCCAAAGTACGATACTGATAACTTGCTCATTGTCAACAAAATCTCGACAATAAATGACAAACTAATGCGGGTGCATTATTCATTATCTAAATCAAGACTAAATTTTTCATTTACTATTGGAAATCATCTCTCTAAATCTTAAAGTGTAAAAAATACACCATATTACACCTTTATAAATAGTGAATTTTCACGTTTACACTTTAGTGTAGTTTACTGCTTATAAAATGTAAATTTAAAATTTACACTTTGCTCGATGTTTTTAAGGTTGTTATTCGGTTGCTGATAGTGAACCTATAGCGGATTATTTCGTGAAGTTCAAAAAAATCAAAAATAAGCTAAAAGAAAATAAAAATATTTGTTTATTACGAATTTTAGAAAAAAAATGATTATTTTTATTGATTAATACTTTTTATAGTATTTTTGCTTGGAGAATTTTTTTTTGAAAATTTATCCTCAATTTTTTAGAGTAAATTTTCAAACAAAAAGTTCTCCAAACAAACATCCTATAAAAAGACCCAAACCCACAGTTTTGAATCCGCAAAAGCCTTGGCAATGTGACCTTTTTCTTAGATTTTCAATTTTTTGCTAACATTTTCTGAAAATTAGGTTTTTTCAAAAAAGTCGGATTTTAACCTGCACTACCCCTTAAATGCAACTTTTATAAAATTTATATGCTTTTCAAGGTTTTAAAACGATATTATAATAAAGATTTCCTTTCTCCCATAATAGTATATCACCTGATTTCTTCGAAGTAAGTTCTCAATAATTATACAGAATTTATTATTTCAAAAAAAAAATTTTTTTTGTTTTATAAAAAAATTTTTAATCATGGGTATCTACGATAGGCTAAACAGCGTCGTACTGAGGAGCCTCACACTATTTAGCCAGAGGTGAAATATCCAAAAATTGTTAACTCAATATATCGAATAATATATTCATATATAATTTTTTTATTATTACATAATTGTTTGTTTATTAATAATTTTAATAGTTTGAACATAAAATTAATTTAATTCAAAAGTTTTACAAAATATAAAAAAGTTATTAATTGAAATACATTTAAAAAATAATTAATTTTTAATTAATTTTTAAATGATTAAATAGATTATAAAAATATTCAATAAAAATGAAAATTTTACATTGGAATAGTATAAATTTTTGAGTTTTTGTCCGCTATTGCATACGGAAATTCTAGTTCTCGCGAATGAATTTTCTTTCTTTTAATTTAATTGAATTTATTCAGCTATTTTAAAAATAAACAAGGATTTAATTTAAAAGAAAAATAATAATAATTTTTTCATTAAAACGAACACTTAATTTTATCATTGCTTGCGAATTCAGAAAAAAAAATCGAGAATACTCGAATTTTTTGTTAATATACTAAATTTAGTAAATTTACGATTTTTTCGGAAATTTACTAATTTTTCGAAAATGTTCTAATTTTTTTGTTAATATAAGAAAGTTACTTTTTACAGTGTGGGTTTTCTTTTGAAAGTAGAACACCTTTATAACAGTATAAACACCCCTTATTCTTAGGAGCAATCTAAATAATAAGTTTTAGATTACTACATCTTTTTTTGTCTGCTTTTGAGGAGATTTGGGGTTTCGGTTATTAGAACTAAATATATCATCCTAAATTTTAGCTAAACAAGGATTCTTCACCAATAGCCATTAACTGTAAGGAGATTTGAACTATTATATTAAAATAGAATAAATAAAAATAAGAAAAAGTAAATATTTTAAACATTCTATATATTACATAAATGCAAATTAAATGTCATAAAATAAATTAAAGTTTTTTGTTATTTCGTACCATTAATGTAGTTTTTTAAAAATTATTTATTACATTATAACCGAAGTTATTAAAAATTCAAACACTAAAAATTTTTTTTCTTTAAAAAAATGAAAAAATATTCTATTATTATGTAAAAAAATCCAGGTTATTACATGTTAAATATTTGTTATATATATATTTATATAGCATTATTCTTCAAAATTTAAACTAACTTCCTATTAAAAGTTTCCACTTTCCTAGACTTTTCTATTAATATTTTTAAAAAGAAATTTTTCGTTTGTACAAAAATACATTGAAAATAATTTATAATGATGTTCTATGCAAAAAAATTAGCAGAAAATACACTAAGCTCAAAATTTAATAAAGCTTGCATCGCGTAATTTTGTATATAATAATGTCTTTTTAGAATTCGTATACTTGAATTTAATTAAAATATTTTGCAGAAGAAAAAAAGGCAGACTAAATGCAGTGGGAAAGAGGAAATTTATAGTAGGCACATAATTCCAAATAAATCAAATTCGTAGATAATTATTTTAGTGAAATTGATATCATGCAAGCTTACACGTGGCAAATGTGTACCTTATCAGACTAATATATTTATAGAGATATAAATCGGCAATTACATAGACACGTAATACGTGTATAGCTCAATAAGTAGAATCGAATTTCGTTTCGAGAGGGTGAGAAATAGTCCGATCTCTCTCTTTCTGTCCTCTACTAATTACTTGGCTTATTTAAACTTATACCATCTCTCTTTTTCACCGACACGCCGTCGCGCCATATCTTCTCTCGCCTGATTCAATTAACCAAGTACTATGAGCATTTTATAACAGACGACGACAAACATCTTCCAAGTAAAGAACAACCACGATTAAGAAAATTCTCTAAGGGTGTGTTGAGAGATCGCTCAAACGATAATTAAATTATATATTATGTTTACCTTCATTTTACTTATTATGTTTACTTGATATTTTTATTACTAAATCAATTTATTTGAATTTTAAATTAATTCTGGGAAAAAAAAATAAAACTTTTTTAATTTAAAATTTTACTTTTAGAGTTTAATTTTAAATAATTTCAGTGCAGTAAGTAGCTTTTTAAAAAAAGACTTAAATATAAATAATCTTAATAATTTTTTTCTTCAATTATAAAAGTTTTCTAAAAAGTTAAAAAAATAAAAGTACAACAATATATTATTAAATTCAAAAGAAAGAAAAAAAAAGTCAAGCCATTTGTCCGTATTTGCCAGTACGTGTAGAGAGCAATGTCGATTTAAGTAGTAAACGAGCTTTTATAAACGAGTGTGTGGGTGTGTGTGTGTGCTATGCGATAAAGAACACATTTTGTCCGAGTGGCTTTGCATGCTACACAACCAATCTACGTCAACCTCTACAACTCCCCTGTATATATATATTTTGAAAAAAAAGGAAGCGATGTTTATGAAAAATGATACCAAAATGTATTATGTGAACTAGATGAGTTTTTATGGGATTTTTCTCTATACCCCGTCGTACATATAATACGCATTGATTTATTACTCATATATTTTTCTTAAAAAATAATAAATAATAATAATAATCTGTTAACATATTTTTCATCGATTATTAATTTTTTCTTTTCTTTGTTTTAGGGAGAAATAGTCCAAGTAAAACCTATCCAGTCATTGTATTTTTACATGGTGAAAGTTACGAGTGGAATAGCGGTAATTCGTACGATGGAAGTGTCCTAGCGAGTTATGGAGGACTCGTTGTGGTTACAGTCAACTATAGGTTAGGAATTTTAGGTGAGTCAAAAAATAAATAAATTTTCTAAGTAGTTCGAGTCAGCCTTTTGTCAGGCGAAAAAAGAGCTCCAGGCTTCTTGTTTAATTTCTAAACATAATTCAGAGGAAAACAAGAGTTAAATTGATAAGTAAACACGTCCTTGTTTTCTCACACGTTAGCGCAGAGATCTTTGCGTTGACCACACAAATGCATAATGAAAAATTGAGTAAACTTTAAGAGAATCGGATAAAAAAGACTTGCATGTACATTGAATTTATATTATTATATATAAGAATAGAGAGAGAAAGAAGAAAAGGATTGAAAGTTTCCAAGGACGGTTACCATGGTTACTGTATGTATAGCAAAACCAAATCTAATAGGAAACTCATTATAGGACCTGGGCTTCCGTTTCGATAAACTAAATTCTTAGCTTAAATATATATACCAAGTCTTTCTTCTCTATATGAATATATATATATATAAATATATACTTTATAACTTAATAAATACGAAGGTGTTAAAAGAAAATAAACTTAAAATATATACAATTTTTATTTTTTTTAATCAATTTTCTTTTTCCTCTTATTTATCTATCAAGTTTTTAAAATAACTTGTTGTTTGCTCGTGACAGGTGGAGATTTAAAATATAGTCATTTTTTTATTTCCGATTAATCATTATTTGTAGCACAAAATTATTTTTTTATTCAAGATCATTGCCAGAAAAACATTTTCAGCGTTTTCTACACTCTTATCAATATTATTTTTAATTAAATTTTATTTTAGATACTTACGTATGCAAAATTTTCTTTAATTCTTCTGAAGCAATTAATAATGTATATAAATGGTTTATTTAATTGGTTAATTTTTATTTTTTATACGAAATCGGTCTAAGCCTAATTATCAGGTCCACAAATCGATTCCATGATATTTTTCCCTAATAAAAATATTAAAAATAAGCTTCATCCATCTTATTTTATAGCATCCAACATTCAAATCTCGACTTTTTGGTAGCCAATTTAGTTTCTTGGTAATTTTTTAAAAAAGAAAGCTTTTTTTTCTCATTTTTTTTTCGCGTAAAGGCTTTTTTTTCATAAAAAATTTTTTTCTATCAAGACCCATTGGGAGTTTCCTGCAGGTCTAAAAATGAATTCAAACTGCAGATGATACAACTTTTAATGTTTTCAGAAGATTTTATGTTAAAATAGCCAAATTTGAAAGAATTTTCTGATTCTTTTAATATAATTTAAAACCAAAAATTTGTTTTAGGAAGTTTTATATTTGAAATTCATTAAAAATAAATTTTAAAACCGCAGATCTAGAGTTCTAAAAATGTAATAACATATTTGAGTTTCAAGTAATTTAAACTCCACTAAAAGATTTTTTATCTATATCTATATATATGCTAATGAGGAATCGACATAGTTAAATCATATTTTACTAATTTTTCAGTTCAAATAAACTTTTAGACCCCGAAATTATTATAAAAAAATAAACGTTTACGAGAAAAAACAGAAATTTTTTAAAATTTCCAAAAAACTAATACCACTGGGAAAAAACTTAGAACTGAGCCATATTAGCTAAAAAATGATATCTGAAGGCCTATTTTTAGTAGTACTACTGGAAAAAAATATTTTGGAATCGATTTCAAGACCCGAAAATTAGACTTAGTACAATTTAATTAATTCAAAAATGTTCATATTAAAATTTTATCGTTTCTATTAGGATCTTGGAAAATAACATGGTTAAAATTTGTAACTAAAAATTTAATAGCTAAACAAAAAGTCTGCATACAACTTCCAATGTTATATACCGGCACCTCAATAATTTAAAAGGCAGACAAGACGAGCCTTTAACTTCAAACCATTCAACATCGAAGTATTTCGAATTAAATTGAATTTCAAATTATTGCGGTTTGATTTATTGTGGTTTCTCGCTGTAGAATCGTACTATAAGTCGAGCTTGTAATAAGTAGAATTATTTTACATAACTGTAGTTACACATGTACAATAAATTAAAGTAATGTAATATTTAAAAAATGGGAAATAGTAACTTTCGAGAATTTAATTAAAAATGGGAAATAGTAACTTTCGAGAATTTAATAAATTATTCCATAGTAACTTAATTTTTAAGATTTAGATCCGCGAAGTAAGCTTTCAACAAGTCCAAAATGAAATCTAAATTTCTTATCAATAAATTATTCTTCAACAAATAAAATTATTAAATATTTAAATTAAAAGTAAAATTTCGTTGTTCAATTTGACAAAAAACTATTTGCATTTATTAAGTAGTAAAACTTATACTATATAACCCTAAATTCGAAACTATCTGAAATTCTTCATAATTTCATGACATGCTCTAATATTGCAATCATCACGTTTAACATTCTTTTCTAATAGAATTACATATAATGAATGCGTTCCTTTTCAAGTATACTAACAGAAATATAGGCTCCATTTTCTAAAATATTAATTTCTGAATTGTCTTACTTTCTTTTAGAACGTGCCCGGACCCCTGTTTCGTAGTCACTTTTACTTGCTAACTAGCAAAGTTGGATCAAAGTTGGACCCACCCCCCTGTTCATATTTACTTTATTTCTTTTGCTTATAAAAATCATGTTTCACATACAGAGTATTCATCAGAGGAGCCTATTAAATTCATAAGTGTCTGCCGCGCGAACAGAATCTAGCATTTTTAGTATTAGTATTTTGTGTACTATTTTAGTACCGTAGAGACTTCAAGACCTATTATGAATCATGTTATTCAGCTAATAATTTGATAATTAAAACTACGATTTATTAACTGGATGCGCAATTTTTTTTCGTATTTTTTAATCTAGAGAATTTAAAGCCCAATAATAAAAAAAGATATAATACAAAGCAATTATGCTAATACATACAGAATTTTCAGAGGGGCCTCAATACTAAAGAGCTAAGTAATTTTCTTGAATTTTGCTCCAGGTTTTTTATTTTACCACAAATTTTCGAAAAATTTTTTTAACTTTATCCAAACAAATTTTTTACAAATTTTTAAAGAAACGTCTATTTTGAATAAAAATTTAACTGAGTATGTATAAATTAGTGCTGAATCAAGAAATACCAATTGTGACGAAATTTTATCATATTTATAAAATATATCACTTTTTAATCAAATTTTCAAAAAATTTTAGTTTTTCCAAAAATAGTATCTCAAAATTTAATTTCTCAAAAAGACGATAGCTGAGTCGCCAAACTATGATTTGTGTCACACGCAGACTTTTTTTCTTTATTTTGACACCAGTTTTATGTAATTATATTTATTGGTTCGACCCTGATGATAAAACGAACAGCCCCACTCACACACACCATAAATAAATATTCAAATATATATAGTAGTAATATTTAAGATGAGTCCATTAAAATTTTAACGAATTTTTCTGTTTTCACCAAAAATTCTCTAGTTGCCCACAATATGAATGTTTAGATTATGTTTTGCGGATTTTTGAAGATTTTTATTGGTTTCTTGCGTTTTTTCGTTCCTTAATTGAACCTGATTTCATCAGAAAAGCTTTAATTAGATTGCTCACATTAGAAAATCTTAAAGAAACTACAAAAAATAAGCTAAGATTGCTTCTTATGTTCAATTGAGTCATTTTAGGTGTAAAAAGGGATATTACCTTCGTGTTGAGAAAACGAAAAAAAATAAAAATTGTTGAAAAATGTTATGGATCTATTAAGAAAAATAAGTGACTACGAAATAGGAGTCTAGGACTGCACTAATCTTTTTGGTACGGAAAATATATATTAATAATGGTATATTAGTATTACATCTAGACTTATAAAATTTTTGGGTCCCTTGTGTAATATTCTTGATTAAGTTAAGAAAATCTAAAAGCATAATACATGGCTTCTTTTTTTTTTTATTTTTTTTGTAAAAATAATAAGAAAATCTTCTTTTAGAGCTGTAATTTTTAGATATAATTTTTTATTAAAGGATCAACTTGTTATTGTTGTGGAAACTTAGTAAATTAAAAAAATTTTTATTACTGTACCTATAGCAGATTTCTTGAAGTATAGTAAAAATAATTATGATATAAATACAATTTTTCACACAATTCATGAAAGTTTTTCAAGTATTACAGTTTTCAGGGAAAGTTTCTGATTTTGTGGTCCCAAAATTTTCTTAATTATTATCCCAATAGACATAAGGGTATAAATCTTATCATTGTTACTGTCCAAAATAATAATGATTTAAAATTTTTATAAAAAAGCCTTCTCGATTTTCTTTATATTTTCCACGCAGTTGGGAATCTACAAATTCTATTCTTGAGCATAAGGGAGCTCACTTAATTATTTTATACCCAAATAAAACGTGATGCTTCTAAGATAAAATCGACATATCTTACACTACCTCCTTTAAAATTATCCTAAACTTTTTAGATAATTAATGTGAGTACAAAATAAATACCCTTTCTGTTGATATTTCTTTCTAGAAAAGATACAAAACCATAAATTGAATCTTAATTATGTATGCATCCATACTAAATACATAGTGATTTAAACTGCAATAAATTTATTTAAAAAATAATTTTTTATTGTCTTTAGAATACAATTAAAATAAATAAATATTTCAATAAAAAATATCCTAAATGGTACATTGATAATTTGGCAATAAAAATAATTTATGCTCGTTTATCACGATTTAATAGTATCGTTTTATATAATGTTATAGCAATTCCAGTTGAAGTATTTATGTTTAAATTTATTCAGAAACATTTATTTTCTCTATGCAAGAATAAAATGAGTTATTTGGAAACGAATAAAGGTTTTATACTTTTTGATATTCAAAATATTTAATCTCAAAATGCTTTTCATCGAATAAAATAACATTGTTGCTCTGTAAATTTTTAATGAAAGAATGTTTCCAAGTACTTATTTAAAAATCATCTTGGGCAAGTCAAGTTTTTATTTTAAATACATTTTGAAAATTCTCTCTTCAATTACTAATAATTACGTGAAAAATTTATTTCTCGAGCATTTACAAAATATTTACTGTTCAAGATCAAATTAATTAAAAATGCTTGAAAATGAAATTTCGTAATTTTGTAAATTACTTAAAATTTTGTAATTTGATTAGAGATTATGGAATTTTGATACTCATTTGGGGTTTAAAAATAAAATTTAAAAAAATATTGAAAAATCACTTAATAATAGGAAATAAAGTTGAATAAAAATTTTTTTGACGTAAACAAGAAAATTTCCTTTAATAAAACGACGTTTTTTTTATATAAATGTCTTTTGAAAAAATTCACTGTTCTGTATAGAAAACTCGTTCGTCATACATAACTTTCGAATAGACATTTTTTAGAAAAGTTTTATTCTTGCCTTTAAGCATATCATCAATCATAAAAAAATAACTTATATACGATCGATTTAACCAGACTATATCAAAGACTTAAAAAGCTTAAATACCAAAAGATCAAAAGCTAATATACGACTTAATAAATAACACCTCTATTTATAGTGCGTCAATTATTTAGAAAAATAAAGGATGCTTCAATAATTTTCTTGAAAAAGGAAAAAATAAGGAAAGGAAAAAAAATCATGTAAGAAATTATACTTTATTGGAAAATTCTTCTAGTATACGAAGCATTAAGTGAGTTTTTATAGCTGCTGGACGATCATAAAATAGTTTGAAGGGTTTTCCGATATAATTCTCTGTCTCTCTCGGACTCGTGCACTAAAAACAAATAAAACAAGGAACATATACGTTATATTATTGACAAACCCCTATGATTGTGTCGAGAGAACAATAGAAACCGCGTTGACGTTCGAATACCGGAAAATTTGAATTAAAACGAGCTTACATTGTATTTCTATATCTCTACCTATCTGGAATTTCGGAGAAAAATTTAACAATATAACCAAGTCGGAAGGCGTTTTTCAAACATGCATCCGTCGAAAATAAAGTGCGTGCACATCTTCTGTCTCGCTCCTTTTGCACAAGATAAATTCTACGTTGCCCAGTCAAATAATAGTAATACACAACAAAAAATAACTATTCTTTTTATTATTTTATGTTTGCATGTAGAATTTTTTTGTACGTGTAGCATGTAGGATAGGACAAGAATGAATTTTTTTACAATGAAATTTTTTTTTTTTTTTAATTCAAAAAATCCAGTGCAACCACGAATATATGTATGTGCAAAAAAAATAGGGGACACATAAAGTATATTTTTATTTTTTGGTCATGAAAAAAAAAATTTATTATATTTATATAGAAAATAAAATGAACGAGAGAGTAAAAAATTTATGAAAAATCACCAATGAGAGTTACTTTTTCTTTTGTTAAAAATTTTCTATTTTTTTATTTCATTCCTATATATTTATATTTAAAACCGTTTTATGTATTGTTTTTGCCAGAGTGAGAATTCAGAGAGAAAATTTTAATTAAACTCTCTTTCTCTCTTGGTTATATTACGTTCTCACAAAGTATATTCGCATGGGATATTTATTTAAAATTTATATATTTTCAAATAAAATTACACTTTTATTAATGTAATTATATCTAGCTCGGATTTTATTTAAACGTTAAATAAAAAATTATATGTTTTTGTGAAATATAAATACGTGAACAACTATTTTTTAAATTTTATTCAAGTATATAGGGAATAATTGGACAAATATAGTCTAATTTTATCACATTATAAGTTATGAGATTTTTTACTAGCAGCAAAATTCATGATAGTGATTAGTAGAGTAACTTTTAAGTCATCAACTTTGCTATTCATTTTGCTTTTTTTCTTCAAAGTAATTTTTGTAAAGCTTTTCACTATGTTGATACATTAAAGCTTAGCCAATCGATGGAACCAATAATTTACAGCTGTGGAAACCACAAAGTTACTTACTAAATTAACTCTGTATTTCAATAAATTAAAAACTAAATAATAATGGCCCAATAGACACTATTATAAACAATGAGTTTTTTAGCCGTACTCATTTATTTCTCAAAAAATTTTTCCATTAATTTATAAAAAATCATTTCCTCTTGCAATAAAGATGACTAATGTACTCCTTCATCCTGCTCTAATTTCATACCAGATGCCTCACTTTGCTTGAAGACCTAGGTCTTAGAAAAATTAGTTCATAATCAAATAATATCATATTTCCAAGGCAACAGTAAACTTAGCCCTTTGTAGACTGGATTAAGATAACATATCAGCACCAAGATAACGCTATTTCAATTAACAGATGACATAAGACGCAAAATTAGCAACAAATAGATTTTTTTACTCATCAAGTTTGACTTCAGCAAGGCGCTTGATGTGATTTTGTCTTAAAAATTATTAATAAAGCTAATTAATATAAGGTTCAACAAGTGGCCACTACTCAAACCCTACCTACAGAGAAGTGTATTTTCATGTTATATCTATAATACTTCTCGTTCAGATTCATTATTTGTCAATCTTGGTGTACCTCAAGATTCACTACTCGGACTACTGATTTGCTTATATATATTAATGACATAAAATCTCATCTACCACCTAACGTTCGACGTATACTATTCACAAACAACTTACAGGTCATTAGACTGATACTAATCAAGTGCCTTCTAAAAAGGTACTTGAAGCCACATTTTTTCATTAACTTTCCGTAACATCTCTGGTTGAGTAAATGGAATTTAAATTTGGCTCAATCACCGAAAAACGAAAGTATTCATTCATTGGCATGAGTACCTTCGTAAATCGCTTAAACAGTTTAAACTTACCGATAATTGAGTTGGATCATGGTATCGTTACCCCATTTGTAAAAGAGGTGAAAAACTTTGGTATGATATTTAGTAGCAGACATACTGGCAAAGCCTCATAAGGGGACATTTTTTTTCACTTTTGAAAATTTGAGTGTGATCAAAGTATTACACTGTAAAAAGAAACTTTCTTACATAACAAAAAAATTAGAACATTTTCGAAAAATTAGTAAATTTTCAAAAAAAATTGTAAATATTCGAAAAAAATCGTATATTTACTAAATTTAGTATATTAAAAAAAAATTCGAGTATTCTCGATTTTTTTTTTGTGAATTCGCAAGAAAAATTGATAATTTACAATTTTTTTTCAAAAATTTACAAAAAATAGTTGTAAATTTCCGAAAAATAGTTGTGAATTTACAACTTTTTTCGTAAAATCACAAAAAAAAAAAATCAAGAATTCTCCAATTTTTCGGTATTATACTAAATTTAGTAAATTTACGATTTTTATCGAATATTTACAAAATTTTTTGAAAATTCGCTAATTTTTCGAAAAAATTCTATTTTTTTTGTAAATCTAAGAAAGTTACTTTTTACAGTGTTATTGTGGAACTGCCATTAAAACTAACTAGTGGAGTGGTGAATGAGGATGAGATGGATAATTATTAATAAATTAACTATAATTATTAATTTACTTGTGCTTATAAGTTTACCTTTATTATAGAATACGTGTTGCTAAGAATACGGTAAGACGCACACTACCGGTCGGGCCAATGGTCGGATAACCGGCGCGGCGTGCATATTTACTCTCTCTCTTTTACATACACATATAATTTATATACATCATTAACAGTGTATTTATTATTTAAAAAATATTTATTTATTACAATTATAAATCCTTAATAATTAAAAAAAAACTTGTTAGCCCATTTATTGCTTCATAGTGGCGGCAATAGAGGACGATTTGAAAAGCTCCAATTTTTGACGGTTTAACTATCTTGAACTTCCTATAATTTGAAAATTAAAAATATTTGAGGATATTGTATTTAATTAGTTTAGCTTGTAACCTAGCAGCAATAATTAATAGCTGTGGAACTTATAGAAAATAAGAATAATTATTGTATCCATTATTGATGTACTTTAAAATACTCTAAGTTCTGTGTTCTAAGCCTGATTTTTGTTTTTAATCAACTATACTTACCTGTTCATAAAATTCATCACGAATATGTAGTTTAATTAATTAACCTAATAACTGTTATGGAATAAATTTATCTATTTATTTTACTTAAAAGTTTATAAACTGCAAATATGTTATTTCTAATTATTTACTTAGAGATTCAAAATGTTATCTCACATGTTATTCACTTAAATTACTTTATTAACATACAATAAACAATTGTGCATACTTCCCATAAAATTTCCTTGTCTTAAAAGGCGCAATCAATGTCTCAAAAGGACTCCCCATCTTAAAAGTTTCTTCCCTTTTTCAAAAAAAAATATCTTTTTCTAGAATGACCCCTATTTTCTAAAAATTCTCTTAACCCAAAATGATCTCATACTTCTCATATACCCGATTCAATCTGTTTCATTCACTAAAGAACCTAATAAAAGAAGCTTAGATTGAAGAGATAGAATAGTGGTAAATAAGGTAAACATTTCTGATAGTTGGATATAATATTGTTTAATGTAATGCGAAAAGTAAAGAGTTTGTCTAGACTAAATAAACGGAGTTTTTCTTAGTTTAAACTGGTCTTAAAAAAAATTTCACTATTAGAAATTTTTGATTGCATGTTTTTTTTTAGTTTCAACCAACAAAAAACCCGACAAAATAAGTTTGAAATAGACCATGGAAATTCAATTTTCCGCGTGAACTTCTGGGGTGTAATCAATTTCTAAAACGTTATAATAAAAAATTCCTCCTGTATATCATTAAAAATTTTTAATACCTATTTTTGTGAAATAAATTTATAAAACCAATATTAATAACCGTAGTTATATCTTAATATTTTACAAATTTAAATAGAAAAAAATTCAGGGTTATGAAAAGGTTTAATCCATGTTTCTTTCAACAAAATTAGAAGTGGTGAAAATTAGTGGTGAATCTTATGATATAAAAATTAATCATTAATAAAAAAATAATTAAACTATAAAATTAATTAAGTCAAAATATATGAAAATATATAATCCGGCTCTAGATTTTCAGGTTAAAATTTCCCGGGTTTCGGCACCAATGTTTTTTAAGCTCTAGTGCAAGAGCTTGTATGAATAATCGTTCTTCGAATAACTTTTTTGGTGGTACTTAAAAGAACCGATTAGTTTTTTTACCTATATAAAAGAATACTCTCACTTTCATAAACATACACGTCTTATACACTAAAATACCTGACTTTTACAAAATAGCAGCCTTTAACACGCCGAAAAACCTGACGCAAACCAGGCATCTGAGGAAACGCGTATTCCTCGTGGGCAACTACACATTAGACTGGCTTTTTTTTTTCGAAGTATCCGGGATTCCTAACGCGCCGGCAGAATTCGAAAATATAAGTAAAAAAAATAAGTTTCTCGTTGGATTTAGATCAAAACATCGATTTTTGAGCCCACGATAGCTCTTGAAAATTTTTTTTTTGGCCTCCTTAAAATTGGGATTATCTTAAAACTTTCAGTTTTTCTAGTGGATTCAAATCGCGTTTAAGATTATGTTCCAATTGATATCCGTTAGTTTTTTTTCCTCAGGAATCCAATGAAACCATTTATTTTAGCTTTGGACCACGTTTTATAGGAGAAAAATCGATTTTCGTTGCCTTTTAGGGTCCAAATTTCAAGGGGACCAATTTTAAAAGTCTTGTAGTTTTCTGAATAAATTTTTCTGTATATTATTAACAAGAGGGACTTATTTAATTTTTCCCTAGGAATTCCATGAAGCCATTTATTTTAGCTTTTTACCACGTTATGTAGGAGTAAAATCGATTTTATTGGTTTTTAGGGTCCCAATTTTAAGGAAATCTATTATAAAAGGTTAGCAGTTTTCAAAATAATTTTTTCTGATTATTATTTAAAAGAAGTACTTGTATATTTTTTCCCCAGAAATCCGATGAAACCATTTATTTTAGCTTTTGACTACTTCTTATATGAGAAAAATCGCCTTTTGTCGTGTTTTAGGGTCCCAATTTTAAGGATATCAATCATAAAAGTATATTAGTTTACAAAATAAATTTTTCTGAATATTATATACTAGAAGAACTTATGTATTTTTTCCCCAGAAATCCGATGAAACCATTTATTTTAACTTTTGACCACGTTTTATAGGAGAGAAATCGATTTTATTGAAACCACTGTTGTTGGGGTCCCAATTTTAAGGGATCAATCATTAAAGTTTAATAGCTTACAAAACAAATTTTTCTGAATATTATTTACTAAAGGGACTTATGTATTTTTTCCCCAGAAATAAGATGAAACCGTTTATTTTTGCTTTTGACCTCGTCTTATACGAGAAAAATCGATTTTTGTCGTTTTTCAGGGTCATAATTTCAAGAAAATCAATTATAAGAGTTTTTTACTTTTCAGAATATATTTTTCTGAATATTATTTACTAATGATACTTTTGTATTTTTTCCTGAGGAATTCAATGGGACAATTTAATTTTTTATCTGAGCATTTCTTTTGCGAGAAAATCTATTTTTCTAAAATTTACTGATTTTTCCATATTTTATTTGAATTATGCTTTTTGAATTACTAATGAACTACAGATAAAAAAACAAAAAGCTTTTTAAAATATAGATAAAAAATTAAATTGTTCCATTGAATTCCTCAGGAAAAATTACACAAGTATCATTAGTAAATAATATTCAGAAAAATATATTCTGAAAAGTAAAAAACTCTTTTAATTGATTTTCTTAAAATTATGACCATAAAAACCAATAAAATCGATTTTTCTCCTACATAGTCAAAAGCTAAAATAAATGGTTCCATCGGATTTCTGAAGAATAAAAGACAAGTTTCTCTTGTAAATAATATACAGATAAATTTATTCAGAAAACTACAAAACTTTTAAAATTGGTCCCCTTGAAATTTGGACCCTAAAAGGCAACGAAAATCGATTTTTCTCCTATAAAACGTGGTCCAAAGCTAAAATAAATGGTTTCATTGGATTCCTGGGGAAAAAAACTAACGGATATCAATTGGAACATAATCTTAAACGCGATTCGAATCCACTAGAAAAACTGAAAGTTTTAAGATAATCCCAATTTTAAGGAGGCCAAAAAAAAAATTTTCAAGAGCTATCTTGGGCTCAAAAATCGATATTTTGATCTAAATCCAACGAGAAACTTATTTTTTTTACTTATATTTTCGAATTCTGCCGGCGCGTTAGGAATCCCGGATACTTCGAAAAAAAAAACCAGTCTACTACAGATCGCCTGGTTTGGCCGAAGCCTTTCAACATTATAGACAGATTTTTACATGACCTAGCTTCTATAGAAATTAACAATCAATTTTATCAATTTTTTACCAAGCTTTCACAACAATTTTAACAAGTTAAACATACGATACGATCTACAGCAAAACCAATCAATTACTAAATTATTGAGTAGTAAAAAATGAACTTGATTATATATTTGACTTTTGGAGAAACTATTACGCATACTTTCTTAATTAAAAGGTATACGCGAATTACGCGATAAGTCTCCGTTAAAAACAAATGAATAATTACCGGTTAATTATTGCGTGCATTTTTAGGACAATGAGAACTTATTTAAGGGCTCTCACTTATAACATATTTAAATTACATATTTAAGGGCTATTACTTATTGACCAAGATAAAACTTTATATACCTACATATTTAGATATTTTTTACAAATTATTATTTTCTGATATTTCTTTATACTATTCATAAAAAATATTTTTTATGATTAAAATACACATCTAACCTTTTTTAGTGACTGCATTGAAATGTTTTGTAATTTTAAGTATAATAATAATACTTTGGCCTTAAAAACTTCTAAATAATGCTAGCTAAACAAAAAACTAGTCCCAGACTACGGTATTTTATATTACCAATTTCATAACTTTTATTAAAAAAACAAAAAGTCGTAAAAAAAGAATTTGAAAAAACGAAATTAGCTTTTGGCTAATAAAATAGCATAAGCTTGAATTTGAGTATTTAAAGCAAAGAAACGAACGATTTTAAAATAATCTTAATATTTGTAGATAATAACAAGCATAAAAATAAATTTCTACAAAAATGAGGTTTCTAGTGGTAGTAATATCAGTATGTACCAAAGTAAATGATAATAATAATAGCACGAAGAAAAAAAATATAAAAAATTAACGAGCAACTCTCTCTCAGTCAACCAAAGAGAATATTATTATACAGGACACTTAAAGTCCAGTGTGAGAAAAATATCAAGAACGAAAGAAAAAAAAAATGAAATTGCCACTTTTCTTCGAAAAATATAGCAGTATAAAAAAAAAAGATTCACTCTAATAAAGTAATTTTACTTTTTTCTACAATATCATCATAATATTTTCTTCTTCCTTTATATATAATAATAATGATAATAATATAACTTTGGCTTTATTTTTTTACTGGCTTAGATACAAGACTTTAATATTATAAAAAAAGAGAGAAAGAGAGAGAGAGATAGCGAGAGTATTATTTTATAAGACAATTTACTTTTAAATCTTCTTAAAGTCATTTTTAGAACTATTTATTTTTATTTAAAAAATGTTTACCTAATTAAAGGATTTTGAACGTTTTTTTTCAGGTTTTTTAAACGTCAATACGGATTCGCATTTGAGATCACCGGCGAATTATGGTTTAATGGATCAAATAGCAGCATTGCATTGGGTGCAAGAAAACATAGTACATTTCGGTGGGGATCCAAAAAATGTAACATTAGTTGGACATGGAACAGGAGCAGCGTGTGTAAATTTCTTGATGACTAGTCGAGCTGTACCAGATGGTAATATATAGGATGAAAAATTTATTATTCATATACAAATTTATAGAAAAAAATAGTTTCCATATAAGAGTTGAGAAGCTGCTTTGCAAGCCTTTTGTACGCTTTGTATAATTCCGCAAGCAGTTCCTTTGCCAAGTAAATATACTTTGTACGTATGATTCGAGCAAATAGTCCGACGTAGATTTTCTTACAAAGAGTAGAAGCAACCCTTAGGATCTTAAAGTTTGATCAGACTATTAGAATACAGCTAGAAATGTATGCGGCTTCTTCTCTCAACTTTTGCTTTTAGAAATTTACTTTCCTTAAGGATTATGCAGTTTCTCATCTCTTGTTTTATACTAATATTACTTTATGTACACATAACTAGAATTATATTTCTATTTAATTCAAAACTAGACTAATTACACATACTCTAATTACTTTACTTATTCCGAAACGTTTTTCTTGACCAAAAATATTATGTATTATCAGCTTTAAACTTACAACCAACTGCGCTAAATCCGATGTAATAAATATATCTTAAATAACCTCTACTAAATCTCCTATATCAACTTTTTAGCCACGTTATTAATGGCCTCAGTTTTTATTTACTATTTACTTGCTTAAAAAATAGGCTATAAACTAAGATGCTTAATTTTTCTTTTTATTTTACGCGTTACAATTTTTTACACATTTTTCACAAAAGTGAAGCCGATTGCATATTTAAACTAGGTCGTTACAATCAGGGAAATTAAAATACAAAATAGAGGAAGAAGAATGAAAGATGATTGACAAAAAACTAAAATCAACAGATTTCTTATTTTTTCCCTTTAAAATAAAAATTCACCTTTAAAAAAATGTGAATGAAAACTCAAAAGACAATTTAGAACATTATTTTAAGCTATAAAGAAAGGAAAGAAAATGATAAAATTTGAGAATACTTACCTAATTGTTTTGACACGTAATATTTCATTGCATTTTAAAAAACGAGTTTCTTCGTAAACTGATATTTATTTTTTCTTTGTTTTTTATACTTTTTAAAGATATATATCAATAAATTATAAAAAAGAAATTAAAAAAAAGTTGAAAAGTTTAGTGCAAAATTCGGTAGAAATGATTTGGGAGAGGATTTGGGAAAATGACCAATAATCGTTGATGGAAACAAAAATGAACTTTAATTCCTAATATAAAATTAAATACCAGAGAAAATTTTCTTTCACCATTCAGAAAATAACAAAGGCCTTTCCAATAGGATTATTTGTTACGAATGCTAATTTTGCAAATTTTTATATACATAATTGAAAGAGAATAAACGTCTTATTGTAAGGAATTCTAGCAATATTTTAAAATTTAGATTAAAAATCAAGAAAACATTTATTTTTGTATCTGTCTTTATAATAATGAAAACGCAAGTTTTTGCTATGTCCAAAAAAGTAATTATTGATATGTGTCAGTTTAAGTAGCTTATCGTACCTATTTGCAAAAGCAAAAAAACTTTATAAGTAATGAGAAAAAATAATAAGTAGAAGCTTTTTGTAGCATTTAAAATTAATGAAATAAAGTTATCTATGGAAAAAAAATGCTGAAAGGAACTAAATAAATACAAGAAAATAGCAGGTACTTAATAATTTTAATAGCTTTGACAAAAAGTAAATTATATAATCATATCCATTACTGTTTTTAGTATCTAACATAGAATTCTATTACTGTACATTTTAAACTACATGAAACGTAAAAAAAGAAGAAGAAGAAATTTAGTCAATTTTCAGAAGTAAAGAGGAATTCCCTTTGAGGCAAGAAGAAGCACTTTTTGTTAAAAAGGGTTTTTGTCCCTTTGTCTTAAGTAAATTATACTTTATGTTAATGAAAAAACCATTTGTCTAAAAAACCGTGGATAATTTAATTTTATGAAATTAACTTTTTCTTCTTTAATCTACTTTAATTTTCAACATTTTATTTTCCAAAAAATTAATTTACTTTTTGTATTAATAATAAAATTCTATTTTTATTTAATCTAATAATCAAAGGGAAAGGCTGATTTTAACCTGAATTTAAAATACTAAAAATCAATAAAATATTAAATATTCAAGCATAATTTTATTGTATTAAAATATGAAATTTAAAATTTTACGTTTCAATTATAAATTTAAAGCATTAGGTAAAAGTAAATAATTGTAAGACATAAATTTTCTTTATTATTGTTGAACAAGTTAAAGATAAATTACAAAAGTTGAAGCAAGAGTTTACTTAAGAGTTTAGTATTATTGAACTCTTTACACAAGCCATCCATGCAAAACCACTGCTATTAGCTTACAGTTTGACTTTAAAAATAAATTTTTATTAATATTATAATTCAAATGCTAATACCTTGGAAGAAATATTTAACCAAAAGAAACTTTTCAGGATTTTATGTTCGATCAACGACGACTACAAGATCAATAATAATCTTGGCGATTTCCAGTTATTAAAACTTCTTAAGAAATTAGCCTAGAAAATCGTCGAGTCGGCGCAAAAATAAAGAAAAAAGGCGAGACTCTTAAGAGTTTTAATTGATTAAAAAAGTTCTTTTTTCATTTATTCTTCGTTCAATATTGCCATAAATATTAAAAGATCCTTTTATTAATAAAAATGGAAATAAAATACTCGAGCTAGCATCTAGAATATAAAAATATAAAAATAAGTATTTTAGATATTTTAATAGAGCTCAATCAAGTAATTTTTTTTTACGTCTTTGCTACTGCGAGTACTTATTTATTATTCAGGGGAGCTCATTAAGCATTTTAAAAATTTTGCAATAATAAAGAAAGTTAAAAATTTATTGAAATTTTATTACAAGTGACTGCATAATCAAAAACAAGCTTAAGACAAAGATTCTTTTTCAAAGAGGAAAGAGTTAATAATTAATTGAGTAGAAAATGCAAAAATCAAAGATAAAATTTCAAATGATAAAAAAAAATTCTAGCAAGCAAATTTTCGTTTCAAAATAAATATTCGAATGCTATGAATATTTAACAGTTTATCATAATAATAAAGAGGGTTTTGCTTGTTATTATCATATAAGATAGGAATTAACTTGCAATTAGGTTAAAATAAATGTTGCATAAGAATTGAGAAATTATCACCCTTTATAATCAGAGCTGTGAAACGGCGATTTTTAAAACTTTATAGGTCCGGCTTGAAATAAGTAAAAATTTTGCATAAAATATAATAATTTACATTTAAAAACATTTTATAATTAAAATAACTATTTAAAATATCCGTTTGAACAACTATTTTAACAAATCAATTCAAGCCGGACCTAAAGTTATAAAAATCGCCTTCACAGCTCGAATTTTTTTTTTGAAGTAGGGAAGGGCCGGACTCAAAAGGAACAACAAAATATTACTTACAGAATATGTAAACTTTTTTAAAATATTTGCAAATAGAATCGATTCATTTCCCCTGTATTAAAAAAAGAAAATGTTTAGTCATGGTCAGTAAAATGCATTAGCATTCCAATTTAATATTTAAGCTTTGAAATTGTTTAACGATGCCCAAATCTGAGTTTCATACATTATACCAGGATAAACACAAGAGAAGAAAAAATTTCTAAGAGTACGTAGTATTTATTTTAATCACCCTAGATCCCTTTTTTTTAATCCATAGTCTTAGTCACTTTATCAGTTCTATAATTAGCGTGAAAATTTAATGAACTTTCAAAGTAATATCAAGATCGATCTTTGATATATTTTAATCCATTAAGAGCTCAGACTAGAATCATCCATTCTATAATCATTATTATCAATCATTACCCTTGCACCAAACGTCACAATTTTACATTATCAGGATACATTTTCAATAGCAAACAATCATTATAAGTATTATGAATTTTTTTTAATATTGGGAGTGATTCTAGAAATTTGCTCAAAACTCAATGAATATTCTTCTCCTGTAAACACGAGTACTTTAAGAAAGTAAAATTTACTAGTAAAAGCTCACTTTTGGTTTATTTAGACACTCGTGTACAATAAAAAAAAGCTCAAAAATCTTACATCTTCTATTTGATAAATAAATAAAATGTTCGTATATTTTAATGAATAAAATTTATTTATACTAGCAATGAATAGAAAATGAGGATAGAATTAAAATGATTAAATTACGCGATAAAAATAATTGTTATTAATAATACAAACAATAAGAAAAGACTTTGTGTTACAAAAGCCACAAGAAACATAAGTAAATCCCTATCTAAATACCATTTTCCCGGGTAAACCTCAACTCGTGAGGAATTCTATATTTAGTTATACGTGGGGATGTATTATACAATAATAAAGGTGTATCAAGACTTACTCAAGGGCTAGACGTTAAGTGTCGTCTTTCTATTGACTCGTGTGCGTTAAATACAAGAGATTTAAAAGGGCACTATCGCTAATCGCCTGAAAGACTTTTAATACCGTGTTAGTGCATAATCAGATTTACATAGAAATAATTTAAAATTTAAATCTAGAAGAAATTACTTAATGCTATTTATGGATGTTTCAAAAAGTCTAACATGCGGTATATATTTGGTTTTCCTTCGAACCCACCGAAACATAAGTTAAAGCACATAAATCTTGTACGCTCACGTAACCCTAAAATGTATACTATAGAGATATATTTATTTCCTTCTCTCGCTCTAAACTTGTGGTTTTCAATTGATATTACAGGTTTGCTGTTTCACCGAGGCGTATTAATGTCCGGCAGTGCGCTTTCGCCTTGGGCGCTCATAAGGGGAGCTGCCAATTATGCGACTCAAGTGGCTAAGAATCTTAATTGTTCGGTAAGAATCTTATATTTTATTTCTACAAAAGTACTAATTGATTTTCTTTTAATTAACTTTAATATTATTGACTTTACTAATTGCTAGGAAAAATTTTATTTTATTTTTCTTTCATTCGCTTTTCTTTATAAGTTTCTATAAAAGGACTTTATTTTTATTCGCTTTATTAACTTAATGAGACTTTGATTTTTCTTTCTGTATTTCCAATTAATTTTTCCACAGTCGTCAGGAGATTCGCAATTATTATTAAAATGCTTGAGAGACGTGCCATTGAATACTCTGCTGGCGGTGCCCGTCCAAGGATTAGAATTCGCACCAGCTTTTGGCCCAAGCATAGACGGAGTCGTTATTGACCCTGGCGAACCAGAAGATCAAGATTACACAGTACAAGTTGATACGATCAATACACTTAATAACATTCTTTTAAGGAAAGATGTTATTGCTAAATTATCAAGGTAAAACAAATACAGAAATTCACTTTATATTTCTAAGAATAATTGAAAAAAAGTACTTTAAAAAAAAAAAGTGTTAAATTTTTCACTAAGGATTCTTTTATTTCTTTACTTTCGATTCAATGAATTATATAAAGGAAGTTTTTCACTCGTAGTAGTTGGTTCTTTTCATAAAACATAAGCTTTTTTATTCCTTTTGTAAATTATTGATTACTTAAAAAGAAAAATTTAATTATTATTCAAGAAAGAAATTTTTTCAACTCTTTAAATATTTACACAATAGCTAACTTTGATAAAATAAAGCTAGAATTTATGTAAAAATATATCAAATTGTGTAAATGTAAATACAGCTTTTATTTTTATGTATAATAATTAAATTCAACAAAAAAAATCGTTCTTTTGGAAACAAACAAAATATAAAATTTTTTTTTCTGGCTTATGTAAAACTAAAACTTTGTTTTTCTAACGTTATCAAAAATTTTTAAAATAAAAAAGTATTTTGTATATAAACGTCTTATATCTATATGGGAGGAAATTTCAAAATTTTCGACTGATCAAGCAGGCAAGCCTTCTTCTTCTTCATTTTAAAATATTCTTTTAAGAATTCTAGCTGAAAATTAGTGTAATTTTTTTTCCGGCGCGTAATTTTTTATTTAAAACTTTTGGGAACGGTTATTTTTTAATAAAACTTGAATGTCATTTAAGTTTTTACTTAAAAACCTGCTTTTATATTTGAAATCAGGGAAAAATTGTAGACACTGAAAACCTTAATGATATAAGATTATCACACGGTGTAGGTACAGAAATTATAATAACTTTTAAAAAATATATGTATCTGTTAACCTAGCTGTTAAAATAAAATTCAATTTTCGAATTTAGATTCGATCGATCGAATCTAGGTTTCGATTGGTTGAAGGTGCCAAAACAGAAGCGATATCTTAGAAATAGCAAGAAAATTTTTAACTTAGATAATACGCATTACAGGAAAGTAGATATAAGGCAAAACCGACTTTTAAAACTAGTAGAACTTTCTCACCGACCTAGATTCCAGTAGTTTTGGGCAAATATCCATACATTTTTAGAACTTTTGACCAACCGTATGGGAGGTTTCGGGAAGTTTCAAATTATTTTAAATGTAAAAAATTAATATTTTACGAGTAAAAGGAAATAAAAAAGAATTTATTAAGGTCTTATGCAGCATGGACAAACAAAAATAATTTTTTTTATCGCATTCTAAATTATCGACGCTACATAAATATGTGACATCATTAATTTCAGGTTATTTACACAGTTTTTATTTATTTATTTAAAATTAAAGTCTATAAGGTAGGGAAAATAAATTGGAAATTTAATTTTTGATCATTTATTTATCATTTCCTACTAATTTTAATCTCCTGTGTCATCATTATATTTTTTCAAAGCTCCAAAGTATTGCTCCCATAAGATCAATGTTAAAGTTCGGATTTTTATTTCTTAATTAAAAAAAAGTTAATGCTCTAAGAGGGGTAAAATAAAGTTTATTTAAGTTTTAAAACGATTAAATTTTAATAATTTTCCTATTTCATTAAGCTCTGTCATCATTTTTTTCAAACTGCATAATACCTTAATGGAATTTCGGTAAAAATTCCTGTACTCCAGTCAAAATACGGGAGGAGGTTGTATTTTCACTGGCGAACACGAGATTCGCCCTATTATAGGTTTTATGGACACGAAAATCGGGTCTTTTCGTAAAGAAATGGGGTTTTCACCCTTAAATTTGCAAAAGCTACTCCCAAAAAGGGTTTTTTTTTACATATTCGCACTTTGAGCGCTCAGATTTACACGATACGAGGTTTTTGGATCACTGATCAAGAATTTTGACTTCTTTTTCATAAATAATTAAAATTTTACTACCCTAAATTGGCTAAAACTACCCCCGAAAAGGGGGTATTTTTGATATTTTAGTATTTTTAGCATTCAGGATATGCCCATATAGATTTTTTGGGTCACTAATCAAGAATTTCAACTTCTTTTTCATAAATAATAAATATTTCACCCTTAAAGGTACTACCCCTTAAAGAGGTGTTTTTATTATTTTCGCACTTTGAGCGTCCAGGATAGGTTTTTTGGGTCGCTATTCAATAATTTGGACTCCTTTTTTGTGGTGAAATATTGATTATTTATGAAAAAGAAGTCAAAATTCTGTATTAGTGACCCAAGAAACCGATATGGGCATATCCTGGATGCTAAAAGTACGAAAATATCAAAAATACCCCCTTTTCGGGGGTAGTTTTAGCCAATTCAGAGGTAAAATTTTAATTATTTATGAAAAATAAGGCAAAATTCTTGATCACCGACCCAAAAAGCCCGTATCGTGTAAATCTGAGCGCTCAAAGTGCTAATATGTAAAAAAAAAACCCTTTTTGGGGGTAGCTTTTGCAAATTTAAGGGTGAAGACCCCATTTCTTTACGAAAAGACCCGATTTTCGTGTTCAGCGACACAAAAAACTTATAATAGAGCGAATCTCGTGTTCGCCAGTGAAAATACAACCCCCTCCCGTATTTTGACTGCAGTACTGGTCCTAAAATACGATGTGTAACCTTCAAGTTATGGAGACACAAACATACTTAGACGTCCGTCAGGGTACCTTTTTTCTCACCATAGCGCGAAGAGTTACTAACATCTATTTGATATGGTATATGTAATTAAAGCTGCATAAGTTTTCGAATTTTTATAAAAAATAAAATAGCTAGATAATCCAAAAAATGAATGAGAAAAATAAAAATGAAAAACTATGAATGCCTATTTTATACTTAAATTTGAAAATTTCATCCCATATACGAGTTGTTAAAAAAATTATATATCGTGTTAACTCAGTTTACACTATATATATTTTTTTATAAAAAAAACTACTCATATACAGGCTATACGCTGTTAAAAAAATATAATTTATCTTTTTCTCGATAAATATTTTATTCATGCATAATAAAAATGAATTTACGCTTAAATAATTATTTAGACTTAAAGTGTATATTACTTTATTTTTTGAAATTAAAACTCATGAATTAGAATGTTATTAAAAGCTAAGTACGCTATATTTTTTCTTTTATAAGCAGGAGAGAAAAACTAACAGCGCTATATTTTAGTAAGAATTTTTTTTTTCCCGGATAAAGAGAGTTTGTAGTATAAACAAGAACCAGATTTTCAAGATTAACCAAGATAAAATAACCCAAGAGAATCTTTCTTTATATTTTTTTTAAATTTACAAACATTTACCTTTTTTAAAATATATATTTTAAAACTTAAAAATACGCTTGAATAAATAAAAAAACTTAGTTACGGTGTATAGTTTTAAAAAATAAAACAAAATTAGCCTTAAGGCGCTTTGCTAACAAACTTGACGAAGGGACGATCAAAAATTTTATTAGCTTTAAGGTAAAATTAGAAAACTTTTGTTAAATTTAATTTTATACTCCGTATTACATATTTAAGTCTCCAACAGTTTTTATTATTTGTGCGTTTTTTTTATAAACCCTTGTCGGCTTTAATAAAAACAAAAACTTTTTTTCCAACGCATGTTTACTCGCAAATGTAGCGAGACCACAATAAAAAAAAGAAAAAAATACATGCAAAGAACTAGTTAAACGTTTCAACGCGAAACTCATAAAAGAGATGAAATTAAGCTTTTCTGGTTCGTGGTTCGTGTGCACGCTAACAATTTACACGTCGTAAACTTTTCAAATTGTCATTTACGCTTCTGTTAATATCTAACTGCGATATAGATTTTTCATTTTTCATACGTACAATAACAAAGCTTTCGCGTACTGGTCAACTATAAAAAAGACATTTTGAACAAACATTAAACATTCGACAACACATTAAATTTTCATATTTATTTTAATTATTGCGTGTCTTTGAAATAATATCGTAAAAGCTTTATATAATTTATGAAATATGCTCTAATTATGGGTTTAATTAAAAACATTATTTATTTACATATGGTTAATTTATTTACACCCTTATAAGAGTCTTTCTGTCTATTGGACAACAATACGAAATGTTTCTCTCCTTTGGTTTTGTGCATTTTCTTTTTTCGATTTCTAATTCTTTAAATATTCCATCCAAATATGGCCCATAATTACTTGCCCAGCCTTGTTTTAATTTCTTTGTCAAAACTTCGCAATTTTCTAACTTCATGCATTTGCAGCCTCGTCCTGAAAAAAAGATTATTAAATTTAATCGAAATTTTCTTAAATAAGAAGCCAAACACATTTTATTTTTTCAGAAACCAATACTGCCCCGAGGTATACGTAAACTGAAAAAAAATTTAACTTGTGACACGCAAATTTATTTTTTTGAACTACTGCAAACGTCTTAAAATGCAAAGAAAATTAAAAAGAAATGAGTTTTACTCATTTAAAATGCGTGCATGGTGCAACCGATTTTTTTTTTCAGTGTAAGTATACAAATTACTGACTGCCAGGTTTTTTCGCTTTAAACTTGGTTACATTTTAAAGGATAATGAGAATATTCAGGCAACTTTTATATTAGTTTTAATATGTAATTTATTTAAGATTTTAATCAGTCCAAGCAAACTCAAAGCGAAGTAATCCGACGGTATTTAAGGACGCTCTGTCCACCACTGGGTGTTTTTTGCGCAGCATATTTTTAACTAAAATATTTTAACCATATATTTATTTATAATAATTTTTTAATGAAAGAATCAATGCTTTTCAGTATTTAGTACAAGAATATAAAAAAAAAATTGAAAATGTTTATTTGTTTAAACAAAATACGACCTGTTAAATTTTTGAAATTTTTGGGTCATAAAAGCCTGAGTTCCCAGATCTGGGCTACTTGGATCAAAATTCTGCTTGGCTCATATTGAAGATCATTCAATTCTAGGTGGAGGTATCGCGGGAAATTTTTCGCTGAACCTTTTCAGTAATGAGTTACAGCTAATTGTTTATAAAAAAAAAGTTAAAAATTCTCTAAAATTTATTTTTTTATTAATTACTGAAAAGGTTCAGCGAAAAATTTCCCGCGATACCTCCACCTAGAATTGAATGATCTTCAATATGAGCCAAGCAGAATTTTGATCCAAGTAGCTCAGATCTGGGAACTCAGGCTTTTATGACCCGAAAATTTCAAAAGTTTAACAGTTCGTATTTGTTTAAACAAATAAACATTTTTAATTTTTTTTTTATATTCTTGTACTAAATACTGAAAAGCATTTCATTAAAAAATTATTATAAATAAAATATGGTTAAAATATTTTAGTTACAAATATGCTGCGCAAAAAACACCCAGTGGTGGACAGAGCGCCCTTAAATTGTTAGACTTTTCTAATTGGCTTTTTCTGTGTAATAAATTGAAGCTTATAAGAGACTGAAAATTTTTCGCATTCTTTGCCTCAAAAAATAGGCGCCAGTCAAAACTCAGAATTGTAGTTTAGCAGAATCAGCACCAGATAAGAAGTTTTCAATAAAATACACTTAATCATTTTTAAAATTAATATTGCGATATTCAGTTTTTTTTTATATTAGTTATTCTTTAAAAAAATTGATCTAAAAGGTGCCGAAACTACTAAACAGCAGTTCTGAGTTTTGGCTGGCGCCCGAAAAGTTCACTATTGACTTTATAAAAAAAAAAATAACTTGCTCAGTTCATTTCTTGAATATTCAAATTTAAAACGAAATCTTGATTCTACATTAGAAATTACGTAAATCAAACAAAGCGCAAAAAAAATATTTTTAATAGATGTCATTGCAGGTATTTTAAAAAAAATACTTTGTTAAGAATAGAAACAAAAATGTTATACTAATCTAGAAAAAAAAAATCAAATTTTGTTCACTTTGATAAATTTTAATTATCCAAAAATAAACTCTTATCTGTATACTTTATATTTTTCATGGTAAATTTTAATTTTTAATTTTGTAGTAAATTACTTTCGTAAAAATGATAAGAATTGTAATGTTAAAACATATTAAACATGATAAAATAATCTAAATCACTGGTTCTAAATACATTCTTAATCACATCATAAAATGAATCACAAAAAAAATACTGTTTATTTAACAATTCAAATAAACCAAAATCTATGAGTCATTATAATTTTTTTTGTAAAATAAATTAAAGATATATTATATTAGAGACAAAATTCGAAAACGGTCACCACCTGTTAGCCTGACCTCTCAAAACTTAACCTCAGATTTATGGTAGAAGGAGTCACACATTTAAAGTATGAATCTTTAGCTAATCTCAGCTCCCTAGGTCTTAATCTGTCCGAGTTATGCCCGATCAAACTTTTTCGGTGTTTTTCAATTTTTCTAGTCGTTTTTTATAGAAATCTACTAAAAT
Organism: Anagrus nilaparvatae; assembly: GCA_022575985.1. Lineage (NCBI taxonomy): Eukaryota > Metazoa > Arthropoda > Insecta > Hymenoptera > Mymaridae > Anagrus > Anagrus nilaparvatae. The sequence continues at coordinate 2,318,074 of JAKSXM010000040.1, read as the reverse complement.
AAGCGAGTTATCGTGAAAGCAAGATTTTTTAAAAGTTTACCCGTTTGGTATAATTACCATATCATACCATACCACGTAGTAGTAGTATAGAAGTAGTAGTAATAGTAGTAGTAGTTTTTTTTTGTTTTGTGTAGGAAATGCAATTACGCATACTGAATGCTCTTACTTTTCGGGTATGTGGGACTCCTTATACCTGCTAAAACTCCACTCCCTTTCTGCCTTATAGGAAATTACCCCGGAATCGATTAAGGCCTACACACAGCTCCATGCTCACGGTTCATAGTCCATGAACACGCATGCGTACAACTAGTTTTTAAATATGTGTTTGTAACGTTCTACATATACGTATTAGCAACACATATAAGAAATCATGGACTATGAACCGTGAGCATGGAGCTGTGTGTAGGCCTTTAACACATTACTTCAGGGTAATTTCAAGGCCATGTATTTTCAGAAGCTGAAAATCCTTTCATTTAATCCATACATTTTTTTCTTTAGTAGTAGTAATTTTTTGAGGGGTATATGTTGGGTAATGCCTAAGCCTAATTTTTTTAGCATTTTCAAGCAAATCTCGATTTTGCAAAAGAGTTATTTTAGATTTTTTAGAATTATTCTGAAAAGGTTCATCAAAATTACTTCATATTGGAAATTTCACAAATAAATCTGATAAAAATAAACCTTAACCAACAAATTTTGGAATCTATCTCGAGTAGTTTCTGAAATCAAGAGGATAAAGTTTCTGGAACATACATACCTACATACAGACATTTGATAGAAGCATGTTAGAGCCATCGGAATGACTTGGGGACAAAATTTCTTAAATAATTAGACATTTTTAGGAGCTTTATATTTTTTCTCCTGACAAACTTATAAGATGAGATTTCATCTATGTATTGGATACAAGGGGTAATCGTTCTAATGACTGAAAAAATTGGTTTAATCGGCCATAACTTGGACAGATTAAGACCTAAGGAACTGAAGTTTACTGAAAATTCATACTTTTAATGTGACCCCCCCCCCCTCCATAAACCTGCAAGTAAATTTTGAAAGATCAACCTGGAAGGTACTGACCGTTTCACGAATTTCGCCTGATTAAAAATAATAAAAATTTTTTCTGTAATTTTTAATCCATTATAAAATTACCCAAAGTTTCTATTAAAAAGCGTAGAAAATTTTGTGTAGCTTTCAAATGGTTCAAATATGTAGTATAAACTATCAGAAAATTTAGATACACGTGATAAAATAATTGTACAATTTTATTTGGAAAAAAAAATTGAATTTTTCAAAATTTATACCTTGAGAGAAACCTTAATATCTTTGATAAATCAAATTCCTCAATAAGTTTCACCCCTGTAACCCTTTTTACATGTGTATAAATACATATACTTCCATATTTATTCATTTGAATTTTATCGCTATTTTATCCCAACCCCATGAGTTTTAAATTTTCGAGGTTTCACTGCACATTTTACAAAATCAAACCAAAAACATTTTTGAAATTTTATTTCATATTTTCTTTGCATTAAAAAACTAGCTAATGATCCAAAAAAATGTTTAAAACCAACTATATAAGGTCTACGTTGCCTTCTTTAAAAAAACTGTAATTGTCTTAAACGGTTTAGCAATAATTATTTATTAAATTGCGTATAAATAACGCAGGCGCCCACATGTGAATTTAATACCCAAAAAAAACTTTAAAGATGTTACTTATATACATAGCACATAATATATTTACATTTTCATATCTCGCATCCATCTGGATTATCCGCAGATATTTCGTGAGATAAATATTTACATTGATGGCAACGTTCTCCTTCGACGTTTTTCTTACAACGACATTGACCATTTTCATGGCAGTTTAGATCAATCGATCCTGGAACATTACAACCACAACTCACGCATGCTTCAGAATTTGAAATATCCAATTCGCGGTTACGATAATGAGAAGGCTTGCAAACTTCACAATATTGACCCTCAGTATTATGTTGACAATTATCACAAACCCCTCCTGATATTCTACCTGATCTAACGTAAATAACATCATCAAAATGGCAATTATTTGTATGATCGTTGCAGTCACATTTTTTACATGCATTTATTTCCCTTCCTCTTGCTGGCTTCCATGGGAGATCATTGTAAAAATCTTCACATCTTTCACAATTAAGTCCTTTAGTATTATGAGAACATTCACATTTACTGTATATCATTTCGTCGTTATTTCTATAAATACCAGAAGAAGGTATACAACGAGAAGCATGACCATTGCATGAGCAAGATCCTACAATATTTAGGTCTTTAATAGCATAATAATTTTCTGCTTGAAGGGTCTTTAATTTTACAAAATTAATTCGAAGGTTAGTTATTTTTAAAAGATCTTGATGTGCATTCGAATACTTTCCATTCAGATCCGCATAAATGTTACTTGAAAGAACTCTGTTAAAATATAGATTTTTATTATTTTCAATTACTTCTATCACACAATTAATTTCTGATTTTATTTATCAGAAATAATCAATAAAAAAAAAAATTAAATTTTACTTGTAAATGAATTTTTTGTCGTCGGGTGATTCTGAATATTTCGATTGACAAATAATGTTATATTCTGTCTCTGAAAGTTTAGTAGAAATCCAAGGAAACGATTGAAAACAATTGTCTGCAAAATATCGGTAAACTTCCCAAGTTTTCCCAAAATCTGAAGATCGTTCTATCAGCATTGCTGCTGGTTTCGCAGTCACAAAATTAATAATTAATTCAGTGAATTCAAATTCAGCCTCAAGATCAAAACTAATTGAAACGTTTTCTACTCCATTTTCTGATCGCCACCAGGATGTTTGATTTGCCCTAAAAAAAGCTGTTAATAAATTATAATTGATAAAATAAGAACATTGAACTTACTTTGTCGAATTAACAACATTTTTTATATTATATTCATCATGGGTACTTGTATTGTTATTGTTTTTCGACCCTTTGTTACTAAATGTTGATGAAGAACGTAAGCGATGTTCACGTCCAATAATAAGATTTCCTGTTGGTGGGAAACACGATCTCTTATCACAAGGGTATCTACTCGAACGAATATCTACAATTTTTATTTTTATCATTTTATATTGAATCATTATTTTTATACATTAGCTTAGCAATGATTTTTAAAAGTTTAATTTTTCAATTTATAGCTAATAAAATATGTCATTTACAAAAATAAAAAAATTAGTTTAACCGATTAGCATCGGGTTGGACAAGAGTCAAGACGTGCCACTTAATATCTAGCAGCTTAAATTTTAACATAGAATTTTGTTGACATCATGTTACATAAAAAAAGTGTCAGAAATGCTTTATAGAATCCATAAATCAGTCCATTGACAAAAAGAAGACATGCTAAAGCCAAATTGTCCCATTGCCCATATGAGTACATACGTTTTCAAAAAAGATTTTTTAATTCTAAACTCATGTATTTGCCATTTTTTTCTTTACAATTAATCCAATTGTTTTAAAATTAAACCAAAAAGCTGAATCAGTTGGTTGAATTTTTAACCAAAGCAGCATTACAATATGTAATAAATCATACGACACTTTTGTGATTTACACTAAAAGTACTAAAAAATTTCTATTTTCATTCAAGTATCTCAAAATCCTAATGTAATAAAATCTAACGGGTGGATCCGAAATTTTTTTTTTTAGACTTGAAAATTATTACTATAATTAATTACTAAAATTAATTACTATACCTTCTGGATTCGAAAATCCTCTTTCTTCTGACGTCATTCCATAAATAGTTTGCGAAATACCTGTACAAAATAAAATCACTTTATATCCTGTTTTATGTAATAATTTCTAGTTCCAAAGTATTTTTTCCTGAAAGTACTATACTAAAAATAGACCTTTGTACCAATTTTTAGTTCCCAATATTTATTCTCGATTTCTAACAACCATATTTGCTAATAAGTAAATCATACACTGGTTTTATAAAAAGTAACAGCTTTTGAAAATTCTTTGTTCACAAGTTTTAAAGACTATTGCTGTACAAGCGCAGCATTTTTAACCATCCCCCCCTCATAACCAAACCTAGATTAATAAGGAGAGACCAGAACATTTGGGACACAAAATCACAAATAGTTATGTATGACTTTAATATGTTGAAATAATACCAAAAATACCTTTCGTTTATTCCAACAAGTTTTTTGGACCTAGAAACGCAGATCTCAATGTCATGACCATGTTACAAAATAGGTTTTTTAGTCAATTTTCCAAATCACACTGTCATCTTAAAATTTTACCAAAATACTTTTGATTGGTTTCATTTTTTTTGTCTAAGTGGCACCTTCCAATCCTTGTAAACCAAAATTTTTTATCATCGATTCTCTCATCGCTATAGACTTTTTTTCTGTCATAAAAAATGCGGTTTTCGACGATTGAAAGGTGGCACTTATACAAAAAAAAATGAGATCAAGCGGAAGGTTTTTGAATGAATTGCAAGTGGACAATGCTATTTGGAAAATTGCCTAAAAGTCCTATTTTATAAGATTGTTTTAACATTGAGCTCTGCTTTTCTAGACCCTGAAGTCACATTATAATAAACAGGGGTATCTTGGGTATTTTTTCAACATATTAAATTCATTCATGACTATATGTAATTTTGTGTCCCAAATGTTCCGATCTCCACTAGTAAGTAGTAGCATCCAAAAAATTGTCAAAAAACTCATATGATTTAGACTTTATTTAATTTCTCCGACCCATGAACAGATATCCTCGGAATTGATTAAAAAAACCATATATCATTACTGCCAGTATGTTGAACTATAATTGGTGGAAGGTTTTAGGCAGAAATTGAGTTGGGATCTATTTAAAAATTTACTTTATTTAAGGTGTTCTGATAGTGAAAGGCATTTTCTAAGTTGGTTCCTATATTATCGACACACATATACACATATATAAGTAGGCAAACTGGCATGGGAAATTTAAGTATTTATTTACCATATTATCAAATTTCAATATATGTATCATCTATAATACTTTTTATAAAGTCCTAAGATGATCTCCCAAAGAGAAATGTTAAACTGCCTATTTCTTATTCTTAATTAAAAGAAAATTAGGCAGGCAAAGTTGCTAAAAAATTTTTTTTAGTTTCTTATTAATTTATGTTTGGTAATTTATCATTTTCATTCATTTCTGTCATCAAAACTTCCCACTATTATTAATTCGCATTAATTCTCCTCTATATTAATTGTAGTATACCTTGTTCTTTAAAAATAAAAACATAAGAAATGACGTAATAACGAAAGAATATTTTTTTTCGATATAAATCCCGGATACATTATGTTTTATTAAACACTACAATTAATATAGAGGAGAATAAATGCGCAGTGGAGTCAGGGCTTAATACGTAATTTCAGGTTGCAGGTACTCGAAAACATTTTACGGCTACAAACCTCTTTTACCAGGGCATTTACAGATTAAAATATCAATAATTTCTTTGACTTACCAAATATTATAACATATAGTAAATGTATTTTAAAAATAACTAAATGCGAATTTGCTTGTTTATTAATCATTTTTTTTTTCCAAATTTAATTTTACTTTTGTTAAAAAAGTACCTATGTTCTACAAGCGACTTTGGTGAAAAAAATCATCGTAGTAAGCTAAAAACTTCTTTTCAACTTCAATATTAAAATTAAATGTTTTGGGGCGCAAAACAATAACAGAAACTGAACTGTCTCGACTTTCTCCTATGTCTTATTCGCAGTTATTCAAAATTTTGATTGGTGTAAAATTTTATTATATTAATTTTGATTGGTTTTAAAAAAATAAATAAACTCAGGGGAAGGATATCCGGAAAGTGATTAAAATTCTTATATCATTTGTTTGCAGAAAAAAATAAAATAAAAATAAAAAAAAATTTTATCTGCACACAATAAACTTGATACTTTATTTCAATTATAAATAATAATATAAGGAGAAAATTGATTCTTAGAGGTAAAATTAACTTGTCAAGTAAAAATTTTAACTTTGTATTAAAATAGAACTTGCAAAATAAGAATAGTAAAATTTAGTCTTCTTTAAGCAGGAAGAGCCAAGGGGCGGTCCACTCAGAGCACAGTGATTGTGCGCCTGGTGTGCGTCTGGAGTGCGAACAGTGTGCGACCAGTGTGCGCCAAATTTGTGAATCATTCTGGAAGCGCTGCTAATGCTTCAAATTGATTTAATAGGAAGGGAACAATTTGTTTTATCAAAAAAACCTCCCGCGCACCCTCTTTTTAATCTTATAAGGCTTTTGTAGGACTTCCGAAAAATGCAAATATTTTTATTTTATTTATAAGATTAAAAAGAGAGTGCGCGGGAGGTTTTTTTGATAAAACATGTTGTTCCCTACCTATTAAATCAATTTGAAGTATTAGCAGCGCTTCCAGAATGATTCGCAAATTTGGCGCACACTGGTCGCACTCCAGGCGCACACCAGGCGCACAATTACTGTGCTCTGAGTGGACCGCCCCTTGGGAAGAGCTTTATCGTCATACGCGAAAAATTAATTTCACTTAAATAAACTACTTTTACCCTACAATTAGACTCACTGGTTTATCTAGAGCTTAAGAACAATTTTTATTTTAAAAATTTAGTTTTAATCTTGAAAGTCCAACTAATTTTATGTAAATAAATACAAATAAAAGCTGGCGATCTGAATGATTTAAAAGATTTGCACAGACAGAAAAGTCAACAAACCAAAAACCAAATATTTTACATACAAATGCAGTTCTCTGTAACTTTAATCATTTAAAAGATAAAAAATATCATAAATGATTAAAAAATATAATTGAGCCGAAAAAAAATAAATAAATATAAACGATAAACATAAAATCGTTCAAGTTTAATCGCAAAAGCGTTGATGCATGTCGTTGACGGAAAAAAAAAAACTGAACGTTCGATCCTATGCAAAGGAAGCAAACCACGGGTATGGAGGTATAGTTAGCTATTCAAGCCCAAGGGTTACGTATGTATATATTCGATCTACTGAACATTTTATCTAACTTTATATAAATATGTATAGTGGGGAATAAAAAAAAAATAAAAAATAATAATAATAAAAATAAAAAAAAGTTTTTTGATCGAGTATACATGAAAAGTGCATATAAACGAATTTATATTATATATGACGAGAGAGAAACTCTAGGTTTTTGGCGCAATGCAGTTTATGACAAAAGATAAAAAAAAAAAAGATTATTATTATTTGACTTTAAGTCATTTATTATACTTTTTTTTTTGTTTTTTCATAAATTATTATAAAATAATAAATATATCGAAAAATATATATTTCTTTAAAAGCTCAATTTTTGCCTCGATCGAAATTTATGACTTTGAAATAATATTGCTCGATAAATCTTTATTTTTATAAATAAAAATAAATATTTTATAGGTACGATCTAATGGTTGGCGTCGTTAAATCAGAATCATATTTTTCTTTAACGGCTGAGGATACACAATACGGTATTGAAGCTGACAGGCGAACAAAAATATTACGGGAATTCGTTCGTAATACTTACACTTATCATCAGCCAGAAATTTTAGCAACTATTATCAACGAATACACGGATTGGGAGAAACCGATTCAGCATCCTGTTAACATAAGGTACGTTCTCACTAGTTGTGGAAAAAGTTGGTACTTGAATATTTAAATGCCTTTTTTTCTGCTTTACAACAGGGACGAAACATTAGAGGCTTTAGGGGATGCTAATGTTGTAGCACCGGCAACTCGAACATCCGATGTGCACAGCCAATCCCACAGGAATTCGTATTTATATGTCTTCGAGTACCAAAGCAAGTTTTCGGATTACCCTCAGGTAAGGTTATAGAATATCGGTAACTGAAAGTACCCTAAAGCTCATTTTAACTCTGCATACATCGAAACTTTGAGCAAAATGCTATAATACACTAATTGCGTTAAATCAAATGAATAATGAGTATTGAACTTTAAAATATATAATAACTTGTCACGTATTAATATTATATTCGTCCCTCTCTGAACCACAATGCAACCGCTAAACTTATTTAATCGATAAAACCAAAATTTTTAATAATTTAACACGGATTGAATTTCTGTTTAGAATTTTATATTTTTATTTATTTCTTTTTTCTTATTATTATTATTTTGTATTCTCGAGATATCGGTACGATATAGTTTACGTGTTATGACTTCAAGGAGCACTTAAGCTCATAATATAATATATAAAATAACTGTAGAGTAAAGTATATTATAGATAGAAAAAAAGCTTCAATGAAAATCTTCGATAAAATTTTTTTTTTTTCTATATACTTTTTGAACAACATATAATTTTTTATGATATTTTTAATAAAATATAATGAATAAATTATACAGCAAAGTTACTACAGTTTTACATTTATCTTAATAATTTCGATATTATTAATAGATTATAAAATTATTCAGTGCATTTTAGATTGCATTTATATTATGTACATAATAATAATCTAAACTATTGAAAATTGTTTTATGAAATTCCAATATCTTCACTCAAGGAATCAATTAACAAGCATTTATAAAACAATCTTTTGGGATTCTTTAAGAGAGAAATTTGGAAACAAAATTACATATACTATGTTGTAAACAATTTTTATAATTAATGAACAATTCGGAGGTAAAGAGGGGGGAGAGATATTATATCAACAACCTATTCGAGAAAAGACCTGCTGTATAAGTATTCCAGTCAATATGCACTAATTGACCTAAGATTGGAAACCGAATAAGGAAAGGGACTGCTACAGGTTTTTGAGTCACTGAATCTGATAATCCGAAGCTCAAAGTAGCTAGAAATAAGGGAAAAGCAGCAATAACTGCTTCTTTTTAAGGTTTTTTTTTTTTTCAATTTTTCGGAAGCAGAGCTAAAATTAACTAATTAATTGGATTTTTCAAAGAAAAGGTTCAAAGAAAATGAATTTTTAAATTAATATTTTTTAGTCCATTTATTACATATTTAATTAATAATTAATTTGAATACGACCTTTTTAGACCAATAATAATAAGCCTTTTCGGTTTATAACTCTTATTTGATAGGAGGATACAATTTGTATATCTTTTTATGCACCCAGTAGTTTGTTTTTCAATCAAAATGAATTTTTATTAAGATTTTGAAGTTAATAATTTGAAAAATAGAAATTAAAAATTATGAAAATGCTTTAAAAAATTAAGTAAAAAATTGATCACTTCTAAGTGTTATTTTCGTATTGATAAAGCTTGGTCCAACTTGTGAAAGCTGAAATTAGCCACTTTTTACTTAATTTTTAAAGCATTTTCATAATTTTTAATTTCTATTTTTCAAATTATTAACTTCAAAATCTCAATAAAAATTCATTTTGATTGAAAAACAAACTACTGGGTACGTAAAATAATATACAGATTGTATCCTCCTATCAAATAAGAGTTATAAACTGAAAAGGCTTATTATTATTGGTCCAAAAAGGTCGTATTCAAATTAATTATTAATTAAATTTAAGTTTTATAAACCGCAATTTAACGATTTAAAATCTATTTAAGTTTTTAAAGAAAATTTCAAAATGTTTTTTTTTATTATTTTCGGATTTTGAGACACTTTGAAGCCATTCTGAGAAGAGGTAAAGAAAGTAGAGGATGGTCAAAAAACAATACTTGATTCACAAAAGTTATTTGAATTCTGTCTTATTTTAGCCCCAATTCCCCAAATTTGATAAAAAAGTTGATATGAATTTAAATGGTCAGTACTTCAGTAGTCAAAACTAATTAATTGAGGAAAAATTTTATCATAGACTTTATTTAGTGATTGAAACTCGTACCTCAACATATCCAATTAGCTATTTTCTATCTTATAATTTCAAAATTGTAAATAACTCTAACCTTAATTTTTTTTAATTCCTAATCTAAATACTTCGCCTTCATAATTAGTTTATATCAATCAAGCTTAAATTAAAGTTCAGTATAGAGTATAAAATATATTTAACAGCTACACCGAATAAAAATATAAAATTTAATTAGAGTACAAAATAGTAAACAAAAAAGTGATCCAACTTTTTCATATATGATATTCACTTTGTCAATTAACAGTTTAGCGGATATATTAATAAACCTTATGAAAACTTGCTTTTATATTCATTAATTTGCGTATCTCCCTTTTCGCAAATAGTTTAAGCCTGTATTAGTGTTAACCAAGTGTAATAATGGCAATCAGTTAAAATAGAAATTTTTGCAATATTCTCCACAGAACTTTAAGAATAAAAAGAAAAATGTCACAGATGCTTGTATTGACTAAACTCAATAATTTTTGTAATTATTTTTAATTTACCTATACCTTTTGTTAGATAAATCTTTTTATTTTATCATAAATTGTAATTTTTTCTCTTCCTCATAATTTTGTGGTTTGAAGAATATTTTTTCAAATTAATCCTTTTTTCAATAAAGTTAATTGAATTCATTATTAAGTTAACTTAGCTTATTTGTCTATATTAGGTTTTAGTTATATCTTTTGATGCAGATTTTTAAAAATTTCTATTTTCTTTTCCTTGAATCATTTACATGCAGAATCTAATACTTTTTTATCACTTTCGAAATATCTTTATAATTAGTTCCATTTTCTTTTATTTACTTCTACAGATAGAATTAAAATTAAAGAATTATAGAATTAAAAAAAATTCTTAACATCTAATCAAGTTTACAATAATTCTAATGGAAAATCTCTTCTCTCGAAATGTGAACATATTATAGCTTGGACACTGTAAACATTTTAAGCTCTCTTGGATCTTCAAGTTTAACAGAGCTTATAAACTCAAACAAGAAGCCCAGAATAAATGCTTGTAAAAAACTAGGTATTTTAACATGACAGAATGAAAGTAAAAAATTTTTAATTTTATGAGCAATTAATTAAAAAAAAAGAGCACTTTCTAAGTGCTGACAAATCGTAGGAACGTAAAAGAATTTTTCACTTCCCTTTGTGTAACAAAGCTCATAAAAGAAGATAGCGGAAAAAACCTTTTTTTCCTAGCCAACATATCATCAATTTAAAAAAAAAAAGGAAAAAAAAGGGTAATAATAATAATCGCAAATTTTTATCCAAGCGAATTTCCATGCAGGTATAAACAATATCCATAAGAATTTAGTCTTTATTATATAAAAAGCATGACTTTGAATTCTCTAAAGCCTAATATAGGTAATAAACGAAAATCTCTTTTTTCTCTTTAAAAATATAAAATCCGTATAAGGGGGCCCAATTTAGTGAATTAGTCTAAGTATTGTTATCGTGGCTTTGTGAGAAAACCCGCATGCAGGTCAGGAAAACCGCCGACGCCTGAACTCATACGTTGCTATTATATCTGCTCTTTTATTATTTTTTTTTTCTCTTCGTTCTCTTTTTTTCAAACCGCATTTATGTATATCATACAGCAGAGTACCCTTTTGACTTTTTTAACAAAGTTAGAGGTGCGAATCGTATTTTTATAAAACACTTCTTTTCAATTGATTTTTGTCAGTATAGCTCTTTAATTATTTAAAAATACAACAATAAAAGATTAATCCACTTAAGTTCTAAACATAATAAACTACTCAGTCATTTTTAATCTAAACCAAATTTAATCTTCTGAAATGCATCCTTTTTTTTCTTATTCTTTTTTTAACCATCCAATCACCGTAAAAACTTTTCTTTCTTTTTTTAACTTAATTTATTACAATAAAATAAAGTTACTTATATATAGATATAAAACTAAGAATCTGATATCAAATGCCAGAAATACACAAGAAGAAGAAAAAAAAACGTATATAATACCTGTCTATTTTTATTGTACTTTTTACTTTATAGAACTTTTACTTTATTCATTTATGTTATAAAACTTTTATTTTTTTTTTTTTTTTAATTAAAAAAATTTTTTTGTTCAAATAAACTTTGTTACTATCGAAAATCGTAAATATTTCAAAATTCATACTGCCCTAGATATTGCACATGATAATATATTTATACCTATGGCTGGGAAATAATGAACACTGCGCGAGATCGTAGCTTACTATGGTGATTCACGTGAGATCTGGAAATCAACATGACTCTCTATGAAAATTAATATTTTTTCTCAATAGCTTTCGATACTACTTTCGGTGCCTATAAATAACAATGGGGTCAAAAATTGACTGAGATACTGAAAAAACTGGACAACTATTACTTTCAATTTGGACCTCTAACCAAACATTTATTTTTTCATAATTTTATCATGAAACATGTTTTTAGACGTATAAATATATTTTTTGTTAATAGAGAGGTACTCTGGTAATCTGAAAATCAAAGGGAGGGGTCAAATGTGTCCAATTACGAGGAGGATCCAATGAGACTTAAAATAATAGACCTAGACTTAGATATTTAATGAACATAAACTTTTGAACACAAAACTGAAAATATGTTTAAAGTCGTGAAGGAAAATGATGATAAGAAAATTTTACTTGAACACTTTTACTTGTACACTGTAAAAAGTAACTTCCTTAGATTTACAAAAAAAATAGAATTTGTTCGAAAAATTAGCGAATTTTCAAAAAATTTTGTAAATATTCGATAAAAATCGTAAATTTACTAAATTTAGTACATTATCGAAAAATTCGAGAATTTTCCATTTTTTTTGTTGTGATTTTACGAAAAAAGTTGTAAATTCACAACTATTTTTCGGAAATTTACAACTATTTTTTGTAAATTTTCGAGAAAAAAATGGTAAATTATCAATTTTTCTTGCGAATTCACAAAAAAAAATCTAGAATACTCGAATTTTTTGTTAATATACCAAATTTAGTAAATATACGATTTTTTTCGAATATTTACAAATTTTTTCGAAAATTTACTAATTTTTCGAAAAAGTTATAATTTTTTTGTTGATATAAGAAAGTTACTTTTTTTATTTTTTAACTTTACCACGGTCTAATTATAACTAGAATTTTTAATTAACCTATTAACGCCTAAGCGGACATCCTTGGACACTTGCATTTTTCGGTAATAAAAACTGCATATTTTAGGCTAAAAATCTCACCTAATAGGTAATTTGAGTCGCTCGTTTAATTTCCGGGGCCCGTTTTTTGATACAACTCCTGCAAAACGAGATATCAACCCCTAAAATATGGTAAATTTTAAAATAATTCTTAAAGAAACTTTAGTTGTTTTCAAATACAAAAAAGTTTTTATTTGTCATAAAAAATTTTTACTAGGAATCCCAAGAAAAGGTTAAAATTCAAATATGTATGTATTAGCCTTTGCAACCCTCCCTGAGGGTGTCTTTAGTAATCAAAGGGGTGAGTTTTATAAAAAAATTTTATGCTAAATAAAAACTTTTTTGCATTTGAAAGCAACTAAATTTTCCTTAAGAATTACTTGAAACTTTACCCCATTTTAGGGGTTCATATCTCATTTCGTAGGCGTTCAAGCTAAAAATGAACTACAGAAATGAAAAACGCGACCCAAAATACCTATTAGGTGAGTTTTTTAGCCCAAAATATTCAATCTTTCATTTATTTATAAAACTCACCCCTTTGCTTACTAAAGACACCCCCAGGAAGGGTTGCAATGGCTAATTCTTGCGTATATGAGTTTTAGCCTTTTCTTGGGAGTCCTGGTAATAATTTTTTTTTGCTAAATAAAAACTTTTTTTTAATTGAAAACCACTAAAGTTTCTTTAAGAATTATTTAAAAATTTACCCCATTTTAGGGGTTTCGCAGGGATTGTACCAAAAAACGGGCCCCGAAAATGAAAAGAGCGACCCAAATTACCTACTAGGTGAGGTTTTTAGCCTAAAATATGCAGTTTTTAATACCGAAAAATGCAAGTGTCCAAGGATGTCCGCTTAGGCCTTAATAGGTTAAATTATTTCATATTCAAATATTATTTTTTTTTTATATATTCAAAAAGCTATGTAAATTAATTTTTAATTTTACAGGTTATATAAATTTTCCAAAAATTTTTCCTGAATAAATTCACAGTTTTTATAATTACAAAAAAAACATCGAGTAAATAAATACCCAAAGTGTACCTTAGGTTTTTAAAAATAAATTTTATACATCATAAGAAAAAACGAATAGATTTTATTCTTTACTAATATTTTTATTTTTAATTTACCCTTAAACCAATACACATAAAAATTTCGGCCAAAAACCTAGTTTTTTTTTATATAAAGCTATGAGAACTAAACAAAAACCCAAAATTACATTTTATTTATTCTTTATGTTTTTTCTACGACTGCTTGTTTTTCCAGAAGGGGATTTCATCGAGAAGTTTGCAATTTAAAAGATTACTATGAAAAATATTTGGATTCATTTTTTTATGAGAATTAAACTCGAAAATCGCTAAATCCGAAACTTCTAAATGAAATCCCATGCTTTTTATTTCCCAGAAAATCTATTATGTATAAAAAACACAATTTTGCATTATAGTTTTTCTACTTTGGATAGTATCGGACATATTAATAAATAAAGTGCCCGATGCTTTTTTAAAGATTAAACTAAAAAAAAAATCTGCTAGTGGGTAGGACTTTTGTTATCTTGCTCAAGTGATTTCAAATGACCTGAAGCGTAAAGAAAAATTAAAAAAAAAAATTTTTATTTATATGCTAAACTTACTCATTTAGGATATGTGTGCAGCAGTACGATGCGAAAAAAAATGTTTTTAACATGGAATATATAGGGAGGAGTACCTTGGAAATCCAGGATTTAAGGGTAGGGGGTCGAATCGGACTTTCGATTTAGGGACTTAGAATAATCCAGATTTTAAATCTTAACATCTAGCAAAGGTGATTATTAGGTGATTAAAAATTATAAAATATAGAGATTGAATTGTAATGTTGATTAATTTGTAATTTTTAACTAAGGAATAAATTTTCTTACTGTGGACTTAGTGTCATTCTGAGAATCTCAAAAGTTGAAAAAACATGAAAATTATAAAAAAATTCAATTTCAGAAAAATCCTTACTCTTATTAGTATTTTTTTAAAATATTGAGCATAAAAAATGCCAATATTTTTTGCTCGAAGAAAGTACTCTAATAAAAATGAAAAAACTTTTCAATAACAAAAAGAAAAAGCAGGACAACTTATGATAAAAGAAATTAAACTTACATCAAGTTTTTATAAAAAAGAAAATAAGTTCGAGTACTATAAAGAATCTTTTATTTTGGACTATTTTCATTGTATAAAAAAAGATTAATAAAAAAACAAACTAAAGTATTGTTAGGTAAACTATTTTTTTTTATTAAAACATTTAATATTTTATTGTGTCTATAAAAATATTTAATAAAGTTATAAACTTATATTATAAACAACAACAACAACGAAAAAAGGGTAAAAAAATCATATAAGTCAAAAAAAAAAGAAAAAAAAAACGTTTTATTAAATTTTTCTTTTACACGATAAATTCATTTAAATCTTATTTACCTTTTTCTCGAATATAAATTTTTTTATTTTTTTTCTTTTTGCTTGTAACTTTTAGCGTATTTACTGCAAGCTCATACATAACTATACTTTTTACACTTAACTTTGCATACGAATGGCCATTAGGTATAAGAGTAAACACACATGTGGCGTTGAATAAAAATTTTTTTTCACTAGGGACTCTTTAAAACGAAATTTTTTGTGAAAAAAAAAGGAAACGTATGAGAAAACATTAAATATCTTTCAATAAAAGACTTTTTGCTTATTTGCATTTTAGTACGCTTAAATTATTTTTTCTTTTTTGATAGAAATTAAAATACACAAAAATACACTATAAAAAATATACGCTGATGCCAAGTCAATATGGCTTGACACACATCAATTCTCACCGTAAATGCGGCAGGACCTATTGGGCACAATCAAGTAAAAATGAAATTCTGATCCCCGAGTACAAAAATCGACTATAGAGGTAAAAAATCGCTGCAACATGATAAAATAAATACCAACTGATAAAATCGGCCATCCAGGGGCCTATTGGGGCCAACCGGGTAAAAATGAAATCCTGATGTATAAATTGATTCCTAGGGAAGAAATTGAACAGTTGGGGTGAAAAATGGGTCAAGAATGATGAAATATATACCAGCGGATAGAATCAGCCATCCAAGGGCCTATTGGGCCCAACCGGGTAAAATTGCATTCCTGATGAACTAATTGATGCCCAGGGATAAAAATACACTGTTGGGATAAAAAATGGGTCGAGAATGGTGAAATAGATACCAACGGATAAAATCGGCGATCAGTGGCCTTTTGGGCCTAACCTGGTAAAATTGAAATCCTGATATACATGTTGATCCTACAATCTTGATGTATAAATCAAACCCCAGGGATGAAAATGGACTGTAATGGTAAAAAATGGGTTCAGCATAATATAATAAATACTACCATATAAAATCGGCCTTCTCTGGGTAAATCGTGTAATGTAGGTTTTGGGCTAAAATAAATATTTGATTCTTATGTTGGATTAATTTGTAGAACAGAATCTCATTTTTGCCAAATCAGGCCCAATGGGTCTTTGGATAGCTGATTTTTTCCGTTTGTATTTACTTTATATTTCTTGACCCATTTTTATCACTAGAGTCCATTTTTATCCCTGGGGATCAATTTGTACATCAAGCTTTTATTTTTACCCAGTTGGGCCCAATAGGCCCCTGGATGACGGATTTTATCAGTTGGTATTTATTTTATCTATCTGGATTCATTTTTTACCACCACAGTCTAATTTAGTACCTGAAGATCAATTTTTACATCAATATCTAATTTTTTCCCGATTGAACTCCGGGATAGCTGATTCTTATTTTGTCAATCTCGACCCATTTTTACCCCAAAAATCCATTTTCGACTCTAGGAATAATTATATACATCAGAATTTATTTTTTACCAGATAGGGCCCAATCGAACCCTGGATGGCCGAATTTATCTGGTAGTATTTATCCAATCATGCTGGACCCATTTTTTACCCTTATAGTCCATTTTCATCCCTGGTGTTCTATTTATACATCAGGATTTCATTTTTTTCCTATTGAGCCCAATAGGCCCCTAAGGGTTATTTTGTTCCTCTGAGTAGCTAATAATTCCCCTGACCATACTATGCATCCTATAGGGCCCATTTCTTACGTGGTAATTAGTGTTTTGTTAAAAAAAAAAAGAAAAAATTTCTATATACAGTGTCTGTGTTCCGTATACACGACTGTATACAGTGGCTTTGTACGGGACAGTCCACTCAGTTAAAAATTATTTATTAATATCACGAGAAGATCAGTGGAAATTAACTTAATTAATTAGTTATTATTAAACTGCCAGTTAATGTTCAAGGTAGGGGTGTGCGGTTACCCGAATATTCGGGTACCCGCCCGAAAGACCGATCTTATTTTTTTCGGGTCGGGTCGGGTCGGTCTTTTTAGGTGGGAAATTTCCCTGGCATTACGATCCTATCATCTTTTTTGCGAAAAATTTCCATTTGCTCTTAAAAATGAGAATAAAAGGGTAAAAAAAGGTTTTGTTAAAAAAAAGGATAATTTTTATTAATTTGGGAATAGGTTTTATTATTTTTTATCATTAAACAAAATAGCATACTAAGTACCTATTAATTTAAAAAAAATGCAAATATATTTATTTATTTTATTCTCATTTTTAAGAGCAAATGGAAATTTTTCGCAAAAAGGATGATAGGATCGTAATGCCAGGGAAATTTCACACCTAAAAACTGTACCTTCAGACCCCTGAAGCTTTTCGGGTATAACCGAAGACCGACCCGACCCGACCCGAAAAAATCGAAGACCGCCCGAAGCTTCGGGTCGGGTAACCGCACACCCCTAGTTCAAGGACATTGATTTAAATAAATAATGGATGGCGAGGACTGGCAAAGTGTTGTTTTTAATTTATTTTTAATAATATTTTTCCTCATTAAATCTAATGATCGTTAAAATCATATTTAGAAGAAAAGTTGCTTGAAATCTGCACTCTCAAGAAAATAAAATAAAATATAATTTTTGATGCGTAAATAATTGGAAAAAATGTCGAAAACTATTAAAATAAAAAAAAAGACAATAGATTTTATTCCATTAATCAATTTTATTTTTAGGGTACTTGAGAATATAAATGAATAAAAAAATTTTTGTGTATGGGCAATTACACTGGTACGCGTTTCGGTTTTGAAAAAATAAAAAAATAAAAAATTCTTCTTTTATTATTATTTCGAACGAGAAGAAAAGAAATAAATGTACAAACATATAATAAAGTGCGTTTATTAAAAAAAGGAAGAAAAAAGGGTTAAAGTGTGTGTGTGTATGTGAGAATATCGTGTATATAATTCTGTTGAAAAAAACATAAAGCACTCAGAATAGAGGAAAGAAAATTCAGTCATTGATATATTACCTTTTGCTTCCCGAACGAAGCATTCGAAATAGTGCAGAGTATACCAACTTTTAAAAAAGTTAAAAGAAGAAATTTATATTCATCAAAAGTATAAATAAATAAAACTAGAGAATTGCTTTTTCACTTTATTTTCTCAAACCAATTATTATCGATATATGCGACGCCGAATGAATATAAATAAAGCATAAAAATATTGGTTAATATTAAAAATCAATATAGAAAAATAATAATCAACTGTTTTTTCTTTAAACATAAAGACAGTTTACTGTTGAAATCAGAAAGGATATTTATACAACTGCCTTGTTGTTCTTTTGGCGAATCGGTTAGAGAGAGAAGGAAATAACAAAAATTCACTCCAACAATAGGAGGAAAAATAAACAATGAGAGAAAAACCAGTACGTGCTATTATTTTTCTTTCGAAAAAAAAAAAATAACAAACACCAAAAAGTATAGAATAAAAAAACGAGCTTTTATGTATAAAAAAGTTTTTTTTTTCCTTTTTCAAGTTCGTGTGAAACTCGAGAACGCATAATTTGCAGTAGTAATAAAAAGTGAAAAAAAATTTGTATTATTATTATTTTTAATAAAAAAACGAAAGAAATATTATTACGAATATATAAACTTATAGTATATGAGGAAAAAGATTTTTTTTCCTTCAAAAGTATTAAATTTGACGAGCAAGCAATACGTGTGGAAATAATATAACTTTTTCTTTGATTTTTTTTTTTTATGTTACATTCGGTTATATTATAGAATTTTTTTTTTCATCCTATATCAGGTCTTATTGTATTTTTTGGTTATAAAAAGATATACATTTCAAAATAAATTTGACGTGTTGAGAATTGCTTATAACACCTGACCCTCAAAATTGAAAAACTTTTTTTCTCCTTTTTTTAATGTTTTTCACTTGATATTATGAATAAATTTCAGATTTTTTCTATTCTCGGATTTTTTAGAAATATTTTTTTTACTTTTTTGTTATTATTTTAATCGGGGAAGGGGAGTTAAAAGCTTTTAAGCAATGAGAATCCAAAAATTAGTAAATTGTCTCAAAATATTTACATAGCAAATAAATCCGTTCAAATCTTCTGATCAATCTTTTGAAAATATTTTTAAAAAATTCATAATCAAGTAGTTTTTTGTTTTTACCTAAAACTTTTTTCCCGAAATAACCAAGTATAGAAGATTGGTTCATTTTATAAAACTACTTTTTTCAAGCATTTGCTAGTATATTCATGCTATTTGAAACACCTGAAAGTGTTTTGACAAGTCTCAAAAGCTCGATTGTAATTCATTTTTAACAATTTTTTTTTTCCCAAAAAAATATTTACCAATTATTTCTAACTTTATTTTACTAAAATTAAGGTTATTTAAAGTAGTAATTAATCACTTAGATATTTGACTTTTAAGAGAGAATTAAATAAATAAATAGAAACTTTGAAAACAATTTAGAATAAATATTTTGTGTACACATTTTTTAGTTAACATACATATATATTTTACTAATAAACACATTGATTGGCTTAAAAAAATTTAAATATCAGTTAAAAAAACAGACA
This sequence comes from Anagrus nilaparvatae, assembly GCA_022575985.1. NCBI lineage: Eukaryota > Metazoa > Arthropoda > Insecta > Hymenoptera > Mymaridae > Anagrus > Anagrus nilaparvatae. The sequence goes on along the minus strand of JAKSXM010000040.1, from coordinate 2,298,167 downwards.
CATCTATTCATCAGTTAAACAAGTTTTTAAAAGTACTAAAGCAATTAAAATAATAGCTGTCAAATGTTTTTTTTCAAATAAAACATTTTTTATGAATTGTAACAAGAAAATTTTTAATCAACAGTAGAATATAATAGTATGTATTTGGATCCTCTATTTGCAGAAATTTTTGGAAATTTCTCTTAAAAATAATTACATTTTTTTTAAATTAAATTATTTATAGTGCAAGGTTGTACAAAATAGTATATTAAGGTGGCTCACGATTTTAGGTCCATATATTTTAGGGTGACATCAATTTTATGAAAAAAATTTTATGAAAACAAAATCTGTAAGAAGTGAAATTTAGGTCCTCGTTATGCTGCTGCTATTTTTGAAAATTAAAAATTTTAATAATCATAATCTTAAATTGAGTATATGGTAAAATTAATGATAAGCCAATTAAAACTAATGAGCAACAAAAGTAAAGATATCCGTATAGAATGTACAGTAGATTAAGGCCAAGATGACTGAATACAATTGCATGTAGATTGTATCAAAATTTATTAATGGTATACATTGGGCAATGTCGATTCAATATTCCTAGTTTATATATGTATAATTAATTTCCATTATTCAAAATAGCTTTATATTTACTGATTAATTTCGATTAAATTATATGGATATTAAATGCATTAAATTCTAATTCAAGCTTTATCTAATAAATTTTATTTTTCCGACAAAAGAAAATACTGTCAAAACTGACAAAAATTTTTATTTAAAAAAGAATCAATAATTGACAATCCTGCAGTATAACAAGTATAAAAATTTCAAACGTTGACCTATCGAATATAATCCCCTATAGCTATCAATCGATCGTTATCTCTTGAAGCTCGTTGACAAACGTTATGAATAATATATACACTGATATGAAATATATATATTTTCATATTTTCAGCCTAACAAATATGTAGGTCAGAGACAGGAACAAACGACTTTTGTTAAAATACCAAAGTAGAGTAACGAGGAAAACAAAATTATGTACACCAGAGAATCCGAAACTAAAATTTTAATATAAAACAAAAAAATCAAAAGCTTATACACTTTTTTATTTTATAAAAATTTTACACTAACAAATATATTTGAATCGAATAAAAGAGAGGAAGAAATCAAAGTTATGTAAAATAAAAATTTTTTTTATTTCTCTTTTTCGCCCACGAGAGATTATTGAAAATAACAGCCTCGCGATCGAGATAGCGATGGCTTTTCCAATCAATACTGAATTTCCTCTCTTCTCTCTCAATTTGTTCAAAATCTATATAGTGTAATATAAAAAGAGAGGAGGGACTTGGACGCCCTTATTTTCCGCTTCCGATAACACGTATCTCTTATTTGGTTAAATACGTTTTTCTTCTATTTTTCTTTCACATGCTTCTAACAGTTTTCCTTTTCATTCTGAATTCAATAAAATAATAAAAAATCCTGATTTTATTCCTTTAAAATAATCTTTATCTAATTTTTCGAATTTTCTTTTACAGAGACAAGGATGTGTGCACGCTGAAGAATTGGCTTATTTTTTTGGAGCTCCTTTGGTATCGGGCCTTTCATTTTGGCCGAAAAATTACACGAGACAGGAGGTTGCATTATCCGAAAGTGTTATTCTTTATTTAGCAAATTTCGCACGTACTGGGTAAGATATTTTTTTTATATTTTTTTTCTTAAATTTCATTTACAAAATGTATTTTATTTCAGTTTTATCTTTTAAAGAAATAGAATATAAATTTTTAAAATTTCAAATTATTATTTTTTTTTTCTTTCAGTAATCCAAACGAAGGTACGCCGGAATTAGGTCCTAGTGGTACGAGACCGGAAAGAACGAAAATAAAAAATCTCGAATGGACGGCTTATGAAGCTGTACATAAAAAATATCTTAGTATAGGTAAGTCATTTACATTTTCTTTTAAAGTAATTGTAATTAAAAATTAATTGCGACATCCAAAATTTAACTATTTTAAATTTTAAAGTTGTAAATTTCCCTGTAAATAAAAAAGTTGGGATTCTACTAAAAATAAATTTATATAATTCAATATCCGGTTTGCATGTAAAGTATATAATAATCATAAAATACAAAATCTTTTGATAAATTAAATTATATAGAAAGTTAATATAATTCGTATTACAAAATCTATTACATGCAGATTTATAAATCTTACAGGTAATCTAGATTTTATAATATATGAAATTGCTTTTATTCATAAGAAGCTTACCTTAATAGTTTTTCTAAAAAAGTACCTAGTTATTGATTCAGCTATGTATATGAACTCAGCCAAAAAATAATTTTTTTTAACTGCACTTTGTTCAAAGATTAAGTTTTCGTAAGTCTATAGCTTTAGCTTTTTTAGACCCTTTTATGTAACGATAATTGTTGATGGTTGAGATTAAACGAAATCAAGATTTTCCTAAATGATAAAAGTAATGATAGGATAATTAGGATACTTGAAGCGAGTCGTTTAATGGTGTACTTTCGAAAGAAGAGTGAGATAGTGCGCGAATAGAACTCATAATTATGCTTCCGAAACAGACTTTATAAAAGGACGATATGAAAACCACCCCAAAATGAAGATTACTAAAAAATTGTTTGAACAGAAAGGTAGTGCGAAAATAATACCAAAAGAGACTAATAAAATAACGAGAAAGGCTATTTAAAAGAGATCCAAAACAACTAAACTGGTTGAAAATACAGCAAAAAAATAGTTTTCAACGAATTGAACTGAATCAGACTCAAAAGGTGGTAAAAATTAGCGCCAGAGCTATTTGTCCAGAAAATTTTTGTGTAAAATTTACTCACACATAAACAAAAGTGAAAAATATTTTTAAACTTAATATTTTTGAGGAGTAAAGTTATGCTTGCATTCCTGCACTCTGTACTATTTTTTGAAAAATAATTAATTCTTAAATTTTCTAATCTTTAAAAATTGTTAATTTCTTAAATTCTAAATTAAACTATATTTTTATTCAATAGAAACCTTTGAGTAAAATTTTGATAATTTTTTGAAAATTTCCTGGCCAAAAATTAACCTTGGTTAGAAATTAATTATTGATTGTAGATTGTAAACCTATTGCAAAATATTTGATTTGGAATATAAGCGAACATTTTTTTCTGCTGAGATAACAATTTAATTAAAATGCAAATAATTGTAAAAATTGTCTAAAAAATATGTAAATTTATTAAAAATAATATGAAAAGTAAAAAAAAAACTGAATTTTCTGGTTATAATTCATAATTGAATAAAAGCGTATTTATAAAAAGTATATTGACCTCTTAAACTCTAATAACTAATGCATAAATGAATTATCTTGATACTAAAACTAGATCTGTATAGAGTATAGTCTATGCTCGGTATATAGCGAAATCTCATTAATGAATCCAGAAGTGTTATAATGCAACAAGGATTATGTTCGAAAGCTAAATCCTTTAACGTGTACCTACACATATAGGTATACATTTATTTTAACCTAAAAGCTATATAATATAACATAACCTTATAACTAATTGAGTGCTTCAAGTAATACTATAGATTGTGGTTTAACAAAAGAACGAATAAGCGAACGAGAAACTTTATTTATTTAATGCCCTCTCAAAATCGAACTCTATACATTTCGATTTATTACTCTCTCCAAGCATTATTTATTCATTTTTATTTCATTTTATAAAAAAAAATTAAACCCGTATAAGGGACCAAAGGTCACGCGTTTTGTACAGAAAATCATGGCGATACAAAACCAAATCAATTGATTCTCAAAACAATCATAAAAACACCCAAAATATTTCGTAAAAAAAGTAATTTAGGAAATACTTATAATCTTTAAAATAAGCTCACCTACAATAACCTGATTTCTTAGAATCAATGACGCAAAAATATTTCTATGATTCCATATATTTAAAACATGACCTTTGGCCCCTTATAGTAAATATGAATCCCACATTACCTACATTATACCATTTTTGGCCCATTTTAAATACTGCCCTTAACCCTTAGGCACAGTCTACAATAATCTGCAAACACAAAAACTTATAACCGGTTTGTGTAAACACAACAAAAATGCATGGAACATGTTTATTTCCAGCTGAAGGCTAGCTATAATGCAAATGTTACGCAACGTTATAATATAATTTTCTAATTTTATAATAATTTTGTAATTATCACCTTACTTCATACTAGTATGGAAAAGGAACAAAATTACTTAATATATATTTGATTTGAACCGTTCTGTGCAACTTTTCATAATTTTGACGAAAATGTCTAAAAGTGGGTTAATTGAGAAATGCTTACAGCACGTGTCCATTTAAAAATCTTATTTTTTCCCAGTGTTCGACAAAATTTCCCAAAACCCAAAATAAGAACCATTACATAGTGATATTATATAAACATACATTAAGAAAGTTATTTTTATTAAAAAAATTATTTAAAACAAAAATGCTGATTTCAAAATTTCACTTACTTAAAGGTATTTTTTACACGTGCATAAGATCAGATTGTGATGGCATATTTGCATTATAATTTTATTAATTTATATTAAAGAATTTTTTTTTATTTTTAAGAATAATTTTAAAAATCAAATTTTTAGATGACCTTAATTTTTATTTTTATCTTGTAGACATTAGACATTCCGATCTATTGTCTATCAAAATACAAAGATTGGAATGTTGAAAGTTGAAAAACAAGATAATTATAAAAAATTTTTAGGTCTATACCTTTAAGATGTTTATTACATAAGATAAAATTATAAAATTTTTTAATTGTTATTAGTCATCTTCAGAAAAAGTTTTGTAATTATCTAACGGTAAATAATTTTTTTTGATAAAATGTAGTCATAGGAATTCCTTTTTGATAACTTGTCTATGACGTTTTTCTTGAAAAATGCTCATGGAAAGGGAAATCAAAGGGACCACGTTCCCAAAAACTACATTTTTAGTCAGTCATTCTCGAACAGTCTCAAATAATCAACAGTCTCGAACACTCACAGAAGTCTCAAGCAGTCAGTCAAGCTATTAGGCTCAGCTGGGACCCACACGGCCCACGCTATCAAAATATTCACATTTCTCAATTTTTAAAACATATATATTTTTTTTGTAATTACATTTTCTCATTGTACACAGTTTTTTTTATTGGTATTCATAATTAAATAATTTTTCTTTTCAAGTTAAATTTGCTTTCTATTTATTTTAAAAAATAAAGTTTTCCTCAAAATACTAAAAATTTTTATAATTATAAAAAAAAGGTAAGTCAAAATATTCATTTCTTTTTATTTTAACATTTTCAACTCATCGAAAAGAGTGCTAACAAGGCTAAAGTCCTCGACTATTGTGATCGAAACCACGCAGGGACACATTAAAAATATTTTTGTATTTTTATTTTTTTTGCAAATTTAAATACTATAATTAATTTATTAACTTTTTAACTTTTTTTTAATTACGTTAAATTTGTCTGAAGGACGGGGCAAGCCTAGAAAACTTGCTAACCCCTTCTCGATTAGTTGTTTAGTTTTATTTCTATTTTTAATTAAAAATTATTTAATAATTAAACAATTAATGACAAAGGGCAAATTCATCGTAACAAGATTATTTTAAAAATCAAATAAAATATTCTATTCTGCAAGCTCACGAAAAAATAACTTTATAAGCAAAGTAGATAAAACTTTGAATAAAAAAAAAATCATTAATTTGGTGGTAATAAAGAATTTTTATTCAGCTCAAATAAAAATTAACAATCATTATTCATAAATATTTAAGTTAAAATAATGTTAGTCGAAAGCGTAAATTTATTCATTAATTATGTAAAAAGCTACTTAAAACTTAAATATCCGTTACGGAAATTATGAATTTATTTACAATTAAGTTTTTATTATTTATTCAGAAACGAATTAAAAAAATTTTTTTAACTTTTAATCCCATAACTTCCAGTCATAGAAAATGATTTTAATAATTCAAAAGCTTTTAAAATACTCATTATTATTTAATCGATAAACGCGTATATTAAATAAAGTAAATTTCGATAATTTAGAGTATGGACAAATGAATATTTAATTTTTCTCAAAAGAGCGTTAATAAATTATGCCTTATTTATTCGCAATTTTTAAATATTAAGATACGCAGTGATAAAAAGGAAACATAAACTAATATTTATGAGTGTACAGCATCAAATTATCCGATAAATTTAATATTAAAATTATTCATGTATGCGATAATATATTTACTATCTCTCTCTCTCTTTTTTTTAAAGACCAAGTTTTATAAACCGTGCAATTCCTTAATCAACATTTTTTTCTCGTATCGTTGAATAACAAAATGGCCTGTAGTAAAAAAAAAAGAGCAACTACTAAAATTAAAACTCTTTACTCGAGTAAAGCTCTAGCTTAGTTAAAAAAATAAAAAAATAAAGAAAGAGATACGAGACAGGCATTTAAAAGTTCATCGCGCCTGATATTATCAAATGCTGTACTACTAGCTGGCGTCGTGTCGCTTTTGGTGTTTCTCTACTCTCTCGTTATAATTATCTAAATGAACGATCCACCAGGGGTACAACTCACGCACAAAAAGCGATAAGAGATAGGGTAAAAAAAATTATAATAAACATGACTTTCTCTCTGTGGCTTATGTATGTTCTTTTCTCATTTAGCATTTAAAATAGTAAATTCCAAATTTATACTACATGTGAAATTAAAAATTTTATTTTTTTTAATTAATTTTTATTTTAATTGTTAAATAAAATATTGCAGTTATGAAAAGTCATTTAAAATGTTTTTTTTTTTAATTTAAGAATTTATTGGTTTTTTTTTTTTTATTTACTTTTCATATGGAAACAAACATAAAAAATATGTTTTATATAAAAAGTTAAATTTAAAAATAAAATATTTTTCACAAAATCTTTTAATACTAAAAAAATATAACTTTTATAAAAATACAAATATTTATAGATTAAACATGTATTTATATCAGACCTCGGGTTATTTTCGTTTTATTTTCTAATTTTAATGATGCTTCGATCTTCTAGTCAAGGCGCCAGCAATGTTAAATGCATCCAAAAAATTTGAATTTCAGTTTTGAGTAATTAACGGTGTATGGGAAGTGAAACTACAAAAAATAAAGAAGAATTAAAAAAGAAATGCATTTTTTAGATATTTACTTCAAGTCAGAGACAAAATCAAATATTTTTTAATTTCTGTAAGGGTAAAAACTGCCCCTGACTATATTTCTATCCTGACAATTAAAGAAGGATTTAATTTGGACTTCCACTTGCCACAGACGGAATCTGCTTAAGTGAAATAATTTTTCGGTGCATATGTAATATACTACCACCCCCTGATTAGGGGATGAAACCACTCATAGCAGTAAAAAATTAATCAAATATTTGAAAAAACGTTTTATTTTTGCTTTAGGATGATAGGGAAATTCATTTTTACATATTCATGCTAGAAAAAAGGATATAATCGGAGTTTTCTTGTTTTTTCTAAAAATTCTCGTAAAAACTATTTATGTATGTTTGAGGTTCGATAATACTCTTGGTTTCTGAGATCCTGATTTTGCGTTTAGCAACTGAAAAAATATATAACTAAGTAGTTTAGAAGCGTTTTAAATAAATTATAAGAGGTTTAGACACCAGCCAATCATGTTTTTAAAGTTCTGGGAAGCCTCGAGGAAGTACTAAAACCTAATAAAGTAGACTAGAAAAGATAATATGTAAAAGCATAATGAACTCATTATTTTAGACTTAAAATATCCTATCTATTTGCAAAACATAAATCTATTTACAAAGAAATTAAGGATTTCTGATTTTAACGAAGAGTTATACTAAAGTTATACTAAAAATGTACTAAAATTTCGCAAATAAACAATTTTTTGAGTTCAAATTTATACCCTGAAAATATTTAAAAAAAGCTGTTTATTAGGGGTTATTTTTAGTAGCATATATCTTGGTAAACCTAGATTAATTGTAAAAATAAAACAGGCCAAATTTTTATTTTGCAACAAATTGTTGTTTAATAACAATTAATCCACCACTTTTGGTCAAAATAAACTCCTAAATCAAGTTCAATGGGTCAATAACATATATCCAGCCTATTTTTATCCACCTAACTAACTATAGCTATAAAGGGAGGTTACGAAATTCATCGCTGGTAGCACGACTAACAAAAAAAAAAGTTTTTAAGAAAATAATAGCAGATTATAAAATTGCAAAAAATAGGAGCAGTCTAACGTTTCTTTTCGTTTCTACAAGTTACAGCATTACAAGTTAACTAATTTGTTTCTAAGGAAAATGCGAATGTTTGGAATGAGTTAAACTTTTTCAATATTAAGATTGAAAATTTTTATGATTAAGTAGCATTGAAATCTTATATGCAACCCCAAAAGAAATCGTGGACTAATATAATATATAGAACTGATGCATGTGTGAATTAAAAATATTTTTTTGTTTTTAAATAAAAATAACTTTTTATTTTTAAATAACTTGTATTTTCCCTGTGGCACTAACAGATTTATATTTTAGTTGAAAACATTTGAAAATGTTTGACAATTAAAAGAGATTTATTTCATGGTTTTTCCTAGTTTGTTTGTTTTTTGTTTTGAAATTTTTTTTTATTTATGATAAAATTTTAATAATATTTCACTTTTTCACACAAATTATAATTTATACGAAAGTAATTGATCTGGATTATAGCTTATATCGATTATATAATACGCGGTTGACCAGAAAAATTGCACATAAGCTCGAGCAAATGCGTTTATATTGGTTTTGATAAAAATTTTTATATTCAATTTAAAATACCTACAGAACTTTTTGTACAATTCATCGTATTTTGAGACACTTAATTTTTTTTTTATAAAATCAGTTTTATATCAGTAAGCTTTAGTATAAAAATTTTACAGCAAAAGTATAAAAATTGTACAAAAGACATTAAATTTTTTTTTTTGTTGAAAAACAGCAATACAAATATATAATATACACAAAGTACCATGCCGGAATTGTTAAATCAATCCATATGCATGTGCTGGTTCTAACTTAATATAAATATTTACTTCAACAAAATTTTCAATTACTTAGAATATAATGTGGCTATTTCCGTATAAGCTTATATTCACGTATAAGCCGAATGAATCTAAATCAGTTTCGTTATTCCAAGGAATACGGATCAATGGATCCAATGTTAAAACTTTGAATCTGAACAACCGATGAACAAGTTCTTCATAAGAGCCTTTTCTATTTAAGCCATAAATTCCAAGTTCACAAATATGCTCCGGAAAATATAAGTTTCTTATCGAAAGCTCGAGAGCATCAAAATCTTCTCGGGACCACAACATTTTTTTAATACATAAATATCAACTTACTATTTTAATTCTATTCAATAATTATTTTTCGCAAAAATAAATCATCTAACTAACTTGTGTTCAAATATTTTACCGACTTATCTAACATTATCAATTCAATTTATAAAATCTAGTTCAAAAATATTTTTCATTGTCGTTACCTATGCATTCAAAAAAATAATCATCCCCAAGGGTTATATATGAAAAAAATAAATTTGATCTTAAGCAACAATAAAAAAATTTTTATACTTTACCTTAGAATAAAGAACAATTTTTAATTTTGAAATCATAATTCTTGACTTTATCCACAAAAAAAATAAATAACGCTAACTTAAATTAAAACAACAACCTTAAATTATCCCATTCCTAATAGTTTAACCCATAAAAGTAAATAACTAACTTTATTTTACGACCAACTTATAAAATTTCCCATAGAATTTCGCTACCTACCCCAAAAAGAAATTTTGTTTTTAGACAAAATTATCGAACCAATTATAAAAAAAAAAGGGTGTAATTTTGGGTAATATTCGCTATAGTTCTATGTAGTAAAAATAAGAATAATCAAAATAAAGCTTTATGACTTGTAGGTTTTTGTTTAATTTTTCAGGACTAGCAAAAAAAATTTTTAGGTTATTATTTTTTTATGGTAGTTTAAAAAAATAATATAATCAAAATAAATTTTTAATTTTCATGATTTAAAAAAATTAAATCTACAAAAAAAAATATTTTAAACTCCCTTTAATTTTTTTTTTTTTTTTTTTTTTGTTTTAGAAAGTAAGCATATTTAATAATTAGAATATAAAGAAAAGTACAAGAAAGCATTTATAAAGAGCATTTGAATGTTTTTATTTCTGCTCCGAGGCTGTTTCAAAGTCTCAGAAAAGCTACATTAATTCTATCTTCAATTTAGTTAACGAGAAAAAGGCATTTACTTCATCCACCAAAGCATTCATTCTAGAAACTAGTTGATCGCTATCACATTCACCGTCTAGATAATTAATTGTCAAGACGTGTTTATCGTTTCTATTTGATTTAATATCATGTGCTGAATGAAAAAAATTAAAGTCAACTACACATTCCTCATCAAAATGTAAATAAATAAAATTTAAATTTACAAAATTTTTGATCAATATTAATAATGCATCGCTGTTGATGTCAGTAATACAAGACACAGAAAATTCTCGCAAATTCTCCATTGGGTCCATCCCCATTACACCAGTCATTGATAATTGGCAATAATTACGAAATGATATATTGTTTCAATATTTTTACAATAAGATAAGGATATGAAAATACTATCAACGTCAATAGCATATTCACAATCATCAAAAAAGAACTCTATAAAAGTTATATTTGTAAATTTAGCGAATGTATATTCTCCACTTTTAGTCAATAAGTAATTATTAACAAAAACAGATAATTTTGTTAAATCGCGTACATTCGTCAACGCTTTTAAAGCTGCATTTGTAAAATAATCAAATGTGCATCGCAATACACACAAATTCTTCATTTCGCATAAAAAATTTGGTATTGATTTTATAATTACAGAGTTAATTTCAAAAACAGAAGCTGGCAAGGAAGCAATAACGTCATTATTCAATACAACATCACGTAAAGAAAGAATACATAAACGCTCTTGTCTGCTTAAAAATTGCTTAAGATCTTCAGCTGGCACATGAAAATCAAAATCAATTTCTCTAATGTTAAAACAGAAATTAAACGCATTAAGAAGAGCATTTGTTTTACTGGACGGTAGTGAATTTATAGCTAATGTTTTAACATTTATCAAATGCGATAGGAATGTAAACAAATGTGTGTGATCTATTATACAAAGAATCAAAAAGTTGAAAGACTTGAATCTTTTCCATGTTTAATCTTGAAAAACATAAGCCCGTTATCCTCACTGAACTTAAGGTTACACTGCAAACTTCTGCATTAGAAGCAAAGAGCAACTGAAGATCTTGATCAGATAGCAACTTTTCATCAGTATGAGAGTCACGTAAAACAAAACAATTTATATTTTTACAGTAATTTGAAATTGCTTGCACTAAAACTCCAAGAAATCCATCTAAACTGTAGCATACAGTTACAGACTTTAAATACTTGCCGCACTTTTTAATTATATGGACTATAACGTCTGTCAAGGAACTTTTATTTTGTACGCGTATTTTGTTAATAACTACAAATTCAAAACATAAATCCATTTGAGTAACGTTGCTCCAGGACATGTCACTTAGCTCCCGCCACTTTTTGCATACAGCTGAAATTTTCACTCGTTCTGGTACTGACAAATACTTGAAAACATCTAGAAGTATGTCATCATGTAATTTGTTTACAGCTAGTGTTTCATCTTGGTCATTCATCTTAATGATAATTATTATAACTCTAATTTAGATAACAACTTGTTTAACCTATACACGCAGTTGAGCTGATCAGCTTATACAAGAAGCATGTGTAAACGAATTATATTGTTATTATCGATACTCGATAAAAGACAGTAAAATGATATACCTGCAGCAAATTACATGGCAAACTTTTCAAATATGTTGACAGGATGAGATTTGCTCTACTATGTGTTATCACGGTATAAGGAGGCCCCACGTTGGGCGCCATTTATAATGTGGCTATTTCCGGCTTTGCGGAAATAGTCACATTATTGTAATTATCTGATTTTTATCATTTTATAACTTCACGTGTTCGCGGGACTTACCAATCTGTATCATATAAGCTGAAAAGAGAAAGAGTAATATACTTTAAAATCGGGGTCAGGGGAATATTATAGAGAAAAAGAGAGAGATATATATGATTTAGACACAAGGGAAAATAAAGCCTATTTTTATCAATTTCAAACACAAATCATAATTTTTTTTACTTAAATTTTACAATATAAACTTAAAACTATCATCGTCTTTTCTTATACAAAAATACTGATTTCACTGTCTTTATAATTCAAATATCACTGTCCTTATCATAATCATAAATTCACTGTTTTTAAATTAATCATTAAATTCATTGTCTTTTATTAATAACTTTTAATAACTTTAAGCGCTCGCGACACACACACATTTTTAAAGACGCGAGAAGTTTCGGGCTTACCTTTTGTCGTCAAAAATCAAGGTGCTAAAGATATTATCATTGGCTGCCATTTTCGATGATATTAGGTACTGCTCAAAATTCTTCTTATATTTCCTAATCACTTAATTCCTTTTGTTTTTGAAATTGGATTCCAAAGATACTTATCTTTCCTAGGATATCCAACTTCACTATTCAAAATCAAATGTTCACTTATTCAATTCAAAAAATACATAATTAATGAAAACTGTCGCGACGATAATTACAATTAAAATTATATAAGAAAACACGTGGGAACAGAATCTAAAATTGTCTTGTCCCTCGTTTGTGTTTTCTAATAATCACGAGTTTTCACTGAAATCACAATTCATAGTCTATATTTCTCCGTTCACAAATTAAACATAAAACTTTACAAAAATCCTTATTCACGACATTCAATTTCAGAACTTTATTAAACTTACGTAAATGTATGTTAGAATAAACTATTCATTAATGGCCGGCGACATGCGTTTTTGTGAGTTATCAAAAACGTGACCTATTTTTAGAAGGGTCAGTCACCGAATATGGTCCTCGCTGGTCACTTGAACCCGCGTTGTCGATCGGCTTCTCTCCCTTCTCCTTTTCTTATCTAGTTCTTCGCGGCTTTTATTAAATATCTATGTGTGTGTGTGTCGCTAATGTCACCTATATTATTAATCAAACTATAACTTATATTTAAAAATCTCGCGGCTTTTCATAAATTTTAAATATTTTATGTAAATTAAAATAAACTTAATTTTAGCGTTTGTAACCACGTTACAAGAAATTATTAAAAAAGTTTTATTGGTCCAACAAGGTCGAGAAAAAAATTTTTATTATAAATTTTATAATTGGACGTAACAAATATTAAAATTAGAAAAAAAAAGTTAATTCAAGAATAAAATAAAACATAAAGTTTATATACAATAGAGTTTTTGTAGAAATTATATTTTTACTACTGTTTAAGACTTTAAGATAACTATGAAGCACATTAAAGTATTTGGTAACAACTATTTTGTGGTTTTTAAAACCTATAATGGATTTTTGTGCTTTAAAGTGTAAATTCTTGTTTCTTGTAATGCTTGCACTGTTTATGTAATCCGACTTCAATTTATCATTCTGAATTATAATAGAATTAAGTTTAAATATTTCCTTAAAATTAATTACACTGTTTTGGTCTACGCCAATAATTTTTGGTTAGAAAATTAGAAATTTTCTAATTTTTTAAACTTTCTTCATTAATCGGTTTTGGACATTAGTTAAGGGAGTAGAGGCATTTTTATTTTAGCAGTAACTCAATTTTCGTCCCAACTTACAATTATTGTATCAGCAGCATATTAGAAAATACAGTTATCAGAATGAAAAAGATGTCATTAATGTAGAACAAAAAAAGCAGTGGACCCAAAATCGTATCTTGAGGGACACCAATAGTCACATTTTTGAAATCAATAAAAATATTATTTAACTTGACCCTATGTAGTCTATTCGATAAGTAATTTCTCAATAATTCTAAAGGATGCACCTCGAATTCCATATAGATTTTAGGTAGTAAACTTTTTGGGTTAACTGTATCAAAAGCCTTTGCTAGTCTAGAAAATTTATAATTGTGAGTTTATTTACTGTCTATATTGCCATGGATCAAATCACAAACTTTGGCAATTTGTGGAACTAAATTATGTTACCATAAAAATTATTGGCTCATAATCAGACCAAACACTTAATAGTTTTGTACAGTTAAATTTAATTTTAATATACAAAAAACTTAAACAAAATCATATCAAAAAGATTTATAAATTCAACCTTTTTTTTTTTAATTCTTTATATCCTACATTGCTCAAAAAGACTTTTTAAAAGGAAAAGGAAATTGGATTTAAAATTATATGAGTTCGTTAAATTTTAATCGTGTTTATTTTTAAAATTTTTTCGAATTCGGCAAAAAGATTATCCCTATTTTTTAAATAGCAAGCCGAATAATTTTTTTATAACCTCTGAATTCTCTGAATTTGAAAAATGTATTTAAAAAAAGATCTATCTTTAAAAGGTAGAAAATAGCGCTGCTCTGCAGTTTGTAAATGTAAGACACCAAATATAGACATAAACTCAGGGTATAGAAGATTGTAAAAATTAGTATCGGGAATTTAAAAACTAAAGTTATGATGCGACATGTTTGCGTAAAATGTTTTAGTGAAATGCACGAAGTAATTAATCAGTTATTACTGGAATTTGGGCCAGCGTATTAACAGCCTCAAGCCAAATTAAAAATGTAAAGAGAAATTCTTTTTTTTTTTAATTATCTAAAATAAATAATTTTTGCCGAACTCTATAAAAATTATTTTATGGATTAAAATATTAGAATAATCCGTAAAGTAATCAGATATATTATTTGCCGAACTCAGAAAGATCTTGCAGATAATCATTCGCTGAATTCGTAAAGATTTTGTAGATACTTTTAGAAGATTTTCCGAACTTGGAAACACCAACTAAAAATTATAACTCATAATTAAAGTTTTGAGTAATTTTAAAGCCGTATACCCTGATGTATAAGCAACACATACATGCTTGCTAATTTTAATCAGATTAACTAAATAGCATAATACCATAATATAAGAAGCTAAACAATATTTTTATTTTAAGTAAAAAATAGAATAAATTTAAAAAAAGTAAATTGCTTCGAGGAAACAAAACGAAAATGGTCAAGTGCTTCTAATTTTCTTTTTTAAAGATACTGTGGAGAGAAAATTGACACAAGCTTTTCTTTAAATAATATGTCATATCTTATTTCTTTGAATATAAGCCTCTAGCGTCTAATCGCTTTCATTTAAACTTACTGTATATGGCTAACTAATTACAAAAAAGGTTATAATAAGAAAAAGAAGAAAAAAAAGCATACATAAAAGTACCCAGTACTAACTTTTTTACTGTTTTTACTTCTTTTTTTATACGTGGTAGTAATTGTAAGGGATATATTGTATAATGTGACCTCTTTGCCCTTTGACTTTTTTTATTTTTTACTTTAACTTTTTTCATCCTTTTTATTATTTTTTTTTTCAGACATTAAGTCGAAGCTCAAAAACCATTACAGAGCTCACAGACTCTCTTTTTGGTTAAATCTCGTTCCTGATCTTCACAAGCCGGGCTCTGACGATGTTCCTAGGTCTCATCATTTGTTGGATGCCGAACAGGTTTGTACTAATTAATTAAACTACTTTCTTATTTCGCGCTAAAATTTCAAATTCAATTATATTTAAATTAAAATTATCAAGTTTCTCTTTAAATAAATCGAAAGTTTTGAAAATTACGTGTAAATAAGTTGACAAAGCTGACAATTTAATTCTATATTATATAAATTTTATCTGAAAACTAGATTTACTGATTCTCATCAGTTCTATTGATACTATTTCATAAAGTTTACAGTCTTTTCAAACCTTTATGCACGTAAATAGTTTAAATTAAGATGATAAAACTTTGTTGACTCGTCTTTAACTTGTTTATAGGCGTATATAATTAATTATGAAATTCAATTTTCAATCTCATAAATTTTACTTTTCTTAATTTATCTTATTTAATAATTCAAATTAAATTACATTTTAATATATGCAAAATAACAACTAATTACATAATTCTCATGTTGATAATAATTTAACTGAATTGTACCAACACTGATAAAAATACCCTATGGTAAATATACGAAATTATCTAAAATTACGAACAATCTCCTAATTTTAATAAAAAAATCGTTTGACTAAAAAAATTGTGAAATTACAGAAAAATCGTAAATTTACGATCGATCGTAAAATTTTTCGTTAACTTACGAAAATTTTGTATAATTACCATAGGATATTTTTAACAGTGAAAAGTTACACACAAAAATATCCGCTACTGTGTCAAAATAGTACGTCACAATCTATAGCCAGAAAAACAGGGTTAACTAATAAACTGCAATTAGGTTTATTCTTTTTTATGGCCAAGGATCGTACATAACTTTACTTTATTAGTGGCAAGAAGTATTTGTTATCGTATTATCGGCAAAAAATATCAATTTAAGCCCGTAAAGATTTTGCTCAACTCAAATATCCCTCAGTCCACTTTATTGTTAAATAAATATTATAATCCAGTAATATTGCGATATGAGGGGTTCGAAATCGAAAACCGGGCTTAGAAAAGGTCTACTATAGGTTTTGTGTCGTTGAATTCAAATTCAGGGTCCTAAGGGACTAGAAAAAAGTAGAGGACCCTTAACTCAGAAAAAATATACACATTGAGGATATTTTTTATAATATTTTGGAACTAATGTCAACTTAAAAAGCCATATTTTAAGAGTAATTAACAAAATATTGGATATATTTGATTCTATATCAAAGGTTGAATATTGAGGCTAATTATTGGAGTTGAAAACTACCCAAAAAGTCAGAAAGTAAGAAAAAATTTTTAAAAAACACGATTTAATTTTATTTACTTTATTTTTTTTTTAAACTTTAATTTGAAAATATTTTTTATATAATTACTCCAGTCAAATCACGGGGGGGGGTGGTATTGTTTGTGGCCGCCACCAGATTTGGTCTACTATAGGTTTTTTGGGTCGCTGAATCCGAAAATCGGGGTCTTTTATGTGCGCAATTGGGGCTTGACCCTTAAATCGGGCAAAACTGCCCTTTAAAAGGGCATTTTTGCTGTATTCATTGTAGGCCTTTGAAATTTGGTATACAGGGGTTTTTTGGGTCGCTGATAACGAATATTGCAGTTTTAATTATGAAAAATTACCCCTTGACCCTTAAATCGGGCAAAACTGCCCTTTAAAAGGGCATTTTTGCTGTATTCATTGTAGGCCTTTGAAATTTGGTATACAGGGGTTTTTTGGGTCGCTGATAACGAATATTGCAGTTTTAATTATGAAAAATTACCCCTTGACCCTTAAATCGGGCAAAACTGCCCTTTAAAAGGGCATTTTTGCTGTATTCATTTTAAGCCTTTGAAATTTGGTATACAGGGGTTTTTTGAGTCGCTAATAACGAATATTGCAGTTTTAATTATGAAAAATTACCCCTTGACCCTTAAATCGGGCAAAACTGCCCTTTAAAAGGGCATTTTTGCTGTATTCATTCTAAGCCTTTGAAATTTGGTATACAGGGGTTTTTTGAGTCGCTAATAACGAATATTGCAGTTTTAATTATGAAAAATTACCCCTTGACCCTTAAATCGGGCAAAACTGCCCTTTAAAAGGGCTCTTTTGCTGTATTCATTCTAAGCCTTTGAAATTTGGTATACAGGGGTTTTTTGAGTCGCTAATAACGAATATTGCAGTTTTAATTATGAAAAATTACCCCTTGACCCTTAAATCGGGCAAAACTGCCCTTTAAAAGGGCATTTTTGCTGTATTCATTGTAAACCTTTGAAATTTGGTATACAGGGGTTTTTTAGGTTGCTGTTCACGAAAATCGCGTTTTTTAAAATTGAAAATTAGGTGTTTGGCCTCAAATTTGCTAAAACTACTCCTAAAAGGGTTTGAAAGGTATACATAAATGAATCATACATTTTTAAGTAATAAGATTTTTTATTATTATTTAAACATAACATATTGTTCTAAAAAAAGTACAAAAAAGTACGAAAACAAATAATTTTTGAGACATTTTGCAAATATTATATACAATTAATCATACTCCATACTCTGGACCGAGTGTACTTGAGTTGTATCCTCAATATTATCATAGCTATCGTAATAAATGCAGTCAACACTAATATTTGGTTCAAAAATTGAACAATCGTAATCTTCATACGTTCTCTCCAGAAGACTGTCATCGTTTTCGTCTATGGTGACGTTTGGCTCTAAAATGGAATTATCCTCACATGTGTTTTCTGAATTTATGTCAGAGTTATGTTCACAATTTTCGCAGCTCTGACCACTGCACGTTTTGCAGAATATGCTGCATTTTAGACCCAGTTTGCGACATCCACATTTTTTTAGGCAACCTTTTTTACAACCGCTACTAAATTTCTTTAAAAATTTGTCTGGTATAAGTGGACATGCAGTAAAAACAGGCTCTAAAATATTATCTTTACCGGTTTTCCAACCCCAATCTAAGGGGTTTAAATCTAAATTCAAAGACCAATATTGACATTGAAAGTACACTCGTTTTGTGTGTTCCAGTATAGCATAGTCAGTTGGTGGGAGCTTACGAATATCATAACAAAATATCAAACAAAACTTTTATTATGCCTCAAAATAACCCTTCAAGGGCTGTTTATTGTGATCAGCGTCATATAAACCCTGTATACCAAATTTCAAAGGCTTAGAATGAATACAGCAAAAATGCCCTTTTAAAGGGCAGTTTTGCCCGATTTAAGGGTCAAGGGGTAATTTTTCATAATTAAAACTGCAATATTCGTTATTAGCGATCCAAAAAACCCCTGTATACCAAATTTCAAAGGCTTACAATGAATACAGCAAAAATGCCCTTTTAAAGGGCAGTTTTGCCCGATTTAAGGATCAAGGGGTAATTTTTCATAATTAAAACTGCAATATTCGTTATCAGCGACCCAAAAAACCCCTGTATACCAAATTTCAAAGGCTTAGAATGAATACAGCAAAAATGCCCTTTTAAAGGGCAGTTTTGCCCGATTTAAGGGTCAAGGAGTAATTTTTCATAATTAAAACTGCAATATTCGTTATTAGCGATCCAAAAAACCCCTGTATACCAAATTTCAAAGGCTTACAATGAATACAGCAAAAATGCCCTTTTAAAGGGCAGTTTTGCCCGATTTAAGGATCAAGGGGTAATTTTTCATAATTAAAACTGCAATATTCGTTATCAGCGACCCAAAAAACCCCTGTATACCAAATTTCAAAGGCTTAGAATGAATACAGCAAAAATGCCCTTTTAAAGGGCAGTTTTGCCCGATTTAAGGGTCAAGGGGTAATTTTTCATAATTAAAACTGCAATATTCGTTATTAGCAGCTCAAAAAACCCCTGTATACCAAATTTCAAAGGCTTACAATGAATACAGCAAAAATGCCCTTTTAAAGGGCAGTTTTGCCCGATTTAAGGGTCAAGGGGTAATTTTTCATAATTAAAACTGCAATATTCGTTATCAGCGACCAAAAAAACCCCTGTATACCAAATATCAAAGGCTTACAATGAATACAGCAAAAATGCCCTTTTAAAGGGCAGTTTTGCCCGATTTAAGGATCAAGGGGTAATTTTTCATAATTAAAACTGCAATATTCGTTATCAGCGACCCAAAAAACCCCTGTATACCAAATTTCAAAGGCTTAGAATGAATACAGCAAAAATGCCCTTTTAAAGGGCAGTTTTGCCCGATTTAAGGGTCAAGGAGTAATTTTTCATAATTAAAACTGCAATATTCGTTATTAGCGATCCAAAAAACCCCTGTATACCAAATTTCAAAGGCTTACAATGAATACAGCAAAAATGCCCTTTTAAAGGGCAGTTTTGCCCGATTTAAGGATCAAGGGGTAATTTTTCATAATTAAAACTGCAATATTCGTTATCAGCGACCCAAAAAACCCGTGTATACCAAATTTCAAAGGCTTAGAATGAATACAGCAAAAATGCCCTTTTAAAGGGCAGTTTTGCCCGATTTAAGGGTCAAGGGGTAATTTTTCATAATTAAAACTGCAATATTCGTTATTAGCAGCTCAAAAAACCCCTGTATACCAAATTTCAAAGGCTTACAATGAATACAGCAAAAATGCCCTTTTAAAGGGCAGTTTTGCCCGATTTAAGGGTCAAGGGGTAATTTTTCATAATTAAAACTGCAATATTCGTTATCAGCGACCAAAAAAACCCCTGTATACCAAATATCAAAGGCTTACAATGAATACAGCAAAAATGCCCTTTTAAAGGGCAGTTTTGCCCGATTTAAGGATCAAGGGGTAATTTTTCATAATTAAAACTGCAATATTCGTTATCAGCGACCCAAAAAACCCCTGTATACCAAATTTCAAAGGCCTACAATGAATACAGCAAAAATGCCCTTTTAAAGGGCAGTTTTGCCCGATTTAAGGGTCAAGCCCCAATTGCGCACATAAAAGACCCCGATTTTCGGATTCAGCGACCCAAAAAACCTACAGTAGACCAAATCTGGTAGCGGCCACAAACAATACCACCAAAACCGTGATTTTACTGGAGTAAATATTTTAATCTTTTAATAAATTTCTGAACCCTCCACAAGGGGTAAAAAAGAGTTAAAACACATAAATTAAAAAAAATGAAAAAACGTTATTGCTTTTTATTTTTTAATCATTTCATAACTTTTGCAGGATAATAAATGGTCTTTTTTGACATGTTTTTTAGTAAATAATAAAGTGAAGGAGTAAGTAGGGAAAAAAGTTTTTCTAGGGCAAAAAAAGGCTATTTTTTACCCCAGAGAGTCGGGTTTTTTGCCCGTTATATGTAAAACTATATGTTTTAAATCACAGGACAAAAAATGGGGTTTGGACTTTTGCATGCTGTCAGAATATAACTGCGTGCAAAGTCATACCAATATTTTGTCCCTTGTTTGATAAATAGCTATTTTTTTAATTATGGAAAATACACATGATAATAATAATTTTGCAGGAACAAAATTTTGCTCAAGTTATCTTGTGCAAAAAATTAACGAGGATGCAAAAATAGGGTGAATTTTTCGGTCCCTTTTTGATGAATTGAAGTATAAATAAAAATAATTTTCAAAAATTTAATAATCTTAATTAAATAAGTTGACTTGAAAGATTTGATAATTCCCTATAGAATACCCAAGTAAAAATTAAAAATTCAAGCAGAAATCAAGCCCAGCATAATGTTACAGTGTATTACTTGAAAAAATAATCTTTTAATACTTCCTTTCGAGTATTCATATAGTGCTTCTAACGATAATAAATTGCAAGCGTTGTAAAGTTACCTTAAAAGTTTTTAAAAACAATAAAATTTTGACTTTTTCAGAATATTGTCGTAGAATATACATAATTTGTGTTTTCAAAGTTCTTAAAAAATGCATATCTTAGGAAACGAACATTGAAAAAGTATTAACTGTTTAGAATTAAGAAAAAATATGAATTATGCATGTAAATGATCATCCTGTGTATGACCTATTCTTCAAAATTGTAGGCCATTATGAGTAAAATTGACGCAAATTACCTAAACGTAAAGTAAATTCTTTTTCCATTCGTCTTATTAAATATTCTAGATATCAAGGGATAAAAATTCCTAGTAAGTAAAATACCTTTAGTTTATATATCAGGGTCAAAATATTCTGAGCTAGAAAGAACATTTTTTTGTCATTTATTTAAATAATAGCTTACTAAATGTTATTAAAAAGTTTATTGGGTCAAATACAACTTTTTTGCAACAAGTAAATAACATTATATTTCATCACATACATTAAAAATGACCTCTTTTTTACATCTGATGGTGAACGTTAATTTTTATTATTTTTAAATTTTGATAAAAACCTATTGCATAAAAATAAGATACCCATAATAAAAATAAAATTTTATTTGTAAAAAAAATATTTATATTTAAAAAAAAAACTATTATTGCTTTTATTACCAAAGTAATTTACCGACAAAAAAAATTAAAAAAAAAAAAAAAAAATAACGCCCGAACAGGGACTTGAACCCTGGACCCTCAGATTAAAAGTCTGATGCTCTACCGACTGAGCTATCCGGGCAGCTGGTTCATCGAGGCATTTATGACATAATTATTTTTAGAAAATAAAATCATGAAGAAATACTCGCATGTTTTGACAATTATATAAAATAAGCAACAAAAAAAATTATTGTAACATTTTTCTAATTTTAATTTTACAAAAAAAAAAAAAAAACAAAAAGAAAAGCGCCATCAAACGAATAATTTTAAAACTATTTTTAGAAGATGCTCGTGAGGAACAAAAAATTAAAAAATTTAATTACTTTAATAAAAAAATAAAAATTAATTTATAAACTCATTAAATAATCTATATTTGTTTAATATGCGAATAGTTTTGTTATTTTTTCATCACATAAATATTTTTTCAAAAAATGACAAAAAATGGACTTAGTTAATTTTTATTAAATTTGTTGATAAAACAGCATTCTACCTTATAATAATTTAAAAAAAAAAATTTTTTATAATTGATGCTAACACATGCGTAAATATTTAATATTTTTATTGTAGTTTTAAATAAAATGTACTTAATTCTGCGATAGTTATCAAACAACTCTTCACTAAAAAAAATCCTTGAATATCAAGCGATATTCCAGTTGTTGCCCGTGAAATTTTTTTTTTTTTTATTGCAAATGACTTATGAAATGTATAAAGGAAATTAAAAACAAAAAAAAATTATTTCTTTTTATCGTATCGCTGCGCGCAAATCCTGAATAAGCGAAAATAGTATATTTTTATATCCTATCATAGGCCGCAAAAATACTAAGAATGGCCCAAGTCGCACATAAATTGCATTCCGAGGCGAAGTCAATGATAGCAAACTACAATCTGGGCGAGGATCTGGGATAGTTTTTTTTTACGACCGAGGGCAAAACATAATTTTACTTTGTCAATGGCTAGAAAACACGTATCGTTACACATAATCTGTTATCATAACGTAACATGAATTGCGCCTTGACCAGGAAATGCCTGTTTGTTTTTAATTTCCAGCTTATTTGAGATCCTCTGAACAGAAAAAAAACTCAACTATCCACAAAAGAAAAGTTCGCTTGTATCAAAAAGAAAAATTCTGCTTACGACAAACACAATTCCGCTTGCGGATTTTTTTTTGTCAGTCTATTATGCTAATGTTAGTATATATTCATAGCCCGAATCCAAAAATTGAAGAATGGTCCAAATTTCACGTAGGTTACCGCGAAACTGCGATTTGGATCATTTTTTTATTTCATTTGCTTATGCATAAATGGACAAGGGTCGCATATGATTTTTCTTCGTCAATGGCGAGACAACACTTCTATCTTTAAATTACGTGCTTTATGGCTGCTGACAAGAAAAATACAATTATCATAAAAAAAATATTTACATAACGCATACCGTTTTAAAAATTTATCTATATAAACTTATACTTTTTTTTTTTACTTTTAATTTATGATTTTTAACTAATCTTTTTATCTTTTATTTTTTTTTATAATATTTCTAAAAATTAAAAATAACGCGTAAATAATAAAAATTTATCTTGGTTCAAAAGATATAAAGTATAATACGCGTATTTAAAATATAAATAATAGTGTCGAAGATACATTAACAACGAGGGGCTATCGTCTTGGAAATCACAAATTTGATTTTTCGTGATTTTTTGTGATTTTTTTTGGTAAAAACCGCTAAATATTATATTGAATAGTAAAAAATAGATTTTTGAGGTCTAGGGTGAGTTATAAGGCTAAAAAAAGCAAAAAATCGCGAAAAATCACGAAAAAAATCACAAAAAATCACAAAAAATCATTACAAGACGGAAATATACCATCTCAACTAGTAAATATTCGGTGCAAACAAGCCAAAATCAGAAAAAAATCAAAAAAAATTTTAAAAAATCAAATTCGTGATTTCCAAGACGGTAGCCCCTCGATTAACAAGGGGAGTTGAATAAAATTGGAACACCAAATTAACTTACGTTTATGGATCGGTTTCTTTTTTTTAAAGAACATCCCAGATGTCCCTCCGTTTACAGCCAATGTTCCTAAAACAACGGGTCTAAGAAATCTCGGGGTATCTTCTAATGATATAATTATATGACAGATTGCAATTTTCATTAAAAATTCTATTAGTTCGAGTAAAAAATAAATGCCCTCAATACTACTACTACTGTAGTTTTAATACGAATTAGAAATAATACTACAAATTTTAGTTTAGGTACTAGTATTGCAGTAAAATAAAAATTAATCGATTTTTTTTTTAATTTTTATTTATTTAAAAATAATAATTCTAATATTAGTATTTAAATGCGATAATATTATTAGACATTGAGTGTATATTCTTTGGAAACTTTTGATTAAAATCATTTGTTTTATTGGCTATCACAATGAGATTTGAATGATTAGAAAGGTAATTTAGAGAAAAAGAATAAGACCAACTGGAAGTTTCTTTATTAATTACCCAAATGTTCCAAGAATCGAAGTATTAAAAAATAATAAACTAGTGTAATTAGAGTTCCAAATTTACTAGCAAACTTCCCTTGTTAGTATATTTATAAGAATTATCTGTGATTTCTCAATAACACTAAATTTTTATGTCAACAAACGTATTTACTATTAAAAGTCTTATATGCTGACAAGATAAGACTCAAAAATTAAAATTACTCAAATTTTCATTTCAATACTGAAATTAACTTCCCAGCCTAAACATTTTTTTGACATTAAAATAAAATTATTTTCAGTTGTCAGCTGACATTTTTTGAGTTTCCTAGTAATTGAAAAAAAACTGTTTAAATTTTATTTATAACATACTATAATAGGTATTTGAATAATATTTTCTGATATAATAAACGTTACAAAAGTTATAAAAACTGTTTAACTATTATTATTACGAGAGGGAACGAATATAAAAATTTTAAATGACATTGCTTTATTTTTTTATGTAATCTATTATTTTTCTCTGTAATATAAAAACAATACAAAAAAATATATGATTTATAAAAATTTATGTTTAATCATGTTGCATTGCATTACCCATTTAATTTTCTTTTTTTAATAAAAACATCAATAAAATACGGTCTAAAAAATACAAAACTATTAAAATTATGTACTTATGGCAGTGAGCATCATATTATAAATTTTATTTAATTGTAAAAAATTAATGATTGTGGTTTTGAATTATCTTTTATCTAAAATTTTTTATCTTTTTTTTATTCAATAAATTATTAATATCATTTTTAGTGCTTTTCATAATTTCGAATTTTTTTTTCATTGTTTTTCTTTTTCGTATTACCTTTCCTACCGTTAAAATAACACTTTTTTTCTTCCATAATCTATTATTATTCTTTCAAATTTTTTCAAACTCAATATTTTGTTTTTTTTTCCCTGATTACTATAAAAATGGATCTTATTCTGTGATTTTACTTACTGCCTGAAGTTTTTCAAAATTTTTTTCTCAAAATTAAAAAAACTGCAATATTTTTTTTTAGTGCAATACCCCATTTAATTCCATAATAAAACCGGTGATAATTTACAACTATTTTTATGGAATTAAGAGAGAAATGTATGCATGGTTGTAATCGGTGATTGTTGTATTAAGCTCATTGTTTGAGGAACCTTAGAGCCAGCTAGTTGGCAGCGTATTTTATATTGATTTTTGGATTTAACAGCCTTAAAAACTCCTGGGTATAAATTTTGAGTAAAAAACGATTAGTTTTATTAGTAAATAACGATTAGTTTTTGAATACTTAACTTTTTTATGAAACTGGTACATTTTGTAGTACTTAATGTAACGAAGTTGAACCAGTTAATGTATCTTAATATTACGTTAATATAACACGAAATAGGCCTAAAAACATGGAACATGTTTACTTCCAGCTGAGAACTAGGTATAATGCAAATGTTACGCAACATTACAATACAATTCGCTATTTTTATAACTTGTAATTATCAACATTACTAGATGTTAAGATTCTAAACCCAAACTATTCTTACAAGGGAAGTTCAATACATTTGGAACACCAAATTACACCAAATGGTTATGGATGAGTTTTTTATGTTGAAAAAACATGCCGAATACCCTCTGTTGCTTCCAATGGGCCTTCTGGGCCTAGAAACGCAGGGCTCAATGTTATAAAATAGGATTTTTTGGTAATTTTCAATGAAACGCCAAAACCTCGCAAGTTAACCAAAACTCTTCTGGTTGGTCTCATTTTTTTTGGTTTAAGTATCACCTTTTATACGCCATAAACCGCAATTTATTATCGCTAATTCTCTCATCACTATAGCCAATTAACCAAACGGTCATTTTTGCTAAAAATGACCAATTTTTTAAAATGCTGCTAGATTTGTAATTTCTGACGAAAACGGGTTTTATAGGTCTTAAAAAATTTGTACAAGCTTTAAATTTCCAAAAATTTTTTGCTCGTCTCATTTCCTTGATTCGTTTTTAAGAAATGGCTCTTCAAAGTTAACATTAAAAATGAACTTTTTTAAAAAATCTGGATTGTGACTTCAAATTATCATATCTGGTTAACAAATACTTGAAAAAGGTAAAGTAAAGAAGTTTTGGAAACTTGTAGCTTGTACAAATTTTTTCAGACCTATAAGACTCATTTTCATCAAAATTTACAAATTTGGCAGCATTTTAAAAATTAGTCATTTTTAGCCAAAAATGACCGTTTGGTTAATTGGTTATAGTGATGAGAGAATTAGTGATAATATATTGCTGTTTACGGCTTCTTAAAGGTGATACTAAAACCAAAAAAATGAGACCAACCTGAAGAGTTTTGGTTAACTTGCGAGGTTTTGGCGTTTTATTGAAAATTACCGAAAAATCCTATTTTATAACATTGAGCCCTGCGTTTCTAGGCCCAGAAGGCCCATTGGAAGCAACGGAGGGTAGTCGGCATGTTTTTTCAACATAACAAACTCATTCATAACCATTTGGTGTAATTTGTTAGTCCCTTGTTAGTCCCTAAATCGAAATTATTCTAATAAGTCCCTAAACTTGAATTATTCTAAGTCCCATTTGACCCTTTGCCCTTAAATCGAACACATTTGTCCACCCCCACCCCTTCTTGATTTTCAGATTTCCAGGGTACCACCTCCCTATAAACATGTTCCATATTAAAACGCTTGTTTTTGAATATTCTACTCTAAAGGTAGTATAACCTCGTGAAAAATTTACAAAACAGATTTTGATAATATTTAGTAAAAATATATTTTGTTATTATGAAAACTCATAGCCAAAATTTCAAAGCTCCTAGGTGTTTATTTACAAAAATATAAATAAAAATATTTTGGAATTTCTTATAAAAAACTTGCGACAGGAAGAAAGAGGTCGGAAAAGAAATATATTTCTCTTTCATTCTGGGAGGGTATACTACCTACGTTAATATTAGTATATTTCCCGAAGGGTTGTAGGTCAAAATTGACCAAAACTGATCAAAATTGGTCAAAACTGATATACTAATAAGTTATTTTACCTTAAACATCTGTTAATTTCAAACTTGTATAAAAATTTAAGCTGCTAGATATCAAGTCCCAGTGCTAATAAGTTTTTTTTTTTAATTTTAATATTGTTTCCAAATAATAAACTACACATAAATAACATAAAAAGATAAATTTATTTGCATAATTTTATTTAGCTGTATTAAATTTTAAGTACTCAAGCTGATTTCTATAAAAAACTAACAATTTTGTTCGTTATTATTCAGGTTCCACCTCGCCTAATACAAAGACTGCCATCAACAACGACTCGTGCCACAACAATAGTAACAACAACTGTAAAGGCTAGCAATACCTCTAGTCCAGCACTGCCAAGTGAATTAAGTTACGAGGAAACAACGGTAAACCCGCCGGAAGATGGTTTCGCAGCATATTCCACTGCCCTTAGTGTTACTATAGCAATAGGTTGTAGTCTTCTAATACTCAACGTTTTGATATTCGCTGGCGTTTATTATCAACGAGATAAAAACACTCAGAGTAATCATCATCATCATCATTATCCTCAAAAACGGCATCAAGAAAATGGCCAAATGCCAAATAACATTTGCGGAGACTTGGAAATAAAATCAGAGAGATCGAGGCATTTACAGCATATTCCACCACCGGTATTCGTCGAAGGTAACCCTTGTCACGTGCCCATGCCCCCACCTCCTCCAAAATCCTCAAAACCTGGTAAATCAACGGGTAATCCAAATATCATAATTAGTCCTAATCATTTAGAACACGAGGGTATCACAATGGCTGGTACTGGAACCCTCAAAAAATCCATCCATCATAATTCTCAAATAATGGATGAACTTAGAGTCTGACTCATTATAGACTGCTTTAGAAATTATTTAATTGTATAAAGGACATTTCTTAAGAATTAATACTTAAATTGTGTGTGTATAATAAAGTTTTTTGCTAAAAAAGTGACTTGTAATAAAGTTAAATTAAGTGATATAGAAAGTGCAAGAAATTATAATTGAGAAAATGGGTAATTGCGAGAATATAAAATTTAATGTACGAAAATTATACTTCTAATCATTGTTAATAGGTTATTATATCTTTGTAATTAAATTTGACTTGAATTTATTTATCGTTTGAGTTACTAAACTTGTTTAGATCGAAGAAGAGTTTTCCAATACCTACTTGGCGTTCGAGACAAAAAAATAAGTTGTAAAAAAAACTTTAATGATCTTTCAAAAGTTTCGAAAACTTAAGTAATACAAGTTAATTAAAGTTAAATACGTTACACAAAACTAACAGTTGATTAATTGAGCAAAAAATTGTATATATTTTATGAGGTATAAAATGTAATTCATGTTTTGGACAATTAAATAACAAATATTTGTTTATAGTTATTTTACGGCAATTAAGTAATATTAGTGGATCTCTAAAGTTTCTGAATTTCAACCAACATTTACAATCGAGCGAGTGGTCAAAAGGAAAAGTTATATATTTAATTTACTATATTTATATATGCCTTTGTAATTTAATGTTTCATTTTGTATGAAATTTTATTTTCGATATTTAATCGTATTTTATTAATCAATTCATTCGAAATTTTAATATTATATAAAACCTTTTATTACAAAAGTTTATGAAAAATAAATATATTATGTACATTTGTTGTAATAAAAGTAAAAATAATGTAAAGTCGTTACAAAAAAGAGTTAAGTACTATAACTAATAATGCATGGCATATTCCAGGCGATTTTGACAAGATTTCATTCCGATGCTAAAAGTTTTTTTTAATTTAACATTTTCATTATTGACGAAACTTTCAAAAAAGTATTTTAATTACTCAGACGATTTATTCGTGAAAATCAAAAATCATTATTTTATTTTTAAAGCGTTTCATAATTTACCGATCCTGTCAAAATAACTTGGCTTATTCCATGTATTATTTTATTGAAATTTAAAAATATGAATAAATATTTTATATCAATAATAGAAATTGTGTATAACCGAAAGTACGAATTTAAAAATGATAAATTTTTAATTTAAATGAATTATTGATGAAAATAAAAGGAGAAAAATTTATATTAAATGGTCTGAGGTCCATGTACGTTGTAAATTAACTGTTTCAAATTTTTATAGAATTAATCATATTTTAAATTAATTAAATTCGATTGCTTGTTTTGATAAGAATCACATAAATAATGTTTTTAAATTTATTGATTAATTTGTATACGAAAAAAGAAAGATAACATCATTAATAATAAATGAAGATTAAAAAAATTTAATGGATTATTAACCCGTCCATTTATTTAACGATAAACAAAGGTTTAATTAATACTTTGGCATTAGCTAGAGTTACATAAATTATTCAAAAATATAAAAATATACTAAAAGCTATTACAAGCTTCAGCTGAAAAATTCAAATTATTGGGTTAATTTAAAGATTTAATCGAATTTCAAAATATCAAAAAGTTTTTTTAATTTTTTTTGTACACTAAAAATAGCCATTCATCCCAAGTAAAAAAGAAAATAAATTTTCAATATATTGTTTTTGAAATATATTGTAAATATATTGTAAATATATTCTCAATATATTATCAATATATTATCAATATATTGTTTATATTTTATATAACCTAAAAATTATGTTTTTTTAGTTTTTAGGTTAAATAAATCATAAACAAGATATTGATAATATATTGATAATATATTGAGAATATATTTACAATATATTTACAATATATTTCAAAAACCTCGTCAAAAACAATATATTGAAAATATATTCTCTTTTTTACTTGGGATAATAACTGCTTTATTTTACTTTTTAATTTTTAGCATATACTTTCTAACTTCTAATTTGTAAAAATACAACGAAAACAACAAATTAACAAATTACTTTACTGACTCTGATTTGTAAATTATCAGCTTTACAGACTGCAATTTGTTAATTTGTTGTTTTAGCTGTATTTTTACAATTTAGAACTTAGAGAGTAAGTCGATGAAACTTGTAAATAATGTAGCAGTTGATGAGGTGGTGCTGATGAAATGTTAAAAATATTAACAATAATTTTAAAAAATTAAATAATAAAAAAATTTATTGTTAAAAAAAAAACTGTACATTCCATAAAAAATTTCTCTGCAGTTACGCGGTACATGCAACATTTTTTTCTTTGAAAAATAAAAGCATACTTTCTGCAGTATTGCATAAAACTAAATGAATTATTCATAAATAAAAAAATTTACAATACGTATTTTTATTTTGTTAGCGGATAAAAAAATCAATTTTTTTTTATATGAATAAACAAGGGGGGAAAATCCGAATTTCGTAGTAAAAAATATTGTTTAATTAATAAAAAAAAAGTGCTGGTATAATTTTCAACGAAATTTCGTTATTTAAAAAAAACATGCTCAAAGTGACAATCTCACTCGTATTATCAAGACGATAATTATAATTAAACCCTTTGATAATTACACTTTCTTCTCTCTCTTTCTCTCTTTTCTGTATGAGAATGCAATTTTCGTGATTACTTGCACGTATGTATTTTTTGTACATATTTATAAAATTAACGTTTAACAAAAGACAAATTATAAATATAAAGTGCGTGTATAAATATAATATCTTCTTATAATGAAAAAAAAACACATTGAAAAATATATCAGTGTTTTGGTAATTAATTTTTTTTTTCCTTTTTTTTTATAAAAAAAATGTTTTTATACGCATTAAATTTTTTATCATTTTTATGAATAGTTCTAGTTATACCTATGTGTGTGAGGAAATTAAATTTGGGTATAAATGGAAAAATTTTTTAAAGTTAAAATTTTTTTTTTAAATAAAGAGTATGGGTTAAATTAATTTTTCGTTTTAAATAAATTGATAATTGAAATTATATTCGAAAGTCTATCAAAAAGAATTTTTTTTACTGCGAAGAAATATTAGAAATAAGATATCATTCTGTTTTATAAGTGAAAATAATTTTTCACAAAACCTGTATTATCTACACACCAAACCTAAAAGAATTTTTTGTTACCCAGAGAAGAATGATTGTTTATTTAATTCTTTAGAGTGAAATTATTTTGAGGTTAATATTTTTAAAAACAATTATTTTCAATTTAATTCTTTTTGAACAGAATTTAAACAAAAATATATTTGGAAAATTGAAGTTATCGATCAATAGGGCAAAAGAAATAAAAAACAAAATTATTTTTTATATATCTTGTGACGTTTCGTGGTTCAAAACAAAAATAATTTTTTTTAAAAGAATTAACCTCAAAATAATTCCGCTTTAAGGAATTAAATAAACATTCATTCTTTTCTGGGTAACAAAAAATTCTTTTAGGTTTGGTGTGTAGGCTATAATATTCAGAACACTTATAAAGATTCAATCATGTTTATAAAGCGAGTGTCTTTTAAAAAAATGATATTTCTAACTTTTTTGGCCTTTAAAAAAAGTTAGTGATTAGGAAAAAAATTAAAATTTTATTAATTTAAGCTTCAAGTGATGTCTATAAAAATTTAAAAAAACATCAAGGTCGACTGGAAAAGTGACTCAACTGCATAATTTCTTTCAGTGCACGGTCTACAAGCTCACACAAGCCTTATTTATCTCCTTTGCTTTCTATCTTATAGAGATTTAAGTAATTACTTTCTTCTCTAGAAGGGGAAATAAAGGAGATAATATTTAGGGTTACAGATGATTTTCTCCTACATAGTCAAATATTTTTAAACAATTTGACATATTTTTGAGAATATTTTTTAACCATTAACTGGACACTTATTATAAAAAATTAATAGGATATTGAGTTACTAGTAACATTAATTAATTAAATGATTTAAATAGTCTTTGGAATCTTAGTTTTTTGTTAATTGGCACCCGTTGGCGTTAATTGAAAATCAAAATAACTGTCAAACCAATTTTCGTATTATTTCTAAAGCAGCTAAAAAAAATTTAAATATTTATATGAAGAAAAAAAATTGTTTAAATTGTTTATTTTCGGAAATGACTATATTTACACCTTGTAAATGGACTATCGCTTGAAGTTGTAATAAGGAAAATTTTATTTTTTTGGTAAAAGACCCGGAGAAGTACAGGAAACGAATAATATTTTTTGAATCAAGACTCTAATATGAATTGATTATAGATAAATTGTATAAAAATGTAATATTTTTCCTATTATTTGAATTCTCATCTGTAAAAAGTTTCTATAGATAATGATATATTGAAATGAATGATTTATTGTAAAGAAGTATGATTATGTCAGTTACATAGTTTGTATAGTTCTGTAAAAAATGAAGTAATTATAATTATATAATTAAGAGATTATAACTAAATTATAAAATGTATAAAAAGAAAAGTACTAATTAAATTTCTTTTGTCGTTGTAAATATGAGGATAAATGAATAACGGATTCGTCGTTTTATTTACTTATTAATGAGAAAAACTTTTCTCAATTTCAAATTATTCATTTTTATTAGAAATAATTGAAAAATAAAGTATAGCCCAGCTCTTAAGTAAACTCCTTTTCTGATCAATCTTACATTAATCGATTTTTATTAGTTTTAAAAAAAATCTATTCTACATTTTTCCTCATTATTTCATTCTGTAAAATACAAAAACAAACGTTTATCATAAATTATAAGAATGATAGATAAAAAAAATTATTCTTTATCTGATAAAAAATTAAATAAAAAACAAGTTGAATATAAAATGAAAAGAAATTTTACCTAAAATTATAAGATACTGGATTTGTATATAAAAATGAACGAATATTACTGACATTAAATAAATATAATCATTTAACACAGCATGTTTTTACTTTACTTATACGCCTACCATTTTTATTTTTTTATTTCATTTTCTCTGACTTCTAATTGATGAATTTTTCTTTTTTCCTGATAATAAACCAAAATTATTACAATATTAATTAATAGAATTTAATCAATAGGTATTTTCCATGTAAAGAAAAGTAAGCAAGTACACAGTAAAAAATGATGTGCACAATATTACCACAGGGTACAAACTCTGGTAATATAAGGATGAATTTAGTAAATTTACTAAAATTTTTAGTAAAATAGCTAACCTGCGGTAATATTGTGTACATCATATTTTACTATAGAGAAGTTAAATTAATTTATAAAATTTTGTAGCTTTTAGAAAAAATGCTTTAAATTAAAAAATACCCTGTTGAAGAAAAACTCATAATTTTCTTTTTTTTCATTTTAAAAATCAATCAAGCTCCAAAAGGTCTTCAAACTCATTAACTAACTATTTTTGTAATCAAAATATCAAATTCTTACTCAAAATTCATTTTTAGTCCTTGGGCCTTGATTATGTTAAAATTTCTATAATATTATTCCAAATCCTCGCCAGACAAATTACAGCTTCATTTACGAATGCATATCTATTAGAGTGGACCTAAAATTAGAGTTTTAAGAAAAACTTTGCTAAAAAAATCCCCATTAAAATAAGAAGGCTTCATGTAATTTAAATGGAGCATTTTTTTACGTTTACTACCGGTAAAATCGATTAAAAAATATTTTTTTTGGCTACTTGAGGTTGGGTATCGTTTTTTAAGAGTACTTTCCATCGAATAGCAGCTTTTCAAAACATTCTGCAAGCTTTGTAAAAAATTAGAAAGCTGAGAAGTCTAAATTCCCATATTATTTAAATGGGAAAATTTAGGTGCTTACAGGTACGCTTTTTTGAAAAGCAAAAGCAAAATCCTTGGAGCTGGGGACTTTTTATGATCAAAAGTTCACGAAAAAATCCGGGGAGCAAAGTTTTTCTTAATACTCCAATTTTAGGTCCCCTCTAATATCCATGGAAAGCAGTCATAAAACAATAGCTAAGATACACGCCAACAAATCTATACCTTGGAAAGTAAGGAAATGAGTTATTCGTATATTTTATTTTATTATTTCCAGGGCTATGTAGGAAAATTCAATTTCATGTATATACGAACACATTTAGGTACGAGGTTATTCTTGTTCATTCCAAGTCTTTTACCCATAGTCAAATAAAAATTTTTTTTTGTACTTAGGAAAGAAATAAATAAACATTATCAGATTTTAATAATGCATGCTAATTTTTATAATTTTATTTATAGCGTTTTATAAAAATTACAAAATCTACCAATAAAAATACTTATAAATGTTTTAATGCATTTTTTCGTTATGTTCAACTAGTTAATTATCTTTATTTTAGTTTCATCGCTACTGCATTGTTATTCTTTGCTATATTTCAATTAAATACAATTTTCGTAAGCATCAAAACTGATTTATACACTGAAAAAAAAAATCCGCTTGTGGCTAGCGGAATTTTTTTTTCTTTGCAAACAATTGCAAATGACTTGAAACGTAAAGAAAATTAAAAAAAAACATTTTTTCTTTTCTTTTTCAAAAATTTTCTCAAATCTCGTCATACCGAAATACGCATATCCCAAGTAAGCGGGAAAAAATTTTTTTTTTAATTTTCTTTACGTTTCAAGTCATTTGCAATCGTTTGACGAGAAAAAAAATTCCGCTTGCCGCAAGCGGATTTTTTTTTCAGTGTAGATGTTTTGAATTCTTGGTTAGTGTACGCCAACATAGAATCATTTAAAACTAAATTATAAAAATATTAATATAATATTAGCAAACGATGAGAATATTCGTCAGTTTTTTTGTTGTGAAAAATCGAAAGTAAGAGACTTGATCAGCAAATTATTTCATACCTATACACTGTAAAAAGTAACTTTCTTGTATTAACAAAAAAATTAGAACATTTTCGAAAAATTAGTAAATTTTCAAAAAAATTTGTAAATATTCGAAAAAAATCGTATATTTACTAAATTTAGTATATTAATACTCGTAATAAATTATATTTCGATAAATTTCCGAAAAATAGTTGTGAATTTACAACTTTTTTCGTAAAATCACAAAAAAAAAATCGAGAATTATCGAATTTTTCGATAATATACTAAATTTAGTAAATTTACAATTTTTATCGAATATTTATAAAATTTTTTGAAAATTCGCTAATTTCATTCGCTAATTAAATTTTTGAAAAAATTATATTTTTTTTGTAAATCTAAGAAAGTTACTTTTTACAGTGTAATTATACATATATAATAAATTAATATATAAAGTATAACAGATGCAAAAGTTCTCAGATATCTAAATCGCATTCTGTAAAATATTTATTTATATCAAGAATTTCATATTACATTTTGTTTAGAAAAGAGCGAAAAAGTCGTAAAAATGACTTTACCTTCAGAGGTCTGCAGCTTTGAATCGGAAATTTTCTTGAATTTATGATTCTATAAAATTTTTTTAGGAATTTGTCGCAATTTTTTCAAAATTTCTGAATGTTTTTTCTTATACTTACTATTCCTCCTCTTTTTTAAACCTAAACGTAAAATTTGTGTACAAAAAATATTCATAGAATAATAAAAAGCTAATGAAATTTCCGATTCAAAACCATACCCACAGAAGAATTCTGAGTTTCGTGCACCCAAAAATTCGCACTCCCCTATTTTAAACATCAACATTTTTTAATTAATTTTTAAAACTGCATGATTTCTTCATTATTTAACTAAAATGTTTCCATTTTTTTTCTTTTTTCCACTACAGAATCAACTGTTCATAAAATAATTTTTATAAAATCAATTATAGGGTAGATTCACTAGAGGATCTTCTCATAAACATATTTTCAAATTATATATTTTATAAATAAATTAATTTAGTTTTTTCTAATGAAAAATAATCACAAAATATCTTTTGAAAATAAATTTTTACAGTATCATTAAATTACTTACATCAAATCATACTTAAAAGTATACAAAGATAAATTTTCTAAAAAGTTTTAAATTATTTAAAAAACTTCAGTCAATTTTTTTTGCAAAGAAATGTATTTATTGAAATATATGATTTAAAACACGAATAAAAAATGAACTTAAACAATTCTTTTTATTTCCTATATAATTTAAATATTTTATCATTATACGTTTTCACAATGATCTACTACACTCAAGTAATGATTTTTTTCTCTTTTAATGAAAAACTATGTGTCGAACAAGGCAATGCAACTGCATTGAAAGCGAAATCTTATTTTTTCCTTTCTTTAACCAATACAATGACTATATTACGATTTTAAGAGACCATCGTACTTGCCCCTATAGTAGAGAAAAAAACATTCTGAAACTCGTCTTTGAAATATTCATCCTACCGAATGCGAGCCAAAATAAACTTTTATTCATGCTGTCTATGTTGCTTACAATATTCTTTTTTCAAATAAGAATATACTTAAAATTTATGAAAATTAACAAACAAACAAACAATAATATATATCTTAGTTCTTGCAGTCTTGCACTCTTACAACTAGTAAACTTTTTATCCTAAAAAGTATACATTTTTTAAATAATGTTTCAAAATTCTACTTGTCTGGTTAAAAATATTCTACATTTTTTTTTTTTTAATCTTTTTATATTTTTATCAAATATCAAAAAGCGCACAATAAAAAAATTATCCATATGCTAGATTTCTTAAAAAATTAAGTGAAAAAAAAATAATAATTTTTCCATTATTTGCTACTATGTAATTGCATACTTTAAAAGAAAATCCAGAAAATCGAATTTCGTCTCCAAAAATAAACAATCTGAAATTCTAGAATTTGAGATGATTGGGTACGAAATTTGAATAATTTAGCTTTCTTTTTCCAAAGTCTGACAGTCTAATATATAATTTTTTAAAGTTTTTGATCTAGATTTATAATATAATAAGCACGAGACGCATCTATAAAAAGTTTCTAAAACGTTCTTTCAAAAGTTGCAAAAACTTGTCAAAGCTTTTTAAAATTAGATACGAATACCAAATACTAGTAGGATAACTACCACATTTATATTTATGCATATTACACAAACTGTGAAAAATCTTTTCCAGCCATTTACTATTGCTATTGGATACCTTATAGTAAATGGTTTAACAAGATTTTTTACAGTGTATATACGTGTCAACACTAAGTTTGCACTGCCTAAATTTAAAAAAAATAATTTTCTCGCACTTATAAAATGAAAACCTGCTCTATGAAACTAAAATGAAAATTTTCTTTTCATCATTTGCAAACGTTTGAACGACAAACAGACATTTTTTTCAGTGTACGCATTTATAGAAGTCTAGAAGAAAAAGGATTAAATTCAAAAATAAAAACCAAGAATAAAATGGGTACCAAATATTCCGCATTTAGTCAATGTACCCCTTGAAGTGCAATAAATTCAGGTGAACATGAAATAATTATTAAACTAAACGTTTTGGAAACTTTTTGTGCTTTGCCAGTACCATATACATTTAACTTAATACTTAAATATTATTTATAAAATTTGAGCTTATAATACAAATTCTTAAAAAATTTCAAATTCACATTTTTTGTGTATATTTTTCAGCGATTCTATAAAATTCATAGGATTTTATATAAAACTTATAATCTTACAGTTACACATATTCTATAATAAGTTAATGCATATTTTTGGTAAAATTTTTTTTTTAATATTCGTGCTTATTTTTCTGCTTAATATCCAAACAACAGCTTGGAATTTAATTCAAAAATTTATTAACATTTTTGAGGATGTTTATCGTATTAAAAAATTTTATAAAATAGTTAATGTTTTCTTTTCAAAAAGATCTTTAATTTTTTATTTTTTACGTTAAAAATATTTAATAAAAATTCAATTCAAAGAAAAAAGTTTTTAAACCATTTGAATCACAGTTGAAGAAATTAGTTTCTTAACAAATACAGCCACCTTCGCCTTCAGAATCACCTCCATTCTGCATCGTTGATTGACTTTGTAAATCAACAGCTGAATTTTTTTTTCGTTAAGGTTTAATATTAAAAAGTATGTACATTAGCCAAGTTTTCTGATGCATAATATCTAAATTTCCTTTTTATAATATCATGATTAAACATAACTATATATAAAAAGAAAATTCAGTAAGATCAGAATTATCTCGGAGATGATTATATATTTAAAAAAAAAAATTTAGCAGCAATCGCAAATAAGTGCAGAATCGTTTTGTGCAAAAAAAACTTAAAGAAAGCCATTTCTATTTTTCTAATTTTATTTTTTAATTAATATTTTTAATTTTACAGAAAAAAGTAAAATCTATGATTCTAAAAGTTGTGAAGCTTTTTCTAGACTCATTGAAGGAAGCTACGAAAAGCTAAAAAATATTTTTCACTAAACAATTAACATATGCAATGCCTGATTGGTTTTGAACGTAGGTATATTCCAAAAAACATTTCCTCGTTCTTTTTTGGCCTAAAAATTAAAATATCTCATTGTAGAAAACAAATTCATTTTTTTTATTTTTTGGTAATTTTATCAATGTTTATTTTCGGAAAAATGATATTTCTTACGATGATTCACTCGTAAAGGATATAAATGTATTGCGTTGAAACCGAGTTATTATATATTTAATAATATATTAGTCTAGGCGCCAGCCATACTAATCACGCCCAAAAATTAAAAAATTAATTTTCTTTTTCCGAGGATAAAAATAGGTGGTATTTATGTTTTTTGACCCGCTGACCACGAAATTCGCAAAACGGACCTCGGATTCGTGTTCAGCGGTTCAAAAAACGTAAATACCACCTATTTTTATCCTCGAAAAAAGAAAAAAATTTTAATTTTTGGGCGTGATTAGTATCAATGGCTGGCGCCTGTATTATATGTGAATAATGCTGTTTAAAAATTTTAATTTTTCTTACAGATTATTAAAGCATAATCCGAGGCCAAATTTGTCTTGAATAAAAAAAAGAGTATATCAATTTTTAGATTCCAAAACTAGAAACCTTGTTTTTTCTCATTTATAATTAAATGCTACGTGGCTGTACCAACTAAAATTAAAATTCCGCTTTAACAAAACCGAAAATCTTTTTTCAGGAATTTGTTTTCAATTTGAAGAAACATAATTGTTTTTTATTGTTTTTAACAATATAAATTGTTTTTTAACACTTCTGATTGTAGAATGATTTCAATAGTTTAAAACCAACCAGGTCCTGATAAGAACATACGAACTGTTTTGCGAAAAATCTGTAGCAGGTTGCCACTTTTAAAAGTGATTGACAAAAGATGGGATGGTAAGGGGGACAGAGTTAATAATTAAAATACAGGATTAAAATACTGGAAATCTGCTGGAATAAATTATTAATTCAATAAATAAATTAATTATTAAATATCCGAACACGTTCTTATTCCTTAATACTTCTGAAGCTTAATTTTTTTTTGGAAAATCATAAAACACATACTAACTGAATAATATCGAGGAAATAATAAATTTTACAAATTACAACAGTTATAATTAATATATCCTTGCTAAGACATTAAAATAATGATAAAAATATTTATATACTAATAATGTTAAAAAAATCAATTTAATTAATGTTTATACTTTAAAAATGTATATATTTTAATTCAATAAAATTATAATTGTAGTATATTTTTGTATTTTTTTTTACTCTAGTCGTGCATAATTAAATTAATTTCTTATGTAATGAATATTTAATTAAATTATATAAAAAATGAAAATTTTAATTTACAACAAAATTAAAAGCCATTAAAAAAAAAGCAGCTAAAAAATTAATTTTTTCTTTTAAGATAAAATTTTTTGTTTTATTATTAAATTATTTATTATTTCTTTCTATATTATAATAAAAGCTTATTTTGTCTTCAAAATATATACTAATTATAAAACCAAATTTTTAGATCATAATACTTATTAAATATACGTCCTTAAATTAATTTATAATTATATTTATATTTATATTAGAAAAAAAATATATATATAGTATATATTAAAACTTGAAAAAATCATAATTAAAATTTTTTATATACAAATTTTATTAATTTTCTATTATACTCAAAAAATAAACAGATTATTTATTAATACTCATGAATCTATTAAAATAAAAAGTTTTTAGGCAATATTATGTAAATAAAAGTTCATAATTAATTTAATTTATATTTATTCAGTGCACTTTAATATATACTTTGATTATGAATTTTTATTTAAAAATATATTGATTTAATGTATATTTATATATTTGCCCTTTTCAATTCTTTTATTATTGTTAAAATAAAGTGCATAATTAATATAACTTAAAAATTCTAAAATGATATCAATGCTGACATCAGTCGTAAATGCACCTCTTTTTATAATGAAGCTAAAATTTGTACATTTCAAAAATTTCCATTGTTGTCTTTACAATAATTAATAACAACGTTATATAAAATAATGTAAAAAATGTTCAATCTTATAACAATGGATTTGCACAAAAATTAGCATGTAAAAAATATTTACTAACAAGGGTCTCATTGCTTATACTTGAATGTCATTCATACAAGGTAAACATAAAACATCCAGTAAATGATCTAACATGCACAACTGCTTTCCGAAGAACTTAATTCAATCGGTGTATCCTTTAAAATTACTTCTTGCACTACGATAAAAAATAACAAAAAATAATTAAGGAAAATATAAATATAAAATAAAGCAACAAAATTATAATAAAAAATGCTATGTAAATACTAAATAATAAAAAATTATCACATGCAATAAAACTTTTAGTCAAAGGATACTGTCTTCTGGAGGTTTATTCTCAGTTGAATCCATACCAGGTAATGCCGCTGCTACTCTTCTAAATAACTATTTATAACAAAATTGATATTAAAAAATAAACTTTTTTTTCATGCAAAACATTAAAATTAAACATTTCATTCACCTGTTTGACGTTGTAGCCAGCTTTAGCACTAGTTTCAATAAACATAACATTTAACTCTTTAGCTTTTCTTTCTCCTTCTTCAGTAGAAACTTGACGTTTATCACTAAGATCTGTTTTATTACCAACTAACATTATAATAACATCGCTACCTCTTTCCGTTCTTACATCGTCTATCCACTTTGATGTTTGATGAAAAGAATTTGCATCTGTTTTGAATAACAATAAAAATTATAGAAAATTCTAAAATTTTAATTAATTTGTTTTTAATTATATACTTGTAATATCATAAACAACAACAGCCACTGTAGAATCCCTAATATAACTAGGAATCAAAGACCGAAAACGTTCTTGACCAGCCGTATCCCAAAGTTGTAACCTTACAGTTCTATCTTCTAAGTACATGGTTTTACTTAAAAAATCAATTCCTATAGTAGCCTAAAAATATATTTTATCACTTACTTAGCATTAAACTATTAACATTTTAAAAACTAATAAAAAATGTACCTGATACGTATTATCAAAACTGTCATACATAAAGCGAGTGATCAAAGACGTTTTTCCAACTAAAATTCAAGAAAAATAAATTCTTAGAAACTGTGCTACAAATTTCACAATACTCAAAGAATATAAATAATTTTAAATTCTCACCACTTTGTTCACCAAGAAACACAAGTTTGAATTTTCTTAAAGGATTACCAAAATCGCCAGATGATGACATTTTATGAAGGTTGGAATTATCTTATAGGGCGTCTAGTCAATTGAATTCTGGAGACTTAGAAGTAAAAAAATTAAAAGCTTAAATACATAAAATTTTAAGTTATCAAGACACGATTGCAAAAATATTTTATTTTTTATTAAAAAATTTTAAGCTAAGAACAGCAATAACATATTAAACTCAGGTCATTAGCTTTTCTTAATTCGGCAATAAATTTGAGCACAGTAACTAAACACTTAAATAACTCCGATTTCCGAAACCTTGAAACTGAAGATAAAATAATTAAACCTTTTTTGTTCTAACAATTATGTATAGTTTTGTATTGGTGACG
The DNA here is from genome assembly GCA_022575985.1 of Anagrus nilaparvatae. Classification (NCBI taxonomy): domain Eukaryota; kingdom Metazoa; phylum Arthropoda; class Insecta; order Hymenoptera; family Mymaridae; genus Anagrus; species Anagrus nilaparvatae. The sequence goes on along the minus strand of JAKSXM010000040.1, from coordinate 2,255,873 downwards.
TACGCGAACTACTTTTTCCTATATAAAATACCCATATGATTATCTCATTTTTAGCCTTCTACCTTTCCTTCGACTATTAGCGTATATCAGGTATATATACATATGTACAATATACTATATACAGCTATATTACTTTCGCGGAAATTTTATCATAGAAATACGGTAACTACACCTATATTATTGACCCTATGGCTATATGTGTAAGTTGTGAAATTGCAGATTTGAGAAGTTAAAATATATCGAATCGAATGTACAACAAAATAAATATCGATGCATTTAATTAATGTATTGTTGGCCACGTTCCCGGGAACTGTAGTAAAAATTAAATATTTAATTATTACTTTTAGTAAAAAGAAAAATAATAATTATTTTTATTTACATAAAAGTAAAATTTTGCACCTGGCAAAAAAAAGTATTCAACAGCAATTTATATTATCTATCTCTTTTTTTTATTAAATTTAATCTCTGTGATAACTTAAAAGTTTGCATTCTAATTAAATAAATATTTTTATACTAAAATACTTACCTATTATATTAATAAAAGAAAAATTAATTTTCTTGCTAATTTTTGTCGTGTATAAAAATATGCTAAAAAAATTATAAATTACATTGCGAGTTATATTGTAACAATAGCCATAATATAAGTAATATAAGTATACCAATAATATTAGATATAAGAATAAGGAATAGGTATAGTAACATAATAACAACACAAACATGGAACCAAACCAAAAAAAGAGTCCTCGCGAAGATGACGTCCTGGAAGGAATTCTATATCCAAGATTTTGTTATAGCCTTAATGCAGACCAAATAACAGAAGAAATGCTTAATGAAGAAATTCAAAAATATATAAAAGATATTGAGCCTTTTGTCAAGGATTACCTTTGGCATAGAGATAACCTTACTTTTCATCCAAGAACAAAACAAGTTCTCCAATTTGAAAATTCTGTGGATGGTTCTTCAAAACCAACAGGTATGAATAAATATTTTTTTATCATTTAAAGTTTTTTTATTTTCACTATACTTTTTTAAATCAACAGAATTAGAGCTAATACCACACATAAATATTACGTTAAGGTTTGATGAAGACATTGGGGATGAATGGTTTGTTGTTTTTTTATTATTTCATCTAACAAAAAAATATGAGGGCTTGATAGCAAGAGTGTCTGATAGCGATGGAGAATTTTTATTAATTGAAGCTGCTGATGAACTTCCACCTTGGGCAAATCCAGAAACATGTCAGAATCGAGTTTTCATCATGTCAGATGCTGTTCATGTTGTGCATGATAAACAAAAAAATTGTGTAAATATTCTTAACAGTGTATATCAACGATCTCATATTTTTAGAATGTCTGATAAAGTTCAAGCTATAATACATAAAAGAATAGGCATATATCCTGAAGAAATTGAAAATAGAAAACATAAAGCTCGAGCTTTTCTATCTGAAAAAGCAGATTATATTTTCAAAAAACAACCTAACTTGGTTGCTGCTGCAATCAGAACCATTTATCATTCTGATCCATTAGAAAGAAAAGTTTGCCGTGGTATGCGTTACTTTCCTCCTGAGCAAAGAAGAATGGTAAATATTAAAATGACCAAATGTTTATATGCAATGGCAATGAATTGTCGATACAATGGTGATCCTCGTACTGGTTGGAATATACCTCCATCAAATAGTCCAAAATACAAAGCTTATCTACTTGGAATTAAAATAGCTTGTGGCCTTGAATTGCTTGTTGCAAGAGCTCATGAAGAGCGTCGAAGAAAAAATAAGGAAATTGAAGTACTTGAAAATAATGAACAGCACAAATTTCAAAGCCATACTTGGTTTGCTTTTTTAAATCGTTTAGAAACTAATGGTTATTTTAAAGGATTATTGGAAGGAAGCGATGAGCATATAAAACTCCTTTCTAATGCAAAAGAATATTATTTAAAAAACTTAAGTGGAACAGAAGTTGCAAGTCGTTTTGAAACTACAGAAGCAGAACAAGTATTAAATGCTTGGCTTGAAATTCAAAGCAATGATATAGAACCAGAAGGTAAATATTTTAATTTAATTATTATTAAATTTACCTGAAAATTTTAATTTTATTTTTTTTGTACTTAGTAAAAGATGAATCAAGTTTAAGCCCAGAAAGTAGCAGCAGTTGGATGAATGTAGATCCTGCACAATTAGATGCAATGCTTGGACAACAATTTAATTTTAATAATTTGGGAAATGAAAAATCTTTGAATATTCAAGAAAAAGTTGAAGCCTTTCTTAATCAAAAAAGTGGAATAGATGGGGTTGATTATTTTCAGTTTGTTTCAATTTTTTTTAGTTAATAATAAACTTTTTAATATTATTTCATAAAAAAAATCATTTTAGGGATAACGAACAAAATCAAAAGCATGAAGTAGAAGACAATGGGCGAATAGATTTTGATGCAGACGTTTTTGATAGTACTTTAAGAGATATCTTAGACCTTGTTGTTCCTGGAGAAGATGGAGAGTTTGATGGCAGTTCTGAAGATTCACTAGGTGGCGATGATGAAGACGGAGGAAGTGAAATGCAAGAATATATGAAAATGATGGATGAACAGCTGAAAGAACAATTGGTTACAGATCATAGAGAGTTATCTGCAAGACCTGAAGATATCGTAGAAGCTAATCTTCTTGCAAGTATGCAAGAGGAAGCGGGAGGTACAGGTCCTGTTGGAAACATTTTAGGAGGACCACTTCAAAGGCTAAAGGAATTGCAATTGCAAACAGATTCAAATCCTCCACCACCAGATGTATGAATATTTTATACTTTTATCATGTAAATATTAGACTTACTAGTTATTTTTTGAAAAGAATATTCTCCACAACTCTAATTTATTTATAAATGCAAAATTTTAAAGAATTAAAATTGCTTGTATTAAAAATATCAAGCAATTTATTAAACTTGAACTAATTTACTTAGAATAATAATAGGCAAAGTATTTCTTGATATGGAATTATTTTTATATTCCAATTCTTAGTACCTTTTATCAATTCTTAGATGCGCTCAAAGTCAATATTTCAAAGTGAATTAAATAGTTGAACTTGAGGTAGTCCAAACGTAATTAATACTAGTCTTAATAAAATTAAAATTATTATACTTCCACTCTGCCCTTTTTCATTTTGAAGCAAGTTTTAGTGATTTGAAACAAAATTTTTAATTTCTTAAAACACTTTGAAAAACTTTTAGACCAAATTTTCTATTATTAAATTTAAAAACTGTATTGTAAATCAAATAGCAATTTAATGACAAATTCGTGGCAGCAAAAATTTTTTATAACTTATCTGTAGTAGTTACCTACCTAAACTATTATGGCTGGAGTAAAAAATATAACTGATAGATTATAAACTATTTTAATGAAATTAAAATTGAATTAGGACTTTGGATTAAAAAAAAAAAAAAATGAGTTAAAAAAAATTACCACATTTTGGCTATAATTTAAAGTGATTCATGACTTTTTGGGCTAAATTGTTTTGTAGTCATTTTTTTGCTTTTAGTTTTTCTTTTCAGCCATAATGGGTTAGTTTAAAATTTTAAAATCAATCAAGCCTTGGATATTTAGACTAAAGTAAAATATTCCATATAGTTGCAGTTACTCTAAAAAAAAAAGTTGAGATTTGTATAAAAACACAATTTATGCCTTAAGTAAGTTAAGATATATTTACAATTTATCTAAAATTTTCTAATTTGGCTTATCTGTGATAATTTAGGTTCATGCATTTACATTATTTTATAAATTTGTAGTTTGCGAGGTAGGTCAAAGTCCTTTGAGTAATGAAATTGTTTTAAATTTAAAAATTAATAATAATCCAATTATTTTAAACTCAAAAATTGAACATTTTAATAAGTCTCGTGGAACCCTGATTTATTGTAATAAAACTTTTCTATGTTTTTTGTGAACTGCATTTAGTTTTTATTTGTGATAGAGTTTAAATATACCTCTTTGAATAAGGACCAATTTTTAAACTGTTGGCAAATTTTAAATTTTATAAAATTGTTTAAAGTAGAAAAAAGTTGTTGATCTCAAAGTTCCTGGGTCTTTCTTATTAATAAAATATTTTTATTTTGTGCCGTATTTTTAAGAAACTTTGTTTTATAAAAAAAAAAAAATTTTTTTTTATTTTTGAAAAATGCAAGCTAAATTAAAATTAAAAATTTTCTTTGTGTAAGCATTATTAGAATGTGTAAACATTGTTTTGAAATTTATTTAAATTATAAAAAACCTATTTTTTTTTTATATTTAATAAGTCTACACATTAACTCAGGAATTTATTTTATAAAATTATCCAATACCAATTAAAATTAGATGCATTTTATTAAAAAGTAAAATTCTATAAAACAAATTTTTTTTTTATTTTTCTTGTCACCCAGAAATCATAAATTTCCTAATCCTGGCCAGGAAAGAGATTAAGACATATGAAAAAATAATTTTTTATTGTACTATAAGCATTTAGAGAACGAATATTAAAATAATAAACTTGCTTTTTCATCTAAAGAATAAAAGAAAACTACATATCTTTTGGCTGTCAAAAAGGAATGACCTAAGTTATTCATTTTTCTGGAAGTGGCTTGTAGTACAAGTACTTTACAGATGATTGTTAGAAGTACTAGAAAGTAGTTCAATAAGTTAAAATTTGAGAACTAAAATTTAATTTTTGATAAATGGTGCCTAATTTCACCCAACAATAAAAAATCTTTAATTTTAGTAACTTTTTAAAATAATATACAGTTTATTGTAATAATAATAGTTATTTATTCTGTACAGAGTAAAAAAAATACCAGATAAAGAGATAAATTAAAAATAACTTAAAAAAATGTACTGATTTTAGTTTTTAAATTTGAAGAAGTAATGTTAAATTTCCAAGCTTGCATTTGAAATTGTATATCTTTGTAAATTTACTTTTGTAAACTTGCATTTTCAACTATTCTTTTTGTATTTTTATATTATTTTTATAATTTTGTGCCATGTAGAACTGACAATCCATGCACATTCTTTTATACGAAAAATGTGCTCTATTAGATAGTTTTTTAGAAATTTAGATTATTACATAAAAGGGTGCTGTAAAATAACTGCGATAATTAGAATATTTAAAAACTTAATCTGCAAACTTTTAAACTTCTAAATAATATATCACAACTTTAAAAATTAATTATTTAGATTATAAAATAACTTTAGAATTTAAGCTTTTTAAAATTTTAAAGACCGTTTTCTCTGTTATTAATTATAATGAAATGTACAAAATTGATATTTAAAATTTTTATAAATAAAATTTCAATTAATTAAATTATACAGATTTTTTAATTTATAGTTTCCTTTAAAATTTTTTAAAGCCAAATAAACTTTATTTGGTTAATAGATAAATATATTTTTATAAAATTACATTCATGATAAGAATTCAAAATTCTTTCTTGAATTTATGCGTAATAACATTCTTAATCAAGTCTTTGAGAAAAACCCTGTAATTACAAATTATTTTATTTTATCACATCTTCACTTCTTAAACCATTTAGGAATTTTATTTTTTTTCATATTTCCATCTGATTTACTCTCTGACTTTGATGTTGATGCTCCCAAATCGGAGTTTGAAATTTTTTCACCACTAGAATTATTTCGGATTGTATTTAATCTGGAATAATAGTAATATTAATAAACAAAATTTCTGAAATAAGTAATTTGATATTTTTACCTAGTTTTAGTTGTCTGAAAATTAACAGCTGCAGGATCACTTAATTTTGACTTAATTTCAGGCTTAAGGTCAGATGATCCTGAAAAGTAAATTATAGCACTAGGAACTAAGCCATGATCAATTATACTAACATTGCCATCCAAGTCTTTTCGAGGGGGTGTCGTATCTGTAATGTATAATTGATAATAATGAATAATTAATTTAACAATCTTATCTTATATTTCATAGTTTGCTTATTGCCTTTACTTACATAGAATGAAATCATCTTCAGGATTTTCTAAATAGTTTTTTATAAAACATTTTATCATATTGACTGGTTCAAAAGGTCCAAATAGTCCTTGGAGTACTAGCTTACTGGGAAAATGAATTCTTATAATAGCTTGCTTGTATTTATTTATTAAACTTAATTTATCTACATTTTTTTCCAATTCTCGTTGTGCATTTATTTGAAGAGGAGATTCCTCTAATTTTTGACGATTCTGGATTGCATCTCTTAATAAAAATTGGGCATCCTTTAACGTTAAATCAAAAAATTCATCTGGAATTTCATCTTTACAAATAAAATTAGCAGCGGCCTTATTAAATAAGAGTGCGCTTCTTTCCCCCAACTAAAATTAAAGATAATTTATTGAAAAAACCATGCATGTACAGTACTATTATTAAAAACTTAAAAAAATAATTTTTCCCAATGATAAGCTTACATATTCAATGTGAGGTTCTTCAATTTCCTCATTTAAATTTTCTTTACTTTCTATATCTTTATTTTGATTAATAATATTACTATCACTAGGAGTAGGAACAACTTCTTCAATCTCCATTGGCACTAATTCTTCTTCAGACTTACTGGTTACAGGTTCAGGATCATTCTGTTTTATATCCTGTTTGATGCTTTCATATTGCATTGCATTTAAATTTTCAATTGTGTTAAATGATTTTTTTTCCGATTTTATTGCATTTATTGGGTCAAAGGTTTTAGGTTTCATGCTTAACTGGCTTTTTGATTTACAGTTATCTTCTGCAATCTTAGGTATCTTAGGAGTAGACGGTACATAAACATGTGCTTGTTCTTTTGAACTTTCAGGATCACGCTCTATAAGCCTAAATAATGCTTTACCACTTACAAGTCCAAGTGACTTTAAAGAAGTACTTTTAAATTGATCCATTCCAAATATCTTGAAAAAAATTTATAAAATTTATTAAATTTAATTAATCTATAATTTATAATTTAATTATATTTAATTACTTCTCTTTGCATATAAATAATGACAAGTTTTTCACTATTAAAATCTAAAAGCAACTTTTGAAGAATAGTTTCTAAATTTGTTGCAGGTGTAAAATCGCCCACCTTTCTTTCTCCATTTTCTAATTGCAAACAAATTGTTACATTTGAAGTTATTCTTTGAGATTTACAAGGAACCATTTCTAAACTTCCATTATTGGGTATATTAGAATAACGAAAAATTAAATTAACATCCAATATTCTATTATAATGCCTGAAAAATAAATTTTTAAAATATATAATGGAATTTAGCAATCGAAAGTAGAAGTAGCTAATTACTTTAAATCATAATCCTCTGGTGAAAATTCGTGTTTTTGACAAACTTCTTCAAGGATCTATAAAATTTATGCAATTAGAATTTATGAATATAAGAAATTTATGTTATGAAAAAAAACTTACTTGAATAATTGTTGTGTTTGGGTTAACCTTAACATTTTGTCTGCGACCATTAGGGGTTAATACAGTAACACTTTTAACAGTAGCCATTATATTTTTTTAAATTTAAACCTTATTTTATCAATAAATTATTTAATTTCCTTGCTTAAAATAACATAAAATGTGATCTAGTTTTTACAAAAATATAAATGAATCATCATTTTTTTTAAATCAAATTTTGAACTGTTATGTACAATATTAACACACTATTTAAACAAATTAACATTCCATTTCAGAAATTTTATGCTTTTCGATTAGGTAAACGTTAATAAACAAATTATTTTTATAAATTAATTCAATTTGTTTATTAAATTTTTCAAAATAAAAAACGTAATAAAAATAAAACAAGTTTACCGGTTTACCGAGCGATTTACTCTGAATATAAATTACCAACAGTTGATTAGTAAATTTTGCAACAAATTGTTGCCAACAATTTTAATTAAAGGTATACAGGCCATTGAATAAAGATCTCGACTTGGAAAAAATTCTCCAGAAATGAAAAGTTGTGGAATGTGTTGGTTTTGGGCTAATTTGAAAGGGGAAACAAAATCGGACATTCCAACCCAGGGGGGGGGCAAAAGCTGGGGTAAAACGGTTTTTTGCAAATAACTCAAAAAGTGCAAAATATTTAAAAAAGTTTAAATAAAAATTGTAGCTGAGAAAATTTCTGACGAAAATGATCCTTAGAAAATTTTGAGTCGGACGCACATGGGGCGCTCGGTCAAAGTCGGACCGCTATAAGCGGTCAAAGTTTAGACCTTTTTTACTAAATTTTCTAAAATCGACATTTCACAAAAGAAAAAAAAATGCGTTTTTGATGAGTTTTTTTGATTTTTTGGTAGTCAAAAGTGTTAGATATGGATATGTAAGGTTTTTACATATAATATTATGTTTTTGGATGTAAAATTTTGCATGTATATGCTTCTGCACCCCCACTTATTTAGATAAAATCGTCTTTTATTAATGCGAAATTACATCGAAATATGTGCCTATTTTGATTTGAATGCATAGTATAGATCTCAGATAAGTAATTCCATACTAAGTTTGCCCATATTTATAAGATTTTTTACTGAAAACATAAAAAATGGACACTAAAAAAAATGCACGTTCTAGGGGTTGCAAAGTCTATGTGTGGGGGTGCGCAGAAACATATACATGCAAAGCTTTTACATCCAAAAACATAATATTATATTTAAAAACCTTAAATCAAAAAAACTCATCAAAAACGCGTTTTTTTTTTCTTTTGTGAAATGTCGATTTTAGAAAATTTAGTAAAAAAGGTCTAAACTTTGAACGGCGGCCATTCATTGTTCATAAGCGCTGATGGCAAGCCGTGGTAATTTTTCAAAATCAGAAAATCGAAAACCGAAACCCAAGGTTCAATGTTAAGAACTAAGAATTTAAAATACTATCAAAAAATAGCTAAGTCAGAAAGTTCTAAGCAGAATTCTTAACATATCTTAATAAAAATTATATTCAATTAAACAAATATTATATAATTTTAAGAAATTGCAAAGCCCAGAATTTAATTTTTCCGAATTTGAAGTTGTTCTTTTAAGTTATAATTACTCCAATTTTATTTTTATACAGATTTCTTAAAAATTCTAAAATTAATAATTTCTGGGACCTATAATAATTGGTTTGAAAAAAATGTTTCTTTTCTTTAAAATTCTGAATTTGGACCCGGATTGCCATCAACGCTTCTGAACAATAATAGATGAGGACTGCCCACGAGAACGTCGAGAACCTCATTACACCATTGAATAAAGGCTAAATTAAGGGCAAACTTGAACAAAAATCCTCCAGAAATGAAAAGTTGTGGAATGTGTTGGTTTTGGGCTAATTTGAAAGGGGAAACAAAATCGGACATTACAACCTAGTGCTGGGCCCCCCAGGGGGGGGGGGAGCTGGGGTAAAATGGTTTTTTGCAAATAACTCAAAAAGTAAGCAAAATATAAAAAAAAGTTTAAATAAAAATTGTAGTTGAGAAAATTTCCGACGAAAATGATCCTTAGAAAATTTTCAGTCGGACGCACTGGGACCGAGCTATAAGCGTTCAAAGGGCGGCCATTTATTGTTCAGAAGCGCTGATGGCAATCCGGGTCCAAATTCAGAATTTTAAAGAACAGAAACGTTTTTTTCAAACCAATTATTATAGGTCCCAGAAATTTTTAATTTTAGAATTTTTAAGAAATCTGTATAAAAATAAAATTGGAGTAATTATAACTTAAAAGAAGAGCGGTTCACAAAAAGAATTACGTCCTGATGAATGAAAAATTTTATTTCTTTTTAAGTAATTTTTCCGAATTCATATAAAGGTTAATATTTCATAGTTTTGCATTAAAATGAACAACTTCAAATTCGGAAAAATTAAATTCTGGGCTTTGCAATTTCTTAAAATTATATAATATTTGTTTAATTGAATATAATTTTTATTCAGATATGTTAAGAATTCTGCTTAGAACTTTCTGACTTAGCTATTTTTTGATAGTATTTTAAATTCTTAGTTCTTAACATTGAACCTTGGGTTTCGGTTTTCGATTTTCTGATTTTGAAAAATTACCACGGCTTGCCATCAGCGCTTATGAACAATGAATGGCCGCCTTATCTTTTATTTTTTTGCAGAACTAGAGGAAATAAAAAAATGGAAATTTACTCATTTCTATAAGTGGTAGAACAAAATTTCAAAAATAGGAAATTGTGAGTGTTATACAATGCTACGAAAAAATAAAGACCATACTGAAAAACGAATGAAATATTCGAGATGAAATTTATTCCATAAATTTTTAGGGCATAATTAATTTGTTACGAATAGATATTTTCTCGAAAAATAAATTCCAGATTATTTTATCGAATAAAAGTTGTAATCTACGAAGTTTTAGAATCATATAGGTAGCATAAAAAAAAATTTTCTATAAACATTTTTGCAAGGAAAAATTTAATTACAAAAAATTTTAGAATGAAATAAAATATTTCGAAGGTTTAAAGATCCGAAAAAATTTAGGATCATAAAAATCTATGTAAGAATGTTTAGAAATCCGAAAAAAAGTTGCACTTATTGTAAAATACATATGAAAAAAGATGAGAAATTATTTGTCAAGAATTTTTTGATTTATGGAATCCATACTAATTTATGGAATATATGGCTCATTTTCATTTTTTTTGCAAAAATAGATTTAAAAAAAATAATATAAAAATCTTGTTTTAGTGCTGTAATTTTTAGAAAACATAAAGTAAAAGTTTTTTTTATCAAAGGATCAACTTGTTATTGTCATAAAAACTAAGTAAAATTAAAAAAATTTTATGGCTGCCATTCGAAGTTCAGAACCGTCATATTACATTCATGACACCTTACAATATTTTGAGGATCCGAAAATTAATTTCAATGTTTAGAATGAAAAAATTAAAATATAAGTAATTAAGCACATCATTAAAACTTATAAATGCCAATTCAATCATTTAAAAATATAAGAATAGTTTTTTAGGGATAATTCAAAAGTTATTAGATTTCTTGAAATTAAAATTAACAAAACTTCGGAACATCGAAATACCAACTCTAATTCTCAATTCAACTAAGTAGAAAAATATATTTTTACATTTTCGGAAAAATAATTTTCTGACAGGTAATTATTTTTAAATCGTATAAAATTCAATCTTTAAAACGCTATTTTTTTTATAATTTTAAATTATTTTAGAAAAGTTCATTATTAATTAAGATTTTTCGAAGATTTTAAATTCTAATTATAAAAATTTTTTATAAATAGAGGAGAACTTTCTTAGGTGACATGAAAGTACAATGACGGTTCTGAACTTCAAATGGCAGCCAATTTTATTATTGTGCTTTTAACCGATTATTTCTTGAGGTATAAAAAAGTATTTTTATGCTTTTGTGGATAAATGACTAATTTTTGGTCATATTTTAAACTAAAATAGCATCTAAAACATTAATTTAAGGTTAAATAGCAGTTGGTACATCTAAAATTAAGTGAAATACAAACTTTAAAGAAAATGAAATAAAAATTCATGCACTTATTTTGCTTAAAACACCAAGTTCTTAATAGGAACGGTAAAGGCTTTTTAGGGGAACGGTAAAGGCTTTTTTGTCATATTTTAGCCAGAAATTTTTTTTTTAACTTAAAATTATGTTAATTTTTATGAGATATGGTCAACAACTTTTTGAAATACAAACTTTAAGACAAAAAAATTCTTACTTCAAAGGGTATATACGACCACGTGACATTATTTTTGCAAAAAAAATGAAAATGAGCGATATATGTCGCAGTCGTTTTCCCAGTATATTTCCCAGAACTAACGTTTGGTACAAGCTACTAAATAAGTAAAATGATGAAATATTATGAAACTTAAAAAATGTTCCTGAAATATTAAGTTTTCAAAACGAATGACGATGTCATTGAATGAGTAATAACCCGAAAATTCAAACTGCCGAATTTTGGTTTTTTTACTACTTTTAACATGGAACATGTTCATTGAATGGGGTATTTGAAAAAGTTTGGCTCGGCAGGGGGGTTGAAAATTGACGCTTTTAGGGGGGGTGAAAAAGTGACGTTTTTAGGGGGGGGGGGTGAAATGGACTTAGAATATTTTCGATTTATGGACTTAGAATAATTTGAAGTGGGAGTCAGGCCTTGATAACAACAAAAACTTAGAATATTTTAAGTTTATGGACTTAGCATAATTTATATTTCAGGATTTATTGTAATTTCGGTTTTTGGATTTATTACTGTTATGAGTGAGCATGTTCCATGCTCGTTGGTTGTGTAGTTAAACAAGCCGGTTATAAATTTTTTGTGCAATTGATATAGAAGTTATTTCTTAACTAAAAAATGATTCACATTGGCTGCCATTCGTTGTTCATAATGTATGAACGGCAATTCATACTAATTTTTCAAATTCAGAAAGAATTGAGAATTTAAAATATAACTAAAAGTAAAATTAAAGTAAAACAAAAGTTCTTTTGCACTTTTTTTCTTTTAAAAAGTTAACAAATAATATAGGTATTCTTAAAAAATCCCAACCTACACTGAAAGAAAATTTCGGTTGTGGCAACCGGAATTCCGGTTACGACAAATGGATTTTTTTTACGTCAAATGATGATTAAAACCTAATAAACAACAAATCTGTGCATAAAAATAAATTGATGTTTAAAAAAAAAATTATTAAAATTTTTTATACTTTTTGAAAGTTGAATATGTATAAGCATTATTCTTTTTCTTCCTAGCGGGCCGAAAACACTTTTTTCGCCCCTCAACGAGATCGAAAAAAACGCGTTTTCACCCCACTGAGAAAGAAAAATTCCATTTTGTCCATATGGAAACAAAAAAAAAATACCTATCGCAGTTTATTTTTGGGGTCTTTTCTATTAGACATTAGAGCTTCACCCTTAAATTAGCAAGACCTACACTAAAAAGGGTATTTTTGATGTATTTGTATTTCGGAAGTCAAAATTTGGTCCGTAAGGTTTTTTGAACCGCTAATCACGAAATTCGAATATTTTATAAAAAATTAATATTCTACCCTTAAATGAGCAAAAAATAACTCTAAAAGGGGTATTTTTGCTATTTTCACACTTTAGATGTAAATGTATGTCCGAAAAATTTGTTTTATCATTAATTTAAAAATGAAATTATATTTTATAAAAATTTCAACATTCATGTTAATTAGAGGGGATGAAACAACCCCTAAAAAAGATATTTTGTCAATACTTACACTTTTAGTTTAAAATTATGTAATAAATTTTTGTTTTAAGAGAATTGTTTAGCTTAAGTATTTGATAACAGTTTATAAGATTTTTATCCAGGGATTAAATCCACCCCTAAGTAGGAGTTTGGTTCTACTTATACCTAAATTCGTTTTTTCTGTTATTTTTTTGTAAAATTTTGAAATTTATACTTAAAAAAATTCTTCTTAAGACCCCTAATTGGGTTGATTTTCTAAATGTCAGGGTGTCTTACTAATTAAAAAAAAAGAACATAAATTCTTTATCATAGTTAGTGACCTAAAAAAACCTATATACAGAAAATATCAATCACTTAGCTCAGAATGTAAGCAAATCTATATTTAGGTGTAGTTTTAATCCAATAAAATTAGCCTCATATAATAATTGATCTGGGGCATTATGGGAATTAAAAATAGTATATTTACGGCTCGCGTCCAGAAAAGTAAAAAATGGTCAAAATCGCACATAAATTACTTTCCGAGGCGAAGACTCAAAAAAATTTTTCTTCCTAACGGGTCGAAAACACTTTTTTTGGCCCGCAACGAGATCGAAAAAAACGCATTTTCTCCCCACTGAGAAAGAAAAATTTCGTTTTGTCCCAGAAAAATACCCCAGATCGCAGTTTATCATCCTCGGCTTCGCCTCGGATATTAATTAACGTGCGATCTAGGCAATTCTTTTTTTTTGCTCCCTTGGTTAAAAATGCACTATTCTGGACAGTAGCCACGAAAATACGATTTCCTGGCCGCTGCTGCGTGGCCGAGAAAATCGAGATTTCTTGCTACTGCCGCAGAAATAGTACATTACGAGCATGTGTCTAGAAAAGTAAAGAATGGCTCAAATCGCACGTAAATTACCTTCCGAGGCGAAGCCGAGGTTGTTAAACTGCGATTTGGACCATTCTTTATTTATGGACAAGGGTCGTATACGATTTTTCTTCGTCAGTGGCGAAAAAACGCGTCTTTTCCGGTCGCACAGCGGCCGAGAAATATGTTCTTTCTGGCCACTGACAAGAAAAATTTTATACTGCCCTTAACCATATAAATAATGAATGCCCCAAATCGCAGTTTACCATCCTCGGTTTCGCCTCGAAGGTAATTTACGTGCGCTTCGGGCCATTCTTTATTTTTCTGGACACAAGTCGTAAATATACTATTTTTGATAAAAAAAATATTTTTTTGAACTTTTCTTTAATTAATTTATATATTATTTTCAACAATTTAAAAGAAAAAAAAATTCCATCTATTACAACCGGAATTCCGATAGCAGCAGCCCGATTTTTCTTCAGTGTATGACAAAAAAGAAGAAAAATAATAGCGTTTCTTTTATTTTTTCATGGAAAAAATTTTAAAGCAAAAATATTTACACATTATTATATAGTAGAGTGGACCGGACCTATTTTTGGACTTTGTGGAAAAACTTTGCTCCCTGGGGTTTTTCGTGAAGTTTTGGTCATAAAAAGTTCCCTGTTCCAAGGATTTTGCTTTAGCCCTGCAAAAACACGTGCCTGTAACCACATCAATTTTCCCATTTAAATAACATGGGAATTTTGAGTTTTTAGCTATACAAATTTTCAGAAAAGCCAAAAAGCGTTTTAAAATGCTAATTTTTACTGGAAAACATACTTTTATATATATGTTGTAAAGACATACAAACCGCCCTGCATTCATTCCAAAGGGAATTTTGAGGCTAGAAACGCAAATTTACATTTTTGCTCAATCTTATAAAACAGGGTTTTTCGGTAATTTTCGATAAAAAGCTACAACCTCAAAAATTAACCAAAACACTTCTGGTTGGTTCATTTTTTTTGGTATATGTGTTACCTTTCAAACGACGTAAGCCGTATAATTTAATCACTGTTTCTCTTACCGCTATAGTCAATTAACCTACTGGTAATTTTTGACCCGAAATGACCAATTTTTAAATTTATTTAAATTGCTACCAAAATTGTAAATTTTGACGAAATTGAGTTTTAAAGGCCTTAATAATTTTTACAAGCTTCAAGTTTCCAAAAATTTTTTACTCGTCTCTTTTCTTTAATTAGTTTTTAAGATATTACTTTTCAAAGATAATGATAAAAATTGACTTTTTTTGAAAACCCTGAAATTGAGACTCGGTAAATTTGCGTTTCTAGCCCCAAAATTTCCTTTGGAATGAATGCAGGGCGGTTTGTATGTCTTTACAATATATAAAAGTATGTTTTCCAGTAAAAATTAGCATTTTAAAACGCTTTTTGGCTTTTGTGAAAATTTGTATAGCTAAAAACTCAAAATTCCCATGTTATTTAAATGGGAAAATTGATGTGGTTACAGGCACGTGTTTTTGCAGGGCTAAAGCAAAATACTTGGAACTGGGAACTTTTTATGACTAAAACTTCACAATAAAACCCGGGGAGCAAACACGGCTAGGCTGCTTTGCTTGAAAATTCAAGCAGTTGCTTGAATTGCTTGAAATTTCAAGCATTTGCTTGAAAATTCAAGCAGAAAATAAAATTCAAGCAAAGCAGCCTCGCCGTGAAGTTTTTCCACAAAGTCCAAAAATAGGTCCACTCTATTATATAGGTATATCAGATCCGAGAAATCAATTTTCCTTAAACTATAATACTATTATTAAAAAAAATGAGGTATTACATCCAAATAAAAAAAAGTAACAAACCGGTTTTTTAGCTTTTGGGGGTCTAAAAACGTGCTTATACACTAAAAAATGTTTCCATTTACCTCAAGTGAAATTAAACTTTCCACAAACGGATTTTTTCCGCTTGATCGAGGCAAGTGAAACTTTTTATCAGTGTATGCAAAAAAATCAAATTTTTACCTATTATACAAAGGTTGCTTTTATGAGGAACCTATTTAATGAAAATTTTCAAAATTGATCTGACTTCCCATGAATAGATGAGTTAAAGTTGAATACTGATTTTATGAAAGCCTATAGCTTATAATATTATTTTATCATTAAAATTTAAAGAAATATGCTTTGAATGAGCATTTAAATTATAAAATGAATAATATGTAATCAGTCTAAGTATCATGTACAAAGTAAAAAAGAATCCGCTAAATTTTTGGTCTTTGAATAAGACTGCGCACAGTAGCGTTAAAGGGAGTTTTTCTACAAATGCTCTATCTCACATCGTCGTCGACGGTCGTTCTGCACATAAACACGGAGCAACGATTCGTCGGTGGCGCGCGCAAACATTGAGCCTCCAAACACCGAAGATTCATAGATAAGCAGGAGGCTTTTTATACATAGCTACCTGCCTCCAGCTATTGTGAGTACAATTGCAATTGTTTATAAATGATTTGAAAGTCATTTATTTTTTAACTTAAACATTATTTATTTGGTTTATTATTACACAGAGTAATAATTCTTATTCAGTACACAGAGTCTCCTAGACGTTAAAATATACGTTGTCATGCGACCTCGTGTAATTTTCGAGAAAAAAAGTTATTAAAATAGTATAATATTAAATTAAAGGTGATGTATATAGATGAATACTCGTTTGCCGTGTAGGTAATACACTGCTCGTTAGTTTAAATATTATCGTGTGATGTGAAAAGCAATAAAAAAGGTAGAAAAAATTGTGAATAAAAAAAATTTAATAGACTATTTATTGATGAAATAAAATAAAAAGTGAGTACCTACAAGTGCGAGTGTATGCGTGTATTAGATTGTAAATAAAATGATGTCAGTTTATTAATAGGCGTTTTCGAAGTGGCTAAACTAATATATACAAAACGCAGATAATTAGGTCGTCGTTTGATTTCTTTTATATATGGTATGTAGTTAATCAATCTTTATTTTTTATCGATAATACTAGACTGACGATGAAAAGTAGTATTTTGCAGAATTTTTAAAAAATAATCTCTGTTTTGAATTTCATCCAATAGCACTCGATTCGAAATCGTTCTAATTAGCGCCAAAATTCATATTTTTATGAAATTTTGATTAATACAGCGATGGGAGTGCTTTCTTCTTCCTTTACTTTACATAACCTCAATGGAATATATGGAAAAGCTCAAAGTGCATTATGATTGGTCGTTAAGTTTATGATAAATGTTTAATTCAATTTTGTGAAATTGACCGCAAGCTCTTATTAGTCTCGTTTTTTCCAATGACAATGTCAATTAATGTATATCATTTTTTCCCGAAAGGGCATTGATCGCTTTAAAGCTCTTTTCATAATTTTTATGAAAATGTGTGCAGTGATACATAGAAAAAAATTCGCATGTTAAAATAAAATAAATATTAATAAATAAATTATAATTTAATTAAGATAAAATTTAGGTATTTCGCTAAAAAAATTATTCGCATACATTCAAGGTTACGCGCCCATTGCGCAATCTTTTATTTCACAGTAATAAAAGAAAAAATGAAACTACTACTTTACAAATTGTTTGAAAAGCGCGCATGATCAAAACAATTTATGTATTTACACACACTATCCCGTGCGGAATTGTATTACATTTTAAGGAAAAATCGCGTGACCGGTTTCGAAAAATATAAAGAAAGTTTAATAAGACATTGACTTTTATTGATTTAACGAAATTTAACATTTTTTCATTGATACTAAAATTTCATATGAATTAAAAAATATTTTGAGTAGGCTGCGTGTTATTTTTAGTTTTAATACTCTATGTGTATATTTATAGACAAAGAGTTTTATTTACATCTTAAATAATAAAATTCATGTATTATAATAAAATAATTTTTATGTGCTTATATAGATTAGCTAGTAAAAGATTTGGCATGAATACTTTGGCGATATTTCACGGTTAAAATATATTACGAAACAAAATTTTTATAGCAAATATTTCTTTAAAGTTATCTTTTTTAAAACATCATGAAAACCGGAAGTCAAAAATATGATACTTCACGTGTGAAAGTGAGGGTTATTAATGTGAGTCAGCCGATTTATTAAAGGAGATGAGAAATTATATAAGTTACACGTGCTCACTTATTTATTTATAATTCAAGATTATTTCATTTCTAAATTAATTTAAAGGCAGATAACGATTTGCGTCTTGCCAATCTCGTCTGGTACTACTTAATGTTTAAGATAATTGCTATAATATTAATTATGATGTTTTTTATGCCACGTGATTATAGTGTAGAAATTTAGGAAATTTTTTATTGATTTTTTTGTTAGAATGCATGCTATACGAGATGCTATATAAACTTTTAAAAACTTTATAATTGCATAAATAAAAATAAACACGTGGGTAATTATAAAAAAAAATTATTTATCATTTCAATTTTTTTAAAAATTCTAATAAAAAATGTGAAATTTATATTTTAAATTTATTGAATAGTATTCAAGATAATTTTGACATACTTTTTAAAATTATATAAGAAATCATTATATTATCTAACACAGATAAAAAACTGGTTATGTAAATTCAATTTGTATATTAGAATTTTATGTTTGCTTGGTTTTTTCTATCTTTACTTTGATTAAAATAATTTTTTAACGGTTCTTTTTTACCCAATAACAGGTTTTTTAGAATTTCATTTGAAATGGAATCTACTTCTTGCAAAAAGATGATCAGATTTCGCATTTCAATCCAAGATCGAACCTAAAATTTTTATAAACGATAATTTGGGGTTAAAGTCTTATTTTTAGGGTCAGAATCTGACTATAATCAAAATTAGCGAGTTAAAAAACATGCTATTCACTAATATACAGACTTACGCAAAACTTAGGTAAAAAGTGCTTTTTCGATTCAAATGAAACCTTTTGGGTATACCCGACCGAACCAACCCGACCCGAAAACATTCCAGACTTCGATTCGGGTAATCCATCGAGATCTAGTACCATATCTCGATGGGGTAACCGCATACCCATATAATTTAAGCTTTTATAAAATTTATTTAAAAATATTATTACATTATCAAGCACGTTCTAATTTTGAGTTGTAAATGCGAACTTGAAAATTAATTAATTCATCGTACTATACTAATATCTGATATTTTATCATATCAATGTCACTGCCAATGTACTTTATTTCCTTATATTGTTATACTACAATAAATTAACATTTTTAACTATTGTTTATTTCTGATATCGCATAATGTATAAAATTTTTAGAATGAAAATAATTTATTGGTTTTAGTACGGATACAAGTACGGATAATTTAAAATGTTTATTTTTTGATAGTCTCATTGATTATTACGTGGGTAATTTTTATTTTATCACTCTACTTATCATTATTATAGATTAGTACAATTATAGTAAAATCAAAAGATGTTTTTTATGCGCTTATAGTCCTGCTTCAAGTGGTGATCGAGGGAATAGACTTTTTTAATTTAACTACTTTCGTAATTATATTTCCGGTATAAGACCTCGAATATTTAATAATTCATTGACCCGTTATTTCAAAGTACCTATTTATAAGTGAAAGTATACATTTCAATTTTAAATAAGTTAATAACCACCAGCGGATCGGTAAAACCCATAGCAGGTAAAACAAACATTTTTTTAGTTTTAAAGAAAAAATAGATAAATTAGTTTATTATAAGTGCAGCGCGAGTAGGTGCCATGCTGGCATGCCATACTGCAGTATTTTTTCTTTTTGACTCGGTTTTCGATGTTATTTTTTCATTTTAATTTACAGGCGAGATGTAACTCTAATAATATATATATTTTTATTGATTTTCAAATATTTTATAAAGGTACCTAAAATTTGGATTTCCCAATTACTCAATGCGATAAAGATTTTAATTTTTGTGAATCATTTCTTGCATTGATAGTATATGTATGATTTTTTAATTAAATTATAATTATATTAAAAATGTTGTAATAACGCCGTACTTTAAAATTTTAGTAAATAAAAAAATAAAAGTAAAGGAGTCTCGCAGTATTACCTGGCATTACATCAGACTCACAAGTGATATCAGTGTATACATTTTGTACAATACTTATTATTGTTTAATTGATAAATAGTTTTTTTTTTCTTTTTTTAACTTCAATAGTGTGAATTTTAGTTTTATTATTATGTAATAACCTTTTGTAGCTTGAAAAGGTCAACATAATCGTTGACGAAAGGTCGCAAATTTTGCAATAAAAAAATTTTAAACTTAGGTAAAGTTACTTTTTCATTAGGTCAATAATTTCGTAAACTAATTAATATTATTTCAACAAGAATTTACTGGTTTCTTCAGAGATTTATTATGAAGAATTAAATTATCAAAATTTAATAGTTAATGAATAAAAGCCAAAATCGTTAGATATTTTTAAACTTTATGAAAATTCAATTAAGTTTAATTTACCTTGGTGTCAAATTAATTATTTCATTAGTGAACAAATTTATTAACGTTTCGAAATAAAGGGATCCGCTATAAAAATAATAATGAGTACAAAATTCAATTAAATAAGGTGTAACACATCTCAAGCATATCAACCCAGGTGTCAAACAGAACCTATATATACTCCAGTCAAAAAATCACGGTTTTGATTGTATAGTTATACTATGGTACTCACTTGATTCGATCTAACACAGGTTTCTTGGGTCGATTATCATTAATTTTTGGGTCCTAACTATGTCAAATTGGCGCTTCACCCTTAAATTGGTAAAAACTACCTCTAAAAAGAGTTATGTACTCGCACTTTGAGATTTGATTTTCAGATTTGGTGTTTACAGGTTTTTTGAGTCACTAATTACGAATTTGTGGTCCTTTTAAAAAAATGTTTTTGGTATATTATCATCATTATGAGACCTCTGTATTTAAAAAAAATCAACTTTTTAAGTTACTTTGAAATTTTAATGAATTTTTTGATATTTCCTTTCAATGGAAATATGAGGCTTAATTTCATAAAATTGAAACTACCCGTAAAAAAGGTGTCTTTGTTATACTTAAACTTTAAATATTAAATTTTTTTGCACACAGGTTTTGAAACAATTGTAAATTTGTTGTTATTTCACGACCATTTGAATTTGCGAGATAATTTTTAAAGGTTAAGACTGACCCTAAAAATAAAAGTAATATACAGAAAATGCGAGTACATGAAAATTACTCCTTTTAAGAGTATTTTTTTACTAATTTAAGGGCGAAGCACCAATTTCTTAAATAAATTACCCTAAATTTCATGATCAGCGACCCAAAAAAGTTATACTAGACCAAATTTAGTGAGGGGTACCTATAACCCCACCTCCCTCTCCCTTATTTGACCAGAGAACAGAACTAAATTAAGAAATTCATTAAGATGTTTATATGATTTTTGCGTCAAACCGAAAAAAATTTCGGAAAATCGCAGGGAAAATCCAGAAGATCATCTACCCTCTGGCTAAATAGCGTAAAGAATCATCAGTCTGATCTCCGATAAATTTTAGCTTTTCTTGGATCACTGAGATTAAGATTAAAATTAAATTAAAATCAGACCGTATAATCTAAAAATATTCTTTTGATTCAAAATATCTAGCCAAAGTAATTTTAACAAAAGTTAACCGGGGACCGGTTTCTAATTCTTTCATTGATTTAATAATTATCGATGAAAATAACAAGGTAATTTCGTTCGATAAAAAATTATTCATCAACAACCACACTTATCATATGCACAAATATTAATCCTGAGGAGTTCAAAATTCATCTTCCACAATTTGACTGGTCATTTACTTTTAAAAGTAAAAATATTGAACTTATCTGAGATACAACTGCTTAAAATATCATATCTGTTCTTGATTCTGTAGCTCTCTTAAATATTATAGAAGTACTAAGAAACCTCTTCCATGGCTAACACCTGGATTAATAAAGGAATCTAATAAACATCTAGATTATCTTTATCGTCTTTATAGACACAAACGTTTTCATCCTCGCTTGGATGTCTATAAAGATTTCAGAGATATTTTAAATAAGAAAATCTCAGCAGAAAAAATCAACTTTTACACAAACAAACTATCAACAAACTAACTCTTCATTCTCCTCAAATCAAAAATTCTAAATCAACATTCCAAAGATTTCTAATCATTTTTATTAATTTTTTATACTTTTTATTTTTTCATATAATTTTGTATAAATAAAATAAATAATAATTAATCAATCAATCAAAAATTTAATTAAATTTTTAAACATAATTCAGAATATTTGAAAAGTTTAATATGTATATAAAAAAACATAGCCTAATTATTACCTCTGTTACAATCACTCGTCCTCTTTTTCCTAGAGGACAGCCTCCTCCCTTACTTTGAAAAATCCAGTGCCCATGCGGGGGAGATCGTTGGATCATTGGATCCGAGTCCGAGGTGCAAAGTCGCTGTAAATGAATGGATAATTCTCAAATTAGCAAAAAATATGCCCTTTTCCGGGATTTTTTGCAATATGTTGTAGACAAAGCTAAAATTTTCAAAAAAATGCTATTTTTTAAAAGTAAAACAAAAAAGTACTATTGAACCTTTCTGAAACACAATAGATTTTGTACTTTTAGTAGTTTAATAATGAGGTCCCTCTGAATGTATTTACATATTCATAAAGTTTTATTATTCGATAATTTTTTATTATCGGGCCTTAAATTCTCTAGATTAAAAATATTCAGTTAATAAAACAAAGTTTTAATTATAAAATCACTAGTCGATTAACATATATCTATGTTAAAATATATAATAGACCTTGAAGTTTATACAGTACTAAAATAGAACAACATACTAACACTGAAATTGCAAGATTCTGTTTCTGTGGAAGACACACGTAGACTCTTAAAAAATAAATTATCTTCTGGATAGTACATAGCCTCTGTAATACCTTTTTAAATATGTAAAAAAAAAGTTGAAAATGATTGAAAATTTATAAACAATTAGCTCATTCCTGAATTTTTTTTTATATTCTTGTACCAAATACTGAAAAGCATTGCTTCTTTCATTACAAAATTATTATAAACAAATATATGGTTAACATATTTCAGTTACGAATATGCGGCGCAAAAAATACCCAGTGGCGAATGGAACGAACTTAATAAAATTTATCAGAAATTATTGATCTGAATTATAGCTTAACTTTATGATTTTATAAAAATTATATATGTTTTTACCAAATATTGATATGCGAACGTGGATCTACGTTTCTTTTACCAACATACCATTTGGTTAACAAAAAATTTTATTTTAAGTAAAATCTCAAAAAAATTTTTATGAAAATTGGATTTGAAACGTCCAGATAATTTAAATTTCTATTAAGTTTAAAACGTCCTTACTGGACAAATTATAAGGTAAATTCAAAAAACTTTGATTTTTACTCTTGTCAATATTTCATTCTCAATCTGAGAACCTCTTCAAAAATAAAAAATATATATATATATAAAATTCGATTAAATAAATACAAAAATATAAAAAATAAAAGACTAATAAATAAGCAACTTAAAATAATTTAAACAATATTATATTTCTTCCTATTAAATATGGCTGGACTCGTCAACGGACCTAATTTACTTTTTAATTTTCTTCACCAAATAATTTTAAGGTCCTTTTTTTCTAATTTGTATGTAATTGCTGATTTTATCCTATAAAAGTACTAACATCTAAAAATATCTAAAAATATGTAATTATTAAAATTAGATTAACTTTAAAATTAACTTAAACATTTTTCCACGCAAACCTTTGAAAAAACATATAAATTGGTACCCTTATAGGTAAGATTTTCCGAGGAATCTGATTTTGGTCAAATTTTAATTTGGTAAGGTTACTTGGCGGCAAATTTTAAATTTGTGTAAAATCATTTTTTAAATATCACTATTTTTTTATCTAGATGGTCAAAAATAAAAGAGTCCAAAAATTAATTCCGGGTATTGAAAATGCGTGAACAATCAAGCATTTTTAGACCAACAGAAAGACAATAGAGTTATCTGCTGCTGATATATTAAAGCTAGAAAAGTTACAAGAAAAGCAAAAGGGTAAAAGTTAATTTTATCGCACATGCGCAGAAGACAAAAATTTTGACCTCGGATATGGATTCTGCGGGAAATCTCCTAAATGGAAAAAGACTTTTTATTTTAATATACGTGTTTGAAGTAAAAAAGAATAAAAAAATCATGTCTGAAAGCTAAAAATCATCAATACTAACAGAAAAAATTGAATTCGCTGTAAAAAAAAGAAAATTGGACCTAGAAAGATAAAACGTTAGGAAAATTATTTTTTAAAGATATACTTTCGGCCAAAAATATTTTGTAACGGATTTGGTGACCCATTCATGCAAATCATATACATTTGAGAAATATTCAAATATTCACCCATATATATATAATATGTACAATGTAAAAAGTGACACCCTTGAAAATCTAGTAAATTTTCAAAAAAATTTGCGAATATTCGATAAAAATCGTAAATTTACTAAATTTAGTATATTACCGAAAATTTCGAGAATTTTGGAATTTTTTTTGTGCTTTTACGAAAAGAAGATGTAGATTCACAACTATTTTTCGGAAATTTACAAATATTTTTTTTAAATTTTCGAAAAAAAATTGTAAATTATCAATTTTTTTGCGAATTTAAAAAAAAAAAATCGAGGATTCCCGATACTAATTTTAGTAAATTTACAATTTTTATCGAATATATTTAAAAACTTTTTTAAAAATTTACTAATTTTTTGAAAATATTTTATTTTTTTTGTTAATCCAAAGGAGTTACTTTTTACAGTGTATAATATATGTTACCATTAAATTCCGCTCTCCCGATAAAGTTAGCTTTAACTGGTTAAAGTTAACTTTAACTGAAACCGTTAAAGTGAGTTTTTAACAACAATTTAAAATTAATAACAATATAAAATAAAAAATGGGGATAAATAAAAAACATCGGTAGTATTGAAGGTGTTTTTTTTTTTTTTTTTTTTAATACCTATAGAAAGTTATTATTGTCGCGTTCTTATTTTTCATTGAAACATCGTTTCACCAATGTAAGGGTCAATACAATGAATCTTAAAATTTCATCAGACTATATAAACTGATTGGACGTCGAACACGTTTATATCGAATACTTATTACTGTAAATTTGGCAGCATGACCAATGCACGTAGGTACACTTAAATGCATTGACCTCTTTTTTTTTCTTCGAAATTTCGATGATCTTATATACTATGATAAACATTTTAAAGGTTTACTAGGTCTATGCTAAAAAAAATTTTTTTAATGTTTCTATCAATTCTATAAGCTTTATTTTTTTGGTAATGAACTTGATTGTATGATCGAATTTCTGTGACCATGTACCCACATGCGGGGTGAACATTGCTTTTGCCCTCGCTTTTGCCGATATGTCTCCAGATTAGCAAAGGCAACGGTTGCTATTCACGACGTCTGCTATGGCACCTCTATCTAAATTATTTTTTTTTCTCATTAACATTTAGATTGAATATTAAAAATTTTAATGCCTACATATTTATACAGTAGACTCGTGATATGACGAATTCGAAGGGACCGCGATTCTAGATCGGTATTTTGTATTAAATTTTATCTTTCTATTTATTTTTATTTATGCATTTATTTAGAATTATTTAATACATTTATTTACATTACGTTCCGTTGTTAATTTTACTATATTTACATATTATTTATTTAGAAAAATATAATGTAAACTTAAAGCTAAGGCAAAAAATCATTTACATGTTTTTTGAGCTGTCATTTATCAAAACAGGTGTTATAATTTTGTTGCAAATCCATTTTTTAAGCCGAAATTTCTTAGTTTATTATTTTGCAAAAAAATAATTGTGAAGCAATTGACATAATTTTGAGAGCATTTTTGAGCAATCAAGGAGCAGTCATTTATTAGCATAGGTTGCATTAAAAAATTTTTATTTTTATTTTTGGTCCCGGCGGATAGTGAAAATCTGCCTGCAACTGAGTGTTGATAAACTAGGAAACTAATTTACAACTTTGGCGGTACATTTAAATTTAATATTGTATAAGATCAAAGTGCGTACATAAATTTCAACGATTTAGGCTCACACACAAACTCATGGGCACGAGCAAAAAGCACACGAGCAGGAGCAAAAGTAGCACATAGTGGGAGTTAGAATGGAGGGGCTAAAGAGGAGAAATTAAAAATGTTAATCCCACTTTGTTCAATATTGCTCGTGCTCGTATGCTTTTTTGCTCGTGCCCATGAGTTTGTGTGTGAGCCTTTAATGTTCACTGTGAAAAAATCCAAACATTCTCATACAGAACAAAAAAAAACGTTTCTATGTGTTTTTAAAAATGCTTGCAAGTGTTTTTGTGCAATTTTTTGTTGTTGCTATTAAGTTATTGAAATATATAAAAAAAGTAACAATTTAAAAGTAAACAAAAATTTTTTGTTTTGAAAACTTTTTAGAAAATGCTTTGTAAAATAGGGTTTACGAGGGTATTTAATAATTATTTGAACTCTATTTTTAAACCAAATAATAATTCTATACCCGTTTCTTTCTTTACAAATTAAATTCGAACCCAAAGAAATGAAAACTCAAAGAATTATTTGAATAAATTTTAATCAAATGAACCGTAAAAAATCAAATTAACAACACTTATGGACTAATTATAAAATTCATATATATCAGTGTTCACAAAATTTTATCCCTGGCACTTATATTTTTTAATTCTATAATTACTAATATTTTAGTATCTTTATTTAAAAAAATCTTCGCCTAGGATTGTAATTTAGTACACGCGCTCCCGGTCACTGCCCGGTCATGAAAAATAAAATTGAGATTAGCTTCCGAACAGAAAATTTCATTCTATCACTTAACTCAATTATCTATTCAGAAGTAAAGCATGACTTAAATAATATTATTTTTTGTCTAATTTCTGTTGCAGGTTTTTTATAATCAAATTTTATGTACAAATTAATTTAAGAAAATGGCTACATTAAGGTTATTAGCAGCTGGAGCAGGAGCACTAGGAGCAGGAACTTTAACTTATAATTATTTATTGACAAACGAAAATGCTCCGGTAAATATTAATTCAATATTTTAATCTGTTTATCATTTTTAAAATTATAATTTATCTAGTAGAGAATAGAAATAAATATTACAAATAGTTTTTATCGATAGCTTTACAATAAAATACTTGCCTCAAATTTCTGATTTTAATTTCAGTATCAGCCAGTTCACGCCGAAGAAAAAAAGCGACCTCCAAGGAGGCAATTACCGACTAGAGAAGACCAAATAAATACATTAAAAAAAACCGAACAATACGACGTACTTATTATAGGTGGTGGTGCTACAGGGGCAGGATGTGCACTTGATGCATGCACAAGAGGTAATAAGGAGTACTCGTTAGTGACGAAACAAAATCGTTTATATACGTCCCTTGTACATAAAAAAGAATGCTCCAAATTGTATTTTATCATCCTCCGATAGTGCAATTTGAGCCATTTTTTACCTTTCTGGACGCAGGCTCGTAATTAGAATTAATATACAATTCCTTTTAGGGTCTAAAAGTTAACTGTTAATTTGAACGCAAAATATGATTCTTAATTTTTTCAAATACTAATTTCAACTCGATTTCTAATACGATTTAGAATAACTATTCATTTAAATTCACTTTAAAGTTCTAATTTGAGCCCTAATAACATTTATGTAATAACTCGGGCTTATATTATAGCAATGTTTAAGCATATTCTGCCACTAACGTAAAAATTATTCGAATTTTTCTAGGTTTAAAGACAGCCTTAATAGAAAGAGACGATTTTGCTTCTGGAACATCTTCTCGAAGTACGAAACTTATTCATGGTGGTGTAAGATATTTACAAAAAGCTATAATGCAGCTTGATATTGAACAATACAAAATGGTAAAAGAAGCCCTTCAAGAAAGAGCCTCAATGATTCACAATGCTCCTCATTTAGCACATCCCTTACCGATCATGTTACCAGTTTATACGTACGGCTCCATTTTTTTCTAAATTAATTTTTAATTATTATATTTAAGATATTAAATTCCAATATTTACTTAGGTGGTGGCAAATTCCTTATTTCTGGTTTGGTATTAAAATGTACGATTTAGTCGCTGGCAGCCAAACAGTAAAATCCTCATATTTTTTAAGTAAACGTAATGCATTAGAATTATTTCCTATGTTAAAAGGTGATAAATTAACTGGAGCGATCGTTTATTATGATGGTATGCATTTTAATTTTAATTTAGCTTTAATATAGTATTTAGTATTTGATAAGAGCGTAATATCTATACTCACTCCTATGTGCTGCGTAAGTACCCGAACACGAGTGATCGGCAAAACAAATAATGCTTGCATGAGTTTATGCTTTTGTCTAAAATTTATTCTAAAAAGCTCATGATAAGAGGAACTAATCGTTTCTTTTTTATAGGTCAACAAGATGATGCTAGGATGAATTTAGCTGTAGCTTTGACTGCTTCTAGGCATGGTGCTACTGTTGTTAATCACGTAAATGTACTAAGTCTCTACAAAGGATTAGATAGAGTAAGATAAATATTTTTACAAAGCTTTTTATTGTAATTCATGCTCTAACAAACTATTCTTTGTAGGATGGAAACAGAGTCTTAACTGGAGCACGAGTTCGGGACGAATTAACTGGTCAAGAGTGGGATGTTAAGGCTAAGGCCATTATTAATGCTACCGGTCCATTTACAGACAGCATCAGAAAAATGGACGATCAATCCGTAAATGAAATTTGTTGTCCATCATCTGGCGTTCACATTGTACTTCCTGGTTATTACAGTCCAGATCAGATGGGATTACTAGATCCTCAAACCAGTGATGGCCGTGTCATTTTCTTCTTACCTTGGTTAAAACACACGATTGCAGGAACAACTGATCTCCCTTGCAAAATTACGCACAACCCGAAACCTACTGAAGACGAAATTATGTTTATCCTTCAAGAAGTCAAGAATTATTTGAATCCAGATGTAGAAGTCAGGAGAGGGGATGTTTTATCGGCTTGGAGTGGTATTAGACCACTTGTTTCCGATCCAAATAAACCTAATACTCAATCTATTGCTCGTAATCACATTATTCATGTCAGTCCTTCAAAACTTATCACAATTGCTGGTGGTAAATGGACCACTTACAGATCTATGGCTCAAGAAACGATTGACGAAGCTATAAAAGGTAAATTATAAAATTCAAATAAAGAGCAATTATTTGACTATACATAAAACGTTAAAATTTTCAGTCTGCGATCTCAAACCAGAAAGATCCTGTCAGACACTTAATCTACATTTAGAAGGAGCACAAGGTTGGACTCCAACAATGTATATTCGACTTGTACAAGATTTTGGACTCGAATGCGAAGTTGCACAGCATCTTGCACAGAGTTATGGCGATCGAGCATTTGCTGTAGCTAAAATGGCTGCACTAACTGGAAAACGGTGGCCTATTATAGGTAAAAAAATTCATCCCGAATTTCCGTATATTGATGCAGAGGTTTGTCTTATTTTTTATTAATTTATTTATCTTTAAAGAAAATTTATTATTCATTTAACATACCAAAAAAATCCTTTACAGATTCGTTACGGAGTCCGAGAATATGCAAGATCCGCAATTGATATGATTGCCAGGCGCTTAAGATTATCATTTTTAAATGTACAAGCTGCTAATGAGGCACTTCCAGCTATAGTTGATATAATGGCCGAAGAACTTAAATGGAGCGAAGACGAAAAAAAGAAACAACTAAAACAAGCTAGTGAATTTTTAGCGAACGAAATGGGACAAGTAGTTAACAGAACATCCCGCGACAAAATTCCGATTAACCTTACGAAAGACGAAATCCAATTGTACATTAAACGTTTCCAGATCATTGATAAGGATCGTAAAGGATACGTTTCCGTTAACGATATTCGACGAGGGCTTAAGGTTTGGTTTTATAATAAAAATATTAAGTTTAAATAATCGGATCTAAAAATTCTTAGAAGGAGTAAAAAGTTGGACTTATTTCGTTTTTTTGACAAGAAACAAACAATTTCTTTTGGTTTTCAATCACTGGAAATTATAAAGGTTTTAATATAGAAGTAAAATGTGGGAACTTATAAAAATTCATTCCAACATTACAGAATGAATTTTTTAAGTTTTTTAATTAAATGAGTAATTCTTAGCAAAATTGGCCTAAAAACCAAGTTTGAAATTTCAAAAAAAAAAACCGATTTGACTGGGTCTGATATCTGAAAAATATGATACTAGCATGCAAATTTCCAAGAATTTAGGTAATTTAAAATTTTTAATCCTTAACTGTTTAAAAATATACAGGGGTTCTATATATAAGTAGTGAGTGTTTTAGTAAAAATATAAATGATAACAATTCTGCATACTTTTGTGAGAATTCGCGTTTTATAAAAATATTAAATTTCTGATTTTTTTGTTTAAAAAATCCACGTCGTTTTTCTAAAGACGCATAATCAAAAGCAAAATAATTTTTTGGTTAATTGTGAAGATGAAGAATTAAAGCGTAGACGATTTATCTCATTTAAAAATTTGAAAATATTTTAAATACCAAAAACCTGTCTGGCATAGACAGTATAATATTTCTCTATGTTGGCGGGTTTTAAACGTATCTGAAACGTCTAAAATTGTTTACTTTACAAAATTTTATAATACTAGCATTTTATCATACTTTTACTTTCCTTTTGCTATGGTTTTTAGTTTGCCCTAAAGTCTGTTTGGCTAAGAATTACTATTATAAATTTTATATTACAACATTTTCCGTTTCCTTTAAAACTTTAGAGTACATTTAATTAAAAGGTTAAGAATATTACTCATTCCAAATTCTGTTATCTATGTTTTAAAATATATAAAGCTAAAAAGTACCATAAGTAAACGATTAAATTGTAAAATCTGTTTAGTAATTGAATTGATAGTCCATAGACGGTAAAATTTTTTTCGACTAAATCGAGGACTAAATTAATAACGAAGAATTGGAATACCTATTCTATGTGCTCGCTCATATGTTTCTTATTTTCTAAATTGATCGTAGAGGAAAATACTGGTTCGAATAATACGATACGTTAGGTCAAAAAACTATTTTCTAAAAAAAAGCTTGATAGTAACAACAAAAACTTAAATCTTAAAAAAATGTCTATCTTAGATTAGACTTAAACAAATCTATCCTAAATCTATCTTTAAGAAACTATAAATTATAACAAATTATACGATTTTAGGATATGATATTTGAGCTTAATTAAAAATTTACTTTCGTCTAAAAAGCAAATATCCACGCTAATTGAAATTTGTGAAATTTGATTATTTTATTCAAAAGCTGTATGTAATTTTTTTATTTATTTATTTTTTTTTTTAGAGAATATTTTTAGGCCGGTATATTTCTCTATGGTTAATTTGGGAAACACCCTAATGTGTATGTATGTACGTCGAATGAGTAAAATTTTTAACCTGGTTTTATAGACTGTTCTTTTAGCTTACTTATAACTCGAAACTATACTTATTGTCCAAAGAAAATTTTTAGCTAATAAAAAAATCCTTTTTTTCTCTTTTCTGAAAATGATTGTGTAACTAAAAAATTAGATTTTAAAATTTAAACTAATAATACCTCGCTACTGACTGATTCAAGAATTACTAAGTTTTAAATTTCAGGATTCAAAAAATGAATATCAATTGAAAAATTAGATAAAGTCAAGGAAAATTAAATTTTTTTTTTTTAATTTTGTACCTTTTTTGGGCTTATGCTCACATTTCTTACTGTATTTTTTATAAAAGTTTTTAGAATTCTAATTTTACCGAAAGTATAAAATTTTTCTTCATCAGTGTCAAGAAAAAAATTTGCTGTTAACCTCATAGACCCGCTATCATCCCTGTTCTTGAACTTGCCTTAGAATAAATTATGCAAATAATAATAACAATAATAATAACAATAATAAGTATAGTTTTTGAGCTGTGAGAAAATAAATAAATATTTCCAAAATTAAATTCTTATCAAAAGAACAAAAATTTCAAAAGTTTTTACTGAAGTTTTTTTTGTCCGAGTGGGTAATGAAACATAAAGCCTTGTCATTCCATGTTGAGATTAAGAAAGAATCACTTTTTTTGAATAAATTTTTTTTTAGAACAAGATTTCGCTTAAATTTAAAATTAAGCAACAGATGTATAATTAATTCAATCAGAAAACAAGTATCTGTTAGATGCTAAATCGAAGTAAATTATTTTCAAAATTTTTTTTCTTTATTTTTATTTTACTTTGGCAATGTAGGCTCTTGGAATTAAATTGAGCGAGGATGAAATGCATCTGTTACTAAGTGAAATTGATCTCAGCTACAATGGGCAATTGGAACTACAAGACTATTTACAGGTAATAATAATTTGACAAAGAATTTAAAGCTTTGCTCTTTTGCATTTCACAGCTTTTTGGTGACAAGGACGTACCTGGAGAGGAACTTCATGAAATTCTCAGAGAGATCGACACTAATATGAATGGTCAAGTTGAACTGGACGAATATCTCCAGGTCTGTCAAACGTTGTTGATCGAGTGGAATGATTTAAAAAAATTTTTATCAAAAATAATGAGAACTCAAGATTTGTACTCCTTTAGTTTAGATCTAAGCTTGTAAAATTTATTACCTTCCTGCATATTGTAATAATTTATCTAGTGAATTATTAGCGTATATATCGCCATTGATTTCGTAGGCTTAGATTTTTTTTTCATCTGATTTTTCAATTGGATGACACCACTTCTGTTGTTGCTAAAGTCGGCTTAAATATTATTTGCTATAAGCTAAATTAGTGTTTGCTTAAGACCATACACTGAAATCAACTTGATTAAGCAGCTTTATTATATTATTTCCAAACTTTTATTATGTTGATGAAAAAAATAGATATTTTTTAACCAAGGGACAAAATATGAGTTTTGATGGAAAAATCCAATCTTATATTTTGCCCTCGGGTAACACAAAATTTATGAAATCATGCAATTAATAATGTGATTAATAAAATTTTCCTTTTAATTTTGCGTAATTAACTATTAAAACTGCATGAATTTAGAAAATGCGATGAAAAACCATCGGTTTTAGAAATGCCTAAATTAGAAAAACTAAAATAAAAATTAATATTGAAATTTTTTTTTGTTTTTAACAGATGATGTCCGCAATAAAATCAGGTCACGTGGCATACTCTAGATTCGCAAGGATGGCAGAAATGGAAGAAGCAAAACACGAACAAGATTCGCTTAAAAAGAAAATCAGTGTCGAACGATCAGGAGGTGGTCTTTAAATAAATTTCTATTTATAATAATAAATTATTTATAAATCATAAATTAAATTATTGAAACTAGTGTTATATAAATATATCTCATCTTACGACTATTCACGTTATCGATCTGTACCTGTTTTTTCCGATCTTATAAGAATAAATTGTAATTTTGAAAAAAAACTTTATCATACGCATTATCATAATTCATATTTTTATTCAAATTAAAATTTTGTTCATTTGTAATTATGAGTTATGGCGCCTATATATAGTATAAATTAATGTTATATTAATTGAAGAAAATAAAATTTGTTCACTTTGTTTTCTGTGTGATTGTATAAATATTGCCTGAAATTATAAAAATATATAATTAGGTATTTATGATTGAGTATGTAAATAATTCATTGTAGTAAATGTTGACCTAAATTTATTTATTATTATTGAATTTCAACTTTTTAGCAAATATTTAATTTAATGTTGAAAGTTCAAAAATAATTTATACTTATCTGAGCTATTATTTTTTCTTTTATTGAAATTTTAAATTTATTAAACAAAAATTGTATAAAAATTAGTATATTTCAACATGTTAATATTACTTGCTACTTTTAATTATAATTCAATAAACATTAAATTCTTGCTAGAAATATTTGCTAATGATACTGTGTCAAAATATAAAAATGAAAATTAACTTAAAGACGTTTTTATTTTATAAACTTATACCTATAATAATCCTAATAATTTTCACATATCGCCTGTTTTAAATATTGTCTAAAAATTTTTGGATATTCATTTTTATTATTTTTATTGAATTTGTCAAATTTTATCAAGTACCTTTTTAGCATTTATCTTTGAGAATCTTAGTGCTACGTATTCTGAAGAATCACAACTATAGTCAGGGTGGCTGCTGAACCTTCCAGCTTGCAAAATACTTTATTTTATGTCCTGAAAACCGATGGTACAAGGTAGGAGAGTATGTAAGGATTTAACTTTACATATCTAGGGAAAAAAATGCCTGTTTTCTGCCCTTGGGAGGCGGCTTTTTTGCCCGTTATTTGTAAAAATATGTTTTAAAACTCGCTCGCTCGTGCATACAACTGCATGCGCAAATTCAAAACCAATATTTTGCCCCTTTTGTTTAAAAAATAGCTATTACATGCCGCTTTTTGGTGTTTAAGTCAATAAAAGACATTTCCTTAATCAAAAACGCAGCCATTTGACTATACGGGCGTTGCACTCCTTTTTATGCGTATACCCCTCGGCGTACCTTAGATCTCATGAGCCATGAGGTTTTTGTCATTAATGCAAGATCTTGCATATAATTTTCCCTTCGAAAAAAAAAAGAAATATGTTGTTGTCAACAAATCTCGGCAACTTTATAAAATTACGATATTCAAATTATTGCTTTGCTGAATTAAAATCATTTTCATCGAAATCGAAAAATTTTATAAAATCAATAGCAATTTTATAAAGTCGCTGATTTCACCAAAGTGACTACGACATATATAAATAAATGAATTATTCTGCTGGGTACTAGAGATTAGGTTGCAGAAGTGCCCCAAGTATACTATTGAGTTCTGATAGTATCTAGTAGATTTAACTTTTGAACGGTTGACAAAAACGGCGATTTTGGCATGCAGTTCTAGTTTC
Organism: Anagrus nilaparvatae; assembly: GCA_022575985.1. NCBI lineage: Eukaryota > Metazoa > Arthropoda > Insecta > Hymenoptera > Mymaridae > Anagrus > Anagrus nilaparvatae. Next base: position 2,220,960 of record JAKSXM010000040.1, on the reverse strand, counting down.
AGTTGTCAACGGGTAATTTCGAGTAATTTATAAAATGCTTACATTTTATCACTTTGCCTATTTCAAAAATGATTCGTTAACGTAAAAAATTCCAAATGGAGCTCACGGAGCCGTTTTCAAAAACAGGTTTGTTGGAAACGGAAAAAAATTGAAAATTGTCATTTTTAATTATGAGATTGAGCGAATTTATACATATAATTAACCTTTTTCACAGTTATCATGGGAGTCTTTAAGTGGTATATGATTGTTAAGTAATATCTGAGTAATGGAGCAGTTAAATTTTTGGTTCCTCTATGAGGAACCATTGTGATAGGTGAAATTTTGATTTTATATTTTTTGACATAATTATAAGCGCGTATAAACCCCAAGAAGCTAAAAACTCGTTTTTTTAATGTGTGTGTGTGTGTGTATGTATGTATTGGTATGTATGTATTTGTGTAACCGGCGATATTTCACAACTAGGGGTGTGCGGTTACCCGACCTGAAGCTTCGGGTCGGTCTTGGATTTTTCCGGGTCGGGTCGGGTCGGTCTTCGGGTATACCCGAAAAGTTTCAGAGGTCCGAAAGTACAGTTTTTTCATCTGAAATTTTCCTGGCATTACGAATCCATGAATATTTTCCCGGGAATTTTCCGTTGAAGTTTAAAAAAGAAGGAAAATAGTCACAAAAAAAGTACTAGAAAAAAAAAATTTTTAACCCATAAGAAGTTATTTATTTTTTCATGTAAATTGAACAAGAAAATAAATAAATTCGCACTCATTTTAGCATTTATACTTATTATTATACTTACTGTATTAAATTTGTGATTTTCTTAAAAAATAGTAATATATCCCAATTTATATTTTTACAAAAATAATAATAAAAAATTAAATAATTTGTATTCAAAAATTTTGAAAAAATTATTTTTCTAAGTATTAATCCCAGCTGTCAAGGAAACTAAGTTTCAAATCCGGGACGGATCCGTAGAACTAATTTTATAATCCGTACGGATCCGTATTACGGGTAATAAACTGATCAGTATGTCACGCTTTTTTTCATCAGTAACTGACTACGCATGCGCACAAGTGGTTATAAAATTTTTTTATTTTAGTTTTGTTTTTATAAGGTTATGAAATTTGCTTTATAATTAGAAAATAATTAGTATCTTATTAAAATATGTTGGGATGAAAAAACGAATTTTTTATTCATGAAAACATTTTTTTCAATCTCCAAAACCTGCGGGTAATGTATAAACTTCCTTTTTCATATTTTTCCTTCTGGCATCTTGGAAAATCAGAAAATACATTAAGGTGAAAAATTGAAAATTTTTATCAATATAAACGCCTTTCTCAACCTCGAAAATCCCCTGCTAATGTTGAAAAAAGAGGCACAACTAAAATATGTATAAAATTGCAGTTGGAGTTATATATATTATACTGTGAGAAATAGTTTCAAAAATAACAAGTTTCCAGGATAATAATAAAATGAAGTAAATCAAAAAAGTATCAACAAAAATTATTTTATGAACAAATTAAACATTATTGAATGTCAAATCACCAAATTTTTTTAAACAACATTTATTCAATTGATATTCTTATAGATTACCATTCATCGAACTCATATAGCAGTGGATGGTTATAATGAAAATATCAATCCAACTATCTAAACAGAATGTATTCTAATTTGGCACAATGATTAGTTTTCATATATTCTACAATATGTCATCATGATTTAGAATATATTAACAGCAATTCTCTTTCTCATTTACTTACTCATGAATTCTAGAAGTTCTATTTTTTTAAGAATACTATATTATGAGTCTTGAATTTAAACTACTCAATAAATTCATTATATCAAGATAAAATATTCTTTAGAGTATAATAACTAACCAACATGCCAAATGAAAAAATCCTCTGACTAATATTAAAATTGAAATCATCATAATGAGCTCATGTTTAGAATACTCATCATCGAACCACTATTTCGTTGGAGAGCATCATTGAAAATGTAAAGCCAACGAGTTGACATAATGTATTCTAATTTTGTAGAGTGATTAGTTTTTATACTCTAAAGAATATTTCATCTTGATATAATGAATTTATTGAGTAGTTTAAATTCAAGACTCATAATATAGTATTCTTAAAAAAATAGAACTTCTAGAATTCATGAGTAAGTAAATGAGAAAGAGAATTGCTGTTAATATATTCTAAATCATGATGACATATTGTAGAATATATGAAAAATAATCATTGTGCCAAATTAGAATACATTCTGTTTAGATAGTTGGATTGATATTTTCATTATAACCATCCACCGCTATATGAGTTCGATGAATGGTAATCTATAAGAATATCAATTGAATAAATGTTGTTTAAAAAAATTTGGTGATTTGACATTCAATAATGTTTAATTTGTTCATAAAATAATTTTTGTTGATACATTTTTGATTTACTTCATTTTATTATTATCCTGGAAACTTGTTATTTTTGAAACTATTTCTCACAGTATAATATATAACTCCAACTGCAATTTTATACATATTTTAGTTTTGCCTCTTTTTTCAACATTACCAGGGGATTTTCGAGGTTGAGAAAGGCTTTTATATTGATAAAAATTTTCAATTTTTCACCTTAATGTATTTTCTGATTTTCCAAGATGCCGGAAGGAAAAATATGAAAAAGGAAGTTTATACATTACCCGCAGGTTTTGGAGATTGAGGAAAATGTTTTCATGAATAAAAAATTCGTTTTTACATCCCAACATATTTTAATAAGATACTAATTATTTTCTAATTATAAAACAAATTTCATAACCTTATAAAAACAAAACTAAAATAAAAAAATATTATAACCACTTGTGCGCATGCGTAATCAGTTACTGATGAAAAAAAGCGTGACATACTGATCAGTTTATTATCCGTTTGGCGGATAAGTCCCGGACCCCCAAGTAAGTTTTACGGATTTCATTTCTACATGGGATACTTTACTTACTTTAAAAAATAATTATGCAAAAGGTATAAGTCAAAATTTTTTTAATTGTTTTAAAAATTATTAGCCTACCGGCTGTATTAACCTATTAACAACCAGGCAGCCAAAACTTGCCACTTAATTAATACTATACAATTTAATCCCTTTATATTTTTGTATTTAAAAAAAGCGGAACTTTGAGCTAAGAATTTTTAAAACTCAAATTTTTAAAAAAATTTGACATACCTTTTGCATAATTATTTTTTAAGGTAAGTCAAGTATTAGAACTTAGAAAAATAGTTTCTTCAAAAATCTTGAATACAAATTAATTAATTTTTCTGGACAGTAGCCACGAAAGTACGATTTCCTAGCCACTGCGCGGCCGAGGAAATCGAAATTTCTTGCTACTGCCGCAGGAATATTTTATACGGCCCTTGTCCCCACAAATAGAGACCTAAACCGCATTTTATCATCCTTGACTTCGCCTCAGAAGGTAATTTAGTTGCGATTTGGGCCATTCTTTACTTTTCTGGACACGAGCTGTATATATACTATTTTATTATTATTTTTGTAAAAATATAAATTGGGATATTATTACTATTTTTTAATAAAATCACAAATTTAAAACAGTAAGTATAATACAAGTATAAATGTAAAAAAGAGTACAAATTTATTTATACAATTGTTTAATTTACATGAAAAAGTAAATAATTACTTATAGGTAATAAAAATATAATTTTTTTTCTAATACGCTTTTTTTTTACTATTTTTTCTCTTTTTTAAGCGTAAATAGAAAATACCCGGAAAAATATTCATGGATTCGTAATGCCAGGGAAATTTCAGGTGAAAAAACTATACCTTCGGATATCGGAAACCTTTCGGGTATACCCGAAGACCGACCCGACCCGACCCGAAAAAATCCAGGACCGACCCGAAGCTCGTTGTTTTTAAACTGAAAATAAAAGGAAAAGATCATTTTTAGTTTTTCTTTTGACATTATATACTTGGTTAGGTAAAATAGACCATTAAAAACATTTTGTAATTGCTAATGAGGTACCATAGTGCCAATTATTTGGCAGCGTTTTTTTTTAACGTACAAAGTTTCTAAAAATGTCGGTTTCAATTATGAGTTTAAGCAAATTTATGCTGAATCATGGGAGTCTAGAAGTGTCATGATTGCTAAGTAATTTCTGAGTATTAGGAAAGAATATATAATATAATTATAGTAATTGCCCATGTTTCTTATTTTTTGTGAGAACGCCTGATACGCTAAAGCGTCTGCTTAGGCTAATCCAGTTGGCAAAGGCGTTTGTTATAATTTCTAGGAATCGAAGATGGGTTTTATGAAACTTACGCTAAACACATTAACGGCATAACTATTCTGGGATCTCACGTTTTTTTGCTGAATAATCGAGTCAGCGGAAATGCACCTGTCGGGTCCTATACCGAATATGATCCCATTGTAAGCATCTTCGAGGTTGCGTGTAGTATGATGTTTGTAACACTCAAAAATGTATAGTCTTTAAATTCAATTTTGCTGTATCAATAAATATATTCTGCTTTATATATTTTTTAATCTAAATAAAAAGTTTTTAGAATTATTTGAAAATATACTGAGAAAAACCTACAAATTAAATACGTCTTAAGAGAGAATAAGAATTTTTCAGTTTTGAATTTGGAAAATCACTCCAATTACAATTTATGGGTATATGCTAAAGAAACTCAAATAATGGGTCAAATTTTAATTGATTTTTAATTGATTTTAAGACTAATTTTTTAGTTTGTAGCTAAAAAATTCTTATTTACAGAAAGTTTTTGAGTTAAGTTTAATATGAAATATTTTTAAAAACCCTTCATAATTAGACAAAAAATACTGCTTTTTCGTATGAAAATAGGGTTCTCAGAAGTCAAAATAATAAAATTAGTCTATTTTATTAGAATGGGTAAAAACTTGTTATTTATATGAGCATTTATTTTAAAATTGATACTTAACTCGAGCCTGGAATCGTAAATTTTTTTTTTGAGGGCACACCAGAACGACCCTTGTTTTCGTGAAATTTGAACCCTCAGGAAGTCGAAAAAAGTCGTGAACAAGGATTCGGTGATAGGTGCCAAAAAGATTTTTTCACTTTCATGTCAGAAACCGTGTTTTTCGTATCTGAGCTACCCCAAATTTTTAAAATAACTTTTTAGGCAAATAAAATTTTAAAAAATAGATAAAAAAATCTAATTTCCAGGGAAAAACCACTCCAGAAGAAAAAAAAACTTATCTTTTTCCGATGAAATTTAGCCAAGTTATCGTCAATTTAAGATTTTGCTCAAATTTGTCTTAAAAAAGATTGAATTTTTATTGAAAAAAGCCTGTTTCTAAACTTTAAATATGCATTAATCGCTTGATTTTTATCGTAAAATAATAATTTTCTTTTTTAAATCAATTAATTTTTCCCTGGCAATTCATTTCTTTAATAAAAAATCAATGTTATTGACCAAATTTCAATTTTTAGGTCAAAAGCCTTTGAAAACTGTAAGTAGCAAGATTTACTTAATTCAGTTTTTGACCTAAAAATTGAAATTTGGTCAATAACAATGATTTTTTATTAAAGAAATGAATTGCCAGGGAAAAATTAATCGATTTAAAAAAAAAAATTATTATTTTACGATAAAAATCAAGCGATTAATGCATATTTAAAGTTTAGAAACAGGCTTTTTTCAATAAAAATTCAATCTTTTTTAAGACAAATTTGAGCAAAATCTTAAATTGACGATAACTTGGCTAAATTTCATCGGAAAAAGATAAGTTTTTTTTTCTACTGGAGTGGTTTTTCCCTGGAAATTAGATTTTTTTATCTATTTTTTAAAATTTTATTTGCCTACAAAGTTATTTTAAAAATTTGGGGTAGCTCAGATACGAAAAACACGGTTTCTGACATGAAAGTGAAAAAATCTTTTTGGCACCTATCACCGAATCCTTGTTCACGACTTTTTTCGACTTCCTGAGGGTTCAAATTTCACGAAAACAAGGGTCGTTCTGGTGTGCCCTCAAAAAAAAAATTTACGATTCCAGGCTCGAGTTAAGTATCAATTTTAAAATATATGCTCATATAATTATATGAAAAAAAATGACCGAAGGCTTATCCATAAATTTTAAAAATAATACTTTTTAGAAGACTTGACTTCTTTTTAAAAAATAAATCAATTAAGAAAATTTGTTAGCTCAAAAATCAAGAATTTCTTTTTATATTTTAAAAATTGTTAATCAGCATCTTCGTAAAAATATTACCTGCTGTTTTGTGGAGAATCAGAAAAATTTTATTTGAAATAAGTTCAAAAAAAGTTTAGAAATTGGCCGAAAATTATGGTTTTTCAGTGAATTTGGAATCAACGTATTGAATAACTTATGTTACTTGATCAGTAAATATGTGACGGGTAGAGTCCGATCTCTGGATAAAGCTTGGACTATCCGGTTAAAGCTAGCTTTATCCAAGCTGTGTTGGATAAAGTCCGATTCTCGAAAATTTTTATTTTTTTGTTCCACATTAACCGGTATCACATCCAAGTGACCTGGATAAAGCCCGATTCGTATAAAATTTAATACAATATACAGGGGCGGATCTAGAAAATTTTTTGGGGGGGTCATTTGAATCAAATTACAAAAAATTTTCTAAAAAGGTCCTTAAAATTTTTTTGGGGGGGTCAAAATGGTACTTCGCGCTAATTATGTAACGTAAACTTAGCTAAAAAAAGGTAAAACTGACCAATGAGGGGGGGTCAATTGATCCCTTTGACCCCCCCCCCTGTATCCGCCACTGATATATATATAGTAAAAAATGAACAAACATCTAATAACTTTTTTAAAAAAATATTTTATTATTTTACTTATATCAAATTTTTGTTTTAAATTAAGTTTTTTGATATACAATTTTATAAAATTTTTCAATAAAATTTATATATTATTAACCTATAGTATAAATTATTTGTTTTTATTTGAGAAAATATAAGTAAATAAATATTTATTATTAAATAAAGAATAATTAATATAGGGGGAAATATTTGTATATATAATATTATCTTGTGAACTCAGTATAATATCTAAAAGTGACCAAAACTGCTTAAACTGTTATTCTTTTATTTATTTACTAAATAAAATGTCTGATTGCCCAAATTACGAAAATTTAAAAATTATTTTTTATGAAAAGTTTAGTGATTTACTGAAAGAAAAAAAAGAAAATTGCTTTATCTTTACGAAAGATCAGTATAAAAAAAAAACTTTAAATAAAGTAAGTGAGCTAGGCGAAAGATAGTACATTTTTAACCAAGGGAGCAAAAAAAAGAATTGCCCAGATCGCACGTTAATTAACGTTAATTAATAAATTAACGTAATGGTAAACTGCGATCTGGGGTATTCTTTTTTTGCTCCCATGGACAAAACGAAATTTTTCTTTCTCAGTGGGGAGAAAACGCGTTTTTTTCGATCTCATTCCGGGCCGAAAAAAGTGTATTTCGACCAGCTAGGAAGAAAAAATAGTTATTTATGAGTATAAATTTACCAAACGCGAAGGTTTACAGGGCCTGAGCTGCGTAGCTCCGAGAAACTGTGATCGCATTTGGTAAAATATACATTATTTATATTACAAGTTTCATACATAATTTTATTTAAAAAGTAAGTTAAAGTTATCCTAAGAGTGTAAAAGTAACTTCTGCACACGCTGTTAAATAAAAATATTTTATTATAAAATAGATAAAAGTACTTAATTAGTTAACTGACAAATTGTATATCAAAAAATTTAATTTAATACAAAAATATGATATAAGTAAAATAATAAAATATTTTTTAAAAAAAGTTAATAGATGTCTGTTAATGTTTTACTAAATTGTATTAAATTTTATACGAATCGGTCTTTATCCAAGTCGCTTGGTAAAGTTAGCTTTTTCCAAGCGATACCGCGGTTAATTTTGAACAAAAAAAATAAAAATTGTCAAGAATCGGACTTTAACCAACACAGTTTTGATAAAGCTAGCTTTAACCGGATAGTCCAAACTTTATCCAGAGATCGGACTCTACCCGTAACATATACATATAACCTGATGGCGCTCAAAAGTTAGAAAAAATTGCATACACATTTTTGTTATATGGCTTCTAGACTGTTATTTTAACCGAAAAATATGTTATTACTACTTTGCCTTTATCAGGACAAACCTTGATTTCTAATTTACTGAAGACTGCAAGGATTAAATCCCGCAAATCTAAATATCTCAAATTCCACATTCCTTAGAAACCTCAAATTTTGTCGAGAATGCTACTTTCAATAATCAATATGTTAGAAAAATCTTCCGCTGGTTAAGAATACAGCTTAAAAAGTTATACGCATTTTATTGGCTGAATGAAAGATCACTTTTCAAAAAAAATTTTGAGTTTTCGGAAAATTTTACTTAGGGATACCAATTTTCTGAAAGTACTACCAAAAATCAGTCACGAGAAAAAAAGTCAGTGCGTGCGCGAGAAATAGCTAAGATAGGCTGTTTTTTTCAAAAGTCGATTTCTCAAATGCCTATTAGTGAAAAATTTTCTAACTAAGCTTAAATTTTTCCTTGAACTTTATATTTTTTGGCAACAAAAAAATTTTGATGGGACACTGCTTTTAGAAAGCTCTAAATCAAAAAATAGCTGCTTGTAAAAGCTCATTTTTGAAACATTTCGAATTTCCCGCTAAGTCACGCGACACATTAAAAATCTGACCAAAAAATCGGATTCCACGGTAAATTTTACATAAAGATATATATCTTTTCATATTTTTAAGAGCGCGGTTTTATACTAAATTAATCAAAATTAATCAGAAAATTCTTTATTACTTTGCTGCACTTAAAAACATGAAAATATAAATTCTTATGTAAAATTTCCCACGGAATCAAAATTTTGGGTGTCAGATTTTTAATTGGTCACGTGACTTGGCGGGAAGTTCGAAATTTCTAAAAAATGAACATTTGAAAGCCGCTATTTATTGATCTAGAGCTCTCAAAAAGCAAAGTTCCATAAAAAAATTTTTTTTTGCCAAAAAATATAAAGTTTATGGAAAAATTTAAGCCTATAGTTAGAAGATTTTTCACTAATAGGCATTTGAGAAATCAACTTTCGAAAAAAAATCAGCCTAACTTAACAAATTCTCGCACATGCGCTGCTCAGAAAAAAATTTTTGACTCCAAAATTGGATATCCAGGGAAATTTCCTATCCGGATCTAAGAGGAAAGAATTTTTCATGTTAATGAGAATTTTTAACAGAAAAAATAAGAAAAATTGTCCCTCATTTTTCTTACACTTTTTTTATAAGAGCCAAAACACAAAAATAGCTGCCAAAAATCGAGATTTGGTTCTTGGAGGCTAAAAATTGGGCTGGTGACTTATTTTTGGTAGTACTTTCGGGAAAAAACGCTTTGGGACAATTTTGAAGATCTGATCTTACAGCTCATACAAACTTCATTTAAATCTACCCAAGTTTTAATTTAACATTTTTTTAATATTTAGTTTTTAAAATTTTAAGTAACTATGTTTAGTAACTACAAATTTTCATTAAAACACAAAAAATTATCAAAAAACGTAATTTGAGTCTCAATTAGCAGATTTGCACTTAAAGGGCTAATAAGTCAAGAGAATTTACGTTCCATGTATACAAAAAAGTGTGAGCAAAATGAACCAAATAGGGACTTATTTTAATGACAATGACTTATTTTATGAAGTGACTCGTAAGCCCTTTCTAGATTAGATTAATTTTTTTTAATCCCATGTGTTTTTACTACAGAAAAGAGTATATTCAAAGCACACAAGATTAAAAAAATTAATCTAGTATGGAAGAGGCTTTATACCCATCATCGTTGTGTTCGCTGATTCCAAAAACAATACTCGAAACGAAATTTTAGACGGACGCCTAAAGCAGCAAGTAATTTTAACCCTTTCTAATTTGGGCGAGGGGCTACCGTCTTGGAAATCACGAATTTGATTTTAAAAAATTTTTTTTGATTTTCTTCTGATTTTGGCTTGTTTGTACCTCAATCATGAATCGTTACTAGTTGAAATGGTTTATTTCCGTCTTTTAGCGATTTTTTTTGATTTTTTTTGATTTTTCGTGATTTTTCGCGATTTTTGGCGTTTTTTAACCTTATGACTCACCCTAGACCTCAAAAATCTAATTTTTACTATTCAATATAATATTTAGCGGTTTTTACAAAAAAAAATTATGTTATTGAAATTATGAACGTTCAACGAACAATACCTAATCTAAACTGTTTTAAAAAAGTGGATTTATCTGGATAATAATTTTTCCGGTGGTTTTTCCCAAGGAATACTAAACGCAAATGAATCTTTGATAAAAAAGGCATAATTAATAAAAGATTTTACATGGTTTAAAGCACCGGAAATATAAAAAAGTAAAGAAAGAAATTTTTCCACTTTAAGATTTTTATGTTATTTTAATTTGAGTCAGTTTTCCCAAGTAAAATCTTCATATTTATGTTAAATATTTAATTTTTTATTATTTATGATATTTTTTTAAAAATATAAAACACCGGAAAATATTTAAAAGAAGAAAAATGCTAGAAATTTGTAGTTTAAGGGATTCGTTTTTTTTTCATTTTAGTCTTTAATCTATTTTTTCAGTAAATACAGATTCATTGGAATGAATCCACTCTCGTGCTGTTAAAATTTTTAGATGCATTTAACATTGCTGATGCATTAACTCCAGTCAAATCACAAAAATAAGCGGGTTTTCAGCTACTAGACGACACCAATATTTTCCAGTTTAGGTTTTTCGGGTCGCTGATCTGAAATTTCAGGGTATTTTCTATGAGAAATTGGTAGTGGGACTCTTTTAAAATTGCAAAAAACTACCCCAAAAATGGAAAAATTTTAGAGGTAGTTTTTACAAATTTTTTGGATGAATTTTTATAGACAGAAACCCAAAATTCATGATCAACGTCATAAAAAACTAAACAATCAAATCTTGGCACTCTAAGTTTGAATACATCAAAAATTCCCCTTTTAGAAGGACTTTGCAAATTTGAAGGTGAAGCGACAATTATTTTGGGCAGGATCTTCACATTCATGATCAACGACCAAAAAACCTGTAATTGACCAAATCTGGTGACGGTAATTCCAGTAACTAAACACCCTAAACCGCGATTTCACTGGAATTTGTGTATTATAGAAGGTTATCGTTCCTAGGCAATAAAATTTAATGTTAAACTCTAAATCTTCCATTTAATTAATTATTCCTTGTAAGTAATTTGTATTTACTGAAAAAATAGATTAAAGACTAAAATGAAAAAAAAACGAATCCCTTAAACTACAAATTTCTAGCATTTTTCTTCTTTTAAATATTTTCCGGTGTTTTATATTTTTAAAAAAATATCATAAATAATAAAAAATTAAATATTTAACATAAATATGAAGATTTTACTTGGGAAAACTGACTCAAATTAAAATAACATAAAAATCTTAAAGTGGAAAAATTTCTTTCTTTACTTTTTTATATTTCCGGTGCTTTAAACCATGTAAAATCTTTTATTAATTATGCCTTTTTTATCAAAGATTCATTTGCGTTTAGTATTCCTTGGGAAAAACCACCGGAAAAATTATTATCCAGATAAATCCACTTTTTTAAAACAGTTTAGATTAGGTATTGTTCGTTGAACGTTCATAATTTCAATAACATAATTTTTTTTTGTAAAAACCGCTAAATATTATATTGAATAGTAAAAATTAGATTTTTGAGGTCTAGGGTGAGTTATAAGGTTAAAAAACGCCAAAAATCGCGAAAAATCACGAAAAATAAAAAAAAATAAAAAAAAATCGCTAAAAGACGGAAATAAACCATTTCAACTAGTAACGATTCATGATTGAGGTACAAACAAGCCAAAATCAGAAGAAAATCAAAAAAAATTTTTTAAAATCAAATTCGTGATTTCCAAGACGGTAGCCCCTCGAATTTGGAGTTATATTTGTCTTATAACTCCTTTTTTACGAGATTTATTTTTTGTTGTATCTCAATTGCTTGTTCAATTAATATACAGGCGAAATCTCCGATTGTTTTTGGGATGTTTTCGCAAAATTTAATATCTGCATAAAATACTTACTTCAAAAAAAGTTCTATAAATATCATGCAGTATGTGAATAATTGATGGTAAAAATACCCTTCATTGAAAACAGATCAGAAAAATTACAAACGAGAGGGTCGGAAACACCTGGTCCTTTTATTTATAAGTAGCTATTTTTATTACATATACCCCTATGTTTATATTGTTTTTAAAGCACCTACTGTTTTTAATCGATAAAAAACCGACTATTTTTAATATAGCGTGCCATCTTCGAATTTAGATGAACATAAACCTATTCGACTATTTGTTGACTATTTTTTCGACTATTTTTCATCAATTGGATAGGAGTACCAATTTAAATGTCTTTTCAACGATTTGTGTAAAAATAATAAATTTCAAATAAATAAGTATTTCAAATTATAGCAATTAACTTTGAAAGTTTGTTATTTTCACGTGAATTTTCACACAGTGCAACTCATTCCTTTTTTTTTAAATTATAAAATGCAAATAAAACGGAATTCACTTTTGAAGTTTTGAATAAAAAGTTGATGGACAATTAAATGGCGTAGGTAACAAATAAAAAAAAACATTAAAATTTTTAATGAAGGGAATAAAATAATAATTTAAACGATTTTACAAATATAAATTGGCTCATAAAAAAATTTGTCCCTTTTTCAAACATATAATGCTTGTGTAACGTTTTATTCCTAATTTTACATCCTGGTTAGATTGAAGCAAAAAAAAATCGTTAAGTCATTTATATTTGCACATCTGCCTAAAAAATAATAAAAAGCCCTTTTGTATCCTCGCATGTACGTATTTCCCCGTACTGTTTAAATAAGCAATAAAAAATATATTGCAATTTTATGCAATTTCAATATTTTTTCCTCATTTAAAACTGGTGCATAAATTATCAATTTCACTGATCAGAGGGTTAAAACAGAAAGTATACCTGCAATTTTTCGCACATACCATATGATTACATATTAGTATATAGTGGACAGTGAAACATATAATGTAAATATTATAATGTTGAAGCCTGAAAATAGTCCTATATTCATTCGCCCAAGGGGCGATGATAAAACGACTCCTCCCAAAGGCTGTGCCGTAACGCAACTCTTGTTTTAATATATTATATTAAACTTCTTGAATATTTTTATCTCTTTTCCTTCCTCATTATTATTATTATTTACCTGAATCTAATAATATTGTGCACTACTACTACTATCATATTTCTTGATTTTGAAATTTTCTTAGCCACGTGCTTTTTTATTTACTTTTACGTTTATTCCATGTGATATAATTTGATGCCTGTGGTGCAGGGATGAAAATTGAATTTCAAGTACTCTTTTGTTCAATTAAAAAATTAAAAAATTTATTTGTACCTCAAAGCCCACAAAATTTCAACTTAATTTTTTTTAAGTTCAAAATTTTATTGAATATTTAAACATTATTGTCATGAATGAACTATTAAATTTTTATCATTAACCCAGAAAAAATTCCTTTAATAAATTGTTAATATATCCCTCTGCACCCATGGGTGCCAAACTTTTTGTAGTTCGATTGCAAAGTAATTTCAGCTTTTAGCAACGATTTAAAAAAAAAAATTTTATTTACAATTTATTGATCTTCGTAATTTTTGACTTTTGGAACTAATTAGCCGTTGAACTTCTGCTGCAGGACTTTCACGAATAACTAAATAAATTAGAGTCTTGAAAGCAATTTTTTAATTAATTAAATTTTTTAATTCATTTTTACAGGGTTTTATATATCAAGCTCCCACAATCTTTTGAACAATCAAAATTTTTTTCTGCCCACAGATGTTTCTTGAACATGAAAAATTAGTCGATTTACAATAGTTTTATAATTATAAATTTGAAAATAAAAGCAAATTACTCCTGAATGAAAAAATACATTAACATTTTTAAAATAAACTTTTAGCGTTTAACAGTTTTCAAAAGCTTTGCAAAATATATACTGAGCTACTTATATAAATAGCAAAAATGTTTTGCCCTAATTATCAAAATGAGGGGTTGTTCCAAGAGATGGAATTTTCGCGGGGAACATAATAAAATAGGTTTTCATACCGCCAATAGAATACCGAGGGTTCACCATCCTCCGCAACGCCCCGAGTAATATTTACACGCGCACGCTTTCACCTCGTGTTTTCATTCAAAAATACAGGGAGTCATTGGAAAAATCAACAAGTCATTCTTGGACCTCATTTTCATGCACGTGTTAAAAAAAATAAACAAACTGAAGTCGATTAAGAAAAAAATTGGTAAATTGAAATTTTGAAGCAAGATTTTAAGTTAATATATAAATAAATAAATAAGTATGGCAAAATGTAGAAATTTATATTTGAATATATACTTTAATTTTTCCTTTAACTTTGCGAAGGGTTCGTTTTTGTTATAGGGCGGAGTCGCGAGTACCACTTATGTTCATCCCCCTATTTTGCGTAAATATCTTTTCACCCCCGCAACACTCACGCAATTTAAAACGGTCGTTTACATTTTATACATCTAAAAAGGACTTTCAAAATTCGCAAAAGTCAATGAAAAGCCACGTGATCTGGTCAAAGAACGTTTAACGGGCACTTAGATATGAATGAAGCAATATTTCTCCTTTAAATTTCCCGCCACGGTTATGGGCTCATAAAAAAGAAAAATACAAAAAATATCGATTCATGAATTTATTTGTTTGTTCCAAACGATGAATAAAAGAATAAAATAATAGATGCTCCGAGTGATAGGTAGTGTAATATATATTTTTCTATATGATATGTTTCGAATTGTCAATCAACTTCAAAAATTATATAGCAGAAAAAGGGGGTATGAAAAATAATAAGTGAAAAAGAGACAGAGCATAAATGTATGTTTATGTCGGCATGCGCGCGCATTTTAGCGGGAATTTTAAATTTATAAATATATTAACATTTTTATTTAAAGAATGATTATTGAAATTTTAAATAGGTGCTTTTTTGCATAAATAAATTTCAGTTTAAGATTTTTTTGAAAATGTTTAGATGTAATAAATTATATCATTTTAATTTATATTTATACACAGTAATGTTATTACTTTGATGTGCAAAAAAATTTAATTAGTGTCAGCATAAGTGTAATACTCATATTAAATTCTTTAACAATTTGAAACTGTAGTTGCATAATTTTTAAATATCCGATTTCGTCCTCCATCTTCAGCATTCTTTTCGTTTATGATTCTTGATTTTTGCATTTTAAAAGATTTTTATAATTTCTATTGCAGTTTTGACGTCACCGGATATATGCTCTCTCTTTTTCTATTCAACTAAACTTTGAAATAGCGCATGCGCATTAGTTAGCATTTTGACGGGGTCGGGCTGAGGCGTCACTAGCTAAAGGCGTCCTCCCAGAAACGACACACCTATCGTCGGTTGTTCCTCGCGCTCCATAAAACCACGTATAAACACATCCTTTGATTCTCTCCCTCAAATTTATACATGTATATTCTATTTATTCGTGTGTTAGTGTAAAAGTATTTGGCATCCCTCCTTATCTCTCCCACGCATTACACAACCCTATCGTAAAAAACTAAAATACATCAAGACGCATATAATCAAGATTTTTGACTTTTTTAAGCTAAGAGCCTAAAATATACACACATCTATACAAATCAGTGTTTATTTTATGTGTATGTTTAAATGTGTGGTGTAGTGATGTTAAAAACTTGGCTAGACTGTGCGTTTTTATCACTGAAAACAATAATCGACAAATTGGAGCAACAAAGTTCCCGGCGGGTGTCACTGCCCTCACCTGTGTAACCAAAAAGAAAAGTATACAAATGTATGTTCATGTAAGATAGTGTTAGTGAAACACCTTGATAGAATTTAGCTTGTTTTATAAGTAACTCTTTTTTCATACTTAAATTTACAAGATAACATACTTCAATATAATCAGAATTGTGAGATATTCACTGAAATTTTAAAAAGTTAGAAAATATTTCTATACTATAACCAAAGAAGATATAGTATATGTCTTCTTTGCTAAAACTGGAGCCTATATGTGCTTGAGTCGTTATATTACTATAATATAGAACTAAAGGAAGAGAATTATTGAGAGATATTCGAGGCAGCAAGAAACCCACGCTCCGCCTTCTGTGGGTGAAACTCACGGCCTTGGTTCCGTGTTGTCTCCGAGTTTCTTATTCTCTTGCATTCGTAATTTTTTTAATGAAAATTTACTGAATTTTTATATGCAGAATTTTATTTATAAACTTTGAAATAAAAAATGGCTTTGCCTAAGCCAGGGAAAATTGAGAAGGTAAGAAACAGTATAAACTGATAATTTTTTTATTATATCTTTTGTCTGTATAGACCTTCAAATTATTATATTGTTAACTCACTGTAATTAAAATATGAAGTCTGAATTTTCATGTTGAAGGAAATTATTTACGGAACAAAAAAGAAAAAAAAACAATTCTTAAATAAATATCCTGTCAAAAATTTATTCGATATTCTATTTATTCACGAAGTATTATCGGAGTATTATATTGTAAGCGTCCTTTCACTTTGTGCTCCATTCGAAGATTATACGGTACGTCCTTTCCAATATACGACTACATGATATTTGAAATCTTTTTGTGTGGGAAAATCCTTCAATTCTGAATGAATGAATCTTTTATAATAAATAATAATAATAATATTAAGTAGTGTCCGCCTGGAAAAAGTGAATAGGGTAGCTCCAAAAAGAGGGAAGGTAGGTGGGCTTTTCGGTTTAAAGAAAAGAGAATTGCCAGAACACGTGTTCTCTATGTCTTTATGAATGTGTTAGTGTACAAAAGGTGGAGTCGCGGCCCAACTGCGAGTCGCCCCTTATTGCGATTTGTAAGGGTCCCGTAGACTGTTATATGATATGTATTACTATATACATATATAATATGATAACAAAATAACAGAGTCTTTATACAATGAAATTTGTTAGAAGATCGATGGGGGAGGGAACGGTAAAGACTCGCCTTTATTTCATTTGACTTTAGTAGTTCGCCGGGTTGTGATTCTGACAAAAAGCCGGATACCTTAAAAATAAGTGGGCGGGAGGGAGAGAGGTGTCAACCTCTTGTTGACTGGGTCGACTATTTTGCAGTTTTTGCAATGAAAATTTGTAAACTAACGTTGCCTACGTCTTGCTTGAGATTTTTGAAAAATTAAAAGCATTTAGTACTTTGTATGTTAAAAAAGTTAAACAACTGTTCTGGTTCATAAATTACGTACCCGATAAGAAAATAAATTTTTTCTTTCATTTGAATATATTTTTTTGAGAAAAAAAAGCTTCTGGTTGAAAAATTGCCTACAAATCATTCAAAAACTTTAGTTTTCATGCGATTTAAACTTTTTATGCCTTAGACCCTTAAATAATATGATTTGATTTTTTTTTTTTTTTTTTTTTTTAAAAGCGTGTTTTTCTATGCGCAAGGGCGTTAAATTTGGTTTGTAGGCGTTAATAAAAAAATATCCTTTGCACTGAGGGCACCACTATCCAAATCGCAGCGGAATTTCAAATTTTTAATATCATTTTAATACAATTTTCTTTATCTAAAAAAAGTTTCAGAACCAAAAAGCAATTATTTTTGAATATCTTTAAAAGCGGGTTTCCAGAAAATTTTAAGCAAACATGCGATTTATATTCAGTTAAACCAACTATACAGCTAGATTGATCTAGCTGATTATATTCATCTGATTACTTCTCGGATTACTTGTATTCCAATCAGTTCCTTGAATTTTAAAACTATTTCTTAATTTTTAATTATTGGTTGCAGCTTGTATAGTTTATTAACAATTGAATATAAATATGCACACATGTATGGATTCGTATAATGCATTTTTCAGCCAAGTTATTGAAATCTCATATAATTACCTGAATGTTAAACTAAACCAATCTAGCAGTGTAGCGAAAAAATCAAATTTATTAAATTAGGTTTTTAAAATTTTAAAATGGAGTTATCTTTAAATATTTTATTTGGAAATAATGTTAATTTACATAAAAAAACCTTTCGACAGACATCGAAGCAGACATCAAAGCTAGCATGTCTATGTAAAATTTCTTACTTTTGTTTTGGAGAAGCTGAATCTGAAGTCATAGGTTTTTCCGAGGGTTTTCATAAAGCAGCAAATTTTAAAAATTCTAAGGGCTACTTACTGTTGTAAAAAATCCGCAAAATAAACGATGAATAAAATAAATACACATATTAAGGGCTAATTAAAAAAAAAACTGCCAAAGAACTCAAACGTTTGCAAAAGACATAGGGACTAAGTAATGAAGAAAATCATTTTTGAATATTTGATTTTTTTTTATAAAATTTTATATTTTTATAAATTTTCCATAAATTTATAGATATCTTAACTAAATCTAATATTCTTTGTTTTTACGTAATGAGTCATTTTTGACATTCTAATTGTCAACATAAATGATTTTAAAGTATTAAATATTTTAAATATACTTTTTAGGAAGAGATTGATGATCAACATGAAGTTGTCCAAGTTCAATCTCAACAACATGATATGTCTGATCAACAAATGGACCAGCAGACAATGCCCCAAATTAGATTTCTCAATGCTAGTGTCTTGCAACAGCTTCAACAACAGCAGCAGCAGCAGCAGCAACAACAGCAAGATGTACAGCAAGCCCAACAGATAATCACTTTACAACAATTACAGAATTTTGTGCCTTTACAACAGCAGCAACAACAACAGCAGCATGACCAACAGAGAGCTCAGACTATATCAGTACAAGCTCTGCCACCACATTTTTTACAAGTAAGTTTTTTTAATAGCATAATTAAATTACTTGATTAATATTTCTTATATTATAAAATAGAATGCTCAGCTAGTTGCAAATCAAACCCAAGCTGCCTTGCACCAACAGAGTCAACAACAAGCACAGCAACAATCCCAAGCACAACAACAAACTCATCAGCAACAGCAGCAGCCACAAATAAGTTACAGTGTGATACCACAAATGCAAACTGTAAACATAGATGGTCAAGAAGCTTTGTTTATACCTTCAGCTTCAGCAGCACATCAGCAAGCTCATCCAACAATGCAATTTACTACAGCTGGAGGCCAGCAAGTTCAGTTGGCAGGTCAACAAGTTCAGTTAGCTAATGGGCAGACTATAATAACGCCTCAGCATCTTAATTTAATAAGAGCACCTAATGTTTTCCCGACGTCTATTTTACAAAATATAGGTGGGCAGACAGTTCAATTACCATCAGGTGAATATTAACTTTATATGATTTCTAAACTTGGTGTTAAGGTCTTTTGCTTTCCCGCAACAAAAATTATCTTTAATATTTTTAAAGTTAGTAAACCTATATGTAAATAATAGAGCAGTGTGTAGAAACCTGTAGGTATTAGAAAATATTTTTATTTTTATTTCCTATTGGCAAAGGTGTAATGTTTCATAAATTTAGTTTTGTAATTTCTTTAACCAGTAGCCCTATCGCTTGTTTTAACGCTTGCATTTAATTTTTCGTTTGCTTTGACAAACGAACAGATCCCCAGGATGCTTCAGATGTTTCAGGTCAAAGTGTCCAAGTACGTCCACTGCAGTTCCCAATGCAACAACTACAACAAACTGTTCCAGTTCAAGTTCCTGCTACTGTTAATAACGGACAAACTATCTATCATACAGTACACTTTCCAATACAAGCACTTTCTAATGTCTTCAATGTACCCACTGCGCAAATGATACCACAAATTACACAGGTAAGATACTATGTTAATCTTTAAATTTAAAAACTTTAAACTTGACCTCTATTTTCTAAAATTTTATAAAATTATAGCAAATTCCTCAAGTAGCACAAATTATTACTCCAAATGGACAAATTCAACAAGTTCAAATAGCAAATTTGTCACAATTGCAAAGTTTACAGGTACCAACATTTACTTTAACCTTATTAGAAGTCTTGATAAAATTTAAAATCACGTTTGAAAACTATTTCAGTCGTTGCAGAATCAGCAAGTAGCTCAGCAAGTCGCTCAACAAGTGGCTCAACAACAAGCTCAACAACAAGTAGTTCAACAAGTTGCTCATCAGCAAAATCAGCAAGTAGCTCAAACACAAGTGCAGCAAGCCCAAGGGGTATCAGTATCAACTCCAGCTTCAACTGTGTCAACCTGGAGTACAAGTGCTAATGGTCAAAATAATGTTCAGGTAAAATAATATTATTAATAAATTACAAATTTTTATCTAATTATTTTTAATTATTTAATCCATTTAAAATCAGGTTGTGGGTATTGGAAACGTTGCAAGATCTGTGGGGAATTCAGGATTATTATCTACTAAAGATGGTCAAAAAATTGATGTTCAATCAATCACATCTTTGAGACCTCAACAAGAAGTAGGAGACAATGAAATTAAAGTTACAAATATTGATGCTAATCAATTAGCAAATGGTCAAGTAATTCATATTCCAGCTGCCCAAGCTGCTGCTGCACAACAGTCTGTCCAACCAATAACTATAACTGGTGCTCAAGGACAACAAATAACTCTCATACCAACTTCTGCATTAACAAATCTCGCGGCCCAGCAAAGTGGTCTTATGAGGGGTGTAAATGTTGGCGGAAATATGATGCAACTTCAACCAGCTGCTGGAATAAATGCAGCCAATGGATTCCTACAATCAATACCTATTCAAAATATTCCAGGGCTTGGAAATGTTCAAGTAATATCTGCTAGTTCATTGCAACCAACCACAGTACAAGCTATACCAAATACTTCAGCGACTCCAATTGTGAATGCACCTACAATAAATTTGGAGTCAAACGATCAGAAATGGCAAATCCTTCAAACTATACAACAATCTACTAATGCAATGCAAAATTCTCCAACACAAGCTAATCAGCAGCAACAGCATCAAACTAATAACATGGTAACAACAAATGCAGATGAATCTGTTAAACCACATCGACGAAGAGTTGCTTGTACATGTCCTAATTGTGGTGATGGAGATAGGAATCGAGATGCTAATCGTAAAAGGCAACACATATGTCATATTCCAGGATGTAATAAAGTTTATGGAAAAACAAGTCATTTAAGAGCACATTTAAGGTGGCATACCGGCGAAAGACCTTTCGTTTGCAGTTGGATGTTTTGTGGTAAGAAATTTACCAGATCAGATGAACTTCAACGGCACCGTAGAACACATACTGGTGAAAAAAGATTCCAATGCCCAGAATGTACTAAAAAATTCATGAGGTCTGATCACTTGACTAAACACATTAGGACCCATACAAAAATACGGAGCACCGTAAGTATTAAAATAATATAAATATTTTCATTTTTTATAATCTGAATATAATTTATTGTATAGGAAGCAGCTACTTCAACTCAAGAAGGCTCATCCGATAGTCAATCATCCAATGACGAGAAAATTATTATACATTTAAGGGGGGAACCAGAAGCAGAATTAGTTTTTACTGACCCTTTGACAAATGAAAATACAGCAGCTAATCATGTTGCAAATGAATAGATAATGTTTACTCCTGATGATGATGATATTTCTTTGTCAATTTTTTAATACAGTATAAAAAAAATGAATTTTTTATTTGAATAAAAGACTGCATTTTGGAGAAAACTTTTTAAAAAGAAAGTTTTCATCATCAGGAAGAATCGAAATATTTTCAAAATAAAAGTGTTGCTAAACTAGTCTGAATATATAATTGGAAAGATAAATATTTTGCCATTCGATTATATATTTATTTATTTATTTTTTTTTTCTAATTAATCTTTTAATTTCGAATTTATACATATCTAAAAAGGCAAAATTTAATTTTGTGTAAATTTGTAAAATATATATTTTTTTATTATACGTCTTGTAGAAATATATATTAAAATAATGTACAGAGTATTTATATAAAAATCAAGTCTTTTTTGCACACAGCTTTTACACGTTTTTGATATATAATATATATTCTAACTTTTATCCAATTTATTTCATACTCTTCAATGATACTTAAACAATAGAGAATAAGATTTCTTAAATCATTGTACATTTTATATAGAAGAATAGAAGCCAATGTAATTAGATAATTATGTAAATTTTTAATATTGTTGAATAAAAAGTTGTTATAAAAGCAAAAATATCATCGTTTTACTTACCATATGGAAAATTAGTAGGTAAACAAATAAAAACATCAAACTTAAGAATTAAAAAATATTTTTAATGAACAATATTTTATATATAAATAAATTATAAAATTCTTCAAAGAAATAATTGATTTGACACAATTGTTTTCATACCATCACAATAATAGAATCATTCTTAATTCTCTAAAGTTATTTAAACTAAATGATATTTAAGATCTAGTATATTTTCCCCAAATATGTAACATAAAAACTGATGCAATGAATAACAAAGACATTACTAATACAGGTACTGGTCCACTGAAAAATTATTTAAATTTTTAAAATCAGCATAACTTTTTTAAAACTTCTACTTACACTTTGATTCCTGGCGAATCATCTGTATAGTATCTCCAAACACCACTTGAACTTGAACCAGTGGCACGACTCCTTGTTGCTGTTGTAGTTGTTGTTTTCCTTTGTCTTACTGTACCTCCTGTGCTACCTCGAGGAGCAACAGCTTTACTGGGAGAACGACTGGCTGATCCAACAGATGTAGAACTCGGAGCAGCTGGCTAAAATTTTATTTATTATTATTTTTTTAAGCATTAATTTATGATATTATTACTTAATTTTATTTTATTACCATTTTTTATTTTATAACCTCTTACTTAATCTGGAATGAAAAATCTGAAAAACTGAACAGCTTGTATTAAATAACACATATATAAAGATGTTTAATTTTTTTTTTTAATGAAATTATTTAATTGAATTTATTTTTACTATTTGAAAAATTACTTGTATATAAATAAATTTACCTGGACGAATAATTTTTTATATTATTTAATGCTTCGCTAATTAATGAATTATTAATTACAACTGTAAAAAGTCGAAATGCTGTTGTGCTACGTGTCTCTGTCTATACAATACTGAAAACTTTGTTCTACACGTCAGCGATTTCGACTCCGAAATCTCGGTCGGTAATAACAGGTTCATTCATTCGGATCTGATTCATCTTATGAAATATCAACAATGAATATTTTATGGGAAAAAATATTGAATAAATAACCAATTTTTTATGTTTAAATTTAATTTTATTTGTTTGTTGTTATATAGAAAAGTTTTTATATATAAATGCAAGTAAAATGCAGCATTCAAAAAATGTCAATGACCCCACACAGAATCGACGGAGTTCTCCTTGTATACATTATAATATTAAAAGAAATGTATTTACTGCGAATTCAGAATTAAAATTAAATAAATTTTACTTTTTCGGGAATCGCGTCCATATTATCAGAAGATATTATAATTGTACATATTGACATATTCATATAATAATATTAAAGGTACGAACATAAACTTTTTTCTACTATGTATGACATAGTAAATTTGAATGGTTTGAACAGAGATAGTCTATAAATATGATAATTCACAATAATTCAAATCAGAAGCCATCTCTGTTCAAACCATTCAAATTTACTATGTGTCATACATAGTAGAAAAAAGTTTATGTTCGTAGTTCGTACCTTAATAAAAAAAATTTTAAATTGATAAGTTGCAGAGGCGCGGTAATCGTTTTTCGAGTAACCATTACCTAACAGATCACAGAGCCCTGTATATATTAGATTGACTTAGTTCATAAACATATATTAAGTAGGTTAGAAATAAAAAAAAAAGTCTAACAACTGTTTACTCAAAATGTTAGATTTATTTACAATATTTAGCAAAGGAGGCATTGTCCTTTGGTGCTTTCAAAGTACTTCACAAATTTTTACACCAAGTGTAAATGCATTAATTAAAGCTGTCATTTTACAAGTAAGTGATAGTCTTGCAATGTCATCAAATATGCTAAGTTCTTGTTATGATTAAATTAATTAGTCTTCTAACTTAATTAATTACCTATTTAATAGAATAAACGATGTTATTAACTAATCAATTTGGTATTGTTTTTAATTTAAAGATCCCATATGGTACTTTTGTTTTTTTAAGGAAAGAACTGGAAGCCATACCTACGAGCAAGAATCTCTACGCTTGCAGTACAAATTAGACAATGAGTTTGAACTTATATTTGTGGTAGCTTATCAAAAAATTCTTCAGCTATCATATGTTGATAAATTTTTAAACGATATACATTTAGAATTTAGAGATCGTTTCAAAAATGAATTACAAACTTCAAATTGGTTTTTCAATTATGATTTTAAGAAAGCTTATGATCAAGTTTTATTATCTGCTGAACAATGGAGTAAAGTTCAAGCAAAAATTCCTAAGCAAATGAGAACTTTTGATGAAAGTCAAAAATCTAAAAAGACTGTTGCTAGTATGATTGAGAAAAAAGATGATAAAAAAACAAGTAAGTTAATTACATATGTAAAAGCCTTAGTTAGCCACCTTATATCCTTTCTATGCTTAAAAGCTTTTGGTGCTTAATTTATGATGGAGATGGGAATATTTTCTATTTATAGATAAAAAGAAGAAAGGGTCCAATTACATTAATGAGGAAGATTGTGAGTTAAATTACTTTCTATTTTCAAAAAAAAAATTAATGCTCTGCATGATACTACATTATTAACTAATAATTATATTTATATTTTAAAATATCACAATTTTTTAAAAGTTTGATTTTAAATTTATTTGTTTATTTATAATTTTAGCTAAAGTCTCTGAAGTGCCTAAAGTAGAATCTCCTAAACCAATTGTAGAAAATGGTATGAATGGTAATAGTATAGATGATTTAATTGCAGCAAATCGCTTGAAACTTGCACAAAAGATGTCAGCTCCCAAAAAGAAAGCTGAAAAACAGTAAGTAAAATTTATACCTTTGTTAAGCAAATTTTTCATACAATTAAATTAATAAATTTTTTTTCAGAAAAAGTCCCAAACCTGAGAAAGCTGGAAAAAAACCAAGAGTATGGGATTTGGGTGGATCTAATAAAGATGTTGCATCCTTGGAGCGCACTAAAGATAAGCCGGAAAAAACTGATGAATATATTGGAGCTGATACTAAAGTAAATTTTTTTAATAAATAATTTCTTCATGAATAAAAATTTAAACTAATAAATATTATAGCTCATTGGACAAGGACAAGTAATTCAAGATTTAGAAGTAGAGAGTAGTTCAGAAGATGATTCCGATGAGCCAGAAATGGTTAATAATCAAAATCATGTTCAGAAGAAATCAGGTGGAGTGTTTTCCATGTTCAAAGGTCTTGTTGGAAACAAGTCCTTGAAAGCAGAAGATATGGAACCTGTATTAGAGAAATTAAAAGATCATTTAATTTCAAAAAATGTTGCTTCTGATATAGCTCAGAAATTATGTGATTCAGTATGCATGAAACTTGAAGGAAAAATTCTTGGAACTTTTGAAAGTATAACTAGTACTGTTAAAAGTTCATTAACGGATGCCCTAGTACAAATATTATCCCCAAAGCGAAGAGTAGATATTTTACGTGACGCTTTTGAGGCCAAAAAAAATAATAAGCCATACGTGATGACTTTTTGTGGAGTAAATGGCGTTGGAAAATCAACAAATTTAGCTAAAATTTGTTTTTGGCTTATTGAAAATGATTTTCGAGTTCTTATTGCAGCATGTGATACTTTCAGAGCTGGAGCTGTTGAACAACTTAGGACTCATATGCGACATTTGAATGCTCTACATCCTTCTGAAAAGCATAATGGTTTATCAATGGTTCAGCTATATGAAAAAGGTGCAAATATTATTTTTTATTATTTTAATTATTTTAATTATTTTTTATTAATTTCAATTATTACATTTATTTTCTTAGGTTATGGAAAAGATGCAGCTGGAATTGCAATGGAAGCTATTCGATATGCTAAAGAATCACGTTTTGATATTGTTCTTGTAGACACAGCAGGAAGAATGCAGGACAATGAACCTTTAATGAGAGCTCTTACAAAGTTAATTAAAGTCAATGAACCAGATCTTGTATTATTTGTAGGAGAAGCTCTTGTTGGGAATGAAGCTGTAGATCAATTAGTTAAATTTAACCAAGCATTAGCTGATTATAGTAATTCTACCAATCCGCATATGATAGACGGAATTGTTCTTACTAAATTTGATACTATTGATGACAAGGTATAAAAGTTAATAAAACTGATTATTTAAAATTAAATTAATTTACATAAATTTTACTTATTAGGTTGGGGCTGCAATATCAATGACTTATATAACGGGTCAACCAATTGTTTTTGTTGGTACTGGTCAAACATACACTGACTTGAAATCATTAAATGCTAAGGCTGTGGTTCATGCTCTAATGAAATAAGTATTAAAAAAGTTTTCCATGATCGTTGTTATGTTTTATTGATGAATTATATACCATGTATTAAATTTTTGAGTAATATTTTAGGTGAAAATGTAATTTTGTTGACATTATCATTCTAATAATTATAAAATTTAAATAATGTTAAAGTTTATTATACATCTTATATAAGTAAAAAATATTTATCTTGAATTATACATTGTGTTCTGTACAATAATTTTGTTATTAAATTATATAATTCCAAAAAAAAATGTAGCTATTTATTAAAAATTACAAGTACTTTTTAAAAATAAATAATTTACATATGACCCATAGATAACTGCTCACTTCGTCGTCTTTCCTTTCTTGAAGAGTTGTCATCAACTGTATCTTCTTCAAATTCCCAGTGAACTGAATCATCAAACATTTGTTCTTCTGTTAATGTATCCCATAATTTTAAAATGAATCCTAAAAAGTTTAAAAATAATAGTATTTAAACTGAGGTATGATTGAACAAAAAGAAATATTAGATGCATAAATATATAGGTAAATTGGTAATCAAAGATCCAAAAAACCTATAGTAGACCAAACCTGGTGGTAGCCGGAAAAAAAAACAGGCAAAACCGAATATTCACTGGAGTACCTATAGTATTTGCGTATGTAAAAATAATTTGCGCTTTTTTGTGTACTTTAAAATATAATTTATTTTTACAAATAATAATTTTGTTTAATATTAAATAAATTTTTCTTAAATATATATTTAAATCCTAAATTTTAAAATGTATAGTTTTTTTATTACAATTTTGTATTTTTTTTTTTGCAAAATTTTTACATTATTTGGATATGGGGGGCGACGAAAGTTGGTCTTTTCTGGTTGCCAATTTTAGCTTAAGTCAGCCTTGTATATAAAAAAGCGTGCCCAAAATGAGCCAAATCAGGAGATTCATTCTGGCAACCGTATGTGACTTCTTATGTGGAATTACTCAAATACATATCAATCACCGAGTAAAAAATAGTACATTTTTAACCAAGGGAGCAAAAAAAAAGAATGGCCCAGATCGCACGTTAATTGATAATCTGCGATCTGGGGTATTTTTTTTTTGTTCCCATGGACAAAACGAAATTTTTCTTTCTCAGTGGGGTGAAAACGCGTTTTTTTCGATTTTGTTGCGGGGCGAAAAAAGTGTTTTCGGCCCGCTAGGAAGAAAAAGCAATTTCTTCTCTTTTATTTTTATTACATTTGTAGTTTTTCAACTTGTTTTTAATCTAAAAGTTCCACTCTGGTGCCGATTTGAAAGTTTTAAATAAGAAATATTTTTCTTTCAAATATCACAATTTAAAATTTTCACATTTCCCACTAAATTCTTAGATTTGGAAAAATTTTACAAGGAAAAAGAAATTAATCCGAAAATTTTATGTGAAAATGGTGGGAATCAGTTAATAAAATTAGATCCAGCTATAAAAATTTCAGTGAAAGAGAGTCGAAAATAATCAGATAATAAATAAACTATTGTTCCATTTAGAGCGTCATTTCCTTTTTAAAGAAATTTTAAATTAAATTTATTTGGAAAAATCAGTAGATAAAGATCGATATAGTCAGACATCAAATAGTATTGTGTAAGTATGTATAATATATAATATAATATACACGCAGTAAAAAATAATGAACACAATATTACTACCGTTTAGTAATTTTACTACGATTTAGTAATATATTACTATAAGTGTAGTATATATAGTATATTGTACACAACAAAGTTTAGAGTAGTTTTCCTTAGGAATTTGAATAAGCGTTTTTTTCGTTAGGGGCATCGATATCTAGGGCAAAAAAGCCTATTTTCTATCATAGAGGGACGTTTTTTTTGCTCATTATATGTACGCGGAAAAATATAAGCTTAAACTTTTGCATGCTGTCAGCAAAGAATGGAAAAATAAAGAATGGCCCAAATCGCGTGTAAATTATCTTCCGAGGCGAAGTCGAGGATGGTAAACTGCGATTTGAGGCATTCTTTATGGCCTAGGGTCGTATACGATTTTTCTGCATCAGTGGCGAAAAAACACGTCTTTGCCGGACGCGCAGCGGCCGGGAAATACGTGCTTTCTGGCTGCTGACCAGAAAAACAAATATTCTGTCCTTTGTTTATAAAATAGCTATTTAGTGATGAATATATTACCTGTTACAAATCCAGATGCACTAGCGATAATGATTGTAAAAATTAAAGCCAGTAATTGATATCCAGCTTGTTGTCCCGCAGTCCTTTCTGGGCCTGGTTTCAACGAAAGACGATAATTTTCATTAATTTCTGTAAGATTAGGACCTAACATTGGGATTCTGGCTGGAAATATCTAAACAAATTTTCAATTGCTATTTAATATATACCTTATAGTTTTATCAAAGAGAAGAAAAAATAGTAAAAAATAATTTTTTAAAATTTAAGGTATAAGATCAGAAAAGTCGAAGAGAATAACTATGATTTCTTAACAGTAGAACCCTCGTGGAAAAAATTTAGGTACTATGTCCAAAATGAAAAAAAGAAGACTTTCTTTTATTTTATAATTATATTTAAAATTATTTATTATACCCTAAAAATCGAATAATATAATTAATTTCTTTAACTCTAGAACTCTCATGAAAGAACCGTCCTATAGGTATTATATAGGAATAGAATTATAATTGATAACAAAAATTAAAAAAAAAATCTTGAATTTTGTATTTCACCGTTTGATTACAAAATAACTCAATTTGTTTAATAAAAATAAAATTACAAAAATCAAAAGCCAAAATCATATACTCATTACAGGATATTATTGAAAATATTCCAAAATACATATGTAAAATAATTTTTTTATAAAGCTCTTTATCTTTATAAATAAGTTTTAATATCAAAGGATAATCCCTGACGCTTAAATTAAAATACTTTATCCGAAAATTTATTTTAAAAATAAAACATAAATTTTACCTCATAGAGTGCATAGTTATAATCAGCTTCAGTAGCTAATCCAGCTAAAATAGCACCAACAACTCCAGCCAGAATTGCCGGCATACCGTGTAAGTTATGGACCCCACAGGTATCGTGGATCCTTAAGTGCCTGTTTAATAGTGGCTGTAAAAGAAGTATTCGTCAAAGTTTTAAAAAATTTGAAAAGTTAATTCTTAAAATTTAAAAGCTATTTAATACAACAAACTCTGCATAAATACAAAGATAAGTTTAAAAAACAGAGAATATAAGAGGGTAACTCCTACGATAATTTATAAGGATTAGCTGAAGAAATCCTGACGCTTCCCGTCTGCAAACTCAAAAGCGCTTTTTCTCTGCACACGCGGATGCTTTAAGCCGTTATAAGCCCTGAGAGGTTACTGAGCTTACGATCGCGGTCAATTTTATTCTCGAAAGCTTTTGCAAAAAAAACGTAGAAAATTACATTTCATAATTTATGAACAAGTTAAATAAGCAGGATGTTTATTTTTTATTTTAATATTAAATCTGATGTAACCTGTAAAAATTAATGATTTTTTTGAAAGAGGAGAAAATTAATGTCTTACTGTAAGGTACGCATATCCTAGTACACTTATAACTCCTGAGATAAGCCCAATAAATAAAGCTCCGGAAGGATAAAACAGCATCCCTAGAAGAATAAAAATTACATTTTTATTGACTTTTATAAATAAAAAAAATTTTTCATTTTTACACTGATCCAGGTGAGTGCTATTTTAAATTTCAATTACAAACAGGAAAAATTATTTTAACAAAGAAAGTTTTTTGAATGAAAAAGTTCTGCGATTTGAATTTATCCCACATGAAAAGTCTTAGAATTTTATAAATCTCTCGGGTTATAAATACATGATGTAAAATTAACTAAAAAATTAAGTTTTAGCACTAAAACTGAGTTTCTTGGTTTTTTGGATGAATGAAAATTATTTTCTCTCGGAAATTCAATTCTTAACTTGATCCATAAAAAAATTTAATTATTTTACTTGTCAAAGTTATTTTAATTGAATTTTAAAAAATATAATTAAATTCCTCATTACAATAAATTCCAGAGATATTTAACGTAATAATCGCAAATAATAAATAAACGAATAAAATCAATAGTTTGTTTTATTTGTTGGAAGACTTAATTTGTTATTTTTTTTTATCCTGGATAGAATATAATTTTATTTTTTTAGCTTAAGCAATCAATAAAATCATTAATTATTTATTATTATTTTAATCTTTTGAATCTCATGAAAAATTAATTTACTTTTTTAATCCAACCAAAATGTAACCAAATATTCATAATTAATTATAAAATAAAATTTAACATAATTAATTAAAAATAATGTAATTTATTTTCTGTACGAGATTCATTAATAAAATAATCAAGTCCAATAACAAAATACAAAATCAATAAAATAATTACGAACGATAACAAAATAATAAAATTTTCTAACAAAAAAAAAGAACGATAAACAAAAAATAAAAAGATAACATAATATAGAAAATATTGACATCGTAAAAAAGCTTTAAAAAAGAGAGGAAAAAAAATTGTTTCATATATTTTTTATGTGTTAATATCTTGCAATAATTGAGTGTTAGTAGTAGTAGTAGTATGTAATGTACCTGCAGCAGTACCAATAGCAACACCACCAGCTAAAGTAGAATTTTGTACGTGAACCATATTAAATTTATTTTGTTTCGATACAATAGCTGATATAGCAAAAGATGTCACACAGCTTGCTGATATTGACAATAAAGTATTAATGATTGCTCGCCTCTGTTCGTCGCCTTTTAAATCAGCGCTATTAAACGATGGCCAGAATAACCAAAGGAACAAAGTTCCTGTAACATTACATTTAAATTATAAACTTATTTAAACATTTTTTTTTAAATTAAAAAAATCTTTTAAATTTGTTATTGAGCTTTTTCGATGTTTGCGACATGTATCGTTAAAAAAATTTTAGGGGAAAGTTACATAAGTGGAGCTTATTGCTACGAACCTAGAAAGTATTACTCAGTTTAGGTCTGCTGGCAATTGAGGGGGCGAAAGCTATAAAGAAAATGAGTATTTTTGTGCTGTGCCACTCTATTTTAAAGAATTTTCTGGTTAATTTAGTATAATTTAAATATGAGATATTTTAATCTTTTAATTAAAAATTTTGCTGTTTTAACATAATAGCTCTAAAAAACATAAAAATACATCTTAGTAATCTAAATTTTTGCTCAGATTTTTAATTGGTCACGTGATTGGGTGGGAAATTTGAAATTTGTAAAAAATGAACTTTTAAAATCTGCTATTTTTGTAGCCAAAGCTCTCGAAAAGCAATAACTCACAAATTTCTTTTCTTCTTACAATCAATTAAAATCTCGATTAAAATGAGATAGATGGTTTTGTACAACTTTCCCCTAGAAATAAATAAAAGTTTGCGTTGCTACTTTTTTTACTGTTGTTTTTATATATATAAAATAAATGTCACGAAAAAGTTTTATATGACTTTACGATACAAGACTTGACTTTAATTACGTAAAAAAAGAAAAATCTAGAGTATGCAAGAAGAATTTTGAAAAGAGTTTCTAATAATAAAAAGAAATAATTACCAATCATGGCAAATATATCAGATTCATATGTTGTGCCTTCTAAATCACTTTTTTTAGGTTTTTCTTTTAAACCAAGTACAAAACTAATTGCTAAACCAAAATAAGCACCAAATGCGTGCACGTACATACTTCCGCCAGGATCTACGGCCTAATTTTAAAAAAATAAATTAAAAAAGCCAATTATGTGTTTTTACAATAATTACCATGAAATGTTGTTCTCCAACATATTTATTAACATTGTAGACAATTAACTCGATGATACCCATAACAACAAGTTGCATATACGTTGTCTTGCCTAGCAATACACCCATCGATATTAAAGGTGCTGCAACAGCAACATCTGCACTTAATAAACTGAAAAATTTTTTAAACTATATAAATTTGTAAACTGAATTTTAATTAAGATATCAGTTCTTACGTTTCCAAAGAAATTTGAGCTCGACCATTTTCGTCCAAATTCAGTAAACCATCAAGAAGTATGGCCACTTGTACAAGAATCGCTGCTAAAAGAAAAGTTAAGCCAACAGCACTTTGACTGTATTTTTTTAAAAATGTCATCAAAAATCCAAAACCAACCCATATCATAACGTGAACATCCTGATACACTGTGAAAAATGAAAAAAAGAAAGTAATTAGAATTTTCATCGCATAATTTTATCTTTATAAAATGCTTTTTTTAGACTTTTAATTAATACATAGATAAAAAAAAGGTATTGAAATCTCTGATGAAAGTTATTCGACACTCGATCTTCAATCTAAAAGTACTTAATACAAAAAGGACTCGAAAAACTCGAGTTTCTCAAAGGACTTTTAACGAGAGATATTCTGGAATAGAGGATCAATTGCATAGCTTTGATAATGAAATTTATTTTAAAAGTTGTTTATATTTTCCGTAGGATAATGCTTGATTATTAATAAAATTTTGTTTTTTAACTAAAAGCTTCATAAATATTAATGTGAATTAATTATTTTTTATTCTAATGAAATTAGAGTATAATTTAATATATATATGCAGATATCTATATTTTGAGATTTATTAGAGTATTAATATTAATTTATGTGTAAATGAATTATACTATTTATGTGAATGTAATTATTGTTTATAAAACAAACGTGTCTATTTTAATATAGTATTATTTTTAGCGTAAACTAAATAAACGAAACATATATGTACCTATACTAGCAGGTTTTTGTCTTTCTTCTGGAATAAATTAACTCGATAAATTAACTCAATAAAAGCAAAATAATAATATTTTAAATATAAACTTTAAATAAGATTTACATATTATTATCAATGCACGCTACATTCAGATAAAATTAAATTATTTTAATTTTAGCCAATTTTATTAATTTAAATAAAGCTGACCTACTTTTCTTTGCAAGATTATTTACTGAAAGGGTTAAAACAACTTCTTTTACATATCTAGGGCATAAAAGGCTATTTTCTACCCTAGGGAGACGACTTTTTTCCCCGTTATATGTAGAACTAGTTTTTCAATATTTTTAATGATTAAATTATTATTTTTTTTTTATTGTTTATTAGAATTTTTTAATTAATTTTTTTTTTATTAGAATTATACTTATAAGAAAAAGAAGTAGACCAAAAAAATTATAATCGGTTAAGCAGTTTTCGATAAATCTTAATTAGAAGGTGTGAAAACATGGTTTTTATAAAAAAGATGAAAAACATTTTTTTTTTCACAAAAAATTTAAAAAAACGCTGCCAAATTATTGCCACTGTGTTTTTTCAAGCAATAACAAATATTCACATGAGTTAAAAATTTTTACATTTTGTCTCATATATCTGAGAAATAAGGTGATACCAAATTTGACATTACGTCAAAAAAAAAAATAATGGAGTTTTTTTATTTTTTGGCGGAAAAAATTTAAATACAAAAATTGCAAAGAATTATAAAGCTAAGGTTTTTTTATTTCAGTCACGATCAATTACTTATTGAGAGTATTTTCTTTTCACAAAACCTGATGGGATTCACACCCCCATATATTGAAAACTATTATTTATGATATATTCATAAATGAGTATTGGGGAAAAATTTTTTTTTATCTGGGCTAACATAAAAATATTTTCCTAAATTATTATCTAAAACCAGTGTTTTTGTGATTTTTCGACACAACGGAGTGAAATTTAGTCAAACTGGAACAGGCACAAGTAGATACAATCTAAAAAATTGGCTACCAAATTTTTTTTTATCCATCGAGTTATTTCTGATATTTGCAATTTTTCAGTATATTTTAGTTAATCCGCGGAAATCAGTGTTTTTGTGATTACTTTACGAAAAATGAATGAAATTTAGCTAAACCATAGGGGGCACAACTAAATACAATTTGAAAAATTAAAAAAAAAAAAAAATTTTTATTTGTCGATTTGTTTCTGATATTTTACCATTTGTATAATTTTTTCCTTAATTTTTGGTTCCTCATAGAGGAACCTTTGTGACAGGTGAAATTTTGATTTTCGATATTTTGGCATATAAGCACGTTTTGAGACCTCAGGAAGCTAAAAAACCGGTTTTTAAAAAAAGTCTGTGTGTGTGTGTGTGTGTGTATGTATGTATGTATGTATGTATGTATGTATGTCGCACTGTAACCGGTGATATTTCACAGCCAACACGACATTAAGATCTACTTTTTTTTTCAAAAATTTTTTCACCAAAAAAGCTCTAGGTACTTTTTTTTTTTTTAATTTGGATGTAATACCTCATTTATTTCCACGAAAGTACTTATATTTGAAAGTATAGTTTTCACATGATATCTCGAATCGGATACTTAATTTTCTGAAAATTTTTTTCCTAAAATGTTTTTCCCCCAAAAATACAAAAAATACCAATTTTTTTTTTTTTTTGGACGTAGTACCTAATTTATTTCCATGGAAGTACTAGTTTTAGAAATATCGTTTATAGTAATTTTTTGGACCTAATACTTAATTTTTTAAAAATTTTTTTCTCAAAATTTTTGTCGCCAAAAAATACAAAAAACGCCAAAATTTTTTTTATTTTAGGACGTAATACTTAATTTTTTCCTATGAAACTACGAATATCTAGAATTATCATTTTTAAAGGATTCCTCCATCTGATACGTAATTTTTCGAAATTTTTTTTTTGGTTCCTCAAAGAGGAACCATTGTGATAGGTCAAATTTTGATTTTTGATTTTTTGGCATATAAGCACGTTTTGAGACCCCAGGAAGCTAAAAAACCGGTTTTTAAAAAAAGTATGTATGTGTGTGTGTATGTGTGTGTGTATGTATGTAATTGGTGATATTTCACAAACATTATGGAGTTAAGACCTAATTTTTTTTTCAAAAATTTTTTCACCAAAAAAGCTCGAGGTACTTTTTTTTTTTTTTAATTTGGATGTAATACCTCATTTATTTCCACGAAAGTACTTATATTTGAAAGTATGGTTTTTAATCTATATCTTGAATCGGATACTTAATTTTTTGAAAATTGTTTTCCCAAAATTTTTTTCATGAAAAAATACAAAAGAAAACTAATTTTTTTTTTTTTTTGGACGTAGTACCCAATTTATTTCTATGAAATTGGTTCCTCAAAGAGGAACCATATTGTGATAGGTCAAATTTTGATTTTTGATTTTTTGGCATATAAGCACGTTTTGAGACCCCAGGAAGCTAAAAAACCGGTTTTTAAAAAAAGTATGTATGTGTGTGTGTTTGTGTGTGTGTGTGTGTATGTGTGTGTGTATGTGTGTGTGTATGTATGTAATTGGTGATATTTCACAAACATTATGGAGTTAAGACCTAATTTTTTTTTCAAAAATTTTTTCACCAAAAAAGCTCGAGGTACTTTTTTTTTTTTTAATTTGGATGTAATACCTCATTTATTTCCACGAAAGTACTTATATTTGAAAGTATGGTTTTTAATCTATATCTTGAATCGGATACTTAATTTTTTGAAAATTGTTTTCCCAAAATTTTTTTCATGAAAAAATACAAAAGAAAACTAATTTTTTTTTTTTTTTGGACGTAGTACCCAATTTATTTCTATGAAATTGGTTCCTCAAAGAGGAACCATATTGTGATAGGTCAAATTTTGATTTTTGATTTTTTGGCATATAAGCACGTTTTGAGACCCCAGGAAGCTAAAAAACCGGTTTTTAAAAAAAGTATGTATGTGTGTGTGTTTGTGTGTGTGTGTGTGTGTGTATGTGTGTGTGTATGTGTGTGTGTATGTATGTAATTGGTGATATTTCACAAACATTATGGAGTTAAGACCTAATTTTTTTTTCAAAAATTTTTTCACCAAAAAAGCTCGAGGTACTTTTTTTTTTTTTAATTTGGATGTAATACCTCATTTATTTCCACGAAAGTACTTATATTTGAAAGTATGGTTTTCACATGATATTTTGAATCGGATACTTAATTTTTTGAACTGTTTTTGAAATTTTTTTTCCCAAAATTTTTTTCATGAAAAAATACAGAAAAAAACTAATTTTTTTTTTTTTTTGGACGTAGTACCCAATTTATTTCTATGAAAGTACTAGTTTTAGAAAGTTTGTTTATAGTCATTTTTTGGATTTAATACCGAATTTTTAAAAAATTTTTTTTTTTTTTTGGGTGTAATACCTCATTTAATTCCATGAAAGTACTAATATCTGAAAATATTGCAACCGGTGATGTTTCACAACCGTTATGAAATTAAGACCTTATTTATTTTTCAAAAATTTTTTTACCAAAAAAGCTCTAGGTACTTTTTTTTTTTATTAATTTGGATGTAATACCTCATTTATTTCCACGAAAGTACTTATATTTGAAAGTATAGTTTTTACTCGATATCTCGAATCTGATACTTAATTTTTTAAAAATTTTTTTCCTAAATTTTTTTTCACAAAAAAATACAAAAAGCACCAAATTTTTTTTTCTTTTTGGATGTAGTACCTAATTTATTTCTATGAGAGTACTAGTTTTAGACAGTTCATTTATAGAAATTTTTTGGATTTTATACCGAATTTTTCCAAAATTTATTTCTCAAAATTTGAAAAGTTTTTTCTCATTGTTTGAGGAACCTTAGTGCCAGCTAGTTGGCAGGGTATTTTCAATTTTTTACATAAAATAATTAAAAAAATACCATAATTTTTTTTCTTTTTGGACGTAGTACCTCATTTTTTCCCATGAAAGTACTGATATCTAGAAGTTTCGTTTTTACTCGATATCTCGAATCTTATAATTTATTTATTGAAAATTTTTTTCTCAAAATTTTTTTCACCAAAAAATACAAAAACTACCAATTTTTTTTTTCTTTATGGACGCAGTACTTAATTTATTTCTGTGGAAGTACTAGTTTTAGAAATATCCTTTATAGTAATTTTTTGGACCTGATACTTAATTTTTTCAAAATTTTTTTCTCAAAATTTTTGTGGCCAAAAAATACAAAAAACACCAAAATTTTTTTTATTTTAGGACGTAATACTTATTTTTTTCCTATGAAAGTACGAATATCTAGAATTATCGTTTTTAAAGGATTCCTCCATCTGATACGTAATTTTTCGAAATTTTTTTTTTCAAAATTTTTTATACATTAAAAAGTTAAAAAAATATTATCTTTTTATTGACGTAGTGCCTACTTTATTTCTCTGAAAGTATTAATACCTGGAATTATGAGTTTTGAAAATTTTTTGGGTATCAGGGGAAAGTTTATCCACTTTCTTTATTAAATTTAGAATATTTGGCACAATTATTCTAATATTTTATTTTTTTATTAGGTAAAATAGAACATTGATAACATTTTGTTATTGCTGATGAGGAACCATAGTGCCAATTACTTGGCAGCGTTTTTTAATACTTGAAATCAATTTTTTTAACATTTCTCTGCAAGAACTGGATAAAATGACTTCAGATTGGAAATCCTGCAACTGGATTTGATTTCAAAAAATTCGTTCCAGGGTATTTTTGATTCATTAAATAAGTTCTGAGAAACAGAGATATATTGAGAAATAATGAATTTCTTAAAATTGGAACTCTAGTGGTAAAAACCCTTTAGACAAAATCTGATGAAAGTCAGAGCAAATTTAGCTAAAATAACCCTTTCTGGGGTAGTTATTGCTGATTAAAGAATGAAGCCCTAATTTCTTAAATATTAAACCCCGAAATTCGTGATCAGTGACACAAAAAAACTATACTAGATTAAATCTGATGAGGGCTAGAAAATCAACTAAACCCGTATATTAAGTGGAGTATAACGCTTTACAAGAAAGCATATAATATTATTTATTAATAAAAAAGATAAAAGTGGTATAAAGTATCGGGGTCAAAAATTAATTACACACTAATAAATTTAATGGGTATTTATTATATACTTATTAGAAAAGTAATTAAATAATGAAAATATTAAAAATAATTATCAAACTTTTATAAACCAACAAGTAATTTTTAATTATTTTAAAATAATATATTTGATAATAATTGTATTTATTTATTTTTATGTAAGTAAATATTTTCAATTCAAAAATTAACTAGGAAAGATACAAAAAAGAATTAAATTAACAGTTTTGAATATTTCGCGGACTGGTATTATTTATCATTAAAACTACCTTATCGACCGATTTTCCACATCCCCTACTCTACTTTACTGTTGTTTACATTTTACAGTTTTACCCACGTTTTACACATCTCTGCTATACTGCGTTTTGTTCGTTATTTCTATTTTATAAATTTTCTGTTTATGAGTTCAAATAGGTACCTTGCTTTCATAATCTTGTTGTTCTGATCATTTTATACGTTCTACGAAAATAATTACATTTAGTTGAATTATTAATTATGTTTAGTTATATTAGAGTTTTTCAACCAATTATTTCTAGGTTATTTACAAAGTGCTATATACAATACGCGTAAAAACTTTTATTATTTTGTTGATAAATAATCACTACCAAAAAATCTAGTATTTTTTAAAGCATATACCAACTGGTTTCATCTACAATTCTATAGTATACTACAAAAACATTGTTTTTGAAAGTGAGTACTTAAAATTTTTTTTAAATTAATTTTTATTGTTAGTTTTCGTGGTTTTTTAGTTTTTTTTTAAATTCAATTATGAGATTTGAGTTTTTTTAAGGTGGCTCATGGTTTTAGGTCCGTATATTTTAGGGTGACATCAGAGGAGGGCATAACTATTTAATTAAATTTTATTATTTATTTTATAAATATGTGAATATTTAGAATAGGTCTGTTCCTGTTCTTTTTTTCCAAAAAGTTGACCTGGAGCAAAACTGGGGTAAAACTAAACAGAACGCGCGTTCTTTTTCGTGGCGGTAATTCATAAAGCAAAACGTTTTTTTGGGATAAAATTCTTTTACTAAAAATTAAATGTCAAAACATGTTTAATATAGTTATTTAATGCATGTTTAATATAGCAGTAAATAATATATTATTAAAAATAAAAAAAATTAATAAAAATTTAAATAAAATACAATCTAACCTACAAAATGATTGAAATGAGCGTGCATTTTTTTTCCCTGTTTAACTCCAGTTCTACTTTTTCGGGAAAAAAAGAACAGACCTAATTATTTACATTTTTTTAACGTGCATTTTTATACAAATAATGTACAGTTTACACAAACTTGGTTTTATATAGAACCAAGTTTGTGCGATTGTAATAATTATAAAATTTTTTGTTTTTTATATTATTTACTAGGTATAAGTAAATGGTAAAAATTTGGCGAAATTTTATAAATTTCGAGAAAAATTTACACTAAAACATTTGGTTTTCCTTTCCCCTACCCTTTTTCTCCTCCTTTTTTGTAACTTCTGCGCAGTAGTAATTTTTTTTTTTAAATCACTGGTTAAAAACCGAATTAAAAATTCGTCTTCACAAGATTTTTGAATTTCTAAAA
Organism: Anagrus nilaparvatae; assembly: GCA_022575985.1. NCBI lineage: Eukaryota > Metazoa > Arthropoda > Insecta > Hymenoptera > Mymaridae > Anagrus > Anagrus nilaparvatae. Next base: position 2,181,129 of record JAKSXM010000040.1, on the reverse strand, counting down.
CGCTTTTTTTCAACAAAAAAACGGGAAAATAATTCTTTTTTTCGTAAAATCATTTTAAGAGTACTAGGCGTACGCTATTTTCTTTTTACTTACTTTTTATTTTTATGAATTTTGAAAATTTTTTTGGGATCGGGGGAAAGTTTTCCCACTCTCATTATTTAATTTAGAATATTTTGGCATAAAAACTTAAAAAATTTAATAAAAAATAAGGCCGTATTTAAAATTGATTATAAAAAATTATTTTTAAAAATAAAATGACGTACACCCAAAACACTTAAAAAAAATTTTTGAATCATTAGAAGTACCGAGGAAGTACCTATATTATTTAAATTTTAATATTTCATAAAAGTTTCTAGATGTACGTGCAATGAAAATTTAAAAATTTCTTTTTTATTATAGTGGCTGAAAACAAAAATATAACGTCAATCGAAATCTTGAACGATGATTGCTTAAAAACTATTTTTCGTCATTTACCAATTATCGAAAGAATAAAGATCGAGAGAGTTAGCAAGAAATGGAATAAAATAACTAAATCTTCATGGGGCAATGTAAAAAAATTAAATTTAGATCCTCGTTCTTGGGGATTCTTAACAGATAATCCAAAAACCATAGATATCAACGAACTTGTTGAAGTGCTTGAAAGATGTAGGCAGTATATAGAGGAAATAGAAATGGATCTGTTTATTCCTAAAATGATTCCTGACTTTAAAATAAAAAATCTAACTGATACTTTAAAAATAACGAATAATTTAAAAAAACTCAGTATAAGTTTAGGTGGAAATATTGTAAATGATGTGATAGTAGGATTTCAAGGTTGTTTCAATCTTGAGGAATTAGAGTTAATTGGTAATTGTTACCAAGAAGATTTTCCAGATGAAGAAAAAAAACTTGGAATTTTATTTAAAAATAATAGAAAGCTTAAAATTTTATCTATGTATAATTTTTATTGTGAAGGTGAATGTTTAATGAGTTTAAATAACGATTGTATAAAAGTATTGAGATTAAGTGGATTAACAAATTTAAATCCCAAATATTTATTAAAATTCAATAATTTAATTGAATTTGAATATTGTTACTATCAAATTGGTACCAATGATTACAATAAGCTAATAGAATTCATCTCTAAATTGTCGAATTTAAATAGTTTGAAGTTAGATGGTCCTAATACTACAAATAACGACCTATTAATTTTTAAAGAAAGTTTAAAGAATTTGAAGAAACTTGGTTTGTCTGGCGAATTTGGTAGTGTGGTAACTGATAGCGGACTTCGTGCAATAACAAGTATTATAAATTTAGAAGATTTAACTCTTTTTTATATGAAAAATATTACTGATAAAGGCTTTAGTAAAATGAGAAATTTGAAGAAATTAAAATGTTTGTGTTGCGATAAAATTGGAAATGATGGATTAAAAAAAGTTTTAATAGAATCAGAAAAACTTGAACATATTCAGATAATATATTGCTCAATTACAGAAGATTTATTATTATTTGCCAATGAAATAACAAAAAAACGTTCAAATAATATAATTCTATATATTAATAGAGGTATTCTTTCTGAAGTTAACACTGAAAAATTTAAAAATACTGAAAAATCACAATTCTTAGATTTTACCGAAGATATTACATCGTTCTACGATTGTTAATTATAGCTGAATATTAATTTAAATGATACTAGAAAATTGCTTTTTGTAAATAAAATTTTGCTACACGTAACAGTTTTTATTAAAATAATTCAACTTTTGATATTCTTTAAGCATTATTAGAACAATTGATTTTCTGATTATTAAATTTTTTGTATATGATTATGGTATAATTTTGTTGTAAATATAAATATATATTTTGCATTTAATTAATTTAATATGCGTTAAAAAAATTATTTAACATTGCCACTCAATATGTCTTAATAAAAAAAGGGATTATAATATTACATACACATACACATATAGAGTTAGAGGCAATATAATTTAATATGGTTCATTTAAAAATTGTGCCCTAGGTCAATATATAAAACAATATATTTATTTATTAATTATAAAGCAGCAGTTGTAAATAAAAATATTCAGTTGAAGTATGTTCCAGGGGGATTAAATTAATGACTGAGGTAAGTAAAACTTAAAAGTAGCCTCGAAAGTAGCATAATTTTAAACATTTTAGAACCCTAATTGTGAAAAAAATTCTCCATAAAAATGTTTATAATAAGACCAGAACAGTGAACTTTTCGCCTTAATTAAAAATTATAAAAATCGTTTTTAACACTTGTTGGCTAATAATAAAACGCCTTTTTTAATATTTTCGAGTATTTCAAATTTTATCCAACAACGTACGGCCTTATTTTTTATTAAATTTAAAAAGTTTTTGTTTTTTGTTTGTTTCTATGTAAAAAGCAGAAAACAGGGATTACATTGATGAGACTCACCCTGTTTTTTTGCAGACTAAAAATGAACAAAGATTTTTTATTTTTCTAAAAACTTTTTAACATCAGAAACATAAATTTTTAACATCATACAACTTTTTTCAATAATAATTATTCTGTGTGTCAAAGGGTAGGGTCAGTCCTCAGAAATGAACATCACGCTACCGTCCAAAAGTACCATCCAAAATTTTTGACGTAATACGTAAGGAAAAAAAAAGTATATCTTTACAAAAGCTAATAAATAATAAAAATTAAAGTAACAAAACTAACAAAAATTAAGGTAACAATAAATAAATAATTAAAAAGAATATATATTTGGCCAATAAATGTTATAAACAATTGACTTGTTAATTAACAAATAGATATTCGGGTCAACGCCGTTAAATTTTTCAAAAATTCTTTTTTTATCTGATAGGTACAATAAATATTAACCATTTGGCACCATGCTCAAAGTTCTAGAATGGACCGGCTAATTCTTATAAACAATTACCTTAATTAACAAATAGAAATTAGGGTCACCGCCGTTAAATTTTTGAAAAATTCTTTTTTTATCTGATAGGTACAATAAATATTAACCTTTTGGCACCATGCTCAAAGTTCTAGAATGGACCGGCTAATTGTTATAAACAATTACCTTAATTAACAAATAGAAATTCGGGTCAACGCCGTTAAATTTTTGAAAAATTCTTTTTTTATCTGATAGATACAATAAATATTAACCTTTTGGCACCATGCTGAAAGTTCTAGAATGGACCGGCTAATTGTTATAAACAAAAAACTAATTAAAAATTACCTTAATTAACAAATAGAAATACGGGTCAACGCCGTTAAATTTTTCAAAAATTCTTTTTTTATCTGGTAGGTAAAATAAATAATATCATTTTGGCACCATGCTCAAAGTTCTAGAATGGACCGGCTAATTGTTATAAACAATTACCTTAATTAACAAATAGAAATTCGGGTCAACGCCGTTAAATTTTTCAAAAATTCTTTTTTTATCTGATTGGTACAATAAATATTAACTTTTGGCACTATGCTCAAAGTTCTAGAATGGATCGACTAATTGTTATAAACAATTACCTTAATTAACAAATAGAAATTCGGGTCAAAGCAGTTAAATTTTTGAAAAATTCTTTTTTTATTTTATTATTATATTTTATAGTAACAATTTGGCACCATTCTAAAAGTTCTAGAATGGACTGGCTAATTGTTATAAACAAAAAACTAATTAAAAATTACCTTAATTAACAAATAGAAATACGGGTCAACGCCGTTAAATTTTTCAAAAATTCTTTTTTTATCTGATAGGTACAATAAATATTAACCTTTTGGCACCATGCTGAAAGTTCTAGAATGGACCGGCTAATTGTTATAAACAAAAAACTAATTAAAAATTACCTTAATTAACAAATAGAAATACGGGTCAACGCCGTTAAATTTTTCAAAAATTCTTTTTTTATCTGGTAGGTAAAATAAATAATAACATTTTGGCACCATGCTCAAAGTTCTAGAATGGACCGGCTAATTGTTATAAACAATTACCTTAATTAACAAATAGAAATTCGGGTCAACGCCGTTAAATTTTTCAAAAATTCTTTTTTTATCTGATTGGTACAATAAATATTAACTTTTGGCACCATGCTCAAAGTTCTAGAATGGATCGACTAATTGTTATAAACAATTACCTTAATTAACAAATAGAAATTCGGGTCAACGCCGTTAAATTTTTGAAAAATTCTTTTTTTATTTTATTATTATATTTTATAGTAACAATTTGGCACCATTCTAAAAGTTCTAGAATGGACTGGCTAATTGTTATAAACAATTACCTTAATAAACAAATAGAAATTAGGGTCACCGCCGTTAAATTTTTGAAAAATTCTTTTTTTATCTGATAGATACAATAAATATTAACCTTTTGGCACCATGCTCAAAGTTCTAGAATGGATCGGCTAATTGTTATAAACAATTAACTTAATTAACAAATAGAAATTCGGGTCAACGCCGTTAAATTTTTGAAAAATTCTTTTTTTATTTTATTGTTATAACATTTATTAACTTTTTGGCACCATTCTCAAAATTCTAGAATGGAACGGCTAATTCTAGTAAACAATTAACTTAATTAACAAATAGAAATTTATTTATAACATTTAGCCGGTCCATTCTAGAATTTTGAGAATGGTGACAAAATGTTAATGCATAATATAAGAATAAAATAAAAACAGAATTTTTCAAAAATTTAACGGCGGTGACCCAAATTTCTATTTGTTAATTAAGTTAATTGTTTATAAAATTTAGCCGGTCAATTCTAGAACTTTGAGCATAATGCCAAAATGTTATTATTTATTTTACCTACCAGATAAAAAAAAATTTTTCCAAAATTTAACGGCGTCGACCCAAATTCCTATTTGTTAATTAAGGTAATTGTTTATAACAATTAGCCGGTCCATTCTAGAACTTTGAGAATGGTGCCAAATTGTTACTAAAAAATATATTAATAAAATAAAAAAAGAATTTTTCAAAAATTTAACGGCGTTGACCCGAATTTCTACCCGGTGATGAAAATATAGTCTGAAATACATATAAAATACATATTTCTCCGACTATCGACGGTCGGGTTATTAGTCAAAAATATATTGATTAAATGTTTAATTTCAACAAAAAACAGTCAATTTTACGGTTTTTAGGAACATAAAAAAAATATTTTTTCTGATTGTCAATTGACCAATATTAGACAGTTATTTAGATGTTAAAAATATGTTTAAACAACGATTATTTTTTTGTCAAAATCAATGTATTTTGAATGTTCGAAATACTATTTTTAAACAAAAAAAAAAAAAAAAAATTATAGCAAAACAGTCAAATAGCAAGTACCCGACAGTATTTTATACATATAAAATATATTCAAATGACTATAATTTTTTAGTCTGATGCAACCTATTTTAAATGTATATATGACTGTTAGATTGATGAAAATTGAAAAAAATATTATACAAAACAGTCAAATAGCAAATAATCGACGGTATTTTATACATCTAAAACATATTCAAATGACTATAATTTTTTAGTCTGAAGCAACCTATTTTTAATGTTTAAATGACTGTCAGATTGATAAAAGTTGTTCAAAAATATTATATAAAACAGTCAAATAGCAAATAATCGACGGTATTTTATACATCTAAAATATATTCAAATGACTATAATTTTTTAGTCTGAAGCAACCTATTTTTAATGTTTAAATGACTGTCAGATTGATAAAAGTTGTTCAAAAATATTATACAAAACAGTCAAATAGCAAATAATTGACAGTATTTTATACATCTAAAATATATTCAAGCAACTATAACTTTTTTTTTTAAATTAAATTTTAATTATTTTTTAATTAAAAAAAGATTTATTTAAATAAATATTTAAAAAATTTAAATAATTATTTAAATAATTATTATTAATTAAAAAGTAATATAAAATAAAAAAAAAAAAAAAAAAAAATTCCCTTGCGGGGGGATTCGAACTCGGAACTCTCGTAAAGATACGATTTCCAGAGTCTGCAACCTTGTCAACTGGCCAGGCTAACAGAGTTACAAATTAAATATTTAAACACGTAGTTAAGCGGAACTAAAAATTATTTATTTTATTTTTGTTGAAGTTTTGTTATTCCTTTTATTCAAGAAATAATTAAATAATTATTTACTTTTTATAAATTTTATATTTTAAGAAAAATTTGAAAATTTATATTTAAAGTTAGGTATTTTTTGTCTACTAAAGTGATTCATTTTTATTATAAAATTATTTTTCTTCCTAGCAGGTCGAGAGTTTTCGATTTTAAGAGGTTTTTCGAAAAAACTTTTTTCGATCCTCAACGAGATCGAAAAAAAAGCATTTTCTCCCCGCTGAGAAAGAAAAATTTCGTTTTATCCATGGGAGAAAAAAAAATGCCCCAAATCGCAGTTTATGTCATAAATTATATTAAACGGGATCAAAAGTGTGAATTTGGCCATTTTTCACCCCAAATACCCCAAAATTTACATAAACCTATAAAAGACTTTATTTTTAAATTAAATTAAATAAATAGGTTTTAAAGGTCGCAGATTTCAAAAATAATGTAAAAAAGTACATCCAACAGGTTCTGAAGGGTTAAATTGGCCATTTTCACCCTTGCCAACTCTTAGACCAACATTTTTCCAAAAGAACTTATTTTTTTATTTTCAAAGGGTCTAGTAGGTTTTTTTGGGCGCTGATCTCAAAAATGATGTTACAAATTACATACGGAAGGTTCTAAACGACGCATTTGTCAATTTTTCACCCTTTTCACCCTTTGGACATTCATTTTTCCAACACGTCAAGCCTTACACTAGCATAACCTAAGGAAGTAGGCTATAATAAAAAAAGACACGTCAAGCATTACACTGGCAAAACCTAAGGAAGTAGGCTATAATCAAAAAACAACACGTCAAGCCTTACAGTAGCGTAACCTAAGGATGTGAACTACAATAAAAAACGACACGACAAGCCTTACACTAACATAACCTAAGGAAGTAGGCTATAATAAAAAAAGACACGACAAGCATTACAATGGCGAAACCTAAGGAAATAGGCTATAATCACAAAACGACACGTCGAGCCTTACACTAACATAACCTAAGGAAGTAGACTATAATAAAAAACGACACGTCAAGCCTTACAGAAACGTAACCTAAGGAAATAGGCTATAATAAAATAACGACACGATAACCCTTACACTAACATAACCTAAGGAAGTAGACTATAATAAAAAACGACACGTCAAGCCTTACAGTAACGTAACCTAAGGAAATAGGCTATAATAAAATAACGACACGATAACCCTTACACTAACATAATCTAAGGAAGTAGACTATAATAAAAAACGACAGGTCAAGCCTTACAGTAGCGTAACCTAGGGAAATAGGCTATAATAAAAAACGACACGTCAAGCCTTACAGTAGCGTAACCTACGAAAATAGGCTATAATAAAATAACGACACGACAAGCCTTACACTAACATAACCTAAGGAAGTAGTCTATAATAAAAAAAGACACGTCAAGCATTACACTGGCGAAACCTAAGGAAGTAGGCTATAATCAAAAAACGAAACGTCGAGCCTTACACTAACATAACCTAAGGAAGTAGACTATAATAAAAAACGACACGTCAAGCCTTACAGTAACGTAACCTAAGGAAATAGGCTATAATAAAATAACGACACGATAACCCTTACAGTAGCGTAACCTAAGGAAGTAAACTATAATAAAAAACGACACGTCAAGCCTTACAGTAGCGTAACCTAAGGAAATAGGCTATAATAAAATAACGACACGTCAAGCCTTACACTAACATAACCTAAGGAAGTAGTCTATAATAAAAAAAGACACGTCAAGCATTACACTGGCGAAACCTAAGGAAGTAGGCTATAATCAAAAAACGAAACGTCGAGCCTTACACTAACATAACCTAAGGAAGTAGACTATAATAAAAAACGACACGCCAAGCCTTACAGTAACGTAACCTAAGGAAATAGGCTATAATAAAATAACGACACGATAACCCTTACAGTAGCGTAACCTAAGGAAGTAAACTATAATAAAAAACGACACGTCAAGCCTTACAGTAGCGTAACCTAAGGAAATAGGCTATAATAAAATAACGACACGTCAAGCCTTACACTAACATAACCTAAGGAAGTAGGCTATAATAAAAAAAGACACGACAAGCATTACAATGGCGAAACCTAAGGAAATAGGCTATAATAAAAAACGACACGTCAAGCCTTACACTAACATAACCTAAGGAAGTAGACTATAATAAAAAACGACACGTCAAGCCTTACAGTAGTGTAACCTAAGGAAATAGGCTATAATAAAATAATGACACGATAACCCTTACAGTAGCGTAACATAAGGAAGTAAACTATAATAAAAAACGACACGTCAAGCCTTACAGTAGCATAACCTAAGGAAATATGCTATAATAAAATAACGACACGACAAGCCTTACAATAACATAACCTAAGGAAGTAGGCTATAATAAAAAAAGACACGACAAGCATTACAATGGCGAAACCTAAGGAAATAGGCTATAATCAAAAAACGACACGTCAAGCCTTTCAGTAGCGTAACCTAAGGATGTGAACTACAATAAAAAACGACACGTCAAGCCTTACACAGGTTATGTTATTTTAAGGCTGTGTCGTTATTTTCTTATTGCCTACTTGCTTGGCTACGCTAGTGTAAAGCTTGACGTGTCGTTTTTTATTATAGTCTACTTCCTTAGGTTACGCTAGTGTGAGGCTTATCGTGTCGTTATTTTATTATAGCCTATTTCCTTAGGTTACGCTACTGTAAGGCTTGACGTGTCGTTTTTTATTATAGTCTACTTCCTTAGGTTACGTTAGTGTAAGGCTTGACGTCTCGTTTTTTGATTATAGCCTACTTCCTTAGGTTTCGCCAGTGTAATGCTTGACGTGTATTTTTTTTATTATAGCCTACTTCCTTAGGTTACGCTAGTGTAAGGCTTGTTGTGTCGTTATTTTATTATAGCCTATTTCCGTAGGTTACGCTACTGTAAGGCTTGACGTGTCGTTTTTTATTATAGCCTATTTCCTTAGGTTACGCTACTGTAAGGCTTGACGTGTCGTGTTTTATTATAGTCTACTTCCTTAGGTTACGCTACTGTAAGGCTTGACGTGTCGTTTTTTATTATAGTCTACTTCCTTAGGTTATGTTAGTGTAAGGCTTGACGTGTCGTTTTTTGATTATAGCCTACTTCCTTAGGTTACGCTAGTGTAAGGCTTGACGTGTCGTTATTTTATTATAGACCTTTAAAACCTTCCGTATGTAATTTGTAACATCATTTTTGAGATCAGCGCCCCAAAAAACCTACTAGTCCCTTTGAAAATAAAAAAACAAGTTGTTTTGGAAAAAGGTTTGTCTAAGGGTTGGCAAGGGTGAAAAATGTCCAATTTCCCCCTTCAGAACCTGGTGGATGTAATTTTTTACATAATTTTTGAAATCTGCGACCTGAAAAACCTATTTATTTAATTCAATTTAAAAATAAAGTTATTTAAATTTTGGGGTATTTGGGGTGAATAATGGCCAAATTCACTCTTTTGAACCCGTTGAATATAATTTACGACATAATTAATGTAGTCAGCGCCTATAAAGACCTATTAGACCCTTTGAAAATCAAAAAGTAAGTCATTTTTGATATTTTTGAGCTTATTATAATTATTGTTCTATAACATTAAAACTGTTGAACAGAAAGTTTTCAAAGCCACTAATCAAAATAATGTCCATTTGCCCCCCCCCCCCTCTAGCATCAGTTTTTCACGACCCCACCTCCTGAATTGAGAGGCTTCCTCTAATACCCATCCCCATGAAACATGTCGCATGTTAAAAATCAGTTAATTTTAACCGGTATTCCGCATGCAATAAACAAACATAAAAACTTTTGACAGACGAAATTTTCTGTTTACGAGAACAAGAATTTTGGGACTTAATAAATAAAATGGTTTTTAAATTAACGTATTTAGTGGACATTATGTTTCCAAAAAAAAAGTAATTAAAATAACAAATCTTACGGCATTAACATCTGGAGATGTGGTTTGGGAAATATTAATACCCAGTTTGATAAGCAAATACTTTTACAAATTAATTTTTAAAATTCAGAGAATTAAAATAAAAATCATTAATTTTAAAAGAATTAAACTTAAAATAATTCCTTTTAAAAACATTAAATAAACATAAATTATTTTCAGGGTAACACTAAATTCTTTTTGCCCTTCCGGGCGTAAAATTCGTGCTTGAAACTTTGAAAAGAATTTTCTGCACTCGTTCTACGCCTTGGTAAGCAAAATATACTGAAAGAACCATGAGTAAAATCAGATATACCTGGTGAAATACCTTAGCCACTAGCGTGAACACGTATAACTCGGGCCGGCTTCGCCCAACACTCGTGCTAGTGCTCACGCTAGTATCAAAACTTTTGCGACCTTAGTACTTAATATAATAATTAAGTTTGCTGTGGGCATCGATAAAAAATATTAGGAAATATAACCAAAATTAAACTTTTTTTTACTATATTTAGTTTAGTTTTAGGAAAAAATTTAGTTTTATCAATAAGACATTTAAAATACGTTCGTTTGACCATTTTTTTTACTACAGTTGACGTAAACTATGACTAAAATCTGACAAACTTTGTAAAGTCAAACGGATGTTATTTTTATGTTCAAATGACAATTTTTTTATGCTTCTATCGACCGTGCAATGGATTTTAATTTTACTATTAAAGATTTTCCGCGGACATTTAGTTTTGTCAAAAAGTCATTAAAAATACGTTCGTTTGACTATTTTTTTTACTATAGTTGAGTAAACTAAGACTAAAATCTAACAAACTTTGTAAAGTCAAACGAATGTTATTTTTATGTTCAAATGACTATTTTTTTACGCTTCTATCAACTGTGCAAAGGACTTTTATTTTACTATCAAAGTTTTTTCTCGGACATTTAGTTTTGTCAATAAGACATTAAAAATACGTTCGTTTGACTATTTTTTTACTACAGTTGACGTAAACTATGACTTAAATCTGACAAACTTTGTAAAGTCAAACGGATGTTATTTTTATGTTCAAATGACTATTTTTTTATGCTTCTATAGACAGTGCCATGGATTTTAATTTTACTATAAAAGTTTTTCGGCGGACATTTAGTTTTGTCAAAAAGACATTAAAAATATGTTCGTTTGACTATTTTTTTTACCTTTGCTGACATAAAGTTTTACTAAAATTTGACTAAATTTTAACGTCAAACGGATACTATTTTTATGTGCAAATGACCATTTTTTTCGCTTCTATCAACTGTGCGAAGGACTTTTATTTTACTATCAAAGTTTTTTCTCGGGCATTTAGTATTGTCAATAAGACATTAAAAATACGCTCGTTTGACTATTTTTTTTACTACAGTTGACAAAAACTATGACTAAAATCTGACAAACTTTGTAAATTCAAACGGATGTTATTTTTATGTTCAAATGACAATTTTTTTATGCTTCTATAGACAGTGCAATGGATTTTAATTTTACTATAAAAGTTTTTTCTCGGACACTTAGTTTTGTCAAAAAGACATTAAAAATATGTTCATTTGACTATCTTTTTAACCTCCGCTGACATAAAATGTTACTAAAATCCGACTAATTTATATCGTCAAACGGATACTTTTTTTATGTTCAAATGACCATTTTTTTTCGCTTTTATTAACTATGCGAAGGACTTTAATTTTACTATAAAAGTTTTTCGGCGGACATTTAGTTTTGTCAAAAAGACATTAAAAATATGTTCGTTTGACTATCTTTTTAACCTTCGCTGACTAAAATTTTCACTAAAGTGCGACTAATTTTTATCGTCAAACGGATACTTTTTTTATGTTCAAATGAATATTTTTTTTCGCTTTTATTAACTATGCGAAGGACTTTAATTTTACTATAAAAGTTTTTCGGCGGACATTTAGTTTTGTCAAAAAGACATTAAAAATATGTTCGTTTGACTATCTTTTTAACCTTCGATGACAAAAATTTTCACTAAAATGCGACTAATTTTTATAGTCAAAAGGATACTTTTTTTATGTTCAAATGACCATTTTTTTTCTCTTTTATTAACCCTGCGAAGGACTTTAATTTTACCATAAAAGTTTTTCGGCGGACATTTAGTTTTGTCAAAAAGACATTAAAAATATGTTCGTTTGACTATCTTTTTAACCTTCGCTGACTAAAATTTTCACTAAAGTGCGACTAATTTTTATCGTCAAACGGATACTTTTTTTATGTTCAAATGACCATTTTTTTTCGCTTTTATTAACTATGCGAAGGACTTTAATTTTACTATAAAAGTTTTTCGGCGGACATTTAGTTTTGTCAAAAAGACATTAAAAATATGTTCGTTTGACTATCTATTTAACCTTCGCTGACTAAAATTTTCACTAAAGTGCGACTAATTTTTATCGTCAAACGGATACTTTTTTTATGTTCAAATGACCATTTTTTTTCGCTTTTATTAACTATGCGAAGGACTTTAATTTTACTATAAAAGTTTTTCGGCGGACATTTAGTTTTGTCAAAAAGACATTAAAAATATGTTCGTTTGACTATCTTTTTAACCTTCGATGACAAAAATTTTCACTAAAATGCGACTAATTTTTATAGTCAAAAGGATACTTTTTTTATGTTCAAATGACCATTTTTTTTCTCTTTTATTAACCCTGCGAAGGACTTTAATTTTACCATAAAAGTTTTTCGGCGGACATTTAGTTTTGTCAAAAAGACATTAAAAATATGTTCGTTTGACTATCTTTTTAACCTTCGCTGACTAAAATTTTCACTAAAGTGCGACTAATTTTTATCGTCAAACGGATACTTTTTTTATGTTCAAATGACCATTTTTTTTCGCTTTTATTAACTATGCGAAGGACTTTAATTTTACTATAAAAGTTTTTCGGCGGACATTTAGTTTTGTCAAAAAGACATTAAAAATATGTTCGTTTGACTATCTTTTTAACCTTCGATGACAAAAATTTTCACTAAAATGCGACTAATTTTTATAGTCAAAAGGATACTTTTTTTATGTTCAAATGACCATTTTTTTTCTCTTTTATTAACCCTGCGAAGGACTTTAATTTTACTATAAAAGTTTTTTCTCGGACACTTAGTTTTGTCAGTAGGGCATTAAAAATATGTTCGTTTGACTATCTTTTTAACCTTCGCTGACTAAAATTTTCACTAAAGTGCGACTAATTTTTATCGTCAAACGGATACTTTTTTTATGTTCAAATGACCATTTTTTTTCGCTTTTATTAACTATGCGAAGGACTTTAATTTTACTATAAAAGTTTTTCGGCGGACATTTAGTTTTGTCAAAAAGACATTAAAAATATGTTCGTTTGACTATCTTTTTAACCTTCGATGACAAAAATTTTCACTAAAATGCGACTAATTTTTATAGTCAAAAGGATACTTTTTTTATGTTCAAATGACCATTTTTTTTCTCTTTTATTAACCCTGCGAAGGACTTTAATTTTACCATAAAAGTTTTTCGGCGGACATTTAGTTTTGTCAAAAAGACATTAAAAATATGTTCGTTTGACTATCTTTTTAACCTTCGCTGACTAAAATTTTCACTAAAGTGCGACTAATTTTTATCGTCAAACGGATACTTTTTTTATGTTCAAATGACCATTTTTTTTCGCTTTTATTAACTATGCGAAGGACTTTAATTTTACTATAAAAGTTTTTCGGCGGACATTTAGTTTTGTCAAAAAGACATTAAAAATATGTTCGTTTGACTATCTTTTATACCTTCGATGACAAAAATTTTCACTAAAATGCGACTAATTTTTATAGTCAAAAGGATACTTTTTTTATGTTCAAATGACCATTTTTTTTCTCTTTTATTAACCCTGCGAAGGACTTTAATTTTACTATAAAAGTTTTTTCTCGGACACTTAGTTTTGTCAGTAGGGCATTAAAAATATATTCGTTTGACTATTCTTTTGACCTTCGCTGACATAAATTTTTACTAAAATGCGACTAATTTTTATAGTCAAAAGGATACTTTTTTTATGATCAAATGACCATTTTTTTTCGCTTTTATTAACCCTGCGAAGGACTTTAATTTTACTATAAAAGTTTTGTCTCGGACATTTAGTTGTGTTAGTAGGACATTAAAAATATGTTCATTTGACTATCTTTTTAACCTCCGCTGACATAAAATGTTACTAAAATCCGACTAATTTATATCGTCAAACGGATACTTTTTTTATGTTCAAATGACCATTTTTTTTCGCTTTTATTAACTATGCGAAGGACTTTAATTTTACTATAAAAGTTTTTCGGCGGACATTTAGTTTTGTCAAAAAGACATTAAAAATATGTTCGTTTGACTATCTTTTTAACCTTCGCTGACTAAAATTTTCACTAAAGTGCGACTAATTTTTATCGTCAAACGGATACTTTTTTTATGTTCAAATGAATATTTTTTTTCGCTTTTATTAACTATGCGAAGGACTTTAATTTTACTATAAAAGTTTTTCGGCGGACATTTAGTTTTGTCAAAAAGACATTAAAAATATGTTCGTTTGACTATCTTTTTAACCTTCGATGACAAAAATTTTCACTAAAATGCGACTAATTTTTATAATCAAAAGGATACTTTTTTTATGTTCAAATGACCATTTTTTTTCTCTTTTATTAACCCTGCGAAGGACTTTAATTTTACCATAAAAGTTTTTCGGCGGACATTTAGTTTTGTCAAAAAGACATTAAAAATATGTTCGTTTGACTATCTTTTTAACCTTCGCTGACTAAAATTTTCACTAAAGTGCGACTAATTTTTATCGTCAAACGGATACTTTTTTTATGTTCAAATGACCATTTTTTTTCGCTTTTATTAACTATGCGAAGGACTTTAATTTTACTATAAAAGTTTTTCGGCGGACATTTAGTTTTGTCAAAAAGACATTAAAAATATGTTCGTTTGACTATCTATTTAACCTTCGCTGACTAAAATTTTCACTAAAGTGCGACTAATTTTTATCGTCAAACGGATACTTTTTTTATGTTCAAATGACCATTTTTTTTCGCTTTTATTAACTATGCGAAGGACTTTAATTTTACTATAAAAGTTTTTCGGCGGACATTTAGTTTTGTCAAAAAGACATTAAAAATATGTTCGTTTGACTATCTTTTTAACCTTCGATGACAAAAATTTTCACTAAAATGCGACTAATTTTTATAGTCAAAAGGATACTTTTTTTATGTTCAAATGACCATTTTTTTTCTCTTTTATTAACCCTGCGAAGGACTTTAATTTTACCATAAAAGTTTTTCGGCGGACATTTAGTTTTGTCAAAAAGACATTAAAAATATGTTCGTTTGACTATCTTTTTAACCTTCGCTGACTAAAATTTTCACTAAAGTGCGACTAATTTTTATCGTCAAACGGATACTTTTTTTATGTTCAAATGACCATTTTTTTTCGCTTTTATTAACTATGCGAAGGACTTTAATTTTACTATAAAAGTTTTTCGGCGGACATTTAGTTTTGTCAAAAAGACATTAAAAATATGTTCGTTTGACTATCTTTTTAACCTTCGATGACAAAAATTTTCACTAAAATGCGACTAATTTTTATAGTCAAAAGGATACTTTTTTTATGTTCAAATGACCATTTTTTTTCTCTTTTATTAACCCTGCGAAGGACTTTAATTTTACTATAAAAGTTTTTTCTCGGACACTTAGTTTTGTCAGTAGGGCATTAAAAATATATTCGTTTGACTATTCTTTTGACCTTCGCTGACATAAATTTTTACTAAAATGCGACTAATTTTTATAGTCAAAAGGATACTTTTTTTATGATCAAATGACCATTTTTTTTCGCTTTTATTAACCCTGCGAAGGACTTTAATTTTACTATAAAAGTTTTGTCTCGGACATTTAGTTGTGTTAGTAGGACATTAAAAATATGTTCGTTTGACTATCTTTTTAACCTTCGCTGACTAAAATTTTCACTAAAGTGCGACTAATTTTTATCGTCAAACGGATACTTTTTTTATGTTCAAATGACCATTTTTTTCGCTTTTATTAACTATGCGAAGGACTTTAATTTTACTATAAAAGTTTTTCGGCGGACATTTAGTTTTGTCAAAAAGACATTAAAAATATGTTCGTTTGACTATCTTTTTAACCTTCGATGACAAAAATTTTCACTAAAATGCGACTAATTTTTATAGTCAAAAGGATACTTTTTTTATGTTCAAATGACCATTTTTTTTTCTCTTTTATTAACCCTGCGAAGGACTTTAATTTTACTATAAAAGTTTTTTCTCGGATACTTAGTTTTGTCAGTAGGGCATTAAAAATATATTCGTTTGACTATTCTTTTGACCTTCGGTGACATAAATTTTTACTAAAATTAGACTAATTTTTATCGTCAAACGGATACTATTTTTATGTTCAAATGACTATTTATTTACGCTTTATAAGCTGAATAAAAGATTTAAATTTTACTTTAAAAATTTTTCTTAAGACATTCTGTTGTGTCATAAAGACATTCAAAATATATTTATTTTACTATTCTTTTAACCTTAATCGGTAAATTTTATTTCTGTAAGGCGAACAATATTTTAACGTCATATGAACACTCTTTAAATATTGTAATGACTATTTGATTTTAGATTTTTAATTATCGAAATTATTGTCTTTATGACTAATAATGGATGTTTTTTCAACATTGATTTTACATTTTTTTGACTATTCGCATAATGTATTATGTGTACCGTCTATAACTAAAATATGACAAAAATTTGACTTATTCTTATGTCAAAAATATATTAAATATATATATTTGTGACTATTTTTTTACCTTATTATGACATTAAATTATATCATTTTTGATAATAATACTTAGTTTTTAGAACATAAAAAAAAGGTTCAAATGACTGAAAATATAGTACTAAATTTTATGAAATATTTCTGGCGTCATTTGAATGTTTTTGTAACATTCATAAGACAGTTAAAATAACCTGATTTGATTGTATATTTTTTCTTAAGTGTATATTTTTTGGATGTTTTTTTTACTATATGCTGACTATTAAAAATCTATTTTTTTACTATTTGAATTGACTATAAATGTGTATGTTTTTTGAACATATTTTTGACCTTAAATCGACTATAATTTTACTATCAAATTTTTTACCGTCTGCGACGAACATTCAAAATATGTTTTTTTTACTATAAAATGACTTTGCGGACAGTAAAACAGTCAATTTTCATCACCGGGTATTTGTTAATTAAGTTAATTGTTTATAACAATTAGCCGGTCAATTCTAGAACTTTGAGCATAGTGCCAAAAGGTTAATATTTATTATATCTATCAGATAAAAAAAGAATTTTTCAAAAATTTAACGGCGTTGACCCAAATTCCTATTTGTTAATAAAGGTAATTGTTTATAACAATTAGCCGGTCCATTCTAGATATTTGAGAATGGTGCCAAAAGGTTAATATTTATTGTACCTATCAGATAAAAAAAGAATTTTTGAAAAATTTAACGGCGTTGACCCGAATTTCTATTTGTTAATTAAGGTAATTGTTTATAACAATTACCCGGTCCATTCTAGAACTTTGAGCATGGTGCCAAAATGTGAATATTTATTGTATCTATCAGATAAAAAAAGAATTTTTCAAAAATTTAACGGCGTTGACCCAAATTTCTATTTGTTAATTAAGTTAATTGTTTATAAAATTTAGCCGGTCAATTCTAGAACTTTGAGCATAATGCCAAAATGTTATTATTTATTTTACCTACCAGATAAAAAAAAAATTTTTCCAAAATTTAACGGCGTTGACCCAAATTCCTATTTGTTAATTAAGGTAATTGTTTATAACAATTAGCCGGTCCATTCTAGAAATTTGAGAATGGTGCCAAAAGGTTAATATTTATTGTACCTATCAGATAAAAAAAGAATTTTTGAAAAATTTAACGGCGTTGACCCAAATTTCTATTTGTTAATTAAGGTAATTGTTTATAACAATTAGCCGGTCCATTCTAGAACTTTGAGCATAGTGCCAAAAGGTTAATAATTATTATATCTATCAGATAAAAAAAGAATTTTTCAAAAATTTAACGGCGTTGACCCAAATTCCTATTTGTTAATTAAGGTAATTGTTTATAACAATTAGCCGGTCCATTCTAGAAATTTGAGAATGGTGCCAAAAGGTTAATATTTATTGTACCTATCAGATAAAAAAAGAATTTTTGAAAAATTTAACGGCGTTGACCCAAATTTCTATTTGTTAATTAAGGTAATTGTTTATAACAATTAGCCGGTCCATTCTAGAACTTTGAGCATAGTGCCAAAAGGTTAATAATTATTATATCTATCAGATAAAAAAAGAATTTTTCAAAAATTTAACGGCGTTGACCCAAATTCCTATTTGTTAATTAAGGTAATTGTTTATAACAATTAGCCGGTCCATTCTAGAAATTTGAGAATGGTGCCAAAAGGTTAATATTTATTGTACCTATCAGATAAAAAAAGAATTTTTCAAAAATTTAACGGCGTTGACCCAAATTCCTATTTGTTAATAAAGGTAATTGTTTATAACAATTAGCCGGTCCATTCTAGATATTTGAGAATGGTGCCAAAAGGTTAATATTTATTGTACCTATCAGATAAAAAAAGAATTTTTGAAAAATTTAACGGCGTTGACCCGAATTTCTATTTGTTAATTAAGGTAATTGTTTATAACAATTACCCGGTCCATTCTAGAACTTTGAGCATGGTGCCAAAATGTGAATATTTATTGTATCTATCAGATAAAAAAAGAATTTTTCAAAAATTTAACGGCGTTGACCCAAATTTCTATTTGTTAATTAAGTTAATTGTTTATAAAATTTAGCCGGTCAATTCTAGAACTTTGAGCATAATGCCAAAATGTTATTATTTATTTTACCTACCAGATAAAAAAAAAATTTTTCCAAAATTTAACGGCGTTGACCCAAATTCCTATTTGTTAATTAAGGTAATTGTTTATAACAATTAGCCGGTCCATTCTAGAAATTTGAGAATGGTGCCAAAAGGTTAATATTTATTGTACCTATCAGATAAAAAAAGAATTTTTGAAAAATTTAACGGCGTTGACCCAAATTTCTATTTGTTAATTAAGGTAATTGTTTATAACAATTAGCCGGTCCATTCTAGAACTTTGAGCATGGTGCCAAAACGTGAATATTTATTGTATCTATCAGATAAAAAAAGAATTTTTCAAAAATTTAACGGCGTTGACCCAAATTTCTATTTGTTAATTAAGTTAATTGTTTATAAAATTTAGCCGGTCAATTCTAGAACTTTGAGCATAATGCCAAAATGTTATTATTTATTTTACCTACCAGATAAAAAAAAAATTTTTCCAAAATTTAACGGCGTCGACCCAAATTCCTATTTGTTAATTAAAGTAATTGTTTATAACAATTAGCCGGTCCATTCTAGAACTTTGAGAATGGTGCCAAATTGTTGCTAAAAAATATATTAATAAAATAAAAAAAGAATTTTTCAAAAATTTAACGGCGTTGACCCAAATTTCTATTTGTTAATTAAGTTAATTGTTTATAAAATTTAGCCGGTCAATTCTAGAACTTTGAGCATAATGCCAAAATGTTATTATTTATTTTACCTACCAGATAAAAAAAAAATTTTTCCAAAATTTAACGGCGTCGACCCAAATTCCTATTTGTTAATTAAAGTAATTGTTTATAACAATTAGCCGGTCCATTCTAGAACTTTGAGAATGGTGCCAAATTGTTGCTAAAAAATATATTAATAAAATAAAAAAAGAATTTTTCAAAAATTTAACGGCGTTGACCCGAATTTCTATTTGTTAATTAAGTTAATTGTTTATAACAATTAGCCGGTCAATTCTAGAACTTTCAGCATGGTGCCAAAAGGTTAATATTTATTGTATCTATCAGATAAAAAAAGAATTTTTCAAAAATTTAACGGCGGTGACCCAAATTTCTATTTGTTAATTAAGCTAATTGTTTATAACAATTAGTCGGTCAATTCTAGAACTTTGAGCATAGTGCCAAAAGGTTAATATTTATTGTACCTATCAGATAAAAAAAGAATTTTTGAAAAATTTAACGGCGTTGACCCGAATTTCTATTTGTTAATTAAGGTAATTGTTTATAACAATTAGCCGGTCCATTCTAGAACTTTGAGCATAATGCCAAATTGTTACTATAAAATATAATAATAAAATAAAAAAAGAATTTTTGAAAAATTTAACGGCGTTGACCCGAATTTCTATTTGTTAATTAAGCTAATTGTTTATAACAATTAGTCGGTCCATTCTAGAACTTTGAGCATAATGCCAAAAGTTTAATATCTATTGTACCTATCAGATAAAAAAAGAATTTTTGAAAAATTTAACGGCGTTGACCCGTATTTCTATTTGTTAATTAAGGTAATTGTTTATAACAATTAGCCGTTCCATTCTAGAACTTTGAGAATGTTGCCAAATTGTTACTATAAAATATAATAATAAAATAAAAAAAGAATTTTTCAAAAATTTAACGGCGTTGACCCAAATTTCTATTTGTTAATTAAGTTAATTGTTTATAAAATTTAGCCGGTCAATTCTAGAACTTTGAGCATAATGCCAAAATGTTATTATTTATTTTACCTACCAGATAAAAAAAAAATTTTTCCAAAATTTAACGGCGTCGACCCAAATTCCTATTTGTTAATTAAAGTAATTGTTTATAACAATTAGCCGGTCCATTCTAGAACTTTGAGAATGGTGCCAAATTGTTACTATAAAATATAATAATAAAATAAAAAAAGAATTTTTCAAAAA
Organism: Anagrus nilaparvatae; assembly: GCA_022575985.1. NCBI lineage: Eukaryota > Metazoa > Arthropoda > Insecta > Hymenoptera > Mymaridae > Anagrus > Anagrus nilaparvatae. The sequence continues at coordinate 2,160,301 of JAKSXM010000040.1, read as the reverse complement.
TTTAACGGCGTTGACCCAAATTTCTATTTGTTAATTAAGTTAATTGTTTATAAAATTTAGCCGGTCAATTCTAGAACTTTGAGCATAATGCCAAAATGTTATTATTTATTTTACCTACCAGATAAAAAAAAAATTTTTCCAAAATTTAACGGCGTCGACCCAAATTCCTATTTGTTAATTAAAGTAATTGTTTATAACAATTAGCCGGTCCATTCTAGAACTTTGAGAATGGTGCCAAATTGTTACTATAAAATATAATAATAAAATAAAAAAAGAATTTTTCAAAAATTTAACGGCGTTGACCCAAATTTCTATTTGTTAATTAAGTTAATTGTTTATAAAATTTAGCCGGTCAATTCTAGAACTTTGAGCATAATGCCAAAATGTTATTATTTATTTTACCTACCAGATAAAAAAAAAATTTTTCCAAAATTTAACGGCGTCGACCCAAATTCCTATTTGTTAATTAAAGTAATTGTTTATAACAATTAGCCGGTCCATTCTAGAAATTTGAGAATGGTGCCAAAAGGTTAATATTTATTGTACCTATCAGATAAAAAAAGAATTTTTGAAAAATTTAACGGCGTTGACCCGAATTTCTATTTGTTAATTAAGCTAATTGTTTATAACAATTAGTCGGTCCATTCTAGAACTTTGAGCATGGTGCCAAAATGTGAATATTTATTGTATCTATCAGATAAAAAAAGAATTTTTCAAAAATTTAACGGCGTTGACCCAAATTCCTATTTGTTAATTAAGGTAATTGTTTATAACAATTAGCCGGTCCATTCTAGAAATTTGAGAATGGTGCCAAAAGGTTAATATTTATTGTACCTATCAGATAAAAAAAGAATTTTTGAAAAATTTAACGGCGTTGACCCGAATTTCTATTTGTTAATTAACAAGTCAATTGTTTATAACATTTATTGGCCAAATATATATTCTTTTTAATTATTTATTTATTGTTACCTTAATTTTTGTTAGTTTTGTTACTTTAATTTTTATTATTTATTAGCTTTTGTAAAGATATACTTTTTTTCCTTACGTATTACGTCAAAAATTTTGGATGGTACTTTTGGACGGTAGCGTGATGTTCATTCCTCAGAAACACTGATAACAATAATGAAAAAAGTTATACTTTTTTAGTTCCATGTAGATCGTGTTTATTATTTATAATAAACTCATCAAATTAATATAATTAATTGGAACAAAAACAGTATTTATACTCTTTTATCATTATTATTAGAAATAAATTTTAAAAAAAAGTTGTTTGAGATTTTTTAGCAAAAAAATTAAAAAAAAAAAAATTAGTTCATATTGTTTTATTTTATTTTAAATAATACGAAACAATAAAAATTTAAGTTCAGCTCCAATTCTGGTCAATATGAAATATCACCGGTTATGTACGTATATACGTAAATACATACACACACACACACAAAAATACATAATTTTTCATAAAAAATGAGTTTTTAGCTTCCTGGGGTCTCAAAATGTGTTTATTTGCTAAAAATAAAAATATGACAATGGTTCTTCTATAGATTATGTAGAATTTTTTGCATAATTAATAAGAACAGAAAGTAAAAAACTATGGATGGTCCATTTGCTTAGTATACATAGGAAAGTTTTTTATCATCGATTTTCTAATCTGACAAATATAAGTACTGTAACAATATAAAATTTTTCTAAACTCTTTGTTTTGATTATGCTAATAAATTCAAAGAACATACTGCGGGAACTTAAATCTCCGGAAGCTGTCTTAATCTTTATATTTGTATGCCCATTATCATTTAACTGTTAGAGTTTGTACAAGAGTATTTTAAACTATTAAAAATTTACATCTTTATTTAAATATTTAGCAGAAGCATCCATATTAAATAGGTCAGCAATATTTAAATGCATATTAAAAAGTCAAGAAGGTATTAAAACAATCTCATCTCTACTTTTGGATTACATTTACGCAAACAAGATGAAAAGATAATAATTTTTAATAAGAATTTTAGATATCTTCAAAATAACATTTTAAAAAAACCCCGAGGACCTAATTTATATGCACTTTCATTAAAACTAAGAAAATTCGCTTACATAAAAAAGCAAGATAAAAGACTTAAAAATATTGATCATAATTATTGTAAATATGGTTTATTGCACTAAATTCTTATAATTTATTATTTAATTTTTATTATAAAAATAATTTTATTTTTTAGCTGATTAACTCGATTTAATAATATTTTTATTAAATTATTAATTTGCTTAAGTGTATATTTATACGAAAGAGAAAAGGCACTTAAAATAATTGTTATTTTAAAAAAACCATCGGAAGTAATAAAAATAATTAATCTTATATTATATTGATTAAATTTTTATTATTTTTTAACGATCAATTATTACAGTTGGATTATACATAAGTAAAAGTTCCAACAATTTATATAAATTAAGATCAAAATTTCAGCTTATAAGATATTTTCTAGGATTACAAAAAAATAATTCATTAATAATTTATTTTATAGTTCATCTAATTTTTTGTTACACGAATTCAATGCTCCTATAATATGCGCTCTACAATGCAGTTACAGAAATACGTTTCAGTGATATAAATTATTTACCAAACATTTAAACTAATTGTTAGATGTAATTAAATTTTAAATGTAAAAAGGGAATGAATTTAAATTAAAATTTAATTGTTAAGGAATAAATCTTTTAAAGAAGAGAGGCACCTGAAAATTCGGACACTAAAAAACTAAAAAAAATGGATTTTTCACCTACGAAACGTAGAGAAGTATTAAAATAAATAGTCAATTTGTATTGTACAAGAAAAATTACTTTGGCAGGTGCCCTTTGATTCAGTTTATAAAGTTAGTTTTCCAGTGTTAGTATAAAAACAGAAATATAAACATATTTTAATTCTAAAAAAGCTTTCACGTTAGCAGAAAGAATTTGAAATTAATAATATAAGAGTTTTTTATGTTTTGTAATTTGCTGGAAGCAATTTGAGCCATTTTAACTACATTAGATTTTAACAACTTTATTACAGAAGAAAAGGTGACATAAATAATAGTTTTATTATCACATTACAATTACAACATACGATACTAGTCACAAGTTTAATTCTGTTGCAGCTTGCAAAATTTGGTTAACATACTTTAAAAGGAATAAAATGTATAAAATTTTAAAGTACATAAAAATCCTTGATTAAAAATTTCATTTTTTTATCAGTCTATATGTTATGTACAATCCCTGAAATTGTACAAAAAAAAATATGCTTATATATAAATGAATTATTTAAAAATTTTTCCTGATATTAACAAATAAATTAATTATCATCGACTCAAAAGATAAATAACTCAACGACTAATTTAATCAATAATATTAGGTTAGAATAACTAACACCGATTGCCCCCAAATTTTGTACATGTTTTTGTATGTACAAAATATGATTCCTCCCAACTTTTTAGCCCTCTAGGCGCTATAAAATGTGCACAAAATGTGAAAAATCATCTGCGATTTAGTTTAAAGATTTTTGATAAGCAGACTCTTAAGAAAATCAGATTAGCCAACGCTGGTCCAATTCTTCTTTTTTTGGCCTCCAAAAATTTAATTGGATAAAACTGCCCAAATATCAAATTTTACATAATAGAGATATCTTTTTAAATTATTTTTTTTAGCAATCAGATCTTCGGAGATCATTAGAGATATTTCGAAAATTCGTCGGGATATAATATTTAAATCAAGTATTGCAAAATTACACATTGGCACAAGTTTCTTTTTGTAATTATCCGTGTATTCAGCTAAAAAGAAGGTGCTTGAAAAATTTTAGAGTTTTTACATAAGATATACATCCCGAAAATGTTAACTAAAATATAATATTTTAAATATTCAATAAACATCTCCCTTAAAAAACTAAATTTTACCAATCCAATCGAAAGTTCTAAAATTCGAAGAGCAAGGCAGTTTTCTTGTTTTATGAATAAATAAAAAATTAAAATAAGTACTTGTAAGCTAAAATAATATTTTTTTGAAAGTGCATATTAATATTTGGCAATCTTATAAATTTGTCTTTATGTATAGCAATAACAAAATATCGTAAGATTCAAATAATACAAAATTAAACTTAAAAAAAACTCACATTGATAAGAATAAGGTAAATCACTTTGACTTTGACTTGATTTAGCATAATCGTAAATCGCTAAAATTCCACACATTAAAAATCCTTCGATAAACAATAAAGTAATAGCATAGGCTATTCTTGTCGCTTTATTCATAATTAGAGAAAAATAATTTTAATAAACCAAGTCCCAACCATAGAAAAGTATTAAAAAAAACGTATGAAAGAAAAAAAAAATGAAAGAATAACAAACAGACTCTTTTTACCAGTCATTGTTGGGAGGTGTAAAAAAATTTGCATTCGCTTAACATATTCAAAATAAAGTACTGCATGCAGCCAGACGACATAGAGATATAAGCATTTTTTTATATTTATAATTCTTTTATACAAATTTCTTTTTGTATACTTAATGAGAAACTTTGACTTTATAAATAAGTTTTAAAGTAAAATTTACTTTATACCTCTTATATAGGTATACGGATATAAATAAAAAAGTTACGTACATTCACACATAAATACTAAATAGTATGAATATGTAATTTAATAAAATTAATTAAAAAGTTTAAATATCAGCTGAAAACTGTAAAAAAAATTAATAATTATTTAATTTTTGAGAATGAAAAAACTTTTTTTGCTAATTTTATTTAATAAAAATACGCAGCAGTTTAAAAAAGTTTGTTGAGTAAATTTTCAAATAAACGTTAACTTCACTTTATGTAATTATAATAAAAGTTAAAATTTGATAATTGTAATAATTAAACTTACTTGGATAGATGCTGGTCGGATCGTCTATTTTTTCAATGACAAAATTATTGCCAACAGGTTGCATCGGTACTAAAATTTGTAAATAATATTTGATAATGTAGACTATAAATAATTTATAGCTCTAGCTAAAATTGTAATAGACTCACTTGAAAAGTTTCTAGGAGTTGGACGAGCATCAGGACCATAAGATACTATAGCTGCCATTAACACAATGACTATAACTTGTATCACTAACAACAACATCACCTGCTTCTTGCCGCTTAACGGTAACATATTGTCCTAAAATAATTACGTCAATTTGATAATATTGCTTGAGCTTATTTTAGATGGATTCATGGGATCAGATGCGATGTCTTCTCTATATTTTTAATAGTGCTTTTTCCAAAGAAGCTTATAGCCATTTACGCATATATTTTCCCTTTATTCTTACAGTTTCTTAATAAATTTTAGCCCTAAATATTATCAAGGAAGTAAATGAAGCAAATAGTTAAAATTAGTTTTCAAAAAGAGGCTAAATTTCTAAACAGGCCCAAAACTATCGAAACTTAGGGTAGACAAAAAAATATTTTAACAATCAAAGTAAAATTCTAACTCTATTATTAGGTATCAATTTGCTACATATTCATTCGTTGTGCAAAAGCTCAAAAATAGTATTGAATTATAATCTTCAATGAATAATAAATCATTTTTATTTCTATGATTTATTAAACTCAACATTATTTTTAAACAAAATGTTATTATTTTTAATTCTCGCAATAAGTATTTTATTTAAAGAATAATATGAAAAATCTTACAATAATTTTAGATTTTAAATATAAATAATTTTCTATTCGAGTAAATTAAATTATCAATTTAAATGCAATAATATTATTTGATTTATTCATTTATTAAAAAAAAAATTCATTTCAAAATAATTATTTTAAGTATTCAAAACAATAATATATGATATAATATAAAAAAAGGCAAAAGGTCGCTCTGCCGGAGAAATTCAGAATCAAGGCATATACATTTAGTCAGAGAAAATTTTTTCTTTCTCAGGAATCAAATTGTATGGGTTTAAAAGTCGATCGTCGTGCATAATTTCGAGATAAAAGGGTACAAAGATAAGTAAATATTGCATTAGTCTTATGGGAAAATTTCCGGAAGTTAATCATTTTTCCTACTAAATCGCGATTTTTCCAATTCAGATATAGCAATAAATTATTTATTGATACTGTCCAATTATGAGGTATCTAGTATACGTGTGAAATTTTGCGTAATGAAAGGAAGAAAATTTTAAAGCGCAGTTTTAGTACAACCAGCGCTAAATTTTGTTAGGAAGATTAATTTTACTCCAGTCAAAGATAATCGGGGTCATTTCGTAAAGAAATGGGGGCTTCACCCTTAAATTTGCAAAAACTACCCCAAAAAAAAGTTTTTTTTACATATTCGCACATTGAGTGCTAAGATTTGCACCATACGGGTTTTTTGGGTCGTTGATCGAGAATTTTGACTTCTTTTTCATAAATAATCAATATTTCACCCTTAAAATAGCTAAAACTGCTCCTAAAAGGGGTGTTTTTGCTATTTTCGTACTTTGAGCATCCAGGATATGCCCATATAGGTTTTTTGGATCACTAATCAAGAATTTGACTTCTTTTTCATAAATAATAAATATTTCACCTTAAAATAACTAAAACTATCCCTTAAAGGGGTGTTTATGTTATTTTCGCACTTTGAGCGTCCAGGATATGCCCATATAGATTTTTTTGGGGTCGCTATTCAAGAGTTTAGGTTCCTTTTTTGTGGTGAAACATTGATTATTTATGAAAAAGAAGTTGAAATTCTTGATTAGTGACCCAAAAAACCTATTTGGGCATATCCTGGATGCTAAAAGTACGAAAATATCAAAAACACCCCCTTTTCGGGGGTGAATAGCACAGACACCCCTTTTATAGGATTAGTTTTAGCTATTTTAAGGGTGAAACATTGATTATTTATGAAAAAGAAGTCGAAATTCTTGATCAGCGACGCAAATAACCCGTATGGTGCAAATCTGAGCACTGAAATTGCGAATATGAAAAAAAACCCCTTTTTGGGGGTATTTTTTGCAAATTTAAGGGTGAAGCGCAATTTTCTTTACGAAATGACCCCGATTTTCGCTTTCAGCGACCCAAAAAATCGATAGTAGAGCAAATCTCGTGTTCGCCAGTGAAAATACAACCAAACCATTATTTTGACTGGAGTATTTTAGGAATATTAAAATAAATTTTTAACGTCATTTAAATAGTTCACTCAACGGTTTCAGAGTCCCGGGGAGCGCGTCGTTAACATAAAATAAAAATAAAATAAAATTATCTGGATAACATTTTTGCAGATTTTATAATTTTTTTTTTAAATTCCACTAATATAGAACATAAATATTTAACGTAAATTTATTAAAAATTTATTAACTAAATTATTTGAAATATTTGGATAATTTTTAAATTAAACAAATATTTTTGTAACATTATTTTTAAAATAGGGTCAAGAATAGGTTTATTGAAATTAATGTAATTTTCGGTAGTGCGACTAATATTTTTAAGGAAGTAAAATACAGTTTTCTAAAGTTACTAATCGCACTTTTAACTGGTTCTTGTATGATGTTTTTTTGGCGTTTAAAATTTCATTCTTGTAAATTATTTTGATACTAAAAGTTAATTAGACTGGGTGCTTGAAATTTAATCCATAAGCTTAATTTTATTAAAAATTTATTGTGTGCCATGTGCGAAAAAATTTTAAAATTTCGCTTAGATATTGTTCTCAAACTACATTAGAGTGCAAATTTTATAGCCATATAAAATTTTTTACTTGATTCATTAATTTTTTTAACTAGTTTCTCGATAAATCCATTCTCGTCCCTACATTTAAATTTTCCAATATTGTGCAGAAAATTTTCAAAATAACATAAAATTTAATAACACAAAGTAAAGTAAATAAATAATTTAAAAATCAATAAAAAAAAAAAATATTCTCGATAAGAAATTTTGTAGAGAGAAGTTTATAAAATAAATTTGATAAAAAGTAGGAATATTTGAGATAGTATTAAATATTGTAAAAAAAGTAAGAAGTTGATTATAGATGCAGAGTAAACATTACCAAAGCCATATCTTGAAAAGTTAGATCCTTCTTAATCCCTCGATGGAAAACCGCAGTTGGTGCTTAAAGTCAAAGCTAGCCTCTTTTACTTCCTCTATACATTATTTAAACTAATATATATGCACTCACATAAAATCTACCGAATTCTAAAATACTCATAGATTATTAAAGTTAGAGAAGCAAAACCGTCCATACACAATAAACGACGCAAAACTTAGAAAACTAAATCCGAGTGAGATAGTTTTGAGGGAAACAGCAATTACAAAGTACCGACCCTACCGCTTGGATAGTGCTTTTTTAAATTGCCCTATACCGGATATCTGCATGCATACTACTCTCTCTTTATTTATAAATTATGAGATAACTTATTCTTTTTTATGCTCCTCGACTCTATCATTATTACAACAAACAAATTTCTTCAGAAGGGCAATTCGATTATACAATAAAATTCTGACATGCGATCGCTTACATCAAAACAATTGGACATAAATTATATCTAGGCTATTTCAATTTTATTGAATTTCTAATTTTTTATTCATAACCAATAAACAACATTTTTTTCTATCTGGAATAATAAACTTTACTTAACTTTTATCGATTTATTTCTCTATATTTTATATCAATCACAGTCAATTTAACTCTAAAAGATGAGCTATTTTATTAAACGTAAATATTGCGTATAAAAGCTTATTTTTTATATAACTTTAAATCACTAACTAAATCCTATTATAACTTATTTATTATTTTTTCCTTTATTTACTTCGGAAGAAAATATTTCCTACTTTTCTCTCAAATACCGCAATGTTATTATTGCATTAAAAAAATTCGGATTACAATTTTTTTTACTATATTGTTATTTCATTTTTTTACATAAATATTCTTGTATACATAGCATGTTCTGATACATATTTGCTATTCAATCACCGTGCATCATTAAATTTTACCCAAATTTTCAATGTACATAATATTTAAAAATTTTTTTTTTATTTACTACTTTTTACATGAGTGGAAATTTCCTTAAATACTTACAAGTAAACCATTTCGGAATTAAAACAATTTTACAAGTAAATATATGAGTTGATAAAGTGTATGAGAAACTAATTCTTAGATCTTCAAATCGGTCCCAAAATATTTTTCCTCCTTGTTACCTCCTCAATTTTTAGACCCCTAGGTCTTCTTCATGATTTTTTACAGTCGTATTAGTTTTTTTTGTGCTTTTTATTTTTTTTAATTTTAAGAGCGCAAAAATTACTAAAAATTGTCTCAGACTCTTATTTTATTGCAAAAAAAGTTTTCCTCTTAAGCCTGGATAGGAAATTGCCCTGGCTATCCGATTCCGTGGTTCAAAATTTGTTTCGAGATGCGCATGCGCGAGAAATCGACTAAATACGTTCTAACTTCTTAATATCTCCCCAGTAGATAAACCAATTTTACTTTTGAAATACCCAAAATTTTCGTCTTTATGTATACTTCTTATAGTAAAATATTTGTTTTGTTTTTTGGCTTCCTTAAAAAAATTAGAGCAAAAAATCTGATTTTAAGATTTTCATTTCTTAAAAATTTCAAATTGCCCGCCAAGTCACGTGACAAATCAAAAAAATTGACCAAAAATTTGGATTCCGCGAGAAATTTTACTTAAGGATATATATTTTTATGTTTTTACAAGCTTATATGCTGAGACAGCGAAATTTAAAAGAATTTCCCGATTACTGTCAATTAATTTAGCACAATTAAAAATTAAAAAAAAAAAATAGGGTTAAATCCAGCTGAACGGTGTCCCCAAATGATTGACCCCAAATTTGGCAGATGTTTTGATATATATGAAACATGATTTCTCCCAATTGTTTAGCCCTCTAGGTGCAAAAGTGCCCACTTTGAGTCCATTTGAATTTTTTTAAAAGTTTTCAAATTTACTCATAATTTTTTTAGCAATTAATTTATAAAACTGAAAAAATTCCAAGAAAAATATTTTCAATAGATACCCAGTCAAAACTGTATCAAAACGGTATGATATAACATGGCGGTATAACGCGTGTATCGGCCGTATTTGAAAACGAATTTAGTAAATTACTAGATTTATATTTATGTTGGTACTAAAGGGGGGCGGAATAATTTTTCGTATTTATAAACGATTTTGGGCTTTTGATTAAACTTGGGTGTTCTCTTTTTATGTTTTTATCATGATTTTCAGTTAAGTTATTTTGTTGTTTAATTATTTTCAGATTATTTTATGTTTAATGTTAAGAAAAAAAGATTAAGGTATTAAAAATTTTCTCTTTTCTCTCTTTATGTTTTTATCATGATTTTCAGTTAAATTATTTTGTTGTTAAATTATTACACTTTATACTTAATACTTATTTAAAAATTAGCTGACAAATTAAATGAAGGAGACTTATTAGCAGAAATTGAAACCATGGGTTTTGAAACTCCAGAATAAGGTTACTTAGCAAAAATTAATTTTTGTTAATTATTGTTAATTAATTAAAAATTAATTATTGTTCCTTCAGGGACTAAGAATGTATTAATTGGCAAATTAGTATGCATAATAGTGTCTGATGAAGGGAGTGTAGCAGCGTTTAAAGATTTTAAAGATTCAAGTACTCCAGCACCTACTGCTTCAGCTATACACCACCACCTCCAGCAGCTCCCAAGCCTTCTTCACCTCAACCATCGGTTGCTAGTGCTCCGGTTTCATCACCCATTCAACAAGGAGACAGAATATTTGTAACTCCACTTGCAAGGAAACTTGCCTCGGAATTTATTTTTATGTGATTTTCCATTTTACAATTATTTAATAATAAAATAAACGATTAATTGTTTATTTATTCTTTATTTATTCTTTTTAATACCTTAATCTTTTTTTCTTAACATTAAACATAAAATAATCTGAAAATAATTAAAAAACAAAATAACTTAACTGAAAATCATGATAAAAATATAAAAAGAGAACACCCAAGTTTGATCAGAAGCCCAAAATCGTTTATAAATACGAAAAATTATTCCGCCCCCCTTTAGTACCAACATAAATATAAATCTAGTAATTTACTAAATTCGTTTTCAAATACGGCCATCATATCAATATGTGTACTATCGGTTTGAAAAAGATACGAACCTCACCCCGCGGTGAATTTCATTGTTTTCAAATTAAACCTCGAAGAATCTTTTGTAATTTACAAAAGTGCACCTGAATAGAAGTTCGTATCTTTTTCAAACCGATAGTATATATGTATATAGTAGCCATCATGGATTTATCAATATTTAATATATGATAATCCAGAGGGCTGTACCTTACGGGGATACAAGTAACTGCTTAAATTCAAATAATGATATTAAAAAATGAAATAACTTTTATAAAGGGTTAGTTGTATTCACTAAAGGGTTGTAAATAATTTGTAAATAGTTTTTAGAATAATATGTATATAGTTGTAAATAAAAATTAGGATTAATTTAAAGATTATCAATATATAAAGTTAAAATATGAAAAAGCCCTTTTTATACCTTAATTAACGATATAGGGACTTTTTACTAAATTTAGAAATTTAAGAAATAATTAAATATAATTATTTCTTATAAATCATTATAAAAATACTTAATAATTAAACTTATAATAAAATAGATAAGATGATATAAAATAAACCTTAATTAAGGGATAAAAGGTATTCTTTAATTAAACAAAATTATATGTAAAATAAAGTATTAAATATTATAAAAATTAATTAAAAAGAATAAATAAATATTTGTTATTTTGTATAGATAAAAAATGTAAAAGATACTTTCAAGCCGTTAAGATAACTTGAAAGCATCTAGAAAGTTCGAGAATACTTTTTGCAAGTAAAACTTTGTGCGAGTGTGCGTGCCAGGGAAATGATATATAAGGGTACCGAAGCCGGAAAGTATACTGGTAGGGAAAGAGGGAGAGAGAGAGCAAGTTAGGGGACTAGGCCCTGGTGGTGTAGGACTAGGCAGTGGTGGTGTAGGACATGGGGGCGGTAAAAAGAAAAAAATCTCGCACAAAAAGAACCATAATGGTTTTCCATATGATAATCCAAATGGTTAACCATAAGGTATATTATTGACCCAAAAAGGTTATTTAAATATTTTCCGATTTTCCAAGATGGCGGACCTAAAAGCATTAAAAAAGCAAGTTTCTGCATTACCTGGGGGGTTTTTGAGGTTGAGAAAAACGTTTTTATGGATGAAAATATTCATTTTTTCACCCCACTATATTTTCCGATTTTCCAATATGGCGGACCAAATAATATAATAGAATGAACTTTTTACATTACTTGGGGATTTTTGAGGATGAGAGAAACGTTTTCATAGAGGAAAATTTTAATTTTTTTACCCCAACATATTTTCCGATTTTCCAAAATGGTGGACCAAAAAATACAAAAAAATTGAATTTTCTGCATTTAATTCTCTATTGAATTTTTTACATTTAAAATGAAGAAAATTCACTTTTTTGTATTTTTTGGTCCACCATTTTGGAAAATCGGAAAATATGTTCGGATAAAAAAATAAAAATTTTTCTCTTGAAAACGTTTCTCTCATCCTCAGAAATCCTCAGGTAATGTAGAAAGTTGCTTGTTAAATTATTTTTAGTCCGCCATCTTGGAAAATTGGAAAATATGTTGGGGTAAAAAAATTAAAATTTTCCTCTATGAAAACGTTTCTCTCATCCTCAAAAATCCCCAAGTAATGTAAATGTAAAAAGTTCATTCTATTATATTATTTGGTCCGCCATATTGGAAAATCGGAAAATATAGTGGGGTGAAAAAATGAATATTTTCATCCATAAAAACGTTTTTCTCAACCTCAAAAGCCCCCCAGGTAATGCAGAAACTTGCTTGTTTAATGCTTTTAGGTCCGCCATCTTGGAAAATCGGAAAATATTTAAATAACCTTTTTGGGTCAATAATATACCTTATGGTTAACCATTTGGATTATCATATGGAAAACCATTATGGTTCTTTTTGTGCGAGATTTTTTTCTTTTTACCGCCCCCATGTCCTACACCACCACTGCCTAGTCCTACACCACCAGGGCCTAGTCCCCTAACTTGCTCTCTCTCTCCCTCTCACCCTACCAGTATACCTTCCGGCTTCGGTAATAATTTCAGCGGCACGACACACTTGACCAAGGCCGCTCTTGCGAATTGTATACTCATGTGTACATATTCAAAAGGATATTCAATAAATATATCTATAATCTTAAAAAAGTTATTTTATATTTAAAATATCCCATGCGTCCTAAGGTCAGCCTACATACATACATCCTTGTAAGTATTTAGGTGTCTCTACAAGATCATCGTGTTCATCTGATCCCTGCTGGGATAGTTAAGTGTCAAATGCTCAAGGACTCTTCGGATCCCTTGAGCGGATGACCAGAAATAGGCGGGTAGGCTCTCAAAAGTTCGATTAGTAGGTCTTTTTAGATTTTTATGTTAACCCCTCTATACGAGGGATTACAATACCAATCAAAAAATCGAATTCCCCGGGAAATTTTCTATAAGGGGTATCTATTGAAAATATTTTTTTGTATTTTTTCGGTTTTATAAATTAATTGCCAAAAAAATTATGAGTAAATTTGAAAACTTTTAAAAAATTTCAAATGGGCCCAATGTGGGCACTTTTGCACCTTGAGGGCTAAACAATTGGAAGGAATCATGTTTCATATTTATAAAAACACCTGCCAAATTTGGGGTCAATCGGTGAATGTCATTTTGCAAGACACCATTCAGCTGCTTTAACCCTATTTTGGTTTTTCGAGTCACTAATCACGAATCTAGAGGTAATTTTTAAAGAAAGGTGTAGAAAACCCTTAAATTTACAAAAACTAACCCCAAAATGGGGTATTAACATGGAACGTGTTTATAGGGAGGGGGTACTTCAGAACTTGAAAATTAAGGGGGGGTCAAATTTGTCCTATTTAAGGGGGGGGGGGTCAAATAAGACTTAGAATAAATAGGTAAGTATATATAAATAAATAAAATACTTTTAAAAGACTTGGCTTAAGGACTAAGGATAATACAGGTTTATGGACTTAGAATAATATTGATTTAGGGACATGGAATAATTCAGGTTCAGGGATTTGGAATAATATCGATTAAGGGAGTAATTTAGGTTTAGGGAATCAAAATAGTTTGGGTTTAGAATCTTAACAGCTAGTGAGGTGGTAATTACAAATTATAAAAAAAGAAAATTGTATTGTAATGTTGAGTAACATTTGTATTATACCTAGTCCTCATCTGGAAGTAAACATGTTCCATGCATTTAGGTTGTGTTTACACAAAACGGTTATAAGTTTTTTTTAGATATTCACACTTTGAATCCTCAGATTTGGTATAAACGGGTATTTTGGGTCGCTAATCAAAAATTTTTGCGATTTTTTAAATTGGAATTAATGTTTCAACCCTAAATTAACTAAAACTGTCCCCAGAAAAGGGTATTATTTATTTATTTATTTATTTATTTATTATTTATTATTTATTTATTATTTATTTATTATTTATTTATTCAACTAATACACTTTCAGTGTCCAGATTTAGTCCATATAGGTTTTTTAGGTCATTGATCAAGAATTTCGGAGATATTTTAATGAAAAATTAATATTTCACCCCCAAATTAGCAAGAAATACACACTGTAAAAAGTAGCTTTCTTAGATTTACAAAAAAAATAGAATTTTTTCGAAAAATTAGTAAATTTTCAAAAAATTTTGTAAATATTCGATAAAAACAGTAAATTTACTAAATTTAGTATATTAACTGTTTTTCGTAAATTTACAACTATTTTTTTAAAATTTTCGAAAAAAAATGGTAAATTATCATAATAAATTATCAATTTTTCTTTGATCCTGTTAGTTCAGTTTCTATCATTTCAGTAATTATTTTCTCCTGCGATTTTTGCTGGCTTATTAGCTTTTTTTGCTTCTTTGGTAGTTATTTCAAATTTTTGCTGCGTTTAGAATAGATTGAACAGTGTTCAAAAGTGTGAACAACGCCATCACTAGTAATTTAACCACACTCCGTCTGGAATCAGCCTGAGGCTCAATAGTAATAATTAGCTATGTTTAGATAAAGGAGTAGGGTCTCTAAGGGCTGTTTTTGGCCCATTTTACGCCATAGTTACTCCCGCCGTTTACCGTTGAATTTCTTCACGTTGACATTCAGAGCACTGGGCAGAAATAAACTAAGGTGTAGGGATGAGCAAATGATATAAGTGACATTTATATACTACTAAAATCACTTTGCAACTCTTCTAAATCAAAATGAATGATTGCACTGGGTGGTGTTAGGGGAGGGGTATGGAGAGGGGAAGGGAGGGGGAGGGGTCCGTTGAGGGTGGAATTGTTTTTTTTGGACTTAAGCATTAAAAAAAAGCCGTTTCCAATTTTTTAAAGTAAAAAATAAAATGGGCCAAAAACAGCCCTTAGAGACCCTACTCCTTTAATGTTAAATAAGGTTTTAAATTTTACTTAAGTCTCATTAATTCAATTC
This sequence comes from Anagrus nilaparvatae, assembly GCA_022575985.1. NCBI lineage: Eukaryota > Metazoa > Arthropoda > Insecta > Hymenoptera > Mymaridae > Anagrus > Anagrus nilaparvatae. Next base: position 2,144,818 of record JAKSXM010000040.1, on the reverse strand, counting down.
ACCTTTATTCTAACAAAAATATTAGAACGCATTAAAACAAGCTTTTCCTACAGAAAATCACTGCGCATTTATAAATTTTGTTTTTCTATTTAATTCTAAATCGATATTCTATTTTATCTCTAACTCGTTATCTGTACTATTAAGATTACTCTTATAGCTGTTAAACAATAAATATAAATGTAAATATATATTTAATAAACATTTTACATGATGTTCACAATATAAAAATTTAATGGTTTGGGTAGATAACTTATAATAAAAGGTTAATAATATATTATTACACAAGAGACAGAACGTACCTCATTATTTGACGCAAGTGTCGGGTGATGAGGCACATTCTATCTCGTTTGTAATAATATTTTTTGTCAATTTTTAGTCTTGGAAAGTATATTAAATGTATCTGCATGCTGGAAGAATTAAAAATTTTAAAGCACTTATTATACATCAGGCAGCGAAATTTTAAATTGAAAGATTAAAATATCTTATTTTTTTAAGGAATTTTTTTTATTTTTTAAATTATACTAAATTACCTAATCAAAATTAATCAGAAAATTTTTTATTATTTCGCTATTTTAACTTAAAAGCTCTTAAAAACATGAAAATATATATTCTTATGTAAAATTTCCCACGGAATCCAAATTTTGGGTGTCAGATTTTTAATTGGTAACGTTACTTGGCGGGAAATTCGAAATTTCTAAAAACTGAACATTTGAAAGCTGCTATTTATTGATCTAGAGCTCTCAAAAAGCAATGTCCCATCGAAATTTTTTTTCCCAAAAAAATATAAATTTTGAGGAAAAATTTAAGCCTGGTTAGAATAAGATTTTCACTTAATGGCATTGAAAAATCGACTTTTGACAAAAAATAGCTTATCTTAGCGATTTGTCACGCGTGCGCAACTCAGAAAAATTTTTTGATCCCAGAATCAGATAGCCAGGGAAATTTCCTATCCTGATCTAAGAGAAAAAAAATTTTTCATGTTAATGAGAGTTTTTAACAGTTAAAATAATAAACATTATCCCTTATTTTTGTTACTTTTTTTATACGAGGCTAAAACACAAAAATGGCTGCCAAAAATCGAGATTTCACTCTGGGAGGGTGAAAATTGGGCTGGTAACTTATTTTGGTACTACTTTCAGAAAAAAAAATTTCGGGCAGTTTTGAAGATCCTACAATGCACTTCATATACACTTCATTTAAAACTATCCATGCATTATTTTTTTAAAGTTATGTTTTTAGAATAAATTTATTTGGTAAATTGGGTTAGGAAAAAAAAATTAGGAATAGGCATCAGGAAACCAAGATTAGGAAAAATTTACAGGATTCAATAAAAATTCTCGTTGCCAAAGGGTTTACATTAAGGAATAACCCATATATTTCTTTTTTATAAATTCCCTCAAATGTTATATGTATAAACTCTTTTATGTACAATTGATTTGACTTAAGAAAATTTATTTTCTAAAAAAAAGTGTAAGTAGTAAGTAGTATAAAGGGCAATAAAAAAATAAAAAGATATCTTTTCCATACATAAATTTTTTTCTTCTAGGTGATTGGATTTTTCTTTATTTTTGATATACTATACTTCACATGAAGAGAGAGCTTTTCTATTTTATTTATGCATAAAACCAATGTATAATTCAATGCAAAGTTTTTTATTTTAAAAAAATATAGAATTTTTTTTTTCTACAAGAAAAAGTTTTACACAATGGTATTAAATTACTTTTATATCAGTTTAACAAAAGATGTTTTAAAGTTAATAAAAGTATTTATTGTTGTAAATTTATAATATATTGGATCTTCGCTCTTAATGGATCTTCACTCTATTATGTAAAACTTTAAAGAGTTGACTTTGATAAGTTATTTATTTATGTATACCTACTTATTTTATAACAAATAATCCTTAGAAAAGGTTTCGACGAGTCAATCATTAGATAATATGAGATCGTATAATGTTTACATAATTCAGTTACTTTTCAGAATTTAATAAATGTTTATTCAACTATAAAAAAATTGTAAAATAACTCTGAGTATTATATATTATTAAAGGTCCATGTATTATAGACTATTTGTCTCTATGGAATTATGATTTTATTTGTCAAATATAGATGTAATTATTTGTATTGTAATACACCTGGTAAATAAAATTACACATTACGCATTACATTACAATATGACTTGATCCGTAGCGATCTTATTCAAGACAAAAAAAATCGAACACATCATACTTGAGCACTGAAATAAAAACACGCAAAATTCAACATAAAACATTTTAAAACTAATTTTTGCACACCATTTAAATCTGTGATGGCATATTTGCATTATGATTTAATTAATTAATAAGAAAAAAAAAAGGAATCTCAAAAATGTAAAAAATATTGTGTGTGTACACATTTTTCAAAGCGACGCTGCTGGCCGGTCTGTATGTCTTTTTATTGTACACGTAATTTCTTAAACGAAAGGCGGAAATGCATCAATTAGGAGTATTTAAAACCCAAAAATTAAAAATGAATGCGTTTCCACCTTCCGTTTAGGAAATCCAAAATAGACGCACGCATTTCTTCCTGCGCGTGGGCCATTCAGACCCTACGAAAAGTACACTGACCCCACGCATGGGAAGGTGTTTCAAGGAGAAGGGGCAATGACCGAGGCACTGAAATCGAGTGCATCGCTCGGTCATTCACTTCTGAACTAGAAACAGCTCGGTCATTCACTTCTGAACTAGAAACAGCTCGGTCATTCACTTCTGAACTAGAAACAGCTCGGTCATTCTCTTCTGAACTTGAAACAGCAAAGGTCGTTCACTCTTTACTAAACTATTCAAAATTTTTGTATCCGGAATTTTAATTTTTTTTGTATTTTCGAACTTAGAATTTTTAAATTTTTATATTCAAATTGTGTAATTTTTAAATAAGTTTTTTTGTGTTCAATAAATAAGTTTCTTTCTGTTAATATTTTAAATTCTTCGTGCTTCATTTAAATTTTTTTCTTACATTATATTCCTAAATTCCTGTCATCAAACGAACGTGGCCTTATTTTTTTATCGTCCACGTGGAGCAAAAAGAACAAAAGTAAGTAAAATTTTCAATTCATTTATTAAGAATTTTATTCAAAATTCCAAACAAAATTTTCTTAATTCTATTCTCATGCAGATTGAAGAATCGTGCTCGCGACCTAACTAAATTTGTTTATTTCTTTAATTTTTAAATTAAAATAAATTATTACTAAATAATTTAACGTTTTTCTTCTAATTCAATTTATTCAATTACGGGACATAATTGAAATTTTAAATCGTGAGTAGTGAGAGAAATTACGGCACTGGGCCTAGAAACCCAGTACGTGGCTCGAAAAAATACACACACTCATAATCTAAATTTTTAATATAAAAAAAAATTCTAATTAAATAATTATAAATTATCTGCTAACCTAACATAACAGATAAATTTCTGGCATCCCTTATCTGGGGACGATTCCACTCTGTGCTGCATAAGATAGAATAAAGGAAAGAGTTTTTATTTATTTTTCTTTTCAAAAAATAAATAAGTAAAAAAATTTTTTATTATTCATTTTCACAGTTTTTATTTTTCTTTTCTAACTAACAACTAACTCGAATCACCATCGGCCCACGTGTCAGAGCGATTTGATTAACCACACTAAAAACCTTCTCCAGGAACACGCTTAGCCATCGGCCGCTGTGCCAGCGCGGGCGTGACCTCCTGGACTCCAAAATCCTTCATCTTCAAATTTTTTCTATTTTTCTGACACACGTGGTTAGCCAAAATAGTTTTTTTTTTTTCTCAAAAGATTTTTTAGAGCAGATCGCATATTGAAGGATCTGCGATTAAAAAAAAATATAATATTTAAATTTTTCAAAAGATTCTTTTTAAGAGCAGATCGCATATTGAAGGATCTGCGATTAACAAAAAAAAAAAAAAAAAATAATAATAAATTATTTTTCAGAATTTGTTTTTAGTTTTCATTTTTAATTATTTTATTTTCGATCCAAATTTTGGACAAAGCTTTTAGACAAAATTAGCATTCTTTTCTTTTAAAATTAATTTTTATTTTTTATTTTTTCATTTTATAAAAAAAAAAAAATTTTTTAGTTTTATTCTGTGTTAATAAAAAAATTTTTACTAGCTAAATTAAATTCGCCAGGATTACGTTCTAGCCATCGGCCAATGTGCCAGTGCTAACGTAATACCTGGTTTGCAAAAATTTTAGCTGTAATTTTTAGGAGGCTTGCAATAAACTTAAAAAAAAAAAAATTATGTTGAATTGAATGAATTAAAATTTTTTATTTTATTTTCTAATTTTTAGATTAAAAATTATTTATACAAAATTTTTTTTATTGCTAAACTTTTAATTTTTATAAGGGTTTATATAAATTTATTTAAATTGACCATATAAAGAAAAAAATATTCAAAAACAGAATTTTTAACTTTCTCATCTTTTAATTACTATTGCTTAAAAAAATTTATTTTTGCACTTTAATCAAAGTTAATTAAAAATTTGATTTTGATATGTTGTTATAATTTAATTTTGCATAAAATTTTAATTTAAATAATAAATAATCGCGAATAATTTAAAGAAATAAGAACAAAAATTTAGAAAAAGTATCAGGAGTACATAAGTTTTGAAGAGGTGACGCATCAATTTTTGGGCCCGCTGCATTACAATAGATAATCTCGGCCGCCCCTCTTACGCATCTTTACTATTTTAAGACTCTAGGTACCCTCCCCCTCTCCATAGAACGCATAGTATACTACAACTGACCACACCCTTATGCACTAGAAATATATTCTTATCGGTCCTACGGCCCTCGCTCTCTCTCTCCCTCTTTCTCTTTCTCTTTTACTTACTTTCTTTCCTATTATAATTTCTTTATCATTTTATTTTATAAATTTGTTTTTTCTTTAATACAATTAACTTAATGTTTGCAAATTATTAAATATTTTTAAAAGCTATATCAGCAAATTTTTTTACTTTTGAATTTTAAATTTTGCAACAAAAAAAAAAATAGCGAAAAAAATTAGAAGTTTTTTTAATTTTTAGTAATTTTTGAAAGATAATTTTAAATTGTTTTTATTGAATTTATAGCTAAAAAAAAAATAGTAATATTTGCAAATTTTTATTATTAGTTATTTTAAATTGTAAACTATTTTTAGTTTACTTAATTTTATTTTTAAAAAAATCTGTTTTTGAAATTTTTAGTTTTACCATTCTTGTTGTTAATAGATGCAAAAATTTTTGCTGAAATATTTAAATCTTTGCACTTGATTCTAAACTTTTTGCGAAATGAAAATCCTTTTTAAGTTTTTTTTAATTTGCTTCTAAACGATTGATTTCAATTTTTGTAACATGTTTTTAAAATGGTTTATTGTTTATATTGTTGTAACAATGAACATTGGACCAAGTTTTGCAATACTTGCCAATTATGTAAAGGACCCCATTTAGCTAAATTTTGCGCTATTTATTTGCATCAGGTTGAAAAAGCCAGTGTTAATCGTAATAGTTACCAAAAATATGAAAATTCTATAAATTTTGATAGTTTTTCTAATCAAAACCATTATCAAAATGCATTTTCTCCTGTTAGTAACGTTCATTCTCAAAAATTTAAAAATACCAACAATTTAAATTTCCATAATCTTAATTCGCATAGTAGATATAATTTATTAAAAAATAATCAAAATGAAGCCTGTTATCAAAATTTTCAACCAAGTAATTTTATAAATCAAAATAATGACTAAAATTTGTTGCAAACAAAAATACTTATTAAAATAAATTTAATAAATCAGATAAGCAATATAATTATGAATTAAATCAGTATAAAAATAAAGTTTTTGCCCAAAATAAAGATTCGCATGATATCCTTGATTTTAAATTTCCATTATTTAATGATATAACTGAAGATAATAATAAAGCTACTACAAATTTACAACTAAGAGATAAAACAAAAATTTCAAAATTCGAATCTTTAACTAAATTAAAGTCAAATCAGATTTTCAACCATTATAGTAAAATAACTAATTCAAATTTTATTAAAAATCAGAACATTCAGGTTTTTGAAAACCCAGATCCTAACATAGAAATCAAAGCAACTCCAGTAAAATTAGAAAATAGTAATGTTTTTGATAATATAGTTTCAAAGTATGATAAAAATAAATTTCATGTGTCCAGCTTAGTAATAGATTCTTGCTTAAAAACTTGTGTCGACGAAACAAATTATGATGCTGATTCAGAAGACTATGATAATGACAACGTTGAAAGTAAAATTGCAAAAATTAATTTAAATAAATTTGATTCTTCTGTAAATTTAAAATCTCAATTAAAACCTGATAATATTACTACTAATTCCTCTGAAAAATTGTTTTATTTTAGTATTGTTCAACGTTTGATGTATAGAGAAAATTTTAATTCTTTTAATAATTGCACTATAAATGTTTTTAAATTTCCAGCGTACCCAATTAATCCAGTAGTAATTTTAGAAAAAAGTTTTAGTAATCCAGAAAATTATAGCAAAATAAATCTTACATTTCCTATTTTTGTATCTGATGATAAAACTGAAATATTTCCAGATAAATTAATTCAAGTAGACTCTCCTAACACTAATTCTAAACAGTTTATCATCTCGGTTAGAAATTATTTCATAAATGCAAATTTAGAATCGTTAAAAATTTTAGTATTTAAGCCTTATTTTAAAAGCATTTTTCAATATTTGCAAATTAATTACAATTTCTTTTGCGATAAACAGTTTTTTAAAAAATTTATACCTCATAATTCGATTTATATTTTTTTGCATTTAAATGAATATTTAAAGTTAGATAATAGTGCTCGTTTTGTTTTAGAAAATTTAATTTTTAAATTTTTCAATTATTATAATAAACATAAAATTAAAAGTTATATGATATTTGGCGCAAATAAATTCTATTTTATTTTAAAAATATTTTTGCACTTTAGTTTCTAACCTTAAAATTTTAAGATTTAATATAAATAATCAATTATTTTGATAATCTTTGTAATTAATCATTTTATTTTACTTTTTAATTAGCTAATTTTAATTCCATAGTAAAAATAACTATTTTATTACCTTCATGATTTGTTCTAACAAATTGTAATTTAAATCCAAGAAAAATTTTATTTAAAAAAATCTTTAGTGATATCAAGATTTTATTGTTTACTTTTTATGACCTTTTTTTTTGTTCGCAGAATTTACAAAGTTTTTTAACTAAAATAACATAAAATACAGAAAGGTTCAATATTTTACCATGTATTTGTTATATTGATAAATTTCTAAATATAATTTTATTCATTTAATTTAAAAATATAAATTTTTTATTAACTTTTTCCTTTCTAGCCAATTTTATCATCTTTATTCTAAATTATTTATATGTAAATCATTGTTTAATTTAGTAAATCAATATTCAAATAATTAATTTTAGGATTCCCTGATAATTGAAGACGTAGGATAAGGACTTTGAGAATCTTTTGTTTCGTTAAGAAATTACTACCCAATATGGCCAGTTAAGGTTTTGATTTCCAAAAGAATTTTAAGATGTTCAAAGGAACTTTATACAATGTCATAAATTAATACTAGCCCCATAAGTATAGATATTTTATTTGTTATTACTTTAGCTGTTAATTTTAGAGAATAAATTCATTTTAAATAAATTCTGGATGTTTATCCCAGACTTCTATGCATTTTTATTGTTGTCTATATGTTTTTTTCTCTGGACGTTTATCCCAGATTATTATTTTTAATTTTGTATGCCTATTGAATAAAAAAAAAGTGACCTCTGAACTCAGTCGAGTTAAGTCTATAAGTAATTATTTTGTTGTATTCCTGGACGATTATCCCAGAATAGTTTTGTTTTAAAAAAAAATAAAAATTAATTGAAAAAGACCTCTGTACTCAATCGAGTTACGTCTAAACGTATTTATTTTGTTGTAATTCTGGACGATTATCCCAGAATAGTTTTGTTTTGAAAAATAATAATTAATTAAAAAAATGACCTCTGAACTGAAACGAGTTAAGTCTAAATGTAATAATTTAGTTGTAATTCTGGACGATTATCCCAGAATAGTTTTGTATTAAAAAAAAAAATAAAAATTGATTTAAAATGACCTCTGTACTTTTGTAAGTCACGTCATATCTTTTTAGATTATTAAAGAAAGTTTATGATTAAGATTTAGGATTATATTTTTTTTGAATATTGGTTGAAATCTAAACACTATGATATATATAAATCATTTAAATTTCTTTTTTTTTTAATATGATAATGATTATAATTGTGATTTTATTATTTATTGCCTATTTCACATTAATTTGCAAACATAATCTTTATTTTTGATTAAAGGTCACAATAATATACAATTTAACAAGTTACTAAATTTTCTTTTTTTTTAAAAAACTATCACGAAATAAATTTTTTTCATTTTAGTCTATCATACATTTTGAATTCATGTATTTTCAACATTTTTGATTTTTTGTGTTAGATCCTAATGTCCTGCTTGCTATAAATTATATTTTGTCAAGGTCATAGTAGAAAACCTAATTATTTTAATTTTATTTTTGCAAATAGTATTAAAATTTTAATTTTTCAATCTTTTGAATTTTATTTTTGATTTCAAATTTACTAATTTGATTATACAAATGAAATAAATTATGAAATTTGATTCATTCAATAAACTCAACAAAAAAAAAAATAAATTTTTCTTTCTAAGCTATGTCTTTCTGATTCTTATCTATTAGTTTTATTTAATGTTAATTTAATATTAATTTATCAGAAATATTGTCCTAAGAGTTGATAACAATATGCTTTTTAATAATTCATATTTTGAAGTATGATTATCATACTGATTACAAAATTTAAAGACATTGACTGATTTTAATAAAACAAAGATTTAAAATATCTTTAGTTATTTATCTCTGTTTTTAAAATATCTTTAAAACAGAATCATCAAAATTTCCAATTTGATAAATCGCAAATTTCAATTCTTATTCATCAAAGCTCTTAGCGACATATTTCTGTTAAAGTTGGATAATTTTTAATTTTCTATTACTAGATATTAATGCTATTTTATGTTTCAGATAAAAAAAAATATATAAATAAATAAATATTTAATGATATTTTACTTTTAATTAAAATTAAAATTTTACATAAATTATTTTTACCGAATTTACGAACTTTTAACGCCAACGGTTTTAATTTTAACCAGTCTCTTTTTTTTGTTTCAAATCTGCTTTTGTAACTGATTAATATCAATACAAACAATAAGATATTTTTGCTAATTTTTAAACTTATTATTTTAAGTTACAACAAATAGAAATTGTTCTGTGAGTTTGATGTAATTTAAAAACGTAAGTCTTAGAATCATTTACTGACAAATTCAAAGTTTAGATTTCGCGATAATAAACATTGAATTTGGCAGATCAAACACCAAACCCTATTCAGTCTCAAGATTAATTACAAGAGGTTCAAGAATCATTACTAGAGTCTCTGTGGGTCGCTAAATCATCAAACTAAGTTTATTTAAACGCTCAAAGTAAATTTTGTCAAGATTTCAAATTTCTGCAAATACATAAAATATTTACACAAAATCAGTTACAAATCAATTTTAATTAAATATCTCAACAATAGTTTTTGATCTCTTCATGATAACTAAAAGACACGAAAACCCATTATTTATTAAGATTTTGTAAAATTCTCACATATTTTGATAGATTTAAGGTTATTTGTATATGTTGTTTTTGTTTGTTAATTTTAAGTATGTTCAATTTTAGTTTTTAATCTAAATCACTTTTGAATTCCAAATTATAGAATAACTTATTTTATCATTCATTTTTTTTGTTAGTCTTAAGTTACCATAAGTGTTTTATGTCTTATCTAGTTAATAGTTATTAAAAAAAAAAACAAAAAAAAAACAAAAAAAAATAAAATAAAAGATTTTATCATTACAAAATAGTTAAGAGATTTTAATTATTTTAGCTATTAATTTGTTAAAGTATTAATCAATTTAATGTAAAAAGCTTTGAAATTATTTATATCAATAATAATGCGTTGTTTTAATTTTAATTTTTGTTTCAAATCATTTTAATTTTCTTAATTTTTGGCATATTAATATTTATAACTATCTGATAAAGAATTTTACTATATCAACAATAAACGTTTTATATTAATTGGAGTTCTTCACACATCGTTCAAAAACAAATAACAATAGCAACAAAAATAAAAATGCTGTCAGCAAAGTTATTGAGAAATCAATAATCAACTTAAAAATCAAGAGGATCTTTATGATTATCATTGAATTCAACAGCGATAATGATACCATCAAGCTCAAAATATCTACAAAAATAGTTAATTATCATACTAAGATGTTTTTACACAGATTTCTGAAATTATTCTCTAATTTCTAGATCTTGTATTACTTCTTCATTGTTTTTATATCAGAATTACCACAGGCAAAAGATGGCAACTTTAAAAAACTGTTCATTTGGACATCCTATCAACAATTGTTTCAAGATTACTTAGTAATGTGGATTATACAGCCATATTTACAACAAATATTAAATTGAAAAGAAATCATTCACAACAGTAATGATTTATATTTATTAAGGGAGCTAAATTGAATGGAAATGGGCCCTTCCTTTCATCAACAGCTTGCAAAAAAAAATATAACTCAAGAAAATACCAAATTTTAAAACATTCAGAACCAGCAAAACATAACTATTAATTATTGCCTTAAATTCAGAAAATTTAATGTTGTTTATTTTTTAATATTTATTTATTGCTATAATTCTTTCAGAGTTTTATTTATAAAATCACCTCATTTTACGGTTACTACAGCATTCTTTAAGGCAATAGTAACCTTCTTAGTGGGGGGGTGTGATGGCATATTTGCATTATGATTTAATTAATTAATAAGAAAAAAAAAAGGAATCTCAAAAATGTAAAAAATATTGTGTGTGTACACATTTTTCAAAGCGACGCTGCTGGCCGGTCTGTATGTCTTTTTATTGTACACGTAATTTCTTAAACGAAAGGCGGAAATGCATCAATTAGGAGTATTTAAAACCCAAAAATTAAAAATGAATGCGTTTCCACCTTCCGTTTAGGAAATCCAAAATAGACGCACGCATTTCTTCCTGCGCGTGGGCCATTCAGACCCTACGAAAAGTACACTGACCCCACGCATGGGAAGGTGTTTCAAGGAGAAGGGGCAATGACCGAGGCACTGAAATCGAGTGCATCGCTCGGTCATTCACTTCTGAACTAGAAACAGCTCGGTCATTCACTTCTGAACTAGAAACAGCTCGGTCATTCACTTCTGAACTAGAAACAGCTCGGTCATTCTCTTCTGAACTTGAAACAGCAAAGGTCGTTCACTCTTTACTAAACTATTCAAAATTTTTGTATCCGGAATTTTAATTTTTTTTGTATTTTCGAACTTAGAATTTTTAAATTTTTATATTCAAATTGTGTAATTTTTAAATAAGTTTTTTTGTGTTCAATAAATAAGTTTCTTTCTGTTAATATTTTAAATTCTTCGTGCTTCATTTAAATTTTTTTCTTACATTATATTCCTAAATTCCTGTCATCAAACGAACGTGGCCTTATTTTTTTATCGTCCACGTGGAGCAAAAAGAACAAAAGTAAGTAAAATTTTCAATTCATTTATTAAGAATTTTATTCAAAATTCCAAACAAAATTTTCTTAATTCTATTCTCATGCAGATTGAAGAATCGTGCTCGCGACCTAACTAAATTTGTTTATTTCTTTAATTTTTAAATTAAAATAAATTATTACTAAATAATTTAACGTTTTTCTTCTAATTCAATTTATTCAATTACGGGACATAATTGAAATTTTAAATCGTGAGTAGTGAGAGAAATTACGGCACTGGGCCTAGAAACCCAGTACGTGGCTCGAAAAAATACACACACTCATAATCTAAATTTTTAATATAAAAAAAAAATTCTAATTAAATAATTATAAATTATCTGCTAACCTAACATAACAAATCCATGTAAAAAATAATTAAATTTCAGTTTTTTGTGTTGAATTTGTGTCAAATAAAATGTGCTGGAAAATTTTGTGTTTAATTTAAATGGTGTACAACAATTAGTGGCAAAAAAATACTGTGTTGATTTTTGAGTGTTTGAATTTCGGTGTTGAAAATTCGGTGTGTTCAGTTTTTTTCATTTCGAGTAAGATCGATAGCGACTTGATCCTTCACTTACTCCAGTCAAAATGCAGAGGGGGGGGGGGTCGAAGCCTGTTGACAGGCTAAGATTTGCTCTACTATATGTTTTTTGAATCTGGTGTTCAATAGAGTCATGGCTTATATCCCAACCAAACATGATGGATTAGGAATAAAATCCATAAGAAATTATACTGAAATTAAATTTATAAAAAAATATCTTTACCTAATAAACCATCAGGGACTAAAAGAAGTAAAAAAAAGGTATCAGAAATTAGAAAAAAAAAGTTTAGAGAAATCCAATAACTGATGGTACAAGTATTCTACATGTATATTAGAGTGGACCTATTTTTGGACTTTGTGGAAAAACTTTGCTCCCCGGGTTTTTTTGTGAAGTTTTAGTCATAAAAAGTTCCCAGTTCCAAGAATTTTGCTTTAGCCCTGCAAAAACACGTGCCTGTAACCATATCAATTTTCCCATTTAAATAACATGGGAATTTTGAGTTTTTAGCTATACAAATTTTCACAAAAGCCAAAAAGCGTTTTAAAATGCTAATTTTTACTGGAAAACATACTTTTATATGTTGTAAAGACATACAAACCACCCTGCATTCATTCCAAAGGGAATTTTGGGGCTAGAAACGCAAATTTACCGAGTCCCAATTTCAGGGTTTTCAAAAAAAGTCAATTTTTATCATTATCTTTGAAAAGTAATATCTTAAAAACTAATTAAGAAAAGAGACGAGTAAAAAATTTTTTGAAACTTGAAGCCTGTAAAAAATTATTAAGGCCTTTAAAACTCAATTTCGTCAAAATTTACAATTTTTGCAGCAATTTAAATAAATTTAAAAATTGGTCATTTCGGGTCAAAAATTACCAGTAGGTTAATTGACTATAGCGCTAAGAGAAACAGTGATTAAAATATACGGGTTACGTCGTTTGAAAGGTGACACTTATACCAAAAAAAGTGAACCAACCAGAAGTGTTTTGGTTAATTTTTGAGGTTGTAGCTTTTTATCGAAAATTACCGAAAAACCCTGTTTTATAAGATTGAGCAAAAATGTAAATTTGCGTTTCTAGCCTCAAAATTCCCTTTGGAATGAATGCAGGGCGGTTTGTATGTCTTAACAACATATAAAAGTATGTTTTCCAGTAAAAATTAGCATTTTAAAACGCTTTTTGGCTTTTCTGAAAATGTGTATAGCTAAAAACTCAAAATTCCCATGTTATTTAAATGGGAAAATTGATGTGGTTACAGGCACGTGTTTTTGCAAGGCTAAAGCAAAATCCTTGGAATTGGGAACTTTTTATGACTAAAACATCACAAAAAAACCCGGGGAGCAAAGTTTTTCCACAAATTCCAAAAATAGGTCCACTCTAATTTATATGCTGTTAATGAAAGTGAAATTGGACCAAATGAAAACTTGGCTGATTACATAAGAAATGTAACAAACTGGGTAGAAGAAAAACAGCAAAAATTTTTATTTCGTGAATGGCAAGTGTCATTCCATTATGCAAGGCTAGTCCAAAAATAATATGAAAACATCAAATTGCCAGCATTAAGAAACTACAGACTGACAAGCTGGCAAGGTAAGATTATTAGACAAGCTGCTGAAGAACAACTTTATACATTAAGAGGAACAGGACCTGAAAAAAAATCATGTAGATTAGGATGTCCTAATGACGAAACAGCCTACCATGTTATTGCAGCCTGTCCCACGCCAGAAATAACAATTAATGAGACATGATCTAGTAGTCTATTGAATATTAAAATTAATCCAATACTACACCGAAGCACCAATTGAAATAATTTCTCAACTAGAATATGGCAAAACATCTTTAATAGCAGAATACAATTGAAAAGAAAGGAAAGTAAAAATAAAAGCAGGTATAAAAATTAAAACCAACAAACCCATTTACCATAATAAACCTGACATAATAATTGGTCTAACAAATCCAAATCAAATCTATGTCATTGAAACATCCATAGCTCATTTGCAAAACATTAGACTACAAGAATAAATAAAACACACCAGATATGCTAAAAACACTACAATTCAAATATCTAAAGATAATGTACAAGAAATACTACGTGACATCAATATCATTGAGGAAATAAGCCATATGTATAATAAACTAACTGACTTAGCTGTAATGGTTTTTGGCTCTTGATGAAATTATAGAGACTGAAGAATATATTAAATCAAAAAATATATTACAAAAACTATGCATCAATGCTTCAAGATTCAGAAAATTAGAAGAAATTTGTAGCTACAACATAACACAGCAACATCAACAACAAAACTACTAATTAGAAGGATGAATATGAAATTAATATTAACAACTTTTAACCATTTATATATGTTTTTTGGATCGCTGAATCCGAAACCGATGTTCAATAGGACTGGTAAATAGGGGGACACCCTTAAATTAGCAAAAACTACCTCTTTTTAGGGGTTTTTTGAAAAATTTCGAAACTGAAGCTAATATGGTCAAATATATTTTATTTTTTGATGATGGATTAAGAAAATATTGCGATTTTTTTATAATTGACCAAAATTAGAATGTATGGACTAATTATAAAGGGTAAAAACTACTCCAAGTTTAAAAAAATAAAAAAACATGATATAAGTATATTTTTTTATTTTATTTTTTATGGAGTGATTTATTTAAAAATATTTTATGCTATTTTAAACATTATAAAATGTATTCACCGCCAAGGGGGGGGGGTTGAAACAACCCCTAAATTTATAAATAAATAAAACCATGTTAAAATTTTATTTATTTTACTTTTATTTGTGGAGTCAAACATTTAAATATTTTATGGCATTTTAACAATCATAAAATGTATTTGACCCCCCCGGGGTGTAAAAACAAACCTCTAACATTTTAAATACTAGATTTAAAAAAATACTTAATAAAAAAAAAGAAGAAAAAATTTGTATAAAAATGAAAAAAAAGATATAAAAATTTTTTTAAATTTTATTAATTTTATGAATTATTAAATATATGTAGGTAGTAGTAAAATATATATTTGTACATAAATATTAATTAAATATTTTCATTGTCTTTATTAAATAATGTATTTCCTACTCTTAATAATTATATGAATATGAAATGTAATTACTAAATTGTAATTAAATATAGCATATCAGTCTCCCTTGGAAATTTTCTCTCTGATGCGGTATATAATAAAAGACTTTATAGATTTTCCAAAGAGTTATATATATAGTTGTAGTTTTCTACATTAATGTATTACGCATCATTGAAATTGAAAATTATAGATATTATCTTGAATTATGAATGTGACATACTACTACTATATTGGATTTAAATCAATATTTATACCTATGCATACATATTATTTTATAGTTTACCTTACTTTATGCTATTATATTTACTTTTACTATTTAACTACTTTACTATAGTACCAAATTAATTAAATAAGTTATTAGACATGTAGACATTTTTTAAATATTATGCGTATTCATAAAGAATAGTTTTTTTTCAAATTTTATTTCTATACGTGTGCAATGTGCATGCCTCCATAAAATGAACAACAAAAATCTAGAGTAGATTTTATATTTATTGTATAAATCTCGGCTGAATATTTTATGATACAAACTAATTTCTGATTTACACAAAAATTTCATACATATATGGGCCTGTTGAACAAATTTTTATATAGAACTGGCTTTCCAATTTAATCGGAGGATCTTATTTGTATACTTGAATAGGAATAAGATTCTTGCACAAAGTATCAAAATTTAAAGCTTCGTTTTCAATCCTGTATGATAATGTTCTAATTATTTTACAGACGCTTACAAGTCAGAAAAAAAATTTTTGTTTAAAACTTTCAATATCTCTAAAACTACTAAGCGAAAAAGGTCTGTAGATTTAGCTTTTTGCGAAATAGCATATAATTTGAATCTTTAAATTACATCAGTATTAATTAAATAAATTTATTATTTACATAAAATATTTAAAAGTGAGTGTACTTAGCACGTCTTTAATTGATTAAAATACAAGGTTTTAATATCATTTAGTATTTTATAAATGAAAAATATTCCTTAAGTTCAAAAATTTCAGATTTTAAGTATTACAATTAAAAAAGTTAAAAGCTCATATATGAAATAAAAAAAATTTTACTGTAAATAATTTATACAATTTTTATGTATAACAGAATTTTATTTTTAAACTTTATACTTTTTATTGCATAAGACGTAATAAAATTTTTTATTGTACATATAATCAGTATTTTGACAGTTATATGATAATCCAATATTATAATTTAAATTCAAACCTTCAGAGTTTATATGCATTTAGAATTTACAAATCATAAAACATTTTTATTTTTTTTATATTTATATTTTTTTATAAATAAATTGAATTTTTGAAAGATTTTTTAATTTAAGAACATATAGCTGACATCTTAATCTTAGTTCTTTATCCTTTTCCTTTATATGCATATCAAAATAAAATTTTTTTTTATGTGTTTAGCTACATCCCGCAAAACTGATGGTTGTATCTACAAACTTGCGGTTTACGTCAAAAAGAGGGAAAATTCCGAGTTGGTTGGGCTAGATCCTATTTTTTCTTCGATGCAAGAATGGTTTTGGTGCCAAAAAACTGATTTTTCATAAAAATTAACAGCTGGAAGCACTAAATCATAAGTTTCTTAGATATATGGCCTACAGGATTGGCTCTCCCATGCATTATACTAATCATGATTATTCTGGGATTGCTATGAGAATTGAAATCTCCTCAATAAGAAGTTCTGTCTTAAGAATTGACTTAAAGTAAAATACTGAATCACTTTGTGGACTGCATTATAATTTTATCAAAGATTTTACTGCGGGTTCATATAAGAGGTACTAAGAAATCCTGGACCTACATTAGATCCTCCTTTTCCAAGATGTTCATATGCTAATGAGTCAATAACAATAGGTCTATATATGAAATACAACGACAACTTTGAGCTATTTGATATTTTTGCTGACACCTTTTAGAGTGTTCGTCAATTAACGTGCAAGGTGATGGCTTACATTTAATGACACGAACACTGAAAAAAAATTCCGCTTGCTGTAAGCTTGAATCGTAAAGAAAATTTAAAAAAAAAACATTTTTTCATTTCTTTTTTCAAAATAATTCTCAAATCTCATAATACCGATATACGGATATCCCAAGTAAGCGAAAAAATTTTTTTTTACGTCTTACTATGTTGCGGTGCTGGCATTTGAAATGAGTGAAACTCTTTTTTTTAAATTTCTTTACGTTTTAAGACGTTTGCCATTGTTTAACGCAAAAAAAACTGCGTTGCTACAACTTGATTTTTTTTCAGTGTATTTTTGAGTGTATTTTTCATTTTTATTTTTCATTTTTTTAGGGTGAATTTTGATATTTTAAACTTAATTTTTTGAAGTTTACATTAATAAATCCAAATCTTTTGGGCCAAAACTAACTTTCATAGTCTCATAATTTTAAGCCTAAAAATTAAACATATGTTGAAAACATGGAAATAAAAAGTTTATGATCAACCATTGTAAGGTTGAGTTCATCCAACATTTTTAAAAGTAAATTTCAAATTCTTTTGACAAAAGTTTTTGTATAATTTTTGGGTATTAAGTAAATAAAAAGACATTTAAAAAAATGAGTTGAAGATTGATTTTTATTTCTTATAATCTCATTAATTTCTAAATTTTTGTTTCTTAAAAAAGAACATATATAGGATATAATATAATACATATTACAGCAGACAATATTATTGATTATATCTTACTATATTTAAACAAAAATAAGGTACTTAAAAAGAAAATTATTTATAACATCATTTTCTATGTATGTAATTGTTTTTTTTTTAATTATAAGCACATTTACATATATAAATTTTTTTTTAACTCCGTTGGTCAAAGTAAACCTTTGCGCATCGATATTCCATGCTTAAGTAATAGTGTTATTATTTTTACTTTACTAAGTAAGTGGCGATGTTAAGATTGTGAATTAATAAGAATATCTAATGTTTGTTTTTCCAAAGTCATTTCAGTTATAAAATTATGAATAACAAATCTTTTTCGCTCATAGATGCGCAAGTGTTTAATACTGACCAAAGATGTTAAAAAAATTCCATTTCTTAACCTGCGTGCCAACTTGATTCAATTTGCACCCTTGTTAAGAAAATCACAATTTTTTAACCCGACTATCATTTTATCTTAAAAAATACAATATCGAAAAGTTTATTTTTTTTATTCTCTATTTGGATGGCAGTGATTATGATTATGTATAGAAAAAACAGTCTGTGTAAAAGTCATCATTTCTTATTGCAAAATTCGTCAGGTTAAAAAAGAAACAGCTATCAATAACCAACTATTATAATTGTAAATTTTTATATATAGACTAATTTTATTTATACGATATTTTCAACAGTTTTTATCGAAATTTTTTTATATAATTATATTCAATCGTGAACATCTATAATTCGTGAATTTTTTATATTTAATATAGTATATTTATATTTATATTTAATTTTTTTTTTTTTTGAACTTTAAATTTGTTATCGGTGGGCATGATACAATGCATTGATTGGAACATGAATTTGGCGTGGTTTATAATGGTCAGAGCTGCAATGAATTAGTATTCAGGTATTTTAATTTTTTTAACTTGACTCATATTTCAACTTGCAGCAGCTAATCGCCGAATTAACGCTAAAATCAATTAATTGTACCAGCTTGACTAAATTATCTAGACGTGTTTTTTGTTAATGTACAATGTGTTATAATACTGTGTTTCTATAATTAAAAAAAAATTTCTTTTGCCTCTTAATGAAAATGATGCTTAAATATTTTATAAAAAATGTTAAAAATAATGATGACGACTGCTTTTGCAGTAGCATATAAATAGTTTATTTTTAAAAAAATCATCTAAATTATAGGAATAATAAGTTAGATTTACCTTATCAAATACATTACAGACGATATTAAGCAAAAATACAAAATATATAATTATTTATTACATCGTTCACAGTCTTGAGTTGTCGTAAACGCGTACACATTAAAAAATGGATCGGTTATATATATTATCATAGAAATTAATTAAAATTTTCTTAATATATACAGAGTTTTTTTTTTCTTTTCATATAAGCAAATATAGAATTTATATTATAGCTTGCAATTTAAAAAATTTACAATTTTTAAATATTCACATATACAATTGAACAAAAAGCAGTTTTTATGCTAAAATATTTAAGCGAACGTAAAATAAAGTCAATTCCAATTAGTTTGAAAAATAAATTAATTTATTATTTTTTGAGCGTTTAGTTTTTCCTTATCAGTAAGTCCTTAAATTCTAGATATATTCAAAAGAAGAAGAGTTTAGTCTAAGACTAAGAGAATAAGACGAAATTTTTCAATCATGCCTAATTTTATTTAATCAAGTGAAACTACCCGTAAGTAAAATGAAAATAATAAACAAATACAAAACTTAATAGTTAAGAATTATGGCATGTATTTTATTTACAATTAACAAAAAAATATACAATTAATAAAATTCAAATAAACTCTTCTTCTCGTATCAGCTGATGCTTCTTTAGTTTTAATTACAAAAATGATTTTTTTTTTTCATATTTTTTGTGCATTTTGTCATCTTTTTGACAAATTATTTACTTAAACTTGCGAATCTACGCAAATATTTTTCATTAATTTTCTCTTAACACAATTTCTATGTTAAAAAAATTCAAATTTTCTGTTTTGGAATTGACAAAATATTTGATTTATAATTCCTACGTGAAAAATTGGCTTATGATGAAAGTTGTCAAGATAGTCGTTAACGCCAACAGATTGTGATGAATTTCGAATTTAGCCTGACTTCCAATAGCAAAAGAAAAGAAGTTTGATGATGTGTGGTCTCTTCTGTCCGCGGGTTCCTCCGAAGCCATCAATTCCTTCGTTGGTTTTGGGCAAGGTAGATCTTCTGGTTCAAATTCGTAGAGATTCTTAGCGACGTATTCCTTTCCGTTCAACTGTACCTACAAATCGAATTAATTAATTATTGATAATATTTCTGTGAAAGAAATTCTATTTTTTTATTTGGGCCATTTTTATATTTCATCTCTAAAAAAATAAATAATTTATGATAGCATGTCGATTTTGATGTGACTGTAAAATTATTCAAGTACTTTAAGAATAGTTTTTAGGTCAAGCAAAGGGATTTTCAAACATTTATAATTATAAATTTTAATTTATTAAAGTTAATTAAATAAAATTTTTTATGAAACTCAAAATAAATCACAAAGTTAATTATATTCTCTTCATTCGATTGTTAAAGAATTAAATGATAAAAAATAAATTAAAAATAAAGTACTGAATTTTTTCATTTAAAAAAATCAAAAGTAAACAAAAAATTTTTAGACTAAAAAGTTACATGCTAATTACAAAAAAGCTCTTTTTTGCCAGAGCAAGTCTTTTGTTCTTCATAAAAGTACTTGCCAAGTCGCTGCAATAGGACTAATGAATCATAAACCTTAATCTATACTTAAGAACGTCTCAAAACTATTTTTAAAGTACTTTTTTGAAAAGAAGTAATTCAGCAAAAAAGCTTAAAGTAGGATTTTTTAAATTTGCAAATTTTTAGATATTTTATGGCACTATCCAACAACTGATATTTAAAGAAAAAGGAATTTCATATGGCAAATCAATAAAATATACCGATTCAGCGACTTTGGGTACAATATCATCCTCATCTTCGTAATCTTCATGGTTATCTTCGAGGTACCGCTGATAGAGGTTTCGTCTTCCTCTGTTCGATCGACCTGAATTTCTCGCAATGGCCAAAGCTCCATTTAAAGTTTCTTGTTCATTTTCGTCGACCCTTAACTCATTCGTGGCTTCGATGTAACATTTTAATCCGTGAAGATCTTTTTTCGTACTGGTACTGTTCGTTTCGTTTCTAAAACCATAAATCCATGCTAATTTGCAATCGCAGATAAACTTGTTACCTGAAAAACAAAATGAATTTCGTATTACAACTTTTTTGTTAAATAATAATTTTTTTGGAGAAAATCTTTGCATTCGTGATTTATTGCAACGAGCGTCCTGGGAAAATGTTTAAATAAAATCATAAACTCTGATAACGTTCTTTTTTTAATTAGGTGGTGTACGGAGGAAAAAATTTAAATAAAAATGAATAATTTATATGAAATGAGCCCCCAAAATAACGTAAGTTTATTTAAAGAAAGAACGGTTTTTTAAGCATCATTAAAGCTTGGTCAGACATGAGTACATAAATATCCTGTAAAAAAAAGGTCGAACATATCTTGAACGCAACAGGAGAGTAGGTACATTTTTTGTTTGTTGAGCATGAAGGACTCTGTCTCTCTCTCTTTCTCTCTCGTGTAGGGATTGGAAATGTACTCTATTTTATTCTCTTTTCTCCTTTTCAATATAAAAATTTAAATATTCTCTTTTTTCTATTATAAATCAAAGTATGGGATACTTTTTTTTCTTTGCTAAATTTTTAATACTTTATTTCTTTTAATATTAAATTTTCCATCTTGCTCTTTGCTCTATACTTAAAATATAAGCAATGTTAAATGTATTCTTTTGTGAGCAAGTATACATTTACTATAATTTGCTATTCAAAAAGTTAGATTTGGACGTTAAATTTTTTAAATGTCAATTTAGGAAAAATGTTAAAAATTTTTCATGTAAAATAAACCACATATTTCTTTATGTTTATGCATGCTTTTTTTTAAAATAAATGTAAAATATTATTAGACTTGGGAAATATTTGATGGCTGTACGTTTTTCAATTTTTTTAATGCACATACGTTAGTGTACACTGGGAGAAGGTTTCGAGGCAATAAGAATTTTTACATTAAGAAAAATGCTATAAAAAATAGTTTTAGCAGTTTTCCACCAGTCTTTGGATTCAAATCAGATTCTTATAAATAACGAAAATAGTCATCTGGAATCAAAATGAATCCTTTGTCGAACGTAAATTTTTGAAGACCAATTATGATCTTTAAATTTCAGTATCTGTAATAAGATTTTATTTATACAATATCTCTATTTTTTGAGATTTAGTATTTTCATTCTCGAGACTCCATTTTTACAGAATAACGAGAAATTTAATCAGAGTAATTCCACAGTGTGTTCTTTTATAAAAAATTTTAAAGATGAACAGAAAAAAAATGTATTAAAATAATTAATTTGCCTTATTTATATGAAAAATGTCTAAGTAAGATTGGAGAAATTCTTCCTTTCTTTTCTTCAATAAATAAAATATTATTTTTATAAGAAAAAAAGTTTTACATAAAAAAAAAAATTCTATTATTCTCACTTTTATTTTTGTTTTCTTTTTAAAAAACGCGAACAAGTATTGTAACTTATAAAGATATTTCATTTTTTAAAGAAAAGAAAACAGTTTTTCTGACGTTCTACTTAGAAAAAAAAAAGTTAAAACTATTTAATAAACGTAGAATTTTAGCTTCAATTCTATACACGTAAAGTCATTTTTTTCAAGTACTTCCATATACTTGACGTAAAAAGGATGTGAAACTATAAAATATTGATAACGAAAAAAAAATTTTTTTTATTTTATCCATCTAAAAAAAAAACAATGTTATTATCAATTTGACATGCACGTAATTGGTGTTTTTTTTTATGTGTGCCTGCAGACTAGAAAAAATGAAAAAAATTCATAATCTATTATTTTTATGAGCTGCTGTTAACGTGTCAATTGAAGTTTCGAGCTAATATTAGAAAAAAGTCGATATTATCAAGAGGTAAAGGATTGTGCATAAACGAAAGGGATTGGCATTTCGCTAGCTGACAGAAAGAAAATGTCGGATGTAAAAGGATCAAGGACATTCCTGATAGTCTCGTTTTTTTTAAAACCGACATTTTTTTTATATTATTCACAGAATGGAATAAAAATAGAAATTCTTTCTTTACATTTAGAATTATATTTTATTCTACTATTTTTATTATTTGACGTTATCAGAGACAGTGGAGATTAAATTTAACCTGGTCTGTCGATATTCTTTCTAATAAAATCAGGATCAATTAAAATTTTTAATGTCAATTCAGTTTTATTTTTTTAATTGACATTTATACAAATAGAAAAATCATTGAGCTCGAAAAGCTGAAAATATAATACGTATCATTTTTTTAAATTATTAAAAATATTAATAGGTTAGGTAACATCGTCAGTCCATTTTTCTAGGTGTGTGCGGTTACCCGTATTTTTGAGTACTCGACACGATTTTTTCATTTATACCCCAAAAACAAAAGGTCCACAGGTACTATTTTAAATTGGAAATTCCCCTGGCATTACGGTTCTACGAATGCTTCTATTTTGAAAATTTTTTGTTGAACAGAAAAAAATTATCTACTCCAATTTGTTTGCTGTGTGTGTGCGTGTGTACCGTTATAACTCAAGATCCACCAAACCGAAACGCATCGCAAAAGTCAAATGTGTCCGTAAAATTTTTAAAATGTACTTTTACTTTAGAAAATAAAATTACTTTGAAAAATAAAACAAATATTTAGGCTCCAAAGTATAATTTTTGCTTTATTCTGGATGGAATAACTAAATTTTACAAATTTAAAAACTCAGTCGTAACATCCTATCTTAATATGAAACCGGTGTCAAATTCAAGGAAAACCTTGCGGGTTAAATAAGCCATATTTTTTAGATTTTTAGATATTAAATTTTTAGTGGTACCTGAAAATATAAAATATCTATTTTTTTTTAATCTGGAAAAGAGTGTACAAAAATTACTTGATTTTGCAAATAATTCAGGATCGTATGATAATTTTCTTAGCAATACAACATAATTTTATTTTAGAGACCACTCTAAAACTTTGTTAGAAAAATGACGAACAATAGAAATTGTAAAAAAGAGTTATTAGAAATTTGTTAGAAGAGAAACCGAGAAAGAACAAAATCTCAACTATGCTAGTCTATTAATAATATCTTTAAAAGCCAAAATTTAACATTTTTTTCTAAAAATTTTGATAAATATAATGTACATTATTTAATAGAAAGGAACAGCAGAAGATAAATAAATAATAAATAATTTATCAAATTTCCTTTAGTAGTAAAATCTAAAGAGGCTAACGAAATAATAAAAGTTTGACAAAAGCGTTGGTTAAATTATAGTAAAATAGTTGTAAAAAAGACATCAAAGCTTAAATTTAACGTACAACTCACGTCTTGCACTTATACCTTTTTTTTAAAGTTTAAGTTACTTTTGAGATATCTCTTTTTTTTGAAGATATATAAAAATTGATCGTGTATGCGATGCGCATCAATCAACATTTTTAAAAAAAGAAAAAAAATTTTTAAAAAAGGACATAAAATAATTTAATTCGCTGAAATTTAATAATCCTTTATGTATTATAGTAATGGCTGTGGTTTTATAGCCATAAAGTAACATCAAACATGGGGGATAAAGTTAAGTAGTTTATAAAAGGGATTTATGTATTATGGAGTAATTTTCTAACTGTAAATGTACCCGAATGCACTTTATAGAGTAAAATCTGATTAGAGAAAATTAGACTCGTTGGATAAAACAAAAAATTTATTAATCAATATTTTTATTTTTACCGAATGAAAAAATTTTATGCACGAGAAGCTTTTGTATTTTCCCAGCGACACCTTATAACGTGTGAATGTAAGCCGAGTACGTCAGTAACAGCTCCAAACGACTTGTGTTTTATATCATTGAAAATCTTC
Organism: Anagrus nilaparvatae; assembly: GCA_022575985.1. NCBI lineage: Eukaryota > Metazoa > Arthropoda > Insecta > Hymenoptera > Mymaridae > Anagrus > Anagrus nilaparvatae. The sequence continues at coordinate 2,119,888 of JAKSXM010000040.1, read as the reverse complement.
GATAGAAATATATATTCGATAGCAAGTAGAATGAAGGAATAAGGATAATGAGAAAATAACAAATTGTTCTTAATACACGCTCTACATGTGTCTGCAATAATTGTTAATTAAAAGCTTTTTCTTATTATTAGCAATAATATTATTATTTACACCTAAAATAAAAAAATTTTCTCCACAGATTTTTTCTCTCGTTAGGGGAGATTGGGGTTAAATGAAACTTTTCTTTTTAGTTGCTGGGTTGGTTTTGAAATTAAACAAGGTTTGAAATTTTAGATCCTCTTTGATTGATCGATCAACATGATCAACATATGCGGATTTCATTATCTCATTGAAAATAAAGTTGCAAGGGTCATCGGCCACTTTTTCAACTTCGAAAAATTAGGTTCTAATTAAAAAACTTATAATAAGTTAAGTTTTAAAAAAATTTAATGAAATTATCGTCACAAATTCTTAATTTAGTCCATCTCCCTGAACAGTGCAAATAAATTTTCTATTTTTTTTTAATTAGCTTTGATACTAAAACATTAAGACTATAATAGAGTATTTAAGCGAGTATTTAAGTTAATCTTAAAGCATTCAACTCACTGAAATAGATTTTCAATAAATGTTACCAACTTTGATGAAAACTTATAATATCTGATGGTATTATTAGTTTTTGTATCAAGATTATTAATTAACGAAGTCATTAGCGGATGAATGGACTATTGATATACTCTACAAAATGTTTGCAGAAATTAGCTTAATTTGAAAACTTGTTGGTAGAAGTTATGAACCGATTACATTGATTTTTCGAATAATCAAAAGATCAAATTAATCTCTTGTTTTCTTTCAATGTATTTTATTTTTCAATAATAATTCAAAAGAATAGTTTTCATTAAAATTTAGTTTTTGAAAATTCAATGTTTTTTATCCAAAAAGCCGAATTTTCCAATCAAATCCAAAGTATTCAATTTTTCAGCTAGAGCGTTTTTAAGTACTGTAATTCAATATTTTTTCTGGTTTTTATGCTTACCAAAAAAGAAACTTGAGATAATTTAAAACTTTGTGTCATAAACTTAACTCCGGTCGGTATTACGAACTTTCTAAGCTTTTTTGTCAATCTGTACGTAGGTATTAATTTTCCCTATTCAACAAGTGTTATATTTTAATTTAAATTATGCTCGACACCGAACTTTTGTCTGGCAATTAACGGGAATAAAAAAAATCAAATAAAACAGATTGACTCGAAGAGTACGAGTTTCCGTGAAATAAAATAAAAAATTAATCTTTCGATAATACAAAAATCTACCTGTCAGATACTGCGTCGACAAAGTTCAATCTCCTAATAATTCCCAAGGAAGTAGTCCCAGATTATTATTGGTAAAAAATGTGACTTTTGCAATAGTAATAACAATAATGAAGAGACAGTGAAAGCGGAAGGGTATTTAAAAGAGGATAGGGTGTTGCCGACATAACGGCATAACGCACCAGACTACCACGCCTACGTCCCTTAAAATTTTAGTCCCCCTTTTTGAATGATTAAAACCTAATTTAACGACACGCCTACCAGAAAAAGGGAGCCCAGCATCTCTCAGTTCGTCATTACCTATTTCTCTGATTTTCACCTTTTCTGAACTTTCTTTTTCTCTTTTTTTTCTATACATAACGTTATCGCTTCAATCACATTAGCATAAGTAATGGAATGGATTTTCGCTTCTTCATTTCCTTCGATTCGTTGGAATTTCAAACGCGTGCTTAAAATATATATTTTTCTTTTTCTTTTTATTTTTTTAAGAATTCATGACCGTACATACAGATCGGAAATATGTATATAATGTATACATGATTATTTGAGAATTTGAACATTTTCTTTTTCTCTTTTTGGTGATCGGATTACTGACAAAATATCAGAGATTATCCATGTGAATAAACATTTCCTTCTTTATCAATATCGTATTTTGAAGCTGATGATAAGTTTCTATGGAATATTTCTTGTTTCCTTACAAAAAGTTACACTAACCTAAATTTCTTTTTTTGCATTGAATATTAGCTTCGAAAATTCCTAAGATATGCCTCAAATATAAAAAAATTCACGAATGAAAATTCATTTAGATTTCTATCTGTCTATTACAGACATGAAAATTAATTAAGACCAATTTTCTCATGCTAGCAACATTTTTTGAATTAAAAAAAAAAAAAAACTAAAAACAGGAAGTTGAAAAAAAAATGATAATAATACGACGTAATTGAGGTTCATCCATAAAATACAAATAAATTTAATGAGTTTGTAGGGAGATAAAGTAATATTGAGTTAAAATCTAAATTAATATTTGTTGATATTTGTGTAGGTATAAATACACGTAAATGAGATAAAATTTTAGTGGTTGAAAATTATCAACACGATCTATTAATTCGAAATTGTCGATCATCATTTTCGGACGATGATTACACATTCAGAGAGTTTAAATATGAGATTAATTATAGATAAATATTTTATAAATAGAATAATTTATTTTCTAATCATCAATCATTTAAATTAAATATATTTTCTGCTTTTATTTATTATAAAAATTTTTTTCTAATAAATTTTTTCCTTTCCTGAGACTGACGAGGTATCCATAAATCGTTTATTATATATTTTCAGAGTTTTGAAAAAAGTTTGATAGTTTTGACGTGTAAAACCACTAGTTTTAAATATTTTTATGAAAATAAACTTTTTTTAAGTAAAAGTGTCTGTTAAATATCAAATTTGTAAATACGTACGCTGTAAGAAATCTCTTCCGGGTTTTTACTACCCAGATAGTATTTTTTTTGAAACAGTGTAAGGGTTTCTTGGAAGGATGGGAAAATGGATGTTTGGTCAATTTTCGCCCCCAAGGTATATAATAATGTTATCATGTACTTAGGGCACTTACCACAAGTTCTTTTCGACCCAAAATCACGTGCTTATACCCTTGAGAACTTTGAAATTTCCCTTCAGGAGATCATTCAAACCCTAAAGTATCAACTTTTACTTCGGGGTTGTTCACCATGCGATTTTAAAATAATTAAACAAACACTTAAGTTGAAACAAAAAACAAGTAATAATAATAAATTTTTTAAGTAATTTAAAAACAAAAGGAAAAAGCAAAACATAAAATCAAACATTTCGAGATATTAAGTTATATATATGCTACCTACGTGATATGTTTGCACGATCTAACCAGAAATAAACTCAAGTAAAAAAAAAACCAAAACCTGATAGCGTACATAGAAAAAGTTTAATCGTAATTTTCCGCTTGAAATTAAAATTAACCAGAAATCGTATTTTATTTAAAATTTTCCAACGAATGACATGCGTAAAATATAATATAAAATAAACTTGGTGTTCAGTATAAGAATTTTACCAGATTACGAGTGAGATTGAAAATTCTAGGCCCGAGAATTCTCGAATTTTTCGAAAAAACTCTACTTTTTTTGTAAATCTAAGAAAGTTGCTTTTTACAGTGTAGATCTTAAAGATCGATTATTTAAAAATGTTTTATACATTGCATAAATGATAAGAAAGTTTACATAATAATAATAATAATAATAATAATCTTATCATATATTTTTCAGGTAAACAAATTCAGTAGTAGAGTAGAAATTTTATTCATCAAAAAAGCTTTATAGGTATAAACTTGTCTCTTCTTCTTTTCTGTTTGTACAAATATTTTAGCTACTAAATATTTGACGTTATCTTATTGAAACTCATTTTGTATCCCTTTCATTTTCATACTGCCTGTGTATTTACTGATATTCAAATGCAAACTGACCACAAAACTTCTCTCTTTCTCTTTGCAAACACGCCCTTATCGTTTTATTTCTCTCTATATATGTTTTAATTATGCAGTATTAACAAGAACAACATTAAAAGATAAGAAAATAAAATGTGTAATCAATGTCTTTGAATTAACCTCATCAGTACAAAAATAACTTTTTTTTTAAAAGAAACATCAATACAAAAAAAAGTCAACAACGTGAAAAAAAAAAGAGGAACGAATGAGATGACCCTTAATGAAGATCCCAGTGATATTGCACGAATGCTCGTATATAAACTATGGTCTCGTTAGTAAAAAAAAGTCTCATGGTTTTGTAGAATGGGAAAGTTAAAAAAAAAATTATACATTGGATAATTCAGATTATTTTGTGGAGAGAAAATTTTCTTGTCCCGTGGCTGGGTTGTGGTGAATTAACATCAAATAACTACAAAATTTTCAAATAAAAGAAAAAGAAACGTGAAAGAACTTCTAGTTTTTTAACCTGCAACATGGATCCTATTTGGCCAAAGTCCTAACTATTTTTAGCTGAGGCAACAAGGAAGTCGAATAAAAACATTCTTTTTTTTAATTTCTTAATATGGTACTAAAAGAAAGGAAAATGCAATAAAATTTAATTCAATAGAATTTTTAGTTAAAAAAATCATGCGAATTACCCCATGTATAAATTCGTGTATCGAAAAAAGTCCTTGTACGCTTCGCGAGCGGTTAAAAAGAAAAAAAAGGAAATAAAATAAAATAAAATAAGTAGGCACTTGAGAAAGGAGGTTTGCATCCACTTTTTGAATCAAGTACTCAAACAACTCTTCTAATACCTACTATATACCATATTTCTCTTCTTTTTCTACATTCCATAAAGAAGTTTTAAAAAATAGAAAAAACTAGACATCAGTTCACTTACATCCAACTTTATTTTTCTGGTTGTGAAAAAAAAAAATTAAAAGTAATAAATATCGAGGTTTTCTTTTTTCACACTTATATAAAGGAAGAAGATATTTCCAATAAATATATATCATGGATATTACATAAGTGCATTATCATCAAAATCATTGAGGAAAAATTTTTTTCTCAAACGTTATATTTAATGTACGAGATATATCAGTTGAATTATAAATTTTCTTATTTTGCTAAAAAGGATGTTACACATAAAAATAATAGCTGAGTATTTCAATTCTATAGAATTATGTGCTTGAATTTATTAAAAATAAATCGATATACTCGTTTCGTACTTTATTTATCAAAATTCAATAAGAATTTTCTGCCAATAATTCATACCCGTAAAACCTATTTTCCTCTAAAACAGTAATTTTTGCAGACATTTAAAAATTTGTCACTTTGAGTCGAAATGGCCATTTGATTTATTTACTATAACGACGAGAGAATTAGGAAGCATGAAATATGATACCTACACCAAAAAAATTAGAACAATCAGATGTGTTTTGGTAAAATTTCAAAGTTGCAGCGTTATATTGAAGATCGCCTCGAAGATCGCCAAAAAAAACCAACACTGAGTCCGGCGTTTCTAGGCCCTAGAAAGGCAAATCCATTAAATAATAAACTAATTCCAATAAAAAATACAAATTGACGTTCCGAATGTCGTTAAGCCAAACTAATAATTTGTAATCAGAAAATCGAATAAATCAGCTTGCACATATATCAGTAATTTTGTCAAAAAATTAGAAAAATATATAATACCTGAAGATATAAGATTTTCAAATCAGGTATGTTAATTTTTTTGCCTGGAAATTACGTAAAAGAGGATTATAAAAACTAGACTGTGCATATTTTAAATATTTGTCGCAATATCATAAGAAGCTTTTTGAATTAAAGAGGAACTACTACTAAAGACTAATTAAAAAGGTCTTTAAACTGACAAAGGTAAATAAGTAGATGGAAGATGAAAAAAATAACTTTGTTCTTTAATATTAATTTTCTTAATTAAAAGGTTAGAAAAGAATTAAAATTTTAATGGATAACCGTATTAACGAATAAAGTATTGTTGTGTAATTATCGCCTTTAACAGAGTGAGAGAGAAAGCCAAATTTTCTGAAAACAATGAAACAAAAGAGCCTGGCAAGTTAATACTGATTTTGCTTTTATTTAGTCAATGTTTTCTTTGAATAATCAGGATTTTACATTTTCCATTAAAATGCATTTTGATGGATTATAATTAAAATTTATTAAAGTGCTATTGGAAGGGAGAGTTAATTGATGAAATAATGAAATTTCGGTGTATTGAAATATATTGATAGTTGCAGTCATTTTACTCGTGACACATAGCTGACAAATATATTCAGATTACTTGTTCATTTTTTCAAACTTTTAAATAAAGATTTTAATTATATTTATAACCTCTTTAAATTTTTTTAAAGCAAAAAAAACTTTTTTTCAAATAAACAGCATCTTTTAAAAGTTAAATTAAGAATTACATGCTAGAAAATTAATGCAATAAGATTAAAAACTAGTGCATCTGACCTATATTTTGTAAGTAAATATTATTTAACTGTAAATTAAAATTTAGTAATGAAATGCAGTAAATGTTCAAAAAATTTTGAATTTTGTAAATTTCTTTGATATTTTCAATAGCACAAAAAGCTCGGTTGTGTATCGCACGAAAAATCTTTTTGAACTTCCAAAAATATTATTAACATGAAAATATTTAAATGAAAATGATGAATTACATGTATGATAGTAGCGCAAATATTTGAATTTCTATATTTTCGTTGAAAATTACAGAAGCATGAATAACTTTAAATTTTAATTAAAATATGCATATTTAGTAAAATTAAAAAAAAATATTCAAACGCACAATCGACTTGGTCAGTTTATATTAAATAATTAAAAATTCTTCTTCTTCGTTCGCCCTGCACGAAGCCTAAGGATATTTTGGTTTAACATAACAAACCAACCCTTCCGTTTATTACATCCCTTATTTTTTACAAAAAAGCCGCACTATAAATTTTCATCATACCTAGAACCCCTTTCTATAGATCAACAAAACGTCCCCTATTGTTATTATTATTTAAAGTAACTTGGTTTATTAAGAATTCATAGAAGAAAGTTCTTTGTTGGAAAAAAAAATTTTATTACCTCAGGTTAAAAGCCAAGAAAAGAATAGAATTAGCCGTGTAAACATTTGCATTAATCAAGGATTTAATATTAATTTTGGTTGTAATCCAATTTTAATTATTTTTCATGTAGGTCAATTTAAAAATTGTTTAAAATGTTTTTCCTATAGTTAACAAATAATCTGATTAATTTATTTTTTGTTGTTGCATATAAATAAAGATTAAAGCAATAAATCATAAAAATTTATAGCAGCTAACTAATAAATTTTAATTCGCATAATAGGAAGAGACTATATTTTTGAGATTGAATGAGATGAGTACTTTTGTTGTTAAAATAATGTGCAAACAACGCGTTGTTATTTTATTTTTTAAAGCAACGGGTGGTCATTGACTTTTTGAGTATATGAATGATTTATTACATCGCTCATACATGAGGGTTATTATATAAATAATATTTTTTACTTTTTTCATTTTTAAACACATACAGGGGTTCTTGCATTTTGGCTAAACCTATTTTCACTCTATAGAAAAATATTTGTTTTATTATTTTAAAAGGTTTCTCGATGAAAATGATTGTTAATTAATTGGAATTTTTTTTTTAATTCGAGGATTGAGTTACTCGTGTAAACAAGACTTCCATCAAAGTATTCATTGTTCAAATTCAATATGAAAAATTTTAATTTAAAAAAATAAAAAAAAAATTTATCTGCTGTAATAGATACATGATATTTTATTTGCTTTGTCAGACTGCACCGATTGAATTTCGGTTGTATTGCTAATTTTTAACTGTTTAAAATTTAAGCGAAATTCAAACAGAGCAACCTGAATTAAAAAAAATAGTAATGACCAAATATTCATTATAGATGAAAATCTATTTATCTAAAGATAATTATAACAAAAAACTAAAAATTATTTACTCCCACAGAAAAAATAAGATATTACATGAAAAAAGTAAAATTTTATGGAGCTAAGAAATTTTATGGGACTGAGAAATAAAGTTACATCAAATGTTTTGAAACTAGAATTCGCGTGCAAAAAATTAAGTGTTACATTTAAAAAGAAAAAAAAGTACCTCGAGATTTTTAGATGACAAAAATTTTGAAAAAAAATAGGTTTCTAATACCACATTGGTTTGAAGATGTCACCAACGTATACACCCATGTATAATTTTTCAAAAAGCCGAGTTTTTAGCTCCGGGGGTCTAAAAAGGACTTATACGCAAATAAATAAAAAATCAAAATCCACCAAGAACCAAAATTTACATTTTTTATAGAGTTATAGATACTTAAAACAAAAAGTCTTCGATTTTTTAAAAAGTAAAATTTTTGCTTTTTTTATACTTTCTAATTTTATTTTGACTGGGGTAAATAATGCTTCAATACTCGGTTATCATGTAGTTAAATCGCGAATCTGCAACTTATGGCTAAAATTTCAATAAATGTCTAAAGTTAAACAAAAAATTTAATACTTCTAAACAGAGCGCAATAACTGTTTAGCTAAATAAATAAATATGATTTTTGAATTGAAAAAATATTAAAAAATCATGTCAGGCAGAAAAATCTAAAAAAGGTATAAATATGAAAAACAATGGGTAACATAAGTTTGAAAATGTAGGTTAGTTGAAAACAAAGTAAAATATATTATTTCGATAAATCAAATTTCAGTGTATGTGAGAATTCGTTGTTTGACAAAAGGTAAATACTGCAATAAATGATCGCTCTGTACCGTTGTATCGCGTTATATATAACCGAGACCTAAATTTTAGCTTTAATATGTTAGAAAATTGAATTTCAAATAACGCGATGATGGATCCTTTCTAAGCTTGAACAATAATATTTTGGTATTTCTGATTTTCTCTCGTGATATAAGATAGGAATTTCTAAGATTCTAATTGCTTTGATATTGTCGAAATTCCAGAGTTTGCAGAGTTTGAATTTACATAGCCATTCCAAAGTTTATATATTTATGTGTACACATTGCAACTGAAATTAACCAGACAACAATTTATTCATAGCTCGTGTCCTTTATATGGAAAAACAACAACGTTTTAAAGGATTACGTCAAAACATAACATGATCCCAGTTGACACGAGAACTGAATTTCACTGGATTTCGTTTGCATAATAAGGGGTTAAATGATATTATATCCTACTTTTATTCTATTTTCTTTCTTTAAATGTTAAATCAAACGTTAAATACTTACGGTAGGCGCACGTGGGAATCAAATAATTTCAATGTGTGTAATCTAGCATTAACATTTATTTAATTAAAAATAAAGAATTATACTGCCTTGTAAAATATGCGAAAATGGCCCTGTTTGCGGATCGACTATCATCTGCCTCTAATTTTTTGTAAATACAGACTAAAATCTATGGTTGATACCAGGTTTGTATAAATATAGAAAAACTCTGATACCTAAAACTGGATAAGATTTTATAATTTATCCTAAAAGACAGCAATAATTTTATGCTATAAAATCTGGGGATTATTTTTCAGATAGAAGTGAATCGGATAAATTTTCGGGTAAAGTTCGAGTAAGGTAAAAAAAATGTTCAAAAAAAGACTGCAGTTCCAAAATGAATAAAAAAATTGTTTAACCAAAACTCCGAAAAACTCGGGTAACCGATATCCGATATTTCGAATAACTGCAAACCCCTATAGTTGATACGAAATTTATATTCGCTAGATTTTCGAAAATGCGTGCGTAGCAGTTGATGGGGTATTTTTCGAGTGTAAAAGTTAGTTCAAAAGTTGGATCGAAAAAATGTAATCTCTAATAATTTGGATAACTTGAAAATCTGAAAATCCTAGCTCGTAAAATTAAGTTTCTAAAATCTAGGTCAACCTGACAACTATCGATGCCGTTTTTACGTGTTACATAAAAAAATGTCGTTTGAACGATCAGTATGCATAAATTACACCTATATTCAAAAAAAATGTCTTTTTTCAAGTTCCTTTATGCAGATAAGAGAATACAAGATGAATATATCGTAAGTACATTTACTGCATTGACACAGAGTACGATATTTTAGTATTCAGTGGAGATTTTTCTTTATTTATTCTACTTATTTTTCTAATGATTATTTAGTATTTCTGTTAATTTTATGTACTCATAAAACACAATTAATTCATATTATTACAGAACATACATATGCAAATTCCAGTTACGTTACATTTTAGTCGGATTTAACTATTTAGCTATTATTATTATTGCTAGTAAAACTTTGCATTTGAATAAATTACGTACGTATGAATAATTTTTAATTTTTTTATTGTTTATGAACTTACATTGAAGAAAATTTAACATTTTTTTTTATCTAAAAAAAAACTAGCATTTTACTTGTATTTATACCACTGGTTGCGTACATTTTTTTCTTTCTTCCGTTTTTTTTTATACATTCATAGAAAAAAAAAAATGTTTTTTATATATCAGAGAAGATAGAAAATAGAGTATACATTGAAACTTGTATACGCAAAAATGTACAACCCTTATATTATATAAATCGTATAAAATGCAGCCAAGTAATACTTTTTTTTTACTCTGATTACATTTACTTTACATAGATTTTTTTTTTTATATGCTTTTCTTTTTTTGAATATAGCTAAAACATTTATTTCGATTTACCAAAAAAGGTATATACGGTAAAAATTTTTCCTACAATACTTTTATTCGTATTAGTCTTTTTTTTATACATTACTGTTTATTTGAATTGAATTATTTTATTTTTTAAAAAACATAAAAATATATTTTATTGTTAGCTTTTGGATATAGCATGACTCAGTAAAGCAAGGGAAATTGTATGGGAGTTTATTTGTACTACCATTCAGAGATGGTCTAAATGTTTAGAGACTAAAAGTTTCCCCTTTTACTGCTGTAAATCTTCCTTTTAACAAATTTATAATTTTTAAGAAATAATACTCTAGTCATAATTCGATAATTGGTCTGAAGTTGGGAACCGAATAGGGAAAAGATTTACTGTAGGTTTTTTGCAAAAATTGTATCTGAATCTAGCGGCAGTTTTCAATCTCTAGGAGTAAAAAAATTTTTTTCAGTAAGGTTGAGTAATGTTAACACATTGAAAAAATACTCTTAAAAAAAAGTAGTTTTTACTAATTTAAAGGTGTTCTACTCGGTGTTCTATTAGTTTCCAGTCACTCGGGGCCCCATATAAATAGAGCATTTCCCTGTTTGGCAAATTTGCCGATTTCAGGTCAATGCCGCATTTTGACAGAGTATAAGTTAAATAAAATTCTCGATGATAAAAGTAATTGAACACAGTGTAATGTGATCTTGACTTAAACGAATAAATTTTTCATTATTTATTATTCAAAGATCGACGAGTGTACGAGTTCATTAAACTTTGAAATAAATTGAAAATGGGAAACTATCAATTTCATCTTTAAATTCCAAGCTTTTTCTAAATTTTTCTCTTTCTACTGGAAGCTACTTTTGAACGTTAAAAATGTTCATTTCCTTGAAATATTCATTTGGTGCAAAAATCAATCTACAAAGTTTATATTTTTCTATGAAAAGTTTTTTTTGTACACTATTTTTTAACGCTTGTACACTACTAAGTTATTGACTTTTTTGCCAAATATTCTGAATTTCCTTATTATATTGTACTGTCGTCTGCTTTACGATGTAAGCGATCTTGACTTTTAATTTTAAAATACTTGATTTAGGTTAAATTACTTATTTAAAGTGTAACATAGATTTAACTAATTAATTAAACTTTTATTATTTAATTAAAATATTTTAAAACATATTTTATCTATTTTAAGTTAATTTAAGAGTATAGAGTTTCCTGCATAATAATCAAATACTTTTAATTTTTTTTTTTAATTTTCATTCAATCAAAAAACTTTTTTAACATATTAACATGAAAATTAATTTTATTTATTAATTTAAAAAAAATCAATTACTAATTAAAACTTTGTACTAATACGAGTAAATAAATAAATTGGCATATACTAAAATTTAATTATAAACTTTTTATTTAATTAAATTCTACTTATTTTTCATTATTAAATTATAATAATGTGAATTTTAAAAAAATTTAATTATATGCTCAAATTTAACTAAATTGATATTCTTCCTGGAATTAATAACTGTAATTCAATTGTTACTATATTCAAAAAATTGCTTGAATTTTCAAACTTATGTAATATACTTATGTAATGTTTGAGTTATTTGCTTTAATTTTCAAGCAGAATACTTTCACAGACTAGATGTTAATGAATTTTTGAAATACAAGTCTCTCAATGCAGAATTATTGCGAATACGGGGGAGTATTTTAGTCGAATAATAAGGAAACTGAAGTAAAATACTTTTTAGCCTGGTCAAATGTATAGAAGAAAATATTTTTTCTAAATCATATCGAGTTTTCCAAAAAACAAATGATTCGATTAAAATAAAAATAGTTAGTCAAATAATTTTTTGAAAAAGACTGGCAAAAATACTGAATTTTTCAGATTTTATTAATCAATAGAATGTCAGTGTATTTGTCATTTGACTGATTTTCTCTACTAATGGAAAATTGGTTAAGTAGAAGATTTTCTCGGTAAATCTTTATTTGCGCGATTGAAAGCAAAGGACCGTAGTACTTATTCATATCCGGTAGAGAAGCTTCCCTATATTTATTGACAAGTTTAGTATACTTTGCATAATCTAGTGGCTGAGAGGCTTTCGAATAGATATATTTATTGAAATTCGTCGAGGTATTTTTCTGAAATCAATTCAGATAGGTTAACTCTTCTTTTTTAAAAATTAATTAGTTCATTAAATATGCTAAATTATTGTGAGAACTTTTACCGAACTTTTGCATCAATAACCATTACGAAAGATACGTCAAAAATTGACACACTGAAATCGAACACAATCGAAATTTTAGCGGAAGTTTAAACGTAGGCTTAGAGCATGACTAATGAATTACGCATTAGTACATTAAATTTTTTTCTCCCACAACAAAATAACTGCCAATAGTACGTTAACTTTTTTTATCCACTCTGTATTTTTCCCTAAATGCGTACATGGGAACAAATATCAAAAGATATAATAAGTTTAGTTGTATGATTATGTGCAAAATACCGTGAAAAAAGGAAAAGTTTTTTTTTCCTAAAACTTTTTCCCTAACTCCATCATAGAGCTTTTTAATGTATTTAAAAAAAGAAGCTTTAAAAAAGAGATAGTTTTATATTTAGCCAAAATTAAAAGCTCAAACAAAAAATTAAATATTTACTTTAGGTCAAAAAAAAGAAAGATCAGGAGGAAAAAGATCAAGGAAATAAACGTCCTCTGAAAATACTTTTCTCAGGATTTGTAAAGGATTTTCTGTAATTCTAATAAAAGTATCATTTATAAAACTCAGCTAGAAAACATGAAATAGTGGTCAACTGAAATTTCATTTATTTAGACTTGGTATTAACTCGTTTAATTCCATTGTTCTAACTTCAATTTTTGATGTTTATATTATTATTTTTTTTTATTTTATCGGAAAAGTCTTTATAAAACACGCGCTGCTTCTTAACTGTTTTTATTAAAGAAAGGAGAATAGAAAACTTTTATGGCTTTTATTCGATAAATTTATTTATTTTTTGTGCTTTAAGTTTGATATAATATTCAGCTTAATTTTCTGTTTTAATATCAATGATTTTTTTTTTATTAGACAGTGTCTATTTACACTTACCGTTTCCACACGGTTGTTCCATTCTTCAGATAAAATTCAGGGTTTTTCATCTTTTCCGTATGTAACCGTACAAAATTACCGTATATATAACCGTATGAATCGTAGGTTTAATTATATATCTACCGTAAAAAACCGTTTGAAAAAAATTCAAATACTTCAACCGTGTATAACCGTGTCATTATAAATAAATAAAAAAGAATGCCGTGTCCAACCGTATGAAAAATTTATTTAAAGAATCAACCGTGTTTAACCGTGTCAATATAATAAGGAAAAGCTCAGCCGTGTGTAACCGTATAAAAAATGAATTTATAACTACTGCCGTGTTTAACCGTATAAATATTAACAAAAAAGAAGTAAACCGTAAGTAGCCGTATAACAATTAATTTGAAGCATCAACCGTGTTTAACCGTGTCTTTATAAGCATATAATAGATCGACCGTGTGCAACCGTATGATAAATGCTTTTAAAGAATCAACCGTGTCTAGCCGGCCGTATGAAAAATAATTTTAAAGAATCCACCGTGTTTAACCGTTTTAATACAATAAATAACAGCTCAACCGTTTATGACATTATGAAAAATGAATTTATAGCTTCTGCCGTTTTTAACGCTCACTCATGGGGCCTTCGGCCCCCTTTCGTAAAAATAAATTTTAACTAAATTAAATTATTGACAGAAATATTGAATGACAGCACATAAGGGGGCCGAAGGCCCCGTGCGCCAATATTATGCACTTTTAATAATTCTTTTTTTTTAACGGCCGTATTTATACATTAAATTTTTATACGGTTACACACGGCAAGCATTTTTCATACGGTTGTTCACGGTTGATCGATTGTATGCTTATAAATCCACGGTTAAACACGGTTGATCCTTGAAATTCATTTTTCATACGCTTACACACGGCTGAGCTCATTTTATTATATTGACACGGCTAAAAACGGCGGAAAATATAAAAGAAATTTTTATACGGCTAGACACGGCAGAGGTTTGGCTTATTTGTAAGTCACACGGATATACACGGAAAAGATGAAAACCCGTGGATTTTATCTGAGAAACGAAATGCCGTGTGGAAACGGTAAGTGTAAATAGACACCGTCATTTTGACATCATTTTTTTTTTTGTAAATAAAAATTGAAAACATAAAAAAGCATAAGCTTTATGGACTACTAAAAGCAAAATATTTAGTAAATACTTCAAAAGAGCTTATAAATCGTGACTAAAAGGGTTTTTCTCTAGCGTTTACATGGAAAAATAAAAAAAGCATTAAATATTTTACATTTCCGATCGTATTGACACTAAGGCAAAAAGTAAAAGTTTTGTAAATACTTTTTAATTGGGTAGACCAATAGAAAAAATGAAAATATTTGAAATAAAAATTGTTCACTTAAAACTTGAAATCCATAATATTTGCCATGCTTTCAGAGCTTAATTAACGCTCGAGCGAATCAATGAAAAATAAATTTTCTAACGTCGATGCCCGTTGGGGATTATTCCATTTTCTTTTAATACTCTACTCAATCTAACAAAAATTTTTTTTTTGAATATCTCTCTTCATCTTGTTGAGAATAAAATATAAAAAAACGTTAAGGAAAAAGAAAAACGTTTGTAGAAAAAGCGTCTTAAAAAATATAGTATATTTGATCTTTAATAAGTGGATTTTTCTGGGATTGTCATAAGAATAAAAAGGAAAGCTTTTTTATGTTTTTAATGTATGCAGAGAGAGAAAAGTAAAGAAAAAAAAATTGATTTAATTAAAATTATAATATCAACATTACGTTTCTCTTTATCGTAAAATCCTATAAACTTTTCTTCGGAAAAGGAGTTTTACATTAAATTTATACTATTCTACAAGTTTTTTTTGATACGAGCATTATTATTACATGAGTAATAAACCTTTATATCCTTTATATTTTTTTATGACGAATCTCGAAAGGGGTTTTTAAACTTATGCGTGTATGTGAGTGTGGGTGCAATAAAAAAATATATTGTGTTTATGTAATTGGGATATTAAAATATTTTATTATTTTACTATCATTATTACCTATCACACTAAACTTGGGGTAAAAGGTTTAATTTGGGGTTATTTGCCTGAAAATGAAAGGATAAAAGTTTAAGTTTTTTAACATCTTGCAGTTCTTTAATCTGCTTGCGAATATAAAAAGATTTGAGCACAGTTACGAGTGTCAAATAGAGACGAAATCGACAAATTACAAACTTTAAACTGATAGATAATGAAACGCACAAAGGTATCAATTAAAACCCTTCAGACTCTGTTAAAAACCTCTTTGAATCTAAATGAGCACGAGTTAGCTATAAAAAAATGTACCAAAGCACCCCGTCCACCCTTAAGTATATCTAAAATTACAAAATTATCTTGTACTATAATAATTATAAAATGTTAATATTTTTATATTTTATATACAGACTACTTATTATAATAAACGAGCTTAATTTTCTTTATATGCTCATATAAAGCTTTATGTGTACTTATAAAAATATATATATTCAGCAGATTTTCTAGAGAAATCCATTATTTTATATTATTTATTGGTTCTTTTTCTTTGCCTTTTTTTTCAAGAGAAAGAAAAACTTGAATATATACACTTATATACTTAATATTTTTCTCAGTTAGTTTTTTTTGTCCCCAGATGGTTATATACTCATTGTTGAATATACAAAAAGAGAGAGAAGAGAGCATTATATGTAGAGCTCTTTTAACGACGATCTACGGTTTTTCTCTAGTAGCGCATATATATGCAAACGGGATTTTGTACAAAATACTACTGACACGCGATATAGGATCAAAAAAAAGGAAAAAAAGTAGTGGAAAAGGAAGGGTTATACTGGAGTAAAGGGGATGATATATAACTAACGAATAATGAGACACATATTATTATGTAAGAAAGTAAGAGTTGTGACTTGGAACCTTTTTTACAGGAAATCCGCTTTTTTTCAAATTATACCTATATTTCTCTTTTTTATTTATTTTAATTTTGTTTATTAATTTTAGATACAGTTCAACTTTTCTTTACAAACAGTATTTTCGTTTAATATCGATTTTCTATTAAATTGTTTTAATTATTATTTTATTACTTTTTCCTACATATTTTAATTATTACAAAGTTAAGAGTAATTTAATTTTAAAATTTTCCATTTCTCAAAATTCTATTTAATATTTATATTATATAGAAACTTGTTGAAAGAAAATTATATTAACTAACGTTGAAAAGAAGCTTGGGGATTTGAGAGTAAACAAATTCTCATATTGAATTATTGCCCAGTACATCTTCTAAACATTATTTTAATTATTTTAATTATACTCATAGAAACCTAACTAAAAGGACGAAAGCTATAATGTCAAGAAAATGTGTCTTTTAAAACAGCTGTTTGAGAAGAGAATGTTAAGATAAAATGTGTCAGTAAGTAAATAACGTAGCTAATACTTGCTTTAAGAAAATAAATTTTTATCGCAGAATTGGAAAACAATATTACAATTTATCCAAACTCCAAAAATGTATTTAAGGCCAGAGTTTCAAAGCTCCAAACATAATTAAGTTTCTACTGGATTACCAACTATTCAAGACACTAGTCTTCTGAGATCCCTTCACCTGAAGCTGCTTATATACACCAGCTTTTAATCCATTTGTCTAGAATACAAAGCCGCCTTAACTATTAAAAATTTAACATCCACTTCTGTACAAGAAACAAATGAAGTTTTTTTACCGAAACTTAACTAGACAAGATTTTAATCGATCAAAAGTACATATGCAAAATCCAACATGATGAATTGTTCTAATACTATCAGTGAACATTAGGGTGATAAAAAAAAAAAGTGCTTGAAATTAGCTTTTCATGGAGTATTAGAGGTCGCGCAAGTCTCTAGAAGCTTTTTCAAAATTGAAAAATAAGGGCAACTCACAGTGGATTCACAAAAATTTTTTAAAAGGCTTTAAATATACCTAGGGATACGTTTTTTTGGTTGCTGGTTTCAAAAATCATGGTACGAGAACATAAAAATGTGTTAAAAACCCCTAAATTCGCGAAAAACCCCCTTTCTTTAGGGTAATTTTCTCAATTTTTTGCTAAAAATTCATAAAAAATCAATGGGAAACTGTTATCTTAGTTAGTTCTCTAAAAATGTGATTTACTAATTGCATATTATATGCAAATAAAGTATTTTCTTACCGTTTAACCCCTATATTAAGGTTTCAATTAGCCCAAAATAAGGTTTGAACTACCCCAAATATAAAACCAAAAACAAGTTGTAAAAAGAAGGATCAATAAATAAATTAAAATAAATATATTTTGATTTAATTAATTAAAAATATCAAAAACAAAATAGTATAATTTGTTAAATTTGATGTTTAACAAAGTTAAAGCTACCGAGGCAAAAATTATAATTAAAAAGATATTGCAAACCACAAATTGATCATGTTGGCCTTCGAATAAGTAAGCGGAGATTTTTCGTAAAGATTACCCTTTTAAAGGGTAAAATCTAATAGTTTGATAATAATGCATGGGTAGGCTACTGCAGTTTTCAACGTTTGATCTGTCACCATTTTTATATATTGATATAAGAAAAGAGTATTTTCAAATTGGAGGCGATTGGAGGAATATAAAGAATTTCGAAAGATTCCTATAGAATAATAAAAATAATAGTAAAATTAAATAATTGTAACATGATTCAAAGATGGATTTTGGTATAAAATCTAGGCAAAAAAAATTAAAATTTTTTAATTTTTTTCCAACTTTATGAAGGTTGTTAGCTGCAGCTAACATTTCAGCATTCTACTTATTGTTAGTAGATTAATATTTCTAGGATTGAAAATTTAATTGAAAATGTTCTTGAAGATCATTAATATAATAATTTTTTCGAATATCAAAAAAGAAGAGTAAAATTTTTTTCTATAAACTGTTCCTAGAGTTTAATAATAATTTCAAAATAATAATTTCTTTTTCTTACATAATTCAAAAACTTAAAATCTTTCCATTATTTAAAAATAAAAAAAATTGTTCAAAGAAAAAAAATGAATGTATGTTAATAACAGTTTTTAATAACTACAACAATTATATTTAAACGTTTATTAAAATGAAATGTTGAGCTTTTTTATTATACTTCTTTTCTTTTATATATTGCAGAAAAATTTAACAATTTCATCTGACTGACGAGAAGAGAAGAGATGATGTGCGTTTGTGTATATTTTTTTATTCATAGTTTTAGTTTTTTTTAATAAGTAGCCAGAAAAAAAAGTAAGAGAAATAATAGAAGCCGTAGAATATTTTTTACATTTGTTCATAGTAAAAAAAGCTTGAAACGAAGAAAATGAAAAAAATTTCTTTTTTTAAACAATAATAAATTTCTATTAGGGTGTGCATAAAGTTACACAGAAAGCATCTAAATTGAATTATACATCGAGTAAATAATTAAGAGATGTAAGTTGTGTTACTTGTTCATCTTACAGCCTGTTAAAATTGTTTTATTAATTAAATTTCGTGTTTACTCTAACTACATTACTCTGCATCTAGATCAATTTGTAGAGAAGTTAGTTTTAAACTTTGGTTCAACTTGCGTATTTTGACGCCATTTATTAATTCGATCAATGATTTAACGATATCTATTTTAATCAAAAATATCAAATATTTAATTTTATAATTTAATTAGAGCATTAATATTTCCAATATTTTTTTATTCATTGACATAAATGACCTCGCGATTGAAATAAAAAATATTTTTTAATAAATTTTTTTTCCACGTTTCAATCAAATGCTAATTTAATTTTTCACATTTTATAATAAAATTAAAAATTCTTTTTCAGACGTCAAATTTGAAATTTTTAAATAATCTATCAATTTTTGTCTTTATAGGGTCAAGGATGGGGTGGTGGACATCGATGCGGTTTTGAACACCCAGCGTTATTTTACCAAATAAGTAAGATAGAAATAAAAAAAAAGATATATTATTTTTAAAAAAATATTCTTTAAACGGTTACTTTCTTTGCTATATAGTTTATTTGGAAATCATTAATTATTTTTAATAATAAAACCCTGAATCAAAATAGACTACTTGATATGGTATCGATTTTTAAGAAAAATACTAAGGATACGAGATACATAAAATCACTATTTTGTTTATATTTTTTTAATAATAACAACTTTTTTGCATTTATTTGATTAAGTAATCATCAAACATTAAATTTATAACAAAGAAAATTCATTTTCTTCCTTTTTTATGCGTTTAATTAAGATGTCTAAGAACCCATCTTAAATATACTTAAAAATGTGGTTTTGGACATGTATTTTATTCGAATGTCCAAAATAGCATACACGGATTTTAGTTTTGGACATATGATTATTTTGTTAAAGATAAAGGTAATATCTCTATTCTTAACAGTGTCTATTTGTTATATATTGTCAAATTTAAAAGCAAATATTAAAAAGTATTACAGAAAATCTAATTTAGAAACATTAAAAATTTATTGCCAATTGGTAATGCAGTGATGTCGATTAACGAGAAGAACTCTCACTACTCCGGCTATAGGTTTCTTTATATGTTGGTCTTTTTTTTTGTTTATTTACAATTAATTAGATTAAATAAAAAATTTTAATTAAAATATTTTCTTATTCACACCTATACTCGATACGTCGTTTGTAACATGAACTTTTACATTTGATTAAAAATTGCTAATTTTAAACATTTTTATTTAAATAGTTATATTCTTATTTCAAAATTAATTAACAATTAATTGAATGCCATTATATATTATTATATTTCTTATAATTTTTCTGATTATTATTTAAAAAAAATGTATTATGTAGTTAGTTTTAAGAATGGTGTCCAAAACCCCATAAATTTCATGTCCAAAACCCTGTACTTAGTGTCCAAAACCCTGGTATATTATGTTTTCTCTACTAGAGCTCTCTTTAAAATTAAAATATTTATAGTATCTGGCAAACAACCGTTTATTCCTCAAGAATTATGTTCATTATTGCTATTTAAAAAGTTATTACGTTAAAAAATACTATGTTTTTTATTTTTATTCCTTAGTAAAGTCACGAATTTCCTTAAAGTGTGCAAAACCCCATCCTTGACTCTATACGAATGAGTCCGGGTAAAAATAACGTGGCTAGACAAGTTGACCTATCTGTTATTTTTTCCATCCTAAACTCAATTGAAGATATACTACGTAGCCATTATTCTATAAATGGAAAACCCTTAGGTACTAAAAATAGTCCAAAAAAATCGAGGATTTTAAATTAGAGATTACAAATCTCAATATTTAAAATTTTCCTACAAGATATTTGGCCTGGCAACAGTAGTAGTTTCATTTCTGAAGAGAAAGACTCGAGTATAAATTTGCATTAATTTAAACATTTATGATAATAAAAAAACGTAAAGTTTAAAATTTGATAAAGATTAACTGCATAATATTTCCGAATTAAAATGTGTAAATCTGTAGAGAAAGTCAAATACAGAAAAAAAAATGAAAAACATAAAGTATTACATAATATATCATTAGTTATTCTCATCAGTTGTTTTAGTTATAAGTACACATTTTTTTTCATAAAAAAAGTTTTTAATTTTTTCAAACTCACGTTACAATTTTATATTTTTTTACGAACTGAGTTGTCTGCAAATATATGCTAAAAATATAAATTTTAAACTTTTACTCAAACTCGATAATCTATGCAAATATTTAATTTGTAACTTAAAAAAAAGTTTTTAAATAATTTAATGCACGAAAAATTAACTATTCTTATTTATTTTTCAAGTACTCGCTAATCGATTAGCTGCTTTAAAAACTAGAGGCTATTTTAATGTTTAAAACTGAATTTTTGAGTATTTTTTTAAAATTTGATAGCTACTATACTAAATTGGTAACATAATAAAGATTATCTATAATTATTAAACGTTGCTTTGATTATTCCCAATTATTCGCAGCGTCTCTATAAATTGTAATATTAATTTGGCTTTTCATGAAATCAGATTGATTTACATCAGGTATTAACGTTATTTCGTATACTAATAATTGAAGGATTATTTATACAAAACAGAATTCAGTCGTTAATTAAATTCAATATTAAATTACTTCAAATATTGAAAATTGGAATTTATTAATTTTCCGCAGACTTTACGAATCTCTCCATAGCTGGAAAATATTTTCGGTTAAAAAAGTCTTTAAAAATTTAGCTTGAAAAATATTTTCTTAGCATTTTTTTTTCGCTGCACGTCTAGGATTTAGAATACTTCATACTCTGTTCAGTATTGAGTTCAGGTATTTGGCCAAAAATTCTTTTAATGCTTAGATTTTCTCTAAAAAAAAAAAGGTAACGTAAATATTTAAAAATAAATAAAACTTACCACCAAGATAGAGTTCACTTTCCTTAGGATAGAAATGCGTGATAACATGTTTGACATCATCAAAATTGATAGTCATAAGATTGTTATTCCTGAAGTCCAATGAATTCAACGACATCAACCCAGCAAGTACGTCGGATTCTAATTTAACAAGTTTATTCACACTGAGGTTAAGTCGTCTAAGATTCTTCAATCCCTCGAATGCTGATACTGATATTTCTGATATTTTATTATTCCCTAAATCAATTTCTTGAACATTTATCAATACAGAAAATACCTTTTCCGGCAGTTTCTCGATTGCATTATTACGTAATCTGAGGATTTGTAAATTGCTCAGTTCGTTAAAGCTTTCTTTTGTTATCCTCGCCACTTTGTTGTCATTGATTTCTAGTTCAATTAGGGTTGGTAAATGTTTGAATGCGTCGTCACTGATTTCCGTCAATTCATTCGAATTGATACGAAATTTAAGAATTTTCGGTACCTCGTAAAACTGATTCGTGTTGATATCCGATATAAGATTGTTATCCAGCACAAGTTCTTCGAGGTTCTTCAAGCCTTCGAATGCGTGCCAGCCTATCGAATGGATGTAGCTTCTGTTCAAATAAATATGCGTCAACGTTGGCATTTCAGCAAACGCCTTACTTTCGATGGTATTCAAGTTGCCATTATGAAATCCTAACTTCCTTAACATTCTAAATTGTTTTAACATGTTTGTTGGTACTTGATTTAGTTCTCCCTTATTTTTAACATCGAATGCCAATTTTTGTAAATTTATTTGCGACTTAAAGATACCCCATAATGGATGAGTGACGTTGAATTTTTCTATTATTAAACAGTTGGCAGATTCGGCTTCGTTCTCGCCAGCTTCCGGTGCCATACAAGTACAATAAATTGGTGTTTCGCTCAGCTTTATATTACATGGATTTATTTCTGTGCTGTATTCTTTGTTTACATTTTTTTTACGACTATTACTCTTTTTACATAATACTGAGTCAACATTTATCAAGATAAATATTGATAATAGCAATATCGCTTTATCTTTCAGCAAGATCTTCATCATGTTTCTGAAAATTAAAAAGAAATTAATAAAATTAGTAATGAGTTACTGCAAGCTTGGCAAAAAGATCAAATTATAAAAAGAGATTCCATTCATAGACCCTCAGGCAACATAAATACTCTCTGGGAGAAAAAGAAAGGGTTTTCACTTTTAAGAGCGGAAGTTTTTATTCAGCGCTTACAAAGGATAGTAGAAGTGTATATCTCATTCAAGAATAAATTTTTAGTACATAAACACGCAAACGACGATACTGATTTCACGCCTTGTACATACTTTTTTTTTCCAGTCTGGTCACGATATATTATAAGTGTATATAAGTTTGCTTCAACGAGCCAGAAAATTTCTCTACGTGATGCAACACCTTTTTTTTCTTTAAAAACATTATAATAAAAAAATTATATAACTTCTTCTTATGTATATGTGTAAAATTGACAACGACAAGTGACACAAAGAGATTTCTCGCTCCTGCTCTGTAGAAGAAATAGTATATTAAGTATCAAGGGCGTAAAAGTTTCGGCACTAGCGTGAGCACTAGCACGAGTGCTCGGCGAAGCCGGGCATGAGTGATTTGTGTTCACGCTCGTGTCTAAAGTATTTCGCCCATGAAACTTACACTATTTTTTGCCCCCCTAGGCGTAGAACGAGTTCAGAAAATTCTTTACGCACGAGTTTTACGCTCGGGAGGGCAAAAAATAATTTTTTTTTTTTATATACTTGGGATGGGTGAGAGAGTGAGTTCACAAGAAGGAAGGTATTGAAGTGTGAAATTAAAACAAAATTTACAAAAAATTTTTGGTAAAAGATTTTTTTTTATATTATTATTGCTTATTTTTTTTATTCTTGCCAAAAATAAATGCAAATTTATTACTACAGTTTGGCACATCTTTTAAATGTTATTTATTTTTAATTTATTGCAACTTTACTTTTTTCCTTCTAATTTTAATGCATTTTATAAAATTTTGATTTTTTTAAAATATTGGTAGTAGGATTATTCCTAGTCAAGTGTTGACCTATTTTAAAAAATTTTTTAATTTTCTTTTCTAAATAAATATAAAATACTTGCTTTTTTTACTAAATTAAATACGTAAAATATGTGCTGCACGCCTTAAACATGCAAATTTTTCATTTATTAAAATAAAGTTTCTTAAAAGCATTTTATAAACTTTTTGAACTTGCAAGTTCTAATTTCTCTTTTATGAACTTAAATTTTAAATCGTTGTTATTTCTTCCTAAAGATGTATTGGCACGCTGGTGTACCCACTAGTAAATTTAAATGGCGCATCCTGCTGTTTGAACTATAAAGCTGGCAGACCCTACGCTTCGAAAATCGGGCTCCGAATCTTAAAAACGGAAAAACTACTTTTTTTAGAGCGTTTTCGCATGCACCTCAATGGACACCTTAAAAATATTTATTATTTGCCAGTTTTTGGCCCTAGAGTCTTAAATTAATCAATTTTTGACAAATGAAATTAATTTTTAATTAATTAAGGGTAAACCAGGGGGTGTAAGCCACCCCTAAAATGGCGTTTTATGGAAAAATATATTTAAGAGATGATTTAAATCCTCTAGCTAATAAAAATTAGTTTTGGGCCAAAAATAGGCCACACTTCGAAGTATTTCCATTTTTTTTAAAATAAGGGTAATTAAGGATACTTTAACACTAACACAGGGTTAAATAAAATTTAATATTTTGAAACAGAACATTAACTAGGGTGATTGTACCATTGAGTGACTAAAGTTTTCCTTATTACAGACCACTCGTCTACCAAAAGAATAATATGGTATTGGACATTAATTAGGGGGTGGTCACTAATTGGCACAGTCACCCTAGTAAAAAAAGAAATTTGTAAGAAAAAATTTTTTGAAAGATTTTTTTATAAAACGCTATTTTAGGGGTGGTTTACACTCTCCTAGTTCCCCCCTAATTATTTAAAAATTAATTTTAATTGTTAAAAATTGATTAATTAAAAAATTTAGGTCCAAAAACAGGCAAATAATAAATTTATAAGGTTTCATTGAGATGCGTGTGAAAATTTCCTAAAAATGGGGTGTTTTTTCCGTTTTTAAGGATTGTGATCTGGAGTTTCGGAATCAATGACTCAAGAAACCTAGGGTATATCAAATCTCCAGCCTTACATGTGTTCAAACAGCAGGATTTTCTATCTCAGCCTTAGAGCTCTGCATCTTGAAAGCAACAGAAATAAATCCTCGCACTATGAAAAATATAGAGTATTGCCAAGCTATGCGAAGTTGACGCAACCTAAGCGCGAAGGTAAATACGGCGAAGCGAATATTTACTTGAATCAACTTAAACAGTGACTTGACGGGAGATCCCGTGATTCAATTGAAAGCAAGCTTCTTTCAGCAAAATATTAGCTTGATACAAAAAATGTAATTGGGCTATTTTAAGCTAATTCGAATTTGTTATATCCAAATATAACATTGAAATAAATTCAAGCTTATCTTAGACATAAAAAAAATATAGTACAAGCCCGTAAATATAATATACTCTCTGATTTAGGGAGTTATAACTCCCTGAAATTTCTGTCATCTCCTCGAATACCTTCGGGATGAAAATAGACCGTACGAGGGAAAACTAATATCCTGGAAGTGAAATTTTTAATTTTTCATCCTAAACAATTTTCCAATTTTCCAATATGGCGGACTAAAAAACATGAAAATAGAAACTTTCTACATTGCCTGGGGGTTTTCGGGGTCGAGAAAAACGTTTTTATAAATGAAAATTTTAATTTTTTTGCTCCAGCATATTTTCCAATTTTCCAATATGGCGGACCAAAAAACATGAAAATAGAAACTTTCTACATTACCTGGGGGTTTTCGGGGTCGAGAAAAACGTTTTTATAAATGAAAATTTTAATTTTTTTGCTCCAGCATATTTTCCAATTTTCCAATATGGCGGACCAAAAAACATGAAAATAGAAACTTTCTACATTACCTGGGGGTTTTCGGGGTCGAGAAAAACGTTTTTATAAATGAAAATTTTAATTTTTTTGCTCCAGCATATTTTCCAATTTTCCAAGATGGCGGACCAAAAAACATGAAAATAGAAACTTTCTACATTACCTGGGGGTTTTCGAGGTCAAGAAAAACGTTTCTATTAATGAAAATTTTAATTTTTTTGTCCCAGCATATTTTCCAAATTCTTCAAGATGGCGGACCAAAAAACATGTAAATAAAAACTTCATATAAAAACGATTTTATCGACCTCTAAACCCCTTGGCAATGTAAAAAGCTTATTCTAAAATGTTTTTTGGTCCGCCATATTGGAAAATTGGAAAATATGCTGGGGCAAAAAAATTCCAATTTTCATTCGTAAAAACGTTTTTCTCGACCTCGAAAACCCCCTTGCAATGTAAAAAGCTTATTCTGAAATGTTTTTTGGTCCGCCATTTTGGAAAATTGGAAAATATGCTAGGGCAAAAAAATTAAAATTTTCATTAATAGAAACGTTTTTGTCGACCTCGAAAACCCCCAGGTAATGTAGAAAGTTTCTATTTTCATGTTTTTTCGTCCGCCATATTGGAAAATTGGAAAATTGTTTTGGATAAAAAATTAAAAATTTTTCCTGCAGGATATCAGTTTTCCCTCATACGGTCCATTTTCATACCGAAGGTATTCGAGGAGATGATAGAAATTTCAGGGAGTTATAACTAATACGTAAGTCAAATATATAGTTACCGGATTCAACCTAATATTAAGTTGACCTGAGTCTAAAAGACAGCTATTTTAACAAATATACGTCAGCTGACTCAAGGTTGGGATGCATTGATTTAACCCCGTTAACTTGAATCAAGGGATTATTCACTTTCGAGGACTTAATGGGTACGAAGTTAATATTAACTTCTTAAAATTTTATTATTTTTTATAGTGCGGCAAAATATACTTCCGAAACTTACAATCAGAATTGACAATTAGTAAAATTATTTTAACATGGAACATGTTTATAGGGAGGGGGTACTTCGGAACTGGAAAATTAAGGGGGGGGTCAAATATGCCCCATTTAAGGGGGGGGGGGTCAAATATGTCCCATTTAAGGGGGGGGGGGTGTCAAATTTATCCCATTTAAGGGGGGGGTCAAATATGTCCCATTTAAGGGGGGGGGGTCAAATGGGACTTGGAATAATTTCAATTTTGGGACTTAGAATAATTCGGGTTTAGGGACTTCGAATATTTTTGATTTAGGGACCTAGAATAATACGCGTTTAGGAAATCATAATAGTTTGGGTTTAGAATCTTAACATTTAGTAAAGGTGATAATTACAAATTATAAAAATAGGAAATTGTATTTTTTTTGTGTGTCTATGCTGTAAGATTACAGATGTAAATGTAAGTAAACATGTTCCATGCATTTTGGTTGTGTGTACACAAACCGGTTATAAGTTTTTTTATATAGATTCAAGAAGTCATTTTACTTTCGAGAAATTTTTCAAGAAGGAATTGTTATGAAACGAAACTTAAATAGAAAAAAATGATCGAAGTTATCAACTATAAAATATATTTGATTATTTTAAATAAAACATACTATTGGCCCAAAATTTTGAAAACCACCGATTGTACTAATTTAGAAAAGATATTGAAAAGAAAATTTTCGTTGTATTTTAAAGTACTAAGAAAAATTAAAAAGGTTGAATATTTTGAGCAGAAAATATAGAGAAAGTTTTGAATTTGGTAAAAAAATAGTTAGAGACTATAGAGCGAAGAGAAACCTGAACACAAAAGCTTGTATACCATGTGGATCAGTCCATAAAGAAAATAATTGTTCTTTTTTTTTATTTTAAGCAATAAGAAGAAAAAATAAAAGGAAAAAAAAGTTATATTCTTCTCATCTAAAAGTTTTATGTATGCGGAAACTAGAAAATCTTTGAAAAATTATTCTTTCGAGTGGAAAAAAGTTGATATTGAAAGTTGGTAAAGCGTATGAGATACTGTACACTCTCTATTTTTGAAGAAGAAGGAAAAAAGTTTATTTTGTCCCAGCCTTTCCTCTTCTAAAGGATTTATCTTTGAATGATTAAAATCTTAATTATCGCGTCGTAATAGATCACTTTCCGTGATAAATGATATGAAATATTTAAATAATATCGTAATTAAAAGTTTTAAATTAAAAAAGAAATATTTATATTTAAAAAAAATTTTATCGAAACTTTGCATAAAAGTTATTAAAATCAAACATGTACAATATATGAAATAAAATTTGTACCCCGAGGCATGTTTATATGGAATTTATATGAAATTTGACTTGTGTGCTTTTTCATCTGCGTATCGATCAAATGACAAAAAGGTAAAGGAGATATATTAAAGAAAATTTAGCATGAAATTTTTATTTAATATGTATTAAATTACCTAAATATATTAAATATTATCTGCAAGAAATATTGAATTTGCATTTTAGAGTCGTTTCACGCTAAATCCCTAATAATATCATTTCTTTTCAAATAAATTCAATCTAGTTGTTACTTATGCTTATTGTCAAATTGGTCCTAAAGAGCACTAAAGTTATTACTAAAAAAATTATTAAATGTCAATAGAATCTATGCTAAAAAACCAATTAACATAAACTTAACTCAATTTTCGAAAAAAAAGATGAAAAAAACAAGATCT
Source organism: Anagrus nilaparvatae (assembly GCA_022575985.1). Lineage (NCBI taxonomy): Eukaryota > Metazoa > Arthropoda > Insecta > Hymenoptera > Mymaridae > Anagrus > Anagrus nilaparvatae. Next base: position 2,091,323 of record JAKSXM010000040.1, on the reverse strand, counting down.
TACATGGGTCGACAGAGGTACCAATCAAAAATTTAATCAATTAATTAAATTACTTTGAATATTTATTTAGCCTGAGTATATTTACTTATCGTTGTTTAAATAATGTCAGCATCTAAAATTTAAACAACTCATTAAACAAATTAAATTTCCTGTTTATAAAAATTGTTGAAAAAATTAAACTTTTTTAAAATAAAAATAAAAAAATCAATCTAACAATTTTAAGCCAAATGTAAACACGAATACATTCTCATTTATTTTCTCATTATCTGTTTTGAATTTTCTCTGTGGTTTTACATCTCTCTAGTTGTATCTGATGTATATTTTGTCAGTGGAATGTTTTTTTTTATTTTTTAAAACCTCCAGCTCGAGTCTTTCTTTTTTAAATATATTTTACATGTGTTTGTTTTCGCATTGCGCTTTAAAAACATCGGTATGTCGAGTATTTGCGGGCCATTAAAACTTTATCGGCGAGTTAGATGAAGTGACTTGTATACGAGAGATAGAGAGAGAGAAGGAAGGAAAAAATACCACAAAGATGAGTTTATATATTTGTTTCATTTATAGCTACTTTTTATTTACTATATTTTTTTTCTCAAATACCAATAATTGAAAGTTCTCTAACGCGGTTATCTTCGCTTTTTTTTTCTTTTTCTAAGTGATTTCTTATGTTAAGGGATTTTCTGGATAGACAAGAAAATGAAAATTTTTAAACTTGGAAAGAAACTTTTATTTTTCTATTGGCAACTTTCTTATTACATCGTTTTTTAAATCTATTTAAAAAACATTAAAAATAATTTTTTTTGAAATAAATGCGGTTTTAATTTTATATTGATTAATTGAAAATATTTCTCGTAATTTATAATTTAATTGATTTTAAGAATAATTTAGTTTTCAGCGAATAAATTTTAAATTTATATAATATGCTCGAGTTTTATATGATTTTTAAATATTTCATTTTCAGGAACATTACAAAATAGCAACTTGTTTTATTAAATGTTTTTACAGTTTGTCCAGATATTTTAGCAATTTATTTAAGAGTTTTATAAGTATTTGGCGGAAAATTTTTTTTAATCTGTTAATTATGTTATCCCCGTGCTTACACCTCAAGCACAATCTAGAATAAATGTGATTATTTTGTTTTCTATTGTACTACTCCATTAAACTCCTTTTGGAGCAAAACAATGGTAGTTAAATACACAAGTGCAGAAAGAGCTTTGAACTTTGAAATAATACTGAGAAAAAACAAAGAGTCAGAGACTGTTAAATTTTCTTTTTCACCATTATCAAGTTGGCTTAAAATCAGTTTAAGTATCTCGTGTTAACTTTTCTGCGTATTTGAATGAAAATTTCACACGGAGTTGAAAAGAGTCGCAAATTTTTTCAAAATAAATCACAAAACCCTTTGCTATTTTATTCAATCCTCAGAGATGAATTTTTCTAATGGTCTATTTTTAATCAAAAGGCTCGGTTTTTGATAAATAGACAAGTGGTGTCATTAGCAAGCACTGTAAAATTCAAGTAATACATATTTTTTTTAAAATTAAAATGAGATAAACTGTTAAAATTTCTCGTTTAAACCAAAAAGATTAATTAATAAAGTTTGATAAAGAAAAGAATTGATTATTTTAATCCGCATAAATTTAAATATAAAATTTCATGTAATAACTAATAGTCCATTAAAACATACTAATTGTGCAGCAAGTATTATACACTTATAATCTAAATCAAGAATTAAAACGACACACGAGTAGTGCAATAACTAAGCGAGCAAATCAGTCTCATTTGTTTTAGGTTATGTTATTATAATATTCGCAAGATAAACTTTCCATTTATACAGTCAAATAAACTTCCTTTTCTTTCTCTTTCGCTCGCTCCTTCTATCGTGTTCTGTGACACTTTAATCCTTTACCGATTATCGTCCCTTGTACTTTTTTGAATGAACGTTGAGAGGGCACGCAAACTACATAACTGCCTTTGATATACTGCACATATTTTTCTCTATAATTTGCGATAACTTGTGAACACGTATATATTTTCTTCCAAGGCTACTTTATATGCAAAAAAAATAACAATTTTAACTTATACACTTTTTTCATAATTACTTATTTTCTTACTTGTCAAATGATTTATGCCATTTTTAACATACATGAGGGAGACTCGCTGAAAAGCTTTTTTCCTTTCCTCATTTTCAAACAAACAAGTTTATTAAATTTTTTTCATTAATATTCAAAATTAAACCCAATGGCGTTACTCACTTTTAGCTATGCAGATGTTTCTCAACTTTTGAATTATTACATCTTTGGATTTTAAGCCACAACTAGCGACATCTGCTACTGTGCACTTATTTCTTATGTCAAACTGACAGTTACTTTTACTCCAAGTTTAACTATTCATTTCTCAAACTATTTACAGGGTATATTTCATTTTAAAATGTCTATTTTACTCAACTCTAGTTGATTTTACCTTTTGTTTTTAGATTTTTATAAAAAGTAACTACTAACGTTTTTTTTCCTCTAGACAGGCAAGCAAAAGAAAAGTAGTGGAAAAACTTTGACAAAATTACGGCAGTAAAAATTTAGACTTATTGGTAAAAAATATTCAGATGGAAATTTTTTTCTTAAAATTTTAATTTTGACTAAAATTATAATAAAAGTCAGGAACACATTCGCAGACCCTATATGCCTTTTTTAATTCTGTATTGAAGGCAAACTTTACAAAACTAAGGCAACCAGTCTTAGATAGAAAATTAAGATGAATTCCCTATTAACAGAAACTTGACTTGAAGATAGATTTGTTATCAAAAACTATTTTACAAGAAGGCAAGTGCAATCAAGTGTACATAAGGTGGACAACCCTGATACCCTCGTAAGGATTTCTATTGAAACCATAAAAAACTTTTTTCAATTATTCAACTTGTTGAAATAGTGGTCGGATGGACAATTTAATATACATCCCTTAAAAAAAGGATAAACATTGTTTCTAGAAGATTTTTGACAAGATGATCGTATTTAGTGACCCTAAAAACCCTTGGATATATTATTACTTAGGCAGTTGTCCCTTTTATATTGTTTCGTTTTGGTAAGCCCATGGGAAATCTTGTATATAAGCGCACTTGCTCTGACTGACACTTTTGGTAAATTATATCTAACTTGGAAATAACAGGTTTCTTCTGACCAGTGGAAAATTTTTATGAAAATTTCAACACTTACATCTCTACAAATTAAGGGTTTATTCCTTGGAGAATTTTCTTCCAAAATCTAAATCTGAAAAACAGTCTTTACAAGAATTGAAATAATTGTATCAAATTTTGAGGTGATTGATGTCACACAAGTTAATTATATTATTTCATTAAACCGAGGAAAAAAAAAGTGTGTAATAAATCTTATTTTCATTTTCGTATTATCCAATCAAAAAATAACTTTTATAGAACGAAAGCAAGAAGAAGAAAAAAGCCACATCAAATGTTTTTTAATTTAACTCAATGATATATAAGAAGAAACTTGATTCACGACTTTTTGGTATAAAACTAAAAAAAAGAAAGAAAAAAAAATTGGAATCCGAAGCAAAGAAAAAAGTTGTTCGTTAATACTATAAGATGGACGTTGCATCTATGGAATTCCCGATAACGTTTTTATATAAAAGTTTTTTTATTTTGAAACCATATCTTATTTCGTTTATATACAAGAATTTAAGTTATCATTGGATTGCGCAGAGTGAAAAAGTTTGATTTCTCATTTTTATTAATCGGATAAAATTCTGTAAATCGTAAATACAATTAATAAATTCTTTAGGGGTACGATAAAGAAAAATTTATAAATTCAATTAAGTAGATAATTATTTATGAATGCGTGTATGGGTTAATCCATGCGAAACTTAACGCGTATCAAGACGCGGCAAAGTTTGTACACGAAAAAAAATGAACATTGGTTATTTGAGCACAGCAAAATAAACATAAGAAAATTAAACACCCAAAAAAAATATTGATTTCTGTAACTAGTTTTTTAGACACGATTTTTTAAACACGAAAAAAAAATTTTTTTTAATTTTTAATATTAAAAATAAATTTTTTTTTAAATTTTACAATTAAAATTAAAAAAATTTTTTTTTTCGTGTTTAAAAAACTGTGTCTAAAAAACTAGTTTCAGAAATTAATACTTTTTTTGGGTGTTTAATTTTCTTATGTTTATTTTGCTGTGCTCAAAAAACCAATGTTCATTTTTTTTCGTGTACAAAATTTGCCGCGTCCGTATCAACTGTCAAAATTTAATAAACGAGAAGATTACAGAATATCTTTAAAAAGTTGACGTCTGAAGAAAACGTACATTATATCTGACTTGACAGTGAATAAACAAAACTTTTAATTAATAAAGATATCGATTTGGTTAATTAGCTCTTTTTATCTTAAAAAAAATGGTATTCAATATCCCTTTATTATTTTATTCCCTAAAGCAAAAAACTTGATTTTTCCTAATTAATAGATTTTTTTAATTTTCATTTCAATGTACTTTATTCCACTGTTGAAAATCAATAGTCTTTGTGGTGAAATGTATATGCTACTGGTAATTTGTAATTAGCCTGAGTGCATTACACAAGTACTCAATTGCAATATATATGTATTATGTGAAACTTTTTTTTTCTTTCGTACTTTTTTTGCTTTTTAATTTATAGCTATACAAATTCATCTATTAAAATTAAAAGGACAATATTATTAAATAATGACATTTTTCTTTTCAAAGTAAACAATTATTTTAATAACATTTTTTTTATTTTTTCAAATAAAAAACTACATACTACAACAAAGTAAATAATTTTTTTTTACAAATGGAAGATCAGATTACTATTACTAGAAAATAATTTCAATAATAAATTGATAAATTTTTTCAAGTTTTTTCGATTCATTTAAAATGTTTTTCAACTTGTCTTTGTACTAAATTATTTTACACTTTTTCGCTTGTATTCCCCTAAACTAAGGAAGTGCAGAAAAACTAGGAGCTTGCACAAAAATTTTGAGTTCTATAAGACCCATTTAAGTAAAAAATTACAATTTTTGCAGCAATTTATAAATTGGTCATTTTTGGCCAAATATGTTCATTTGGTTTACTAACTATAATGGTAAGAGAATTACTGATAAAAAAATGCGGTTTACGAGGGTCAAAAGGTGATAAATATTCAAAAGAAAATGAGACTAACTGAAAGGTATTTGATTTAATTACAAGGCTGCAGCGTCATTTAGAAGACAGACTAAAAATTCCTATCTTATATACCATATAACCCTGCTATTGGATCTAATTTCAGGACCAGGAAGCCCATTCAGGTAAACTGAGGGTATGAAGGATGTTTTTTCAACTACCACAACCTGTTTTGAAAGTTAGAAGCAAATCGTATTCCCATACAGTTGACAATCCCCTTGTCATCTTCAAAAAAAACCCATAAAAATTTTTGGTTTTTTTGACATTTTGACGGTTTTTGCGGCTCAAATTTGCTATAACTGAGCTCATTTTGAAAGATTTTGATAGATAAAAAACATATAAATTTTCCAGAGAGGTGGTTATTTTTGATATAGCAAAATAATTGAGTTTTAAAGTAAAATTTTTAATGTTAGTTTTCAGTGTTTGAATTAAAGGATTCCTGAAGTGGGCAAAATTATTTTTTGACTTTTGTATGTGAAAAAGGTATCAAAGACGAATCTTTTAAGATCATGTAGATCTATTTTGGTACTAAACAACCAGAAATGAATTTTTGACAGATTTTTGAAAAAAAAAGAGAAAGAAACACTTTTTTGCCCCTCTGCCCCATGAAGTGCAGCTGGGGGCAAAATTCAATAAGGGACTTAATTATGCCATTCATCATACTAATACAAAAATCAGTTATTTTAAATACTTTTAATAAACTTTTTCATTATTTTCAACGCATTTACAAGATAAACGATTGCTATTGTAGATGAAAATAATACACGGTTTGTCTAACACTGATAACCTTATCAAACATGACCCACTAATGTCTGATAAATTTTTAAATATATTTTATATTTATTATTATTTCAGATAAAAAGAAGGTAACCCATTATCAAGGCACCGTTTTTATTATATAATATGAAATTTCCATTATATGAAGCTGACATTCTATTAATTCGGCGTCTTTCCGAGGCGGAGTACAAACCAAGTAGTTACGCTCAAAATTATTCAAAAATTCAATTTTTTGAGCTTTCTAATTTTTATTTTGTGAAAAAGCTCAAATATCAACAAGCCAATACATATTTTGTTAAAAGGTATGACTGTATAAAAATTTTATTTAAGTGAGTATATAATAATAAAAAAAATTGTTACTACTTTCTATTTATCATTTTTCAATCATTTAATCAATAACATTTAATATAATCCATGTTTTGTACATAAACCGTGAATGCTTTAAAAAAGTTTTTTTTTTAAATCTATGAAAATTTTTCACTTTCTAATAATTGTATATTTTTTGATTATTATTTGGAGCTTTCTTATTTTTTAATTTTAGATTTACATAAAATAAAATAAATTTTCTCGATTAGTAAAAAAAAATAGCTTTATCTTATAAAAAAGATTCCCGGTCATTCCCCCGAATACCAATCCCCGAATGGACATTTCCCCGATGACCATTTCCCCTATGGCCATTTCCCCGAAAAATTTTTACCCGAAAAACCACAGAAACCCATTTCCCCGAAAATAAAAACAACAAAAAATCAAAATTTATTTAAACAGTATAATTTTCAATAGAAAAAATAACTCCAGCGAAGGCTGGTATACAAGATTGTTGCTGGCAAACTCTGGAAAAAATCATCCCGACATATTTACTGCTGTTGAAGAATTCAAAAAAGAACAAGGAAATACAGAGATTCAAGTACTTGAGCTATCTCTGGGTAGAAAAGTGAGAAATTCACCTAAAAAAAAAGTGGCTGGATACTCAAAATAGAATAAAGAGAATTTTGGAATCTTACGAAAATTATGGGGTTGCTCGTTATAAAGATTACCTGAATGCTATTGGTTGCAATATTTCGATGTAAATAATAATAATTTAAAAAAAAATTGTAAATAAAGAATAATAATTATTGAAATTTAAAAATAAAAGTATAATAAATAATGTCATTTATTATTTTCGGGTAAAACGTTTTCGGGAAAAAGATTTTCGGGTATTAGGTTTCTCGGGGAACTGTCCGTTTTTTAAATTCGGCAAAATGGACGTAGGGGAAAAAGTCATCGGGAAAATGTCCATTCGGGGATTGGTATTCGGGGGAATGGGCGGGAACGTATAAAAAATTGAATAAAGAGCAAGTTATAGTTTCGGATAAATTTAATCTATTGTTTAGAAAATAATCTATGAAAGAATCATTATTTTCAGAGTCCTTTAAAAATAAATTATTTAAAAGTTTTTAAATATTTTAGCTTTGCAAAAAGTAACAAAGAGAATTTAATGTTAAAGTTAATAGCAGCATGTAAAAGGATAATCCCGAGTAAATTCTCTTGCTGATTTGTTGCACTGGATTTCTTATTCTCATAGCCCCAGAATGAGCAAAGTAACTAAGATAAAGATGATAATGACACCATATATTTAACGATAACTTTACTTTGATGATCTTTTAAAGATTTCTTTGTTCAACAGTGTTTTATGGGACACAGCATTGCTGCCAAAAAAACTGTTAATTTTCTTAAAGATAAAATAATTAGAATTAAAATATTTGAGTATTTTAAAAATTGACCTAAATAAGCTCGGATATTTGTCAGATTTTATCTCCTGAAAATCTGCATAACGATGTACTTAGCAAGGAGCTAAGAGTCATTACCTGGAAAATAAAAATGAATGCTAGACTTTTTTTACTTTATTTGTCTTTAGAATAATTTATTAGTTTTATGCAAACGAGTTTCAGTTGTTATCTCATCGATATCTGACTCTCGAGAATCTTTAATTTTTGAATTGTTTGATTATTTTCTTAAAAAATTGTAATTGCAATTAGACACTTTGGAGTAATTAATTAATTTTTTATTTATTTAAAACGATTTTAGAAAATGAAAATTTAAATTAAATTTTTATTGAATTTTTAAAGAGGAGCAAGGAAGGATATAGCAGCGGCCTCAAAATGAGCTTCAGTCAAAACTTGATTATTCCTTTAAAATTTCATTCACCGTTGCTAAATTTTCTAAAACAAGATATTTTTCTATTTTTAGCAACGAATAAAAATATTTATTTCTTTTTATCTGTATTATTGATACTTTTATTTATTTTTATTGGAATACAAGCAATAAAGTATAAAAAATTCAAGCACATTATTTATTTAAAGTTTATAAAAAAAAAAAACGTTCGATTACCGCAATCGTAGTTATACGTAATAAATATAAATTTAACCAAAAAAGTAAAAATATTCATAATATTTTATTGCTGTTCAGTGACTTAAAGAGAAAAAAAAATTTTTTTGAATGTATAAAATTTTTCAACGTTTATTTTAATATCATTCATCTATAAAAAAATAGAGGTAAACTAACACATTTCGACTAGAACTCGTTATTGAACTGAAAGAAATTACTTTTCTTTTCTGCATACTTCAGCAGATTTCGATATTTTTCACTTTATATTTTATATACATTGCTTCTCTTCTGTATCGGTGTATTTTTTTTGCTTTTATAACTACATTGATTTTTATATCCTATTTTTTTAACCTCCTTTTTTCATCCTTTTTTTTAAATAATGCATTGAAAATGATAAAAATATACATTTTTTTCCTAGGTGTATTCTTACGGATTTTTTCAATTTATCAGTTTTTTAAAAGTATGTTTATTTTTTTTTAACGAGATATCATTGGATTTTTTAAAATATTCGCTCTTTTGTGTCTGAAAAAAGTATCTCTGGGTTAACTAAACTCTTTAAAAGAATATGAATTTCTTAATTCAACTAAATATCCCCATTTTTTTTACTAAAGCTTCATGCTTCACTGCCAGAATTAAAATAAAATAGAAAAAAATGTTAAGTAGTTTTATTAAAGAAATCCTTTTTTGAATCTTTCTGCATACATAAAACCTCATTTTATTAATTAAAAACGTCTTATTCATGAAAAAGAAAACCTTTCTTCATCGTAATGTAATTTTATATTTTTTATTAATTATAATTTGTTTATTCTTTACATTAAAATAAATGAGAAAATAAATTAAAATCGATCCAAAAAAAAAATAATTAAATTTTGTTAAAAAAAAAGTTTATAAATATATCGAAGAAAAATAAATCTATGAGATAATTAAAATAGAAAGCTTTTAATTAAACATTATTTTTCTTTATTTTACAATTCAAACTGTCTGACTTATTTTAATGTTATTCTACTTGAAATTTCTTAGAGCAAAAAAAAATTAAAATTTTTATTATCTTTTTTCTTTATAATAAAAATAAAAACTTATTTAATTTAATTAAAACAAGAAAATACAGCGTTAATTTAATTGTAGCTTAAATTGAAATTAAATGAAAAAAAAATAAATAAAATAAATGTAACTCTTTGTAATTTAGACTTCGATAACTAAATTAGACTTGGATAAAAAAAAGTTTTTTTGGTTAAGAGAAAAATTCTTGATTTTTTATAGTGAAAAGTTTTGTCTGTGGTACTTTTTTTTAATCCATATCGAGAAAAAAAAGTAAGTTAAAAAAGAAAGCTTTTTAGCTTTAAAGCTCGTTTAATTTAAAGCTTTTTACTCGAGTCTTAAAGATTTTTACCTTTCTAAAGATTGGTCAAGTTGAAAGAACTCCTCTTCCTCCTACTTTTTTTTTGACTTACATTCTTAATCTGATTATACATGGGAAAAAATTTTATTTGATTATGATCATCTTTTTTTTCCTCGAAGAAAAAACTTTTTCCATTTATTTTCTCTTTTTCATATGACGATGTAAATTGAAAAAAGTAAGACTTTATAAAAACCCGAACAAGTTAAAAAAAAAGCAGATTATAAAATTTTCTCATCAATCAAAATTATCAATAAACGATATCAGATATTCACTACCCTCTTTCGATAGCGTACTCAGTGGGATTATGGTGGGGAACGATGTGCAGAACGAGCACTGTAACATTTAGATAGAGAGAGAAAGTATTTAGAATTCATATCTCACAATCAGTGTGTAGAATAAGGCTATTTGAGAACATCCGTTAACCACCCCTGCTTTTTAAAGACAGTTCAGCACATATTTATTTTGCATTAAATTTTCCTCATTTCTAAGCACATTGTAAACTTTAACGTAATTTCTCTTTAAAAATCTCATTTTTTTACTTAGTTAAAAAAGACTCGCGTTTTTTTAATTAATATGGAACATATAGGTATATGTACTTTAAACATTAAATTACTGACTCTGCAGAAATGTATGCTCGCTCTACACATCTTCCAGACGCATGCCGAGTAAAAATTAAATTTTTTATTTTAAAAAATTATGAAAATTTATGTTTTTCTAGTTTTTAAGTTAAACAAAATATAAACAATGTATTGAAAATATATTCTCTTTCTTACTTGGGATTCTACACTTTTGAACACTTATACTCTCGTATCGCAAAATCTTAACTGTTCTATACTTATTTTTCACACTTTAACCTCGAATTGTACTCTCGTAAACAGTATCAAAACTTCCAGTTTGTAGAAAAAAATATAGATTTATAATTTATAATTAATTATAATTATAATTTTTTATAACCCGTACTAGTTGAGTGAATTAGGTGAATTATTAAATTAAAGTACATATAACTACAACAAAATATCATAAATATTACAACCTAGGACAAAGCAAATTTTATATATAGCTATATAAAAATCCAATAATGATTGAAGCCGATCAAGCAAACATTATCTACAAATACAAGAACATAAACCTAAAAATGTTTAAAACTAATTTGAATGTAAAATTTAACAAAAAGTATCTACAATGTAACAATATATTCAAATGTTTTAAATAAATTTAGTTTAATGATTGATAGGAATTTATTCCCGGACTAGTCATCTAATTATTATATAAAGTTGTCAAAAAAAGGATCAATAAATAAATTAAAATAAATGTCTTTTGATTTAATTAATTAAAAATATCACAAGGGAACGATACAATTAACGTAATAGTACCCACTGAATTTTATGTTAAAAAACTTGGTGAGATGCAATGGCCTTAGCTAGTAACCTAGCTTGTCATCCAGATAAAAATCTAGGATATCCTTTTGTAAAAAAACCTGAACTGAATTCAAAGTTGTGATGAAGGTGCTAATTTCAAAATTTTTTTTCCGCTTCAATTTTTCAGGGTTAAGATTTTACATATCAGCCAAATATCGACTATATTTTTATTTTTGACATTTATATCTCGATTTATATTAATTTTTCCAATTCCTGTGTCGTAAAAAATTTGTCACCTAGTTTGTAAAAATTTTTAATTTTTGTTCCGGTTTTTTTTTCAAACCGATTTAGAATTTAAATCAGATATTAACTTGATCAATATGGAATATAATGTATACAATATAATTATTTCTTAAAAATGATGGAATTTTCTTTTCAGTCTTATCACTGAAAAAATGACCTATAATATTTCATAATCGAATTCATAATATTTAAAATGTTTTATTTAGATTTATATTCGGGGGGTGTACTCAACGATACTCTAAATTTTCATCAGCTAACTAAATTTTCAGATGGGTGACAACTTAAGTTACCAACCAAGAAAATTTTGGTTGACCGAGGCTTTTAACACAAAACTCATTGGGTATGCTTAAATTAATTGTATTGTAACTGAAAACTTGACTTTAACTTGCATGGGATCTTCTACTATTAGTGTAGACTTGGTACAGCATTGAAATAGATTAGTGATATTTCCTTTTGAAACGTATAACCATAACGTCTTGAAATAATATGGCTGTCATAAAACTCAACTGTCAGCATGTGCAAGTGCTTTGTTTAAATAACATAATATACGTTTTCGTCATTCAAAACGTCCACTGGATTAAACAGTTTCTGAATGTACGTTAGAGTAAAGGATATATCGTAATTTAATAATAAAGACAGAATAATTTTGCGATCTAAATCAAAATAACTATTGCGTGTAAAAAAGCTTTCTTTTAACAAAAAATATTATCTTCTTTTGAAAAATTCCATACTTGGGTTTCATATTAATTATTAAAAAACCTTGAATTATCATCGCGCCTTTTTTTAAGCTCTATAGTTTTAATTCTAAAGAAAATATGACTTTTCTTTTGTGTGTACTTTTTCACTACAAACGCAATGTCATTCAAAAGATTTATCCAGACGACAAGGCCTCATAATGAGAGAACATATCTTGTGTCTTTTCTATGTGTTTAAACAAATGAAAAAAGCTCCTTTTTTTAAAAATCCAGACTTCTATTATAATATTCACACTCTTTATTTCAGTAAAAAAATATTATTTTCTTTATAAATATTTATAAAATTTTATTATGCATGAAAATATTCTTTGGATTGACATTTTTTGTTAATTATTTTTGAATAAGATACTTTGACTTTATGGATAGAGAAAAAGGATTTATTTAGTGTACTTTTGTTATTTGCATGATCCTTCTCAAAAACTCAAAGTAGATAAAACGTTTAAAAAAAAAAAAAGAGGATATTATAATATTCAGATCTACTGTTAAAACATACAAGATTTTTTTTATTCACTATCACTAGTTTACGTCAAGAAAGTGGATATTGCCATATGAAAGGATCCTTCAACATTATGAGGATTATAGAAAAACGTCATCTTAGGATAAAAAATATAAAAAAAATTTCATTTTTTAAGGATGGAGTACTTGTTCGGTTGACCTTTTTTTTTTGATAAAAATGTGCATATTATTAAATTTTTAAAAGCTGACGATCTTGAGAAAAAAGATTATATGGCTTTTTATTGGGTTCGTTTAGTGAAAACATTCGCTTCACTTTTAAACTGTGTATGGAAAATGTTAAAAAAATATTTCCAACACATCAAATTTATCTGTTCTCTGCGGTTGTATTTTTTTTAATAAAATTAAAAGGTAAGCAGTTAATAAAAGTATTAAAAATAATTGTTAATAATAACCCCTCATTTTTTTTAACTTTGAAAAGTAAATCGACCAATACATTTATTAATTAATTTGTTAAAAAGCTTAGTAAATAAATTTTGGATTTTCAGTTTTTCCAGGGAAAATTATAGGTCTTAAAAAATTTGATCTTTTTGCTTGGTTAAGATGGATTAAAACTTACTTGGAATAATGGTTGAAAAAATTTTGAAATAATTTTTAAATACCCTGGGTATTCTGCGATATCTGCAACAAAAAAACAAAAAAAGTACATTAAAAAAATTTTGTCATTTCATGTTATTTTTAGTATACGTCGTTAAAACTTTTCATATATTTTAGCCATTACAAATGTCTTAAAATATAAATCAAAACTAATATTAAAAAAAACTAATAATTTTCCTTTAATTTATGAAACTATTTTACGTAATAAAATATTATTTTTTTTTTCTTTCATTTGAAATATTAAAATTTTCCATGTGTACATGCATCATCAAATAATGTATGCGAAAAAAGAAAGCGCGAAAATTTTCAGATTTTTATAGCCTAGTGCACTCAAGAAAATTGAAAATGATAAATACGTAGAAAAAAGGAAAGATACAGCAAGACAGTAAGGAAATGCTTTATTTTTCAAGAACATTGCTTTATATAGAAAAATTTTTTTCCTACTCATAAACTGTATGTAGAAACGAGTTAAATTTACTTCCAAAAAACGTAACGAAAATTTGGCTAATACAAACAAAAATGATCCATTTAGTTTATCAAAAAAATTTAATAATTTTACAATAAAGACTCGTTAAGTTGTTGTCGAGTCAAATTTTTAAGCAGTTGCGGAAAGATAAAAAGTAGGCAATAACTTAGGAGCTTTTACTTATTCTGTGAGAGGCAAAAATATCTGATTACATTATATTAAGTGAGTAAATAGGCCAGCTGGAAATCAAATTTTTATTCTTATAAGCTCTCAACACGCAATCTAAATTATTTAGGTTACATGTTGAGTTAAATTAAGAAAAATTATTATATTTAGGGCGTTGAAAGATATTATTTTTCTAGACGTTTTAACAAATTTTATTAGAAAGCCCAACTTTTTCTTTATGTAATTTTTTTAATCTTTTGATAGAAACAAAACTTTTGTTATTTTATTGCATAATAAAGAAATGAGCTTTGAAACGAACTTTGCTACAGAAGAAGGGAATTCGAGTAGCAAGTGCTGCTGACTCTTCAAGTAGAAAAGGAATTCAAGGGTCAAAAGCTTTCGTTACTCGAGTCTGCAAGAGGATAGGACTTTTTAAACTTCTGAGAAGCATTTAAGAAACGAGTTATTTTCTTTTCGTAGTTTGATCCACGGAAGGAATTTTAAAGACAAACTACAATAAAAAGAGTAACTGGACGTTGAGATCTACTATTCAGTCAAAAATAAAATTTTAAATCATTCCCACTTTGGATTTCAAGCAAGAGATGGTAATTGGCTGAATAAATTGGGATTATAAATGATGAAGGGTAAACATTATCTGAAAACGGGCTTTCGCTTATCATCATTAAAAAAGTGAAATATTCTTTCTGAACAACTCACATACTACTTTGATGTTAAAAAGTTTGTGTTACCAGGGCATTTCTTGATATCCACAGGAAATCCATGAAATCAGGTGTAAGAACTTGATACATCTAAAATAAAATATTTTATTGCATTGTATTTGGTTTAACGTCAACCACAAGCAAATGCACGTGGGATCCTTAGAAACTGTGCAAGCTCTTTTAGTGAAATAGTTGCTCAATATGCGAGGCTTATAATATAAAGCTTTAAGCATTCCTTGTTAAGAGAAATACAGAGCGAAGACTTGAAATATCAAACACAAAAGAGCTGTGGAATTAAAAGCTTATCAAATTGTTAAGTCTTTGACAGATTAAAAATATATTGAAAAGTTGGTCATTCAAACATAAACTAACTAGTTTTCGTTTCTCTGTTTATAAAAGTTTGAGTTAATTTAAAAAAAAAAAAGTAAAAAATTAGGAATTAAATCATTTTAAATTAAACTAATAAATATAGGATTCAATTAATTATAAGCGGAAAAAAGAGAGGATAATTGAAAGTTAGCGATAAAATAAAAGGTAAATATATAAGACTGTTTTAAACGTGCTCTGAGTAATTGAGGTATAGACTTTATATTTAAAAGTCTGTCGAGTGTTTTAGAAATATACGAGAAAATAAATAATGGCGATTGACGGTATAAAATAGAGAAAAAAAAAGTAACAGTAAATCGTATAACAAACACTTACGCTTACCCTCATAAAGCAAAAAGAAAAAGTTTTTTATTTTTGTTTATTCAAAATTAATTATTTATTTGCTTAGATGCGGAGTGAAAAGTTAAAATAGGATTTTGACCTTCTTAGGAGGGGACACGATAATGAGGGTAACCAAATTGCAAAAATGGTTTCTAACAAGAGAAAAAATGCAAAATGTAAATATATAAATTAGATAAATATTTGACATGTTTTAGGTAATTAGAGGAGTCGTATTTTAGGCTCTGCTTAATAAATTGTATTAAAAGATATTGCGTGACTCGATAGCATAAAATAAAATTACTAAGTATGTAAGTTTTGTTAATGATTTAATACTTTACCATACATAAATATTAATAAATCCCCATATTTTACTGATTTTAAATTTAGATTACTTTTTCATTTACATAAATAAAAATTTTATTTTTCCAAATTTTTTTCATTCAAATTTTTCCATAAAAGCATGAGAATTTTCTATAGAAAATAGAGAGCATGAATATTAAAGTTTAATACGATATCATCAGTGAAAAAGCTCTCATGCTGAAAATATAATACAAAACTTATTAGAAAGTTAATTTTTAGATAAGGACTGTATCATCATCATAAATTTAAACTTTCAATCATTTTAACGAAAAATTTCTATAGGTATTGCTTTTTTCCCTCTCTCAATCCCTGGTTTTCCGATACCCACGTACTTTTGTTCGGGTACATGCACAAGGTAAAAAATCACTCGTATCTCGTAACAAAAGCTCTCGATATTGAGAATATTTTTTATTTCAAGTTTCATTACAAAGCTTTATTATTTTTATAGTCTAGTAAACTCGCGATGATTTGTTTCTGCATATCGAATAATTAGCAGAGAGGGAAAACACGGAGATATAAATTTTGTACAATCCTTTGACTAAAAAAAATTAGCTCGAGCTAATGTATGAATTGGGGTTGTTTGTATAATAGGAGTACCGAGTAATATATCAGAGCCTCGAGTTATTATAACTAAAGCCATTATGGTTTCCCGTGCACTTAAGCCCCTGCCTCGGACGTATTAAATAATCGCTGATGGCTTTCGATCATGAAAATTCTACAAAACTTATAAGATTCTCTCGTATTTAAAATTTATAAAAAAGAAATAGCTTCTTCGAAAATTTTAAGGGAAAAAGTTCGTCTATATGCAAATGCGATATCAACGACACGATGCATCGAAAAAAAGTGCATGAAATTTTTATTATATTATCTAAAACAACAAAATTTTTATTATAATAATCATATTTTTCAGCTTTATATATAACGCAGATTATCTGTTAGAGACGGTTAAGGGTGTTACAACAGCTGCCTTGCATAATAAACATTTTTCACGTCATTCTCTTTTTTTCACTTTTTTTTAGTTTTAAAACAAAATTTTACAAAAGAGCTTGTAAATAGCGCTTCTATATATTTTAAACAATTTTTTTCACTCAAATAGTTTGTAATTTTGTTTTGTGATATTAAATGTCCTTTTTAAATGAATTTTCTCTAGTGCCTCTTTTTGTTTGTTAAAAAATATTACAACCTATGCGCTGCTATTAAATTTTAACAAAAAAGGACTTTGAATTTAAATTTATTTTAATTTTTACATAATGCTGACTATTCAATCGAAATCTCGATACGAAAGCCATATAAGACAATGCCCTTTATCATAGAAAACGATGCGTTTGCATATTTTACGAGCAATATACTTTTGACAGTCTGTGTAGAGAGAGCATCGATGTATCCCATTCAACAAACGTACACTTAATATTCAAAACTTCTCTTTATCTCTCTCTACGATAAGAAACCATATTGTTGAAATAGTGTATTCATTTAAGTTTACAAATATTAATGCAAAAAGCAAAACTTTGTCAGTAAGTAATACTCGTTACAAAGCAGATTGTAAGTAGCGCAAAGATGATTATAGGAAATGCACATGTTTGAAGTAAAAAAGAAGCATCATATTGTTGCTGACTTAGAAATGTGAGAGTCTTTTAACAATACTACTAACTGAAATTCTTAGCTCAAATTTTAAATTCGATTAAAGGGTGCACTGTATAAAGTAACTTTCTTATATTAACAAAAAAATAAGAAAATTTTCGAAAAATTAGTGAATTTTCAAAAAAATTTGTAAATATTCGAAAAAAATCGTAAATTTACTAAATTTAGTATATTATCGAAAAATTGGAGAATTCTCGATTTTTTTTGAGAATTTACAAAAAAAAGTTGTAAACTCACAACTATTTTTCGTAAATTTACGACTATTTTTTGTAAATTTTCGAAAAAAAATGGTAAATTATTAATTTTTCTTATGAATTCACAAATAAAAATCGCCAATTCTCCAATGTTTTCATAGTATACTAAATTTAGTAAATTTACAATTTTTTTCGAATATTTACAAAATTTTTTGTTAATATAAGAAAGTTACTTTTTACAGTGTGGAAAAAAAATTTCAGATTTAATTAATCAGAAATTAGAGAAATAGACTGGTGACAATGATAACACTTTTGACTCCTGATTCCCTGTAGTTTCTGTGAAGACCGTTTTAGGCGTAACTACTCCCCAATAAACTTTATTTCAAGCAACTTAATAATCTTTCTAACAATAACTTCAATAGCTAAGAAACAGAAGGATTACAATTGGAAATGTTAATTTACCCAGATACAATAAGTTCCATAATACAAAAATAGAATGAAAAAAAAGTATTTTTGAAGAGCAAGTTTTAAAAAATTTGGCGCAGTTAAGTGGTTCAGGTTATCGATAATTGAATGGAAATTATTTTATATAGACTAATAATAATCCGCATAAAATTGCAAGTTTTGAAAGTTTCCTATGAGACATATTTCATCCGTTCATCTGCAACAGTCAGTTGATATATAATAAGTTTGAAGCATCGTGGTAACCGGAAATTTCCATTATATGTGAAGAAAACTAGAACAAAGATTCTATAAAGGATAGAATAATAATATAAGAAGCGCGCATATTGAAAATGAGAGATTCAAAATACTGGGGGAAAAAAGTTTTGTTAAAACTTTTTGCTATGCTTATTTTACCTATAAGAAGTAGAAAATTATTTTATACGACAGCAGAAATCCCATTATCACCGCAAAGTTAACTCAAAAACATGAAATTATTATTAGGAACGAGGCTAGTCGAGAAAAAGCTACCTTTTCTGCTAATTCTAATTTTGTCAACGCTCAGTAATTAACAATTGATTATTCGTTTTATGCACGAGGACAACGTATGTCAAAATTAACAGCAAGTTCAATTGAAGTGCTGAATACAATTTCGATTTTATTTTGGTTTTGTTCTAGTTACCTTTTCAAAATAATCACTCAGCTCTTCACTTAGCTGATTCTCATAAAATAATTTGTACAAAATCCACATTATATTCGTATGAATAAAATTTGCTTAAAATTTACCGTTTTTAAAATAATTATGTGCATATAAATGTTATTTTTATTTTTGCTAATTAAATTTATATTTTTTTCTCTCTTTTTTTTTAATGCATATACAAATTTATTGTAAAAAAATAACGCTGTAAATTTTTTTCTCTTTAATAAAATATCATAAAAACAAAACCTTTTTTTATTTTTCTTTAATTATTTTTTTTTAAAGTAAACATATTTGTGTATACATGGGCGATTCTTTTTTAACTTATTTGGGAATCTCTATCCGTAATCAGTCAGGTTGATCCGAGGGTTGATCTAAAAATATAGCCACTTCCTTTGTTGATAGTGCCCTTACATTATCTAAAATTTGATGCAACTTAAAAACTGATAGCTAAAAAAGTATAAGCTAAATTTTTAGAAACAAACGGGAGAGTAGGTTAAAAAAAGAATTAGCCATATATAAAAGTTTTAGTATTTCTAAAGTTTTTTTTCCTAACAAGCTTGCAAATATATTTTTCTTTTATTTAATTATTTAATGTACAACAACAGCAACAACATAATATTTTATATTACATTAAAAAAGAAAAAAGGCAATGCATGCAATAACTTTATTTTTTATTATAAATAATAAGAAAAAGCTCGTTTAGAGTCACGCAAAATTCAAATTAATGCGTAGAGAAAAAAGAAAAAAACATTTTTCTTTTGATACGAAAATTTTACTATTGAATAAATTTTTTAATAATATTTTCTCTCCAGACTTGAATCGTTACGGTTTTTTCTTTATTTTCATAAATAATATAAACCTTTCAACAGGAAAAAAAAAAGCGAAATTTAATTTGTAAATGGAAATCACACATAAATTATTTTACTTCGTGTCACAAATAATAATTTTTTTAATTCAAAAAATGTTAAGGAAAATTTTTATTTAATAAATCTCTCCTATCTACGCAGGCAGTTGCATTCTTACACGCAAATTAAACATGGAAAAAGGCACACCTACGACCTTAATATTAAAAAGTTTCTTTAGGCAAATTTGGATTTTTCAAAAAAACAAAAGGGGTTTAAATTTCTGTTTGATATCGTGCATGTGTTTGACGTTTTTTCGTTACAGTATCCTTTTCATCTTTCAAAAGGATTAGTATTTTCAATTAAGTAAATCCGAGTAATTTGTATTTATTTGATTGACGCCGAAAATAAAAAGCTCATTAAAATACAGGAAGAATCGGGTAGGAATTAACAGAACTGCAAGAGGAGTTTGGAATGCATATTTTATAAGAGTAAAACTATGTTGTAATCTGTTTAGGCAGTTCTCTTGGCTTCTTCATCGACCTTCTCTAAACACATTTGCAATTGTAATCCGTAATTTAAACGTTAATTGTTAGTTAGAAGAATAAAAAGGAAAATAAGATAAAAGGTTATCCCTAAGAGAGAGCTTGCTGCTGTACTTGTAATATAATATTCTACATTCTCTTTTGTTATTATATTATGTTTTCTTACATTATATTCCAACAAACAGATTCCTTCCTCTATTCGATGTTAATGGAAAGCTTTTTCCCTATTACACTGACCTAAAATACGTCAGAATTTTCCTTGTTCTATCTTGTTAATTAACTTACTTACCTCATCTGTTTTTAATTTATTGTTTCATCTTCTTTAGTTTCAATTTTTCTAATTGGGGCTTTCTCATAATAATCACATGCTTAAAAAGAGAAAGAAAAAAAAACATTTCAGAGAAATTCTATAATGGGTTGATGATAGGGTACAAAATAGTATTTTTAAAAATCCTTTCTTAACAAGGGTGTTTGCAAACCTTAACTTTTTAATTTTTTTCCTGCCTTGTAGCTTTTAACTCCCAGTTTTTTTGGGTGATCCCTTTAATTCTGTGCTATCACACCTGTTTCTTTCATCTCTATCATTGGTTTATGCCCTGAAACCGTTAAAAAACTTTTGGAGAGAAAAACATTTTTACAATTTAATTATTTCAAGCAAGAAATTTATTTATCTTTTACTGTACTAACAAGAAATTAATTAAATATGTTAAATCTCAAAGGTTAGTTTTTAATAGAGAATATAAATAAAAGGAAAAAAGATGAGGATATAATCCATAATATATAAATTAAAGTAAAAAGAGCTAGACATTTTTTTTGAACTTTTCTTTTGCCTAAAGGCTTAAAAAAATCTCTGAAAAACAATTTGAGATAAAAAAAAAATTCGGAAGCGTACACATATGAAAACTGTTGAACATAACGAAGTAAATGACACGTTTTATAAAAAGAAAATTTTTTTTTTTTTTAATGTTTGTGTGTGAGAATAAAAGAGTCTTTGAAGCGCAGTTTAAAAAGGGCTAAATTGAAAAAGAAAAAAAATTGGCGAAAATAATGAGTAGATAAAGTGAATGTTAGTTTAAATAAATACAGGAATAACGTGAAAGCTTTTATCAAAAGCAATGGTAATCTACTTAAATTTAATTAGTTAGATATTAAAAATAAAAAAAGTAAATAATTTTCGAGTTTGAAAGTTGGTGCTGTACGTATAGGTTAAATTCAAAAGGACTTTATGTTATACCTAAAATTAAACACGTACCGCAAAACTTTGCTCTAATTTACAATAGAAACTAAGTTGTTAGTATTTCTAGAGGGTATACAAAATACATAATGCATTCTTGAATAACCTAGTGCACTGTGTCGTGTACCATTATGGAAGAAGATGATAAAAAAGGGGACAAAAGAATGACTTTACCGGGACAAACCTGGACTTTATTACACCGTCTTTGATCGATAAAAGCTCGGATAAAAGTTAACTGCAAGTGACATACAAACTGAGCTTTTTTATAAATGGACTATAAGATAAAATGTAGAGTAACTCGATACCCCTTGAAATTCAATATATGTAAAAAGCTACCATTAATTAGCCAAGCAAAATAAAGATGCAATTGTTTTCTAAAAAAAAAGGATAATTAAAAAAAAACTTTGGAAAAGTTAAGCATTTCTTCCGAGCAATTTAACGAAATTGTCTTATTTTTCTTTTAACGAGTTAAACTGATTTTCTCCTTCCTGAAACTGTTAAGAAAGTTGGAAGAAATAATTATTTGAATAACAAGCTTCAGAACGAATAATTCAATAAAAAATGTAAATGTCAAAAAGTAGTTAAATAATTGTTTTATCACTGTCTATTAAGCGAGATGAAATGCAATTGTTATTCGATACACCTGGAGATGTTTTGATAGATCGAAATAAAGTAAAATTGAACGAGTATCGAATATCCCTTAACTATATTATTGGCTATGTAAGGATGAACGATAATAATCCGGTGAGGTAGTTTGTACGTGACACGAGAATGTAATTAATCCCTCTTTATATACTAACCATATTCTCTATTATATTCTCTTGTTCGATATTAAATGTATATTAGATAATATAATGTTATCTAAATCTTCGTACACATAGAACTTGACTCTTGTATACTCCTAATACACCTAATTTATTTTACTCTCTTTCAAACAAATTATTTATTTTTTTTATCTATAGGAAATTTAGAGCTCGTAAATGACAGTAGTAAACTGATAAATATTTTTTCAATTTTATTTCAATAAAACTAAGAAACCATTAAAATTTCTTCGAAAGTTGACAATTAAAAGGAATTAAATTCTATTTTCAAAGTTAATATTCCTTAGGTTGAAAAAGTGAAGCCTCTTTTCAGCGTAATGTAAAATTAAAGTAAACAACAAAGGTAGGAAGGCAAATAAAGAAAAATGACAATTAAAAAGATCGTTTTAAGTTAAATTAAAACCTTTTTCACTAAAATTCGTAGAGAAAATTTGACGTTAACAAGAAAGGTACCTAATAACATAATACTTAGTGTGTAACAAAATTAAAGTAAAATTGTAATTATAGGATGGTTAGAGTTGTTAAAAGTCTTATTAAACAGTGCAAGTTGATGTCATAATAAAAAAGTTAGTTTTTTACATATTATACGCTGATTATGAATCTCTAGCAATCCATCAAAAAAGTACGTAAAATATTTTCTAATACCGAGTAAAAAAGTGTCAAAGCGAGCCTTCTTTTATTTATTTAACTAATTAAAAATGATGGATTACCTTAATTATAATTATTTCGCATACGTGTAAGTAATTTAATTAGAATTTCTGGATAAAAAATATTAATACATCTTATTTTCGAAAAAAAAGTAGGTAATATTTTTCCATGATAATAAAAATAAGTGTAAAATTTTTTTCTTTCTCGAGGATAATACTTATTCTTTATTTCTACATGGTCATCCTCTTTCTTTTATTATGCACATTTTCCACATTGCATACAATAATAATAAAAATAAATATTATTTATAATACAGAGAACCTGGAACGAAGACAAATTGTTAAAAGTGTAAAAAAATAAAGTTTTTTATTTTTATTTTGGCTATCCAACAAAAAGTTGGATCGATAATAAATAAAAACTAGACACGAAAATAATAATATTTATTGTCATATGCGAAATAAAACTGTTTTGCGTGCAGAGTAAATATTTTTAATTAGGTTTACGTATTTTCTTTAAAAAAAACCACATCAGAAAGAGGTGCACTTAATACGGTTTTAGGTATAAAATAAATTATATGAAAAAAGTTTATAATGTAGTTGACGAAAGGAATTTTCATTCATGTTTATTTAAAATACTCTTGCCATTTTTTATATCTCTTAGTAGGATTGACTTATAATGATGAGTTGTGTATATAATTTTTTAATGAGCTACTTCGCTTTTTCTTCTTCCTCTTTCTTTTTTATTCTCTTTTTTTAATAATTATGCATGTACTTTTGATCAACTTTTTAATGGAATAATAAAAAAGATCTTTTTCAGAAGATAAAAATTAAGTTGGATAAAGATCAGTTTCCCTCAGAGTTCTTTCTTCCAAACAAATATTTAAAGGACTTTTTTAAAGCTTCTTTTTGGTTCTAGTTATATCTGTTGCATTTTTTTCAAAGTTATAATAAGAAAAATTTTACAACATTAATTGGATAAACATTTGCCCCTTCTTCTTAAATTCATAAACCTATCTCAGAATTTTCGTAACAAATTATTTGGGAACACTCCCAAGCCTATTCTATTTTTCCAAAAGTTTCAATTACATGACATTTAAAAAAACTCATCAAAGTTAAGCAATACTTTGTATGATCTGTAGCTTCTAGATTGGCTTACACTTTAGCATTTTTTTTCTTTGAGTAAAAATAGGTACAGGAAGGATCAGAGATCTTCTGGAATTGCTATTCTTTCAATTTATTAATCCATTCTTCAGTGTTATTAACGAGTGACTTGAACTTGGGTAATCAAATACATGGTATGTCTCCTTTATGTATTTTTGATATTTCTCTGGGTCAGCATTATTGATGGTATTTTTTGGTAAGGTAGTTGTTTGCATTCCATTTTGTAAAAGTAGCCTATGTTACTAAAATAAAAGTGAAAACTGAAAACGTGCCAGCAGCATCCTTCCTTGATTTTTTCAGATAAAGATCATTCTGGAAAATACTTGCATTAGGCTCGATACCCAGCAAAAAACTTTTATTTCAAAAACTTGTTGTTAAGAATGTGTTAAACATGTTTAAAGCATTAAAGCATACTTGAAATAATACGAGTTAAAAAAATTAACTTGATATTACAAAAAAATGGATAATTTTGGTTAAATTTTGTAATAAATGTTTGTTAAATATTAAAGACACTTGAGTTATTTTTGCTTATTTTCCTTAACAAGAAAAGGAATACATTATTTAGTCACGCGATTATAATGTTTTAGTAAGAGAAGAAAAAAAGAAAAAAGAAAAAAGATTAAAAGCATATAATAATTCTTAGTTTAAAGTAATAATGAAAATAAACAACCTCACGGATTTGCCATGTTCGCATTACATTATTTACAGTAAATAAATACACATAACTTGACCTATATACAAAAAGGAATACACAATTTTTTTATTATGTTTTCTTTTTGAACATGGATATAAAAAAAACGTCATCTTCATGCATACCTAATTATTTTCTCAACCATAAATACCTATTTTATTTAAATAAACAAGGAAAAAGTTATCAAAATAAATTCGAAATATTCTCTAAAGAAAATTAAAACTTTAAATACTACCCCTTTAAATTATTCAGAGTTCAACTAAAAAGTTTAAGGTAAATAAAGACAGACTTGAATTCTCAGAATAAATTATTTAAGTCCAAAAAAAAGTGTTTAACCTTGAAAAATAAAGAAAAGTTTTTGTTTAAAGAGTTTAATCTAAAGAAAAGTTTTAAGAAAACAAAGTTATATCACCCAATGGAAATGAAACTTTCTGATTATGATTACCTTTGGGAAAAGTTTATTTCTTTTAATTGTTAAAAAAAATCGTTCGAGTCTCATAAAAGCAACGAAACATTTTCAATATTTGCGGAAAACGGTACTTTTTCCCAATATGCAATTTGTTAAATTATTTATTTATAGAAACGTAGCGTGTACTAAATACATAGAAAGAAAAAAAGTATCGGTTGAACGTTTCTGTGTAAACCACAAGGGAATTAAATACGATTTTCTCATAATCGGTTTCCAATAAATATTTTATAAATAATACAAATTTTATGCAACAGAGGATATAGAAAAATGCTTATAAAATTAAAATTAAAATTTATAAATTCTTAGTAATAAATTTCAATATTTATAAAAATGAATTATGATTCTTCTTCAACTATTTTTATGGAAAATAGATTTATCTTTTAAAAATTTATTTACGAATCTATTTTTAATAGAATTTTATAATTTAGGATTTTAAAAGATGTTGCTTTAGATTCTGATCACGAATATTACGTGGTTAGATTTATCGATGCAATAACTTATAGAAAAGTTTATCAATTTAACCACTTAACTCATTCATATTCCAAATTTTCATTCAGAATTTTATTTTGCTTGATAAAAGATTTTTTCAAATACTTCTAAATCTACTAATTACATAAAATACGATTTTCAAAATCTTAGTAATTGAAATTTTTTCTAAAAATCAGAAATGAAAAGGAAAACATAAAATTCCTCGTATGCATCATTAATTATCTGATTAGCAGCCCCACACGTATGCACTCTTGCTGTATATTAGCTCACTTACCATTAATCCTCATTTGCTTTAATGGAAGAGACTTTAGGAATAATATATATGACTGTTGGTGAGACAGAGAGTCATTCTCTTAATAATAAAAATAAATCGATAAGAAAAAGGGACGAAACAAGGAGTTAACCTATATTATAATATTAAAACTCGAATAAATATCCAAGCATGATTTAATGTATTCAGAGGTAAATATTAAAGGGTGTATTAGTGTGTAATAATGCTAAAAGAAGGGGTGTCATATTCTCAAAGGACTAAAACCCGTCTAAACTTGCATTGTACAAGCTGGACCTGTTGACAATATGCTTTTCCTACTATCAACAGAGGACCGATATTGTCAACTTTCGACAAACTGTAATTTACTCTTTCACAGGAGTTTCTCTGTCAAATTATTGTTTGTGTGCTTTACACGCTCGTACTCGCTATCCTGGAAAGCAATCGTTTTTAGATAAAGATAAAATAACAAAATCTATAGTTTGCAAGTTAACTTGTTGATGAAAATTAATGCTGCCGTAGCTTTGATAATTCTCGAAAGTCAGATTGTCGCATGTGAGCATTAATAGATTCAAATTTATTTAACCCTGCTATAATTGCCATGGATTAGGTGGGATCAATTTGGTTGTTCAAAATTAACCCTCTTGCTGAATATGCATGATTGGTAGATATGAATTTTCTGATGCGAGGAGAAATATAATTAAATAACGAGCTTTTAATTTTTGAATTTTTCAAACTCTAATAATATAATCTTCCGTTAGTTAACTAGATCACGTGGTTAACTCGGCTCTTATAGCCTTTCATAAAATTAAAGCGAAAAAAAGTTTTATTATTCATTCATTCCTAGTAGTTTTACGTCCGCAAGAGTAAAAGCTAATAGATAAGATGAAAATTTCATCTCGTATTATCATTTAGAGAAGCATGAAAAGGCAATATAAATTTTATAGCGTGCTCTTAAAAAAAAAATTTTTTTTATGATTTAAAATAAAAATAATATTGACCTATAAATAAAAATTCAGCTATTAAAATTTAATAATTTTTTTGAAAAAATCAATCAAAGAGCAAAAAGTCATAGTCGACGTATGGATTAATCAAATATAATTTAGTCAAAATATGTCATTCGATTTAAAGCAAACATTTTGGTTATGATATGACGATATACGCAGTTATAACCTTATAATTAACTTGTGTGTATTTATAATACTAGAAACAACTGCGCTTCGCGCAGAGAATGATTGCCTTCTATTCATTATCAAACAATTATTTATTAAAAATATTTTAAATTATTATTTGAAAAGAGATAAAATATTGTAAATGATAAATTCTAATTTAATAAATGACCCTAATTTTTTGCGGTAACATTTAATTATTATATTCAATAATTTCATTTGCTTAGTAAAAAGTATAAAACTAATTAATTTTTGTCCAAAAAGTAAGTTATAATTGTTTGAAATTGGATTCTTTTAAATGAACTTTTGCACACAAAAAAACAAACTTAATCGTTTAAACCATTTGAACTAAAAATTGGTATGGAAACTTATCATTAGTTGTGCTTTTGGGAAAAAATAGTTTGAACCCATTTCTGAGACCCTTCATTTCAACTTGGGCCCAATTGGCGTGGAATCCCTCATATAGTTGTTTTTAATTTATTTTTTAGTTATTTATATTTAAAAACTTACAACTGGTTTGCGTTCTCACATAACCAACGATCATGGAACATGTTCTTTTATAAAAGTCTTAACGTATACTCCTACTTTTATAAGTAGTACTATAACTCCTAATTTTTATAAGTCCTAAAACAAAAATTACAACAAATCCCGAAATATAAGTAATCCTACGTCCATAAAACTAAAGTATTCTAAGGTCTTGTTTTTATCAGAGCTTGATCAGGCCCTGACTCCCACTTCAAATTATTCTAAGTCCCTAAATCGAAAATATTCTAAGTCCATTTCACCCCTCTCCCTAAAAACATGAATATTTCGACCCCTTCTGCCGAGCTGGACTTTTTCAAATACTTCATCCAATGAACATGTTCCATGTTAATAAATTAATGTGATAAAAGTGTATAAGAGTAGTTAAACGAAATTAGTATATTCAGAAAAAATAGCTTTCTCCAGTAAATAAAATTTACTTGATCAGTAAAAAAGCTACTTCACATCAGAGAAGTCTGTTAAAGATAATTAATTTTTATTCTAAGAATTTTAATATTATCACAAAAAAATAGTCATTTTTACTCTTTCGTACTGATTATTAATTTTAGCTAGTTATATTTATCTTCAAAGCTACATTTACTTATTTTATCATTCATGAAACTGCCTTTCTGCTTTTACCCTACAGGTGTTTTTAAACCACCAAATTTTAGTCTTAGTTCAAAAACCTATTTTTATTCATTTAGTTTTCATGAATCTCTTAAACAATCACCAATTATTTTTCCATGGCCTAACCATTATTTTTGGTATAAAACACAGGGTTCAATTATTCGATGCTTGTTTTCACCGTCATGGAAAGTTAAATAGACCTATATTTTTTACACGTTTAATAAATAAACATTTTTTGCTTTTTCAGAATTTCTATTCAACCAAAATAATTTTTACTAATCTAATTTTGCAACCGAAAATCCATTTAGGTCTTTTTTCTTTACACAATTTGTCTACATTTTTGTAGGTATAATCTATCTTATCAAATTAGAGATTGACCCCGAAAATTTTTGAATAAAAATTACTCATACATGCTCAAGTAAAAAATATTCTAAACCGGGAAATAATTTACTGGTTCCTGGAAGGGGTAAACAAATTTTTATTAATGATTTGTTTATATGTAAGTGCATTTTGAGACGCTCAGATGCTAAAAAACCGATTTTTAAAAAAATCCGTATTGTGTGTATTTTTTGGGGATCTTGTTACGGACTAAAACAAAATTTTAGCTTTAAAAAGTACTGAAGCTACCCTTTTTTATTCCTAATTTTTTTTATTAAAGCTTTAGATTCCAAAAATTTTATTATAAATCCGATACCTGAAATTTTGAAAATTTTAGTCTTATCATTTTTGTAGACAAAAAATACAAAAATAATATCCCTTTCTTTTTCTATGAAAGTTATAATTTTAGGAAATTTATTAAAACCATAGAAGTTAAGGTTAAAACATTACATTTTAAACCAATTCAGCTATTGGAAGATAATTAATTATTAATTATTAAATAATTAATTAATTATTTATCTTTTTCGAGTATCATAACCTATAGTACCAATAACTTGGTGATTTATTAATTATATTTTAAAACGGTTTTTTAAAGTACCCTATAAATAAACATAGTACCTAATTTAATTTTTATATTTTATGCAAACTATTTTATTTGGTATAATAAATTTAGAAGGATCTGATTTTTTAATTTTTTTTAATTAACCGCACATTTTTTGTATAAAAAAAAAGTTTTATTATTAAAACATTTAAAAATTATTTTTGGTATTTATACTAAAACATATATGACTAAAAATTTTGAGGTTTTATATTTAAAATTTTGTTTTTATCACAATATTCATGCTATAACCTAACTTCATAAAATTATAAATAAATTTTCAAATTTAAAATAAAAACATTTGAGCAATGCATTTTTATTAACCAATCAGGAGTGGTTTTTAGCTATAACAATGTACATAGTTACTGTATCGAAGACATGTACTTTTTAGGATAGGATAATCAATGTTATTTACCGATTTATTTGACTACTAATTTTCATTTTAATAACTTTTATTAATAATTCATAATTTACTTTTTCAATGATAATAAATTAAAACATTTTTTTTTCATTTTTTTTTTGAATAAATAAATATTCAAAATTTATGGAGTTGTGTGAGAAATGAATAAAATATTTGTAGCAGCTGCCTTTTTATTTATATATAATTTGATTATCTCATTGTTGTATTGGTTGTTTGTATATTAAATATGGAAATATGAATTTGTTATTTTAAGGGGATGAATATTACGACGTGCTTTTTTGTTTTTGTAAAATTAAAATATTACATTTGTTCGAGTTCTTGTTGCAGTAGAAATTCCCTACGGATGTAGTTAGGGGTATTTGTAAAGCTTCAAATTTTTCCAGGGAAAATGAAGATTCTATTTTTGAAAAATTCAAAATTTACAAAATTTTTTACTAGTTACTACTAGATGCCCATTTATACGCATTATACCATCAATTTGCCTGAAATTGCAAATGATAAGCTGAACAAAGAAAGCCAACAATACAAAAGTTTCAGCATATTCTTCGAATTCTCAAATTACCCCGGTTTCCCAAAACAAACAACGTAAATAAAAGTGACCCATAAAAAAGGTCTTTATTTTTCATATCGTTGTCAATCATTCAGAATAATAAACCAAGAACTTTGAACTCTTGACAGTCTTACCCTCGCGCGATAGGGGCATTTGTATTTTAATTGTACGTATAAATTAAACCCTTTTTCTTATAGTATACCGTCGCGACGTTTTTTTTATGGTAAAAAAAGCAATCTGCACAGTTGCGTTCCCTTCTTTTACAATACGGTCTTATTAATTATGCAGTCGATTAGAATTTAGCATATTTTAGTATTTTTGTATTATAGTACAGACGGATATATCGCTTTCACACAGGATTCTACCATCAATTCATAAAGTGTCACTCGGCGCCCACAAGTTAACAGATTTCAACCAAAGATATTACAATACACGTTTACAACAACAATGAAGTAAAGGGGGGACCTCGTAACGGCCAATTTTTTTCTGTACAAGAGTTAAATTTTTTTTTACTAATCAGTTTGATGAATCTATGTTAAAAAAGCTTTTTGACCCGTTGACAATGATTATTCATGAAAATCCTTATTGATTATACACGGTGTGGTAGAATTAGGAAAGGAATACTAAAGAGTAAGATTATGGAAATTTTTAAGCTATAAAGCTTTTTTGACACTAGAAATGAATCATGTTTTCGGTTCATTAGCCTATGAAAAATAAAAGAAAATTTTTTTAAAACTATATATAAGAGTTGTTCCATTAATTTTCATCTCACGCAGCTCATAAATCGTAAAAAGTTAGTTGTTAAGTAAGAGAGAAAAGTTGACTCGTAAATCGGTTGTGTTAAAGTTGTAAGTTAAGTCATTCGTTATTATATATTAGTTAAGAAAATGGAAGTATAATTTAACTCTCGCGAATTTAGTATATAGAAAACGCTGAGGTTATTTGCTTTGTTGAACAGAAGAAAATTACTTTAATATTTAAGTTTCTCTCTTTCTCTCCGTACGTAACATTCTGCATAGTGTTGCAACGAATTAAAATATAATATTTGTGTGTTTATACAGCTTTAGGAAATTAACATGTTTCATTAAAATAATATCATTTTCAATAAAACTAAAACTTTTTGCTCTATAAATTAATACAATTTGAAACAATGGATTTTCTTTCATCAAAGATTATGCCATATCGATTTTCAAATAATATTACGGCTATTGTTTGCTTTTAGACCAAGGAAGGTATCAATTACGCAAATATAGCTTTTCTCCGCATTGTCAATACATATAAAGCACTTTATTGTTTTGTACTCCATACCCTTCCCTTATATATCTTCCCTCTGGCCAATGTTACTACTGGAAATTATGTATATTATGCCTTTTAGACTTATGTTACATTTTCAACATGCTGTGTATTTTATACAGGGATAGGATCAAATGGACTTACAATATTTACTAGATGATAAAAGGAGATGTAACAGCAGACTCCAGAGATGATAAGGAAGATGCATCGTGCTCCCAAGTGGATAACTACATGACCGAGTAGCCGAATCAGATATTCGATAAGGATATTTTATACAGGCAATGATAAGCAGAGTCAGATAATTCAAATCAATTAATTTGCAGATGCTGATTGGTATTGTCAATAAATTAATAAAGGAGATTCATATTAATAGATCATTTTTTTTCTCAAGTAGGTTCAAAAATAAAATAAGTGATTGAATGAGAAGAACAATTTTGCCCTAAAAAAAGCAAAAAAAGGTCAAGATCAAAAATAAAAATTCAAGGGTGAAAGGCCATAGCCCTACAATAAAATGATTTTTGATTATAATTCATAAATATTGGATGTTATTAAAATTAAAAAAATTACTTTGGTAAAAAATTTTTAATTAATTTTGGTAAACCAATTTTTTGGTCAACACTAATAATTAGAAAAGAAAACGAGCCAGGTATTTTATAATTTGGAAGAATCTAAAGTTCTGTGTCAGCTATGAATTCGTAAAATTAATTATGATGATGAGCTTTTCAAAAATAGGGAACACGAGGCTTTGAAGTAGAAAATCGAATAAATTTTAATTTCAAAATAGGTACATACAGGATGAAAGTAAACATTGACTATTGGAAAGAGTGCAAAATTACATTTCAAATTATGCAAACATATAATCTTTATTTGCCTGTAAAATATGATATTTCTTTAGTAATTACATAAAGTGCAGTAAAATGTGTTTCGTAAAAGTTTATCGAGTAAATCATTGGGCTGCTTGTACATCTAGAAAAATGAAGTTTAAATATAAATATTACTCTATTTTTATTTTCAAACAAGTATAAAGTTAAAACTAGTTTCATCAACTTTTGCATTTGACTGATATATTGATAAAAAATTTTTTACATTTTTAGAAGTGCATCAGGTTATTCAAAAGTTTATGCTATAGATAGGTTATTATTTTTGAGATATGCATGAATGGGGGAACCAAGGGGTGAATTGAGTATTAGTATTAGACTGTCAATAACGTATTTGAAAAATAAGCATTGTCAGAGATGAAGTAAATTAACATCATCAAGAACGTGTAGCCTTTTTTTATTCTCTCTAAAAATGACATTTATTTATACATGAAACGTATTAAACTAAAGCTTTTTCAATTTAAAACGCGTGTTGAAAAAAGTAATTCGCAAGTAAATTGAAACGTTTTGTCACACGAATCCTACATGATATTACCCGTCTCGTATAAATTTATAAAAAAAATATATTACCATCTAATATTATCTACTAAACTACTTAATAAATTTTTATGAGCTTTGAAGAAAAACTCAATTTTCGTCTATGAAACGTGCAATATTTCATTTCGTTGTTCTATAGTTTTTCAAAACTTAATAAATATTACAGTTTATCATTCTCTCCTCTCTTGAATTCCTGTTAAGTATTTTTCATTATTTATTATTTTTAAAAGCTTACGAAAATAAAGCTCTTGACATTACTACCTTTATTTTGTGAAAACGATGATAATTCCAATGCTACTTTCTCAGTTTCTTTTTAATTCTATGTCAAGGGTTATCCACTTTAAGCACGTATTTTTAATTTTAAGTACTGTCTTTTGTATTATTTTCGAATTCAAAAATTATTATAGCAAAATAATTGTAAGATACTCAAATGAAATAATTTTAACAAAAAAAAAATAGGTAATGTCCGGGTACATATAATTGACAGTTTAAGGTCTTAAATTCGTAATTACCTAGAACAGGAATTTAGCAGTAGATTTCAGTATTTGAGAAGGTTTAAAATATAGCTACCGATGTTGCAAACTACATTATAAAATTAGTTGGAACCTCGATCAAAATGAATTTATTTTTTAGATTTTAAACAGCTATTGGGAAATTAAAAATATGCAAACATTACACGGGGAGTGAAGTAAACCCTCAGCACGTTTGCATTCCCCGTATGGAAAAATACAAACAGCTTAATATAAAAAGTTGAAAATAAAATATTATGCCATCACGTCCGTCCAACGATCATATCAATAAAAATTAAGCATTATTGTGGTTGTGGCGAGATCTAGCGGCGAGATCTAGCGGCGAAACGTACGGAAGACTATACGCGTCCAGTGAAATACTCAATATGAATTTAGTAAAAGGTGCCGCAATAAGCCTAAGTAGGCATCATTGTTGTACATTCCTAAGTCTGTAAAAAAATTTTTAGCTAAATCGTATGTCAGAGATGGGAGATATTGGCCCCTATCCGAGCCTTATCTACAGCCCGTGTATGCTTAGCGGACAAAGATAATTAAGCGAATTCTCAAATTTGGGAAGAGGTGCCGCAATGAGCCTAAGTAGGCATCGTTTTTGGACATTCCTAAGTCTGTAAAAAAATTTTTAGCCAAATCCTATGTCCGAGATGGGAGATATTGGCCACAGACCGAGCCTTATCTACAGCCCGTGTATGCTTAGCGGACATAGATAATTAAGCGAATTCTCAAATTTGGGAAGAGGTGCCGCAATGAGCCTAAGTAGGCATCATTGTTGTACATTCCTAAGTCTGTAAAAAAATTTTTAGCTAAATCGTATGTCAGAGATGGGAGATATTGGCCCCTATCCGAGCCTTATCTACAGCCCGTGTATGCTTAGCGGACAAAGATAATTAAGCGAATTCTCAAATTTGGGAAGAGGTGCCGCAATGAGCCTAAGTAGGCATCATTTTTGGACATTCCTAAGTCTGTAAAAAAATTTTTAGCCAAATCCTATGTCCGAGATGGGAAATATTGGCCACAGACCGAGCCTTATCTACAGCCCGTGTATGCTTAGCGGACAAAGATAATTAAGCGAATTCTCAAATTTGGGAAGAGGTGCCGCAATGAGCCTAAGTAGGCATCATTTTTGGACATTCCTAAGTCTGTAAAAAAATTTTTAGCCAAATCCTATGTCCGAGATGGGAAATATTGGCCACAGACCGAGCCTTATCTACAGCCCGTGTATGCTTAGCGGACAAAGGTAATTAAGCGAATTCTCAAATTTGGGAAGAGGTGCCGCAATGAGCCTAAGTAGGCATCATTTTTGGACATTCCTAAGTCTGTAAAAAAATTTTTAGCCAAATCCTATGTCCGAGATGGGAGATATTGGCCACAGACCGAGCCTTATCTACAGCCCGTGTATGCTTAGCGGACATAGATAATTAAGCGAATTCTCAAATTTGGGAAGAGGTGCCGCAATGAGGCTAAGTAGGCATCATTGTTGTACATTCCTAAGTCTGTAAAAAAATTTTTAGCTAAATCGTATGTCAGAGATGGGAGATATTGGCCTCAGACCGAGCCTTATCTACAGCCCGTGTATGCTTAGCGGACAAAGATAATTAAGCGAATTCTCAAATTTGGGAAGAGGTGCCGCAATGAGCCTAAGTAGGCATCATTTTTGGACATTCCTAAGTCTGTAAAAAAATTTTTAGCCAAATCCTATGTCCGAGATGGGAGATATTGGCCACAGACCGAGCCTTATCTACAGCCCGTGTATGCTTAGCGGACATAGATAATTAAGCGAATTCTCAAATTTGGGAAGAGGTGCCGCAATGAGGCTAAGTAGGCATCATTGTTGTACATTCCTAAGTCTGTAAAAAAATTTTTAGCTAAATCGTATGTCAGAGATGGGAGATATTGGCCTCAGACCGAGCCTTATCTACAGCCCGTGTATGCTTAGCGGACAAAGATAATTAAGCGAATTCTCAAATTTGGGAAGAGGTGCCGCAATGAGCCTAAGTAGGCATCATTTTTGGACATTCCTAAGTCTGTAAAAAAATTTTTAGCTAAATCCTATGTCAGGGATGGGAGATATTGGCCTCAGACCGAGCCTTATCTACAGCCCGTGTATGCTTAGCGGACAAAGATAATTAAGCGAATTCTCAAATTTGGGAAGAGGTGCCGCAATGAGCCTAAGTAGGCATCATTTTTGGACATTCCTAAGTCTGTAAAAAAATTTTTAGCCAAATCCTATGTCCGAGATGGGAAATATTGGCCACAGACCGAGCCTTATCTACAGCCCGTGTATGCTTAGCGGACAAAGATAATTAAGCGAATTCTCAAATTTGGGAAGAGGTGCCGCAATGAGCCTAAGTAGGCATCATTTTTGGACATTCCTAAGTCTGTAAAAAAATTTTTAGCTAAATCCTATGTCAGGGATGGGAGATATTGGCCTCAGACCGAGCCTTATCTACAGCCCGTGTATGCTTAGCGGACAAAAATAATTAAGCGAATTCTTAAATTTGGGAAGAGGTGCCGCAATGAGCCTAATTAGGCATCATTGTTGGACTTTCCTAAGCCTGTAAAAAAATTTTTAGCTAAATCCTATGTCAGGGATGGGAGATATTGGCCTCAGACTGAGCCTTATTTAAATAGCCTGTGTATGGTTACCGATGAAAAATACTTTAGTGAATTTAAAATAAAAATACTTTATTTTTATGCTAACAATTTTTAAAAATTAATTCAAACTTTCACTTTACCATAAGAAACTATAGTATTTTAATTTTAGTATTTTAAAATTTTTTCAGATTAATTAGTTATTTTTTATCAATTCTTGATTTTTATGAAATATTTATTTATAAAAAACTGAAATTTGAAGAAAAAAAAATTTTTAAGACCTTTTGCCTTGCAGCCACAGAAATGTAAGTTTAGGTAATCATGAAATAAATTAGAGATTTAACATAGTATAAATTTATTTTTAGGCACAATCAAAAATATTACAAACTAATTTTTACCTGATAACTTTATTGATAAAATATTTTTAACAAACAGTCTCACTTTACAATATATATTTTTATCACATTTTGTAATTTTTTTCATATTAAATATAAAAACTTTTTTTATTATAATAACAAATCAGTCTTGAGTTGTCTTTTTTATATTATAAATTTCTTTTTATATTTCTTTACAACACTTAATGCATATTATTTAAATAATAAATTAAAACCTTTTTAAATCTACAGATTTTTAAAACATATTTCTGTCACGCATTCATATACCAGCTATGAAATACTTTTTTTGGTCAAGAGTATCACATAATTACTCGTTTCTGATGCTTTGGATTTTATTTTCTAATACTATTCTTTTTATGTATACCAACAACGTTTGATTAACGAACAGGCTTCTTTATTCAGTATTACCCTTTCGTAAACGGGTATTTTCCGTTGTTGAAAAATTGTACAGTGCTCTAAATAGGTACTTTAAATCTGCACAGAAGTCCAACAATGATGCCTACTTAGGCTCATTGCGGCACCTCTTCCCAAATTTGAGAATTCGCTTAATTATTTTTGTCCGCTAAGCATATACACGGGCTGTAGATAAGGCTCGGTCTGAGGCCAATATCTCCTATCCCTGACATAGGATTTAGCTAAAAATTTTTTTTCAGGCTTAGGAAAGTCCAACAATGATGCCTACTTAGGCTCATTGCGGCACCTCTTCCCAAATTTGAGAATTCGCTTAATTATCTTTGTCCGCTAAGCATACACGGGCTGTAGATAAGGCTCGGACTGAGGCCAATATCTCCCATCTCGGACATAGGATTTGGCTAAAAATTTTTTTACAGACTTAGGAATGTACAACAATGATTCCTACTTAGGCTCATTGCGGCACCTCTTCCCAAATTTGAGAATTCGCTTAATTATCTTTGTCCGCTAAGCATACACGGGCTGTAGATAAGGCTCGGTCTGAGGCCAATATCTCCCATCCCTGACATAGGATTTAGCTAAAAAATTTTTTACGAGCTTATGAATGTCCAATAATGATGCCTACTTAGGCTCATTGCGGCACCTCTTTCCAAATTTGAGAATTAATTCCAAGATGTATATTTTGTAAATAATTTTTGTAGTGCCTATAAGTATTTGTAATTTTAGTTCCCATTTTTTTAGTTTTAACTATTTTTATATATATTTTTTTTATTATATAACAATATATTTTACTCTAATTAATTTCAAGTTAGAAAAGCATATTATGTCTATATTGTATATTCTCACTGGGTATTAACGTCCTTCCGTATTTCTCGCCGCTAGATCTCGCCGCCAAAGTAACCTTCATGAAAAAATTGAATATAATTTTTACATGCATAAAATAATAGGGAAAAAACGTTTAAACAGGATGAATTATTTATGAAAGGAAAACTGGGTAGCCTGCTAAATACGTATTTATTTAAAATAAAGAAAGAAAATATATAATGTTATTTTCCCTAACGAATCATTAAACAAAAATATGAATATATATGAATTGGATCGTTTACGTAAATGAAGTTATAAATAATAAACTTTATTATTTATTCATAATATGCATATTTTAGTTTAAACCCATGGAATATATATGCGTTTTACCCGATACAAATCATCATCAAAATTTTGCATATACATAAACTTCCTCTTCGAAACTTCTGGGTATAAAAAAATGAGAGAAAGAGAGGAAAAACTCTTTAGCTTATCACATACATAGACTCTGATCTTTATCTATAGATGCAAAACCCATGGGGGCGTTTTGTTTTTGGTTATAGTATAGGTAAATAAACTTATATAACTTTCGGAGATATTTCCATTTATATATATAACGAGCTTTTTTAGAGCTTTCAAAACCACTACTAAGATGGATTTATAGGTTAGGTCAGTTAGACAGCAGTTTTCGATATAAATAAATTTAACTTTCTATTATGGCTTTTTAATATCATTCTTTTTTAATTAAAATTGTTTTTAGAATAATTTATTATATTAAATTTAAATTTTTAATTCAGAAAAACCGATAATGAACATTTTATGCTAAAATTGTTTAATTATTAAAAATTTTTTGCACGGACCGATGATTTTTTTTTTTTTTTGCTTCACTTAATTAAAACATTGTTTGGAAATTCCAATTGAAATTAATTAAAATTTTTAATAATAAAAATTTCAGCATATAAATATAGAGCTTGCAATTATAAAGTTATAAAAATTTTTTAAAATACATGAAATAATTCATGCGTTTAAAATTCATTGTTTCCTCTGCGTGCTTTATTGCCATAGTTATATGAGTCGAAATATGAATATTGGCGATCTTTTTTACGGAAAACTAAGTTGTTCAACGGGAAGCTCATTTTCGATACACTGGGTTTGCAGAGATAATTATTTAGAGGTATGATATAAGGGTATTTGGTTACAGCCAAAAGGTTCAAAAGTCCGAAGGTGCAGTTTTAAATCGGAAATTTCCTTGGCATTACAATTCCGTGTAAATATTTTTTAAAAAGTTTCGTTAATTTAAGCTAATAGGTCCTTATAAGTTATTATTTCAATTTTAATAGTTAATTTTTTACTATTTCTCCTATTTTTTAAGCGTAAACGAAAAATTTTTGAAGTAAAAATATTCTTAAAATCGTACTGCCAAAAAAGTTTCCGATTCAAAACTGTACCTGAGAATCTTTGAAAGAGCCGGCTAAACGGCTCAACCTCAAACATGTAATCATGAGTGTGCTAATCAGAAGTTACAATCTAGTATATGTTTTTTTCGAAAATTTTAAAACTTTTATTTAAAGCGCTAGATAAATTTTCATGACATTTTAAAAACGAAAAACAATATGATTGTTTAAAAAAGATATGTTTTATTTGTTGAAAAAGTTTTGGTACTTGTTTTGTCATCACATGGAAAATTTAAATCGATTATTAAAATTTTATTCTATACAGGTTTAAAATGCTTTGAAAAATTAAACTGTGTTTTTCACAAAAGGATAGCAAGAGACAAACTCACATTTCAACTCGTATAAAAATTTAGAAATGTAATTTTTTCATAATGAAAAATAACACGAGAGCAATAACTTAAAACCGCCAATAAATTTGAATAAAAGATAACTATTTGGCATAGTTTTGTTTAGAATGGAATAATTCGTAGGAGATTATGGGAAGTAAGATATTAAAGGATGGAGGAAATATTTCCTGCATAAAATCTAACATAGAATAATTTCAATTATGTGATCACATTAAAGTTTATAACAACAATTTCATAATAATAAGACGAAGGTAGTTTAGCGAATAACAATGAAAGAGCGTATCGCAGAGTAACGCATCACCTGGGGGTTGATTCTGTAAGCGTTTCGATGTATATCGCGTGATATGGGTGCTTTCTATCATAAATTTAGTGGCAAAGCGCATGCGCGGTCTGATGTTTTTAGGAATGAGAATGTTTTACGATAAAATAATCATGACCATAACCTTAAAATCAGTTGATACGCCAGCAAAGTAGGATAAGTCTTCGAAATGGCGTGATAAAGCCCCTATCGTAGTTGGGATTTTTTTTCACCTACTAGAAAAATAACCATATCGAACAACGCGCGTGCATTTAATAAGTAGCGACAATTTTAATAAAATAATAATTATAACTATTTTATAAATAATAATAATTAAAAAATAATGATGAATATTTTATGTTAACTTTTTTAAATAATAAATTTAGAAGACATTTAAAAATTATTATTTAAAAAAAAATTATATGTAAAACCTATTTAGAAAAAAAAATACTATAAAATATTAAATTTTGTTAATTATAATTATAGAAAAAACGTTGTATTTTTAATGGTCGATTTCATCTAATAAAGTAAAATAACAAAAAAACTAAAAATTATCTTTTTCTTGATATTGTCATTTTAAACTCCCATAAAAAAATTAGGTACTACGCCAGAAAATAAAAAAAAAGCTGTCACATCATTGGGACTACGGTTATTTAAGCATTAACAAAATATTCTTAATCGTCATTTTACCTAAAAAAGTATAACGGCATAAGAAAAACTAAAAATTATCTTTCCCTTTGATACTGCCATTTTAAAATCTCATGGAAAAAATTAGATATTACACCCACGAGTACACCCATAAAAAAAAAATTATTTTTATTTCGACGGAAAAAATAATGAGAAATTTTTTTTAAATTATTCAGATATAAAAGTGAAGCCAAATTTCTAGTTTTCTATTTTTAAATGCAAAAAATTTTGACAAAAATAAAGGATTAGATCTAAGAAATCGAGTAAAAATGATATTTCTAAAACTATAGTACTTTTAAATGAGGTATTACATCCAAAAAAAAAAAAATGATAATTTTAAAAATTTTTCAAGGGGCCAAGGGTCACGTTTTAAATATAGAGAATCATTGCAATTTTTTCGCTCCATTAGTCCTGAGGTACCATAGAACCAAGCTGGTAGAGGGTTGGCCTATTTGTAAGCTAAAAATTGGTGTAATTGCGTGATTATAAGATTTTTCTAAAATTTTTACTTAAAAAAGGCTAATTTTGCAAAAACTATTTTTTCGTTTATGAATATGTTTATTTTTTGTTACAAAACAAAAATACCCTGCCAACTATCTGGAACTAAGGTTCCTCAAGCAATGAGCTAAATACTTCAATATGCCACAGATGTCACCGATTACAACCATGCAATCATACACTCATTTCTATTAACTTTTAAAAGTTAAAAGAAAATTTATGTATTGAATTCAACTAAATCTATTTTTTTCAAATAAAATCTAACGTAATTCATTGGATAATAATTATTCAAGATAGTACTTTCATGGAATTAAATAAAGTATTACACCAAAAAAAAAAAAAAATATTGCAGTTTAAAAAAACTTTTTTAATTTTGAGAAATAGATTTTGGAAAAATTCGGTATCAGATCCAAAAAATTACTATAAACGAACTGTCTAAAACTAGTACTCTCATAGAAATAAATTAGGTACTACACATCCAAAAAGAAAAAAAAATTTGGTGTTTTTTGTATTTTTTTGTGGTGAAAATTTTGGGAAAAAAATTTTCAAAAAATTAAGTATCAGATTCGAGATATAGAGTAAAAACCATACTTTCAAATATAAGTACTTTCGTGGAAATAAATGAGGTATTACATCCAAATTAAAAAAAAAAAGTACCTAGAGCTTTTTTGGTGAAAAAATTTTTGAAAAAAAATTAGGTCTTAATTTTATAACGGTTGTAAAACATCACCGATTGCAATATTTTCAGATATTAGTACTTTCATGTAATTAAATGAGGTATTACATAAAAAAAAAAAATTGCAGGTTTTTTAATTTTTCTATTTTTTTAATTTTAAGAAAAAATTTTCGAAAAAATTCGGTATCAGATTCAAAAAATGACTATAAACAAACTTTCTAAAACTAGGTCTTAACTCCATAATGTTTATGAAATATCACCAATTACACACACACACACACACACACATACATACTTTTTTTAAAAACCGGTTTTTTAGCTTCCTGGGGTCTCAAAACGTGCTTATATGCTAAAAAATCAAAAAACGAAATTTGGCCTATCACAATGGTTCCTCTTTAAGAAACCAAAAATTTATTGCCAACATAATCATACATAAATTCAGAGAATATTTTGTAAAAAAAATTATTTCAAGCAAATAATTTGGGAAATATTTGTAACCGCGCAATTCTACAGGTTCTTAGTTTTCAAATAAGCCCACTTACTACCAGCTTGGATCTCTGATTCCTTAGACCAATTGCGCGAAAAATGGTTATGATTCCCTATATTCAACGTGAGAACTTTGACACCTTAATGCAAAAAATTTTTGGATAAAAATTAAAAAAAAAATTAGGTATCAGATTCGAGGGATCGAATAAAAGCGATATTTCTAAAATTAATATTATCATACAGAAAAATTAGGTATACTACTTACGTTCGAAAATTAAAAAAAAAATACAATGCTGTTTTTTGTATTTTTTGAAAACAAAAATTTTCAAAAAATTAATTATCAGATTCGACATATGAAGTAAAAATGATATTTCTAAACTAGATATTAGAACTTTCATAAAAAAAATGAGGTTTTATGTCCAAAAAGAAAAAAGATAACGGTGTTTTTTATTCATTTTATTATGTAAAAAATTTTGAGAAAAAATTTTTTAAAAAATTAAATATCGGATACGTACTATATGAGAAGTCATGTAAAAACGATGTTTCTAAAATTAATTCTTTCATATAGATAAAAATTAAGTATTACGTCCCAAAAGAGAAAAAATTTAGGTATTTTTTGTATTTTTTGGTAGCAAAAGTTTTGAGACAAAAATTTCCAAAAATTTTAAAAATAATTAGATTTGAGATATCGAGTAAAAACAATATAGATATCTAGATATTAGTAATTTCCAAGAAAAAATTAGGTATTACATGTTTAGATTTAAATGAAATGTGTTTGAAATTTATAGTCGGGTCTTCAAAACTGCCCAAAATTGTTTTTTTCTGAAAGTACTACCAAAAATAAGTCACTAGCCCAATTTTTAGCATCCCAGAGCGAAACTCGATTTTTGGCATCCATTTTTGTGTTTGGACTCTTATAAAAAAAAGTAAGCAAAATTAGGGATAAATTTTCTTATTTTTTCTGTTAAAAACTCTCATTAACATAAAAATTTTTTCCTTTTTCATCCGGATAGGAAATTTCCCTGGCTATCTGATTCTGGAGTTAACAATTTTTTTTTGAGCAGTGCATGCGCAAGAAATTGCTAAAATAGGCTGTTTTTTTCAAAAGTCGATTTCTCAAATGCCTATTAGTTAAAAATCTTCTAACCAGGCTTAAATTTTTCCTTGAACTATATATTTTTTGAAGAAAAAAAATTTCGATGGAAAATTGCTTTTAGAGAGCTCTAGATCAAAAAATAGCAGCTTTCAAAGGTTCATTTTTTACAAATTTCGAATTTTCCGCCAAGTCACGTGACCAACTAAAAATCCGACCAAAAATTTGGATTCCGCGGAAAATTTTACATAAGGATACATCTTTTCACGTTTTTAAGAGCGTTTATGTTAAAGCAGCGAAATTTTAAATTGAAAGATTAAATTAATTTTAATAAAAATAATCCCGGCACGGATCTGCCGCCGTAACTTTTTCCATTCCGGCGCCAGTGCGGTAACATGTCTTGGCCGGAACTTTAGATCCCGGCACCAGACTTGGGCCGCAATTTACCATTGGTTTTGTTTCTCTTCGGGTGGGTAAATATAATTAGACGTAGAACCATTTAACTATTTGATTATTATTACAAAAATCGTTTTTATTTACTCAATAAATACATTAAATAATACTGAATATTATAATTATTAATTTTTTTTACGCACATATTTAACTATTTTTAATATTAACTAGAATAGCCGCGCGCCCAGCGCGCGCAGAATAATTATTCTTTTAAATTATTTCTTTATAAAATTAATTTATTTCAAATAAAATTTTAAATACCCGAATCTGTTATAAAATATTTTATTCTGGAGATGTATTCCTATGCTGATAAAAAATTCTAATATTTTTATTACTTTCAGGCAAAAGACTTTACAATACAATAATTATCCATTTTATTCCTGTTTACGTTATTTTTTCATGCCTGCATAAAAAATTTATTTTTCTGGTTTGCGGCTCGAAAACACGTATTTCACATACGCTGAGCGTCCGGCAAAGACGTGTTTTCTTGCCACAGACGCTGAAAAATTTTATACGACCCTCGGCCGTAAACAAAGATTGACTCAAATAGCCGTTTACCATCCTCGGCTTCGCCTCGGAACGTAATTTATGTGCCATTTGGGCCATCCTTTCTTTTTCTGGTCTTGGATCGTAATATACTATTGGTCTTATTATCAAAAGACGGTTTTCACTGTTCATTTTTTTTTCTCAATTGAAAAATAGATTTTAAAGATTAATTTTTGCTCAGCTATTCCAATTTTTATTCAAAAGACCTGCTTTAATGAAACTTCATCTCGAAAATCGAATCTATGACTCCTACATTTTCAAAAAACTAATTTAAGAAACTTCAAAATTTACTTTTTTTTTTAAATCCCATGATTTGATTTTACCCTAAATATAAGTCATTTTAAATTATTATATAATTTCTCCCATAAATCCAATATTATTCTGAAACGAGTTTTGAAAATTATATTACCTTTAATTAATATTATTCCTAGTAATTAAGCCCAAATTAGTCTAAGTCCCTAAGTTGAAAT
Source organism: Anagrus nilaparvatae (assembly GCA_022575985.1). Classification (NCBI taxonomy): domain Eukaryota; kingdom Metazoa; phylum Arthropoda; class Insecta; order Hymenoptera; family Mymaridae; genus Anagrus; species Anagrus nilaparvatae. Next base: position 2,046,797 of record JAKSXM010000040.1, on the reverse strand, counting down.
TATTTAATTTCCCTGAACTCAAATTATTTTGTTCCTAAATTAAACTCTTTTTAAGTAACTAAACCCCTTATTATTCTTTTTTCCAAATCAAATTACTTTAATTTCCTAAAATCAAGTTAACCTAATTTATTCAAGGGGCGGTCCACTCAGAGCACAGTAATTGTGCACCTGGTGTGCGCCTGGAGTGCGACCAGTGTGCGCCAAATTTGCGAATCATTCTGGAAGCGCTGCTAATACTTCAAATTGATTTAATAGGTAGGGAACAACATGTTTTATCAAGAAAACCTCCCGCGCACTCTCTTTTTAATCTTATAAATAAAATAAAAATATTTGCATCTTTCGGAAGTCCTGCAAAAGCCTTATAAGATTAAAAAGAGGGTGCGGGGGAGGTTTTTTTGATAAAACAAATTGTTCTCTTCTTATTAAATCAATTTGAAGCATTATCAGCGCTTCCAGAATGATTCACAAATTTGGCGCACACTGGTAGCACACTGTTCGCACTCCAGACGCACACCAGGCGCACAATCGCAGTGCTCTGAGTGGACCGCCCCTTGAATTTATTCCCTGTGTCTGGATTATTTTAAGAGCCTAAATCAAAATTCAGAAAAAAATTCTTCTGAGTCCATTTAACCCTTCCTCCTTTAATAGGGCATATTTAATCCGTTCTTCCTCCGTCAATACACGCAGTTTCACCAAATGTCTCTCACAATAAAAACACGTCTCATGTTCTTAAAGTTAAATTCTATCTTAAGGTTTAAAGGGTTCGCCAGAAAATAAACAGAAAAAATTTTTTTTCTCTTTAGTGGCGAGAAAGCACTTATACCCCGGACGCTACGCGTCCGGCAAAATCTTTTCTTGCCGTTACTGATGGAAAAAAAATAATATACGACCCTTGGCAATAAAAAAAAATGCCCCGAAATGTAGTTTACCATCCTGGACTTTTCTATAGGTAAAAATAATTTCAGATTTGATTATTAATTAATTTAATTAACAACTATCCATTAATTGTTTGAAAATTTTTACATTTAATTTTTTTTTCATAATAGCACATTTTTTGGCTTTTTAAAAACAATTTTTTTTTTCTTCGTTCTACCTATAAGCCGCATTTTTAATTTTCTTTCGAAAATAAATATGCGAACATTTAGTATTTTTATGAATTTTATATAAATAAAACACATTTAAATTTTAACCTATTTTTCTCTTGGTACCATTCCTGTGTATATTTTAATTTATAAACAAATAAATAACACATAACCTTTAATTTCATTTATTTACAATAATTTTTAATAACCATAGGGTTATAATAGTCTTTAAATTTTAAAAATCAAATTAAATTATTATATTTTTTATACTAAAAATTATAATAAATTTTTTTTATATTTAAAATTAATAATAAATTATAATTTTTTAAAACTAATTTAAATATAATCGAATAGAATCGATTTTAATCCAGCCAATCAGAAGGCGAATAAAATCTGTGAATAGAACAACTTCACATCATCCATCTATTTTCAATAAAGGGATTTAAAATTTTTAAACTTATTAAATATTAATTAATAAAATAATTAAAAATTAAAATATTAATTACAAATATCAATTATTAGCAATTTCAAATATGTATATCAGCTTAAATACTCCCATGCCCAACTTTAAAATCAAAAAAAGAATTATTTAGTTAGTGTAAGTTGTCAGCACTGCGAAAAAATTACATGTTTTCTGAAAAGTTAATACTTTTTTTAGTTTATCGGCGCGGTAAATGTCTATCGTATTTATCAGTATAACGCATATCGGACGAAAAGCGTACAGAATCAGCCCCCTGAATGACGTCCGTTCTAAAGAACTTCCTGATACCGATAAGACATCATATCCTTGTGTCGTTAAGTGCATTGGCTTATGGCTACATCAGTTAAAAGCAAATATCTGGACGATTGGTTCGAGAGTTAAAGAGAGATAGAGAGGAGATTTTATTCGTTATACGGCAAAGAAACATCAAAGGCCCTCTTCCTTATATTCTCGAGCTCGAGTTGGCTCATATAATTTGCTTTTCGCTCCAAAGGATCTCAATGCTGTATTAGAGATCTAGATTCATGCGTGCGGGGAAATATTCAACCACCCTCTTGAAAAAATTTTTTTTATCTGTCTTAGAGACTAATGGAAGAAGATGCTTTGTTTGTTTACAAATATAAGAATATGAGAATATGACTTTGAACTTAAAATTATTATATTATTTGTACGAAGCTCCCTTTGAAATCTACTTTTTTATCAAAAATTTATATATCAGTTTGTAAATTTATTTTTATTTTGTATGAATAGGAAAACGCGTATTCTGCTATGTAAGTACTTTTTTTAAAGAAGATAATACCTCATGGGCACGGTCATTTGATCTTCAAAAGAAAAGATTATACGCCAAAAAAAAATGCTTTTGGGCTATCCCTGGATTATTGTATGCAATTATAATTCTTCTGCAACTTTCGTTTCTCATTGTTCATAATTCATAATATGCGATAGTAAATTTTGTAATAATTTTTTTTTTCAGTTCAAAGCCATTTTACACTGAATACTCTGGACTATTTTCAACCCTTCTCTTTGGAAAGAAAATAATTTTGATTTTAGTCATACTTATTATTAGTGTTTTAAATAATAGTATATTTACGACTTATGTCCATAAAAATAAAGAATGGCCCAGATCGCACGTAAATTACCTTCCGAGGCGCAGCCGAGGATGGTTAACTGCGATTTGGGTCATTCTTTGTTTATGGCCGAGGATTGTACAAAATTTTTTTGCGACTGTGGCGAAAAGATATGTCTTTGCCGGACGTGTAGCGTCCGGGAAATACGTACTTTCGGGCCGCAGTACAAAAAAATTCATTTATACAACTAAAAATTCTAGAGTATCAAAATTATGTTAAGAAATGAGATAACAATTTTGATGCTATTACTTTATCGTCGCTTTTTAGCGAAAATAACGGCTTCTATGAGATTTAGCTTCTATTAAGATTTAGTGAAAAATCCAATTTCGTGGACGCAATATTTTAAAATGATATAAATACTGATTTTTTCGCAACACATAAGAGAAAATGTATAGTTTGAAAAAATTTGCAAAAACTTGAAATTATTTAAGACATAGTAATTTCAAGTATAGATCTCGGGGTGATATTGGCATGGAAGATTTTTATGAAAAAATGTACTACTAATACATAATCAAAATTAATTTATTCTTTAATTTTTGCTATTAAATTGTTTATCTAATATTTTTTTTGCCCTCCTGGGTATCAGCCCTGGCACCCAGGTAGGTAAATAATATCGTAAGGATTCACCGAAAACTTCTGATAATGATCAGGCTAATACCAAAACTTTTGCACCTTTGATATTTAATATACTGTAAGAGCAGCATCAGAGATTCGACCAGTCAAACTGTATACCCATTTACTTGAAAAATAAATAAATAACGATTCTTAGAAAAAATGTTTACAGATTTACTTTCTAGTTAATAAGTTTGATGACAATTTATTTAAATTTTGAATTGTTGTCAAAACAAAAGTTGATCTTACCAATGACCGGATTATAGCTTCCTACCTTACCGATGTTAAATATATTTACAATAAAGACGATTTTTCGGAGTTATTCTTTTAGTTTTATTTTCAGTTACAAACAATTAAGTTTATAAAAATCTAAGTATTTTCAAAAAGAAGTATAGATTATTTGGTTTAAGGTAATAAAAATTAAATACTATTTGAAAAATCAATTTACAAATATTTTTACTAAACTTTATGCAAACTACCTTAAAACAAACAATGTAATATATTTGTAAATAAATAACAGACATTTAATAAATAAATAACAGATATTATATATTACACAGGCCAAAAAAAAAAAAAAGTCAAGACCCAGAAGGTACACCCTATGAAAGTTACTTATTTTGGTGTGCATAGATGGTATATAACCTTAATATTAAGATTTAACTGTTCAGTTGGCCGTCCCCTACCCCCCTGTACCCCCCGGGGGGTGAAAAATTTGTTTTTCATAAAAATTTTTATTTAATACATATTCCTATGTATTTTGGTGTACTTGAACTGAAAAGGTCGAAAAAAATTAATTGCGACCCCCAAATGACCCTCTAAACCATACTAAAGCAGGGTTGCCACTCGGTCTGGAAAACTGGAAAGTCAGGGAAAGTCAGGGAAAGTCAGGGATTTTAATTTTGTCTCTGGAATGTCAGGGAAAGTCAGGGATTTTTATAAAAATACCTGGAAAAAAATTAATTACATAATGAATAATTATTTGTTCTTAAACAATAGATATTTTTAGGAATTTATTATATGACATAATATTTCATTCATTTTCACGTAAACTAAGATTAGGACTTGGCTCATTTTAAGCTTATTTCATAAAAAATAATTAATTATTTAAATCTAAAAATGGATTCAAAAGTTCCCATTATTATACCGTTTTTTAGCCATTAAATATTAAAATTAAGTCCAGGGAGACTTTAAAAACAAATGTGATCTTTTTGTTGCATAAAAAAATAGCTAATTCGCCCCCCCCCCTCCTCTTTTTGAAACTTTTTTGAATCCGCTACTGCCCATGTCTAATGTAGTGAACTCCCCTTGTTAGTCCATTTTTGGATAAAATTAAAATTTTATGTCCGCTGGCGCGATTCGAAAATAAGTATTTTCTGGTCTGCGGCCAGGAAGCACGTATTTCTCGGACTCTACGTGTCTGGCAAAGGCGTGTTTTCTCTCATGTTTTCTTGTCACAGACACAGAAAAATTTTATACGGCCCTTGTCCATAAATAAAGAATGCCCCAAATCGTAATTTACCATCCTCGGTTTCGCCTCAGAAGGTAATTTACATGCGATTTGGGCCATTTCTTACTTTTCTAGACTCGAACCGTAAATATACTATTTCTTGCCACTGTCGAAGAAAAATTACGTTTTGCCCTCGGCCGTAAAAAAAGAATGTCCGAGATCACAGTTTGTTAGCTTCGCATCAGATTGCGAAATTTACATGGCGCTCTAGGCCATTCTTTATATTTGCGACCAAGGATGAAAATATACTATCTATGTAAAAAGAGTTGTTTTAGTTTCTAAGGTCAGAATTTCAAAATTCGGGGCCAAAAGTAAAATATGGCCCCCCCAATTAGAATAATTTATAACTTTGAAAGAGACTATTTTCTTTTAAAGAATAGGATTATAATATGGTTTCTTGACTTTACTCAGTCGGCCAACAAAATGATAGCATATTTAAAAAATTAAAATCATAAATAAAAAAGCCTTTAAATTAATATTTTTTGAAAGCTGCTGACATTTTGAGGGATAGTTTGAAGTGCGCCATTTTGAAAAAGTCTAAAAACTAGCAGTGGATCCAGGAACTTTCTCAGGTGGGGGCAATTCAGGAGTAAAAAGTAAAAATTTTCGAATTTTTATAAAATTTTTAAAATTATACAAAAATTTTACTAAAAAACATATATACATTTTTGGTCTCAGGAGAGGGCAATTGCCCCATAAAACTTTGAGATGCGCGAAGAACTTTTCAGGATTAATTTTGATAGGGCCCCCCTGAGGGTTGAAATTTCGTTTTTTATAAAAAATTAAAATTAACGTATATTTCTAAGTATTTTATAAGAAACGAAATTTCAACCCTCAGGGGGGCCCAACGAGGCCTTGGTGTGGTTTAGAGGGTCATTTGGGGGTCGTAATAACTTTGTATCGACATTTTCCGTTCAAGTGCACCAAAATACCTAGAAATATATGTTAATTTTAATCTTTTATAAAAAACGAAATTTCAACCCTCAGGTGGGTCCAAAGTGACCTTGTTGTGGTTTGGAGGATCATTTGGGGGTCGCAATTACTTTTTTTTCGACATTTTCAGTTCAAGTACACCAAAATACATAGGAATATGTATTAAATAAAAATTTTTATGAAAAACAAATTTTTCACCCCCCGGGGGGTACAGGGGGGTAGGGGACGGCCAACTGAACGGTTAAATCTTAATATTAAGGTTATATACCATCTATGCACACCAAAATAAGTAACTTTCATAGGGTGTACCTTCTAGGTCTTGACTTTTTTTTTTTTGTTGGCCTGTGTTATTGGTGATGGAGGAACTGATTACAGATTTAAACACAAAGAAACGTTTAACTATTATTTGCAAAAATTTTTGCTAACAATTTAATTTTTTGCTTTTTTAGTTTTTTTTTGACTTTATATTTCCAGTCAAGATTTTTTAGAAAATATTTAAATTGAAAGTTTTTTTCTTTTTTTGCAGATTCAAATATTCAAAATCACCTTTAATGTTTTAAAAGCATTTTCTAGACAGGTACTATATGAGCAGGGCTTCTTCAGGTAAAATTTAGAAATCGAATACAAACTTTATTTTTTTACAATAAATAAAATATCTTCTTTTTAGATATTGAAAATATGTCTCGAGATTTAGACAAAGCAAATATAATTGGCCAAAGCATAAATGATAGTCTCAACGATGACTGTTTGATTGAAATTTTTCAAAATTTATCAAATGCAGACAGAATTAGAATTGAACTTGTTTGTAAACGGTGGAACGCATCTAGCAAACTTTCCTGGAGTAATGTTCATTTTCTCGATACGAATACTGAAAATTTTTATGCGGAAGGGTTTTCAAGTATTGAAGAAAAAACAAACTTCATCATAAAATGTGTGAAAAGATGCTGCAATTATTTAAATAAAATAATCATAAAAGATGATCCATATTTAAGCAGCTTACTCATATTAAATGAAATACTAATACATTGCGAAAACCTCGAAGATTTCACAATAATTGTTAAAAAAAAAGAAAAAAACAATTTTCATGGTATTCTTAAGTCAATTTTTAAGAAAAATGTGACACTTCAGAATGTTCGTTTAAGAAATTTAAATTTAGAAGGTGACTGTTTCTCAAGTTTGCTTCCAAATAAAATTAAACAATTATACGTTGAATGGTGTTCTATAAAAAATGTCAGCTGTTTTTATGACCTTCTTTCTAAAGTGAAAAATTTAACTAATTTAAAAATTTTTGGTTATCAGTACTCAGTAACATCAAATATTAATTTTATGCCAGTAGTGTCTGCTTTGCTAGAGAGCGAATGTGAAAATTTAATAGAATTTTCCATTAATTTAAGCTATGAGCCAGCAGTCATGACTATTGTTTCTAATTTTCTAAAAAGGCAGAAAAATTTGTGTTTCTTAGATTTGGATGAATTTTATGTTAATCAAGCAGTTACTGAAAGTATATCAGCAGAATCTCTTAAAACTTTAAATATCGGACTTGCCGATGGAATGCAATTTGAAAATATTAATCGATTTAGAAATTTGAAATCTGTTTATTTAGAACTTTATGAATTAACTGATAAATTTACACGTTCATTGTCCGAGTGCTTAAATATAAAAAATATTCATGTATCAATGTGTGATTATTTATTGACAACTGTTGGAGAAGATAGTCTTAAAAATCTTCATAAACTTACAAGATTTTCATTACTTTTACATTTCGTAACCGAAAATGGAGAAGCTTGCAAAGATAATTTAATAAAAGCATTAAGAGAATGTAAAAGTTTAAAAGTCCTAAATCTTTCTGGTTTTAACTTTACAAAAGAAGGGTTATCACACATTAGTTTTTTTCCAAATTTAGAAACTTTAAATATCTCATACTCTAAATTTAGCGATAATGATTTAGTTGATTTAGTAAATAAGTCATTAAATTTAAAAGAAATTTACATCGAGGCATGTACCAATGTCACTGATAACTTCGTTATCAAGGTGAATGATTTAAAAACCAAACGAGGGGATACTGATGTTTTGAAAGTTCATTGCTATGCAGTGGAAGCGCTATATGAATTTGATGGAACTGATTTACCATTAATATTGTTGAACAAAGTGGAGTATGATCCCTGGGAATTATTTTATTCACCTGATTTTTTCAGGCACAAATCAGCTTAAAATTTAATCGGATCAAGCATAACTAATTGTAAGTTTGGACATATTTAAGAAAGTATCGAGTGTTCTAAAAAAATATCTAATTTTTTTAAATTTTAAACAGAAAATTAACGCTATAAAAATTCATGCCTTGAAAAGAAAAATTTTCGAGGATCAATGTTTAAAAGTGAAAATTAAAACTCAAGCATACTAGAATCATTTGTGAAAATTTCAACTAAAAATCGGTACAAAAAATTTAATAATTTGTCGTTTTTATTTTACAAGAAGAAATAGTTGAATATTATTTAAAAACTTTTTTTTGTTGAAAAGTTCGCTTGTTTAATATTTTAAATACACTGAAAAAAAAATTCGCTTGTAGCTAGCGGAATTTTTTTTCTCGTCAAACGATTGCAAGTAACTTGAAACGTAAAGAAAATTAAAAAATAATGTTTTTTCTGCTTACTTGGGATTTGCATATATCGGTATGATGAAATTTGAGAAAATTTTGGAAAAAGAAAAGAAAAAATGTTGATTTTTAATTTTCTTTACGTTTCAAGTCATTTGCAATCGTTTGCAAAGAAAAAAAAATTCCGCTAGCCACAAGCAGAATTCCGATACCCGCAAGCGGAATTATTCTGGATTTTTTTTTTAGTGAATGTTTGTTTTTCAAATTATGTGTTTTACGCGTTTATTGTTATCATGGAGGTTATAGGAAGAGAAATCGAAGTAGAATAAGATTAAAAAATGTAAAAATGTATAGAAAACAATATTGTAACAAATGTTGGATAAAAAAGCTTTAGGGTATGTGATTTGAAATGTAACTTTTAGTCAGGCGCCCTAATAATTAAACCATATCCAAACTTTTAGAGCCTATAACTTTAAAGGCATGAAACTTTGTTTAGCTTCACTTCTCTAGTCCTTGTTTACATAATATTTAAGTACTTATTTATCATATTTATTAATAATTATATTATATTTATAATAAAACACTGTAATTTTATTTATATTTTTGATTTAAAAAAAATTAATAATAAAATGTAATCAAAATGATCAAAATTTTAGTTAATTTTGTTAAAATAACAAACCTGTAGGTAAGTAAAGAAAATATTAAATAACATGTGCTTTATTTTGCGTAAATTTTTTTTATAAATTGATTTCGACTCAGTTCGATTAAATATGATTCAGCAGTCTTTTAATCCGATAAAAATCTAGAATAACATTATTGCATGACTTTTTACCAAATTTTCTACAATTTTAAATGCTTTTTAATTTTTCATTATATTTTTTATTATTCATTAAGGAACCTTTGTTATTCACGGTAGAGCTGCTTTGGTTGAATATTCAACCAATTGGTTGAATTTCGCAGTTTTTGGTTGAATTTTCAACCAATTGGTTGAATATTAAACCAAACACTGCGATTTTCAACCAAAAACTGCGATATTCAACCAAAAACTGCGAAATTCAACCAATTGGTTGAATATTCAACCAATTGGTTGAATTTTCAACCAAAACTGGTTTAATTTTCAACCAAAAGCTAAAATACAAAATAAAAACGATGTTTTTATAGTACAGGGTAAGAAATGATCAGGGCATCCATTAAAAGTGAATGAATTTTATTATATTATTGTAATTAGTAATTTTTTATGTACTACTTCTTTTGGCTTTGAAACTGAGGAATTACTAATTAAAAAGGTTATCATACGATATAGAATAACAAAATGGCGGCTACCTAGAGAAAGTTAAAATGAAATAAAAAGCCTTTAATTTTCGAGCAAAAGTAGCTGTAAAATTTTTTTTAAAACATAAAAATACTAAAACTCAACGACATCCCGAAATTAGTGCATTCATTAAGTTACTTAGTAAGTTTAAAGTAAATTGGTGCAGATTTTATCGCGCAATCGTGTGCATTACTTTTCAAAAACGTTGTTTCGAGTAAAATGGCTTTAAAGTTTTCGATGAATTTTTTCGGTACTTTTAGTTATTAAATTATTTATTTTAATGCAAGAGATCTGATCAACACAAAATTATTCGACACATCAATTATTCTACACAAAAAAGTTTTTCGGAATCGTTCTATACCAAAAATCGTTGCGGCAAGCGGAATTTTTTTTCTCGTCAAACGTTTGCAAATGACTTGAAACGTAAAGAAAATTAAAAAAAAAATTTTTTCCCGCTTACTTGGGATATGCGTATTTCGGTATGACGAGATTTGAGAAAATTTTGGAAAAAGAAAAGAAAAAATGTTTTTTTTAAATTTTCTTTACGTTTCAAGTCATTTGCAATTGTTTGCAAAGAAAAAAAATTCCGCTAGCCACAAGCGGAATTCCGCTAGCCGCAAGCGGATTTTTTTTTCAGTGTAGAAAAAATTTGTGTTGATCTTTTCGGTACAAGGATTTTCGGTGTAGAACGATTCCGAAAAACTTTCTTGCGTAGAATTATTGATTTGTCGAATAATTTTGTGATGATCAGATCCCTTGCCTATTTTAACATGGAACATCTTCGTTAGATAGGGTATTTGAAAAAGTTTGGCTAGGCAGGGGGTGGGGTGTGAAATGGACTTAGAATATTTTTGATTTAGGGACTTAGAATAATTTGAAGTGGGCTTACGATAATTTATATTTCAGGATTTATTGTAATTTCGGTTTTTGGATTTATTACTGTTATGAGTGACATGAACATGTTCCATGCTCGTTGGTTGTGTAGTTACACAAACCGGTTATAAATTTTTTTATTCGTTAGAGAAATTTATAACAGAAAACTCTAGATCAAAAAAAATAAAATTGGTCACGTAGTTTTAGAGAAATCTTAATTAGAAGGTGTAAAAACATAGTTTTCTAAATAAGAATACAAATTTTTTTTGTATATTTAAGTATAGACTTATAAGTTATCAGTTATTTTTTAGCCATAAAGTTATCTTTTTGGTTTTCATACTGAACCTGTAGCTGATTTTACCCCTGCTGCTTGTCTGATTTGCCATTTTTTACCATTTTGGCACGGCTAAATTTGGCGTCATAAACAATCGCGAATATTAGCCAACTTTGCTCATAATTTCTATCAATGACCAATTACGATATAATTTCTAACTATATTTAACAAGAAGGATTTGAAAATAAATTTTTTTTACATACTCTTGAGACATATATAAAGTAATTAATAAAAAAAAATAATTTGATTATTAAAAAAAAAATTAGGTAAAACGACAGGAAGTTAAAGCATACAATATTAGGTTTAAAGAAATTTATCATACTATGTACATAAAAAATTACTAATTACAATAATATAATAAAATTCATTCACTTTTAATGGATTCCCTGATCATTTCTTACCCTGTACTATAAAAACATCGTTTTTATTTTGTATTTTAGCTTTTGGTTGAAAATTAAACCAGTTTTGGTTGAAAATTCAACCAATTGGTTGAATATTCAACCAATTGGTTGAATTTCGCAGTTTTTGGTTGAATATCGCAGTTTTTGGTTGAAAATCGCAGTGTTTGGTTTAATATTCAACCAATTGGTTGAAAATTCAACCAAAAACTGCGAAATTCAACCAATTGGTTGAATATTCAACCAAAGCAGCTCTACCGTGTTGATAATATTTGTTTTCTTCCTCTCGCGAGTTTTGTATAAGAAACTCCAAAATGTTTTTATTTATTAAGAGTTTTCTTAATAATAAAATATATTTTAACAAAATATTATAAAAATCTGTTCAGTAAATTTTTCACTAATGTACTATCTTAAATTTATATAAAAAAAGCATTTATTTTTTTATGTCACAAAATAATCAAAAATTAACTTTTAATTTTAGCATTTCTAAAACGATAATTAGAATAGAATAATATAAAATTATCTTCAGTTTTCTCTGTTAACGAGAAATTTTTTATTTTTCGAGGAAACAATTTGACAGAATTCTTTTTGTTTGAGTAAGCCAGCCTTCTTCCATGTTGTCGAAAGAAGACAACTCTGATCTATGGACATACACACGGTCATTTAAAGTTCAAAAGAAAAGATTATATGCGGGTCGTAAAAAAGTTCGATTGATGGCCCTTTATATCTCTTTTTTTTCAATTAGATTCTTATCAAGTACAAAGAAATAAGAAAAGAGTATTTTCTGTTCTATGAAAACGAGATTATATTGATTGTGACACAATAGGAATAAAAAAGAAAATTTTATTTAGTTTTAAATTGCTATTTTAAGAAAACTTTCTTTCATCAGTCAATATTTTGAAAAAAGTAATAAAATATTATTATCTTTTTTTGAACCCGCAAGTTAAATGTTAATAAAATTTTAATAAAATACTTACATAAAATAATCCGTAAACCAGCTTCGTTGGTCTGTAGCTAAAACAAAAAAGTAAAAAAATGAAATTAATAATTAATTAAAATGCTCGAGGAAATAAAGAAAAGTCCATTAAAAAATCTCCTTACATTTATCTATTTTTGGTATTTGCTTAAAATTTCCTTAAAACATTTTCTCATTTCCCTAGAAATGCTCAGACCTTATTAAAAAATAAGAAATACTTTTTATTTCTATGACTTTGGTTAAAATGTAAAAGAAAAGAAGCCTGAGGGGGCAGAGAAAAATATACAACTCTCGTTCTTTCTCTTTTATTTGTATTAAAAAAAAAAAAATTATTAAAAAATACAACACGAACACGAGATAAAATGACAGGAAATAATAATAATTTTTATTTACATACGCTAGAATATTTCTAATATTGAAACCGAAAAAACTTCCGTGCAGGAAAGCGATTATTGGAAAAAGTTAATAGTCATAGCAGTTCAGATATAAATGGATAATAATAAAGTATTATTATTAATCTTTTTTCTCAAATTACTATAATTTATCAAATACGCTGCATAATTTCGTTTTAGTCAATTCCCAAATGGGAAAAATTAAAAATCATGAATTACTCATTTTTTCACCTTCGAATCCCACTGGATTACGTAACTTTGATTATTTTTAGAAAAGCTTAGGGTCAGAATTTTCCACTTTACCCTAAATTTTAGAAAAAGCTTCTTAAGCATATGGCCAATAAAAAAAACACAAATTATGAATTTAGTGCTCGTTATAAATAAAAGTTTACATAGAGCGCATTGACAGTTTTAGAGACAATAGCGTGCTCTTGTCTCTGCATTATTTTTCCGAACGATAATTCACGATCTGACAAAAAACATGATGCCATTTTATTGCTACTATATTGTTAACACATTTTCAAATTTTATGTACCAAACACACTCTTTGCAACTTGATTTATGTCCAATTTTTCTTTTTTTACCAGTTTTTTACAGTACCAGGGACGATCGATCAAAAATTACAAAGCTTTTTAGAAAATTTAATTACTTTTTTCAAAACCTAGAGAGAATATTAAAATTTTAATGACAAACTTTAGTGGCGTTATAACGAATTTAAACTATTGTTTTTAAGTTTAATTTGTTTCGGGTAATTGATTTTTTAGGTCAAACTAAACTTTCTAGAAATTAAGTATTTAGATTGTGTCATGAACAGACAGTCATTTATTCCTGAAGTTACGAAAATTACTGAATCTATTTAAATGTTTTTGAATTACATTGATACCTACGAATTAAATACGTGTCAGTTAAAATTTATTTAGAGTTACACGAAATAGATAAAAGTCACTAATGAATTGACTCTTTTTGAATGCTAAAAGCTCATTGAAAGCTCGGCTTAAAGTTAAAATGGTATAAATTGTTCACAGAACTTTTTTCACAATAGAAAAATTTTTCAAAATGTATTGTTTCTATATTTTACCATGAAGTGCGTTGGGACCAATTTCACACAAATAAAATTTTATGTAATCCTATAAAAAAAAGCTATCTTTAGACCATAGTGAAATTCTCTTACGGCTTCAATTTTTTTAGTCAAAAAATAACATAGCCTTTGGTTACTTTTTGTTTAAGATGAAGATCGTTTAAATAATCAAAACCCCAAGAGTATTAATATTACTCTAAGGTCTGTTGAATTAGGATGGAACAAGTATGAGTAAATTTTCCAAGCTCTAACATGCTTGATTAAATAAAATTTAAAATTAATATCAATAATTGAGCAAAAGATCGTTAAAAATTTAACAAGCATACAACTAACTGTATGAGAGCAAAAAGATAATCAAAGGCCTTTGATTAATCAAAGAAAATAAAGAAAGCAAACTAGTAAAAATTCACTGAAAAGAAAAATATCGAAAATTAATCGCAATTATTTTAATTCAAATAAAAAATTATTAAAGTTTAAAAGTTAAAAAAGAGAGAGAGGGAGAGAGGGAAAAAGTTTGCTGTTTGAGTTTAGAAAGAAAAGTTAAGCGAACAAATATTTAATGAATACCGATATCTTGTGGTGTATAAAAATTAAACTAAATATACAAATGAAAGCGAGAAGTTTGTAGGATAGGAAAAATTTTACACTCACTAAACTTTCCTCTCTCCTTAATTTCTAAATCTCAAAGTAAACTTTTAAAAAGTTATATATTTAATATAACTGAGAAATTCTTTTAAGAAAACAACATAAAAATCCAAATTACCTACTGCGAGTTTTCTCAAGGGGTTGCTCTTTGCGCACTTGGCAAGTGCCATACACCGCCCTCGAATTTTTCTCGAGGGTCTACTAGACGACACCAGGATATGTCCCGCATAAACTTTATTCCCTCTCTTTCTCTCTCTCTATAATTTAATATTTATACAATTAAGCGAAAGCCTTCAGGACGAATGGAGTTTCAGAGAATCGAAGCGTGAAACTGCCTAAGATGACTATAGGACTGTCCCTCTTTTATTTACCTCGAGGCTCATTTTTTTGGTAAACCCAGGGTAAACCAGAACTCCATCTTAGTTTCGATTCAAAGATGGCTGATTTTGATTTATTCAGGAATTCCGTAACGCATCTGTTTAAAACGTGCCGTATCTAAAATTCTGCTCCTTTAATCTAAGCGCTCGCCTCGGGCTTCATTGTAATGCTCTTCCTTTTTGGTTGTTATTTTTGTATTATGTGCACCGAGATCAGATACAAAGTCAATTGAAAAAAAATAAATTTTATCTCGAATATCGTGATAATGATCGTTCGCAATACAACAAAAAATTATGCTCATTAAAAATAGATTTATGACTTGAGGTAATGAATGTTTAATTAATTAAAGTTAATGATAAGTAGGAAGAAAATTTTTTAATAACGTTCATTAAGACACGCAATAAAATAAATAATTTTTAATTACAGGCTAAATAAAAAAGGTTTTAATTATAAAATTAATGGTTCGTTAAAGTGTGTCAGCAGTAATTGCAGTTAGTTGTTAATATTGTAAAATAAATTTATTGACAATAATTATTGTTTCTTAGCTAGTAAAAGAACCTTCGTTGTAAAAGTCGACCTTAAAATAAGCCCAAAATAAATAACTTATATTTGCTCCTAAAATATCAAAATTTATGGCCATTTTATTGAATCTCTACTCACGACACAACCGATTGAAATTAGTTTGAGTGCTCAATTTGAAAATTGTATTTTTAGCATCATCAGAGGGAAGAAGAATTTCAAGAGAGTAAATTTATCTCCGTACACAATAAACTTAATGAATTAAAAATCCCTACTTCGTTAATATAATTTTATTGCACACTTTTATCCGATAGTATATTTTTTATATCCAGAAAATAACGCGGGGAGGTCTGAGTAAGTATTTGGTTCTTAGATTATCTTAATACTCCGGAAAATTTACTAGTTTTATATTATAAGAAAAGATGGTTCTCTTTGTCGTTAATTTTGATCAACCCTCCAAACGTTAGTATTCAAGCAGTCGAGCTATTCTATTAAAATTCAAACTTTTATGAAAATGGTCGAAATAAGCTTTGAGAAATATGTAAATTTACATATTACAGTTTTTCCACTTTCTGCGATTTCTTTGAAAATTGCGCATAGAAGAAAATGAATAGACATTTGATAGAAAGTAAAGTAACTTAAAGTGTATTTTTTATGCAAAATTTTAACCAGAGTGATTTAAATTTACAAAAATAATTGGATTTTTGTCTGGTAATTTTTATTGTTACAGAATTATTATATTCTCTTCGTAATCGAGATTTAAGTACGGTTTTTACGTTTTAAGGTTGCTTTGCTTGAATTTTTTAGAAATTTAAGTGAATTTTCAAGCAAAGTTCTAAAAAAAAATGTTTATTTCGCTTGAATTTTGAAAACCTTTCTTAGAAATTTTTAATACTACTCTCGTATTAATAAATTTTTGTATTAAATGCAGGTACTTTTAATAGGACAATCCCATCCTAAAAATATACGTTTATATTTTTGAAAAATTTTATTTTATTTTTATTTTTTCAGTTTATTTTTACTATACAGAGAAATACGAAACTAAAATGCATCAAGCTAAGCACTAAAAATCCATCAAATTTTTTGACATGCCTTTTAACAATTTAATATTGAAAAATAAAATTTTTGGTTTATAAAAAAAAATGATAAAAGTAAGCTTAGCCTGTCACATGTAATTTGCTGCTGGAGGATATAAAAATAATCAAATTATTATCACTGTTGTTGAATTTTTAATAAAGGATTCGAGTGAATTATTCAAATAAGTTTTTATTAAATTTTTGGAAAAAAAACTAGATATTTAATTCAGTATTTATAGGAATAAAAATTGAATTTTAAAATAAAAAACTACGCGGCAAATTAGCCTGTAAATAAAATAGAAAATTTTTCTCTTTTTTCGTCATTTTTCGTATATAAAATATTTAAAACCGGATATGATAATAATAATGAAAAATTAGACGTTACTTTTTTTCGTTTCGAGACTAGAGAAAAATCTCCGCAATAAGCAATAAAGTCCATTAACTAAAAAATTTTATTTACCAAGAGAGAGAGAAATAAATAATAAAAGCAGCGTAGAAGAGAAGCAAGTCGTTGAAAGTCCATTATAATATCAGTAAGTTGGCGCCAGTTTACTTTTCCCTTCTGCACGCGTCATCTTCTTTTTTAAATATATTTCAAGTTTGCACTTACGTGTAACCGGTTTCTTTTTCGCGATTCAATTATTTTTTTTCTTTTTTTACAGTATCGTTCACGCACGTGTCGTTCCAATGACTTATTTTATTATTAAAAAATAAAAATTCATCTTTTACATGGATCGACGTACAATAATTACATTGACATTTAACGTTCTCTCTTTCTGCTGTCACGGAAGTGCCATTTTTTTCTATTTGCTTTTGCATTAACATCGAATATCATATAAATTATATTTTACTCTCATTATATTTTCCTTTTTTTTTAATATTAAACGAGTTTTGTAGAAAAAAAAATTTTTACATTACTTTTGAACTTACAGATTTCAAATACATCTATTATTTTTTATTAAACTTTTTGCTTTGTTTAAAACTTATTTATAATTCAGAAATAGTAGTTTTCTTGACAAGGGTGAAAAGAGTTTTTTCAATATTAAAAACTACTGCTAAGCATTGAACTTTTTTAAAGTCAATTATCAAAATTAATAAAATAAAGCACTTGTTGAATATTAATTTGTTATTTACTTTTCTGCTTGCAATTTGTTTATTTTAAAACAGATGACTACTAGTATCTGAGTAGTATCGAGATAAAAATAATATTAATAGCAAATAGATATCTATAAATGGCAATGTTAATATTTAATTGGTATGCAAATTTAGAAATTAGGTCACGTCAATTATTCGAAAGGAAGGTCAGCTTTAAATGTTAAGGAAGTGTCACTAAATTTAGACAATATTATTTCAACGTATCATTAATTCAACGTACGATCTCTCCTGATAAAATTTCTTGAGAAAATATCTATCAAAATCTAGCTGACTGAGTGAACTGCGTAAAAGCAAAGAAAATTATTTATAACAATCCGAAACATCATCAGCCAAGAAGAAATAAAGGGTCATGAACCTTTTAAAAAAGGCTTACAAATATTTCATTTCATTTATTTTTCTTTTTATTCGCGTTATTTTTTTTTCCTTTGTTAAAAGTTAGATATAAACGTGCTTAAAAAAAAATAATAACTTGACATCATAAGAATCCTAGCGCTTTTTTATATTTAAACTACATCAACTACTACTTCATTTTTTTTTAACTCTCGTCTTTTTTGCATTTAAGAATCGAGATAGAAAAAAATCTCTACAAAAGTTATACAATTTTTCTAAGATTTAAGCTTTCTTTTCGTTTGCTCAGCCGATAACGTCCGATTTTATGAGATCATGAAAGCTGCATTATTTATAATTAACGTTGCTTCTTTATTCTTTTAATATCAGGCGAACAAGGATTTATTTTTTGTTAAAAAATATAGGATGATATTAATATGCTAATTGAGAGCATGTTTAGCGCTGCAGGAGGCCGCTCACTAACGATAAATTTAATAAATTTAATTTGATTAACAAGTCGTATAAAAATTATTATAATACTTAAAAATACCTTCGACCACAAAACGAGCATTACGAATGTCTAGACTTGTAATACCGTCAGAGGTTAAAGCAACCTTCTTAAGCCTTAAATAACGAGTTATGAACTCTTTGACAAAAAAACAAATAAAATGTTTCAATTAATTAATTAAATAATTTAATGACTTTTTATAGCGTAGTTTTTCGCTCGCAAAGAAAGAAATTAAATTTTCTGTGCATCGCGTATAAATTAGTTTTATAAAAGTTGTATTATATTACGTTTTAATAGCCAAAAGTTAAATTTTTATGTTTTTATCTTTTTGGTTTAATAAAACTGGTTAAATTCATTTCTGTGCTGTTTGTTAAATGTTCCGGTAGCTAGCGTCGTTTCAATTTTTAATTAATATGGATTTTTTATTAGTCTTTCAAATGTGAATGAAAATTTTACTCAAAAATATTCAGAAAATTTTTTTTCTTCTCAGGAGCCTTCTGAGATTAAGGCGCGCCTCTGAAAAATTTTAAAAAATTTTTGATATTTTTTTTTATTTTTTTTTGGGTGTAAAAATATTTCAAGAATATGAGAAAAAAATTTTGTACAAAAATTCGTTACTGTTAAAAAGATATTAAGGTTGTTGTAAGCAGGAAACCAGGTTTGTGAATGGGAAAAAAAAACTTTAAACGCGTTTTTCTCGAAACCATCTTTTTTAAATCGGTCACCAGGATTCCTCCAAAAATACTGGTTGGATTGACCAGATTTTTTTTTTATTTTTTTTATAAACTAAATACCCAGTGCGGAAACCAACAAAAATATATAAAATTGCCTTTTGTGTACTTTTTTTTTAACGTACAAGGTCCAATTTCGTGCGCGAAAATTGATTTTTTTTTTCTTTTACGGTCCAATTTTTTATTTTTTTAAAATTTCAAAATTTTGTTGGTTTCCGCACTAGGTATAACGGTTCTAAAAATAACCTCGCCGAATTTTTTTTTGTCGGGGTACCTGGAGTGGAGATTTCCTGGTGACCGCAAAAAAACAGCCTTCAAATTTCCGGTCCATATTTACTAGATGGGACAATAAAAAAAAAAATTAATAAAAAGAATACGTATATTAAAACTTATATATTCATTAAAAAAAAAAATTTTTTAAATAAATATTTAAATAAAAAAGTTATTACAAATTTAAAAGTGCGTTTTTTTTACTTAAAAAATCAGAGGCGCGCCTTAAAGCCGATACTCTAGTTTAAATCCAAAGATATTTTAAGCTCTGATTAAATTTTTTGCGCTATAAAAAAACTATTTGACACTAGCTTTGAACTTTTTCATTGGAAAAAAATAAAAATATGTTCTGCGGCAAACATAAATTCATAATTTAATGCATCAAAAGAAATAAAAATAAATTTTATTATCAGCTAATCTGCATATCTTTATCATGCAAATATTATCGATTTTTCCATTAATAATTTTTAAAAAGCCAGTAAAATTAATAAAAAATTTAGCGCATAAAAGTTAAACAATAATAACAATAATAATTGTTGTTAAAAGTTTTGAAACAAAAGCCTCGAGGGTCGAATGAATAAAAAACTATGAGAAAATCCGATTACATTTTAAATATTTGGACTTTTTCAGAATGCGAGAAATTTTCTGTTATTTAAAAACAACAAAAAAGCACATAAGCTCATTTTAAAAGAAAAAGTTTCGTTATGAAGCACCGGCTGCTAAAATTATTATCACTGGTATGGAAAAATCCTGATAAACCGAAACGACAAACATCCTGAATGTATTTTTTAAACTTATTTTTTTGGAAAGGAAAGCAAAGGATGCTGTTTCTATAGAACACAACGCGTGCCTCGATCCTCTTTCAAGCCAAAAAGACATTCCAAAGTATAAGGTAGCTAAATAACTTTAATGTATGCAGCTGCTTCTTTAGTATGTGTCAGTGCTCAACACACCTGCTTTTAAAAATAATTGGCTACGCACAAGTGTTGGTAGAAGACCGGATCTCATGGAATTTCTTGAAAACGCGATCGTGTTTTACACTCAAGATTGATCACTTATGGAAGAGTGTCGTCATTTTTTTTCTTACTCTTTTTTTTCGAATTACAAGTTGTTAACTTAATGACAAATGTATATTCCGATGTTAATTAAAAATTAAGTGGCAATTATTTTTCAAGTATAATCGTTGAAATCAATAACTCGATGCGACTAGTTGTTAAAAAAAAAAGAAGAATAATCGAAGCAATCTTTGACTGTCAGTTTCTATTTATAAAATAAAAAAAAACCACAAGTGCATATAAAAGCTATATCGGTTTTTCCCCGGAGAGAAAGATTTGTCTTTTCAATTTTCTTATCAAAATGCTATTGTTTCTTTTAGTTAGTTCGTTAATTGAAACTGACTAGAGTTAAAAAAAAAATAAACGATTCGATAGTACATAAAAAAGAGAAAAAAATTGTAGAAAAAGTAACTAGTATCAGCAATCTTCCATTGTCTTTACATGTATAAAAAAGCTGCAACAAACTTTTTTTTCTGAAAAAAAATAAATTTTTTTTTCTTCTTCTTTAGTATAGGAGGCGCAAAGAAAAAAAAATGTAGTTGAAAATGCATTTATCTTGAAGTTACTCTTTACGATATAAAAGAAAGAAAAAATTGTATAACTGTTTTTTGTTTTAATTGAATAAGTTCTTTAATAAAATTCTTATCACAATTTACATGCATAAACTTTTTTTTTTTTCTGAAAATTCTTTTGTTTATTTACATAATTTTTTTTATTTTAATTACAAAAATTTTTTAAAAAGAATTTGTAACTGTAATTATTAAAAACTAATAATTTTTAATTTGTAACTTTTTTTTTCTACTAAAACAATCGAATACAAAACAATTAAATTTTTTTGCACGAAATTTACTTAAATAAGGTTAGGAAACTGTGCCAATAGAATTAGTTAAACAAGCTTTATAACCCTGAAATACTAAAAACGTTCCTTTTCCTGGCAGCAATTATTCTCAATGTTATGGGAAATTCCATGAACATTCTATGAACAACAAACAATACAATTGTTCTGCACACCCAGATGTTCAATTTCTTCACTATTAGAAGAGGTGTTAGAGGATCACTGTTAAAGGTTATTAGATTTTGAACCTAAATTTTATAATAATAAGTTCATTGACCGACAGATGCTAGACATTTTTATCGATTGTTATCATAGCAGACTGGAATTGGCAGATTTTTTTAGAATTGACGATTGAAGAGAAAAAATAGTAATCTGAAGTTTAATTGACCATCTTTTTCAAGAAAATTCTTAAACTTAGTGTGTTTCAGTTAATAAAATCATGAAATTATCACACAGTGATTTCATCAACAGAATTTAAGTTTCATTTAAAACGAATTAAGCAACGAAATCTAACAACGCACGAGCTAGAAAAACTTTTGAATACTAATTCTCGCAAGTACAAAAGAAAAAAAAACTCCATTAGAATAATGTAAAATTGAAAAAAGTCATAAATTATTTTTTCAGAAATGAGTTTCTTTTTTTCTTTTAAAAATACGCGAGTTACATCCATTAAATTTCCTTTTTTTTCAATTTGAATCACAGCAAGAAAAGGCGAGATATCATTTTTCTAATTTATAATTCATAGTTTCCTATATAAATTTTTTGCAGAAGAGAATATAGAAAAACAAGTAGAATGTTCAATATTCCATATGAAATAAATAATTAATTTGAGAGGGAGAGAGCGTCAAGAGATACATAATTCCAAGACAATACTCGGAAAAAGGATAAATTTTTAATGCAGATTCTGAGACATAAACTGCACGTGGCATATCTTTTGTATTTTATAAGGTAAAATTTCTCTCCTTGTGCTCCCTTGCGTCTCATCTTCTCATCGATATAAATTTAATATTACGTTTCTTCCCTAGCCAACAAAAATTTTCTATTCCTTGCTCCCCCGTCAAATTTCCAATTACTTTTTCATAGAATTACATCAGCAATTGTTTTCTGCGATAATAAAAGAACTTTTTTTGGCAATTCATGAATCTTTTACTAGCCAGAGAAAAACAATCTGATGCTTGGGGAAATAATTTTTGGATTAGTCTTATAGTGATATTTATGAGCATTACAAGACCAAAAAAGATCCTCTTACGTAATATTATCCTCTACAACAAATAATTTACTTTTCTTTATATTCGGTTGCTAATGTTTCTTCTCTTAAATCAATCAAATTTCTAATAAATAATGTAAAAAGATAAATTTTATTTTTATTTAGCCCACTGTGTCGAACTTAAGTGTACTAGAATACGTGATCTAAATTTTAAGCCCAACCCCAAGCAGAAACTCTGATATCCCTTCCTAAACATTTATTTAAACAATAAAAAGCATTTAATTACATAAAAACAAATAAAAAAAATTAATATTGTGCATATTTTTAATTAGATTTTTCCCATGCTTTTAATATAAATTTTTTAATAAAGCACCCGCATATCCAACAAAAATTCATACGTGTAATTAATATGTACATTTAATTTTAATGAATTTTAGGGTAAATAAAGGCTTTCTCCATACTCTGATTATTAGTTTAACACTTTTTCCTCGGTTTCTGTAATAATATACGTTTTAAATTAATTTTTCATCTTTTTTTAATTGTAATTGCCATTTTTAATTATCAAATTTCGCAAAAAGGAGAGTAAATGGGACTTGTTGATTAATTGATATTTCCTCGAAACTTCAATTCCAAGTATTTCTAAATATTACATATTTTTCAAAGAAATTATTAATAATTCAAACGTATAAAGTATCAAAAATTATGAGGAGGTTAAAAAGAAAAAAAGAAGATCTATTTATTTCCTTTAATGTTGGCTGTTGAATAAAGCCTTTCTAGTAGCATGTAATAAAACAAGATAATATTCGTGCGGTTATTAAAATTTTAGCCACAAAGAACTCAAGGGTTGATTATGTTTATTATTATTATAAGGAAAATTGGATAAAGAGAATTTTACAGACAAAATAAGAATATCAAAGAAGGAGCAACAGTTACTTTTTTGTAATCTTAATTACTCGTAGATAACCACCAGCTCTGTTAAACATTAAATCACTTATTATAAAATTTTATTATTTTACTTGTCGACTGATTTTTAATTAAATTAAAGTACCTTTTTAATAAATTTTTTCAAGTTCATGTGCCCATAATCTAGCATACAGTTATTAATCCGTTAGCGGAAATGATCACATGGTTCATCTAAGGCACAAAAAATTATTTTTTTAACATATCTTCTATTTAATGGTGTTTTTACTTTGTCATGGAAAAAATCTCTATTTCCAATCTTTGCCTTCTAATCTTCGAATCACAATTCCTTCTAATTCACACACTCAAAAAATGCTTTGGTAAGATTAACCTCTACAATTAGTTTTCTGAATAAAAATTAATAAATATTGGTAAATTTAATCAAATAAATGTAGTAAAATCATTATTTTGGTTATATTTACTAATTTTTGGTAAGCGTGCAGTGATCTAGAAAAAAAAAGAGGGGAGGGTAATTTGCTTTGATCGAGTTATTACAAATTTTCATGCGGTTTGCAGCACTCTATTTATCAGGGCCGACTTTTGCTGTAGGCAAGTAAGGCGACCACCTTGGGCCCCGCTCTTGCTACATTTCTAGGCCCAGAAGGCGCATTGAAATAAACTCAGGATATATCTTGGGATAAAGTTTTCCACGGAATCTAAATCTGAAGATAAACTGACTTTTGGATCTCGTCATAAGCCGAGTTTGATCCGAAAATTTTCATTTAGGTATAGACTGTTTTTGATTTTAATTTTAATTGTAAAATAAAAGGCAAATATATAAAAAGAATAAATAATTAATATTTATTAAATAAATAACATTTCATTAAATATATTTTATTTACAATAATAACAATAAATAATTAATTTCAAAAATTAACCGGTATTAGCTAGCTATTTTTTTAAAATACAAACTAATTCCATCAGCAGCAGCAGTGAATGTTGATCTTGGATCCAAAATTAATTTATTTTCATTATTTTTCATAACTTCATATTCTTTTAAAATCATAGCCAATACAACTTTTGCATGTAATTGGCCAACTTTCACTCCTATTAGAAATAAACTTTTTAATTTGGATATTAATTTTTTTAACATTTTTAAAGCATTTTCTTACCAACACACATTCTGGGTCCAATTCCAAAAGGAATATACGCATCAGGTATTTTTTTTCCTTCAGCAAATCTATCGGGATTAAAAATTTGTGGAGTTTCAAAAAATCTTTCATCTTGTTGTAATCCGTAAAGTGAAATATAAATAGCAGTTCCTTTTTCAATTATGATATCTGTTCCTGGAATCTACATAAAAAAATAATAATTATTATTAATTTTAATTTCTTTATAATTAATTATTTACCTTGTAATCTTTGCTTGTGTATCTGTCAATCGTCGATACAGGAGGATGAAGTCTAACACCTTCAGCAATGCATTGATCAAGATATTTCATTTCGTTGAATGCTTCATATGTTAAACCATATTTTTCAATAGCATTATTAATATCTTGACGTACATTGTTTTGAATTTGTTCATTTCTAGCTATCTCCATCAAGGTAAATGAGGTTGTAGTTGAACTTGATTCAAAACCAGAAAAAAATGTTCCCGATTGATATAATAAATTTTCACCTTCAAATTCTGTATAATAAAATTTAAAAAAATATAAATTTCATTTCTCATTTTATCAATCATATGTGATTAATTAATTTTAGGGGTGTGCAGTTACCCGAAAATCGGATCGGGTACCCGAAATTTCAGGTTTTTTGCTTTGTGTTGGGTCGAATTTGTGATATCAAAGGAAGCTTTCGATTCAAAATTGCAACTGCAGATCTTTTTCGGGAAGTTTCGGGCTTCACACGAAATCTAACCTGCAAAAATCTGTCAGAAAAGACTGAAATTTCTCGTTGCATATTATCTCGATGCTATTGTACTGCATGAATAAGATATTTTATGAGTAACAAAAACTTACTGTATCCAGGATTTTGTTCTCCATTTTTTAATTCTATTAATGAATCGATAAAATCGCCTCTTTTTTCACCAGTTCTTTCACGATTATCCATTGCATCCCAAAAAACTTTGCGTACAAATTTTGAATTGAATAACATACTTGTGCCAATTAAATCAACTAATTCTGGCATAAAAAATACTGTTACTAATGCAATCATTCTTTTGAATCCATGAAAAAATTCATATACTGTAATTTTAATTGTTTTAATAAATTTTTCTTTTTTAACATTTTATTGATTCAATCTAATTATAAATAATAAAAAAATAATAAAAATAAAATTCAAAAAATTTTTAATTGCATCAAAAAGTTCGATTAACAAAAGGTCAATAAATTATTATATAAATGAATTAAGTATGCGAATGAATCCACAAATTTTTAATTTCAAAAATTCAATTTTTTCTAGTAATCGTTTTTTTTATTCAGGGGACATATTTGAATGAGTTATAGGTGGAAAATATTAGCAAACTTTACTTTTATTAATTTAATTATTAAAAATTTAATTAAAAAAAAATGCTTTATCATTTAAAACACAAACAAGACTTACCTGCTTGACTAAACTCTTGATTTGGATAATGAAACGAATCCATTGGTGTACCTAATGCAATATTAGCAATAATATCAGTTGTATATTTATAATTAAGTTCTTGTGCATCCACAATATTTTTATTATTATTTAAATAATCCAACATTGGTTTACACGTATCGATCATTAATGGAAACATTTTTTTAAGTTTATTTCTCGTTAAAGTTGGTGTTATTTTAGACCTTAAATATTTCCATTCTGGATTTCTTAAACCAAATAAATTTTTCATACCAATACTATCTTTTTGTTTTCTACCAGCAAAATGACGATCAGAAAAATTTTCAAAATCTTTAATTAATATTTGTTTTATTAAATCTGGATCTCTTAGCAATAAACACGGTTTATGAAATATGTAAAATCCTAAAATTTTACTATTTTTTGATGCTAATTTATGTAATAATCCAAGATGATATCCTGGCGCAGTACGAAATAATATTGCATTTTTGAAATCTCCGAAAATTATATTAGGCGACTTTAACTGATCGACTCCGCGTCTTTTCCAATAATTTAATTTGTATTTTGCATAAATGTAATAAAATGCAAAAATTGTTATTAAAATAAATGATAAACCAAGTAAACTTGGCATTTTTCACTTTATTTATGCTTAACAAACTATTAGCTATTTTATTTTTCATAAATTTTTCTTTATCATTTTTCTACTTATATGCTCATAATTTTAATTGTTGCAATTATTTTAATTATTTTATCTCGATGGAAGGGATTTTTTAAAAAAATTTATTTTAATGACGTAAATATATTAACAAAAGAAAAAATTTAATTAGTCACAATATTTCTGATGTCACAAGATTTCCATTCTCAAATAAAATAATAAAATTTTCTAAATAATGATTATTCTAACTGTTAGGTTAAAACGGCTAAAAGTTATCCGCCAGAGGAATATATTCTATCCGCCAGAAGCTTTTATAAAAGGGGCTGTTAACCATCTTTTAACTTGAAAATAAAAAATATGTAAATAATTGTTATTTCACAATTTAAGTTAGTACTGGGGATTTTTTGGGGCGCTGAATCGATATTTTTGCTCAGGACCGTGAAAAAACTTTTGCATTTGCGGGAAAATCGGAAAATAGATGGTTTTTCATTCCAAAAAATAAAAATTGTAAAACTTTATTTTATTCAATTAAAAAACGGTCTCTAGGGGTTTTTTGGGGCTCTTAATTGATATTTTTGGTCCGGAAAGTGTAAAAACGTTTTCGTTTGCGGGAAATTCGGAAAACAGGTGTTTTCTCATCCTGAAAAATGAAAATCGTAAAACTTTACTTTATTTAATTACAAAACGGTCTCTGGGGGTTTTTTTCATTCAGCGCCCCAAAAAACCCCCAGTACTAACTTAAATTGTAAAATAACAATTATTTACATATTTTTTATTTTCAAGTTAAAAGATGGTTAACAGCCCCTTTTATAAAGGCTTCTGGCGGATAACTTTACCTTCATAATTTTATTTCAATTCGTAACTTTTAAGAATTTCCAAGAATATTTGCAAACAATTTACTTGAAAATAAAGGATTTATGCAAAATTCCAGCAGAAGGAATTTTAACCACATAATATCAGGCACGTTAATTAATAATAAAAAAAAATTAGGACATATTAAAAAAATATTCAACTAATTTAGCCCTTTTAAAAATAACGAATAAATATAAAAATTTTTATTTTTTAATTCGACTATACCTGCTTCAAATTTTGAATTTTATTTTTTTTTGTGTCCGAAATTTAATATTTAAAATTTTTAATATTTACAACATAAATATTGAATAAAAAAACTAATGATAAATCAAATCCAAAGTAAAATAATAAATCTAAAAATAAACTTAAAAATTTTCAAGAAAAATTGAAAATCAACAACATAATATCTATTTTATAATACATATTTACACCAGATCCTTTGCACTACGGTTTTCCTGGAACAAAAATTTAAATTCGTGATAGCTATTTTAGTCTTCTTGACTTTTCAAAATTTCCAGCATTATTTTTTTTTTTTTTTTTTTTTTTTTTTTTTTTTTCTTAATGAAATGAAATTTTCAATATTTTTATTCAAAAGCTTTAAACACCTGTATTTTGGGAAAAGTATAGCCCAAAAAAATGTCTGTACTATATTTCTCGTCCCTGTATCACTACAACTATAAACTACAACTATTCATAAAATTTTACTATAAAATTCTAAAAAAGTAGCAAAATAGTAAAAAATATCTAAAAGTTCAAAAAAAAAGTTATTTTATCGTAAAATTTATATTTACATAAACAAAGTTTGTTAATATGGAATTTTGAACAATAAATGTTTGCCAGTAAAATAATAAAATTTTTAAATACGAAAGGGCTCTTTTCGAGTTTTAAAATAAAAAAAATACAATAAAAGTTTTTTTTTCGAGAATCTACTTAGAAATGCATAAGCAGAAAAAAAAATAAATGAATTTGCATAGAAAAGTTTAAAACAACCTACTCGGAGTCAGTGATTTTAAAATAATTAAAATTTTCCTTATTTCGAGTGTTTTTCTTTCCTTTCATCCATTAGAAAAAAAAGTGTTTTTTTTTTCTGCTAAATAACTAAATTTTCTGTGATAGCAAAAGTAGGACGAATAATTTCTCTACGAGACTATTAATAAATAAATGAGTAATCGAAGCGTTAAGAACGATAAACCTCGAGCAACGCACTATACAAGAGCTGAGTTAAAAATAAAAAAAATAAAAAACGTAGCTTTTTACATAAATGACATTATTATTTTAACTGCATAATATTAAAGCTGCTTTTTTTATTTCACAGAATACAAACCAAGAAGAAATAAATATCGATTAAATTAGTTTTTTTTTTATAATAAAAACGTAAACGTCAAAAAAGAACATTTTATTATATGACTTGAATATAAAATTAGCGGTAATTTGTTGTAATTAAATCTTTGTACTTTGGGACAGATAGACACGTACTGCAATTTTTTTTATTCATTTCAACTGTAAAAAAAGAGATAGAGGAGAAAATTTTTTTCTATTTTAATTCAGAGCTTTTTTATTTTACAATTTATCTGTAAAATATTTAAAATTATAATCCACGAGCATATTTTATTAGAAAATAAAAAGATAAAATCAATATCGAATTGAAAAAAAAGCAATTATAATTTAAAATTTATTCAGGTCATAAAATTCAATTTATCGAAAAAACGAAGGTAAAAACTTAAATAATAAGTCTAAATAAATTTATTCAAAATTTATTTTTTAATTTACTAAAGCTTTTTTTTCATTTTATTAATTATAAAATAATCACGTTTCCTTAGAGTTTTTCATTTTTTTTAACTGCACTTGTTGGAGTAACTTGGGTTTTAACATGCATAATTAATATTATATTGATTTTAGGGATTATTAATTTATTATCGGAGTTCATTTACTTCGTAATCTTTTTGGGTTCGTAGATTCTGAATATTTTTATTTAAGTAAAAATACTGTTGCTCATTGTCAGTTTTCAAAACTTCTGGCTACTTTTTTCAATTTTTATAAATCACTAATATACAGGTTAACAAGACAAAATTTGACCACTTCATCAGTTTGAAAAAATCAGTAACCAAAAATAGCTGCGAGCATAAAAATATTTGTAACCTATGTAGGTAGCAAAAAAATTGAGTATTTTTCGACTGTTTGTCGCCTAAATACAATAAAAATAAAGCATTTACAGCTTATAACACAAACGCCCTTTCATTCCGATTTCTAAAGCTCGATTATTGCAATTGCTCTTTTCGCGTCTTTTCAAATCCAAGTATTGTATGTGTCAATAAAATTTATTAAACCTCTTTACGATCTAATAAAATATTTAAAATTAGTTAAACAAATTTTTGAGCCCTTTCTGTTGAATGAAAAATATTCGATAAGCCGAAATCAGATTAAGAGATTTTGTATATTGAAAATTTTTTATTTTATTTGTTTACATGTGGTTTTATTTAATTCGGATGGAGTAAAATTTTTTATTTTATTAATTCATTATCATTATGAGGACAAAATTAATCCTTTACAAAATATAAGCTGATCGTTCTGATAAAATAGAAAAATTTATTATGCGGACTCGAATTTGAATATAAATAAAATGTGCATTGAAAAATAGAAGGAGAAAAAAGAAAAAAAAAAGCATTAATTATAAAAATAAATAAAAAATTTGAATAGTTAATTAAATTCCCATGATTACGCAACGCTGCTTCGTTATAAATTAATACAGAAAAAGCATACGAACTGAATAAGCAATGAGCTTTACAAATCTTAAATTTAGTTTTAATAATATTAATGCTAGCTTTTTTTATTTATGTATTTTTTTATAATTTAAATGCTAATTTTTAAGTGCTTCTTTGGGAATAATAAATTTACTTTCCCAATAATTAGTTTCAGAAATTTACGTTAATTTTATTTACTCATTCGATCAATTTAATTATCGTTATTATTCTGGTAAACATGAACTAATAGTTTTTCAAAATATTTAGCAAACGACAAGTTTGGCCAAACATTATCCTATTTTAGTTAAGCTGATTTATTTTTGATGTCAGCTACTGCTTTTCAAAGCGAAATGTTTGCAGAAAATAATTTATGCTTTTACTCAATGTTCAAATATTAAAAAGGATAATATAAAATATGATTTTCGCACAAAAAGGCTATCAACTTAGTCCTATTAAAACGGCTTGTCACTGGTAATGAGCAACGAGACATTACTAATTAAGAGCCAAATTATTTGATTCATTTTTTCAGATAGTTACTACTTTTAGTTTTATTCAAATTAATGCCAATTTTAGGCCATAAAGATCTAACCATTATTTCGCTTGATGATAGGTTCGTGAAATTCTCCAACGACAATAGACAACATTAGGTTAACTTTAGCGGTATTTTTAGCAATTTTATTATTTTCGCTTATTAATATGACACTTGTCATCAACTTTAGTAAAATTTATTAAACGGTTTTTTCAGCTCATTTTCATTAAAAAGGTTTATTAGATTCAAAAAAATAGAATAAGTGCCCACACAATCTTTTTTATATTCAAAACAATTTAGAGTTTAAAAAAATTTGATGTTATTCTTATCGTGTAATTTATTACATGAAACTTTTTTTAGCTAAAATAATTTAAAAAAAAAATCGAACAAAAAAATCAATTAATAAGATTTTTATTAACAACGTAATAGGAAAAAAAACTGCATAATATCTTCTCTTTACATATTGAAAATATAAAAATTATTTCTTTCTTATGTCATTTGCATAATTAAACCAAAAGACATCATTTTTACCAATTATTTGATTGAAATAAAAATAAATATTTTAATGAGCTTTTTTTTACTTTTAGTACGATCTCTTAGGTAATTTACATAATTGCCGGAAAACCAACGATTGAATATCGCAGGTGGAGAGACTTTGACAAAAGCATAATAAACAATAAACACAGAGATGTGTGAGTATGGACACATTATCCGACAGCATCCAATTAACTTTGCTTGGCTGCTTTTCGACAAGCCAGAAATACCTACTCGATTTATCACGTGACGCAATACCGGAGAGATAAGCAATTGTATAAAATACGATGAGATGAGCAAATTTCTTTACTCATCGATTCTACACCTAACGATTGTTATTGTATAGAATTTATTAACATGAAGGCCTTTCTAGTGTTTGTTTTTTTAATTGCTGCAGTTTCTGCTGATAGTAAAAAGGAAATGTATTCGGATAAGTTTGACTATGTTAACAGCAAGGACATTTTGGAAAATTCGAGATTGCGTTCTCAATATTTCAAATGTTTCATGGATATTGAACCCTGCCTTACTCAAGATGCCAAGTTTTTTAAATGTAAGTTTACTTTATTTTATGCATTTTTATTTGCATTTTATTAGCTTTCAAAGAAACTCGAATGCACAAGGTTAGATTGTTGATATTTTTATATTTGCATTA
This sequence comes from Anagrus nilaparvatae, assembly GCA_022575985.1. Classification (NCBI taxonomy): domain Eukaryota; kingdom Metazoa; phylum Arthropoda; class Insecta; order Hymenoptera; family Mymaridae; genus Anagrus; species Anagrus nilaparvatae. Next base: position 2,014,936 of record JAKSXM010000040.1, on the reverse strand, counting down.
GACATTAATTAGTTTTTTAATTAAGAAATTATTTTTTCCTCTTTGTAAAAGCAATACAATGCTAATCAAGTTTTCTGGGTTAAAAAGTGATTTGGAAATTGCCTAATATATTTTGAGTCAAAAAAATTTCATATTATTTTTTTTCAAAAGCAAATACATAGATATTTTTGAGTGTTATAATTTATTTCTTGTTACACATATTATAATATCCCAAAATACACGTAGCTTTTGATTAAATTTTCCATTTTAACACAAATCTTTAAACAATTTATAAAAAATTAGCAAAATCAAAAGTTGAAAAATTATAGCTAAGAACATCTCTCGGTAGAAAAAGTACAAAATGCAATTCACGGTGGTTTTTTCAGGTTTCTTTCTTTGAATGGTCTTTACCATTGCCCAAAAATCCAAAAAAGTCCTTTTTAAAATCGTACACGCTTCTATAAACTTTTTTTGGGAGAGCTCAAAAAAAGCCTAATATAACCAATTTTTAAATTTGTTTAAATCGCTGCCAAAATTCTAATTTTTCATGAAAATGGGTCTCATGAAAATTTTTCACAAGCTTCAAGTTTCCAAAAATTTGTTACTCATCTCTTTTCAATTGTTTGCTTAACAAATATGATCATTTAAAATCTAATTTTAGAGTTTTTAAAAAAAGTAAATTGTAATTAATATCTTTGTATCTCAGAAACTATTTGAAGAAAGGAGATGAGTAAAAAGTTTTTGAAAACTTAAAGTTTGTAGAAAATTTTTGAGACCTAAAATTTAAAAATTGGTTACTTTGACAGGGGGCGGACGACGAAATTCAGCTATTCAGAATAGCAAAAAAACTATTCAAAAAATTTTTTTTTTGGGAAATGGTTGGAAATGGGCTGAAATGGACTTATTTCAGTCTGAATCGTTCTGAATAGCTCTGAATAGCTCTGAATAGTTCTGAAACTAAAAAAATTTTTTTTTTTTTAAATCGTTCAAAATGGCTGAAAACGCAAAGAAAAGTTGATAGGAAGGTCTGAATCGGTCTAAATCACTCTGAATCACTCTGAATCATAGTTTTTTTTAATTTTTACTAGAAAATCGTTAATTTTGAATAAAAACAAATACTTTTTAAAAATCTGAATCACTCTGAATCAATTTAAAACTGAATAGCTCTGAATAGTTCTGAAACTGAATTTTTTTTTTTTAATCGTTCAAAATGGCTCAAAACGCATAGAAAAGTTTATAAGAAGATCTGAATCAGTCTGAATCAGTCTGATTCACTCTGAATCATAGTTTTTTTTAAATTTTTACTAGAAAATCGTTAATTTTGCAGAAAAACAAATAATTTTTAAAGATTTGAATGAGTCTGAATCACTCTGAATCAAAGTTTTTTTTAAATTTTTATTAGAAAATCGTTAATTTTGCCTTAAAACAAATATTTTTAATGATCTTAATCCCTCTGAATTAATATAAAACGCAGTTTTGTTTGTAGGGAGTCGTTAAAATTGTATTAAAGTTTCTAAAAATCGCTTGAAACCTTTGCAAATGTAATGAAAAATAATTTCAAAGATCTTAATAAAATCTAAATAAGCCTGAATAACAGCTTTTCTCCGGAGAATCTTAAATTAATTTTTTGAAACTGTATAAAATTTTCTAAAAGTCACTTAAAATAGCTGAAAGTGTAGGACACGTCATGCCTTACAGTAGCTTAACCTAAGGAAATAGGCTTACACTAGCGTAACCTAAGGAAGTAGGCTATAATAAAATTAGGACACGTAAAGCCTTACAGTAGCTTAACCTAAGGAAATCGGCTGTAATAAAAAACGACACGTCAAGCCTTACACTAACGTAACCTAGGGAAGTAGGATATAATATTAAAAAATGGTCATTTTTATTTATTTTTAAAAATACTTTTGACCCTTCCTTTTTAAATCAATTTAATAAAAAAACTTTAATTACTACTATATTACCAACTAATCTACACTATAGTTATTAAATTTACTATATTTTCTGCATTATATATTTTTTTTATTAGATTGATTTAAAAAGGAAGGGACAAAAGTATTTTTAAAAATAAATAAAACTGATCAATTTTTAATTTTATAGCCTATTTCATTAGGTTAAGCTACTGTAAGGCATGACGTGTACTAATTTTATTATAGCTTACTTCCTTAGTTTACGCTAGTGTAAGGCTTGACGTGTCGTTATTTTATTATAGCCTATTTCCTTAGGTCACACTACTGTAAGGCTTGACGTGTTCTAATTTTATTATAGCTTACTTCCTTAGGTTACGCTAGTGTAAAGCTTGATGTGTAATTTTTTATTACAGCCTACTTCCTTAGGTTAAGCTACTGTAAGGCTTGACGTGTCCTAATTTTATTATAGCCTACTTCCTTAGGTTACGCTAGTGTAAGCCTATTTGCTTAGGTTAAGCTACTGTAAGGCATGACGTGTCCTAATTTTATTATAGCTTACTTCCTTAGTTTACGCTAGTGTAAGGCTTGACGTGTCGTTATTTTATTATAGCCTATTTCCTTAGGTCACACTACTGTAAGGCTTGACGTGTCCTAATTTTATTATAGCTTACTTCCTTAGGTTACGCTAGTGTAAAGCTTGATGTGTAATTTTTTATTACAGCCTACTTCCTTAGGTTAAGCTACTGTAAGGCTTGACGTGTCCTAATTTTATTATAGCCTACTTCCTTAGGTTACGCTAGTGTAAGCCTATTTCCTTAGGTTAAGCTACTGTAAGGCATGACGTGTCCTAATTTTATTATAGCTTACTTCCTTAGGTTACGCTAGTGTAAGGCTTGACGTGTAGTTTTTTATTACAGCCTACTTCCTTAGGTTACGCTAGTGTAAGCCTATTTCCTTAGGTTAAGTTACTGTAAGGCTTGACGTGTCCTACACTTTCAGCTATTTTAAGTGATTTTTAGAAAATTTTATACAGTTTCAAAAAATTAATTTAAGATTCTCCGAAGAAAAGCTGTTATTCAGGCTTATTTAGATTTTATTAAGATCTTTGAAATTATTTTTCATTACATTTGCAAAGGTTTCAAGCGATTTTTAGAAACTTTAATACAATTTTAACGACTCCCTACAAACAAAACTGCGTTTTATATTAATTCAGAGGGATTAAGATCATTAAAAATATTTGTTTTAAGGCAAAATTAACGATTTTCTAATAAAAATTTAAAAAAAACTTTGATTCAGAGTGATTCAGACTCATTCAAATCTTTAAAAATTATTTGTTTTTCTGCAAAATTAACGATTTTCTAGTAAAAATTTAAAAAAAACTATGATTCAGAGTGAATCAGACTGATTCAGACTGATTCAGATCTTCTTATAAACTTTTCTATGCGTTTTGAGCCATTTTGAACGATTAAAAAAAAAAAATTCAGTTTCAGAACTATTCAGAGCTATTCAGTTTTAAATTGATTCAGAGTGATTCAGATTTTTAAAAAGTATTTGTTTTTATGCAAAATTAACGATTTTCTAGTAAAAATTAAAAAAAACTATGATTCAGAGTGATTCAGACCGATTCAGACCGATTCAGACCTTCCTTTCAACTTTTCTTTGCGTTTTCAGCCATTTTGAACGATTTAAAAAAAAAAAATTTTTTTTAGTTTCAGAACTATTCAGAGCTATTCAGAGCTATTCAGAGCTATTCAGAACGATTCAGACTGAAATAAGTCCATTTCAGCCCATTTCCAACCATTTCCCAAAAAAAAAATTTTTTGAATAGTTTTTTTGCTATTCTGAATAGCTGAATTTCGTCGTCCGCCCCCTGTACTTTGAGCCCTTTTTAAACTCTCTCAAAAAAAGTTTATAGGAACAAGTACGATTTTAAAAACGATTTTTTTTTGTTTATTGATCATAGTAAAAATCATTACAATAAAGAAACCTAAATTCCAGAACTATCAGTTTATCAAGCATTCAAACCTAACATGAATTATCATCTAAGAAAATTTTTGCATCGAATAACACAGTAAAAAAAGCAGCTTCATTTTTTTCATACACAAAATAAAAAAATATTTAAGATTTTTTAAGAAGAACTGCAAAATTTCAAAAAATTTGTTCAAAATTTTAAATTCATAGATTTGCATGTAATGTAACAAAATGACTTGAGAAAAGTTACGTGTTATTTTACTTTTGACATTAATATTTATTAAACGTCAAAAATAAAAAAGACAAATATATTATGCATTTTTAAAATTTAAAATAAAGCCGAAGCTTACAAGCATTGTTTTACTAACTTAAATGATGAGTATTCCGAGACAGTTACAAATTTTGATTCTTGTTTAAAAATAGAAGAAAAAAATTAGGTCATTTATGATTTTCTCCTAACCGGATTTGAGTAAAATTGAAAATAAAAATTTCTTGACCTTGTATTTTAGAAAATGCTTTAAAAATTATCGAAAACTTTATTAAACTTTTTTTTAAAAAATCACAATTAATATAGTGAAAAATTATTCATTTATTTTTTCTAGCTATTTTATACGAAGCAGTCGTAACGCAATGTAGAAAATGCACCGAAAAGCAAAAACAGAATTTAAATGAAGTTGCAGACTGGTATACGACAAACGAGCCGGAAAATTGGGAAAAATTAATACAAAAGTCTATTGATGACATGAGGAATAAAAAAAATAGAAAACCATAAAATATTTATTTGTCACGAAGTATAAATATTTATTGTTTTAGGAATAAGAATTTTTAATTTACTAATTTATTTACTTTGAGTAAACAGAATTTATTTTAAAAAAAACATTTCGTTCATAATAATTTAATATTCACAGTTTATAATTATGACAGCTTCAAGTCAGCTTTTCTTAGGTTATCACATTGAATATGTTAATTTATCCTAAATTCGTTGAACCTGTTGATTTATGAGTACATTCCGCGTAATTTCCTTACTCAACCCCAGTCTAGAAAAAAAGCTCCCAATACTGTGAACTATATTTTTTCTCCACTAACTCATGTCAAGGCAATAAAAAAATGTAATGCAAAAGTAATAATGTCTTAGAACTCTGAAATCGAAAAATCATACTCGGCAGCGTGCCAATAATGCAGTAATTCCAACGAATAATGAAAATATACTGAAATTGAAAAACAAAATGCTTCTTTCTTCAAAATCTTTTATTCTTCATAACAAAGACGGTGCTTTTATCAAAACACGTTCTAGTTAGTTTTTTTCCAAGTTCAATAGTTTTGGTAAACTAAATTTTTAATAATATCGGTCGATGCTCGAATTGAATTGAAAAATGGAACTTGAGTTTTTTAATTTTTACTTCAATCACGTGACTTGTTAGTATTCTGAATGGACATTTTCTAAATCATGCCAGTCAAGATTTAAAAATCTCTCATTTATAAGAAGAAATCTGATTAAAATAAAAAAATTGTTGTTAATTTTAATATCCATCAAATAGTTTTTAATAAACTTGGCAAGTATAGTTTTAAAAAGATTTGAGATAAGCTACAAGACACAATATTTCGTAAATATTTAAATGAAGTGATTGTAAAAGAGCAGTAAATTCAGAATTTAATTTAAATTTCAAGAATAAAGGGCTATAAAAATATTTAGACGAAATTTGTTTCAAGAAAATAAAATAAAAATAGCTTTAAAAAAGGAAAAGGAAAGAATTTTCAGTGGTAAGAAAAATAAAAAAAAATGTTAAACTTTCATATACACAGCTCGTAAAATTTATTCGAGTAAGTTGTTTTAATTATATACGAGGAAGAGATGAGATTGTATAATCCATCTTATAATGTTTGCATTGTAGAAAATAGTTTCTTTTTTTCCTCCATTCTTTGTCTTACGTTATATCCTTTTATGTGTCTCCGGACGTGAAAATTTACTCAACGAAAATTTATTGTCCTAAAAAATTTCAACTTTTATTTTATTCTTTACACATTTACCCTTTTTTTTCACTTTTTTTAATATTATAAATGTACTAACATACATTTATTACATTTTTTTATTCGGAAAACATGTCGGTTGCTACTCTTTCTCTTTACTTTATCTGTGTAAAACTAAAGTATCCTTTTAATAAAGACCTTTTATTACTCGAGTCATTAATTTATGTGTGGAATATTTGGGGTTGAATCACACGGGCAAACGACCATCAGATGTCAAATTTCACTAAAAACTTTTTACATTACATTGAAAAATAAAAAACTCTGCTTACATTTTTTTGTTGTCGTCAATGTTTCCTTTTTTTACATGTAACTGACAAACTTTCGAAAAAAGCTTTACATGACAAAGCCTACATGGTAAAAGCTCGAGGCAAGGAAGAATAACAATTTTTAATTTTATATTCATGTTACTCTTGCTAGCCCTTTGCTAAAAAATCCTACATTTTCCATTAGTGTTTTTTTTTTCTAGAAAAAAGCAAAAGTATCGTATTTTATTGATTTTCTTATTTTTTGTGGTTCAAAAAGCTTAAATTCCTTCTAACGGATCTACTCAATTTCTTTCAACTTATATATCAATTGTTTTTTCTCCTTAACTCTGATTCACTCGGTACACGCTTGAAAACTTTTCTTTCATACAGATAGAGAGGGGGTAAGGAATAAAGATGAGAAGAAAATTCCATTCTCCTCGAGGCTACTGGCAAATCAATTTAAAAAAAAAGGCGCTTTCTTTTTTTATTTTAATGGACCTTTGAATATATGCAGGGAAGGAAGAATCGAAAAACCACGAGAGGGTGAAAATTCTTTTATAGTTTAGGACTAATGTCTTTGTCATGTTGACTGTCGACAAATCGTTCTTATATTACAGACGCTGTTCCCCTTTAAAATTTCGATGAAACGGAAAAAAGGGATCTTCTTCGGTGAAACATAACGAGCTTATACTGATTTTTACTTTTCAAACCGGAAAATCAAGTAAAATTATACAAGATTACATTATGCATGTTCAGACGTACAGAAGAAGTCTTATTGGCTATTAGATCAAAAGATTTAAATGTATGTTACAAGTCAAAGGAAAATTTAAAAAATTTTTTAAATAATTAATTTCTTTGCTTTTGATGTTTTAAAGGATGAGATCGTTTGAAAATTCAACTTGTTCAAGTACAGTAAAAGATAAATTATTATTTTTACTGATTATAAATTTTTTTACAAAATTATGATGAACGTGCTTCAAGCTTTTGGTATTCATGCTGCTTGAATTACACGATGCATCTTCTATTTTTCAAAGCTGATTAAATTTAAACTGCAAGATTGATGTGCATCCTTTATTTGTCAGCAAATACCTTAAGGACATCCAGAGGTTAAATAAAAATACTCTACAAATTCTTTTTTTACTTTTATATAAAATTTTTAACCCATGTTTAAGTTTCCGTTGACTTTTTGCTCTCAAGGGACTACTTTTAAATTTTGGTGATAATTTAAAAAAAAAATTTGTTTATTTTAAGACAAACGCATTTTTTTTTTAAACTGAAAATTGGATAAAATTAAGTTAACAATGGTTGAATAAACAGCCTTAAAAGAGAAATTTTTGACAATTAAGTAGCCAATTAAATAATTTATTACGTAAGAAAGTAAAAAAGGTCAAATAAAAATGAATCATCAATGTGTTTTATAGGAGAGAAGCAATAATTGAAATAAATAGTTTTTAGAGAGCAACCAAGCCTTGGAATTAAAAGATTCATTAAATCATTTCTTTTCTAAAAGTCTGAAACTTAGGTTACCGAACATTTATCAAAGAACAATAACGTCACGCGTTATAGAACATTTTTTAACTTAATATATAAATAGATTTCTTTTATTTTTGTCAGAAGCAGCATACCAGCTTGATCACCGGAACGAAGAGATAATGGTCCATCATTCTCTTTAGAGGGTTTTCATTTGGAATTTATTGAACTATATAGGCTATGCTTGTTGCACAATGGGTATAAACTCTGTATAAACTTGTTAAACTATTACAAAATATCTCCTCTTCTTCTTCTTTTTTTTTTAAACTGATTTATGGCTTAGTGACGATTACTCGACTGTGGCTTTTTAGCTCTTTCGGACAATCATTTTTCGAGGATTTATTAGGATAAGAACTTTGATACTTCCGTATTATTATTGTTGAGGAGAAATCTAAGCTTTTTACCAGCTGATTTATTGCTTATTTACTTTTCCACAGAAAAATAATAAAAAATTTATTAATTTTTCTTGGCTGACTAAAATATATAGTTCATCTTGACAATTAACTTATTAAAAGAGTGGCCTAGATTTCAAGTAGACTTCGAATGCCCTAAACCTCGCCCTAAACATTTTCTAACCTGCTCAAATTTTTCCCGAAATTCATACCTAGTATCACGTCTTGATACATTTTTTTTAGAAATATAAAGCATCATTTCTCTGCTGCTCAAATACCTGCTATTTTTAATTGTTAAAATGGAAATTGTATTAACACTGTCATTACGAATTTCGGATAAAATTTTACTCGCAAGAGAAATGGTTGCTGTCATCTTGGTCAGGTAAAAAATTTTTAAATTTCATATTTTTTCACATTTGGAGTTTATCTTTTTTCCTGTATAAATAAAATATTTTACAGTGTGAAAATGCTTTTACATAAGTACTTTAAAACATTAGTTTCTCCATGCAGATAATTATCTAAAGAAAATATTAATAAATTGAATAGAGTAAATAAGCTTAATTAAATAAGATAAAATATTATTAATAAAAAATAAAATGAAAAAGTTGGAAAACTCTGGAGAAATATTTTGTAAGTAGACTAATGGGAATATGTTCAGTGAGAAAATTTTACAGTTTCTCCTTTTTACTAATTAGATTATTGCTCTCTCATGAAAGCAAATCGCCTTTCCGTCAGTTTATTTAATGCAAACTCGATTCAACTCGCAAATCTAAAAATTTTCGTCTATTAAAATTTATAAATGAAAAATATCATTTTTTTAACGCTTTTCCTAACTTTTTTCTTCGAGTGCTTAAAAATAAAACTTTTGCAATTCAAAAATTACGAATTATTTTAGTAAAATCAAAAAAAAATTTTTTACTCAACTTCAAACTTTTATTTTGTTAAAAAACTCTCATAGAATAAACGAATTTAATTTACGAATTAAAAAAAAAGAAAAAGTTATTCAATAACTACTTGATAAGTTTAAAGGAAAATTTTTATTAAAAAAATTTAATTTTATTTATATAAAAAATAAGATTAAGAGCTTACAAACAAAAATATATATTTTTGTAAAAACGAAGCTATTACAAAATTTAAGTTAACGGAGTTCTAAATGAAAAGAAAATTTTCTTTTGAAAAATTGATGAAAAGATTTGTTGAATGCGTAAGTTTTTAAAAAAGCGTAATCTTTTATTAAATTACAAGGCTGTTACGCGCGTCGAGAAAATGAGTTGGGCTGACTAGATAGTGACTAATACTACTGACGGAGAAAATGAGGATTGTTGGATACGCCCAGAAACGATTGTTACTGAGATTCTCTGTTTTTTTAAAATCAAAAGGAAATCGCAATTAAAATAAAAAATTTTCAAAGCGAGTCCATCAAATCGAATACGGTCAACATATTTTTTTATAAAGGAAGCTATTTAAGTTGGAAAATTTATTTCTCCAATATATCAACTAGCAGATAGGATGTGGTTTTTGATATAAAAAAGCGATTTTGCTGATTTGCAGTTTAATAAAAAATATGTCATTTTTACTTATGCATATTTTTTCATTTGACTGATATATTTTATGAAAAAAAAAGTTTTTTATATTTTTTTTTCAGCGCAAATAAAATTATTGTATCTCTTTTTTTAAACTAAACGTATTAGAGAAACCCGATACTTTTCCCTCGGGATTTTATTATTTACTTTTATAAACAAAAACTAATTTTACGTTGGAAAAAAAACTCCAAGGGTTCTTTTTTTTAGATACTAAACTCCAAGTCATTCCCGATTCGCTAGTGAGCCGTAAATATTTATACGACAAAACTTTCTTCTTTACCAAGCTTTCATACGAATCCAGTAATTTCAAGATTTTCTTTTTTTATGCGAAACACCAGTTTTTATTATTTTACCTTGTATTTTATTGATAAAAACTTTTTCCCAACTAATTAATTCAAATATTTAAATATCAAAGTTTTAACCTCGTGTTGATTTTCAACGAATAAGAAATTCGAGTTTCACGTGTCAAAGCAGATGGGTTTGATTAATCGAAAAGCCTTAACAGTTGGCTGCTGCGGTACTCTGATTGCATCTCCGTGTTTTTATTTCGTTTTAAAGCGAATATCCTCGTTTGTAAAAAAATACACACAAGCTTTACGACACGTTAAAAATCTGCTTTTTTTCGTGCGGTTTTCTTTACTCTATACATAAACGTGACCCGATGACGTTTAGTGCACTCTCACGTGCCATCAATTGACATTTTGAGGGAAAAAACTTTTTTTGTTAATTTTTTCTGAATAAAAAAGCTTGGATTACTTTAAACGGCGAAGTGCGAGCCAAAAATATTTAAGTGTTAAAAAAGTAATTAAACAAATGGTGTGTTTTAAAAAAAAATTTCAACTTTTGACCAACCACTTTTTGGCTTGTCCTTGTTTCAAGTCAATTACCTCGAAAATTTATGATCTTGGATAGGACATATTTTTATATAACTTTATAAAAAAGTGAAAAATATTTTTTAATAAAATCTTTGAGTTTGAGCATTTTAAAGTTATAAATAAATAAAGAACATGAAAAAAGTTTCTATGAAGTATAAAAGAAGAACGAAAAATCATTTAATCAAAAAAGTTAACAACATTTTATACTTTACCTTAGAACGTATTAAAGTAACAAATTCTTTTGACCGACTCTCTAAAATAACAGATGGTTGACACTTTTTTGTTTGAGCCTGTAACAAAATCAATAAAGGAATAATTAATAAACAATCGAGTAATTAAATTTTTATGATAATTTTGTTTAAAAAAATTTATTATACAAATTAATTATTTTTGTTGACTACGGAAATATGGTATATGCAAAATTATAATGATATATGCTCTGTTCTTCTAAATTTACTAATATACAATAAGACTTAAACCAAAGATTGATTGGTTAAGAGTTTTGAAAAAGAAGCGAAAAATATTGGCCTTTTTAAAAATTTTCCTAAACCCCTGGATATTCAATAAAAGTCAGAAAACAAATCTCGATATAAACGTTTTATTTCGAAAAGAACCATCTATGTAGAGAAAAAATGAATATATTTTAGCTGTCTATTGTACTAAATATAAATTTTTCAATGAATATATTCGAGGCAACAAATAAAATTTTCAATTTCCTAAATTTATTCTGCTTGCGACAGACAAACAGATCTATATATAGAGCGTCAACTGAAAATTAATTCATGAAATCAGATTGCACTGAGTCATGCACTCTGCATATTTTATGAAAAAAAAAAACATTGAATTATATCTAAAAGTTTTATTAATTTAAAAAAATAAATAAAAGAGATTTTATTGAATAAATTAAATGTCAAATATTGCACGAAATATTCAGAGATTTAATTAAACGTTTATGATTGAAAATTATGATTGATTGGTTGAACCTAAGGATTATTAGTAATTTTCAATAATTTTTGCACAAATTCTTTAAGCTAGATTTCAAGCAGTTACTTAAAACATTGCCGGTTTTAATAAATATGCAAATCAACATGAAATTTCATTTTTTAATCATCCATAAAAAAAATTATAAGTTTTGCTTGAAAATTCAAGCATTATATTTTGAGAGTGTAATTAGGGCTAACTTGAAACATTATCACTTGTTGCTTTTCCAAAACAGAAATTCAAAGTTTAATTTCTTTTAAGCACTGCCACGTACTAAGAGAAAAAAGTAAGTTTTGAAAAGCATAAGCCTGCGGCAGGGACTAAACAAATTTGAAATCTCCAAGTGCATGCGAAGAAAGTAAAAGTGTTTTACATTCTAAACTGCTGAAGAAAAAATATTTTCGTGTTTGATCTTGACATATATTATGTTGTATCTTATATTTCTATATAGTCAAAATAGCACAAAACTTGAGTTTTCCCTATTTTTGCGTCAACTTTTGCACATCTTCACGGCGAGGCTGCTTTGCTTGAATTTTATTTTCTGCTTGAATTTTCAAGCATTTGCTTGAATTTTCAAGCAAATGCTTGAATATTCAAGCAAACTGCTTGAAAATTCAAGCAAATTGCTTGAAAATTAAAGCAAATGCTTGAAAATTCAAGCAAATGCTTGAAATTTCAAGCAATTCAAGCAACTGCTTGAATTTTCAAGCAAAGCAGCCTGGCCGTGTTATTCCAATTATAATTTTATTTGCATTGATGGGAGTTTTTTTGAGTTGTTTATACTGAATTCATAAAATCAGAAAGATATAGCTGTGTTCCATATATGTAATTTCTAATTTAAATTGACAGATTTTAATAACGTGAATTCGGAGAAGCCAAAAGCTTAATAATTCAAGTATTATTTATTCTTTTGACAATAATATTATGCAAAGAATAGATCATACTACTCATATGTACAGAATACAGCATAAACATAATTCATGTAATTAGTAACTTAAAAAATATAAGTTCATAAATTATGAATGCATAATCGTTAAAGTAAACAATAATTCCCATTATGTATGGAGTCACATCACTAAGAAACATCGTAGATAGTCAATTTTTATAACAATTTGTTTCATTTACTTACTAGGCTAATTTTAAGTAATTCCTTAAAAATTTTCTAAATACCAAGGCATTCAATTAATATGTAATTAGTAGATAATTCAATATATGTCATTTCAGGCAGGATCACTTATTCAAATACTTTAGTCTTTTTTCCATAAGTCAAATTAACATTTTAGAAGCATTGTTTCTTTTCTTTTCAAATTAAAAAATGTGGCCTTGCAAAGAACCGATTGGTAAAAACAGTAAATAACGTTAAAAAGAAGTTTTATTATATTTTTGCCAGATTTTTGCTCCTATTATTATTAAGTAACACACAAAAATGCAATTTAAATTCTAAAAAATAATGAATCGAATTTTTCTCTTTCATTGACAATAACCATTGATATTGTAAGAAAATTATTGGCCAAGTTATATAATAAATAAACAAATGATTGTCAAATTAAAACCAATAAATAATGACGTCGATAAAGTTGGAAACTTCATTTGTCTGTAAAAGGTCGTTTAATTATTCATACAATAGCATATTTATTATGGAAATGTATTAAAATACATAAAATAGTAAATGATTTAGTTGAAAATAATAATTTAAACCATTTAAATCTTCACATAAATTTCCATAAAAATAAACCTAAAAATAAATCAAAAAACAAAGAACGAATTCTTTATCAAATAACAATTCAAACTTTTAAATTTATCTAAATAAAATCATTTTATTTATGAATCTTGTTGAACCCGAAAAAACGCATCAGTTATGTTTATTATTATTATAATTATTATTTTAATTTTAAGTTTTCTTGTGTCCGGCGCTTCAAATGATCTGAAGGACCTTAGCAACTATATAGTCTACATGAACTTGAAAATTTAAGGAGTTCTCAAAATATATACCAAGCCTGATACCAAGTCTTTGATAACTTTTGATCAATCCATGACGTTAAATTTTTAAGTTTCAAGAATCATACCATTCAGTTTACACCATTTATTCACATTCTCAAGATCACTTTTCAGAAGTAAACAATTATCATCGTCACCGGCAAAAAGCAAGAATTTCGAGTGCTGAATATTTGATATAATTAAGTTAATCCAGAAGTAATCAGAGTTTTATTAGAAACAATACTCTCAGTTCTTACTCTTTGCACCCAGTCTTTTAGTAAGAATTCAAACCATTTTAGTAAATTACCATGCAAATCAAGTTTACTAACTAAACTGTCTATCAATTTTATCAAAATTTTCCTTAAAATCTGTATAAATTACATCAGTATTTAAGCACCCGCGCTTATTATATACCAAGTCATCAACAAAAACATTGAGATTAGTAAGCATCGATCTGGCAGGAAAGAAGCCATAGCCAATTATATAAGCATACAGTTTATCATAAATCAATTTCTCAAAAACTTTATCAATAATTTTAAATGTGAGTCATGATCATCACCACTTTTAACGCCGGTGATATAAAATTTTTTTAAATTAAGATTAAGGATTAAAGAACATACTTCTCAGTGTACTTGACAACGTTGCTAAATGTCTTTCATTTTTTTCCTTATTATCAAACGTTTTTCAGCAAAGCTTTTTTTAATATTCCGTGAATACGTATTATAAAAAATATGAACAACATAAAGCATAAAATTTTTAAATTAAACGAGTATATTAAATTTCAAATCTTAAATTTAATAAAATTCAATAGTAAAATGAAGTTTAATGTAATTTATTTGCATGTATAAAAAGTATATGAATAAATAAATTAAATCAAAAGAAGTACTTTTCTCTTCAACTTTATTATTGTTAAAAATCACAGAGTAAAAAAAACGAGAATTACTTTAGAAAATATTTTAAAAGAAAACTCATCCACATGGATTTAAATTGAAGAAAAGTAGAAATATTACGTAGCCCCAAGCATTATTATTAAGGCAATTTTTATGTATTTTCTTTCCTAATGGCCCGAATGTAATTTACGTCATATAAAATTATAAGCCATTTGCTTTCAGCTAACATGAAATTTCATTTTAATATTATGTATAAATTTATTTAATATTAAAACTAATCTTAGAAAATAAAATGAGGTTTAGAAAAAAAACAACGTTTCTTTGTTTAATTACGATCTAATTACCCTTAGCGTATGTACAGTATCTTGTATACGCAACCATTTCAACCTAGTCTTGGGATTAAATAAAAAAATATGCTGATATTTTTTCATGAAAACTTTTTTTCTTCTATTACTCCCTTGAGAACAAAACAACCACGCCATTCACGTACAATGCAAAAAAGATGTTACGTTTTTTTTCCGTGTGGTTTAGAAATGAAAATTTTTTCATTAAATCAATCAGGTACTTTAAGACGCTATAAAAATACGTGCGGATAATTGAGTGGAATTTGTGGTTTACGATAGTCTAGAACAAGACACATCTTGATCGATTTGACGCAATTAGAGAGAGACGGAGGATCCTATGCAGCTCTTACAAAAGGTGCGCCAACACAAAACCCTTGAATGCAATTATGATCTATTGCGATAATTATGTTAGTGAAACGTTCTTAGCGTGGACAAAGATACTAATTCATTACTGACGTTTATTTTAATGGCTAATATACCATTTTTTATGAAGAAGAGAATGAAGAATATTAATAGCCACGGGTTATTTTATGTATTCTTTCGAGTTATTTAAAAAGATATATTTTTCAAAGGATCATAATTTTTAAAATGATTTATGAATTTGCAAAAAAGTTATAAACTTGGTGACCTAAAGGCTTGACAGTCAGGATTCTTTCTTGTTAAAAATGGCCTTTATTCTGTAACTACAACGTGATTGACCCAAATATTTAAGTTGAGTTGTTTAAAAATTATTTGTTTTCTTATTCAAAGTTATAAAACCCAGAAAGAAAATAAAAGATAAATCATTTTTCTAAGTAACTCAATTTAAAATTTATAGTTCATCTTATCAATTTAATAAAAATATTTTATTGAATCAAGCATAGAGTATAATAAAGTACAGAGAGAGTGCATTTTGTTTATTTTCTTTCTGTATTAATATTCTATCCGTTCCTTTTTCTTCTAGCAACTTGATGATAATATATTCTTTACTTATAATGAACCGACTGCATGGTTGCCGGTATTCTTGTGCTTTCGTAATTCTAGTAATATACTTTGTACTTTTGCAAACATATAGAATAATTTATATGAATTAACATTATCTAGATTCCTATGCATTGTTATTTTAAAACAACCATTGATTTTATACGTAAGTAAGCAATAATTTTCATGAAAAATAGATTGGTTCAGACAGGGATAACTCAAAAGCTAACTGCCCTGATTAGAAATTATAACCATTTTTATTATATTTGTATTAATCTCTTTGTATGCCAACATGTATATCACTACTACATAGATTCGTTTCTGCAGACACTTTCCATTTTCTTTTTTCTAGTGACTATTGTACAAAACTTTTTTTGAAGTTGATTTGTCCTTAAATTTTTTTTATTTTTTATTTTTTATTTTTTATTAAGATTTTCTTTATCATATAAATGTCTATTGGGCTATTTTTGGGCCCAAATATAAATAAATATTAAAAGCCCTTATAAATTCTAAGTAAAACTATTGAAATTTTTTTTTTTTTGATAATAAGGAGAGTAATATAATTATTTTTGGGCTCATTTTTTGGACCCCCATTCTGGGTCTATTTTTTGTATTACTTCCCTTTTAACTCATCATATCATCCACATTTATCAGCTATTTTTGTGGAATTATTTTTCAAAATCTTTTGTAGCAAACCCCACTTTGATTTTTTTTTTTACCAGCCCTTTTCTTGACTTTTTTGTATCTCAATTTTTAGAATAATTACGCACTACTTATTGCTAATTACAATAAAAATTTAAACGATCATTGAAATTTAAGTTCTAGAATTCTAAAATCAATCTAAGATTTGATTTGAAACATCGCTTCCTGAGCTGTCATAATATACATAAACGAGTAAGGCAGTACTCGATTAGCCAGTAAACTAATCGCTTTCAATTAAAATATCGCCAATAATAACATCTATAATTGATTCTGTCATGAGTGACAGCAGTCTCTCTTACTAACTTTCCCGTTCTCGTTATAGGATGCAATATCAAAGTCTTGACGTAATTTTAGATTACCTATAACACTGCATTTTTCTGGTTTTTCAGTTCTAATTCTATTACCGGCTTTGACAAGTTTATCTCTTTGCAAAGTTTTTTTAGGCTCCTAAATTGATTTAAAAAAAAAAGAGTATTTAATTTTTCAGTTTTCTAAACTCACCGATGTAATCTGCTATATATATTTAAAATCTATAAATATCAAAAATAAAATCTCATTTCTAGTATTAATGTATTTTATACAATTAAAAAGGACATACATATAAAAAAAATGAAAATTGATAAAATGTGAATTTATTGATTTTTGTGTACTGTTTTAACTATATACAGACAATACAATGAAAACTTACGTCTTTTTCCCCCCTAAAACTAGTACTTTTTTCGAACTTTTTTTTAGTTTTTCTATGCTTTTTAGGTTAAAAATGTAAACAAAATTAAAAAAATCCCATTATAATAAATTTCATTTTTTCTATATTTTAATAATTTATTTTAAATTTAATTACAATAAAATGCTCGATGAAATGTTAACGTCAGCTATAAACACAAATTGGGAGGGGGGGGGGATTTTCCAAATAGGGAACGTAAATGAAGCAACGAATATGCTTATCAATAAAATAGTGGCAATTCAAAATGATTCAAGGATCAAAATAAAAAACAAAAGTAAAAATGAACCAAAAAATGAATGGGTAACCAAAGGTATATTAAAATCTAGTAAAGTAAAACAAAAACTATATAATGTTTGAAAAGATGATCCAAAAAATGGGCAAAAAAAAGATTTGTAAAATATCAATATATAAAAAAAGCGAAAGAAATTAATTTAGAGACAAGTAGAAAACCTAAATAATCTTCTATTAAAATCGAGAAATGTCAGTAGAATTTTGAGGCACTTAATTCCGATTGGTCAATATCAATACCCATCAGCTGTTATTCATTTAGAAATTATAATACTAGCGCGCTCTTGCGGTGTACAAATTAATTCTGTTATTTTTAATGGCGCGCATTTAAAAATTTTTTTTAAATTAAATTATTTATATATTATAAATAACAATATAAAAAGTAACTTTTATGTTAAATGTTTATTTATATTTAATTAAATGTTTTACATATAAAAATTTTATCATTAAATTAATTTTTAAAACTGAAATTTAATAAAAATAAAATAAAATTTATATTGTTATATAATAAATATACAAAATCTATAAGCACTTGTGCATGTATCATGTTAGCACAGAATTTTACTTCTCGATAAAAATGATTGTTTAAATAATAAAGTCTGATCGTTTATAGGTGCAATGAAATTGAATTAAATAAATTTTCAATAAATTTCAAGAGTAAATAATATATCTTCTATAGAAGCTGAGAAAGTTTTTCCGTCATTTTCCCAAAATCCCCCTTTTCACATCAATTTTTTGGGTACATAAAAGAAAGGTAGATCAAAACTAACGGTAGATTTGAAAAAAGTTGAAAAAATGATATTTTACATATTACTCCAGTCAAATAACGAGTATAGTTACTCGTCACCACCAGATTTGGTCTACAGTAGATTTTTTTGTCGCTGATCACGAATTTCGGGGTCATTTATTTTAGAAATGAGCGCTTCGCCCTTAAATCAGCAAAAACTACCTCAATTTCACGTTTTGGCTAAATATGTGCTTTGGCTAAATAAAAAATTAGTTATTTTATGAGGAATCCATTTATGAAATAAGTGATGTAAAAAGTTATAATACATTAAATGGGAGGGCGTACAGGGAGGGACTGTGATCGCATAATTGGTAAAATATACATTTATATCAAGGGTTAATTCATACATAATTTTATTTTAAAAGTTCAATTCATACATAATTTTAGTTTAAAGTAACCCCCCAATGTAGAAGTAACTTAAAAAAATAAATTTCTTTTTTATTTTCCTTTTATAACAATAACTTTTTATTTATTCGTCAATTATAGCCATTTTTTAACATTCGAATATTTAGCTTATACTCAAAGATGAAGATTGTAATGAAGATTATGTATAAATAAAATAGACGATTTGTTTTATTAATTAAATATTTGTTTAAAGTTTAAATTGTTTCTCATTTAAAATTGAATTTGAGGGGGTTGGCGCGCTTTAGCGCGCAGGGGGCTTGCCCCCTAGTACCAAAAAATTATGAGAATTTATCACTGAAAACGTTTACAATAAAAATACAAACAAAAAAATGACAAAATAGACCTAATTACAGAAAATCAACAAATTTTGACAAATAAATAGGACATACACACTAAACCTAAAAGAATTTTTTGTTACGCAGAAAAGAATTAATGTTTATTTAATTCTTTAGAGAGGAATCAAACAGAATTAAAACAAAAATAATTGTTTTTAAAAGAGTTAACCTCAAAATAATTCCTCTCTAAAGAATTACATAAATATTAATTCTTTTAGGTTTGATGTGTAGCAAATACTTTCAACAACTACTATAGAAACATAGCAAAAAAACTGACTGATAAAATAAAATCCACAAACATAGAATAAAACCCTAAAATAAACGAAAATACAATATTTTTTTCACAAACTAGCGTTGAAGAAATCCGAAAAGTCATAAATTCACTAGACGTAAAAAAAGCTAAAAGTAATGATAAAATTAGTGTTGCAACCCTAAAAACTCTAAAAAAACTATGTAACGAAACCAATTTCCCATATCTTTAATTTAATTATAAAAACGGAGGTATTTCCTGACAGCCTTAAAATTGCAATAATTACACCAATATTCAAATCAGGTGATAGTCACCTTCAGATTCGAAAAAACAAATTGTGTTATTTATTACGCATAAATCAATTTTTAAAATATTTGAAAGTCTGACAGGTATCAAAGTTTAAATAATTGACAATTTTTTCATTATTATGAACTTGTTCCAAAAATAACTAAAAAACGACAAAAATTTTTTTTTCTATTACATTCTTATTAAAATATGGCCGATTCTTTTACTTGTTAGTCCAATGACTTTAAAAAATATCACTCTCAACCACGAGTCGATGTAGTCTCGTACTTATTTTGAAAAGTTTGATAATTTTATGTTCCTATAATGGACAGTGTAGAAATAGCTAGGTTCTTCAATTTTTTTCAAATTCATATTTGCAGATAGAGTCAAGGGGCCAAGTCGAGAAATAATCGTCCCTGTATAGATATTTTAAAAAATTTATTTTTGGAATGAGTTGCTTCAATTCCATCAACATGTTATTTTCTATATGTTCGAAAGAGAAAATAAATCCAAGATAACAAGACTGATATATATATCATTTTTTACATTGACGTGATATGGGTAACTGAAAATTCGATACGATTTTTAATAATAAATATAACATTTTCATCTTGTGAACCTTAGGAAAAATCGCAGGTGGCATGACTAACACTCTTTTTCGTTCGAAGATAAAAAGTATTAAAAAGGATAAATATTTTTTCTCTCGCGCTATTACCTTTCCTGTCTATACTTCCTATTAGCGTCACTGGGTTCGCCTTTTTTTTTCTTTTATTTTTCCTACAGACGATACTATCGGATTATCCCTTTGGACTTTCTGCTGGTTCATCATTTCTATATTGGACATATCGATGTATGCTTCGAGTTGCAATTTTTCACTTTCTAAAAGACATAAATGGATAAAAGCTTTTCTTCTTCTAAACTGTCAATTGGATTTTCAAAATTGTCTTTTTGTTTTTCTTTAGCATTTAATTGACAAATCACGTCTGTTTCCCGTTCTAAATTTAGTTTTAAACAACTTTAATATTTAAACACATATTTCAATCGATAAATTTAATTTTAACTTCAAACATATAAATCAATCATTTTTCAGTTAATTATTCAAACTTTTTCTACTAATTAATCAAGAAACTTTTTATTACTGATTTATTTTACTAAAAATAAAAATTTAAATAAAAATCCTTCTTTTTGATGGAAAAAATAGCTAGCAAACAGAATCCATGTCGAAAATTTCCTTTTGTTAATTCACATTTATTTCTCTTGAAAGTAAAATTTCCCAATAGGTTGAGTTTATATTATCGTAGTCAAGTTGCACTTTTTTTTTCAAACTTTCATTGAAAATTTTTATTTATTTTCTATTATACATTTTTTGACAAGAGCTATCGATTTACATTGATGTTTATTTTTTTTTATTCAAAACTTGTTTATTGAAATTGAAGCTCTTTTTATACATACAAATAATTTAGTTGAAATTGGACTTTCTATGAATTCAACGATTGCTATTTTAGTTGAAAAAAAAAACATTTTTGATGAAAAATTCAAGTTGAGTTTTCTACATAAATAAATTGATTTTATTGCGAGTATTTGATTGGGTTCATTGATAACGAACTGATTTTTTGGTAAAATTTTAATGAAGTATAAAACCAAATGTTTTAATTGCTCTCAACTAGCCAAGAGGTATACTTACTAGTTTACAAATATCGTGAAAGAAACTTTAGAGTAATTTTGAAAATAATTTTTGAGAATTTGTTGAAGGCAAATAAATGAAAATACACATAATTATTAAATTCATGCCTGACAAGATTCTGAGCATCACTAAAATCTGTATCCGCGTTCTTTACATAACATATCAAATACAAAATGCATTACATCCATTGCATCCCTTCAAAGTACGGTATTCGGAAGTGAGAAGCTTATCAGTCTAATCCAAATGCACCCTCTTTGCGCTCGGAAATTCAAATTGCAAACTGGTATAGAAGTACACCGGACTCAATTTATAATGGGAATAGAAGAAATAGTTGTGTATTGTAAAATAACATGGCTGTAATTATGTAATTTTCTTAAAACGTATTTTTTACTTTTCTAAAAATAGGAATTACATAATATTATATGAATTTCATACATCAACGTCTATAAATACAAGATTATTTCCTCCCTTCATTAAGTTCTATAAGATAATAACAGCTAAATTAAATATGCCATACCATGTAAAATGTAAATATGTGCTTTGAAGAAGGTAGAAAATCACTTTTATAAGAAATAACAATTTTTTACGGTAGTTTAATAAAAAAAATTTCAACCACATAAAAATAAAAGAAATAATTATTTTTTCAACAAAAAAACCAGTATGAGGGCTCGCGTACATAATAATATAGTCCAATGACCTAAGCGTTTAACCAAAAAAAAGGATCACATAACAGCACGTTGAAAAAATTCTTATATTATATGCATTCGTTTCCTTTTGCTTTGAATATCAATGACCGTTATATTATTATAGAATGACTAAGTTAAAAAAATAAAATAAAATAACAGGTGTATATTAAAATGCAAAAACTAAAGAGTTATTTTTATTGTAGGCTAAATATTTAAGTGCTACACATAAATCGATAAAAAATAAATCGAGAAATAAAAGTAGTTTTTAGATCCATAAAAAAAGGATACATTATTCAAAAAAAGTGTATCACGTACATAATATAAGACACTCTACTTGTTTTACTTCTACAAGATTAAACTTGCACGAAACGCTATTGCACACATATAGTTTTGAGACATGACATCGTCGTTTTCTGCATTCTCACTGCTATTTTCTCGTAGTAAAAGCACTTTTATTCATGAAATTTTTATAAGCTCGATCCATATAACTCATTGGATATTAATTAAAATCTTTTGAGGTTAGAAACTCCCTCTCTATAGTTTCAAAGATCGAACTATGATGAATTTATCCGATATATAATAATAATTAATCACAAGATTTTAGACTTACGTTTAATGCTTCTTGTTGGAACTGAAGCGTAAGTACGATTACAGAGATTATATTATCTTGTGCTATATAACTTCCAGGACCGTTCTGCTGCTGCACTAGTCATGCAGAAACCTTTGACGCTCTATACATGTATAATCGTTATAATTTATAGACTAACTAGATTAATGCATCAATGGAACAAATAATTACCCATTATATTTTTTATCCAACCTATAGTCTGAACAAGTTTTTATCATTAAAACTCTCAATGTTATACGTCAAATAACAATTTCATCTTTTCTTTGCTAAATAATCACCTCACTTTCTAATTCTTTGCCTGGCCTTGTTCTTTTACTGATAACAAAAACGACTGTATTTTTACACGTTAGTTAGCAAAATTAACAGAACACCATACTAAGTATCAAAAAATCTAAATCTGTAGTTACTTAAATTCTTGAAAATGAAAGTCTTAACTTTTGAAACATTGAAATAAATAAATTTTTTCAAAAAATTAACTGTATGCTAAATTTTTTTATAATTTGCGAGCATAGAAAAATCACACCAAATAAGCAGTATTTTTTCCGAAAAGGGTGTTTACTCATTTTCCACGTACAATACTTAAATTTCTTAAATATTTAGACTCAAAAAATCTCGTTACAATTTGTGAATATTGCAAAAATGCCCTTAAGAAAATGTTTTTTGATAATTTAAGGCTGTTAGATAAATTTCACACGAACTGCAGAACTTTTAAGAACACAAAAAACTGTTATATTAGTAGTCTTTCGTCGTCCTAGTAGTCAAAAATAACCAAAAAACCGTGATTTGCCTGATGTAAAAGCAAACTGATTATAAACCCTTATGCAAACATTCATGGAACTTTTAAATAGAAATAGAAAATTTTTTAAATTTAGAATCTCCTGATCAAAGACCAAAAAAATGATCCTAAAATTTAAAAAAAATCTCCGAAAAACAGATAAACTGGGCATTAAACCAATGTAAGATCAAAAACCTAAGCAATAATAAATAAATAATTGAAGCATAAAAAAGAATAAGATTTTTTTATTGTTGAAGAAGAAGTAAAAAGCCGTTGTGTAATGTACCCTCTTGATAAAACTGCAAGGATCATAAAGTTAAAAGACATATTGGCAAATAAAAAAGAATTTTGGTTTTAACTGTATATATTACTCTTTCGCTTGACTCATGCAGTTTTATAGCATTTTTATTTCATATCATTTCTGTAAATGTATTATTTTTCCTCCTCTACTCTATAAATATTATTATGAATGTAATAAAAAAAAAATCTTTTTAATAAAAAAACTGTTATTTTTGAAGGTACGCATCTGTGCATTAGGCATACGCAAGGAGAATAATAAAATAAATTCGACAGTCGAACTTGTGTGTATACAACTTAATTCTTAAGCTATTTTTTTGCTAAAAAAAGAAAGAATAAGGGTAAAATATGTATAAAACAATGAAACACATGCGTCAATCTCGTCAACGTACAAGAACCTTTTGAATAGAAAATATTTTGTTTTTTAAGAGCCCCGTAATAAAGAAGGGTAGAAACCGATACTAAAAATCATAAGGCGGTTATAAATGAATTTTTATTTCCTCTTATTTTTTGCCCTTAGAGCATAAGGTTTACCGAGTTAGTCATAGTTTTGAAGAAAGTTTGCAATTAAATTAAGAATATACGCAAACATAAATATATCCTAGCAATCAACTTGTTGAGTTTAAGCAAGGACTGGGAAACCGCAAGTTGGCTAACGAAAGACGTTCCCACCTGTCAGCTTGAATCTTCTGCGTATACACTTTGTTTGTTCACCTAGAGCAGGAAAACTTTTCTCTTAATGCATGCTTTCAATCCTAATGTTTATCTGCTGAGTATAATAGCAAACATTTCTACTCACTGCGTGTGACCAAAATTCAACTCGTAATTAATGTCTCTAACAACTCAAAGACATGAAAGGCGTTTGAAAAGTTATATTTCATAAGAATTTCTGCATCATGCTTACTATAACTCTTTAGTCAATTATTTACCTTTACGGAAAATGCAACATCCAACAATTATTACCTTTGCATATAAACTAGGAAATTAAACCGAATTAAACTATTAATTTAACAAGCACAGTGCCAAAAATTATAAATATTGCAGACCAGTAATTAATATCATTTACGTTATATTTCAGCCGAGAATTAGTGCAGTAAATCAAAATGATGAATGAATCTCATACAGAATTATATAAACTAGAGTAATAATGAAAGCTCTGCCATTGTTTCTAGAGAGTTGAAATTGCAAGTAATTTTAGAGAAATCCAGAAAACTCTCTTGATTTGAATAATGCTTAGCAGGGTATTAGCTAAAACAAACATTTTTGAATTTAATGTTAGTTCTGTCTAATGTTCGAGGCCAAACAAAACTTTAAAATTAAAACTTTTTTCTCTATATACGTTAATATATCCCAGACGGTATTCAGTTTACTTTGGAAATTTTAACATTTTCAAAACTTTCAATTCGTTATTGTTTACATTTATACAGACTAATACTTAAGCACGTTTAAGATTGTAATTGAAATGTATACTATTATATATCAACAAAACAAATAGTTCTTTTCAGTATTAGCGAATGAAAATTTGGCAAACTGTTGATAAGGAAATTTGGTAAGCTAAAATTACAATATTTTCCAGTTTTTATCACTTTTCAGAAAAATCACTTAATTATGAATATACAGTTAACCCAGTACATGGAAATTTTGTGAGATCTTCAACTGCTAGCCTTTTATTTTAAACTCAGAACGAACATCGAACTCTGTCAATAAAATTCTCATTTAAATTTCTAATTAAAGGTAATGAATTCTCGATTAAACTAGATATCGAATTTAAGTTGAAAAAAATTGTTAAAAAATTTAATTAAATATCGAAAATTTGCACTTGTTAAATAAATTTTTAATTGGTAATTAATTAATATTAAAGTATAGAGAAGTTTTGGAACAAATATTACTCTTCTAAGAACTAAATATCCACTCGTAAAACAATTAACCTACTAGATTAACGTCTATATTTGCTTTAGTCCAACATATATAAACGTAACTTCCTTTAAGCTTTTAAATCGACTCCTCAAAATCTACCATCAGTTTATATACATAGACGATTAAGCCAAAGGAAGACACGTATGTCCACATACATAGTCAACTAAATCTACCTGTATCCATTTTATCAGTTTATATGGACTTTATGTGGAATAAAATAGAAAATAAAATAAACGTCCAGCTTTTATTTGGAGCAGACCCAAAACAATTTTTCGACAATAAAAGAGTCAATGTCAAAGCCAAGGGATTTTTTATGTATATTTTCTGACTCGAATTCAAAGGAAACGAGAAAATGATCTCTTGGGAGGGGAAGTAGAAAAAAGTTATAAATTCAATGTGCGGTTTGATGGCGTGTACATGTGAATACATAGAATAGGTTTCTTTTTATACTCAAGGCATAAAAAGATGTAAACGTCAATTAGCTAATGTACGAGATTGCTCGTTTCCTTCTTCTAAATAAAAAAACACAAACTTTTTTTTTCAATCTCTACTTCATATTGTAACAACGGCAATTTTCTACCGATTGATCAAAGAATCTAGTGCTCGTTGCTATTTGGCTCGCAATTAAAACTCAAACATTTCCATTTATACATAAATTGATTGGATTCAAAATTTAAATGATCAAACGCATTACAAACGCTTAATTATGGATATTGTTTGGGTATAGAAAAAGGTAAATTAATTTCCATAGAGAAAATCTGCTCTTGCTTGATAAGAATAATTGATTAGATTATTTAACGAGAATAAAAAACGCGTGGTTGAAAAATATCATGTAGATGGAAATTAGTTGAATATAATTAAAACACTTGAGATGATATAAACACATGAATAAATTAAAGAGAGAAGATGAAACATCCTGGTTAATTTTCCATGTATGTAAATATATAAATGTATATAGGGGTGGTCATTTGAGTTCAAAGTACCACCCTTGCATAATGTAACACACGAGCACGATATAATGATAAAGCTACTCTGGTCTAGCTATATAGACAAAAGCATGTACGGAAATGATCTACGACACGCACGAACACGTTACAAAAATATTATAAAAATTGAGATGTCCAAGAGAAACTTGTTATAATATACACGACGTCATATATTATCTTGGATATTATAGCAGGAAATTATATACACAAGTTTATAAAAAGTCGATCGATTTTTTTTTCTTCCTTTATGTGCTTGCTTTCTGTATGTGTTTGTAGGGGAGAGTCTATATATATAATAATATTTAAGAAGGTGAAAGAATCTTTTGTTGTTAAATACAAGTTTCCCAGGCGGTTTTTCAATAGAAATGTATAACTTATTTTTAGAGAAATTTATTTATACAATATAATGTATATTAGGGCGTTTATATTTTTTTGGACCGAACCAAACTGAGCGATACGGAGATTACACTTGAATTAGGATCAAGTCAATATTTAATTAATACAGCTTTATGCATATGATGTTAACTTTTATAGCAGGATTTATAAACTGTAACGCTATTGATCATATTTTTCTTCTTCGATCGATTCGATAAACTTAAATTATCTCAACAGTTGAAATTATCTTTTTTTTCTAATTAAAGCATAAAGTCTTCCTAGATTTTTACGTAAAAAGTTCTACTTTAAGAAGTCTACTTTTCTTTCTAACCTCTCATGTTTCTGTAATAAATGCAACAGCTAACTCATTACGGTTGAGTTCAATAAATTGTGATATAAATTCACTTGTTGTATTATTAGAAATTTCGCTGAATCTTCCAGTCTTAAAATAGTTCTATGTGACTTCGTAAACTTTTATTGATCTGATCATGGTTGACACAAATAATCTTATAATAAATTTCACAGTTTTCTTCAAATAAATTGACACCATTTACTAGAGGTAGCTCTAGAAGGGTACCCTGGAATTCTGAAAAACAAGAAGGGGTCAAATATTTGGTTATCCAGAGCAGGACGTAAATGTGTATCATTGGACTATATATATAGCAGACGTATATTTTTAAGGGCAAATTTGCATCCCGCTCAGCATTACGGTTTAAGTCCGATTTAGGGGGGGGGGGTCTATCTAATGGGACTTAGAATAGTATAATTTCAATTTTAGGACTTAGAATAATTTAGGATTAGGGAATCTGAATAGTTTGGGTTTTTGATTTGGAAAATTATTTAATTTTAAATAACAATAAAAAACTGAGTACAATATGATGAGAAGAGTAAAATAAAATATATATGTTTGAAAACAAAGAAATATGAATTTTTATTAGCATGGGTCGTGTTGGTCCCAGCTGAGCCTATCGCATGACTTCCCGATTGAGACTTTTTTAAATGTAGTTTTTGGAAACGTTGTTTTTTTCATTTCCCTTTTCCTTTCCATTTTTCAAGAAAAACGTCATAGACAAGTTATCAAAAGAATTTCCATTACTACATTTTATAAAAAAAATTGTTTACCGTTAGATAATTACAAAAATTTTATTCTTAAGGTCTTACGTACGTCCGAGGTAAAATGCAAAAAAAAAGCTAAAACTTGGAGAAAGTGAAGTAAATATAATTTAATTTTACACGTATTTTTTTTTTTATAATTAACCGAACAGTTTTTGAGAAAATAAATAAACCAAAAATAAATTAACACAGGCTCTTATGGGGAATTTTAAAAAATGAAAAAGAAGCATTTAAAATACAAAACTTAGATATTTTTTTTTATGAGTTGATAAATAATGTCCTAATAAATAAAAAGAGACCTTAAAATTTACAATCGACCGTCATTTTGTATGGTTTTACTTAAAAAAATGCTAAAAAATGTACGTTATATTCTGCTATTGAGGTAGAGTCATTTATTATATTTTTTTATTTATTTATTTTCTTTATAAATAATTAAATAATATTATTTAAATAATAAATAATTTATTTAATGCCAAAATTAAGTTAATAAAATTCATTTTTAAGCTTTGAATAGTAATAATTAAGTAATATTGAAAAAACTTTTTTATTTATTTGAAGTTGCAATCCTTACTTTTATACGAGTGTAAGACAAAGATGCCGATAGGTAAAATTCCTGACGTACGTAAGACCTTAAGATGACTAAATAACAATTACAAATTTTAAAGATATAGACCTAAAGTTTTTTTTTATAATTATCTTGTTTTTCAAACATTTGTATTTTGATAGTCAATAGATTGGAATGTCTAAAATCTACAAGATAAAAATAAAAATTAAGGTCATTCAGAAACTTTGATTTCTTAAATTATTCTTAAAAATAAAAAAAATTATTTAATAATTAATTAAAATATAATGCAAATTTACCATCACACATTTTGGCTATGTTTACACAATTCGGTTATAAGTTTTTTAATATCAATCCTAATACATACTTTTAATATCTCTAAAGTATTCAATATTTTTCCCAACAAATGGAAAGAAATTTTAATCCTGTCTTTAAATAAGACCAATCGTCTTCAAAGTCCAACTGATTTTAATTGGACTTAATTGTGCGTAATTTTTAAAATCCTAGAGAAAACTTTTTTAAAACAGTTTGTGGCTCTCTTGTACGATATGCTTGACAAGTTGCAACCCGGTTTCAAAAAATTCAGAAATATTCAGTCCGCCATTGCTAGGCTCTTAAACGATGTCACTATTGAAATGGGTGTCTGAAATTTCTCTTTTTTGGTTCTTGTCGACCTTATTTCCACGCTTGCACTGATCAAATATTCGTCCTATACTCGGTCCTATGTTACATTCAAACATTTTTTCAGGTTCAGGCTAATATGCATCAGTTTTTATTAATCCCACAAAAATTTTTAATAAACTCTCTTTTTTATATAATATTGGTATAATTTTCAATCAAATTTTTGGATTATCTAATTGAAATTTTAAAACAATTCATTTTGACTATACGCATAAAGAATTCAAGTTTTTTATTTTAAATTACTCCGATATTGATATTCTATTGAAATAGATTGCGTTATTTTCAGCTTCATTTGCCAATTCAATTTTTTTTTTTTTTTTTTTCGAATATATCACGAAAAATAGAAGAGCTTTTTTATAGTTTTTATGTAATCTATTGAATAATAATAATAAAATAAAGCTTTTATTTATTTTTTATATTTAAAAAAAAAAGGAATGAATAATTAAATAAATTGACGGATTTAAAAATGAATAAATTTTTTCTCTTTTTTTTACATCCAAAAGTTTTATGTTACAAATATTGAATAATAGTAGAAAAATATAAACAAACAAAAAGAATAAAAATAAAATAAAAGCTTACGAACCGTCACTAAGTGATATAAATTACATCAGAAAAAACGTCAAAATTCTTCTTTTCACATTTAACTGTCACATATAAACTCTATCCGCAACATAAAAGCAAAAAAGTGAGAATAGAGTGAGAGAGAGAGGTGGAAGAAATACTTTTGGATATATAGAACACGTGTTTGCGGGAAGAAGCAATAAATGCGAATGTCCTAGCAATTTGAAGTTTGTCTCTTATGTTATTCCTGTCACGCCATCCAGACAGAAATGGAACGCGAAGATCGCGGAAAGAAAATTCTCTTCTCTTCTCTGCACACGTATAATATAAGAACAATTTGAATTTCCCGGTGAATATCGGATCATTGATCAATTCCTTAGAAAGATATGCATGTACCAGTGAATAAACATAGAGAAAAAGTTTATCTCGAGATACTACGAGTTGAAAATTTAGTTTCCGTTTGGTATTATATCTTGAATATTTTATAAGCAAAAGTATGAATTTTTTGAACCTTTTTTTTATTTTTGATATCACACATGTGCAGCTTAGCCGGAAACTTCCGGAGCTCGTAACTTGGTACATGGGTATTATCAGGGTATATTATATTTACGTTCCAAGAATAAACAATTTTATTTCCCAAAAAACATAATCATTTTATTTTATGATTATTACACCGAAACTTTTCTCTATATACTTTTTCTCTATTTTTTATATTAAAAATATAATTAAATGTTTGATAAGGAGCTTACGTATAAAACAGGAGAACATTAAAATAACATTTTATACTCATTTTATTATTACCATTGTTTATTCTAACTTCATTATTAGTTGGCTTTAAATAAACTATTTTAAACATTCTTTTCTTTCGTATCTAGTGATTATTTTCTTCATTCTCGATTACATAAACAATTTTAAAATCCAAAGCAACATTTTTAACGCTTAAGCAACCAAAGCCAGATTAAAATAAAAGGAGTTCCCTACACTTAGAAAATCAGATGACGCAAAATAAGCTGAAATCAGCTTATTGGGTTGAAAAACCGTCTCAGATACCCAATGCTAAAGTTTGTTCAAAGTTGATAATACAAAGAATGAAAAAAAAAAAATAATTAGAATCTTAATTTCGAGCAAAGTCTGCAGTCTTGATATAAATCCTGCAAGCTCCTGCTGAACAATGAATAATATCCTATAATAAAAAGTATGGAGATTAGTTAAACAATATTTAAGTTGAAACAGATATAAAATATCATACCCCACGTATATTTAACTTTATCCACAGTTCAGCAAGTGCACTTCTTTTAAAAATGTGCTAATCCCGCATAAATACGTTGCCAAAATCTCGTAACATATTTTAAGTTTACAAGCCGCAGATTCTCCATTGTATCGTTGATGATTTTATCTCCTTACTTGTACAATATAAAATTTTTTTCACACCTAACTTTTTAACTTGCACGTACTTTTGAGATATTAGCATACGTTTATCCTGATATTTATGCACCGTTGGCAAATATTCTATTTTATTAATAAATTTCTTTTTTACACTAATTTTTCCTAAAATAATAAAAGCTTCAAATCTAAGAACAATTACTTATGTCTGAAAATATTCTAAGCTTATAAAAACTTGATTGATTTCTTGTATGGTATATTCAGTAGTAAAAGTGCATACGCAACAATGCACTGGGTATTCCACCTCAGAAATAAATATCATAATCTTCTGCTCAAGTAAGCGAAAGCAGACAATCATACATTCGTGCAGAGGATTATCTAATAATTTTTAGCAAAGAATGCGTTTATACCTTAGGGGATAATAAGAAGAATGCTCTTTTAAAGACTTTGATAATTGAATAATCCTTCTGATGCATTAGATTTGGCTATTTTGTTTTCTTTGCAGTTAAACTTGATTGTTGCAGATAAGATAAGCATACGAGGGTAAGACAGCTCTGTAGTCAAACCCTTTTTCAAATAGAATGATGCTCATGGTGTTGGTGTTTTTAGTTACGAAGGTTGTCTGTTAAAAAAGTTTATAGTTTTATTATTACTATATTTTTATAGAGATTCATTGTGTTTAGGTATTGAAATAGGTTTATGACTTGTTTTGCTTTATCTTTACTGCTTTTAGGTTCATGTATTTCTACAATGACACATTATTTTTGCATATTCAACCAATGACTCTTCTTTGTTAACAAGTTGTAAATTAAAATACATTAAGACTTTGAATTTATATAAAGTTAGGAGGAAAAATCTTTATTTCATTGTAATATATTTTACATATCTAGGGCAAAAAAAGCCTATTTTCTGCCCTAATAAGGAGACGGCTTTTAACATGGAACATGTTCATTGGATGGGATATTTGAAAAAATCCGGCTCGGCAGGGGGGAGTAAAAAATTGACGTTTTTAGGGAGGGGGGGTGAAATGGACTTAGAATATTTTCGATTCAGGGACTTTTGGTGCAGAAGTACGTAGGAAGCATTGGTGCAGAAGTACCTAGGAACCTTTGGTACAGAAGTCCCTAAAGACCTTTGGTGCAGAAGTACCTAGGAACCTTTGGTGCAGAAGTCCCGAAAGACCTTTGGTGCAGAAGTACCTAAAAACCTTTGGTAAAGAAGTACCTAGGGAGCATTGGTGCAGAAGTACCTAAAGACCTTTGGTGCAGAAGTACCTAGGAACCTTTGGTACAGAGGTCCCTAAAGGGCTTTGGTGCAGAAGTACCTAGGGACCTTTGGTGCAGAAGTACCTAGGAACCTTTGGTGCAGAAGTACCTAGGAACCTTTGGTGCAGAAGTCCCTAAAGACCTTTGGTGCAGAAGTACCTAGGAACCTTTGGTGCAGAAGTCCCTAAAGACCTTTGGTGCAGAAGTACCTAGGAACCTTTGGTAAAGAAGTACCTAGGGAGCATTGGTGCAGAAGTACCTAAAGACCTTTGGTGCAGAAGTACCTAGGAACCTTTGGTAAAGAAGTACCTAGGGAGCATTGGTGCAGAAGTACCTAGGAACCTTTGGTGCAGAAGTACCTAGGGACCTTTGTGCAGAAGTACCTAGGAACCTTTGGTGCAGAAGTACCTAGGGAGCTTTGGTGCAGAAGTCCCTAAAGACCTTTGGTGCAGAAGTACCTAGGAACCTTTGGTAAAGAAGTACCTAGGGAGCATTGGTGCAGAAGTACCTAGGAACCTTTGGTGCAGAAGTACCTAGGGACCTTTATGCAGAAGTACCTAGGAACCTTTGGTGCAGAAATACCTAAAAACCTTTGGTAAAGAAGTACCTAGGGAGCATTGGTGCAGAAGTACCTAAAGACCTTTGGTGCAGAAGTACCTAGGAACCTTTGGTACAGAGGTCCCTAAAGGGCTTTGGTGCAGAAGTACCTAGAAACCTTTGGTGAAGAAGTACCTAGGGAGCATTGGTGCAGAAGTACCTAGGAACTTTTGGTACAGAAGTCCCTAAAGGGCTTTGGTGCAGAAGTACCTAGGAACCTTTGGTGAAGAAGTACCTAGGGAGCATTGGTGCAGAAGTACCTAAATACCTTTGGTGCAGAAGTACCTAGGAACCTTTGGTGCAGAAGTCCCTAAAGACCTTTGGTGCAGAAGTACCTAGGAACCTTTGGTAAAGAAGTACCTAGGGAGCATTGGTGCAGAAGTACCTAGGAACCTTTGGTGCAGAAGTACCTAGGGACCTTTGGTGCAGAAGTACCTAGGAACCTTTGGTGCAGAAGTACCTAGGAACCTTTGGTGCAGAAGTCCCTAAAGACCTTTGGTGCAGAAGTACCTAGGAACCTTTGGTGCAGAAGTCCCTAAAGACCTTTGGTGCAGAAGTACCTAGGAACCTTTGGTAAAGAAGTACCTAGGGAGCATTGGTGCAGAAGTACCTAAAGACCTTTGGTGCAGAAGTACCTAGGAACCTTTGGTACAGAAGTCCCTAAAGGGCTTTGGTGCAGAAGTACCTAGAAACCTTTGGTGAAGAAGTACCTAGGGAGCATTGGTGCAGAAGTACCTAAAGACCTTTGGTGCAGAAGTACCTAAAGACCTTTGGTGCAGAAGTACCTAGGAACCTTTGGTACAGAAGTCCCTAAAGGGCTTTGGTGCAGAAGTACCTAGGAACCTTTGGTACAGAAGTCCCTAAAGACCTTTGGTGCAGAAGTACCTAGGAACCTTTGGTGCAGAAGTACCTAGGAACCTTTGGTACAGAAGTCCCTAAAGGGCTTTGGTGCAGAAGTACCTAGAAACCTTTGGTGAAGAAGTACCTAGGGAGCATTGGTGCAGAAGTACCTAAATACCTTTGGTGCAGAAGCACCTAGGGAGCATTGGTGCAGAAATTTTAAGAATTTATTGTAAAAATTAATAAAAAATAAATTCATGTTATTTAAAAAACTATTAGACCTGACGTGGAGCCCCGTTTCGTAGACAAATTTTATCCTTGATAGGTCGATGGAATTTTCCAACGGGTATTTATGTTTTTTGGGTCGCTGAACCCGAATATGGTATCAGTTTTTACCGAAAATGGTCCAGTTGCCCGCAATAGGCAACTTTCGGTTAATTTTCGGAGATTTTCTTATTTTCGCAAGGGTTACTTATGTTTTTTGGGTCGCTGAACACGAATATGATATCGGTTTTTACCGAAAATGGTCTAGTTGCCCGCAATAGGCAACTTTTGGTTAATTTTTAGAGATTTTTTTATTTTCGCAAGGGTTACTTATGTTTTTTGGGTCGCTGAATACGAATATGATATCGGTTTTTACCGAAAATGGTACATTTGCCCACAATAAGCAACTTTAGGTTAATTTTCGGGGATGTTTTTATTTACGCGAGGGTTACTTATGTTTTTCGGGTTGCTGAACATGAATATTTTATTGGTTTTCACAGAATATGGTTCAGTTTATATTCACATATTTATAGAAAATATTTTTCACTGTATTTAAATATTTATTTGTAAAAATCAGCTTGCAATTAATTTATTATTGATTATTAAAATATTGTAAAATTTTATCTGTATATTATTGTTTAGTTATTAAAAAATTAATTTTTATATTAATTTTCAATTTACTAATTATTTTATTGATTCTTTGTTGTATAGGAAAAACTTATTAAATTATTAAATACAAATCTAAGCGCACATTCGGTAAAAAGAGATATTGTTTTCCAGTTTAACCTGCCAAAAAACATAAATAATAATAGAAAATGTTTAGAAAATCTAAAAAAAATAGCCTAAAATTACCTACTGTGGGCACTTATTTTTAGTAAAAACTGATGTTATATTCATGTTCAGGGACCGAAAAACATAAGTAACAGATGAAAATGTTAAAAAACCCGCAAAATAAAAACCTCAAAATTCCTATTTTGGGCAACTGAACCATTTTCGGTAAAAACCGATATAATATTCATGTTCAGCAACCCGAAAAACATAAGTAACCCTCGTGTAAATAAAAACATCCCTAAAGCTGCCTATTGTGGGCAACTGTACCATTTTCGGTAAAAACCGATATCATATTCGTGTTCAGCAACCCGAAAAACATAAGTAACCCTTGCGAAAATAAAAAAATCTTCGAAAATTAACCAAAAGTTGCCTATTGCGGGCAACTGGACCATTTTCGGTAAAAACTGATATCATATTCGGATTCAGCGACCCAAAAAACATAAATACCCGTTGGAAAATTCCATCGACCTATCAAGGATAAAATTTGTCTACGAAACGGGGCTCCACGTCAGGTCTAATATGAAAATTTAATTAATTTTGTTCACTTTGATGCCTAAGCAGCATGATTTCTATAATAAAAATCTAAATATAAATATTTGGATATAAATATTTATATTATGAACACAATAGATACTTTATTATCAGTGTTATAAGTGAACATGTTCCATGCTCGTTGGTTGCGTAGATACACAAAACGGTTATAAATTTTTTTTACCATTATATGTAAAACTATATTTTAGAACACGGGACAAAATATGAGCTTTGACTTTTAAAATTAAAAGTCGAACCAATTAAAATTAATACTTTATGCTTTGTTTAATAAATAGCTATTACTGCTTGTATCACTGCTTCGTCTAAAATTGAACGTAACGCCAAAAAATTTATAATTTTGAGCTCTGATGGTTATCTTCAGGTTGTTTAATAGACTTCTAAAGGTGCATCTTTGTACTAATAGTTGGTTCACCTACAATTTCCAAATAATGACTACTCTTATAGCAGTACTGCTAATTTTTATAATTTCCCTAAGCTCCGTTTAATCTAACTGGATGTTTTTTTTGGTAGGTAACTTTATAATATTTGAGTCCTATTAATAGCTTTTTGTAATAATGTTAAGTCGTTCACCGTATTGAAAACTTTGGGCAAACCCATAAAAGATCTTAAAAACTGTTTTTAAAGAATTTAGCTTCTTCTATGTAT
This sequence comes from Anagrus nilaparvatae, assembly GCA_022575985.1. Lineage (NCBI taxonomy): Eukaryota > Metazoa > Arthropoda > Insecta > Hymenoptera > Mymaridae > Anagrus > Anagrus nilaparvatae. Next base: position 1,978,853 of record JAKSXM010000040.1, on the reverse strand, counting down.
GACTCATCTTAAAAATGTCCTTTTTTACATTTCAAAGATCGAATAAATCAAACGAATTCTATACGCAGTAATAACATGAATAAAAATACGAAAAAAACCATAATTAAAAATTTGCCAAAATGTACTTACGCATAAAATTTCGGTTGTTATTTTTCCGTCTTCGTCAATAACTGATTAGGATAATCTGAAAAATAAAAAAACTTAATTAATGCAAATAAATTATGATAATAAATCTAAGAAATTAGCAATAAATTTAAAATTTTAATTCGAATTAAATAAATTATTCATTGTCTCGATAATAAAAAGAAATTTTTGGCAAATACACCCTCAGAAATAGAAAACGGTTTTGAGTATAAATCTTTTGTTCGGTATTATAAGCCAATATACGTGTAAATTCTTTAATATATTGTACACATGATTGCTACTCTCTTTGAATTCGTTTTTTGAAATGTAAATGAGTCTCTATATATTAATTTTAACTTGTGTATACGAAATGGAAGGATGAAAGGAGATCGCAAGAATATAATTATTTTTATGAAAAATAAATGAATAGATTTTTTTTTTATATTAATAATTTTTTATTTTTATACTGAAAACAAATCAACAAGTTTTTTAATAAAAGGTAAACAATAATCTATTGAAATATTCTTCTCCATTATTTGTATCTCATTGTCGCAACAAAAAGAACAACTTTCGACGATTCGAAAGAAGCGCTAAAAAATAGAACAAATGAATCTTTCGTATTGCTCCAGCGAGGTGTGTATCCCGCGAGACGGAATAAAAAAAATAAAGAAAAAAAAAGAAAAATTCAAAATCAAAAAGACGAAAGAGAAAAAAACAGGAAAAAAATAAAACAAGCACGGAGGTAAAAGAGGGCTCGTGTATTAACCACAAGGGAATAGTGAATATATACGAGGGTTAAATTTGAGGCTAATGAAATTCGGCTTGTTTTAATGTTAAAATCCCTGGAGGCTAAAAACTTGTTTGCACCAAGACGAATGAAGAAATTTTCTCTACTATAATATTGGAAGTAATCAGAGTCGTTGCAATTGAATATTATTTCTGAATGAATGCAAGCTTTGCAATTTTCATCTTCTGTGGTGGGTACAATTTGAATTTCTGACGAAATTATCTAAAATTTAAGACGAATTTCTGATTTCGTTATGTATTATTGTATAACGCTAAGTGCATGGCTATGCAATATTATAAATTTATTATTTCCACTGTATAAAATCTAATCAACACTTTAATCGAATTACGCGATACTTTTTTTGCCTCGATGAGTTCAACCTACCTAAATTTAATTATTTCATCTAATTAATTTCAGTTTTTCTTTGATTTTATAAATTTGTAGAAATTAAATTCACAGGTGCATTGCTAAAAAATTTTTTTTCTTCTCTTACTCGTGCCTACGTTTAGGATGATATTTTTCGCAAAATAAAACCATTAAAGAATCGGCACTCGGTAAAAACAAAATAAATAAAAATTGTTTTTGTGATATTTACTGGGTTTTGTATTGGGTTATCTAAATAACAATTTCGATCTCGTTAGTCTATTTATATGCCCGCAAGCTAGTTTGAATAAATCTTGAATAAACATCGATAAAGTAAAAAAATTATTTTTAAAAATAGTTTTTTATAAAGCTTATAGGATTATAAGTAATAAAAATGGAGGAATAGTAAATTAGCCTGGGATTTATTAATAGAAAAGGTTTAAATATTTTGTAAGGAAAAATAATATTATTGATCGAACGATAATTTTATTATTTACTTTAGAAGAATGATATATTTATGGATCAATAAAAGCTATTACTGTACAAGAACACAGCGATTTAGCTTGTGGCGTTGAATTTTTCAACGTTTCTAAAGTGATATATACCCTAAGAAATAACCTAATCAATAACTGTCTTCCCAGATTTTCTCCAGGTTTTTCTTTAAATAAAAAAGCTTTTACTTTAAATAAAATTGACACAATTTATGATAAGCTTTTTTGTTCTTTTGATTTTAATAATTTTAATAAGCAGCGTATTTTAATAAATAAATAAGTTTTAAAATGACATTGAAAAAAGTTCGAAGCAATTGCAAAAAATACTAAGTCAGTGGTAAGTTCTTGACAATCTTATCAATTTATTTTTAACGTATTTAGTTTGAAAATTTTTATTGGTTCAACTTAACTTAATTTTTAGGCTAATGTTTGGACTTTGGGCAAATGGGACAAAACAGTAAAAACCAGGGTAAAAACAGTAGTCAAAATTTTATTGATTGATGTGAAAAATTTTAAAATTTTTTTTGAAAATGTGATCCTGAAGAATTTTTCCAAATGTCAAAATTTAAAAATTGACAGAAATTTCCTCCAACCAGTATAAACATGTATTTTGAACAAACTATTTTCAGACAGTAAGACTGAAAATGAAAATAAAATTATCACTTTGTACAATAATTCATTTACTCATTATAATCGCATTATTGTGAAGCAAAAAATGCTTTAACAATTAAGCTTAGATAAATTAAAAACTAAATTGGCCAATAAATAAAATTAATATGACACAAAACAGTATTTTTGTATCGAAAAAAAAATGGTTATTTATCAGCATATCATTGAATAAAAACATAGAAATTGTCAGTTAATCTTTCGAAGCATAAGCTTTTGATCCTTTTGCTTTTTCTATATAATTTTTTTTCCTTTCTCTGTAGTCTGTACAGGGTACACAACTACATAGTTAGATAAATTATTGCGGTCAAAAAAGAAAAAAATTGCACAGTACAGGGTATATACTGTAGTAAATCTGATAAACAAGGTACAGAAATACACAGTGACACATTTTAAAAAATAAATCCGTATATGAATAAAAATATTTTTTAGCATCAGGTCAACTAAATATTTTCCTCCCGCATGAATCCGTCAACTCTCTCTCTCTATGTTTTTCAACTTTTTTTCCAACACAACTCAGCGTGAATTATTTCAACTCTCTCTAATCCTATAAATATACACCATTATAGTCTAGATTCATGAATTCATGTATAAGAATTTTTTTCGATTATATTATGTACTCTTCATTTTTCTTTTTATTCTACATCCAGAGAGTAATGTTTGTAATATACGTGTTATGTACTTTGTTATATTTATTTTTACAACTTTTTTTCTCCATTTATGGATCAAGTTTACATGGATGGAAGATTTCCTAACTTTTGTTATGTGCTTGAAATAAACATAATTTTTACCTAATTCGAGTGTATTTTTAATTTTTTAAAGTTAGCTAATTATTTATGCATAGAATAAGTACACCAGCTTATTATAAATAAATTATCAACATTTTCAAATTTTAGATAAATAGCTTATTAAATGAAATTTATTTTAAGCTTATAAACTTTAATTTTTACAACTACCCTTTTCGAATTTGTGAGCTTACTTTGCAGCTCGCATACTGTTTCTATCTCCTTTTTACACAACCAATACTTCTAGAAATTAACTTATTTCATCCTGATAATGCTTATCTTTTACAGATTACAAGTTTCCCTGTACTTTTACATTATATTTTCTATGACTTCGGCTATCCCTATTTTTGGAAACGCTCTCCAAATACACTACCCATATATCTTTTAACTAAATCCACCTATTTTCGTGCTAAATTTTTATTCTCTCGGTGTTCTCATCTTCAAATGGCTTTAAATGATTCCATCCACCTGTTGTTTTTCGGAAGATGCAACTTTCAGCGTCATATTTAATTTATAAAAAAGATTAAAAGAATTGTATTTTTAAATGAATTTCCTTTACTTTGCAAAAATTTTCAAGTGTTTAAGTATAATTTATTTCTGCCCGAAAAAATTTTTTAAAAATCCGTTTTTTTGCTCTAAAGAAGTAAAGTAAAGAGCCCGCTCGCCTTAACCTTTTATTCATAATACTCATCAGTATTTTACATCCCAGATCTAGTAATGAGATACTTCTGTAAATACTTGTTTCCAATCCTTGTTTTCTCTGCTCTTTAACAATGTCATCTTTCTTCTACAGTCTTTCATGCACTTACTATTTAACTCCTGAATTGTATGTACATTAGAGATAAATTTTTTTTTAATTTTCCTGGGATTCCATCTTTTTCTACTGCTTTACCATTTTAGTCTGGTAAGCTTATCTTTGATCAATTTCGATTAATTAAATCTTTTTTAAATATTTCATCCCCTCCAAATTTAATTCCCAAAAATTGTTAACTAAATATATGTTTTTTTCAAAATACATTCAAAATTATATGAATTTTAAGTCTGTAACACAAAAGTGTTAAATCAAAGTGGTAAGAAATTGTTACATATTTTTCCAAGTAATTCTCTATTAAAAAATTTTCAAGTCCTATTTGTTTACCTCTGCAATTATTCAAGTAAGCCTTACCTCTTTAAAGATAAAATAAATATTTAAATATTAAAAAATGCAATCTTCTTTACATTAAAAAATCCCTCTGAATTAAAAGAAGAAATAAAATGTGTTGGGAACTGGGTTATCAAAAAATAATGATATTTGTTTTTTGAATGAAAGTAATAATTATGTAACATAAAGTAGAAAAAAGAGCTTTTCTAAGCTTTTTTTTAAAATCTTAAAAATAATAGAAAAATCCTATATTATGGGTTGTGCAAGAAAAAAGGAAGAAAGAAATTCCAAGCGCATTCTCCCATTATCATAAAATGTTGCTCGGATAAAAGTTTATTGCCGTCATATGTAGTTCTTTATTTTTGCAGGAAAAAAAAAGAAAAAATAAAGAAATTGAGGTTTATTTAGTACGTGAGCTATCTTTTATTTTCTGATAAAAATGGTATTTAAAAAAATTGTCCTTTTAGAATAAAGTGCACTCAGTGGCTACATTAAATGACGAAAGCACTTGAAAAATCATTCGATTCGTTTGTTATGTTATGGTTTATACAAAGAGCTACTTAAAGCGATGCTCGAAACAATTATTTCGAGTTATCTTAACACACTCACAGAAAATTAAAATATACGGGTAAGAGTTCGAGGAGAACATGCCTTATGGCACTTTTTTTCTACTCATTTTTTTAAGGGGAGTATGCAAACACATGAAAAATATAATGTAATATGTTGTCATAACAATGGTATTGTCAAGCAGCGTTGCGTAACGCTTCTTTATTCTATTACTCTTGACTTTTTTTTTGCTTTTCTTTTTTTTTGGTTCTGCATATACTTATGTGTACCTGCATGCTTTTTTATGTGTATCGTTATAATAAATGGGAATTTTTACTATATTATACACTTTAAAAGACTCGTTTTAATAAATAAGTGCACTTTCATTGAAAAAGTCATTTTAAATGTGTGTGTGTGTACGTATAGATTCTTGTCACACGTTTTTCAATATTGCGATAATAGAATACTAATGTTGTTTTCGTACGTCAAAAGAAAAAAAAATAGTTTGCAAGCGTTATTGTTAGAAAATGTTATGATTTGTATTATCATTGATGTCAAAAAAGTAAATAAATAAATTTTATTCAATGTGTCGCTCAAATTTATTTTACTTGGCTAATTTTTTTAAATTTAAAAATATTTAGCTTATTTTTGAGTTTTTCATTAATTTTTAATTTTTTTTTTTAAATCTATTTTTTTCCTAATAATAAAATAATATCCTGGAAAACTTACTCAAACAGAACTGCACTTAAAAAGTTGAGTTAATTATAGGATGGATTGATACTTTTCGTAAAAGAAAAATGCATGGTCAAGGGTAAAGAAGGTACGTATATAATCATGAAATTACAGAAGAAGTGTTTAAAACTTGTAAAACCTATGAAATCCCAAAGAAACAAACATCCAAGACATGGGAATTGAAAGTCGAGAGTTTTTCTTGGAAACAACTTTATCAAATAAATTGCATAGTTTGAAATTTATTTAAAAAAATAAATAGGAGTTACATTAAGTGAGAGTTTCACTAATCATCTGCATTGGAAGAATAAGAAAGGATGGTCTGCTCGGATACTTAGAAATCATATGACAGAGTACCCATTTTCTAAAGCGTTCAATTTCGTGGGGTTTTTTCTGTAGAGCCTTTTCCCCTTAAAAGAAACTTGTTGTCTTATGAATTATTTTACAATAAGGGGTCTTCCATAAATGACGTCCACGATTTTATGATGTATTATATTTCAATAGAAAAAATTAAGATATCAAAAAAAAAAAATTTTTTTATTGCAATAAATTTGAAGAAATTTTTTTTTTTACTTGCTTCTTTCTATTTTTATTATTGATCAACTGTAAATTAAAAAAAAAATTTTTTTTTATAAAAAAATTCATGGACGTCTGCCCGCGTAGAAATAAAAAAGATCTTGATAAGATCTTTTAAAGATCTTGAAGTTTGTCGTTTTTTTGTCTTAAATTCGTCTTGAAAATGTCTTGGAAATGAAACAAATCAAGACTTTTATCTTTAAGACTAAATATCTTAATTTATCTTAACTTTGTCTTAATTTTTTTTTTTTGCAAGATTTGAAAAAACTTTATTTTATGACCAAGCGGACTAAGATTTGAAGGTTAAAATATCATTTTTTTTCAATTTTTGATTTTTGATTTTTATTTAAACTTGATCAAAAGAAATTAGGAAAAGAAAATTAGAAAAAAAAAGTTTGAAAATAAGCTGACATTTTGAAAAAATTTTTAAATTGAAGATCCGCTGCTCCGCTGTAACTCAATATCCTAAAATAATGCATGCATTCATATTTTCTGCTATTTTTCACATTACAAAAATCTCGAAATTAGCCGAAAATAAGGCATTCTTTAGAAGTCCTTTTAATTTAATTTTTAACAATCGATATTTTCCTTCTTTTTCTTTAAAAATATTCTTTCAATGAATAATATGATTCGAATTCATAATATATTTTGGAAAAGTGCATTATTGCATTATCTTTTATAAAAAATGATCTTGAAATTAAAAATTTTTATTTTTTTGAAACATTTTTATTTAAAATTTTATAGGATATTTAAGTTTCACATCGAGTTGAGATCATTGATATATATATCAATGGTTGAGATGGACTAAATTTTTTTATTTATTTCTTAATCACCTAGGATAATCTGAAATAAAACTATTTTTTTTAATTCAAATTCGTTGCTATGTGCGACACTAATAAACAAAAAATTGAATAAGTATTAAATATAATTTAGATACGCCACCAAATGTCAATTCATTTAAAATTTCTTTTAATTTTTTTAGTAAAAAATTAATTTAATTATTTTTATAAAAAATTTCGTTTTTTTTTTAACAAGTACTTATTTTTTGAAAATCCTATTTATTTAAAGTTTTAATGTTGAACTTTTTTTATAATCCCTTGATCTGGAAAGTTTTGACGTTGCAAAAGTGTGTTAAATATAGCCTCAAAAATATTTGAAGAATTAAAAAAATTAATTTAGAAAAGGAGAAAAAAATAAGAAGAAAAAAGTGACATTGATAGTTAAAAATTAATTTGAAAGATATACTAAAGAATACCTCATTAAGTAATTTTCGATATTTTTTTAGTGTGACAAACAACAGAAAAACTAGCAGAAAAATATGTATGATTTTTTTTTCCTTTCAGTTCTTTTTTTCTAGGAGATCAACTTGCAGGGAGCAGTGGATCTTTAATTAAAAAAATTTTTCAAAATGTCTCAGCTTATTTTCAAACTTTTTTTTCTTCCTAATTTTCTTTTCCTAATTTCTTTTGATAAAGTTTAAATAAAAATCAAAAATCAAAAATTGAAAAAAATGATATTTTAACCTTAAAGTCTTAGTCCGCTTGGTCATAAAATAAAATTTTTTCAAATCTTGCAAAAAAAAAAAATTTAAGACAAAGTTAAGATCAATTAAGATATTTAGTCTTAAAGATGAACGTCTTGATTTGTTTCATTTCCAAGACATTTTCAAGAAGAATTTAAGACAAAATAACGACAAACTTCAAGATCTTTAAAAGAACTTATCAAGATCTTTTTTATTTCTACGCGGGTGATTCATCATTTATCGTACCTTCTCCTTTGTCCGATTCGTCACGTTTTAAGATGAACCTACCTACCCCCAAACCCTGGACGTCATTTATGGAAGACCCCTAAGTAAATAGAAAACTTTTTGATTATCGAAAAGTTATTTTTAATCCAAAGTTTATTAATATTTTGCCTAGTATCGAAACTTTTAAATACAAGAGTTGGATTAAAAGTTAATCCTTTAAATTACTCTTTTATAAAGCGACAATGAATAAAAAATGCTAAAAACTTAGAAACTTAATGTTTATTGTATTCCAGAAAAGAGTTGTAAAAGTTTTAAAGTCAAAATTACCAATGCAAAAAGTTAAAATAAAAAATTTAATAATTATTTTAAAATCCTAAAATTTCAAGTCTTTAAAAGTTTCTATCTACTTAAAGTTTAAAAGAAAAGTTTAAACTGTACGAAATTCGTTTATACAAGCGTAGCAGAGAATATACTTTTGTTTAATTCTAACATATATTTGGACAGATGTTAGTATTTTCTGATTGAAAAACTGGCACGCGCATATGGGAATCAACTCGTCTGGTCGTCTCTCGCGCGAGTGAGCTTTTGGTTAAAAAATTTTCGCGAGCATCGTATAGATGGAAGAACAATGAAGGGTTTGGGATTATTTAATTTGTGAGTTAAGTAAATATATATTTTATGTATAAAGTAGGGATATACTAAAAACTGTCCTTAGGCGCTGATTTATTCGGTACACGTACAATATGCATTGACCATAGTGCATTATAAAAGAATAAATAAACTGGCCCTAGTCCATTTTACATTTTTTTTTCTTTCATTCTCTTGATTTCTAAATTTAGCAATAATTAAATGAGATTGTAAGGGTTCAATACTTGAAAATCATTAGATAATAGAATTAAAATAATTGCTCTTCATTTTCAAATGAGTTAGTCTTGTAGAAATATAGTACATTATGTGTCATGGTTGTAAAATTATGAGCCTAAGATGTAAAGATTTAGCAATTATTTCTTGTTTAGCTCAAACTTTGTTTATTCGAGCTTAAAACAGTTTTATTTATTTGCAAAACATTTTGTATCGAAAAACATTATTCAAAAAACACTAGGTAGAAACGAATTTAATAAATAATTCTAGTTAAATTTATATTGATTAGATAATAAATTTAAATTAAAAACTCTTTTGTTAAAATATAATTTGCACAAAATTAATTAAATTGTTATCTAATAGGATTGATATAAAATAATAATTTCATTGAATTTATTCGATTGTTTTAATGAATTCTTAATGTTTCCTGAATGTTTCAAATTTCTATCTCTCAAAATTGTATTATGAAAAAAATCAATTCAATCGATACAATAAAGCTTTCTTCCATTCTCGATATTTTCCAAGATATTTTATTTGTTACGCAAGAAAAAAACAAATTTATAATTTCTTTAGAATTTTATTAATCAATAACGTAACCAAAAAGTTTTTATTATTAAAAAAGAATTTTCATTTATTTCCTATCAACGTCTCGATTACATTTAGTAACCCTTGTCAAGATTCTAAAAATTTTTTATTAATTAAAATTATTATAAATGTTTAACATAAATTCATTAAATATTTAAATAAAAACGTTTTAAATTAAACTTTCTTGTGACAATTAATTTTAATTCATTTAACATTTTTTGTCATACTTGTATTGTTTACTAAAACTTGGAAATAATTATACTTTACTCAAAAAAAAAAAATAAAATTCAGTAATAAAACTAATTTAGTAAATAATAAAAAAAGAACGAGCAACATATGAAGCGAATATAAATTATAATTAACGTTTTCACTCAAGTTTATATAAATTTAAGCAGTGAGAGAAAAGTTTGTTTTCATTTTTGAAACCCCAGCTGCACTAATGGACAAAACTTTCTCACTCCTTCTCACTTCTCTTTTTATTAAGTCAATTATACGAGAAAACAAGTTGACACTCTAAATGTATTTAAGAAAATAAATACAATATAGTTAGTTTTATACTACTGGACACGCCATTATCTAGCAAAACCGTTTTACGTCCATGATATAACAACAAACGTTAACCCAATTCCATTATTTCCGATGTTATCGTCTCTTCTCCGAGAATTCCGAGAGAACCTAGAGAATAGGACACGCACGTTGATCTTGAACGAAATTGCTCGACGTTTCTCGCATTATCGCACATTATGCTCTACCGAGACACACGAGCAATTAACGAAGAATCTCTATTACTATCTTCTCTTCTCTTGTTATTTCAATGCTGTATTATTTGCAATTTTCAACTTTTACTGGATAATTGAAATTAATTATTTTGATCATATTGATATGATATCTGCATTATATGCATATGCTCTTGCTAGCAGTTTTATTTTTAGTCCTATTTGCCAACTATTTTAAAAGGTTGTTGACCTACGGTTCCTTCGTATACTGTTTCCTTGATTTCCTTAAAAACGGCAGAGATAACAGTTATGTGTGTCTAATAAATGTAATTTATTTTATTCAAGTCTTGGATAATACACTTTTCCTTGTATTACTGTTACTTTTATTTGTATCAGGCACTTGCAGACTGAGAATTAATCACTTAACGAGCTTTCAAATATTTAGACATGCCCTAGTATTTAATTCTTTCGAGATAATTATCATACAATTTTGTATGATCCTTTTTTTATGACTTTTTGAAAACTTTCCAAATTATTGATTTTTTTAACTTATAACAAATTTTTTTATGGCCAAAGATAATAGCAATTGAATAGTTAATTTTTTTTAATAAACTTGATCATTGCCTTAAAGTAGGTCAAAAATGACAAAATTGAGTTTAAATAAATATATTGTGGCTGATATAAATCTATAACTATTTTTAATGTCATACAAATATATTGAGTTAATTTTTCTGACCTGAATGCAAAAGCTGCGAAAATGCAATGTTGGTCAATTCAGCGGTTTAAGGCTATTACAATTAATCGGTTATAGTGCTATTCTATGGACTATTTCGAGGATACTAAACTTTTATGTGAAAATGCGATTTTAAATGTTGGAGCTTCATAGAAAATCAATTATTATCTCAAATCAAACAAAGGGACTTTTTGATCGACGATAAAATGGAAAATGAAATTTCACTGAAACTTAAAATTCTTTGATCGATACAGACAAAATTATTGTTACAAAGAGGATTTTAATTAAGAATACTCAAATAATTAATGAAAAATGTTTCGCTTATTAAGCATACAACATCGATAAAAAGTTCATTGATCCGTAAAGAAATCAAAATTTATAAGACACGACCTTTTCATTTGAAAAATATTTTAAATTTAAATGATGCAAATATTTTTTATATAATTCAGTAGCAGATAGCAGTGTAAAAAAACACTCACTCTTTGTGTTGATATTAATGTACGCTTTAATTTATTTCAATTATGCAATCAACGTATGTATAAACTGGAGAGACCAATTCACTCGCTTGCTAATGTTTTAAAATTATAACTCCCTCGTCGAACATGACATTTATAATTCCAAGAACTAGCTTCGTTCTTTTATATTATTATTATTATTTTAATTTTTATCCTTGTTAAATTTGAATATTTTATGGCTTTCATTTTTCTAATAAATATTTTCATTTTATGTTTTTTATGCATTATTTAATTACTAATTATTATTTTATGTGCAACTGGTATTTTCCAGAAAAATTATCTTACGTTTTCTGCAAAATAAAGAATAATTAGTTATTAAAAAACTTCAAGGTTTACCCCTTTCATACCTGAATTTTTTTTAACCCCAAAATAGTTCCAAATGTTTTTTTTGTGCATAAAATCTCGCATAAAATTCAGAAAAAAAAATATTCATTTAATATTAAATTTGTAAAAATTCTTTTCCTAAAATTTCTATTAAAAAAAAGGGGGGGGTAAAATTGGACTTGGAATTGTTCCTAAATAATTTCGATTTAGGAACTTAAAGTAATCTGAGCTTAATAGAAAGGGAATAATCTGGATTTAGGGACTAACTTGATATTACAAGGTACTTTAATTCTAAGTAATTATTGACTTAATGATTTATTCAATCAATTTATTTACTTACTTCATTGACCATTATTGTTAATTAATTATTAATACTTTTATTAATTAAATTATTTAGGAAGCTGGGACGTTTGCAATAGATAAAAAGTCAGTAAACATAAAAATATTTAATGCAAATTATTTGTGTATCTATGGAAAAAGCTTATAAAATTATTAATTTTGACAGTTTTTTCCGAAATATCGTATCTGGCTGATAGGTCACCTTAAAAACTTTTGATCACCAACCCTCTCCTACTTTAAAATCTTATTTTATATATAAGTTGAAATAGGGACTTTCGTGTTCGAAAACCTTCAAATATCAGAACTTTGATATAAAAATTTATCTCTTGGCGATTCTAAAACAAAAGTCGTAAACGGCTGATCCTAAAAAAAATATTGAAATTTTGTGTTTATACGAGTATATTATTGATATAGGGTCTGGGACAAAACACAGATATGATAATAAAAAATATAAGAAAGATCGTTAAACGCCGTTAAAAAGCATAAAATAAAATCGATACATAAAATGTAGTATCAATTAGTCTCATGTCAAATTATAAATAGAAAAATAGCGAAAAAAAAATTAAAAATATATGGAATCCATATTAGTTGTAAATTACACCATGACCTAAAAGTATAGTATAAAGTGAAATAAAGGAGAATATAAGCAGGCAAGGTTAACAGTTCGTGACGTATTTTATTTCTTAAGGATTTTTCAAACTAGGGGTTTGAATAAATTTTTTTACTTTTTTGCGCATAAAAGAGGGAAAATCTATTGAAAGAATCGGAAAGAGAGACGAATATTATGTACCAAACTGAAAGGAATTTGTAATATCGAACTTTGATGAATCAATGAAAGTGACCCTTATTTCGAGAGGTATAATAACCTTTTATTATTTAGTCTTGAATAAACTCTATTTTTTTCCACACAATAGAAAGGAAATAATTTCGAACAAAAAACGTTTTTAAATAAATAATATTTAAGTAGGAAAAATGACTCTGTGAAACAATGAAAACTTCTGAACTCTCTTTAATTTGGTATTAAGTTTTTGTTTTAAAGAGTTTCAAGCGAAAGAATTAACAGATACATGCAGTACAACAAAAGATGGGAGAAAATGTTTAATTATTACAGACTATTAAAAATTTTTGCTCGGAAAAGACTACTTATTTTCTAAAAATATTGTTTTTTTCCAATTTTACAAAATATCAAAACAACATGAAAAAAATGTTAATAAGACATACAAATTGTTTCGATAAAAAAATATTTTTTACCTGCTTAAATTTCCAATTTATATGAATCGATACATCAAATTCTACACGTGTATCTAGTAATTGCAAAATTGCAAACTAGATGAATTTAAAGTTTCATTAGCATGAAATAATTTTTCTTCTACATGATTTAAAACCAAATATTGTGAATAATTTAATTATCCTGACAAAGCTAATAAAATAAAACTTTTAAACTCAAGCAAATAATTTCAAAAAGATAATTTAATAAAATTTTATTTAAAAAGTGTGTCATTCTTTTTTTACAAAAAATAAATTGAAAATTGGCTGAAAGAGGCTGAAACTCGAAAGAGAAATCATCTTCGCTCGAATAATCCTAAGCATTATTTTTTTTATTGCCACGCATTTTACAAAGATATTTCTCGGCTGTGTCCTTATTATTTCTTTTTATATATTTTTATATCCTCTATAAAAATGTACACACACACACACACACACAAATGCGCTCTTTTAGATCAAACTAAATAAATTCTGACAAAGGAGAAACACCCAGGGAGTAAAATGCATTGCCTCCTTGTATACAATTTATGAAAAAAATAAAAAAAATTTTTTTTAACTGTCAATTTCGTATAACAAATCGAAGCGTATTTTGTGAAAGAGAATAAGGAAAAAAGACAGGTAAAATTTAGAAAAATAAAAAATATACAAATATTTTAAGAAGTGCAAGTAAACGGAAAAAAAAGAATTTTTTATTACATCACTCTCCATTATCTCGTTAAAAATCAATAATTTTTTATTTTTTTTGCCCCAGACAAAGGAAAAATGGGGTCAGAAAGAAAACCGCATAGGAAGATATGGAAATGAGGTATGCGAGCTTAAGCCTGAGTATCTAAAATATGCACATATGAGAAAAAGAGAAATTCTTGACTTTATACGACAAAGTTGTATAAAAGAAATTGGAACACATATAAGATGTTTCGTTAGATTTCAATTTCAATTTATATTCCGAGATATAACCTTTTACTTCGATTCCCTTCAATTTTCATCCCTACACACAACAACAACCGCGTCGAAATGATCATTTCAATCAGTCAGACAATTTTCTAGGTATTAACATTTTTCTTATTTTCTTTCGGCAAAAAATAATATCGATTTACAAATCTTCAAATTTTTTGATTTCAAGTAATCCAGGTTTGGAAAATTGAAATTCCAGACACGTGATGTATACTGGCTTACTTTTAGATAAATTTTGATTTTACCTCAGAATCAAGTTATTTGATATTATATTGAAAATTAAATTTGAATTCATATTAACATTTTCAAAATATCAATAAATACAGATTTAGAAGGTCCAAAATATCCAATTTTATTTTACCTAAAAAACTACAACAAAACGACAACTGAACGCAATAAAAAAAATGGCTGCATAATTTTCACGAGTGTATATCATGTTATTATTACGAATACAATAACGTAAAGAAGTTTAATATGCTTGAGTCAGGTATTATACATAGTTACTATAAAAAAACAGAACACCTGTCAAAAAAAAAAAAAATAAATAAAGAATTTGCCGCAGGCCTAAATATAAGAAGAATTTTCGGCTTGCATTTACTTAAGGTTGAACCATCTCTTAAAAAATTAGCAAGATTATTATTATTATTATAGTTGAATACACAATTCATAACAAAAAAGTATCTTTTTTTTCAAAAGAAGAGGGTATAACGGAAGTCCATGTTTATAGATTTTTGAAAAAAAAAATATTTATCTAATATACCAACCACAAGAGAAATTTGAAAAATTAATATAAAATTTATTTATTGACCATCGTGCATAAAACTAATATTATTTTTGTTCGAATAAATAATTTTGGTGTTATTCTCACACCTTTTAATAAATGTCAATCATTAAAATATTACATTACTAAATAATTTATGCTTGTAGTTCAACAAAAGATCAATAACAATAATGGCACCCGAAAAAATAAAAAGTAGCATCAGCTGAATAAACCAAAAAAAAAAAGTTTGATTGATCTTTTACAAAAAAATAGAAACTTTTTATAATAGTTACATTTTCATGACTCGACACTTCCTTATTTTCAAACAAAGGGAATTTTATCCCACGTAAAATATTATACAGCTTTATTTTCCATAATAAACCCTTTTTCGAAAAAAAAAAGAAAAAAAAAAGTACAAAATATCACACTTAGGTAGATCCCGGAGAATGAGCTCATCAACAGCTGATAGAAACTTGTTTTAATTTCCCAACAGACCATAGGTGGTACGTGTAGATATGTATGTGTATAAATGAAAATCTTCCAAGGATACCACTTTTCCCAACACGCCACCACAGGGAGCATATTATTTTTCACCTTAAACAAGAACTAACTCTTTTTGTTCTTTGTTGATCTTTTTTATAAAATTTATTTTTAATCTAAAATTTAACGTACGCATTGAAAAGTTTCTCTCGGTTTCTAGATATACCTGCAGCCAGAGTACGCAGGTGGTAGTTTTAAAAACAGGCAAAGTATACCACATATGCGGACATCAAAAGTAGAGGTCAGCAACAAAACTGAGGAAGAGAAAAAAATAAAAATAAACTAAGCATCTGCCGAACGAGCCACCAAAGACGAACACACGTCCTCCTCCTTTTTCGTTTTTTTTTTGCTGCTGGTTTCTTGTCCTACCTTTTTGCAAACTGATACACTCTGATATGTCGGTAACACGAGAAGGCCACGCGCGAATCTTTTATTATTATTTTTTTTTCTTCTAAGGCTTGGCTTGTTTTTTATGAGTTAAACCCTTTTTTATTCATAAATGTTTATCTAGAACGTACACCTACACTCTATTCACATGTTTTTCTGAAGCTATTAAGCTATTGTTGTTTTAAAAGAGGAACTACTACTGTAATTTTTTTTTCGTCTCAAGTTTCACTCATTTACGAGAGTATTAGCGCCGACTCTGGAATTTCTCATCATTTTTTAATGAACTTCTGGAATGATTCACGTTTTACGCTAACTGGAATCATAATTAAAAACGTTTTTTTCTTCTTCTTATCGTTAATGAAAATCAATGTTTCAAAGAAATCCAATATCAATAACAATCGTTACATTTGGTATCCAAATTTACAATCTCCAAATCCTCCATACAACAGAGTACAAATAAATTTTTAATCACTTCGATCTACAAAATAATTTTTATTTTTTTTTCATTCAAAATATTTGTCCATCCTTTTTCACTTGGTTTTTCATAATCCCTGCTGAATAAAGAGATCATATTATTCTGCAGAACAGTCGAGTCGTTATCTATTTGCGATCAAAATTTTATGGCATTATAAAATCGAGCAAATGCAAAGTTTGAGAGAGAAAGTTTGTCTTTTTTGTTTTTTTTGATATTTGATATAATTTATTTTTGAATAAAATTTTGGAAGCGGTATTTTATAGTACGAAGTAGGATGATAAAACACACGAGAGATTCGTATGAAATAATTTGATATGAAATTTCAACAAAACGTGAGTAATGCACATGGAATATTAATGTCGGTCAAAAGTTTCGACAGTAGTTAGTAGCTTTATATTATAACAAGCAAACAAGTTTTCGCACCTATATATATCATGCATTAAACAGACTTAAAATTATATAGAATTTATATTATACACCTCTCTATATCCATCTCGCCGCGCTGTTATATTCGCGTGCAAACATTTTTGACAATGTGCTTCAATTTCGAGATCTGATGCTCGTATTCATTTTGTTTTTTTTTTTTTTTAAGAAAAATCCGATGCTTTTACATTTCTGCTGTAAAAACTATGAAACTGTGGCTTAGGTCTTATCTATTCAGCTCTTTCATCAAAACAAAATCTTTAAAGATGAAGAATTTGAACTCCTTAAATAGTCCATTTAACCAAAGAATTATCTACGTCTTAACTTTTTATGGAAATCACAAAAAATGTCTCTGGAAATTCAGCATACAAGATGTATTTCCATAATTTTTCAGAAAATTATCAGAGAGTAAATGAACTTAGATAGTATAAATTAATCTTTTATAGATGGAATGTGCATCAGATTAATATTAAAAATTAATTTCTCTAATGAAATAAAATTTAATTCCATTAACTGGCTCATTCTTATTACCAAGAGACTTGCCTTGACATTATTTTTGTTCTGTTCTGTATTTCTTGAAATATGTCATTTAATTAAGATCATTTTACAGTTAATAATTTTACAAGCATGTATTTTTTAATGCTCATTGTACGATCAAAATTCTCGAAGCAACTAATAACATGATCTCTTTATTACAGAGGAATAACTTGAATCTCAAAAAATTAGCATTGCAAAAATTGATCGAATTGCAAGTAAAATTTACGTAAAATTAATTTGCATAATCATCGAGGAGAAATTGGCTACCGGGGAATAAATTTCGATAAAATAATAAGATGAACAGTTTTTTTATTAAACAAGAAACAAGCAACATTATTTACAGATTGATGATGACGTCGAATCTTATAATTAGGTTCCTCATTAGCAACAAGAAAGTTTATATAAAAATTTTTTTTATTTTTTTTCAACCGAATTGACTTATTTCTTTTTCTGTTAAAAACATATAATAATAAGACTCGATTTCTTGTGAAACTTGTTTTCGTATATAATTAACTCCAATGTTTTTATTACAATTTTATATTTTTTCTGTCTGATACTTTTTTTTCATAAAATAATAATGCACATCAATGACAATAGCAGGTTTTGGTAAAAAATATGCAGAAAATAAAGTACATTGCGTGCTAACACAAAAACAAGTATTCAATAGTACCTAACTTTTTTGATAAAAACCACACGATAAATGTATGCTCGTCTTTATAAAAGTTTCTTCTTTTATAGAAAATATTGTTGAAAAAAAAAGACAGAAATTTCATCCCTAAATTTTGTCAGGAAGAGAGATCCTATCTCTTGGGTTTTTTTTCGAAAACCAACCTAGTAACTCCACCCAAGTGATTCTTATCTCTTTGTAAATAGGCCATAAAATATTGTCGATTATGTGTGTATATTTTTACATTTATTCGCATTTATTTCATCATGGGCGGAAAGTGTTTCTTAGATAAATAGCTGAATTTCCTCCTATATATCGTAAATTTTTTTCTTCACTTTTTGTACTTTTGGTTAAACTTTGGGATCTTAAAGTGCTTTTAAATGCTGTTCTAGATTGTATGAAATTTTTAGATTTGAATAAACATGATTTATAATGATTGCCAAAATGTGAGAAACTGGCCAAAAAGGACATTCAGAAAATAAAATCAAAGAAAATATGAATACTCTGGTGAGATTCTTTGAATTATCTGTTACAGCATGTAATTTTTAATAAATATTTATCAAAATGTTTTAATTTACAAAAAGCAAAAATAAGATTCTTGAATCTATTTGAGAAACTGATAAAAAAAATTCCTCAATATTTACCATTTTTAATTCAATTAATGAATAATCGGAACTAGCACTAGAATTTCATTCAAAAGTTATAAAAAATGTTTTCTCAATATTAAGTGAAATTCACCAAGCATTAAATAAAATATTAGATATAACTTTTTTCCTCGTTGTCTGCCAATGATTTTTTTACAAATAATAGCTCAATCATGATCAGCGTTAAAGAATATTAAGGGTGCATTTTTTTAGAATATCATTTGCATAATATAAACTGAAGAGGTCTTGAGGAACACTAATAGCTTTTGGGAAGATACGATATAACACCAAGAAACCCCATCATTCTAAAAGAAATTATTTGCCAATCTTTTTCTCTTGCAAGGTGCAAATACTGGTTCCATATAGAAACAGGACGCCTTATAGCAATACTCACCAAGAACAACCAAATTATTTGAAATTGCTAACTCTCATTTTTTAAATTTTAATTAAACATAGATTTTCCGACTGATTAAATTACTGACATTGTCAATAAAATAATTTTAACAAAATATTCATTAAATTTAAAAAGTAATTTTGACACTAAATTTCATAAATAATAAAATATTCATAAATTGTCAGAAAAATGATCTAATCTCTTAAAATACGTCAGTGAAAATAAATAAATTTTGAAATTCACCTGCACATACAAAAATAATTCTAATTTACCAAACAAAGGACAAAAAAAAATGATAAATTCCCTGATATTTGATAAAAAAAAGCTTTTCTCTTTCTATGCATTTGTATAGAAAGAAAGGAGAAACGTAATGCATAAAAATATCGGTTTTGATCGACGATATACTTTAACCGTTTAACGCGTGCCAGCAGCTTGTCTAAATCATTTTTCATGTCTTTTGCGTGTATTATAGCACAAAAAATAAATACAAAACAGAAAAGAGAAAGAGAAAGAGAGAAAAGAGAAAAAACTGATCATGCAAACGTGATTTTTCTTCTATACTTTTTTTTTCTTTATAAAAATAATATCGTCTGGTAATGCCTGCATTTTACTGCTTTTTATATATAAATACAAGAATGATATAGACTACTTTCTTATGTTCATCCCCTTCGATCTTTTTTCCTTCTTTTGTTGGATAATATCGGGATAATGTAAGCTTTTTTTTCTTCTTTTAAATTCATTGTCGCATAAAAGGGGAATAAATATCTTTGTTTTTCTACATTTCCTTTAACGTTTTTATCTCCGTACACTTAAGCTTAATTGTTATAGTTACACGCGTTAAACTCAAGTATCGGGTCTAGCTAATTTAGCCAAAGTCTAATAATGATAAAGTACGCAACATTAATACCCCCAAGTTTGCGTTATTGGGTAACATCTGGTTTATGATTGTTTTCGAAAAAATAACAAATAGTATCGATCTCTATAGATTGGCTGAGAGAGAGAAAAGAGGCGTTGCGCATTTTGATGGATTACCGAGATTACAGTTTCCTCAAGTAAACTACTATGCTTTATAGAACGGGAAAAGCCTGGATGAAAACGTCAATGTATGAAAAATAGCGTAAAACTATCGAAGCAATTTTTTGACTCAGTTAATAATGCACGCAATATGACATGATTACTAACCATCAAATCCATCATTAGCATACTTTCCTTTGATTGTTAGAACATCAAAACAACTTTGCGTAATCATTAATCACTTTCTTTTTCGAAAAGCAAACAGCCCTCTTGGCTATATTCTATATTCTATAGTATAAGCTGCACCCTCGCCTCGCGTATAATTCAAAAGAGCTAGAAATGCGAAATGAATTGAAATTCTGTGAATGTCAACGCTATACATCTCGTTCCATCAATTGTTATCCTATTTCTAAAACACTACTCTACATGCATAACCAAAAGACTATGGCTTTCATGCTGAACATTTCTCTTTTCTCTATTAAACTGGCAAAAGGCCACATTGGCATGCCTCTATTCCTCTCTTGATGATGTTCATCCAATGACAAACTCTCTGAATATATTAAGGAAATTCTCATGTTCGGTTTTCCGCAATATTTCATCAACGAGATATAACCCAATGGAATTCGTGTTTATAGGAATTAAGTGATAGAAACTTATTGACCTAGTGGGTATTAAAATCCCGCGTCTAAAAAAAGCCCTTGGAAATGTCTCAGAAATCAACTTGGAAATGACTCAGAAATGACTCAGATAAAGCTCGCTAATAAGCTGGAACGAGTGTTTTCCAAGACATTTCCAAGTTTTTTCCAAACCTATTTTTTTTCTTCAAAAAGAAAAATCCAAGCATTTTCAAAACATTTCCAAGCTATTTTCCAGTATTTTTTTTCATGATTTTTCCAAGCCTTTTGCTTTCTATTGGTCAGATATTTTCTTGTTTTTGCTAAAATTCATATTATTACCATTTAAAGTAGTTTACAACGTTTTTAAGTTTTTTAATAGTCTTCTCAACTTCTACTTTTTTGGCTCTATAGGTTTCACAAATAGATTCTGCTTCTTTAATGCTAAAATCGTTATTTTTAAACTATTTTTAAAATTTTTTTAAGCGAAAGTAATAATTAACAATAATAAAAAATCATTAAACTTTGATTTTATGGAAAAAAAATTTATTTCATACTTTACATAAAAAATACATCATTATTATTATTTTTTTTAATCATGCATTTTTATAATTTTGTTCAACTAACAGAAACAAAAATGGACCAAAACATCCGAAACATTGAAAAAATGACTTTTTGTAATTTTATCTAAAAGGATAATTTAATAATTAGTTTATTTAATAGCAAAATGCTAATACGCTAAAAAATTTTATTTTACTTATGGTTCCTTTTCGGGTGGATCGTTATTTCTACTTATTTCTTTCTTTACTCTGTCGTCTAATTCTCCGAAAAAGGGGTTCTTGCTCATCTAAGCCTCCTTTTAAGGTACTTTTTCTCAATGGTCATGAACTTTTCAATAAACTTCTTTTTCTTTCCTATTATATTGATTTCCCCTTTTTCCAATTTCTCCTATTGCCTCATTCACCTGGTTCTTCGAATCCATTGTTGAATCATCTATGTCTCCTTCTGGATACCTCGTTTCCGGCTGGTCATGGACTTTTCAATAAACTTCTTTTTCTTTCCTATGATCTTGATTTCTTTTTTTTCCAACGCTTCTATTGCCTCTTTCACCTGGTTCTTCGAACATCTTTATGAATCATCTATACCCCATTTTTCAATACTTTTCTGGCTGGTTATGAATGTTTAAATAGTCTGCCTTTTCTTTAGTTTACCTTCATTGCCTTTTCTTCCTGCTGCTGCTAATGTCTCTTTAATCTGGTTCTCTGAATTCCTTTTTCACTCCTGTTTCTCTATTTTTTTTAAACTTCTTTCCTGGCTAAACATGAGTTTTTTAATATACTTCTTTTTTCTTTCCTATTACTTTTATTGTTTTTTACTTCCTATTGCTGCCATTTCCACTTTTTTCTAGTTCTTCAAACGTACTTGTACTAATATTTTTACCTTTTTACTGCTGTATTTTCTTTAAAATCTGTATCTTGTTTTAGAAATTTATTTTTTCATTATTATTATTCTGATTCAATCAGCTACTTTTATTTTTTTTAACTGCCTTTTCTTAACACCTTATTCAGCCAGTTTTTCCTGTAGTATTTAAAATTTTATTTCTTTACATCTGAAAAAATAATTTAATAATTACTTTATTTATTTACAAAAGGTCAAAATTTTTTAAAACTTCTGGTGAGAATCCTTACTTTGCTAATTTAATAATTTTCGAGTTTTTCTCCCACTTTTTTGACTGTCTTTTTTAACTACTTTGTCTTATTCAACCTTAATATTTTCATTTCAACAATCAACAACAACTTGAATTATTCTCTCACACAGGATATACTCTATTCTACATTGGATATTTGCTAGATTATTGAATATTCTGAAATCAAAAAATAAGAGTATGTGTGTACTAAATGTTTATACAAATTTTTTTTTAAATTTAACCTAAAATATAAAAAAAAAGCTAAAATAAATTTTAAGAATTTAATTTTTAATGGTTAATTATTAAAAACATCATTGTAAAAAAAGTTAGATTGAAAATAATCTCAATAAAATCAAAAAAAAAAATTTGTTACTTAATCGAGTTAAATTGAATATTTAAAACTTTTGACTTACAGTAAACATTTCTGAAATTTTAAACCTTTTTTTTTCACAAGCCAAATCACTTAATTTTTAAAAAATTGCAGTTTTATTTTGAACTAATTAAAAAATTCTTTAAAATTATTACACTGTTATTTTTTTACTTTATTTTGAAATTTCTAGCATTAAAAACGCAAAAACAGTCGTTTAAAAGATGTCAAAATATTCAAAATTAATTTTGCCAACCTGAAGTTGATAAATAAATAGTTTAATAAATATATTTTGTTAAAACAATTTTTTATTTTTTTGTAAATAACAAATAAACAATCAACTTCAGGTTGGCAAAATTAATTTTGAATATTTTGACATCTTTTAAACGACTGTTTTTGCGTTTTTAATGCTAGAAATTTCAAAATAAAGTAAAAAAATAACAGTGTAATAATTTTAAAGAATTTTTTAATTAGTTCAAAATAAAACTGCAATTTTTTAAAAATTAAGTGATTTGGCTTGTGAAAAAAAAAGGTTTAAAATTTCAGAAATGTTTACTGTAAGTCAAAAGTTTTAAATATTCAATTTAACTCGATTAAGTAACAAATTTTTTTTTTTGATTTTATTGAGATTATTTTCAATCTAACTTTTTTTACAATGATGTTTTTAATAATTAACCATTAAAAATTAAATTCTTAAAATTTATTTTAGCTTTTTTTTTATATTTTAGGTTAAATTTAAAAAAAAATTTGTATAAACATTTAGTACACACATACTCTTATTTTTTGATTTCAGAATATTCAATAATCTAGCAAATATCCAATGTAGAATAGAGTATATCCTGTGTGAGAGAATAATTCAAGTTGTTGTTGATTGTTGAAATGAAAATATTAAGGTTGAATAAGACAAAGTAGTTAAAAAAGACAGTCAAAAAAGTGGGAGAAAAACTCGAAAATTATTAAATTAGCAAAGTAAGGATTCTCACCAGAAGTTTTAAAAAATTTTGACCTTTTGTAAATAAATAAAGTAATTATTAAATTATTTTTTCAGATGTAAAGAAATAAAATTTTAAATACTACAGGAAAAACTGGCTGAATAAGGTGTTAAGAAAAGGCAGTTAAAAAAAATAAAAGTAGCTGATTGAATCAGAATAATAATAATGAAAAAATAAATTTCTAAAACAAGATACAGATTTTAAAGAAAATACAGCAGTAAAAAGGTAAAAATATTAGTACAAGTACGTTTGAAGAACTAGAAAAAAGTGGAAATGGCAGCAATAGGAAGTAAAAAACAATAAAAGTAATAGGAAAGAAAAAAGAAGTATATTAAAAAACTCATGTTTAGCCAGGAAAGAAGTTTAAAAAAAATAGAGAAACAGGAGTGAAAAAGGAATTCAGAGAACCAGATTAAAGAGACATTAGCAGCAGCAGGAAGAAAAGGCAATGAAGGTAAACTAAAGAAAAGGCAGACTATTTAAACATTCATAACCAGCCAGAAAAGTATTGAAAAATGGGGTATAGATGATTCATAAAGATGTTCGAAGAACCAGGTGAAAGAGGCAATAGAAGCGTTGGAAAAAAAAGAAATCAAGATCATAGGAAAGAAAAAGAAGTTTATTGAAAAGTCCATGACCAGCCGGAAACGAGGTATCCAGAAGGAGACATAGATGATTCAACAATGGATTCGAAGAACCAGGTGAATGAGGCAATAGGAGAAATTGGAAAAAGGGGAAATCAATATAATAGGAAAGAAAAAGAAGTTTATTGAAAAGTTCATGACCATTGAGAAAAAGTACCTTAAAAGGAGGCTTAGATGAGCAAGAACCCCTTTTTCGGAGAATTAGACGACAGAGTAAAGAAAGAAATAAGTAGAAATAACGATCCACCCGAAAAGGAACCATAAGTAAAATAAAATTTTTTAGCGTATTAGCATTTTGCTATTAAATAAACTAATTATTAAATTATCCTTTTAGATAAAATTACAAAAAGTCATTTTTTCAATGTTTCGGATGTTTTGGTCCATTTTTGTTTCTGTTAGTTGAACAAAATTATAAAAATGCATGATTAAAAAAAATAATAATAATGATGTATTTTTTATGTAAAGTATGAAATAAATTTTTTTTCCATAAAATCAAAGTTTAATGATTTTTTATTATTGTTAATTATTACTTTCGCTTAAAAAAATTTTAAAAATAGTTTAAAAATAACGATTTTAGCATTAAAGAAGCAGAATCTATTTGTGAAACCTATAGAGCCAAAAAAGTAGAAGTTGAGAAGACTATTAAAAAACTTAAAAACGTTGTAAACTACTTTAAATGGTAATAATATGAATTTTAGCAAAAACAAAAAAATATCTGACCAATAGAAAGCAAAAGGCTTGGAAAAATCATGAAAAAAAATACTGGAAAATAGCTTGGAAATGTTTTGAAAATGCTTGGATTTTTCTTTTTGAAGAAAAAAAATAGGTTTGGAAAAAACTTGGAAATGTCTTGGAAAACACTCGTTCCAGCTTATTAGCGAGCTTTATCTGAGTCATTTCTGAGTTATTTCCAAGTTGATTTCTGAGACATTTCCAAGGGGTTTTTTTAGACGCGGGAAGTCAATCAGAAAAAATATAACTTTTCTGCTTGTTTCTCTGCCAAAATATTGAAATCCTATCTAGAATTAAAATACACGAATTTTAATGTTCCAACGTTATTTATAGGCTTGTAATTGTTCAATCGTTCGGCATCATTGAAGTCGAGAGTAAGTGGATGAAATTTACGATTTTCACTTTGTTAAAATAGCAGACGCATTAAATACTTTTTTCATTCTCTCTTCCTCGCTGTTTTTGTCATTTGTTAAACGAGAAACTTGAGCTTTGGTAGTTTAAACTTTTTTCAAATTTAAATTCTTCAGATTTTTCGGATCCTTTTTGAAAATTTAAAATTTTAATTAACTTTAAATCAGAAATTGTAAATATTATTTAGTGTTATTGGAGGTAATGTAAACCGATATGAATAAATTAATTAGACACCTTCTCTTGAGAATTGATCCGAATGTCGTTAGACGTTATTCCCCAAATAACCACAAATATCGACCGACAACATTGTTAAAGAATTTAATTGAAGTGACCTTTGGAATTTTGATTTGTCTGCTCTAAAATAGCAAATGAAATTATTGCACTTGACAGGTATCTTTCTATCAATCATTTAGATAAGAAAAAAACAAATCAAATTACTTGTAGCTTTAAAAAATTATCAATAACACATAATGAAATTACCCTTGCGGAATAAAATTTTTTGTATTTCATTATAGAATAGAGTCGGAAATGCATAAATAACGAAATTTGAAATAAGCATGAATCAATTAATTAAAATAATATAAATTGACAGAATTAATATGATCAGCATAATATATAAATATAAATTTTAGTTATAGCCTGTTTTATATATTTTTTAACAAAGTAAGCACTCTAAAATGTATTTTGTTATCTTCATAAAATAAAATACACTTCAATTAATCATATTATGCATTTATATTTTGAAAATTTAATTAAAATTCTCTCTATGTTATTATCATTAATCATATATCCTAAAAAAGTAGTAGCTTTTACTATTTTGTATTTGTGTGTATTAAAGCTGCTTGCTAATAAATAGCTTATAAATGTTACTGGAAATTCTTAAATCCAAAATTATAACTGGATAGGTGTATTTTATCAAATTTTACAAGGATGTATAAGAACATCTACTTTGCTACTCAAACATCACGTGCCTTATTTTTGCGAGAATATAAATAAAAGACTAAAATTTTACATAAATCTGAATAGATTTGAAAAAAGAACTAACATAAAATCAAATTAATTATTGAAAATACCGTAATTAATACTAGTAAGCTTTTTGAATGACTTAAAAAACAAAAGTGCGTTATAATCGAATGAAAATAATATTAAAAACAAACAAAATAACCAAATTGTTTTAATATAAAATAATAGAATTTATACAGCAGAAATTGCATAAAGAAATAATATTTTCACAATAGAAATAATTAGATTAATAGAAATTCATTTATTTAAAACGAATGCCTGAATAATCAAAGTCCATAGAATATAATTTATTATTATTTTTCAAATATACAACGCATTAACCGATTATTTCCTCTTTTCTCTATACTAGTATAAACTGCAGTATAAAATGCAGCACATAAATTCTTCTGGTTACATAAAGCGGTATAGAAAAAAAAAAACGTATAAAAAACCAATATTGTCCAAGACTCGGTAAAAAAAATGTGAATTTAAGTAATTCTTTTATAGGTAGAAAATAAATATATTGATCGAATGAACACGCCTATGGACGAGACTTTAGAATAAGTAAGAAAAACTTTGTTATTGCGTCAATTTATGGGATGATAAAAAAAGCTTTCAAAGACCAATTCCTTTTAAAATAATTATTCCGAATTTACACTTGTTTTCAGTTCTTTTTCAACGAGCTAATAATACCAATAGAAGGGGAGGAATGACCCCTTTTTCTCCCTAATATTCTTTGAGACTCAATCAACAAATGGCACAATTCATAATAATCAACTGTTGTTACGTCACAGAGTAGATACACATTTAATTATCAAATGTTATACACTAATGTTTGTCACCCTAACTTTAAGTAGATTAAGCACTGATGAATATTTATGTCACGTTGGAACATAAAAATTTTACAATTAAAATAAACTATTACTTTTATTCTTTTTTTCCTTTCTTTTTTTTTTTTTTTTGACCAACAGCATTATAAATTTCAATTGCTTCTTCAATTACATTTTAGGCTCCTCTTGACTCATACCAACTCCACAGTTTAATTTTCATATACTTTAATAACAATTCACATTCTTTATGTATTTTTTTTTCATCTCGTGTTTTATTAAAAATTAAGCTGGTGCTATATATTTGACAAAAACTTTTTTCATTCGTTCTTATAATATATCATTTAATAAATTGTATTATTTCTTTTTCAATTTATAGTTCAATCTCGGTAAGTAGTAGCTTCTCTTTCAAATACTACTCATTTTTGCATATTTTTATTGTATAATAACATTAAGAATCACACATTCTCTGCTTTTATGGGGATATTAGAAAATTGAACTTGTTATGAGTCACTCTTTAAAATGCAAAAGACAACAAATTTTTAATATTTCAAATTTAAATCACATCTGCATCAATCAAATTTATTTAAAAAACTCATTTATTAATATCCCTAATGTAACTCATTAATTTTGAATTAATTTACATGCCAGTGATAAATCATTTTTGTAATTGATAACGCCTTACCGTTCTGCACTCCGAGATTCAAATGCATTTTGGTTTCATTTTTTAAATTTTTATTTACTCTTTCATGCTTTATTCCCGCGAAGAAACCATTCTTATCGTGACTCACGAAGGGTAATTTTTGAAACTCGAGTTTCAACTCAAAAATAAATTTTCCACGTTCAACATCCTAATCCAAGCTCTGTTTTGAAAAACTCTCGAAAAATTATATTTTTACAAACTGCTTCCTTTTTAATAAATCTTTCGATCATAGCAATTTCTCAATTTTAAATTTTATTGTTTCCTTCCACTTAACTCTTTCCGTTTTATGAGTTTTCATTATTTACTTACTTCTCAACCGAGTTCTCAACATAATCGAATATAATTGAAGAATATTTGGAGTTTGCATACTCTGAATTTCTCCTTCTTTCCATTCCTTACTTTGGTTGAAACATCTGATTCTAGTGGATTCTAGCCCTTTTTTCTCTTGTTTCCTCCTTAATTTTTGAAATTTTCCAATATTTGTTTGATAGTTATCATTGCATGACTTGTATCATTAATAGCCAGTACTTTGAATTCCTTAAAATTCTTAGGTTTTCCTCAATTTTTTAAAATAATTAACTGAAATTAGAATTTCACACTTCTTTCATCCCTTACTACTTCAAACGAAGGGATATCGTCTTTCAAATCACAAATTTGATTAATTTTTTTTTTTTTTTTTTTTTTTTTTTTTGATTTTGGCTTGTTTGTACCTCAATCATGAATCGTTACTAGTCGAGATGGTTTATTTCCGTCTTGTAATGATTTTTTGCAATTTTTAAAATTGCAATTAATGCGATTATTAAATATTGCTCTTTTTTCTTCCCGGAGACATATTTTTAGTTGTCATTCATTTTCCATTTAAAGCATCTGATCGGCATCTGACCTACATATCTAATTATCTAATATAGTACGCTCTCTCCTGTAAAATCACTTTCATTCAGTTAAATTTTTTAATATTTTTGATGCTAAATTAATATAACAAGAACACCTTTAATCTACCAGTTTAAAAACTATTACCATCTCATAAAATGCAAAATCATACACGAAATTTGAAGCATAAATTTTGGGTGAACTCCAAAATTTTATAAAAGAAAGAAAAAAATAAATTAAAAAATTATAAATTAGACCGATTACATGAAAACAAAACAAAAATAAATAAATAAAAACAAAAAATTTCCACGAATTTATTTTTAATTAAAAGTTTTAACATTAAAATAAATTTAATAAAATATTGCTTATTTTTATAATTAAATTGATTCCTGCAAAAAATAATAAAATGATTAAAAAAAAAAACATTAAACTTTATTTTTTTAATAAATTGAATTAAAACATTTTTAAAATAAACATGAGCTTTTAATATAAATTCGCATTATAACTTAATCAAATTAATGCATAAAAACATAGTTTGATTGAAATTATTTCTATTATTGTATGGAAATTGTCAATTTTCATTAAGAATTTATTTTATTTATCAATTTTTCATTATTTTTGCATTATTAATAAAATGTAATAAAATTTTGTTCTACACTAACTCGATACTTCAACAAAAGTTGAAGAAAGTATAATTTAAATTAACGACGTGTGTGTAAATCGATAAGTCTGAAAATAAATTAATTGTTTTCCAGAGCTAAGAAAGGAAAAAGTCACCTTTACTTAATGACTTTTCGGTATACAACCAAGCAATTAATCGATATTATTATGCCAGTTAAAAATAATCATACTTTTTAACTTCTTCCATAGCAACAAATTATAACACAAGATAAAAAAGAAGTTAAGTACTGTGTTTTTTGGTAAAGTGTGATTTGTAGTAGCTCTTAATATCTTTCCTTTCTTTTTTGGATAAAAGCATATTTTAGATCGCTATCAACCCTTGGTATTTTTTTTCTCGATAATGTTGCTTTCAACTACTTCTTCTTCTTTAGGGTAGGAAATGAAAACCTGATGGATAACTCAAATGGCCCATTTACAATATTTTTTTTTCCTTTCGTCTAATAAATAATATAATAGGCCCTTTTATTATTATTATTTTTTTTCACCCGCGTAGTTTTAGATTATTTGACACAAATATGGGCCAAACAATTTGCCATATATGGGATATTGTATTTCCCATATATGAGAAAATGTATTTCCCAAATATCGCCAATGATTATTGGCCATATATGGGCAGAATATTTAAACTTGATTTTTAAAATCTTTTAATTTTTATAATATTTATAAGTATTTTAATATTTTAATGAAGTAAAACGAAATAAAAAATTTTCTGTTTTAAAAAAACGTATTTATTTGATCAGACTATTATTTTTTTACAATACAAAAAGTTAACACTTTAATAAAAAGTAAAAAATACTAACATAAATTATGCTCTAAATTTTAAGTAAAAAAATACTAAATTCCTTTTTGACTGTCAGAATATTCAAACATCAGATTGGATTGCCTCTTGACCAATGGAACCTGTAACATAAATAAGAGCAATTTTTTCGTTACTTTACTTTTAAGAAATCAAAATTAACGACATTTATAAATTTTAAATATTAATTGCTCTGGAAATGAACAATCGAAAGTACCCAAACGAAGACTTATTTTTAAAAATTCTTAAAATACCTCAAATTTGAATTAAAAAAATCTTAGAATATTTAGAATTCAATTTTATCAAAGAAATTTTATTAAAGATTTCATTTTTAACCAACTAAAATCTTTACTAGTTAAGCTGCTGAAATTAATTCCCATAAAAATTTCAGCCAGAAAATTGGTAAAAAAAAAAGATTAAAAATAAAATTTTTCAATCATACCTGAAATTAATTTAGCGACTTCGTGACTTTGAGTAATATGGATCTAAATTTATCATGCCTGGATCTAGAGCCTGGATTATATTAGAAGCTGATTAGATGCCAAGATTTATTCCGCGAGGTTATTTTTTCTGGAAAATAAGGATTTTTTTTCTTCAAAAATTTAGGGTTATAATAATCATTCGAAAAAAAAAATAAAAATAAATAACTGTTTATTGTAACTTACATTTATTATTATTTTATTTTGCACAATTTTTCTTTTCGTGTAGTTTTATTCTTCTAATTTTTTCCTCGATTTTCTTTCAATAATAACGATAATAATACAATTTTTCTTAAAATTTTCTTAATAAAAACTAAACATAACATATTTAACCCCAAATTTGTAGAATTCTAGTTTCATATTTATCATAAATTGACAACTTCTGCATGTTCAAATAATGCTGTTTTTCGGGGCGATTAATGTTTATATCGGTAGTTATTAATTATTAAAAAAAATAATTTAACAATTATTGAAAGAAGGTCAGAAGAATAAAGCTACACGAAAAGAAAAATTGTACAAAATAAAATAATAATAAATGTAAGTTACAATAAAAAGTTATTTATTTTTATTTTTTTTTTCGAATGATTATTATAACCCTAAATTTTTGAAGAAAAAAAATCCTTATTTTCCAGAAAAAATAACCTCGCGGAATAAATCTTGGCATCTAATCAGCTTCTAATATAATCCAGGCTCTAGATCCAGGCATGATAAATTTAGATCCATATTACTCAAAGTCACGAAGTCGCTAAATTAATTTCAGGTATGATTGAAAAATTTTATTTTTAATCTTTTTTTTTTACCAATTTTCTGGCTGAAATTTTTATGGGAATTAATTTCAGCAGCTTAACTAGTAAAGATTTTAGTTGGTTAAAAATGAAATCTTTAATAAAATTTCTTTGATAAAATTGAATTCTAAATATTCTAAGATTTTTTTAATTCAAATTTGAGGTATTTTAAGAATTTTTAAAAATAAGTCTTCGTTTGGGTACTTTCGATTGTTCATTTCCAGAGCAATTAATATTTAAAATTTATAAATGTCGTTAATTTTGATTTCTTAAAAGTAAAGTAACGAAAAAATTGCTCTTATTTATGTTACAGGTTCCATTGGTCAAGAGGCAATCCAATCTGATGTTTGAATATTCTGACAGTCAAAAAGGAATTTAGTATTTTTTTACTTAAAATTTAGAGCATAATTTATGTTAGTATTTTTTACTTTTTATTAAAGTGTTAACTTTTTGTATTGTAAAAAAATAATAGTCTGATCAAATAAATACGTTTTTTTAAAACAGAAAATTTTTTATTTCGTTTTACTTCATTAAAATATTAAAATACTTATAAATATTATAAAAATTAAAAGATTTTAAAAATCAAGTTTAAATAATCTGCCCATATATGGCCAATAATCATTGGCGATATTTGGGAAATACATTTTCTCATATATGGGAAATACAATATCCCATATATGGCAAATTGTTTGGCCCATATTTGTGTCAAATAATCTAAAACTGCGCGGGAATACAAAAAAAAAGTACCTACATAGGATCATCATATGAGTCGAGATAAGTGAAATGATTACACACGTTTAAGATTTTTAGATAAACATCTTTTTTTATGAAAAGGGAGAGTTTACAAAGCACGTAAGGTCATATTTTTTTATTTACTCGGTTCGCAAATTAAAGGTGAAAGGAAAAATTAATAAATTTTTTTATAAATTTAGGGTTTTATGAAATTTGAAGCTGTGTACAGCTTTGTGTTAGAAGATGTGAGATATTAATTTTTATCTGTATTAGAACTATGAGGAGAAGAGATTTTAATAAAAACTTCATACATTTTTTCAATAAGAAACTTTTCAATTTAGACCCAACTTGTTGTTTTACTTTTAAATTATAATCATAAATTTTTCAAAGATTAATTTGATTGATTGATTGATGAAAGTTTTTATTTATACATAATTTTACAAAATTATAGGTACAGAGTTAAGTGTATGTAGAAAATATTGTGCGAGCACGTTAATTTACAAAAGTTTAGTTTAAAATTTGAAATAAAGCAAAAGTAAAATAACAAAATAACAATTTAAATTTTTAGAATATAAAACTTTTGACATAAGATTTGGATTTTAAATACTGTTTTACATTAATATAAAAACTATTTACAATAATTTGAGATTTTTAGATTTTTAAATATAATTTGGTATATGTTTTGACACTTAGCGTATGGGAGGCAAGAGTTGGGGAGAGGGGTGAAGGGGGGGAGATAGGAATTAATCTGAAAGGGGTCAGAGAGATTATTCAAAGGGTATATTTGTGAAATTTTATGAGAAAGAGGAGGTAGAGTCTTGATGTTGCCGAAGATATTGGTGGATAAATTGTGTTTGAATGAATCTAAGGTATAGGAGCAAGGTGGATATATTCAGAGAGAGTCTTCCAGGAGTTGAGCATATGAACTAAAAAATAACTGGGACTTAACAGTCAAAGAAAATTTTTATGACCAAGCAAAATTTTTTTCTCAAAAATTTATCATTTCTATAATTACATCCTAATTATTCATCTCAACACTGATAATTCACCTCTATTACTCTAATAATAATAAAATATTTGTTTAAAAAAAGTTTTAAAAGTGAATGAAAGAAAATAATAAAAAAATAAAAATTAAGAAAGAATTCTTAAATATATACATTCTAGTAATTTATTGGATTTTTTACAAAAAGGAATTTTGTAAATATTATTATAAGCGAGGATTGAATATTACTGCAGTTTACATGATGCTTATTTTTTCAACAAAGTATATAATATTGGCAACAAAAAATAGTGATAACTCTATATTGGAAATACTTTTTGTAATACAACACCGCTTTTTTTTTACAACTTTTAAATATTCTACCTTTTTTGTTAAAAAAATAATACACCGTCATGTCATTTTTTTTTATATTTTAAATACTAGCAGCTACTTTTTTTATACAAAGCGTTTATAATATGCACATTTTTATAACGCTAAAGAGTATTTCGCCATAAAAAGTAATATACATTAGTTTGAAAATGGAATTTGTCTCAATTAGTGAGTATGTAATAAATAATTCATTTGATGGTTATCTCTTTTTTAATGAACATTGTTTCTAATTTTTTGTAAAATATGTACGAAACTATGAATACTAATTTTTCTGGTTCCAACCTTCGTGGAAAAAGGTAGATTTTTAATTCAGAGCGAAACATGGAGGGTGTGTAGTAATAAGATGGGTAAAGAAGAGAGATGAGTGATAGGCTTATATTATTCCAAACCAGATCCCAATTTTCACCTTTTTATTGAATAGTCCTCCTGATACAAATTTAAGTTCCGTAGAATTTTTTGTTACGAAATTTTGTTAATAATATATCAATAAACGTGATTTCGAGCAAAATTTTTTTAATTATTTTTCAGTTATTTTTCAGACTGGATTTTAACCAATTCTTGCAATAATTTTTTAGTGCTCAGTAATCCATTCAAGTTTTAGAGTATACAACAAACATGTTTCCAATCTCAAAATCTATACCATCGCTCATAAAAAAATTATGATTGTATAAAAACATGCTTAAAAATTAATACTCATTTAATATAGCCAGAGTATTTTTATACATTTAATAAGTTTATTATGATAAGAGCCATAAATACAGTAGCATGTTAAACTTATTCCCCTAATAAAGTAGTCTGTAAGGCATAAATTTTTGTGCGTAATAAAAGTTTCGTGTTGTAACCGTTGATCGTATAAAAATATTTGATTGATTGCAACTTTTACAGAAAATTTTTATTTCCTAGATGGATTTTTTTTACAAGTTAACGACAAAGTACGTATGATTCATCATGGTTATAATTTTTAATTTATCGCATAAATACTTGCATAAATAAATATCTCATAAAAAAAATAAGAAGAAATAAGAAGAAATGAAAGGAAAGGAAAGAATTATTAATTCAAATTTCTTTGAAGCATAAAATTACATGATCATCCAAGAAACTAATAAAATAAGTATATAAAAGTCTTCAGAAACTTTGTCTGCCTCTCTCTTTGCTGTCTATATCATCATTTTCTTAATTAAATTTTACAAATTCGAGAGAAATGAAATTCCCTAAGCCGCATTTAATAGTATAAAAAAAATTTTTTGCGCGTATTTAATTATACATCTTTTTGTCTGTTGACATAAAATATTGATATTGTTAGGCGAAAGTGAGCATCTACCCTACACCTTCATCATGTAATATCAAATATATATAAATGTCGTTGCGCAATTTACATCCCCTTTTTTTAAAGAGAAAACTCTAATAATATATGCAATGTATATGTTTGAGGAAAATAGCCCCCAGGGAGAAAAAAATCAAACAAGAAACAGCATGGAGAATTGATTGATTGATTGATAGATTGATTGATACATATACACTCTATTATGCTACTCTTTCTATATTATCTCTTTCGCCTTTATTTTATTATTGACAAATCTTTCTTTCTTCGGGTTCGATGGCAATAATATAACATTCCGTTTTAAATGCTGATTCTATCCAAGATATTCATTAAATACTTGTCGATTTGTTAATGATTAAGTATCAATGATCTTCTCAAAGATTTTTCAAACATTTTTTTATCAAGAGAAAAGATTTAACAAAAAGGGTTGGGGGAAAACTCTGAAAATTTAAAAAAACGGTAAATAACGGGTTTTTTGAGGTTACTTACTCTACCCAAGAAATCAAGGATGCAATATAAATGATCTCTGAACAAACTGTCTTCCAGATTCGAAGATTTAGGAATTCAGGTTAAGCTTTTTTTTTTGTTATCTGATCTTAAAATACCAACCCAAAACTTGACAAAAATACTTTCCAACGCAATATTTTAATAATAATCCATTGAGTTTAGTTGAGTAGATATGTTTTGTATTAGTACGTGAATAGTTTTCATCGAATCCCCAGTAATAAACTTTGCATGAAAATTGATATGAATTTTGATATTTTAATTGCCTTAGAATCATTTGACGATATATCAGATAGTAGGTTAATAAATCGGTTTATAGCATTTGATACTGCAGATTGAGTTTATGTTATGCAGGTATATAAAATTTTATTAGATAAGAATTTTATTCTTAAAGATTCCATAGCTAATTTGTTGACACAGTTTTGATTAGATTAAAAATCCTCATCTGCATGCATAAAATCGTAGTCGAGCAAAGTAATTAATAAAATAAACTTTAAATATATTTATGGCTCTAGGTTCGCTTATCTCCAACAACAAACTAACAACAGCAGTTATTAAAATAGTAAAATATATAACAATTTTTTTACATGCATAATAATTCTTTTATTTTATTTATTATTTCTTATTTTCTCTATGATATTGCATGCAGTTAACTATGTTGGCAGAAACAAAAAAATATTTAAACGACATGTACCTACGTTTACATTTTTTCCTTATAAATATAACTACTTCTCGGCTTGACATTATTACATTCGTGCATATTTATAGTACAAAAAGTTTATACTCAAATTTTCATAAACAACAACTAATAATAATTTTCTTAAACCTTTCTTTTTATTTCGGCTATAATTTACGTTTATTTCAAAACAAAATCGATTCCTATTTATAAAGATTTTCTTTCAAACAAAACGTTTTATTTTTGGATTTAAAATAACGCTGCTTGATTTCATTAATCTGTAATCCTGGTGCAATGACCTATAATTTAATCATTCTTGTCATTTCAATTTTGGATCACGTATTACTGATAATAATTACTCATAAAATATAATATGATTTTTCATTTCCTTTTAAATGTCGCGCTTGTTCTTTTTAACTCGTCTATTTCCTTCCTTCCGAAAAATTTTATTTTTCTTTTTTTTTTCTAATTTATTGTTGACTTGTAGCTTCCGACTAAAATATTATAACCCTAAAAATTATACTCGTGCAAGCACAACTTTTCTTTTTGTCCTAAAATATTATCGAGACAAATCGATTGCTTTGTTAAAATATTCAGAAACAAATGAATTTTTAATGCTTTTAATTAATTAAAATGACTCGACTAGACAGTGAAAATTAGTTAAAAATAAATATCATTTTGTATTCACTGAAAAATTCAATGAATTATTCAGTTTACACAAAATTTTATTTTATTTTAGTGCTTCTACCAGGATTCTACCCTGACTGGACCCAAATTGAACTGAAAGGTACCAGAAGCCAGCACAAACTATTTTTTTCCGAAAGTACAACTAAAAATAAGGCCTCTCAGCCAATTTTAGCTTCCCATGTCTATGTGAATTTTCCCAAGAAATCTGAATTTTTGGTCAGAATTTCATTTCATCAAAATAATACTTTTTAAAAATATTATTTTTTGATCTATAAAGCTTTCAGATTAGCGCATCCCAAGGATTTTGGAGAATGAAAATTGGTGTCCACAAAATTTGAAAGAAAATTTATTGACTTTCCAGACGTTTCCAGATAAAATCTGAGAAAATTTCAGATATTTTTTTATTTAAGCTACAAGGCTAAAAATTAAACTTTAAAAATTAATCTTCCCATCAGTAACTTTGCCGAAAAAATGTTCACAATGTATCTAAAATAATTTGTTTTTCTTTATTTAAAATCAACGAATTAGCAATCAGTTTTCTCAGTTTACTAAAATTAAAAATATTTGCTGATGCCTCAGGCCTGTAAATTTTCGCATTTTTTATTCTCATATTGTCATTAATTATTAGAAAATATAATTAAATTATATTTATTTACATTAGCATTTTTAGAAAAACTAAACATAAATGTTATTTAGCCCACGCAACAAATTGTAATTTCGCGTGCAGATTTCGTTGTTAAAAAAAATATTATTACATGTGATTGATTCGCATAAAATGTGGAAATAGCGTATATGCAGTAATGACTAAAAAGTATATAGAAAATAAAAATTGAATTTAAGTACTTTTAAGTGAATTTTTCACTCAACAAGAAAATTACGAAAAATTATATAACCGCTCGCGCTCGGTTGTTATTTTCTCAAAGTTCTTATCTCGTTAATTTAGCTACATGCTTTTTATTTTTTTAAGATCTATACAAATAAAAGAGGGAAAGCAATCACGAACTACCTACATAAGAAAACAATGTGGAATTTAACTAAAAGTTTGCAAATTATTATATAGTAGCTGAATGCTGAAAGCAGAAAAGGAAACCCTAAGCTTCTGATTTTTCAGCAATTTCGTGTTTACAAAGAATTTATATTTATGTATTATGCAAATTCAAACTTTAAATAATCATAATAATTACTGAACAAAAGAAAAATAAGGCTATATTGGAGCTATATTGTGATGTTTGTTTAACGAACGACGCTCGACGCATATTATTCAAAAAAATCATACAAAAAGCAAACAATTTTATGTAAGCCCAAAATCTGGAAGCGTTGTGTCCGGCGGCAAATGCGAACGAATGCGAATGAAGCTACATAATATAATGAAGCCTAAAATATATCTTTCGTGTTCTTTACTTTCGAATAAAAAGGATATGTTGGGATTGGGTTTGGATGTTTTCGTACCGCACGAAGAGCAATATATTTGCTCTTCTTTGCTTCCCTGTTCGTGTCCTTTGCCCGTTCGCGTATATATCAGTTTTAATTAGCACACTTTTTCCACTTTTTCAACTTGATTACTCACTTTTTTTTTATTTTATAAGCCAAACAAACAATTAAAAATTGCGGTCTCCCTGAATCTTTCACACGGTATACCTATTTTAGTATTTGATGACATATTATGGCTACAGGTACCTCTTTTGATGATGATATTCCTTTTTACTTGAAAACTCTCTAAGCGGATTTTTACTTTTTTGGAACTTTATATTCTACAATTTACTTTGTGAATAGAGTTTCCAGGAATTCGACGAATACGTATAAAAAAAAATATAGTAAAACATTTCAATGGCCGTCAGAGGATTACTCTTTGTTCGACCAAGTCTTCTTTGTTACACGTAAAAACGCGGCAAACGATATTGTATGTTGTAAATTTTTTTATCTACCTATATAATACATATTTTTAGAAAATGAGTAAAAATTCTGGCAAATATTATAGGAAAAAAAAGTTTTGATTTTATTGTTACATAAAAATATAGCCCGACCCGACGTATGCCGTAACAAGTGGAAAAGGCCGAAACTTCTCTAATACGAAATTCTTAAAATTCTTATAATTGTTTTGAAATAAAAATATACAAAATTTTTCAATGTGATAATGAAATTCCCTCGTCGATAAATTCAACTCTTATTAAAAAAAAAGCTTATTTAATAAACTGGCTTGAATAAAACTTCATAGAAATTCAATATTTTCCTCGATATTTTTCGTATTTAATTATAAAGTTAATTAAATTATTTGCATATTTTGTCCTAACAAATTAACTTTCAATATGCAGCATAATACTTAGCAACTTCCAGTTATTAATTTTTCAATTTTATTAATATCGAAGGTGCTTATTTCAATTAAATTTAGATAACAAAATAAAAAGTAGGTATAATTTAAACAATAATTTAAAATTAAAATTTTTTAATTTAGTTTATGCAAATACGAGCCTAGCTGCCTATATATTCATCAATAACTAATTTCTATACATTTCTTTGTGTGAGTATTCGTTTCGGGGCAACGTTCCAGGAATCTATATATTGTTAAAAAATCTGCAATCGTTAAATATTCCAAGCATGCGGTTTCTCAACTTTAATTAATCAGATTTAAACGACGATAAGAAAGTAAGAATATAAAAGTCAATTTAATTACATATCTAAATTAAATTCAACCATTTTTATGTACTTTTCTGCGAATTCTATCAACTTTTATAGGAATCACTTTTTAATAATTGAACAAAATTTTTTAACATTACTTGAACAATTCAATGATATAATTTTTACAAATTAAATAATGCATACAGCTATATGAAATGCTTTTAGAAGGCTAGACCGTCTTGATTAACTTAATTAATTTCCGTTAGATCAGAAAATTAACTTTCCCATGCACAAACTCACATATATACCGATTCCTGAAACTCCAATGTTTTCATGATCGGGTATACACATATAAAAGACGATTTTTACAAAAATACTAACTTTTCCTAAATTATCAAAAACACAAAATTAAAATATACCTATATTTTCACAATTTTCATCTAGGTATATTTTTAACGGTTTTTGTATGTGTTTTTATAATTAAAATTATTTTCACTTCTGGGAAACTGTAAAACGCGTAAGCCTAATGTTATAAATATTAGAAAGCTCTCGAAGCAAAAATTGAACAATTTTTTTAAAAGTTATTTTTTTTGAATATTAAAAATCTTTTAGGAAACAATATTTGTTCATGAATTTTAAGCAAAATCTTGAGAAACTGTTACCAATATATATAGGTATATCATTAAATTTCTTGCTAATTCTTATTTGTTAAATTTTGTCAAACACGATTAAAATACAAAAAAAAAACTTACCAATTATGATTTTCCAAGAAAAAAATAGATTTTTTTTGTTAACACTAACACTTTTCGCAAAAACACGTGGATTTCACAAGTAAAACACTAACAGGTTTCAAACACTTAACTGCCCGATGTGCATCCGTTCGCATACAAAATGCAACTTAAACACCGGTCTCCGCGCGCTAATTTCTGAGTTGCTGGCAAGATCAAGGGAGGGAGAAAGTACCCACGAGGTACCTTCAGAATTTACTTCAACCCTCGATGAGTGGAGCCACTATCCGCGTAAAATTGTAAAATACGATTATTTGTATATTCCAGTAATTTTAGAGATAAAAAGCTCTGTTTCACAGAATTCTTTTTAAAAGCTCTATTCAAAATTCAGAAGAGAATTTCAAAAACAGAATTTTTTTTTAAATAATATTTAAATGAAATTTATATTTAAAATTCAATAAACACTCAGATGAAAGTAAATAAAAAAATGATCAAATAGGTATAAAATAATTATAAAATAATTATCTATTCTCGAGTAGGTATAAAATAATATATTCTTTGCGGTACTAAATTGTATCTGTTATAATCAATCAGGCAATTTTTTCGATCTATGGAAGAGGGTTATATATATACTAAAATCGTTGAAGAAAAAATTTATTTAACAAGTTGATTTTGGGGTTCCATGCAGTTAAAAATTATAATATCAAAAAATTATAATATTAAAAATTATAATCTTTAAATTATGTCAAAAC
Organism: Anagrus nilaparvatae; assembly: GCA_022575985.1. Lineage (NCBI taxonomy): Eukaryota > Metazoa > Arthropoda > Insecta > Hymenoptera > Mymaridae > Anagrus > Anagrus nilaparvatae. The sequence goes on along the minus strand of JAKSXM010000040.1, from coordinate 1,937,790 downwards.
ATAGGTTTTTAGAGGTGATTTTCCAATTTTCGCAATATCTAAGTTTAATTTGGAACTAGTGCGGTTTTACTTATAGATGAGTGTTTTGAGAAATTTTCACTTTCAGAAATCCGAAATTTGTGATCAGTAATACAAAAACACAAATAATAGGCTTAATTTCAGCTATGATTTGTGGAAATTGTAAATTCCACTTTTATAATTTTCTGACATCAGGACCCCAAAATTTATTAGCTACCCAAAAAGTATGCTGGAGACAAAATTTTATTCTGATTTGTGAATATAGAAAAATTACCCCTAATGAGAAGTGTGTTTCTTTAATTTAAAGGTGGTGCCTCATTTTCTATGCAAGAAATTTCCAAATTCGTAATTATAGCAACTCTAAAATATATATAAAGCGGATTAAATCTTGTTACAATTTATAAATTTTTCAGACACCCCTGAGAAAAATATCAATAATATGATACTATCTTATTAGCAGTAGTTAACTATTATATTGAAGATTAAAAAAATATATGCAAAGATAAATTAATTAAAAAAAGTAGCATTAGTAATGTTATAGACACACATATTTTTGGAAAATCAAATAGTGCACAAAATTTGCAACTCAAAGTTATAAATTTAATTGCTGAAAGCATTAATAAATTTAATACTTCTAAACATTGGTTAAAATTAAACTTTAATTTAATTGCAGATATTATTTCTCCATTAACAAATCATAATATGTCTAAACAATAATTATCATAATTATAATAAAATTTTCAATATTAAAAGTTATATAAGCAAATATAACATTTTATTAAAATTTTTATAAGATTTCAGAAAATAAAAAAATTGTTTCTAATTAATATTATTTTTCCTTTAAAATTTTCATTTTTTAGGTTTTATTTAAATTTATTAATTATTTTTTAACTAACTTTATTTTTCCGCTACAAAGTCCTGTACATATTTTTCTCAATTTAGGATTATTAGGATACAGAAGTCTATGTTTAATTATAAATTAAAATGATAACATATACATTATATACATTTTTTAACTTAAATTTTTATTTAAAAAATATATTTACTATTTCACTATTATAGCATGTATAAAAATAAACCTCTTAATCTCAGTCTCTGTATCATGACACGTAAACTTAATTTTAACAAAACTGTACAAATAATTTAATTAATTTAATCTTCTTCCATTACTTCAACTTCTTCCTCATCTGCTTTTTGTTGTTTCTTCTTAGCAGTTGCATCTTTTTTATCTTGCTGCATTTTTTTAAAATGATCCAGTACTTGCTTCAAAGGATCAACTAAGTTATCGAATTCTATGTCTTCCATTGCTTTAATAACATCAACTCCGCTTATGGTTTTATGTTTTTCTTTCTTAGCAACTGCGTTAGCTGCTGATGTTAAATATAAAATAAAAATTGATGCAGCTTTTGTAACGGCTTGTCTAGCTTCTTTAGCAACATTTACTCCATCAGGTAAGGCTTCTCGAACAATCCTGGTTACAACAGCATTAGGAAGATTTAAATCTTCTAATTTTTCTGCCATTTCTTTAATATAAACAATGATTTCATGAAATTAAAAACAAAATTTAAAATAATAATTTATAAAAACACATTCACTTTTTACTTACTTTATCTCAAATTAAAAATATTCAATAAGAAGACTGATAAAATTTTTAAAAAAATGCAATACTTAAAACTGTTAAAAACATTTAACCAAACTTACAAAATTAATATAAACAAATCACAAGTCTCAACGGATTTTTCAGAAGCCCGGTAGAGCGCGCAGTATAATATAAAATACTATGTGTTTCAGATCAACTAGTATATCCTCGTATAATGAAAGCCAATTAAAAGATAGTAAAATAATGAGTATAAACCTGATTGGTAATACAGAAACTAATTGCTCTGAAACACATGGTATAATATATTATACAAAGGGTGGCCATATTTTTTATTTTAAAATTCGTAACTTTTGATTGGTTAGATTGTCTTTCATCAGCGCTACTAATACAAGATTCTTCCGTATAGTATATTGAACAATTAAAATTGCGGGCTACGGGGAGTTAACAGACTTTATTTTTAGTTTACTAGTGAACTACAGCTGTAATGAAATATTATTTATTTATTACGATTTAAAAAAAAATAATGATCTTCACAAATGAAAATGCAATGGACGGTTATGGATCAAACAAATTTTCAAATACTCAACTTCTTGAAGATGCTTCAAGCCCAGATATGTTTGAAAGTGACGAAGGTTATGAGGAGTCAGAAAGTACAAACACCACATCAACTTTTCAAAATTCTCTAAGAGAAATTATAATTCAACCCAGTCCAGAAAAACTAAGTCAAGAAGAATTAATTTTAAACTCAGACAAATGTTTATTAAGAAATTTAAATAAGTATTTAAGCGGAGTCCCACCGCCACCAAATGTAACGATATCCCAAAAAGATTGTAACGATTTTTTAGTTTATATGCAGCAAAATAGAGAGTATTTTTGGGCTGATCCTTTCAAAATAGAGAACAATCAGTCAAATCCAAAAGTAAGTCAATATTTGAATAGAATAACTTGTATCAATCTAGCAACTAAGTCTTTATTTTCAGGTGAATGACCCAAGTGAAACTTCTAATGTAAATAGTAAAAATAAGACTGGATTAAGAAATTTAAATCCTTATTTTGACATTTGTGAAGAATCAAGCTTCTCAATAAGTAAAAAATTAGATTTGGTAAATGTAGAAAGCTCAGATACAGCAACTTCATTCAGTCTTTCTGAATCTACTTTCAACAATAGTTTATCAACTTCTGGTAACACTGACACGCTTCTAAATGATAGCAAATCATTTGAGACGAAAGATGTCTCTAAATCGTCACTTTATATGTCAGTTAATGTAAATGATGCTATGACGATTTCTTGGCCTAACATCTACAAACATAAAGGCCACGGAATATAGTACGTAATAAAATATTTTCTCTTAAAAACATTTTTGTAATAATTTTTTTTAAAAAAACTTTTAGTTATAACAGAAATAAATGCATTGAAGATTTTGAAAATCTTAGAATGAAATTTTGTGAACGATACATTGGTATGGATACTCAATCTACCTGTAATGTATGGTTTGCAAAACAAATGCCAGGAAGCGCAATAAAGCGAAATAATTTAAGACGCAGTTTTTGCCAGAGTCCAGGAAAAAGACTCAGTCATCTTGCCAAGAGACGAACAACATTTTCCAGTGCAAATTTGCAGCATTTATCAGAAAAAAATGACACAAAAAAGAAAAAACCTTTAATGATAAATTTAAGGTAATTATAAGAATTCATTTTATTAAATTGATATGAAAATGTTATTATGGTTTTAGAAACATGTTACCTCGTAAAGGAAAAAGTCCTAGAGGAAAAAGTCCAAGAGGTAAAAGCCCACGAGTAAAAACTCCCAGAAGCTCACAAAAAAAGCGATCTCTTCGTAAATATATATCAGAAGGAGGGATGAGACCTAAGGTTGATAATCTTAAAAGAGCTCTCTTCCAAAGTCCTTCAAGAGACAAACCTGGTCCAAGTAAAATTGTACATCATTCAAACGATTCACAGAAATGCAAACGAGTTCTTTTTACCCCTCAAAAACGAGAAAGCGAATCGTTAAATAATAGGAATAATGAAGAATCAAGAAAAAGAAAAAGTGAAGAGGAATTAAACAACCCCAGAAATAAATTAGCTAAAAGCTTATCATTCGATTGTTCAAGAAATATTGATAAATCTTCAAACGGAAAAGTTTTTGAAAGACATTCCACAAGCAGTGCATTAGTGAAATCAGGAGTATCAAATTATGGAAAATGTGAAATGAGCGACACAAACAGAAAAGTGTGTAATTTATTAATTTTGTTCAAATATCCTATTTATATGTAACTATAAATTTTCATTTTAGAAATTATTATGGGCGGTTGCCGAGGCACTCAAAAACAATGGAATTGGCATGACACATCCAGAATTCAAACAATATGCAGCCAGCTTAGCTCGCTCCGTTAAAAAATATATGCCCGAATTAGAAAATAAAAGTATTCCAAGGAAACCAGGCAGTGTGAGTGAACGAATGCTAAAAATTGCAAAGCGTTCTGCACTTCTAATTGTTGAAGCTAATAAAGCAGTTTAATTTTTATAAAAATGATGTATGCTTTTAATATAGTATCTGTTACTACATTAAACTGTAGATTAATAAATAAAAATTTTAAATATATATATATAGTTTGAATAAGCCTTATTTTATTTCATTAGAATATAATATATATAGAATATTTTACAGCTTACATATATAATTAATTTTAACGGGACTGTTTTCAAACTTACTTTTTTCTTGTTTTTTCTTTTTAAAAAAAAAAACAATACATGTCTTTCAAAATAATTATTACACAGTATACAAATAACTTAAAAATATAAAAATGTATTTTAGTAAAAAATAATGACTATTCTACCCTTGCTATCATTTCATCGATTATTTTAGTTAATTCTTTATTTTCTTTAATTTTTTGTTCAACAGTTTCTTCTAAAGATTTACTCTTTAATTCTGATTTTCTTACCATTGCCTTTAATTTTACAGTATCAGCTTCATGTTGTTTTCTAATACTACTTAATTCCACATTTGCTCTGTAAACGATAACAAAATTTTATTATACAAGTTCAAAATGGTTTAGTAAAATTATCAGTAAAGAAAAAGAATTAATAAATGATCGTAACTTACTTATCTAATTGCGCTACCGCATGACTTTTAAGTTGATCGTATTTATTTTCAAGAGTTTTTATAGTTTGTTGATTTTCTGCTATACTTTCTCTTAATACAGCTTCATTGGTTTTATATGCAGCTACCACATTCTTTAATTTTTCATATTTTGAATGAACATCACTGAATGCAGCTTCTGTGTTGCTGAGATGTTGTTGCGCCATTTGAAGTTCTTCTTCGAGCCTTACTTTTTCTATTTGAAAACTGGTCTTTTCCTTTTCTCTTTCAGCAATTAACCTGCTGATTGATTTTTCGTACTCATCGACTACGACCCTAAAATAACATAGAATATAAAAATTTAAACAAATTTGATTACATTTATAAAAGTTAAAAATATTCTTACGTCATCTGTTCCTTGCATTTTGTTTCTTCTGCAAGCTGTGATTGTAATTTACTAATTTTGTTTGTAGATTCCTTATCACTTTCTTCCAACTTTGAATTTTTTTTTTCTAGTTCGCTATTTTTCAGTTTTAGTTTTTCAAGTTCCTCTTCTAACTGAATTACTGTAGACTTTACTACTTCCAAATCTTTTGCCATATTTTCATCAACTACAGGCGTTTCTTTAGTTTCTGATTTTTCTGCTGCTTCCTATGAAAAATAGATCATGTAAGAAAAGAAATTAACTTAAAAATAAAGAAAACATACTTTATATTGTTTTGGTTCAACTGCAACATTTTCTGTTGTAGTCAAAGGACTATAAAATAATAATCTATCAATAGCAGCTAAAGCAGGAGTTTTTTTGGGAGTCTTAAAGTCAGTGACTGGTGCTTCTTCAGTCTTAGTCATTTTCTCTTCCTCTTCTTCGTTCGTAGCAGGGATACTTTTTTGAGGCATTTGCGGCAACATACTTTGTCGGTTTGCCAATGGATCAAATCTCAAATAAAGTGAATCATTTCTAGCATTGCGATTCTTACTTGATGCATTAAGTTTATTTAAAAAATCAAAAGCTGAAGGATCTTGAAACACTAAATTAAAAAAGAATTTTAGCATTATAGGACTTTTTTTAAATAAATCTACTTACATTCACTAGTGGCTGGGAAAAATTGTTCAGTTTCTTGAATATTTTCAAAGGAAGACTCGATATCTTTTGCAACAGATAATGCTGCTTCTTCTAAATTATATTGCTCTGTGGAAACAAGCGTTGTACTCTGGGTTTGTGGAGTAAATTTTTCGTATTCAGGTTCTGCTGATACTATATCGTATGTAACTGTGGAATTCAAATTCACATTAGTTATTTTATTTTCATCATTATTTATGACTAAGGTTTCATTCAAGTTTTGTTTTGTTTTTTTCGGAGATTCGCTTTGAATATTATTTGTTTGATGAGATTCTGTACTTGAATTATTTAAGCTTACGATTGATTTAAAGGCATCAATATCAGAATTGAATTGTTGAGTTGTTTTTGAACCTGCATCAACAAATGTATTGATAGATTCAACAGTTTTGAAACTGTTATTCTCTTCAATTAAATGATCATGCTCTATGTTTGATAATTGAGATTCATTCGGACATTTAGCCTCTTCTAATTTTTCATTACTATTTTCTGATTCAAATGTTTTATTCAAGGCAACAGAATTATTTAAATTATTCTTGGTTTCCTTGTCAATATTTGTAATTTCAATGTGATCTTTCTGAATATCACTTTTATTTAAAGGAGTTATTTCTTCTAATGATCCACAAGTTTTTTCATTTTCCTTGAAAATCTTTTCTTGGTTTTCGACTTCTATTTTTAATTCACTTTTGTTCGGAGAAATCACAACTGTATCGTTATTTACGAACGACTTTTCTTTTTCACTTACAAGTATTGGTTGGGTTTCTGAATTTTCTTTGATTTCACTTTCAAGTGTCTTATTAACTGCACTGCAATTTAACGTAACATTTTCTTCCTCAAATACAGTAACATTTTCTTCGATTTTGCTTTTGTTTAAATTTGTATTCACCGCACTGCAAATTACTGGAACATTTTCTGATTCAATTACAGATACAGGTTCAGTTTCTAAATTTTCTTTGATGTTATTTTTATTTAGTGATGTTTCAAATCCACTAGAATTGTTTAGTACCTCTTCTTGATCACTTACAGTTTTTGGTTGTTCTTTTTCAATGTCACTTTTGTTTAATGTTGTATTCACCGCACTGCAAATTACTGGAACAATTTCTGATTCAATTACAGTTTCAGGTTGAGTTTCTAAATTTTCTTTGATTTTGTTTTTATTTAGTGATGTTTCAAATGCACTAGAATTATTTAGTACCTCTTCTTGATCACTTACAGTTTTTGGTTGGTCTTTTTCAATGTCACTTTTATTTAGAGACGTTTCAGTTGTGTTACAATCAGCTTGCAATTCATTTTCAAAATTATTAGTTTTATTTGGTGTTTTGATTGCTTCTTTTATTTCACTTGAATTCAGTGAAAAAGTTCCATTTAAGTGACAATTATCTTCTAGTTTTTTGCTACTATTTGATATACTTTCCTCAAATTCACTTTTATTTGATAGATTAAGACCACTTAAATTCTTTGAATGATTAGCTACTTCAATAGCAGGACTTAAAGGCACTGTATCATCAAGGCCATGATCAAATTTTATTCCTTTGTGTTTCAGTATTTCATTTAGTGCTTTAGGCTTAAGGCTTTCATCGATTTGTGTATCATTTAATTTTTCAATAATAATTTCTTGTTCCGGATAAGGTGATTCTTTATCATTTTGTGTATTTTTAAATTCATTAGATTTATTTAATTGTTCTACAACGTTACTTGGGAAACTAGGTAACGGTAATACTTTGCAAGAACTTGTGATCGAAGAATCAAAAGTACTAGAAAATGCATCAGCAGTTTTTCCTAAAATAGTTTCATTTAAATCTGAACCATTTATTAAAATATCAACCTCTTCGCAAGGTGTTAGATTTTTTATAATATTTGACGGTACAGATAATTCACTTTTTGTAGGAGTAACGAGATTTTGTTTTCCTAAAATTTGCTCCTCCAAAGTTACGAATGGTATCAGAGTTTGATTTTTAGGGGTGTCTAACTTTTGAGACTCCTAAAAAATTAAATAATTTTTATAAATATTGTTTTCCAATTTTTATACACGCTATACTGTCAGATTAGTAGCATCCTAAATGATGAAACTTTGCTTTTTAATAAAAATTAATGCATAAACAAAAAACAATGTTTATAAATTTACAAGAATGAATCAAATTTAAATTCGAATACAGTAACAGTTGAGCATGTAAAAAGGAAATAATATTTTTATGAAATACAAAATAGATATACCTTAATGCTTAATGATTCATCATTTTCAGTACCATCAGCAATTATACTTTCATTAGCTGAGGTGAATGTTTGATCTTGACTCAAATCCTGGCTACAGGGAGTCTCTGGCCTAAGTAGATCAAATTCTTGAAAATTATCAGGCTCAGCCTCGTCCGCAAGAGTATTGTTTCCAAGATTGATACCAGCACAAGCAGCAATTAGATCGTCAAAACCTGGAATATCTGCATTTGTATAAGAACGATCCGAGGCTTTTTCAGGACTGTCTGGCGAAGAAGGTGAATCAACACATATACCGCTGCTACACTTGGAACTTAAGCTTCCAACCAAGCTTTGAAAACTACTTGCTGATGAAAGACTACTCGGGCATTCCCCATATTCACTTTTTGATAATCGAGAACTTATTGACTCCTCTGAACGCTCTTGTTGACTAGGAAATGCATCACTAGCACTCTGTAAAAAGAAAATATTACAATTATTTTTCAATTGATTTCTTTTCTTTTCATTATTACCATTATTTTAGCGTTTTATCAAATATTAATAATTTAATGAATAACTTAATAATTTTTGTTAAAATTAAAAATTATGTAAGTAATTGAATTTAGGTATAATACGTAAAAAAAAAAAAATATGTAGGCCAAAAAGCGAAAAAAGAGTAATAAAAAAAATAATAAGTATAGGTGGGTAGGTAGTATTAGATATAAATTTCAGTAAGTCAGCTCAAGTTCTCTTTCGCCATTCATTTATAAACTGATTTTCGCAATAATGACATTTTAGCCGCACACATTGGAAAAATATTTTATGCTATAAATTCCTCAGTAAACAAATAAAATTAAATAAAACATTTTTTAAATTTTAATATCCTTGAATAATTTGATATAAATTAGGAAATTTTTTCAAAATAAAGTCTAAAAAAATCGTCTCGAGGCCAAGTTTAAGACCTTTGCCAAGAAAATAAGAGTAAATAGATTTATTGCAGTAGGCAGTCAAAAAGGTTTCTATTTTTTTTAAATACTGATATCGATTGATTTTAATTAAATTTAATTCTAAAGCTCTTTGTTATTAATTATTCTACGCTTAAATATTTGTTCAAATTGCTTGAAAATTAAGCGAAATTCAAGCAGAGCAAAAAAAATTTCTCTATTCATTCACTTGAAGATAAGATTAATCATAGTTTATTTTTATCTTTTCGAAGCTTAAGCGCGAAACAAAACAACAAAAGCTTTTGTTTAGTTTATAAATGAAAATGAATATTTTTAATACCTTATCAATTGGCTCGTCAATTGGCGTATTGGTAGGAAAAGGTGGGGTTGAAGCGGGTCTTTTTTTCAAAAGTCTATTTATGTACTCCATAATGACGATTTTAATAAGCAATTAAAATCAATTCATTTTCTATTAAGTTGATTAAGAGCACTAACTAATAACTGACTGATTTTTTTTTATTTTTGCGATATACTATTAAACTAAACTTTTAAATTTATTGCGCAAACGCCCCCGGATTTCTTTTGAACGACAAAAAAAAAAGCACAAATTGTATGTACCGGCGCAACAAATGTCAAGCTTTAAAATGAAAAAGAATTTTGCATATTTATTAAATAACTGTTGAATAGAAATACAGGTTTTGAAATTTTATACCAATAGATTTACAGCAAAAATGATATTATATTGCAAAATGCACCGTTACTTACACGCATTAATTTTTTTATGTATCTAATCAAGTTTGTATTGATATAATATGCATACAGTGGGTGAGAAATGTTAGCTAAAAAAATACTAGAAATTTTCATTTTAAATCATCATCTTCAAAAAATACTTTGCATGAAAGAAAAACTTTTGACATAAGTTTATGAAATTATACCTGGAAAATTACTCACAACTCAACCATTAAAGACACCTATACTCATTTGTCTTTCATAAAACTTTTAGCAAGCCACTAAGAGAACCACTTATTAAAAACTTTGTTTATTCAATGAACAATTAAGTAGCTCAAATAATTCATTTGAGTTAATTTGTTTTATTTTTGCTTAAATATCAGTTTAAATGACTGCCACACATTAAACTGTCAACATAAAAATTGATCAAAATAAATTCGAATCGATTGCTTTGGTAGGCGAGGCATTTTGGTATCAGATTCCCAATAAATAATACCATTCAAGTAAAATTATCATACTTGAAAAACAAATGAGAAATTTAATGAACTAGAAAATTTGAAAGAATCGAATACCGTTCACAAGTTAACTAATCAACAATATCATTACTTAGGCAGGCAGAATATAAAAATTAACGTACCTTGCAACAATTAAAATGCGTTCCCGTAACAAAAATTTGAACCAAATGAATTTTTTTAACGATATTACCCATATTCTCAGAAAAACAATTTTTCCATGTTTTAAAGGACTTTGTATCAACGAACAGAATCAATATATTAAGAAACTGCTAAGAGAAAAGAAGACTGACTTTGAGGACAATAATGTAAGCTATAAAAGATATTCTTCATCATCATCCGAAAATAATCCAAAAAATAAAGGGAAAAAATAAATCTTAACATGGAAAAAGCTTTTAACCGGAAGCTTATTATATCTGGAGTAGTGGGGACATGGAGACAGTTGCTTTATGAAATATAAATAGAGCCCTAAAATTACCATGAAGCTTTCTGATGCTTTTTTTCTGAATAAACGATGTTTTAATAAAGTGCTCGATAAAGTGTAAAAAAAGGCATTTTCTTAATGTTTAACTAAACAAGAGGAAACTGCAATGAACTGTTAAAGCTGACATTTATTGATTATTTAATAATGTTATACCAATATTGGATGATAATTAATTTGTAATTAATTTAGCATAGGCAAAATTTTTAAAAATTGTAAAACTTCAATGAAACAGTGATAAAATAAAGAGGTTGGATATTGAGTTAAATGAACCCTGGTGCAAACAAATGCATTAAATACACACAGCAATACAATCCAAAAAATAAGCGAATTTCCAGCTAATATGTATAATTTAAGGGCGCCATTCACTGGTCATAACTGTCGTTCTCCGTCTGGGTCAATTTTTAGACCTTTAAAATCTAGATTTTTCGAAAACAGAACCATAAATAAATTTTGCGGAAAAATTTAATTCCGGATTCGTAAAATTAGAATAAATTAAAATTTAGAATAAGAGAATTTTCGGCATTTATTTTATGAAACATTGTATTTCATGGTAAACTATTGTTTTTTACAAATAATAACTTCTGACATTTTATCAAATTTGCACTGATTTTTAAGAATTTCGATTTATCTATACAATTCTTCTAGTTTTGATTATTCTGCATTAAAAGTTCGTATACTTAATTTTCGGGATTTGGAAAACTGCCCCGAATAGACAACCACAATTATGACCAGTATATGACAACCTAATTTAAAAAACCAAAATTTAATTAAAAACAGATTCAAGAGTTAATATCCTTCATAAAGTTAAGTCATAGACCAAATATGGGTATACACTGTCTTGACTAACTACAATGCCATTCACTGATACAAAGTTAAATATTGTTTGTATAAACCGCACATGACTGGATAACCCCATTTAAAAAGATTTAATTAAAAACAAACAATAATATTTCAAGCTTAATTTTTTAATCATTTCGAATGTACTTTAATTTTAATGACTTTGTATTTATTATTTAACTTTTTTTTAAGATGATAGTAATCTTTCATAAAAATCAAGATCTGTTAAAAAAAAAATTAATTAAACCCAAAAAATTTCTAAATAAAAAAATTAAAAAGCTAAAATGAAAGTTTGAATGAATCTCATAAACGCAAGCGTAAACGTATGACTGTAGCGAAAACTGTGGGTTATGACCCGTTATGACCTTTTGTTTTGCAGCCATACATTTATGAAATTTCGGCTATAAACAAAAAAAACTGTAAGATTGTATAGCCCTCATTTAAAAAAATCTTTTTGTTTAAACAATAATTCCATTAGAATATCCAAAATTTGACGAATGTTTTTTTTTTATTTTTTTTTTTTAATTGTAAAGCTCAAGACTCAGAATATAATATTAAGATTAGATAAAGTTTAGGTATTATGAAAAATCATTCAATTTTTTATCTTTAAAAACTAAGAAATCAAACAAAAATTTAGATTAAAAAAAAAATTATTTATATTATTAAATATAACTGCACCTTTCTGCTTAAATCAACTATCTACTATACTTCGATAAAAAAATAATAATAACAATTAAGAATATACTGTGGTTACTATTATTATGATCTTATCTCAAGCACAACCGTGAGACAAAGCAAACTCGACAATAAAAAACTAAACCACGAAACATAAATTATAGACGTAAAAATGATTTATAAAAATGACTAAATTATTAATAAAAAATAATTTAACCTAAAAAAACAATATTTTTTTTAATGCTTTCAACATGATTTATTCTACCAATTTAAATAATTTAAATAAAAAATGCTTTTATTGAAATTGGTAGATATAAATACTATATTAAACACCAAAAGCCATGAAATATTAAAAAAGGCAATTATAGGTATACCTTTATGCATTAATAATTTTTAAATTAAATTAATCAATAAATAGAGCTTTCAAATACACAAGAACGGCACTGGAATTTAATCCTTGCGTGGTTATTTTAACATTAAAATTATTTTCACATTTAATTAATTAACCGCAATAAAATGTTATTTGATATCATACCTATTATATTTTCAATCAAAGTCAATCCTTTTTAATAACTTAGGAAGGTGCTTCCTAACCCCTACGCGCTTGTTAAATCCTTGACAAAAGTACCTTATCAGTCAATAAACTTGTGTAAATTCACCTTTCCTGACTTTATAACTCTTTTTATTACAATAAAAAAAACGAAAGACGATGCTATGGAGAATCAAAAAGACTATAATAAAACAGGGACGCACAAGGAGTTTTAAGTGTTCACGTCATCACGAAATCTTAATTTTTTTATTTACAAAAAATTCATAAAAATCTAAAAATATTAGACCTATACCTATTTTTAAATCAATCCTCACCTTTTGCACAAATTCTGTCTTTTTTTGTTCTTATGGGTTTTCCTGTTAATCAGGCTTTATTTTCTATTTTTAACGCACTGATAATTCTACGACACTTTTTCATTTAGATGAAATTGGATTTAAACTTTTTTTTGGTAACTTTTAAAATAAGAAATCAAACACAGACATAAATAAAATAAAAAAATATAAATTTCTCTTAAAACAGCAGTACTTTGTGTTGAATTTTACGTCAGCTACGTTTTTTTATCAAAAAATAAAAAAAAAATAATGCTTGGGCCGGAACGCGCGTGCTCTTGCGCCTTATTTTATCACATTATAAAGTACATATATAGAAGTAAGAGAAACAGGATCGGCAAAATAATATTTGCAAAGATGGATAAGAAAGAGAAAGAGCGATGTAGACTTTCTGTCTCTCTTGTCTACAGAAATCGCCTACAATTTTTTAGAAAATAAGACAATGAAAAGTTACCGGATAATATTATGTTTAAGTTTGCATAAATAAAATATACAATAAGGCGTTTTATCTTTATAACAGAAATTGCATCTAACTATATTACTCATCTAAATTACTTGAATTGTAACAAAATGTTGAACAATAATAAATAACATTAAATTAAATAACATTAAAATAAATAACGTTAAATTAAATAACGTTAAATTAATTTCAATCTAATAATTTTTATTAAATTATTTAGCAACAATGTTAAAATTTGCAAACTTGTAGTATGAAAAAATTCACTGTCAAATGTATTGAATTGAATGCTGTTTGAATTTTCAAGCGTTACAATTGAATATGGAAAAATATCCAAGTTACTAATTAAGTTTTCAAAAAAATTGTTTGAATATTTAAATAAATGCTTCAAAAATGTAAATACTCAAAAATTCAACAAATTGAAAATTGAATCAAAAGTATTACTTATTCCCATTATACAGTCCCATAATTTACATTCTATATATTCTTATTTATAATAAAATTCATGTAAGGGATGCAGAAAACCTATGCCAAGCCCAGCCCGGATAATTTACAAAAGAATGGCTTCTAATAATGATTAGTAATTAGTATATAATGATATGAAATGTTTTTTAATTTTAAAAACTGTAGTTAGAAACTTGAATGCAAAAATCACCTCAAATATAGAATTATCTTTTCAAAATAACTTTGTTATTATATTGTATAAGCACAGTATACAAGCAAAGAATAAACATATTAACAGTATATATATATATATATATTCTTTTACAAATAAGAATATTATGAAATAATTATTAATTAAATTATATAATTGTTTCTGTACAAATAAGTATATTATAAAATTTGATTGTAAATAATTTAGACTAAAATTAAAAAATTTGGAGTTAACTCCAAAAGGATAAAACTATTTTTCCTGTAGATTGATAAATTATAAAGATATATTTAATCTTTTGCATCTCACCTTTCTTTTTGATATTTTTGTAGATATAGGATCATCTACAGTCGTCATTTTATACTTTGAAAAATAATTTAATTAAGTATATAATTATTTCTAAGCATACATTAATTCTTTCACAAAAAAAATTACACCAAAACAAAACACTTCATGCACTTTGTATTTATTTCATTGAATTTAATAATTATTCATGCCACTTCACTATTTTTAGTAATTTAAATTAATAAATTAATTAATAATTCTTTTAAAAAATAATAAACAATTGTTTACTTTTTAATACACGCGTTCTTTAACGGACGACACCATCAAAAATGCGGGTAACCGTTTTTCTCATATATTTTTAAAAACCTATCAAACACACAATCTACCAATCATATTAAAGTTCTCGGTCGGTATAAAAGGTTTCTACTCTAAATCTGCGAAATATTTTGAATTTAAATATGGTTAAAAAAAATTGCTAAATTATTTACTTTAATTTTTTTGGCGTTTATAAATTTAACACATTTATTGGAGTCAAAAAAATAATTTAAAAAAAAATAAGATTTAAATCGTCTATTAGAAGAAAATATACTCGAATTTGTAATTTTATATTATATATAACTTTATTGTGTCAATTGTTACAAATATTTACGACTTTTTATACAGAAAATCTGAATATCTATTTATTGTATCTTAAAAATAATCTTTTTTTTTTTATTTACATAAAACACATTCTCTCTAATATTTCGCATAACACTTGACTTATGCGTTAAAATAAGACGCATCTAAAAAATAAAGAAATACTATATATTCACATTGTCTCCTCCTTATCCATATAGTAAAAACAAGTTAAAAGTGCACTTGCATAAGGCACTTATTTATAATTTTACATATGTATATATAATTTTCAGTCCTTATGTAGACGAACGATAGACTTAAATTAATTATAAAATGCACCTTTTTATTTTACAGTCTAGTTCATCCAATCACAGACCTGCGCTAAATATATTAATTAAAATCTAATTTCTGACTGATTATATATTAATAAATACAGTTTTATCAAATTCAATTTATCATTTTCTAACTCCATAATTATTACGATATTTTACAAAAAAATAATGTATATAAATATAAATATTTTATAAAATAGTCATTTTCTTTTTTATACATTTTGATCATAGAATTATTTTTATATATATAAATATTTTAGCAAATAAACTAAGAAAAATTCAAATTCACACGACTTAATATAATTTTCATATTATGTGTATGGTTCTAACTGAGTAGGAAGTCTTGGTGGCGTTGGTGAATTTTTTTGACTACTTGAAGGTGGTGTTAAAATTCCACTTTGATCAGGACTACTTGCAGAATCAAGAATAGTTTCAAAATCTATACTTTCTGAAAATAAAAAGTCTTCCGTTTGACGTTGCTGGGCAGCCTCGAGCATTTCCAAGTCAACTACGTGAGTTTGAATTCTATGAGTTTCATCTGCTACTATATTAGGAACTGATGCTCTTAATCCAGAACATGTATTATTGTCTATAAGAGGTATATTTGTACGTAACATTTGTTGTGCTTTTTCTTCTACTACTACTTGAGCAAATGGATTTAACCACCTGACACAAGGTGCAAGTTGCTCCCATGATAACCTTGAAACTCTCAAGGCACATTCTCTACCCTGAAAATTTATTTTTTATATGAATACAAGGTAAATTTATTTAAAATTTAAGAATCCTATTAGTATTCTAAGTAAAGTACATACCTGAGTATGATATATAGCACCAGCTGCTAAATGGCTGTATGGAAACTTGAGGCTTCCTTCATCTAATGTGGCTAAATCTAATAGCTGTGATGCTTGAGAATACTGCAATCCACCATATTGGGGATAAATAAATGTATTTGGTTTTGACCAGTCTCCAGAATCTACTTGCATATACACATTTAACCAAGAAGGAATAGTAACTAATGACAAATTCCATCCAAGTCCTTTTAGTAAAATAAGTTCTTTTCCCAGAATTTCTTCTTCTGTACAAGCACCATCTGTGACATATGCAAATTCTGTTATCTTTGGTGGGTATATTTCTTCAACCTAAAAATTAAACAATAAATTTAAATTAATAATGTGTTAAAAACGTGTCGTAAAATGTGTTAAAACTAAGTCAGTTCTTAATTCAATATTATGTAACTGATAAGTTAGAAAGGTGTTAAATTAAAGAATCATTTTCAAAATATAAATTTAAAACTTTTAATTAAAAAAATTCATTCATTTTCTTACCTTAGCTGCAATAAACAAACATGTAATGCCGATAAGCTGAAGTTGGTTTTTTGGAACATTTGAATGTCTTGATAAGTATCTATCAATGTAATCCATGGCCAAATAATAAGTCTCTCTATGTAATTTATATACTTCACATACTTCAATAAGCCAGTCTAATAGTATAGCTCTCATTCTAGGTTGTAGTGTTGGATGTCTTTGGAACATTTGTGGATCCCTTTGTGTAATGGATTTTTGGTCATTCAGACACATAAGAGACCAAACCTGCCCTCCATCAGCCCATGGAAAAGATGGCAACGGAGGTTGCTTACTGTTAGAGCTGGATGCTGAAGGTGTTAGAAAACATGTGGATGTTCTTAACTCAGACCATGACCCAATTTCTTGTTGCTCTTTTAAAGGAGAAACAACCAAAGTTGGAACTATTGGACTTGAAATTGGACAATCATCTGAATAGTGGCTAGTGGAGGATGTTGATGCTGGTTTTTTAGATGGAAAAATGTTTTCCGTTTCCTCAAAGACTTCAGTGGCTCGCCTTTTTCGTTTTTGGGATCCCTTTCCACATTGACCACTAATTTTAGATTTTTTATCAGCCACACTGAAAAAGTTGTTTAATTAAAATTAAAAATGCTTTCAAGCGTTAAAAGTTTTTAAAGAATAAACAATTTGACAAAATAAACAAAAATAAAATTAAATAAATTTTTGTATTTTTATATAATTCATACTAAAAAAAAATAAAAAAGAAGCATATTATGCATTTTAAACTTGAAAAAATACAATAATATGTTTCTCATTATTTCAATATTTTTTAACATTTCTTTGAATTATCATTAATTTTGTTTTTACTTATCAAAAGAATAATAATTTGTGAATAGTAAAATTAAAAAAAAAAAAAAAAAATCTGCAAAAAAATAAAAAAAATTCATCAAAAAATTGCCTCCTGCCACGAGACTCGCCAACGCATCATATCGTTGCCTTAATAAACAAGGTTATAATTGCACGTGATAATTTTAAGAAATTTTCCGAAATCTCATAATGTTCAAGGATAAAATAGGAATATTTTTTTATATAATAATCAATTTTTAACCCTTTGAAAATAATTAAAAAACTTGTAGCTGCAAAAAAAGTAGCATACCTTGTCTCTGGCATTTTGATGACTTTTGAATCTTAATATCTTGTGATATATTGGACAGATTTTCTTGTATAAGGTATTAAAGTAATTCTGAATACTTAGAGAATCTATTCCTGGTGTCAATTTTCCAATCTGCCAATCTTCTGGACTATTTTAGGAAAAAAAGTGCGGGAGATATGCCCGCTCTTTTACTGTTTTCTTGTCGAGTTCACGAGCGCCACAATTACGCGCGATATCATATTCAGCCCTCTAAATATACCCGCGCATTTTTCTTTTATTAATAAAAAAATTTCTTTATTTTTCCGTCCAAATAACAGCTCGATTAGTCCTTCGGATTTTTCCTATGCCCGGAAAAACTTGGGCTTAAGAAATCCTGTGGAATTTCGAGTTGTTTGGACGGAGCGCGGGAGATAGGCGCGCGAAAATAAACACTCAATTACACCGACAGATATCTCTTCTTCTTGCACAAGCAGGGGGCAACAAACCCCGGGTAAGCGCCCTCTGTTATTAATTGATAACCTCGAAAAAATGTCAATTTTCCCGGCTTTTCTAAACAGAAAATCGGGAAAAACAGCCACGAAATATTTTTAACACTCAGTCTTTTATTATAAATTGATGCACTTATTCTATGCACAGCAAAGATAGAACACCAAATAGTTACGATCAACCCTTGGAAAATTCTTTGACGCGATCAAGTAAATTATAGAAATGTTTCTATATTTTTTGACACTGATGCACTATTTTTCCAAAGCTTTTTAGTAGTTTTGATGGAGCAACACAAAATAAAACTTGCACTTTAATAAAAAATTAATTTTTTTTAAGTATTTACTTTTAAAGTTAAGGCACTGTAAAAAATTCTTAAACAATTTTATTGTGTATATAGTTAAGGGTGTTTAACCCTTGCAAGATAACACAGCAAGTCCTGAAGATGCTTTCAGTTCGACAGCTGAGTAAGGAAGAATGAATTTCAGTTATAACAGTCAAGTGTTGGAGCAAAAGTGTGAGTTCCTTTTCTAATAATATTAATATTGTGCGGGAAAATACAGCGCGCGCTGGCAAGAAGTACATTCCCCTCCGTATTCAGCAGTGAGCATCGTCTACGGACAGACTCACACTACCGTATTAAAGTGGAGTGCCGTGTTGTATACAGAAAAATATAATAATAATAGCGGTGCAATTTTATTTCTCCTCTTGTCCCCTCTATACGGGGTTCCCTGATTGGCCCCGCTGACTGGCGGCACAGCTGGCGCTCAGCTGATTTTGCGATTGAAGAGCTACGAGGGCATGACACGAATGGTATGTGTACTCACATGTATGTATTACATACATAATATCCCAGGTCGGCGGGAATATAAACGCGCGTAAATATAGCGCGCGCGGGTCTTTTTACATGTTTACAGAGGTAAATAATGGTAAAAAAGAGGAAAAGGGGAAAAAGTCTATCTTTATTGCACTCTTCAAGTTGGATTTTAATTTCATTTTTAAGTATGTGTGTAAATGGGATTTTGGTTGACGGGGGATCGCGCCAGGTAAGCTCGATGTCTTGTCTAATGCCACGTACCAAAATTGCCAGCACACAAATATTTTAATACCGAAAGTAATTATATGCAAATTTATTTTGAATGCTCTAATTAATAAATTCTGAAATTAATAAAATAATAGTCCGAAAATATGCCTTTTACTTCAATGTTATGATCCCGATGCATAAATAAACAAACAAGCCATAAAGGTGCATCTGCTTGAATTCCATTGATTAAATTTAACCCAAAATACTCGTGTGCATAAAAAGCATTCCAAAATGCATTGAAAATCAGAGCATATGTCCAACATGCAATAATCGCATGAATGAAAAGGTCTTTTATTAATTTTTTATTGGTATAGGTGTGATACTGTGTTGTCACGTGCACAAATACAATAATACATTCGATTGATTTTAATATTTATTATATTATGCCCATTGTAATAATTTTATTTTAATTTAAGAAAGGAGATTCAAATTTATTTTTACTTAAAATTCCTTAAATAAAGCGTGTATGAAATGAATAGAAAGAAATGTAAAAATAGAAAAGACTGTAATTCATGTCGCCAAAAAAACATGTTTAAAAATTTTATGTTCCGATAGAAAACTCGTTTTCAATTGCAAAGACTTTAACACAGTTTGAGATCATACAATTATTATTGTTATCCTGCATATGTTTAAAATAATATTTTAGAAAATAAGAACAAATTTTAAGATACTTTTATTTTTTAGTTAAAATATACATGGAGAAATTGAAATAAAAATAATCTCGATAAAATTTATTTTTTCATTATAAATGATTATCAATTCAAAGATAATATTGTTTTTTTTTATTCATGAGAAACTTTAATTTTTGATAAAATGTAAAAAAGTAATAAGAAAAACCACAAAATTTTATAATTTGTAAAAAAGAGAGTTCGCATTTTATCTTATGCGTGTGGAATGTAGTTATGCCAGTATTCCACGTTTTCATGCAATACAATTAATTAATTATTTTTTTTTTAATTGATATTTAATGTTTAAAATCAAATGTGATAAATGGGTTAATGTCAAAGCATTAGAAATCATATCGGCTTATCTTTAAAGAACTTTAGTCTCTTTCGTCATTCCGCCATTGATACGAAAAAAGCGGCAAAAAATATGTGTACATGCGGCATTAATTTTGATTTTTAGCATATTTTTATTATTTTTTACGAATTCTTATTAATTTTATAAATTTTCTGAAAAATAAGAGTAACAAGTGCATATTTAATAAGCATGCCTTTGATTGTTATTATTATTTTTTAATATGTGGAACTCTCAGATCCCGCCATAAATTTTTCTTTGGTTACCTGCGGTAGGAATCTAATTGTTCCACAAATGGATAAAACTTGACAAAAAATTTTTCAAATAAATAAATTTTTTGAATTTTCAGAAAGATATTTAGTGCAAAAAATTTATTATTTAATTGATTATTTTAAAAAATGTTCCCTGAGTAAGAAATTTTTATTTCATTCTTTCTGGTGTAAATTCATCAATTTTAACAAAAAAATAATAATTTTTTTTTTTTAACAATGAAAGATTCAAAAATGTGATACTAAAATTTTCAGAAAATTTTATTCAAAAAATTATTAAATAATGAATTTTATGCTCTATAGTAGGCAGTAAAAACGAGCAAATCAAGAAATTCCATTGCTATTAAACCATATAAGGTATATTTTAGTTTAAATTAATATGGATTCTAAAATTTGAAAAATAATTATGTAAAACATCACCCCTGAGATCTTGTCATTACACTTTTATTTCAAATTATTTCAAAAATCTGTATCCTCCTAAGATAAGGTACTTATATGTTATTATTTTTAGTATCTTTTGTATTTTTCATCCAATTTAATATTTAGGGAGGAGCTCTCTCAATTTTTTACGTTTTCTTTTTGTTTTCCTCGATAAAATATAAAATTTTTAATCTTAAAATCTCGTATTTTTATTATTTTACAAAAAGAACCTATAAATCATTTACTTAAAATAAGCCTTTAAGAAAAAGATTTTGTTCGAAATTTTATTTTCTTATTATTTAAACTGTTATAGTCTTCTTTTAATCTTTAATGAATTTTAAGAGGTTTAAACAGATTTAATATTTAAAATAAATTACGTTGAAAGAATCTTTCTAGAACATTTTATTGAATTGTTATAGAAAGGCTATTATATAATAATTTTATGGGTCCAATTTTTAAATTTTTAATAAAAATGTTTTAAAATACACGATCTTATAGGTTTTTAAAATTTATAAGTTTTTCAAAAGTTATTATTTTTAAACGTGGACTGAAAAAGTCATCATTTGATTCAAATTTACCCGCCTACTATCAAAAACATACAATGTATATTTACTGATGTTAACATAGTTGGGCCGGTTGTCAAAATAAGATAAATAAAATATTATCTGAACTTCAATTATAGAAATAATGAAACTATAAGCAACTAAATTTTTTTAGCAATATCAAATCATGAATTTGTTCTATATTCATCAAAGTCGCTAAAAAATATAACAATAATTTGACATACAACTAAAGCCTGGTAGTTATTTTAAAAATTTCTTTAAATTTACTACTATTAATAATGGGTGTTTACCAAAAAAATAATATCCCGAAAATTATAGCCACCTAAGTACTGCCACCAAATATATAGGATTTTTATGAACCAAATTTTTTTTCCAGAAATCTTGTAAAAAAATAACATGAAACTAATAGAATTTTTGGGATCTAAGCCAATTCGGGCCAATACTTCTGGTACCCGGTTTTTTGTCAAGAGATGAAAATGGGAAATCCGGGAAATCCCAAGTAAATTTCGGATTCTTTTGGAACAAAGAACTTTTGAAATTTCACGCATTAAAAAAAATTATTGTACAAAAAATTTTTTTTTGGTTCAGTCGTTTCTTTGAATTAACAAATTAAAAGTATGATAATTTTTAGTTATGTTTTATGGAACGCCATTAACTGGGCAGTTTTCAGAACCTCGAAAATCAACTGTAAGAATTTTTTGATGCAGAATAATAAAAACTAAAAGGGGTGAAAAACAGTAAAATCAGAATTCCTAAAAATCAGTGCAAATTTGATAAAATACCGGAGGTTATTGGTAAAAAAACAAAATTTACCATATGAAATACAAGGTTTCATAGGTATAAATAAATAATTGCGTAAATTCTTTCATTTTAAATTCGGATGTATTCTAATTTTAATTTTTCCGCAAAATTCATTTATGGGTCTGTTTTCGAAAAATCTAGATTTCAAGGTTCTGAGAATTGACCCAGATAGACAAAAGCGGCCGTTTTATGTATAGATACAGACATGGTTTTACCTTGGGGTATGCAGTTACCCGAAATTTTGTCCTTTTTTGTCGAAGCAGATTTCGTATAAAGCCCGAAACGTCTCGGAAAAGGTCTACAGTTAGAGTTTTGAATCGAAAGATTCCTTGGCTATACGAAAACTAACCTAACTCGAAGCAAAAAACCCGAATTCACGGGTACCCAACCCGAGATTTGGGTAACCGTACATCCCTACGTTTACAACGGTAAAAAGTAAACTTATAAATTATATATATTTAGTGCAAAAATATTGGCAATGAAAAGATTCAGGAAAAGATTTTAGTTTTTTTGAAATAGCATTTTTTCAGTGTAGTTTTTGAAATAACATCTTTTTTAATTGATTTCTTAATTCCTAAACAATGATAAAAAAAAGCACAAAAATCAAAATAAAAATTTCATACTATTCATCCACCTGTGATCCACTTGTTTGTTATAAGAAAGGCGCGCGTAAAAAGTATTGTATGTTATGTATACTTTACATCTTTATACTTGTATATTTATTTAAGTAGTAAATATCAATGTTTGTAGACGTAAAAAAAGAGTATGAGTACGCGCATCATCCGGCGCAAGTGTATATTCCCGCCTATACTAAAATTAATGTTTTAAGAAACGTAATAAATAAATTTTATTTAAAAATATTTTAATATTTAGATTAAGATAGATTTAAATTAATTTACTAATTGTTTTTGGTTCCTCATACAGGAGTGCTTCAACATTTTTTCCACCGAAAAAACAACAAACACCAAATTTTTTTTCTTTTTGGATGTAGTATGTATACCTAATTTTTTTCTATGGGATTAATAGCTTTAGAAACATCGTTTTTACTGATTTTTTGGATCTGATACTTTACTTTTTTGAAAACTTTTTTTGCATTTAAAAGTAAAATTTTTTTTTTCATATTTAATAGCCAATTTTTTTCTAATTAAAGTATACTAATATCTAGAAATATCGTTTTTACTTTATATCTCGAATCTGATAATTAATTTTAACATGGAACATGTTTATAGGGAGGGGGTACTTCAGAACTTGAAAATTAAGGGGGGGGGGTGTCAAATTTGTCCTATTTAACGGGGGTGGTCATATTCGTACTATTTAAGGGGGTAGTCAAATTTGTCTTATTTAAGGGGGGGGGGTCAAATGAAACTTAGAATATTTAGGAGACTTTGAAAAATCTGAGCTTAAGGACTTAATACAGGTTTATGGACTTAAAATAATATCGATTTAGGGACTTGGAATAATATCGATTAAGGGACTTAGAATAATTCAGGTTTAGGGAATCAAAATAGTTTGGGTTTTAGAATCTTAACAGAAGGTGATAATTACAAATTAGAAAATTAAAAAACTGAATTGTAATGTTGAGTAACATTTGTATTATACCTAGTCCTCAGCTGGAAGTAAACATGTTCCATGCATTTAGGTTGGTTTACACAAACTGGTTATAAGTTTTTTTAATATTTTTTTAAAAGTTTTTTCACCAAAAAATACAAAAAACCCCAATTTTTTTTTTTCTTATTTTTGGACATATAGTAACTTATTTTTTATATGAAAGTATTAGTTTTTGAAATATATAGTTTTAACAGCAATATATTTTGGATCATTTATTCTTCAATTTAAAAATAGTAAAAAAATTTTCATTTTTGATATAGCCGGTGTAAAATGTCTTTTAGATATGTGTCTAGCAGACATAATTATCATTTAAAAGAAGATTATTTACTGGTATAGAAAAACCTTCTGTTTTTTATTTACAATTTATTTTATTTCTTTATTTATTTTATCCAGCATAATACAATAAATTATTATAAGTAATGCATAACATAAATACATGAAATTCATGTACCACCCGTGTACCCAAAGAGATCATAGATCTGTGCATGGGACTGGTTGAACTTAAAATTTACGATAGATTACGTATAATTATATTTCTGTTATAAACACTGTAAAAAGTAACTTTCTTATATTTACAAAAAATTTAGAGCATTTTCGAAAAATTAGTAAATTTTCGAAAAAATTTGTAAATATTCGAAAAAAATCGTATATGAGCAATTATTTTAAAAGTGCTACTTAATTTGAGCCTGGAATCGTAATTTTTTTTTTTGAGGGCACATCGATATGACCCGTGTTTTCAGATAGTTTGAACCTTCAGAAAACCGAAAAAAATCGTGAACAAGAAATCGGCGATAGGTGCCAAAAAGATTTTTTCACTTATATGTCAAAAACCTTGTTTTTCGTATCTGAGCTACCCTAAATTTTTAAAATAACTTTTTAGGTAAATAAAATTTTAAAAAATAGATAAGAAAATCTGATTGCCAGGGAAAAACCACTCCAGAAGAAAAAAAAACTTTTCTTTTTACGATGAAATTTAGCCAAGTTATCGTCAATTTAAGATTTTGCTTAAATTTGTCTTAAAAAAGATTGAAATTTTATTGAAAAAAGCCTGTTTCTAAACTTTAAATATGCATTAATCGCTTGATTTTTATCGTAAAATAATAATTTTTTTTTTTAAATCGATTAATTTTTCCCTGGAAATTCATTTCTTTAATAAAAAATCATTGTTATTGACCAAATTTCAATTTTTAGATCAAAAACTGGGTTAAGTAAATCTTGCTACTTACAGTTTTCAAAGGCTTTTGACCTAAAAATTGAAATTTGGTCAATAAAAATGATTTTTTTCTTAAAGAAATGAATTGCCAGGAAAAAATTAATCGATTTAAAAAAAAAAAATTATTATTTTACGATGAAAATCAAGCGAGTAATGCATGTTTAAAGTTCAGAAACAGGCTTTTTTCAATAAAATTTCAATCTTTTTTAAGCCGAATTTGAGCAAAATCTTAAATTGACGATAACTTGGCTAAATTTCATCGTAAAAAGATAAGTTTTTTTTTCTTCTGGAGTGGTTTTTCCCTGGCAATCAGATTTTCTTATCTATTTTTTAAAATTTTATTTACCTAAAAAGTTATTTTGAAAAGCTGGGGTAGCTCTGATACGAAAAACAGGGTTTCTGACATAAAAGTGAAAAAATCTTTTTGGCACCTATCGCCGATTTCTTGTTCACGATTTTTTTCGATTTTCTGAAGGTTCAATCTATCTAAAAACGTGGGTCATATAGATGTGCCCTCAAAAAAAAAAATTACGATTCCAGGCTCAAATTAAGTAGCACTTTTAAAATAATTGCTCATATATTTACTAAATTTAGATAATTAACAAAAAATTCGAGTATTCTCGATTTTTTTTTGTGAATTCACAAGAAAAATTGATAATTTACCATTTTTTTTCGAAAATTTACAAAAAATAGTTGTAAATTTACGAAAAATAGTTGTGAATTTACAATTTTTTTCGTAAAATCACCAAAAAATATAACCGGTTTGTGTAACTACACAACCAACGAGCATGGAACATGTTCATTTATAACATTGATAATAAAGTATTTATTGTGTTCATAATATAAATATTTATATGCAAATATTTATATTTAGATTTTTATTATAGAAATCATGCTGCTTAGAAATCAAAATGAACCAAATTAATTAAATTTTCAAATTATTATAGTTTTTTAAATAATATGAATTTATTTTTTATTAATTTTTACAATGAATTCTTAAAAATTCTGCACCAATGGTCCCTAGGTACTTCTGCACCAAAAGTCCCTGAATCGAAAATATTCTAAGTCCATTTGACCCCCCCCTGCCAAGCCGGACTTTTTCAAATACCCCATCCAATGAACATGTTCCATGTTAAAATGGAGAATTCTCGAATTTTTCGATAATGTACTAAATTTAGTAAATTTACGATTTTTATCGAATACCTCGTCAAATATTAACAAAATTTTTTGAAAATCTACTAATTTTTTAATTAGGCCTTAATTCCATAATGGTTGTGAAATATAATCTAAATGATCTAAAACTTTCAACACTTTCAAAATTTATTTTTACTTCAATTTTTTTATATATCAACTACTCAACTAACTAACTAACCTCAAAAATAATAGAAACATAATATAAACAATAAAACAATTAATTTTAACCTATTAACAATGAAATTTGTATGGATAGGATATTTACCATTTAATAATTTTATTTATTACTTATTATATTATTAAAATAACTGATGCTTTCTTATGAATTTATTTGGACATTTTATTTTGTTTCATCCATTTGCATTAAAAAAATTTATAACCGGTTTGTGTAACTACACAACCAACGAGCATGGAACATGTTCACTCGCATAGCGATAATAAATCCAAAAATCGAAATCACAATAAATCCTGAAATTTAAATTATCCTAAATCCATAATCTTAAAGTATTTTAAGTTCTTGTACTTATCAAGGCCTGATCAGGCCCTGACTCCCACTTCAAATTATTCGAAGTCCCTAAATTGAAAATATTTCTAAGCCCCCCTTTAAAAAACGTTACTTTTTTATCCCACCCCTAAAAACCTCAATTTTTCAACTCCCCCCCCCCTAATAACGTCAATACACGGTGATCCCGAGCGGGACGTAAATTTTATTTTATTAGGCGCATCGCTATTTGTTGATGCTTGTAACCTTAGCTGCGATTGGTTGACTAATAAACAAACAATACATCCCGCTCTGGATCGACCTGTATTTCACCCCCCCCCCCCTGCCGAACCAAACTTTTTCAAATACCCCATCCAATGAACATGTTCCATGTTAAAATAATGTATTCCTTCCATGTATTATACTTATAATATAATAAATACTTTACGAATAAAAAATTAATTTTTTTTAAATAATTTTTACAAATCTGTTTCTTATTAAACTTTTAATGGTTGTACTATATGACATTAAAACCACGTTGAAAGATTCTTGATCCTGAGTGAAACTAATAAAAATATTAACAAATAAAATCAAATATCCTTCCTAATAAACATTTTCCATTTTAACAAAATTACAATATATATTTAACAACCCAAACGTGTAATTGACCAATTCAAGAAATAGTTAAGCTCAAAAAATAGTAAAAAATTTGACCAATTCATAGTCCATTTCACCCCCCCCCCTGAAAACGTCACTTTTTCACCCCCTCCCCCTAAAAACGTCAATTTTTCTACCACCCCCCTGCAGAGCCAAACTTTTTCAAATACCCCATCCAATGAACACATTCCATGTTAATATCGGTTATTTTATACAAATAAGATGCATTTTTAACAACAAATTTTTCACTTTTATGTGATTTATTATTTTTCAAATAATAATAATAAGAAACAAAGTAATATAACCCTATATATATACTTTTTTTGGAATATTAATTTTCAAATAATGAAAAAAACATGTAATTTTAACTTTTACCAAAAAAAAAATAATTTAAATTTAGGTTATACATTTATTTTTTCTGCAATAAATAAACATTACTAATACTTTAATATTATTAAAATTAAATATTTTTTGTTAATTTTCGAAAAAAAATTGTAAATAATCAATTTTTCTTGTGAATTTAAAAAAAAATCGGAAATACTCAAATTTTTAATTAATATACTAAATTTAGTAAATTTACGATTTTTTTCGAAAAATTAATAATTTTTCTAAAATATTCTATTTTTTTTGTGAATCTAAGAAAGTTACTTTTTACAGTGAATGTACAACAATGTACATAGAAACAACACCTTCTTAGAATAGGATAACTCTTAAAAAAAAGGGAGGGGAATAGAATTTAAGCTTTCCTACGGTATTTTTTATCTGATTTAATTGATTGCTTGAATATTCAAGTAATTCAAGCAATTTTCAAGCAGCTTGCTTGAATTTTCAAGCATTTACTTGAATATACAAGCAAATGCTTGAAAATTAAAGCAAATTGCTTGAAAATTATTATATTTCACTACATTTGATACACCAAATTACAACAAATGGTTATGGATCAGTTTATTATGTTGAAACACATGCCAAACAATCTCAGTTCATAACAATGGGCCTTCAGGGTCTACAACCATTGGGTATTTATTCACTCATCATTATTGAATAGGGTTTTTTGGTAATCTACAACCTTGCAAGTTATTCAAAGAAGTTACACTTCTGTTTAGTCCCAATATCAAAATTACTATAAAGCCCCAAATTTAATTTATTCTTGGTCCCTAAATTAAAATTATTTTATTTTTTTGACCCCCACTCTACTTTTTTTGGCTACCTTTTTCAAATACCCCTCCCTATAAACATTTTCCACATTAAATGACTTGATTAAAATGACTGTAGGTAAAAATTCTTATGTAAAAAATTATCTTTTAGATTTCTATATTTTTTGATGTCATTGATTTTTATTTTTTTTTTTATTTTTTTTTTTAAATTTAATTTTTTGTTAAAATGCAACATGTTTATAGGAAGGGGTATTTGAAAAAAGACCCAAATTCAGAGGGGGTGGGGTAGTGAAAATGGATAGACAAAATTGTCGTTTTAAGGAAGAGGGGGGGGGGGTAAAATGGACTTAGAATATTTTATCATTCTAAGAACAGAATAATTTTGATTTAGATATGCTTAGAATACTTAGAATAACTCTTTTAATTTGACAAAAAAATTGTTTATTAATAAATTAATAAATATACTATAAAAATCATAAATTTACAATATTTTAAAAAAGTTGTCACATATCAAATTTTTGTATCCCAAGTTTGCGAAAAATACCCGCACGTTTACGAAAAATATTTATGAATTCACAAAAAAATTGGAAACTTTCGATTTTTTTTAAAATTTATTAAAAATTATAGTAAAATTATAATTTTTTTTAAAACTTACTAATTTTTTCGAAAATTTTCTAATTTTTTGGCAAATTAAGAATTTCTTTTGTTAATTTAAGAAAGTTACTTTTAAAAGCTTGGACTTTGAATACTTTCAATTTAGGGACTTAAAATAATTTCGGTTTTAGGATCCTAAGTCGACTTATAATAATTAGAGAATATAAGTTAAAACTGTTATAAGTCATCATGTTCCATGCCCGTTGGTTGTGTTAACACACAAACAAATTATACTTTTTTTGATATGCATTACATCGCTAGTTTTGCAAAGAAAACAATTTTTAAATATTTAATAAATTTTATATTAATAAATTCGCTTCTAACCAGCGGAACCCCAAAATTCGTAGTAAGTGCCAACTCAAATGTACTAACTATTTTTTTTTAATGAGGCCTATATGAAGAGGAGCCCAATTTAAGGATCTTGCACTCTCAGAAAACGCATGGGATTCGAAAATTTGTGACCAAAAAAACTTGTATTAAAGAAAATAACGATATGGTTGGTATAACATTAACTCATTCCTCCGCATTTTGAGATACCGTGTTTTAACATATTCTAATATGATTATCTCGTTACTGACTTTGTGCTTTGTGCACAAAAGCTTTGTGCCCGTGAAAATTTTTTTCAGTTTGAATTCAACTAACTTTTCCCGAAATTTTAGAAAATTTTGCCGAAATCCAATTTCAATAAGAAAATGGTTGGGTTCTTTCACCTATCGTCTATAGTTGAAAATAGTTTTTGAGTTTCGTTCAAAGCACAGAATTAGTAAAATAGAAAATCATGCTTAAAAATTTCGAAACATTTTTCGAAAAAAAAGTTCCTGTTTCAAAACCTTTGAATCTATAGAACGTTAAAAATTTATTTATGATATGTCATATTTTAACAAACTAACTCGAAATTGGATTTTTCTTCCTCATCTTGAGGAACCGCAGTATTAAGAATTTGATATAGGGTTTTTCTGTTTACTATTATAATGTGCTCGATTCTACAAAGTGATGCTATTTGTAAAAATTAAGTTATATTTAAATAATACACGGTAGAGCTGCTTTGGTTGAATATTCAACCAATTGGTTGAATTTCGCAGTTTTTGGTTGAATTTTCAACCACTTGGTTGAATATTAAACCAAAAATTGCGATATTCAACCAAAAACTGCGATATTCAACCAAACACTGCGAAATTCAACCAATTGGTTGAATATTCACCCAATTGGTTTAATTTTCAACCAAAAGCTAAAATACAAAATATAAAACCGATGTTTTTATATAGTACAGGGTAAGAAATGATCAGGGCATCCATTAAAAGTGAATGAATTTTATTATATTATTGTAATTAGTAATTTTTTATGTACTTCTTCTTTTGGCTTTGAAACTGAGGAATGACTAATTAAAAAGGTTATCCTACGTAAAATAACAAAATGGCGGCTACCTACAGAAAGTTTAAATGAAATAAAAAACCTTTAATTTTCGGGCAAAAGCAGCTGTAAAAATTTTTTAAGAACATTCCCTAACAAAAATAACCGGCCGGTTTTAGCTGGTGAAACCGGCCGGTTTCGGCTGGTTTGACCTGATTTCATCTGGTATCAATGAGTTTTAACCAGAAAAATAGTTTTAGGTGTTAAAAGAAGAAAATTTCCGGGAAAATAAAGAAAATTCAATCCTGATAAACTTTATAACATTCTGTTATCCAATAAACGTCTAAAATAAAAATTTATACATTATTACCAGGGGGTTTTCGAGGTCGAGATAAACATGTTCCATGTTAAAAGAAACTTTATACATCACCAGGGGGTTTTCGAGGTCGAGAAAAACGTTTTTTTGAGTAAAAATTTTCAAATTTTCCGATTTTCCAAGATGGCGGACGAATGAATATCCCAAAAATAAACTCCGCCATCTTGGAAAATCGGAAAATATGCTGGAGTGAAAATATGAAAATATGAAAATTTTCACTCATAAAAACGTTTTTCTCGACCTCGAAAACCCCCTGGTGATGTATAAAGTTTCTTTTAACATGGAACATGTTTATAGGGAGGGGGTACTTCAAAACTTGAAAATTAAGGGGGGGGGTCAAATTTGTCTATTTAAGGGGGAGAGTCAAATGAAACTTAGAATAATTATGAGACTTTGAAAAATCTGAGCTTAAGGACTTAAGATAATACAGGTTTATGGACTTAGAATAAATAATATCGATTTAGGGACTTGGAATAATATCGATTAATAATTTAGAGACTTAGAATAATTCAGGTTTAGGGGATCAAAATAGTTTGGGTTTAGAATCTTAACAGCTAGTAAGGTGATAATTACAAATTATAAAATTAGAAAATTGTATTGTATAATGTTGAGTAACATTTATATTATACCTAGTCCTCAGCTGGAAGTAAACATGTTCCATGCATTTAGGTTGTGTTTACACAAACCGGTTATAAGTTTTTGGAATGTTTATAGGTCCGCCATCTTGGAAAATCGGAAAATATGTTGGAAGGAAAATATGAAAATTTTCACTCATAAAAACGTTTTTCTCGACCTCGAGAACCCCCTGGTAATGTATAAAGTTTATTTTTGTAAGTTTATTTATAAGTTTATTTTGGTCCGCCATCTTGGAAAATCGGAAAATATTCTGAAGGTAAAAATATGAAAATGTTCACCCATAAAAACGTTTTTCTCGACTTCAAAAACCCCCTGGTAATAATGTATAAATTTTCATTTTAGACGTTTATTGGTTAAAAGAATGTTATAAAGTTTGCAGGATTGAATTTTCTTTATTTTCCCGGAAATTTTCTTCTTTTAACACCTAAAACTATTTTTCTGGTTAAAACTCATTGATACCAGGTGAATCCAGCCGAAACCGGCCAAAACCAGCCAATACCGGCCTCGATACCGGCCGGTTTTACCAGCCAAAACCAGCCGAAACCGGCCGGTTATTTTTGTTAGGGTTGGGGGTAAAAAAGTGACGTTTTTAGGGAGGGGGTGAAATGGACTTATTTATTTATTTAGAATTTATTTGGCGCAGGCGTGGCCTATGCGCAACAATTTACAAAAGTTTTTGTACATAGTACATACAGATTTTTGAATAAGTATAATTAATTTACAAAAAAAATAATTTGTTTATAAAAATTTTTAAAATATAAATTGAAAATATTAATAATAAAGATTTCAACTAGAATATTTTTGTACTAACATAATTATTAATTGAAAACTATGATTTATCTTTAATAAAAGAAAAAAAAGAATTGACTATTTTATATTACATTAGCATGATTAAAGTACAATTTAAGTACAGGTGTTTTTTGTAAGTGAAGAAGATACTTCATAATATGACTTTTAAAAGTGTCAATACATGTATACGCTTTTAATGTAAATGGCAATCCATTCCACTCTGTAATGGCTGTGATAAAAAAAGAACTTTTATAGAAATCTGTTCTATAAAAAGACGGAAGGGAAAAAGTAAGAGGTAGGAAATCAGATAAGGAAGTATCAGGAAGATTTCTTTGTGAACGCCTGATTTCCTCATCTGGTTCATTAAATTGTGAAGAGAGATATGGCGGCCTTTTAGTTGTTATTAAACTATGAACGAGTATAAGCTTAAAGTATTTTCTACGGGATTTTGCCTTTAGCCAATCCAATTGATTTCTTAGTGGAGTTATTGAGACTCGGTCAAATCTACCAACTCCAAAAATGAATCGGATTGCTAAATTCAAAATCCTTTCTACTTTATCTACAAGAGTAGCGTCAAGAGTATCATAGACTAGGCAACAGTAATCAAAAAATGGTATGATTAATGATGATACCAATAATTTACGAAGCTGATATGTGAGTAGTCTGGATTTTAAACGTAAACGATGTAAAGTATAGTGGACATTTTTGGACACTTTCATAATGTGTTGGGTCCAATTTAATGTTGGAGTTAGAATTACTCCCAAATTTAAAACAGAAGTTGAATAAGATATGTTTACTCCTGAGACCACTATTTGTGGTATATTCGAATCATATAATGTGTTTAAGTTATTTAATTGAAAGGATGTGCCAAAATTAATGATTTTAATTTTATTAGGATTTAATTTTAGGTGATTTAATGTTGTCCAATCTACAATAGCGTTAACGTCACTCTGCATACTAGTTAAAGCAGTATCATATGAGGAGACTTTACTTTGAATATAGATTTGTAAATCGTCAACAAACAGTTCAAAATGGCAAAAAGATATACGTTCTAAAATAGAATTCATATAGATTAAGAATAGAATTGGCCCAAGAACCGAGCCCTGAGGTACACCTGAACTGGTCGTAATGAACTCAGTTGGGTTACCATTTTCATCCATTACCGCTTGTTGACGATAAAGCAAATAATCATGAAACCATTGCAAGGTTTGATGGGTGAAGCCTAATTCATATAGCCTTTGCAATAAAATAAAGTGGTCAATTGTGTCAAAGGCCTTCGAGAAATCAAACATCAACAGGGTTGTTATTAAGCCTAATTCTACAACTCGACGTATTGTATCTGTGAGATTAATTAAGACTGTTTGAGTACTAAAGTTTTTTCTATAACCAGATTGGTGAGAATTTATTAAGTTATTGGTTTCTAAGTAGGCCACAACCTGATCAACGATTAATCTCTCCAAGGCCTTTGCTAGATGTGACATATTAGCAACTGGTCTTGTGTCTGAAGGAGATAATGGACGAGGTATTTTACTTAGAATATTTTTAATTTAAGGACTTAGAATAATTTTGATCAGGCCCTGATAAGAACAAGAACTTATAGGATATATTACACTGTAAAAAGTAACTTTCTTAGATTTATAAAAAAAATAGAATTTTTTCGAAAAATTAGTAAATTTTAAAAAAATTTTGTAAATATTCGATAAAAATCGCAAATTTACTAAATTTACAAGGGGAGTTCAATACATTTGAAAAAATAGAATACTTTTTTTTTTTAGTGTAATACCTCATTTAATTCCATTAAAGTACTAAAATCTGAAAATATTGTAACCGGTGATATTTCACAACCATTATAGAATTAAGACCTAATTAAAAAATTAGTAGATTTTCAAAGAATTTTGCTAATATTTGACGAGGTATTCGATAAAAGTCGTAAATTTACTAAATTTAGTATTATCGAAAAATTCGAGAATTCTCGATTTTTTTTGTGATTTTACGAAAAAAGATGTAAATTCACAACTATTTTTCGGAAATTTACAACTATTTTTTGAAAATTTTCGAAAAAAAATTGTAAATTATCAATTTTTCTTGCGAATTCACAAAAAAAATCGAGAATACTCGAATTTTTCGTTAGTATACTAAATTTAATAAATATACGATTTTTTTCGAAAATTTACTAATTTTTCGAAAATATTCTAATTTTTTTGTTAATATAAGAAAGTTACTTTTTACAGTGTACTTTATGTTTATGGACTTACGATAATTTATATTTCAGGATTTATTGTAATTTCGGTTTTTGGATTTATTACTGTTATGAGTGACATGAACATGTTCCATGCTCGTTGGTTGTGTAGTTTTTTTTTATTCGTTAGAGAAATTTATAACAGAAAACTCTGTCAAAAATCGATAATACTCGAATTTTTCGTTAATATACTAAATTTAGTAAATATACGATTTTTTTCGAATATTTACAAATTTTTTCGAAAATTTACTAATTTCTTCGAAAATGTTCTAATTTTTTTGTTAATATAAGAAAGTTACTTTTTACAGTGTGTGTACTATATAAAAAACATCGGTTTTATTTTGTATTTTAGCTTTTGGTTGAAAATTAAACCAGTTTTGGTTGAATTGGTTGA
Organism: Anagrus nilaparvatae; assembly: GCA_022575985.1. Classification (NCBI taxonomy): domain Eukaryota; kingdom Metazoa; phylum Arthropoda; class Insecta; order Hymenoptera; family Mymaridae; genus Anagrus; species Anagrus nilaparvatae. The sequence continues at coordinate 1,902,546 of JAKSXM010000040.1, read as the reverse complement.
ATTTCGCAGTGTTTGGTTGAATATCACAGTTTTTGATTTAATATTCAACCAATTGGTTGAAAATTCAACCAAAAACTGCGAAATTCAACCAATTGGTTGAATATTCAACCAAAGCAGCTCTATAACTTAATTTTTACAAATAGCATCACTTTGTAGAATCAAGCACATTATAATAGTAAACAGAAAAACCCTATATCAAATTCTTAATACTGCGGTTCCTCAAGATGAGGAAGTTTATTATTTTATAAAAGTGCTAATGCTAATTGTTGAATTGAAAATTGTTGAAAAATTAAAAATTACGCCTCCAGGATATCAGCTTTCCCTCGTACGGTACATTTTCATCCCGAAGGTATTCCAGGAGATAACAGAAATTTCAGGGACACTCCCTGTTTTAGGGAGTTAACTCTCTGTTTTAGGGAGTAAACTCCCTGATTTAGGGAGTTATAAACTCCCTGAGCCAGGGAGTATAACTACGTGGTTTTTTTTGTTAGAGGCTCAAAATATTTCCACAAGCATCAAATTTCCAAAAATTCTTTACTCTGCCTTTTTCAATTATTTCTTAATCAGATATGATAATTTGAAGTCGGAGCATCAATTTTATGATTTTTTAAAAAAGCTCATTTTTAATGTTAACTTTGAAGAGCCATTTCTTAAAAACAACTCAAAGAAATGAGACAAGTAATGAGTTTTTGAAAACTTGAAGCTTTTAGAAATTTTTTGAGACATATAAAACCCTTTTTTGTCAGAAATTATGAATTTGGCAGCAATTTAAATATTGGTCATTTTTAGCCAAAAATGGCCATTTGGTTAATTGGCTACATTGATGAGAAAATTAGTAATCAAAAATTGCGGTTTTTGGTTGATTTGTGAGGTTTAAGCGTTTCATTGAAAATTACCAAAACATCCTATTTTATAACATTAAACCCTCGGCCAGGCCCTAGGCCCAAAAGGCCCATTGGAATGAACGGAGGGTAGCCGGCATGTTTTTTCAACATAATAAACTCATCCATAACCATTTGGTGTAATTTGGTGTTCCAAATGTATTAAACTCCCCTTGTAATAAGTATCAGATCCAAGAAATCATGTAAAAATGATTTACCTAAAATTAATACTTTAATAGAAAAAAGTTAGGCTCACTGTAAAAAGTAGCTTCCTTATTAATATTAACAAAAAAATTAGAACATTTTCGAAAAATTAGTAAATTATCGAAAAAATTTGTAAATATTCGAGAAAAATAGTAGATTTACTAAATTTAGTAAAAAAAAATTGATATTTTACAATTTTACAAATACAGTTTACTACATCAACAAAAAAAAAAAAAAAAAATTGGTGTTTTTCTTATTTTTTGGTATTAGTACTTTTATGGAAAAAAAATGAGTTATGGCTTTTTCGTGTTTTGACAATTTCATCTATGCATTGATTCATAGGGTGATCGTGTCTAAAAATTTTTGAGACAAAAAATAGAAAGCCGGTTTTTTAGTCCTTGGAATGGGGTAGTAAATCGTCCAGTTCCGCGGATCGGGTTATCAAATTAAATAAATTAATACATTGAAAATAAGAAAATTTAAAAAAAAAAATAATTTTTATTTAATTTCTTTTAAATTTAAAATACATTTTTAAATAATACTGATTAATTATAAGATAAAAAATTTGTTTGTCTTATAAAATTTTATTCATATTTTATTGAACCGGCCGATGACTATCCCATCCCGCGAAACCAGACGTTATCTCGTTTCGGGCGTAACATTAGACTGGGCTATCTGTTAAAAAAAGGCCAAACCTCTACATAATTATGAAACAGGTTAAATCGACCTGAAACCTTTTGCTGAAAAATTTTAATAATATAACGCCAGAAGGTAAATTTGTTAAAATGAAAGGGGGCATTTTCACCCCATTTTTCCCCCAGATTTTTCCGAAAAATTTAAGAACTGACTTTTTTTCGATTTTGAGGAGTGCCCATATGTTTTTTGGGTCGTAGAATTCAAATATGATCTCAGAAATGCTATTTGATGCCTTCCCGGGGGTGATTTTGGTCTTATCACCCCTTTTGCCCCCTAAATATCTAATTCTTTAAATACACCGTTCTTTCCAATTTTAAAATGTCTTTATGGGTTTTTTGGGGCACAAAATTCAATTATCTTGACAGAAATGCTATTTGATGCCTTCCCGGGGGTGATTGAAAGAACGGTGCAATTAAAGAATTACTTATTTTGGGACTAAAAGGGGTGAAAAAGACTAAAATCACTCCCGGGAAGGCATCATATAGTATTTCTGACTTCATATTTGAATTCTACGACCCAAAAAACCAATTGTACCAATTGGTACTTCTTAAAATCGAAAAATAATCAGTTCTTAAATTTGTCGGAAAAATCTGGGGGGGGGGGGTGAAAATGCCCCCTTCATTTCAACAAATTTTCCTACCGGCGTTTTTTTATTAACATTTTTCCGAATAGAATGCAAAATGTTTCATGTCGATTTAACCTGTTTTATAATTATGAAGAGGTGGTTTCACGGATATAATGGTGTTCTTTTATTTATTGACGGAAAAAAATTAAAATTAGGTGAATGTAAACTATGGATGAATAAATTATGCAATAAAAATTTAAACTATAGCCTGAAGAAGATTTTCTATTTTACTCAAATAGAATTTATTTGTTTTGAATAGAAATTTTCCTCAGTGTATATTCAAGATTGAAAAATTAAAAAAAATCGTTTATCGTGTTTTTAAAAAGTTTTCAAATTTAGGGGTGGATTTTGCCGAAGCATGTTTTGTACTCATTATGTTGCTATTTTCTCGGTTGCAAAAGAAAAAGAAAATTTGAACCATTTTTCTAATTTTTTTTTTTAATTTTGGGCTACTATTCACCCATTTTTTATGAAATTAATATTACACCCTTCAATTAGCAAAAACCATCCTTAAAGTTAACTTTTATTACACAACTTTCTGAAAATTTTATTAACTATAAATTTGCTGTGCAAAAAAGCGATTACGGCGCGTAATTTGAAGCCGAAAAATTATCTATTTCCTGTATCGTGATCTTTATAGCTGCTGATTAGTTACGCACAAGTTACGCGCGTTGCTCAACTGAAGTTTTGAATTATTAAACGAATGAATGAAGCAGAATAAGGCTGTTGCATTGAAAAATTTGAAATTTTATTTGCTTAGTTTTGTAATTTCAAAAATATATTAGATGCTTATTTTTTGATTTTTCATTTAAACAATGTTTAACCAGTGAAATACGTCCCAATATAGATTTACTTTTAAAATTGCGTTTCATGGTCTGACATCATGCAGGCCTGTTAAACGAAGGAAAATCAAGAAAAAATTTAGTAATATATATAATATATATTTTTTTAATTAAAAATATATTTTCAAGTAAACATTAAATTTCTATTTTTGCAACAGGGTTTGCGGTAAAAATTCGAAATTTAACATGTACATCAATTTTTTTTAAATTTGTAATTTTAGCTTTTGAATAAGTAATAAAATCAAAATTTATGTTTACTGTGAGACTAAATTTGATTTTATAGGTACTATGGGTACTAATCTAAGGTATCGTAATAGTAATATACTATTTCTGGTCAGCGGCCAGAAAGCACGTATTTCCCGGCCGCTGCGTGTCTTGCAAAGACGTGTTTTCTCGCCACTGATGCAAAAAAATCGTATACGACCCTGGGCCATAAAAAAACAATGCCCCCCATCGCAGTTTACCCGGCTTCGCCTCGGAAGGTAATTTACGTGCGATTTGGGCCATTCTTTGTTTTTCTGGCTATGGGTCGTAATATACTATACGGTTCGCGTCCAGAAAAGAATGGTCTTAATTGCACAATAATTGCACGTAAATTACCTTCCGAAGCGAACCCGAGAATGGTAAACTGAGATTTGGGGCATTCTTTATTTATGGACAAGGGCAGTATAAAATTTTTCTGAGTCTGTCACGCAGCGTCCGGCAAATATGTTATTTTGGTCCGCAGACCAGAAATAGTAGATTACGACCCATGGCCAGAAAAATAAAGAATGGCCCAAATCGCACGTAAATTGCCTTCCGAGGCGAAGCCGAGGATGGTAAACTGCGATTTGGGGCATTCTTTTTTTATGGCCCAGGGTCGTATACGATTTTTCTGCATCAGTGGCGAGAAAACACGTCTTTGCCGGACGCGCAGCGGCCGGGAAATACGTGCTTTCTGGCCGCTGACCAGAAAAATTATATTGCTTCATAAATAGGTGTTATAAATAACAAAAATTTTATTTCTGCGTAAAAATAATATATATATATATTAGTTTTTAATAATTTACAATAAGTTTTAACATTTTATATATTTACATATTACTTTTATTAAAGTATAATTAAATAACTTAAAAATACGTGTATTTTATTAATTCTTTTTTTAGAGAATTACAAAAATAATTTTAACTAAGATTTCCAGTTCAAAAAACTATCTTGAAAAACAATTTGTTTAAATATTGTATTAGAGTTTGAATGTGAAGGTTTTTTATTTTTTTGGATCTCAAATATATAACGCACTTTTTCTTTGCTTTCACTTCTTGGAATATCACCTCTAAGACTCAGTAATCTTACTAAATGATCTTCAGTCAAATCTGGATATTTTTCTGTCAATGAATGCAAGTCTAAGGAAAGTATTTCTGCATCTTCACACCTTAATACTTCTGCTAATCTCTTTATTATTTCAAATGGAGAATCTATTTTAACATCTGATTTTATTCCAGTAAAAAAGCTTTTCAATTTTCCAGCTTCAGCGATTATTTTAGATGTGCATACAAGACATTCATCGTAAGTTTTTAGAGATATTTTTCTTGATAACATAGCCATAATATATCGTTTAGCTATTAAATTTTGCGCTTCCGATAAAATATATTCAAAATTTTTTGGTGACAAATGATTATAATCTTCAAAGTAATCAACTAAAGTTACACAAACTCTCTCTATTGGAATTGGCGAAGTTAACCATTTTGGAGTAAGTAAATCAGAAAAATCACCTTCTAAATCAAGGAAAGATTCTTCCAATAATATTGCTGCAGTTTCATTTCTAAGTCTTTGATATTCAAAAATAAGTTGTTCAAATTTTTTAACCGTTTCATACGAAGCATCGGATATCCAATAAAGCTGCTTCATTTGCTGAGCTAAGTCAATGAACTGTAAGCAATTGTTTACAATTATTATCATATGCTGTGTAAAGTAAGGAACTCTACTTCGATCTTCAAAATGTTTACTTTTAAATTCTAATATAGCTTCACGATACTTGGACCCATATTTTATAAGTTGTTCAATACAAACTTCAAGCGTTTTACCTGTTAATTCTGTACTAACAGTTTTAGTTACTTGAAGATTTTGTCCTATCATTTGAAAGATAATTATAGGAGCTGCAGTATGATAATAAACTTCGTTAATAGTACCTTCAGGTGGCGTTTTCTTTTGCCATTCTATTTTTTCTGTTTCCAACGTTTTTTTCATCCAATCTTCATAATTTTGAAGCATATAATCCAAATAACTTTTCTGGAGATCATCAATGATATCTTTATCTAATAAAAGTCCTAATTTTTCAGAACTTATATTAACTTCTGAATGTCCCATTAATTCGCTTCCATAATAAGTATTAATTACCCATGAAAGTAGTGAGATGTATTCATTCCCTTCAAGGCCATCATTTATTATGTCTTTAAGATGTTGAGATAAGCTTGAATGGTACATTTCTACAAATTTATTAGCTATGTCATAGGAAGGAGGAAAACAAGGAACGCACAAAGTTTTAATCACCCTCAAATCTTCAAGCACTAGGATTCTTGTCAATTCTAAGTAACGAACCAACCACATTTTATTATCTGCTTTTTGATCTACATGCGTTCCTTCTATTCTGGTTGCAACAGATTGTTCTAAAACTTCAAACGCAACATCTTTCCATTTTTTAGGTCTACCAGGGGGCATAAAACCACTTTGCTTATGCCTTTGTATGGCATAATGATCAGCTTTTTCTTCTCTTTCAATTATTCTTAAAACAGTAACGATAATAGTAGGTTCTTTTCTAACAGTATTAATAGTCCGGCTTAAAATTAGTCTAATTTGTTTTTCTAAGCGCTGCGATAGATCTTGTATATCTTCAAAATAAGCTTTTAACATGACTTTATCAGCAGGTTTTTCATTAGGCAATTTATGGAGTTCATATAATAAGTCATCTCTTGAATTTTCTAGATCCATTAAACATTGATGGGCGTGTAAGAGTTTACTTTCATTAATCCACTGTTTTGTTCTTTCAATGCTTTCGGGAACATTAAAAATATGCTTTAAATTTTCTTTGGCTGTTACATACTGGGAATGGCGCATATTTTCATACTGAACTGCTTGTAATTTTGGGCATAATTCTGGTATAGTAACAAATAAATCAGAAATATGATTTAATTCTTCTTTGATAATTTGTATATTAGATAATGAATCTTTCAGCTGATCAAAACCAACTTTTACTCCATCGAGTTGACTTTGCATAGCTGTTTTTAGCATAGTTTCTACAGAAACTTTTTTTCTTTCAATTCTTCTCTTATAATGACTTAACTTTTCTAAATGGCCTGGTCGCTGAAGCATATTTATCACATGCTTGTTAGCAGCTGTCTTTGCTTCGTTTTCCAATTGCTTTAAGTCACACATGATAGTAATTGCAGGTTAAAGTGAACTTCTAAAAATTAATTAACTGATTTAATCTAAAATTTAACGAGAAAATATAGATTTTATTCTTTTCAAATCCTGCATAGGACTAAACTAAACTATTTTTTAAATCTTCAGAAATATTAAACAAAATATTCACAAATTTTTAATTTTTAATTGCTTTATAAACAGCAATTTCAATAAAAATTTTGAATTACAAATTTATTGTAAAATAGTAACAAACATTTATTTAAATTTAGCGATTGATAAATTTAATTTAAAAAAGTAAACTAAGCTTTTCAAAATAACTTTGTTTTCATTTTTCTAAAGAGGCGAAAACAAATAATTACTTATTAGATCATGATAGGCGATAGTGTAGAATTCTATGATATCCACAAGAGGCCTCAAATTTTGCAATGTGATTTCTCCTGTCGCGTGCCTTTTATTATTATTCACGGAAAAGAAAACAAACATTTCTGACGGAAAGCAACACTGCAGGGAAAATGTGACCCAAACCCAGCCTCTGAGGAGTGTTCTTCAGGGTTCAGCAAACTTCATATGGAACTTCAGCTCAAGCCAGCGTCACATCAAAATAATATAACATAATAAAAAATTGAATGGAATTGATAGCAGAAATTATAGGAATAATATGTGAAATTTAAATTTTAAAGGGCTTTACTTAGGTAAATTTTTTTAAGTAAATAAACTCTTTGTATAAAGTAAACTTTATCTAATCTGGATTATTATTTTTACAGCTGCCTATAGATTTATAAATATTGAGAATGTATTAATAAAATAAGAAAAATGGAAGGTGTTTCAGAAATGAGCACTGCTGCTTTATTATTAAGTGAAGAAAATAATATTTCGGAGTCAATGGAGATATGCCGTATTTGTTTGATAGCTAATTCTGAAATGCAGAGTCTATTTCATGATAACGAAATCATGTCAATGTCTTCTAAAGCAATGAGTTTTGCAAGTGTTAAAATTATGCCCAATGATGGATTACCTGCACAAATTTGTAAAGATTGTGCTTTAAAAATTGATGCCAGTTATTCGTTTAAGTTACAGGTTGAACAAGCTGATGCAGTTTTAAGAGAACGAATAGATCCTCTTAATGTCAAAGATTTTTTCTTTCATAATACTAATCAAAGAATAATTGAGTCAGAGAATAGGCAGGTTCAAGAAAATTTTCTGGAATATCAAAAATTAAGTGATGATCCAATTTCGCTAAACCAATTGTGCAAAGAAAAGAAAAATGAAATCAACCAAATAAGAAATCAAGAAAATAAAGTTGATATAATTGAAAATGAATATAATTTAGATCAGCAAGTATCGTTAAAAGAACATAATTATGTAGCTGGTATGAAATTATCAAGTGTCTTAGAAACATATGATAAGCCACTAAATAAGGTAAAAAATTTTTTTTCAAATTAAAAAATGGATAATTATTTTTTATTATTTTACAGGCTTTAATTTCTGAAGAAAACTGTGACTTTGAAAATGAAAAAAATTTATCTTATCAAGAAAACAGTTTTGAAAAAATTGAAAGAAGTGAATTTAACATAAGTTTACCGGATTCACAAAATGATAAAAATTCCGATGAAGAATCGTATTTTGAAAATTTAAATTTAAGTTTAAGAACAAAATGTGAAGCTGCAGATAAATTAAACCAAAATTTCTACTTATGTTACATTTGCGATAAGCAATTCACACAAAAGGAAGATATAAAAGGGCATATTCATTCGCACCAAGAAGTGCAACAAATGTCTTCATTTGGTAACAATGATGAAAAAATGGAAAACTCTTTTGTTGCAGTTTCACCGAGCGGAAAGTGTCAAAATAAGTGTCCGCACTGTGGCAAAGAATATTTATATCTTGTTTCTTTTAAAAAACACTTAAAAGAGCATAAAAATGAACAAAATAATGAAAAACTAGATTCATTACCATTGGAAGTTTCTTTTCGAGAAGAAGACGATTCTTTGGAATTCGATGATGATAATGTTTCTAATGATAGTTGTGAAGATAAAACAGAAGAATGTAAAAATAAGAATCTCTTAAAATGTTCAAAATGTTTTGAACAATTTGATTCAGAATTAGATTTGCAAAAACATTCTGTCACCCATGAGCTATTATTTTGCAACATTTGCGATATAACGTTTGATTCTGCAAAAGATTTACTGGATCATCAAGTTACCCACAATATAATTGATAATTTTTCAAAATATCAACTTATAAATAATAATAAAGAAGTTGAAGAACATGATAATTTGAATGAAAAGTCAAATGATAAAAGTGAATCACCAAAATATAAATGCAAAATTTGTCAAATCCAATTTTCCAAAAAAAGCCTTCTAAAAAAACACCTAGAAAAACACACAAAATTAAAAACAATTTATAAATGTACTGAGTGTAATAAAATTTTTGGAAACGAGCTGACCTTACAAAATCATTTAATAGCCACAAACCATAAAACAGTGATCAAAGGAGAAGAGTATGATCCGAATAGAAGAATTAAACGAGTTGCTGCAAAAGCGGCTCAAAAAATAATCGATCAAATTAAAACTGATTTAGATGACGAAGATGAAAATGACGCTACTTATGTGAAAGATGAATGTGTTATGGAAGATGAAGAAGATTTTGAACCAATAAAGAAATCACAGCATTACAAATTTTATTCATGCCCAACTTGTTATAAAAAATGTTCATCAAAACAAAACTTAATAAAACATTTAGATCAGCATGTAAAAAATGAAAATAAGATTAAAAATAATGCTGAAAAACTAAAAATGAGTTATTCTGATAATGAAAATGACAATATGAATGATAATGATGATGATGATGATTTTGAAAGTGGATTAGATTGGCCTGTTGACATTTACGAATGTCCGACTTGCAAAAAACGTTACAGTACAAAAAAATCATTACTTCGCCATCAGTTATTACATGAAGACCCAAATTTTGAATGCGATATATGCAATATGAAATTTTATAGGAAAGACAAACTCAAGGCTCATTATGATAAGTGCTCTGAAAAAAATCCTGATCAGGTGAGAAAATGTAATATATGTGGTGATACATTTGAAAATAATGAAATTCTGAAAGAGCATCGAGCAAAACATGTATCAGAAGGTATCTTATCAGAAGATGACCTGAGAGAAATAGAGCCAAAGCCAAAAGAAGAAAGGGAAGGGGAAAAAATTCCAAGAAAAAGAAGAACAGATATTGTTGGATTAGAATGTACAGAATGCAACAAGCAGTATACATCTCGTAAGGGCTTACTTCGGCACATACAAACTCATGAAGGTAAAAAATATCTTTGTGATATTTGCCCAAAGAAATTTTATCGACGTGAACATTTGAAAATTCACGTAGCAAAACATAATATTGTAAAACCTTATAAATGTGCTAGATGCCCTAAACGTTTTATCAAAGAAGAACAATTAAATATCCATGTAAGCAAACATGATCAAACCGTGAAAAAGCCAAAAGAAACTGACTGTTTAAAACGGTTTTTGTGCGAAATTTGTTCAAAGAGTTTTACACAATCTACAACCCTTATTGCTCATTTAAGGGCTCATAATGGCATTAAGCCTTACATTTGCGAAGTATGTTCAAGGCCATTCACTACAAATGCTTACTTAAAAATGCACATGAGAACGCATACTCAAGAAAAACCCTATATTTGTAAATATTGTTCGAGAGCATTTGCTCGAGCCGATACTTTAGCAAACCACTTAACATCTCATACTGGCGAAGCAAAATATCATTGCAAACACTGCCCTAAAAATTTTAGGAGACTGAAATCTCTGAAAGAACATGTATTTATACACACAGGACAGCGTCCATATGCATGTCCAACATGTGACAGAAAATTTAATAACAATGGTAGTCGTTATGCCCACAGCAAGAGATGCAAGCAAAACTTTTTACAAAATCAAAACAGGCAAAATTATATGAATCAAGAACAAGAAGAAAACTTGCAGCAAGAATCTCAAGTTATTCAATTACAGCCAATGCTAGAGGATCCTAATAATATCAGCGAAATGCTGAAAGCACAACATGTTAAAACTATAACGATAACCAGGACAATAGATTCTTTAAGCCAGTCTCAAATACTAAACAATCAAGAAATTTTGATGCCATTAATATTACCTTTGTCTGTAACATTAGCAGATGTGGATGAAGGAGAAGTAATAATTTAAGCATTCAATTTTTATGTTCTTTTTATATATAAAATTAAGTGTAAGAATTTTTATTTAGTTTAAATACTAATTATTGTAAAATAATACCTATAAGGCTAATATATTTTAATTAATTTAATAAATTATTAATAAAAATTAATAAGTATCATTGATTTAACAAAATCCAAACAAAACAAACGAAAACTTGGTTGAAAGGACTGATTAAGCAAAATACAATTAAATTTTTTTTCTGGTACCAAAAAATAAGTAAAAAAAGATTACATAAAAATGATCAAATTCCAGGAACATTTTTATAGTATTTTTTTTTTACTTCTTATGTTTTTTTGCTCTTTTTAAATTTAAAATACCTTTCTACTTAATTTATTATAAATAAAGTGAATCTGGAAATTCAAATCACAAATTAAATTCAAATAAAATGATTATTTTATTTTAACTCAAACAGTAACTTTTTCTTATACATCTATATATTCTTCTCAAATTACAAAAAAGAAATTTTATATTTGACCTTAAAATTATACAAAAATAACGAAATATAATATATTCTAGATTTCTAATTAAAAAAAAAAAAATTGTTTTATTTTTTAATGACTGTACAATTTCTAAAAAGTGCCATTATAAAATATAATGAAATTAAGCTTTAATACTTTAACAACTTTTATTCAATTTTCATGATAGCAGTTTTATAACAATTATATTTATTATAATACATTATTCTCAATTATTTTTAAGACAATGATCACGTTTACCAATTTAAAGAATGAATTTTTTTTTAATATCTTGAAATAAAATTTTTGGAATGTCAATGAACAATGTGTGTTTTACATATACTTTTTAATACTGCTGGAACATTATGGTAAGCAAAATTTTTTAATTAATATTTTAATCTTTTCTATTAAGATAAACGCGCTCATGCCTTGATATATTTATAATGATTCTTCAAAAAAAAAAAAAGAATTTAAGTCTACTTTTATATTTTTGTATGTGTTGTTTTTAATGGCGTGAATCCCTTGGATAGAATTCTGCAAGAGTTGTTGCTGGGATACGTTTGAGCATTTCTTTAGGGAAAATACGAAGTAACTGCCAACCAATGTCAAGCGATTCAAAAACTGTTCGGTTTTCATAGCTACCTTGTGAAATAAAATTCTTTTCAAATTTAGACAAAAATTCAAGATATAACAAATCATCTGGAGTTAAAGCTTCTTCTCCTACAACAGCCTTCATGGCTTGAACATCTTTTCCAATAGCATAACAAGCGTACTAAAAAAAAATTAAATTTATATAAATAATTAAATTTAAAAAAAAAAAATATTTTAAATTCGATTGTCAGATTTATACATACCAATTGATTGGACACGTCAGAGTGATCTTTTCGTGTCATGCCTTCTCCAATAGCAGACTTCATAAGTCGAGAAAGTGATGGTAATACATTTATTGGTGGATATATCTGCCTATTGTGAAGTTGACGATCAACGTAAATTTGACCTTCAGTTATGTAACCAGTTAAATCAGGAATAGGATGCGTAATATCGTCGTTAGGCATAGTTAAAATTGGAATTTGTGTTATAGAACCATTACGACCTTCTACTCGGCCAGCTCTTTCATAAATTGTTGCCAAATCGGTGTACATGTAACCTGGGAAACCACGACGCCCCGGAACTTCTTCTCTAGCTGCTGATACTTCACGAAGCGCTTCAGCATACGAAGACATATCAGTTAATATAACTAATACATGTTTCTCACATTGATAAGCGAGAAATTCTGCTGCAGTTAAAGCTAATCGAGGAGTAATTATACGTTCAATTGTTGGATCATTTGCTAAATTCAAGAACAAACAAACGTTTTCCATGGAACCATTTTCTTCAAAATCTTGTTTAAAGAATCGAGCAGTTTCCATATTAACTCCCATGGCTGCAAAAACAATAGCAAAGTTGTCTTCGTGAGAATCTAAGACTGACTTGCCAGGTGTTTTAACAAGACCAGCTTGTCGACAAATTTGAGCAGCGATCTAAAACATAAATATCAAATGATTAATACTTATGATAAATAAAAAATAACACAAAATTTACTTCATTGTGTGGTAGACCAGCAGCTGAAAAAATAGGAATTTTCTGTCCTCTAGCTATAGAGTTCATAACATCAATAGCGGATATACCAGTTTGGATCATTTCTTCTGGATAAATTCTAGACCAAGGATTAATTGGTTGACCATTGATGTCTAAGAAATCTTCTGCTAAGATTGGAGGTCCTTTATCAATTGGTTTTCCAGAGCCGTTAAACACTCTACCCAACATGTCTTCTGATACTGGTGTTCTAAGAATATCACCAGTAAATTCACAATGTGTATTTTTTGCATCAATTCCAGATGTTCCTTCAAAAACTTGAACCACAGCCTTAGAGCCAGAGACTTCAAGGACTTGCCCTGAACGTAGGGAGCCATCAGCTAATTTTATATTAACGATTTCATTAAACTTTGGAAATTTTACTTCGTCTAAGATAACTAAAGGACCATTTACACCTGATACTGTTTTGTAAGCTAAAAACAAATTTATAAAAAATTTTTTATCATTTTTAATTGAATAAATTATTGAGTTATAATTTAATTTAATTTCTAATAAGGTTTCTTATAGCTAAAAATTCTGTATTTTATCCATAAAAACAAGTTATCATTTGCTGCCCCAAAAACATAACGTGTCGTCTGCAGTCACATGACAAAACTACGCTGCACTATCAATCGCGCCTCGCCCCAAGAAAATCAGAAAATTTTCTATTAAAAGAGTTTATTTGTTTTTTAAATGAATACTTGGCCCATTCAAATAGATTATTAACAAACTCGTAATGCTTTAAAAAATATAAATAAAATTATTTAAAAAATCCTTTATTTTCTATCAGTTGTATGTAGGTAAACTGCAATCGTTGATTTTTCATCATTTATTGTATACAGATAAAAACAGAATTTGCCTTTGTTATGGACACTTTAAACAATTTATTAAGGATGGAAAATGGAAAATTTTGATTTTATATATTTATTCATTGAAAAGCTTGAAAAAAATAAAATTTATTTGGGTAATAAAAAACAAATTAAACGTTTTAAAGATGCATAATACTTACTCAGGCGCGGTTGAGCTATAAAATCTCTAGAGATTGCGAGTACTTGTTCTTTTTGAGCTTGGTTTGCTGAAATCGTATTTGAATACATGATTTCCTGGATAGAAAAACTATCTATCAGGAAAAATTATAACTTTTTAACTTCTATTTTATTATAAAATGTTCACATAAACGCCATAAGCTTACACCACTATTGCTTTTTCCTGACTATGCGCTTCTAGTTCACTGCTTCGTCGTGGCTTCGTCGCTTCGTGTCGCGGTGCGTAGCAGAAACATCTATCTCAAATCACAAACATGCACGAGAGCAAAGAAAACAGAGATATTTGATTATAATTAGTAATAAAAATAGAAATTGTTTAATTATTACTTTTTAATATTTACTTAATATTATTTAGAAATGACTATAATTTTAAAAATCTTGTTAAAAAACAATTTAATATTTTTTATTTGAACAAAACGAGAATAAATTGATGTTTTTTGCAAAAAAATAATTTCAAAGCTGAAGAGTAGGGGAAAATTAGAAAGAGCAAAAGAGAGGCACGTGGGATCACGTGGCTTTGTTTCTCTTTATTTGTCCCGTGTGTAGTTTGGTCCCGTGATAATATTTTTGGTCACGTTTCTATAATATGTTGATTTGCAGTTTTAAAAAAAGACGATTAAGAAAAATCCTTAATATATTTTTCAGAGAAAATAGGTATAGCTTCTATTTATTTAGATTGAAATTAAAGAAAATTTATAAACTATTTTACACTCAATATTATTTCTTCGCAATTTGTTTAGAGCAGTAAAGCTTGATTAGCTCAGTAATTTAAGTGGGAAATTTAATTTATTTATTGACACAACTTTATAATTTTGTAAAATTTTGTAATGGGAAATAGTGAGAAATAAAGTATGTCAGAATAAAATTTTGCAAAAAAAGCAAAACATTTATATCTCATTTACATAACTTGATATTTTTAAATTCCTTTTGTTTTTGTTGATAATATTAATTTACGTCAGAAGATTTCTTCTATTTACTCATTAATACGCTGCATAAATAAATTATTATTATACAGTTACATTTTTCCTAAAATAAATAAGAAATATAAGAATGAAACTTTCTTTTCTGGTCAGTGGCCAAAGGCGCAGAAAAATTTTATACGAATTTTATATGACAAGCTTGTCCATAAATAATCCTCGGCTTCGTCTCAGAATTGGTAATT
Organism: Anagrus nilaparvatae; assembly: GCA_022575985.1. Lineage (NCBI taxonomy): Eukaryota > Metazoa > Arthropoda > Insecta > Hymenoptera > Mymaridae > Anagrus > Anagrus nilaparvatae. The sequence goes on along the minus strand of JAKSXM010000040.1, from coordinate 1,887,381 downwards.
TGCGTGCTACTTGGACTATTCTTTGCTTTTCTGGACACAAGCCCTAATTAATATATCCGCGCTAATATCCGCAGCTGATATAAGATATAAGCAGACAAGAGTGATAACACTAACAAAACTCCAAGGCTGACAATAAGCAGACAAGAGTGACGGCCAAGTGACGGCAACCGTGCGGAACCCCCACTTTTTTGAACAGCGTAGACGATCATAAAAACAAGTTTGTGTACATTTTTTTAAAGCCCTTTCTTGTTTCATCAATCGATCAGAGGTGGTTGAATAGAAAAAATTTTACAGCTTAAAAATTATTGTAGATTTTTCATACGATTGGAAATTGTTGATATTAATAAATCTTTTTAAAAAATTTTTGCCTGTTTGCAAGTATTATTAATTAATATTAAAGTGGATGAACGCGTCTCGTTCAGCATTAATTAGTGTAATCAAAAGTGGACTCAAATTTTAGTGCACTCTTCACTTCAGTGTTACTTTCCTCATAAGATTATTATTATTATTAACGTGGGAGCCAAAAGCAAGGTCAATATTTTATAATAAAAAGCGCCAAAAAGCTTCAATATCAATATATAACTTTTGATGCATTTATCCCCACACTGCTTTAAGAATAAAGCACTCTGAAATTGTAGTAGTGTATGTATACAACGTGGTACAAACAACAAACTGTCGTTATTTGGTTAATCGGACTACTCTTCAGACTGGTTTTATTCCTCGTCTTTTCGACACACACGAAAGAAAGTGTATGATTAAATTAAGAAATAATTAATTAAAGTTATAAGTTTTTAAGTTATATAGACGAATCTTGTAATATATTTTACGAAGAAAAGTGAAGAAATTTTTTGAAAAATTTAATATATATGAAGTTTGCGTTTAAAGTTTAAAGAAAAAAAAACAGAAAATCAGAGTTAATAAATTAAATAAAGTCGAAGATGTCTGTCCAGAGGATGAATATTCTGTCAAAAGCAGCTCTCAAACTTTTCCGACCTTACAGAGCTTTGGGCTCTAAAAATTATTATACTTATGTGAACGAACCTGCGATGCCGATTCCAAATAAGGATCCCTGTTACGTTAAAAGTTCTGAAGAAGCTTTAGAAGCTGCTGGGTTATCATCAGGTCAGTTATAATGATTTTATGTTTAATCGTGTATATTTGTTAATGTAAGTGTGTATGTGTAAGCGTGCATTGGACTATATGGGCGTGTGTATAACGATTTTTAAATCTGAAACTGACCTAGTTTGAATTTTTTTATGTGCCATGACCTAACCAACTTTAAAGAGGATTGTGCTATAGGTCGCTTCGTGCATTAATTATATTTTTCAAGAAAAAAATTTTGCTCAATTGATTTTTTTTTTGGAGATAGAAAAATGAATTTTGGGTTCAAACAACGAAACATAAAATTTATTTACACACTGAGAAAATTTTTTTACTGCTGCGCGCTCTATAAAGTATACTACTTTGAAAATATAGTGTAGAATTTTAAATAAACACGGAAGGCGGTTCTTATTAATGACAATCTTAGGTCAGGGTTACATCTTGGCTCATATAAATAAAGATGATGTTTTACCCAGAAGTAAAACTTTTCACGGTTATCCTGAGTCATAAAAAAAAACATCAGACATAATATTTTTTATTATTATTATTATTATGCAGCATATAATATTATAATAAATAATGTGCTTAATAATAATAATTAATGACTTTTAATATTAATTCATTATTCCGAGCATTATTCATTAGACTTTTATCACAAACAAGTTTAATCAATCTTTAAAAAATTTTTTAATTATTTATCGATTGCATGCTTATAAATTTGATTTATTTTGCGAATTTTTTTTTCAAATATCAAATTTAAAAATCAAAGGTGTACATTCTTGATACATTAAGGTCGTTAACAAACAGATGAAGCATTATAAACTTGATATGTACAAATTCTGATTAAATCATCGATAATATACTTGTAAAATTAAATTATTTTGCTTGAAGGTTGTTGTTAAAAATATTATTTTTTATCGCTTGAGTTTATATATATTTATTTTTTATTGACTTCTATTTAAATGTAAATAAAAATGTTTACGAATTAAAATTTATTAGTAAAGCTATTTTTGTTCTTATGATTTGGTTAATATGATAATAAAAAAATTTCCGGCTAGTTTTGTCTCCGAAAAATTCCACGCTCAATTGTTCTACATACCTATAATTGCAATTTATATAAAAATTTTAAATAAAATGTTGCCCTTTAATCGTGAAACCCTAATGCTGCTTGAATGTTAAAGAAAATATTAAGAAAATATAATCATCCGGAAGTTGTTTAGCTCAATTACTTTTTGGCAGTATAAATTTTAAAAGAGGGCCAAAAAAAGTTTATCTCGAATACCAAGTGTCAAAAACAGCTGTGGATGTTGCTCTAGACCTCTGGGTGCCTGTAGGACAACTTTTATGAAAGTCAAAAACAAAATTTTGAATTCATTTTAAAACTTATTCTTTATAAAAAATTTTTCAAATCATTTATCTATTATAGCGATATTATATAGCATTTATCACAATAAATATTCAAATTTTTATCAAAATAAATGAATTGTTTGTTTTTAAAATTTTGAATTAATATTATATTTTTTGAAAATTATCCAATATATATTGTTAAACAAATTACTTAATGCCGAAAAAGACAGGCAAGCGGTTTTTCAATGCTCTGGCATTGAATTTAATATTATACAATATACTATATAATTATATGAAACATACGATAAATTATTGAGGAAATACTTTACAAAAAAATACTTTTTTAATTACTTAAAATAAATTTAAGGTGCACTTAGTGTGTGGAAACTCGAGATGAGAGAAATGAATGAAAGTTATAAAATATAAAATATTAATCGATGCTTTCACACACTAAACACCCAATTGTTTAAATAAAAGAAAAAAATTAGGTATATTTTCGAAATTAAAAATTCATATATTCAGCATTCCATATATTATTGTGTCAAGCGCGTTTCTTGCATGACTTAATTTCTTATGATTACACCCCTCCGCCTTCGGTCGTTGACATCCATTTATTTGTTGTAATCATTTATGTATATATGAGTTTTGATGAGAGCCATAGAATTTACTCCTATGATGTGAGCAATTGAATGATTAATTTTGCATTTAAAATTTTTAAACTAATTCTTTCCTTAGTTTGTAAATCATCAAATTTGTAAATACCTATAATATTTACTTTTAGCTAAATTTTATTTTTATTGAAAAAAATTCATTATGTAATCATTTTTTTTTTCACTTTTGTTTTCAGATCAAACAGTTTTTGTTCAAGGAGCGGCTGCAACACCAGTTGAATTACTACGAGGGTTGACTAAAGTTGGAATGTGCAAAAATGTGAAAAATGTTAAAATATATCACATGCATCTTGAAGGCGATGCTCCATTTGCCCAGAAAGAAGCAGAGAGTAATTTCTTTTTTCTAAAATTGTCTAATTTAATTCTGAATTTAATAGTTTATTGTGCACACCAAACCTAAAATAATTTTTTGTTATTCAGAGAAGAATAAATGTTTTTTAAATAATTCCCCCAAAAAAATTAAATAAACATTAATTCTTCTCTAAATATAAGAAAAAATTCTTTTAGGTTCGGTGTGTGCAAAAAAACTAAAACTTTTGATACTTGTGGAACAGGGACACGCGTTGACTAAAGTATAATGACCCTGATAATGACCGAATGAGTTGCGAATTTCATTTATAAAAGATACATAATATAGGTATTTATCGAGATTTATAAAAAAATTTTTTAAATTATAAATTTAAAAACAAGTTTAAAAATTATCAGACACAAATAATATTTTGATTTTCAAAGATTATTTTCAGATTTTTGTTATTTCTTCATAGTTTTCTAAATTTTTTTGATCTGTTTTTATATTATATATGCAGCGGTCGTCTTTGTCTATTGCAAAATTCCAAGAATTACGTAATGAATCAAATAATGATGCTAACAATAATATATTTACAAGTTAATTTTGTTGTTTTGTTATCAATTTACTGAAAAATATAAAAAATAACGGTATCATTTGTAAAAAGAAAAGTGAAAGTAGTTTTTCAAAATTTGATAATATTGTTCTAAAGGCGGCAAAATTTAAAATAAGTTTATACCTATATCGTAGTAATTTATTTCGTTTAGAATACTTGTAAAAACTCTAATTTCCTTTAATTAAAAGCATTTTTTTATACGTAAGAAACATTACACATACTTATACCGTTAAGTTGCTGTGCTTAAATTTCTATTTCCATTTTTCTGCTGTTCCAAAAAAAAAAAAATTAATTTATTGAGAACATCGAGAACTAATTTTTCCGCAAATTTCTATAAAATATATGCTAATGACTTAAAATAAAAATTTTTTTAAATCTGATCCCAGAACCCAAAAGAGCACAATACTTTTTACGATGGATTTTGAAGATTCACACAAAACTATTTTTCCTGCTTTTTTTTTTCTTTATTTATTATGGTTTACGAAAAATCGGGTATTTAAATTCTATTTGATTTCATGAACAAATAATCTTTTAAGTTAATTTTAAGAGGCATAATTTTTGTCATTGATAAATCATTTTTCTATTTTAGAACACTTCAGATCAGTAAGCTTGTTCATTGGTGGAAATGTAAGGAAAGCAGTTAACGAAGGCAGAGCTGATTGCATTCCTATTTATTTACACGAAATTCCAAAAGTATTTAATGATGGCATTGTAAAACCCGATATTGCTTTAATACAAGTCACTCCACCAGATGCAAAAGGTTTTTGTTCAATTGGTACCAGTGTCGACTGTGTAAGGGCTGCATTAATGCACTCGAAAATAATAGTCGGTAGGTATTATATTTTTTTGGTTATTATTTATTATTTTATATATTTAGATAGTTTTTTTATATTCGATATTTACATTGAGTTAAATTCATTCTTGTTGATATATACACTTGATTAATATTTTTTAATTATTAAAATCTGGGACCAGATGTTGATCGCTTTACGTCGTCTACATAGACGACCATGGCTGACCACTGTATTCATGTATATGCAAAAATCCGCCGCACCAAAATATTGCGCTTAAAATGATCAACCTTTAAAAAAAAAAATGAACGCACATCTTTCTAATACGTTATTTTGGGTTCTTTAGATCAAATCGTATATAGTCACAAAAAAGCAACGACAAGAAAAATTTTTGCGTCTACAATAAATTTTTTATGAGTCCCCGTTTTTTAATCCCTAGTAAACTAGTAAACTAGTAAACTATGATCTGCATATTCACTTTCGGGTTTGTAAATCAATGATATAAATGACACATATATAAAATACGCTAAACTTAATTGTTTCTAAAATCAATATCCGGCTGATAAATAACCACAATTAAATAACAATACTTTTTCTTAACGTTACAGCACAAGTTAATTCTCATTTGCCAAGAACCTTTGGCGATTCAATTATTCACAAAAGCCACATTGATTATGCTGTTTGTCACGACAACCCTCTTCCAAGTCATGGAGGTAACCCACCTTCCCAAGAGGAACAGCTTATTGGAAAACATATTGCAGATAATTTAGTTGAAAATGGAGCAACTTTACAACTGGGTATTGGCAGCATCCCAGATGCCGTTTTATCATTACTTAAAGGCCACAAAGATCTTGGGGTTCACAGTGAAATGTTTGCTGATGGAGTAGTAGATCTTTTTAATTTAGGATGTATAACAAACGCCAAAAAATCAATGCACACAGGAAGAATTGTTGGTTCTTTTTGTGTAGGAACAAACAAATTATATGACTTTATGGATAATAATCCATTTATTGGTAAGAGACATTTTTTCTTCATCGTAAATACAGGGCTAAATAATTCATATAATTTTTTACTCACATTGCAGAAATGCTTAGAGTCGATTATGTAAATGATCCTAGGATAATTGCTAAGCAGACAAAAATGACAGCAATCAACTCTTGTGTAGAAGTTGATTTAACTGGTCAAATATGTTCTGACAGTATTGGAACGAGAATGTTTTCTGGTTTTGGTGGGCAGGTTGATTTTATTGCTGGAGCATCAATGAGTGAAGACAATCAAGGCAAACCAATTATAGCCCTTAGATCTACTACTAATAAGGGCGCCAGTAAAATCGTTCCTACGCTTATACCTGGTAATAATATTTATTATTTTTCTTGGATCTATGGACAAATTTTTTTACTAACTGCTCTAAAAAAAATAACAAAGTATTTAACTCCCTGACTTGGAAAGTTATAACTTATAACTTCCTGAATTTAGAGAGTTAACTCCCTAAAATTTCTGTCCTCACCTGGAATACCATCGGGATGAAAATAAACCGTCCGAGAGAAAGATATCCTGGAGGCATAATTTTTAATTTGTCATCCCTAACACATTTTTCGATTTTCCAAGATGGCAGACTAATAAAAAATTTCAGAATAAGCTTTTTACATTGCTTGAGGGTTTTCGAGATTGAGAAAAACGTTTTCGTTTATGAAAATTTTTATTTTTTTGTCCCATTTGATAGCATTCTTTATTTTTATTCAGTTAATTTCCCAATTGAAGAAAGTTTTTTATTTTTATATTTTTTTTCCACCTTCTTGGAAAATCGGAAAATATGCTAGGGTGAAAAATGAAAATTTTTATAATTGAAAACGTTTTTCTCAACCTCGGAGATCCTTAGGCAATATAGATAGTTCCTTGTCTTATGTTTTTTGTTCCGCCATCTTGGAAAGTTGGAAAATATGCTGGGGCTAAAAAATGAAAAATTTCATTTATAAAAACGTTTTTTACAACCTTGAAAACCCCCAGGCAATATAAAAAGCTTATTCTGACATGTTTTTAGTTACTAAATAAGTTACTGTATATACCATTATTTATTATTTTGTCTAATTTAAAATTAAAAAAAAAACTTTTCAGGAGCTGGAGTTGTAACAAACAGAGCCCTTGTAAGATATGTTGTCACAGAGCATGGTATTGCAAGTCTTTTTGGAAAGAGCTTACAGCAAAGAGCATATGAATTAATAAAAGTTGCCCATCCAAAGCATAGAGAATCTTTAGAAAAATCAGCGTTTGAACGTTTAAAAGTTATGCCAGCACCTTAAAGATTATTTATTTTGTAAAAAGTTAAATTTTAGCATTTCGTGCATGCCGTATACTTGTCCGCAAAAGACATTGATGAAATGGGCCTCAAAAATGAGCCTAATCTTGACACGTTTCCGAAAACTAAAACTAAATCACATAGAAAAATACAAATTGATAAAATTTGTCATTAAGCTATATAAATATTGTAATATAGAACTTATCATACTATTAATTTAAAATTATTATTATATAATTATTAATGGCATGTAGATCATGCTAATATTTTTCATCATCAATATATTTTTTAAAAAAAATTGTAAAATTTGATAATTATAGTTAACGGTTGTATTAGTTTCTCATAAATACAAATTTTATTTTTTCATGAATATTAATTATTTAAATGTCTTTTTATATATACAAGAGTTCTTGTATACATTTATAATTGCGCATTTTATTTTAACGAAATATATAATTTATTTAAGAATATCCAGGTTATATCATTCCCAATTTTTCCGCATGTATATTTTAACTTTTTAGATCAAAATTCAATTTATCGATGCTGTATAATAACTTATTTTAATTTTTTTTTTTAAACAATGGGTAATAATAGTATAAAAAAATAAACGGAAAATTATTATATAGTGCTGTGATAATTAGAATTGATTTATAAAATTTCGATTTTAAAAAAAAAAAATTATAATGATTCTAATAGATTGAAATATTCTTTGGAGTGAAAAATGCTGTTTTTTATAAAAATATAAATTTTTCATATCCAGAAAATATTCTTGTTTTTCCAGGATGGCCAACAAAGAAATTTGAAATCGACAATTTCAAATTTCTTGTAAAGTTTTTTAGAAAGCCTGGAAAATTTTTTTTAAACAAAAATTGTGTTTACATATCAGAAAAACGTTATTCTAATATCGAAAAATATCAGAGTATACTATAATTTCCTTACATGTAATTGAAAAAGTCGAAGTTCATCATATGAGCAAATTACATATAAATATATATTGCTTGTATAAAGTTTTTTATTTTTATGATTATTTTTTTACTTCCATATAGATATATGTAAATAAATAATTAATTTGTAGCCTTAAAAGATATAAGAAATATTTTATACTATCTGCATAATAACAAATTTAAAGTTTTAAAAATTTGCCCAATTTTTAATACGCATATATTTTGAACCATGCATTTTTCAGTTACTATTTCAAAATTAATGTTTATATTTTTGATTATAAGAAAGTTAAAAGCAATATAAATATAAACAAAGCAGAACTAGTTTTAAAAATATATCGGTAGTTTATTTGTTTGACTTCTTATTATCGTATGTGCAGTAAATTTAATTACAGTATGTATTTACAATAAATAGTACTTAAAAATATTTAAAAATGTATACTATCAGGTAAAGTACCATCATTTCTTCGTTTTTCAACATTTTTATAATACTCTGAGAAATTAACATATGCCTTTATTCTTGAGTTTACATTGGTATCGTTTTTTTCTTCATTGTCACATGTTTCCATTGATGAAGTTTCACAAGTATTACATGAACTTAAGTTTTCTTGATTACTTTCATTTGTAGAGAATGAATTTGTTTGTACAATAGGATTAAAATGCACAGAAGGAGTGGAGGGACTTTTTAAGGCATTAGGTAGTGGAAAATTAAAATTTCTTACAAGTAGAGTTATATCATCTCTTTTACCATTTAAATCGGGTTGAGAATTACTCATATTAACGTCATGATGGATTCTTACTATTTTATCAACTACTGCTTGAGCAACTCCAGTTAAAGTAGACTGTACTCTAAACTGAAATGATATTTTGTAGATAATTAGAAAAATCTTTTAAAAATTATAAAATTAAATATTACCTGTTCAACTGCCATTAAAGCTAATTCCTTATTTACTTGTTCAGTTCCTGTGGCTTCTTCTAAAGATTTATAAAGACCCCTAGACATTAACAATAAAAATCTGCATGATTCATCTAACTTAATACCTCCATGGATTTCAGGTGCAGCAATAATGGGCTCTGAAGAAGCACATTTTAATTCCTCAAATTCTCTGTAACCTCCTTTTACCAAGTAATTACCTAAACATCTAGTGTTTTCTTGATTACCTAAATGAGATCCTTAAGGCAAAGTAAATCTTAGTTATCTTATAATTTTGACTTCAACTTATAGAACTTATACCTACCTTGTTTTACTGACTTTACATCCAAACCAAGTTTTGACAAGCGCATTAACTCATCTTCATTTTTTAAGTTGTGGTCAACAGAAAGTTGAATGACTCTTAACACTGAATTACAATCTGTTTTACATAATAGAGCTCGGCTGTCGCCAACATTAGCTACAAACAGTTTTCCACTGTAAATTAGGGCTAATACAGCACTTGTACCAGTTGATAATTCGCAATTTAAAGTTTTTAATTTATCTACCTGAATATAAAAAAATTAAATAATTATATCTTTATAAATTATATTAAGTTTTAATAGTATAAACTAACTAAATCTGGAAACTTTTGGTATACTTCGTAAGAATTTAAATTATCAGGGATATCAAAATGCAAACTCATCCTTTCTGCTAACAGATCTCCTATTGAATCCATGTACCCTCGTTCCACAGCTATAAATGCTTGTCTAAAATTGATTGAAATAAAAATATTTTTAAAGTTTCTTAATTAAGTTAAGTAATAGAATAAAATACCTTAAAACTTCTTTGATTTCTTCATCCGTTTTTTTTTCATTTAATTGACCAAGTAATATTTCTGCTGCCATTCTTTGCATGGCAAAATTAGCAGCTTTTGTCCCTTCGTGACCATCAAAAACTGCATATAAAAATGTAGACTCATCATACTTACAATGGAAGCTACGATCTTCAAATGGATGCTCTTCTTGACGATAGCCATCTTCTCGATAAATTTGATTAGTTGAAAATCCAACACCTATTTACTAGACCATTTAGTTTAAAAAGGAAAGATTTTTTTACTATAAAATTATAAAATAATTTTAATTATATTTTACCTGATTGCTTACAAACTGGCAAATCATCTGTCCAACTGTGCTGATTATCTTGAAATTGCATTGAATTATTAATTTTAGCCCTAGTACTAGGCATTTTAAATTTTTATCTATGAATTTTATTTTTTTTTCTTTCACATTTTTTCGCTTTTTGTTTACGAAAAAAATTCTTTCTGCTAGATTATGTAGTCTGCTTTATCATCACTTAATAAACTTGAAAATATCCTTGAAAAAGGACGGCTCAACTCAAAGTTATTTACATATATTCTGCTACGTGGATTATACAATTTACATGTATATGTTTTATGAATAAATTAAGAATGTATACAATAATCACATAAAAATTACGCAATGTTAATTATTATTTAACAAGAAGTTACAACCCTTAAAAATAAATATTATGTGGTGTGCGCGTTTAACAATAAAAAAACATTATTTTATAATAAGGACTTCCAATGATATCTTTTTTATATAAATTAGTTGCAATATGCGAAATAAAACAATCATTATTATACTTTGTACAATTGTCATATGGAGCCTCGTTACTTATTATTTGATTAATGACAATGATGTTTCTACTAGTCAAAATAACAAAAAAAGTAGAGGGTTTTATGAAAAAGTTTCTAATTTAGAGAATGAAATTGACCAACTCATAACATTAAATGAAGAACTTATCAATGTTATTAAAAAAAATTATAGCTCCCTATTAACTCCAGCGGAGAAAGATAAAATTACCGAAGAAGCAATGTTGAGCAAATTTAGAAAAAAAATTTCTCCCAATCATCATAATCAAACAATTCATAATAATGAATTTAACAACAAACAAAATAGTGCATCTCCAACAATTGCTATACTAGTTTTAACTTGTGATAGAATTGCAGTTAGACGTTGTTTGGATCAGTTAATAAAATATCGACCAAATGCTAAGCAATTCCCAATTATTGTTTCTCAAGATTGTGGTCATACAAAAACTTCCGAAGTTTTAAGAAGTTATGGGAGTAAAATTACTTACATCAGGCAACCAGATCAGTCTGATATTGACATTCCTCCACAGGAACATAAATTTCGAGGATACTTCAAGATTGCTCGACATTACAAATGGGCATTAAATCAAGTATTTTTAACATTTCAGTACGAAGTTGCTATTGTAGTCGAAGATGATCTAGATGTGGCGCCAGATTTTTATGAATACTTTTCAGGTACATATTTTCTACTGCTAAATGATCCAAGTATTTGGTGTGTATCTGCTTGGAATGATAATGGAAAATCAAATTTGGTTGATTGGAATGCTCCATATCTACTATATAGGACAGATTTTTTTCCTGGATTAGGTTGGATGCTGACTAGAAATTTATGGTTAGAACTTTACAATAAGTGGCCTAGATCTTATTGGGACGACTGGATAAGAAGGCCAGAACAAAGAATGGATCGAGTTTGCATCAGACCAGAACTATCTCGCACTCGTACTTTTGGAAAAATTGGAGTTAGCAACGGGCTTTTCTTTGAAAAACACTTGAAATATATAAAACTAAATGATAAATACGTGCCTTTTACTAGAATAAATTTAACATATTTATTAAAAGAAAATTATGATAAATTATTTATTGAAAATGTATATAATACTAGAGAAGTAAATTACATTGATCTGAAAAAAAATAACATTAGCTTAGGATCGAGTCCAGTAAGAATATCATACAATTCACGCAATACTTATAAAGCAATGGCAAAAATGTTTGGTGTTATGGATGATTTTAAAAGTGGAGTTCCAAGAACTGGTTATCAAGGAATAGTTTCATTTTTTTACAATGGAAAAAGAGTTTATTTAGCTCCAAGTTTCCAATGGACAAAATATGATACCAATTGGAGTTAGTTTAAGTTAAAAAACTAATATATAGTTTTAAAAACATCAAAAGCCGCTATATATGTACATTCCGTACAATGAATAGTTAATGTGATATAATCGTTATGATTGAGCTTCTTATAGTTTTTCTTAAAAGCTCGATTTGTTTATTTAGAGAGAAATTTACAATAAGAGTAAAATTTTTTAATATTTAAGTACCTATGTCTTCAATTTTATATAATGACTTCCTATTAAAACATTGTTTTTATACATAGGTATATGTAAATAATATTGTAACATTTGCTAGCTTATTTAAATAAAAAGCTTTAAAAAAATAAATAGCTTAAAAAAAAAAATTTAATTTTAATTGAAAATTTTGTAATTTTATTTTACCACTTTTAAAAGTTTGCGCCACGGTCACAGTAACATGGTAATTACATATATTCATATTACACATAACTCCATGGAGATTGGAGAATATATTATAAAACATTTCCATTTTAATTCCATAAATAAACGGCCACGCTGTTTTTGGTAATAAAAAAAGGTTATAAAAGTCAGATAATTTACGAAAAAGTGTTAATTTATTAAAAGATTATTTAATTAAGCAGTGAAGAAAAGCTCAAAAATGGTAATTTTACTTTATTTATTTCAAAATGTTGCCTGTCGAGCAGTGTATAAGTAATTAGTCTTAACGTTCTACGGAGAGAATATTCGCAAAAATTATTAAAATATGAATATATATTTTCATAAATTTATTAAGGAATTAATTCCGCTTGTTATAAAATAATTAAATCTTAGGAACTTAGAAAAAATCCCATTATCACGTTATTACTTTCTATTAAAAACTTCCTTATTAGTACATATCCAATATTACCCTAACCTCTTCTAAAAGCAATGCAAGGGGCAAACGACGATTTAGAGAGCTATCTCTTCCCAAACCTAAAGCCCTGTGGAATTTCCTGTTTTCAATTGAAGGGCTCTAAATTCTGGAATACTCTGCCTTTAAATCTTTTCCATATCTCCTCTTTGAATTACTTTAAATATTATATAAACTTGTAGATATTTAATATACTTACACCAGGTCCATAACTGCATCTTGAATTTGTATTGCAGAATACTTAATTTTAAAACTTAAAAATTGTTCTTTCTTGCTATATGGGCTACAGAGCTGGAGAGTTATACTACCTATAAATTGTTTATTTAAACAACTTAATAAACTTGTTTATTTAAATATAAACTGATTTTGTGATGAGTGAACCAAAAAATTTGACTGTGATATTATTACTTTAGTAATACTAATTAATTTACAAAGTAGATACTCAAACTTACTCATTATAATTTGTATAAAGATTTTTTGCTTTTATTTTTACTTACGCTTTTCATTTTAGATTCTTTTTTATTATTTATACTTTTATATTATATTATACGTAAGCAATGTTTACATACATAATTATTGTTAACAAATTTTGTTTTTGACAAATAAAATATTATTCTATTCTATTCTATTCTATTCTACTAAAAATAAATTGCTTATCAACTTTTTAATTTTTCTAATTAACTTTCACTTTTTAGCAACCACAAATCATTCTTTTAAAAGAAGGTACAGATTCTTCTCAAGGAAAACCTCAACTCATTTCAAATATCAATGCCTGTCAAATTGTTGTGGATGCTGTTCGTACCACATTAGGACCCCGCGGTATGGATAAACTTATTGTTCAACAAAATAGTAAAGGAAGTACTATATCAAATGATGGCGCAACAATTTTAAAACTTCTTGATATTGTACATCCAGCTGCTAAAACTTTAGTAGATATAGCAAAATCTCAAGATGCAGAGGTAAGAATTTATTTTATTAACTTTTTATGCTTGTAAAACTGATTTTAAATAAATATTTTAATTATACAGATTGGTGATGGAACAACAAGTGTTGTATTATTAGCCGGAGAATTTTTAAAACAAATTAAACCATTTATTGAAGAAGGGGTACATCCTCGTATAATAATAAAAGCTTTTCGACAAGCAATTAAAATTGCTATTGATCGAATCCAAGAACTTAATGTTAAATTGGATAAATCTAGTGAAGAAAAATCCCGAAATATATTAGAAGAATGTGCTGCGACTGCCTTAAATTCAAAATTAATTCATCAACAAAGACAGTTTTTTAGCAAAATGGTTGTAGATGCTGTTCTTATGCTTGATGAATTATTACCTTTGAATATGATAGGTATCAAAAAGGTAAAAAAGAAAACTATTTTATTAAAGCATTGTTTGTAAATAATATACTTATTATGACTACAGGTTTCGGGAGGAGCTTTAGAAGATTCGGTGTTGGTTGCTGGTGTTGCATTTAAAAAAACGTTTTCATATGCTGGTTTTGAAATGCAGCCAAAAACTTATTCACCTTGTAAAATTGCTCTCTTAAATATTGAATTAGAATTGAAATCAGAACGAGACAATGCAGAAGTACGCGTAAATAATGTTGTTGACTATCAAAAAGTAGTGGACGCTGAGTGGACCATATTATATCAAAAACTTGAAAATATTTACAAAAGCGGAGCTAATGTTGTACTTTCAAAATTACCTATTGGGGATGTAGCTACCCAGTATTTTGCAGATAGAAATATGTTCTGCGCTGGTCGCGTTGTTGATGAAGATTTAAAAAGAACAATGAAAGCATGCGGAGGTGCTATTATCACTACTGCTAACGATATTAAAGACGATGTATTAGGACAATGCGAAAAATTCGAAGAAAAACAAGTTGGTAGTGAAAGATTTAATTTCTTCTATGGATGTCCTAACGCAAAAACCTGTACATTAGTAATACGAGGAGGTGCTGAACAATTTTTAGAGGAAACAGAAAGATCTTTACATGATGCTATTATGATTGTCAGGCGAATGATAAAAAACGATGCTGTTGTAGCTGGAGGTGGTGCTATAGAAATGGAATTGTCAAAAACTTTACGTGACCACTCTCGAACAATCGCTGGAAAAGAGCAATTAATCATTGGTGCTATTGCACGAGCTTTAGAAATTATTCCAAGGTACGTTATAATCTTATAATTAAAATTTGAAAATTTAATTTTTTTTTTCATTACTTAGACAACTTTGTGATAATGCTGGTTTTGACGCTACAAACATCTTAAACAAACTTCGCCAAAAACATCACAGTGGTCGTCAATGGTACGGCGTTGATATAAATAATGAAGATATTGCAGATAATTTTGATAGCTGTGTATGGGAACCAGCTGTTGTAAAAATTAATGCATTGACTGCAGCATGTGAAGCAGCTTGCTTGATACTTTCGGTAGATGAAACAATAAAAAGTCCAAGAAGTCAAAGCGAAGCCCCTGGAATGCCTGGACGTGGTATGGGTAGACCAATGTAATTTCTGTTGTTTACATTTAAAATTTTAAATTGGAATAAGTTTTTATCATTCATTAACATTAATATTTATACTCAAAGATTTAGAGATTTAATAGCATTTACTTAATATCCTTCATCCAAAAAATATTTTCGATATGCATTTACACAGTAAATTTAAAAGATTCATAATTAATTTTTTACACTGAAAATAAAATACTAAACATTACAAAATTTTGTATTTATTTCAACCAAAATCTCCTTAATAATAATTATTTATTATTTTATCTTTATAATTAATTCAATTGAAGTCAGATTTTTCATCCAGTTAGATAACTTTTTATTGTGATTCTCAAGAGTATCGTATATACGTTAAGAAGAAAATGCTCATATAAAATTGATAGTCTTAAAAGACTGCATACCTTTCCATCATGGGTAATTACGGATATTGAAACATTTAAAAATGAGGTTATTCAAGGGTAATTTACATGAGATCTTCATTGGTACTATTTTTATCAATACCTTTCCTTTGCTATTCAGTTGTAAGTATAAGAAAAAATGGAAAATCTGTTAAGGCGAAAAAAAAATTTTCATAAATGAAAACGTTTTTCTCAACCACGAAAACTTATGTTAACTTATTTTCATATTAAATTTTGATATTAACCCATCCTGATAAAATACATGCTAAAACATATATGTTATAAACTTATGTTATAACATATAAGAATTTATAGCTGGGTCAGAGAGTTATAAAGCAAAGATACAAAAAATATAATTTTATTTTATTTTCCTTCTATTTTAACCTTGTATTTTAAAATATTTCATCGCCTTTATATAATTTACCGAACCCCCAACCAGGGATAAAAAAAAGTTAAAACTACCCCTAAATTAAAAAAAAAAAAAAAACGAAAAAGACATGATACATTTTGTTTTTTAATCATTTCATAACTTTTGCGGCCTAAAAAAAATGATTTTGAATTCTCGATCGAGATCGGAATTTCGAAAAAGCCTAAAATAATGACGCATAGGGTGAATTAGGATGCAAGTTTCTTTCTTCCTATACTTCTTATGCTTTTTAGCACTGAAATTTAAACTAATTTTATTAAATTTTCCTAATTTTAACACGGAAAAATGTTTATTATTTAACACTTCAGCTAAAAGTACTCAATTTTTGTAACTAATTTTGGATTAGTATATTTTCTTTTTCTGTCAATCCAAAGCATATAATCTATAAAACTTTCAATATTTTGTTTTATTTAAATAAAACAAATAGGGAAGTAATTACTTCCCTAAAAATCATTTTGTACAAATTTTTTTTTCTGCACTTTTACTGAATATAGTACATATATAGGTCAAAATTTTAATCTGAGAAAGACCTCACTTTTTTAATGGCCTTTAGTTCCTATAGTTTATTTCTGATAAAAATTTAAATAAGTGTATTTAAGTAGGTATAAATTACGTCATTTGAGCTAAAAAAAAGGTTGGGTATGAATGAATCGAAATTATTTTTAAATAAATAAATAAAAAGAAAAATATGCCAAAATGTGCATGAATTTTTAAATAATTTAGAGTATAACTTTTTGTATAGAAACAATTTTAAAGGTTGATTATTTTTTTTTTTTAGGCTATTTATGTTGACACCTTTCATTCAAATTATTTTTTTTTTTATTAAGTATAAGTATACCTTTTCCAAGCCAAATACTAAAAATATTTTTCAAAATTTCATAAAAATAAAATACTTTTTAAAAATTTTCACATTTTTCTATACAAAATATTGATAAAAAATCAGCAATAAAAAGTTTTAATTTAAAATTGAGTGTATTTTTGGCTCAGTTTTGAATTTTTGATACTTCCCGATCGGAAATCTAGCGCGGCTTGCATCGCTAGTAAGCGAGTGCCTTTATAGTTTAAAGCGTGGTTTAAGCGCGGAACCAATATAGGAACGTGGCGCGGCGTTAGCTAGATTCTACCGAGTTTGCCTCGTTTAGGTTACAGCGCACGCGCCAGAATTATTTTTTTTTTTTTATTTCATCTGCTACTAATAATTTTACACTGTTATTACAAAGAGCTTATGTTATTATCATAAAGTTAAAATAATTTATTGAATATTTATATTAATATTTACATAGTACAATTAATATATTAATATTTACAATACGATTTTTTATTTATATTTAACCATTTACTGAAAACTATATAACTTTCTGGTTTCTAAAAATCAATTTATTATTATAGATTTTTACTATAAAATAGTTTAGTATGTAATCGTTTTTCAGTACCATATATATATTATCTAAAAAATTAAGAAGTAAATATTTTAAAAAGAAAATCTCTTTATTATTTTAAGAGAAATAGTATAGAAAAAATTATTCAAAGTAAATTACAATTATCTTTTTTCGCCTTTTTAAAATTTTTTAATGGATATAAATTTATATTTTAATATTTAAAATTTCATTTATCAATTTTTAAAACTTAATATTTTATTATTAAATGCAAAACATTTTATTAATTAAATAATATAAGTGTTTAATACACAGTTTATAACCTGTTATAACTCACACATTGTTTGTATTTGCACGTTGAAGAAAAAGTGGGGGTAAATTTTCTTGCAACTCGCTTTCGCCAAGGTAGGGCCTCGCTAATATCGCGCCACGTTACCATGCGAGAAACTAGGTAGTTAACATGGCTAAACTATAAAGGTACTCGCTAATGCCGTGTTTCGATTCCTGATCGGGTTGTTGAATAGTTTGCGTTTATAAGTACAAGTGACCGGTCGATCGATCAACTGATATTATCAAAACATTTTTAGATGGGATCTGCTGACAAAATATTTTCTCGTATCTTGAGCCTAGATCGTGATTTGATCCCCTATATGCCCCAGGAAGCTGTATACGTCTATCCGGGTAAAAAAAAACGATACGATTTTTAGTACCCTTGATAGCATCAGTTGATCGATCGACCGGTCACTTTGTACTCACTATGAACACGCCCATAACGCATATTTATAAATAAATTATTTTACACCAATAAAACAGGTTAATTTGTTTTTGTTTTTAAATTATTAATTATTATTTTAGCCAGAAAACCAACTTCACTTTTTAAAATCTTGACTCTCTCTTGAGTAGGTATACTTTTTTTAATTAATCAAAATAATCCCAACTTACGACAAAATCCGAACATTTCCGAAAGTATACGACTGCTTAATATAAAAAAAATGACGAAGTTTCGTCTGTTTCGAATCAGTCTTATTAGAATCAATGATGATGATAAAGAAAGAGGAACATTAATTTTCTTCTTGTCACATGAAATTTAGAGTCAAATGTTGTAAATACTTATTAAATAAAGTCGCGCAAATAAATAAAATCAAGAGTACTTTGCGGTGTAATCACTTTCACTTTCGAGAATCTATAGGCTAATAAACCAATAATGAATTTGTATTTTTACCTAAAACTTTTTTTTATCTTGGTGATATGTGCTATCAGTGAAGGAGCAACAACTGACATCGATCTCGATGCCAAAGCTCAATATCAACACAGGCTTGACAGTCTTAACCTTTTACTTTATACGTTCCTATTAACATTAACAGTTGTTACTATATGGACATTTAAACACAGACGTTTGTGGTTTTTAAATGAAACTGGTCTTGCAGTAATTTATGGTAAGTGTAATTCTTTTTATGAACAATGTCAATTTGGAAGTCCCAATTGTCTTTTCCAAGTGCTTGTTAACAGTTTTTATCAACAGTTTATGAAAGATTATATTTATAATTTAGGACTCATAATTGGAGCAATTATCCGCTATGGATTTAAAACAAATAGTAACAGTACTCATTTGAATGCCACACTTGCAGAACCTTACAACGAAACAGTGCCTCCGGATAGTTTATGGCTACTGCTTACTCATAATAATTCTGCTGGTATTGCAAAAAATAAAGTGTACGCTTACTCTTTTCGAGAAGAGATAATTAAGCACAATAATGAGATTGATAAAAAGGCAACTTTTGATCCAGAAATATTTTTCAATATTATATTACCACCTATAATTTTTCATGCAGGATACAGTTTAAAAAGGGTAAATATTTTGTTTTTATGACAAATTTTTTTTTTGTTTAACCATAATTTTAAATATTTCAGAAATATTTCTTTAGAAATCTTGGAGCTATATTGATGTTTGCTTTAGTTGGAACAGCAGTATCATCTTTCATCATTGGGTAACTAAAAAATCATTATATAATAATTTTTCTTGCAAGGATTATCCTTGAGCAATTTTTCTTGTGTAATCTATGTTAATTTTTTTTCCAGTTTATTACTGTATGCTTTTATACAACTTATACCTCATTTATCAAGTTCATTTACATTTCTTGATACTCTTTATTTTGGTGCGTTAATATCTCCTACGGACCCCTTGACAATCATATCTATTTTTAATGACTTACATGTGGATGTTAACTTATATGCTCTTGTCTTTGGAGAGAGTGTTTTGAATGACGCTGTAGCCCTTGTACTTAGCGGGTAAATAATATCTTTCAATTTAAGGTATATTAATATTTACAAGCATGCTTTTTTTAGATCTATCCAGAATTATGGAGAACGTTACCAGTCAGGTTCAGGAGGTTTTGAGACAGTTCCTTTTTTTTATGCACTTGGTGATTTTATTAAGATATTTGGGCTTTCTTTATTGATTGGAGCAAGCATGGGCTGCATGACAGCCCTTCTTACAAAATACACACGCTTGAGAGATTTTCCCTTATTAGAGTCAGCTTTATTTTTTTTAATGTCTTACAGTACTTTTCTTACCGCAGAAGTATTTGATCTTACAGGTAAATTTAAAATTAAAATTTTTTTGTATTTTTAAAATCTAACCTTGCTACTTCTAGGAGTTGTTGCGGTTTTATTTTGTGGAATATGTCAAGCTCATTATACATACAATAATTTAAGTTGCGAATCCAGGCAAAGAACAAAGCAACTTTTTGAGCTTCTTAATTTTTTAGCTGAAAATTTTATATTTTGTTATATAGGCGTATCTATGTTTACTTTTCCAAAACATCGTTTTGATCCAGGATTCATATTTATTGGATTTGTATCCTTTTATTATATTTTAATTATTTTAAGAAATTATATTCAATTTTTGTATATTTCTTACACCCCTAAATCAGTTATCTGCATTAATAGGACGAGCTGCAAATATTTACCCATTATCATTTGTCCTAAATCTAGGTCGTAGACCTAAAATCCCAATAAATTTTCAACATATGTTATTTTTTGCTGGTTTGAGAGGAGCTATGAGTTTTGCCTTAGCTATTAGAAATACAATATCCGAAGCTAGACAATCTATGCTAACAACTACAAGTTTAATAGTCATTTTTACAGTTATTTTTCAAGGTGGTGCTACAACGCAATTTTTGAGCTGGCTTAATATACCGTAAATTAATTATTTATTTAAATATTATAATTTATTTTGAATAAAGCTAAAAATTTCTTTTTTTTCAGAGCTGGAGTTGATGAAGAGATAGAAGGATTATCTCAAAATGGAGTTCGGAATGTGAGTATTTATCAACTAAATAATTAACTTTTGATTTTTCAAAGAGAATGTGATATTGTACTATTAAATAGTAAATCTTTTCATATTTATTACAATTATGGGTATTTTGGGAAATGAATTCATTAAATTAAGTAAAAATATATACATAACATGGCACAAGCACAATAAGGAAATTCACTTTCATAATATGCTTTTCAAATATCGCTTTATTAAATTATTTATTATTATATGTGCATTTATTCATTATAAATTAAGACACATAGTGCATGTTAATTTAATTGTTATTATAAGTACTTGAATGAACGAATATGTTAATTAGTTTGATGGCAGAGGTGGTTTTGAAGAATCAGAAAAGCAAGAACGAAAATTCTTTTTGGTATGTCTCCACTAGTTTAGTCTCCACTAGTTTAGAAAGCCAATGCAATTTAAAAAAAAAAAAATCTAATAATGCTTGTATAAATGTATTATTTTATTAGTTTAATTTAATGAATATTTCAAAGAAAGCTTGCTTGCATATATGGGCCCACGAATAGTTTTATTAAACATTAATTTTGCTTTTAAATATTTATTACAGCTTTATTTTATTTTTTATTATCCATTCTGTATGTTTTAAAGCGTCAGAAGCATCGAATGATTATATATTGCATCCATAAGAATATAAAATATTATTTGTTGATGAGCATGGCGCCAAAATGTGACTAAATTTTATCGATAATAACTAATATACAGGATGGATATGTAATTAAATTAATATTCACATTTCACAGTATAATTCTATGCAGGATGGATCAGGAGGAGGTACCAGTGGATCAAAGACAAATGAAAAAGCGTTATTGGCAAGAGTATGGGGTAATTTTGATACCCTTTACATGAAACCACTGCTAACACATTCTAGACCTACTCTTTTGGAAACTATGCCAACATGTTGTACTCCTTTGGCTCGGTTGCTTACTACTACGCAACAGATGACTCAGGTGATTAAATTTATTACCTTATAAAATTATAATACAAATTTAAAAAAATGAAACTGCCTCTGGCTGACAGGTTGACCCTTTTGATCCATATTGGGGAAGGGAAAATATGGGGCTAAAAAATTACAGCTCTGCTGATTTCTCAATTCTTGGAGATAGATAAAAAGAAATCCTATAATCATAAATAAAAGCTTGTAAAATATATTTTATACATGCGATTTCGGATATTTCCAAACTACTTAAAAAATATCTTGAAAGATTTCAACTATGATTTCTACGGTTTTTTTTTCTTCAAAATTTGCTTCCAAAAATCGCCAGAAATTACAACAAAATTTGATCTGGGTAAATTACCAAGAATCAAATAATTTCAATGTGTCAAACTTTTAATAAAATATGGACCAGATATAAAGGGTGGGCCTGGCATCAAGAAGAAATTTTATTTTCATTGTCTCATGCAATATAATTATTTGATATATATATATATGTTAAGGATGATTTGGGGCAAAAATTTAACTCCGAATCAGATCTTTATGGGGACGAAGGTGATATTGAAAGGCGAAGAACAGGTCAGCCGGTGAGTTATCATCAGCCTAATCTGAATTATACAGTTAACCCATGTTATCAACCTAATGGCATGGATACGGGGAGCAGGGGCGAACCTTACGTTATCCTAAACCTTAGAAGATAAAAATTAACAAACTAAAAATAATAATGGACTGAAATTTTGCTAATTACCTTGCTATTTTATACACAAAATCTGTATACATTTCCTCCACTAACAAAATTTTAAACTTATTAGGTTACTAATAATATGTGTAATAGATATTTTTTTAAAAAATTTAGCAATATTGAATTTATATTTTTTTAAGGAATTGATTGTGCATGAAAGTATCTTGGTGCTTAAAATGCATGAATCATAAAGTAAAATTTTTTAATTAACAATGATTAGCAAACTATAAATTAGATTTAAAAGATTTTGAGAAAGTATTATTGTTAATTAAGTAAGATTTTATACTTGGTGCTTCTGTACATATAGCTTTATTCTGCTTTTAAAACCCTATTTCATTTCAATTTCTTTGAAACATGTAAGGTTTTTGTGATTTCGTTTAAACTAGAGGATAAAATTGCGTTTAATGTACTATATACAAAAAATTTAACAGTTTCATACATCAAAAAACTTTTTTTATGATATATTAAAACAATAACTTTTCAATGCTGTGCAAAAGAACGTAAAATATCTTTTTCATAACTTTTTACATAGTAATTAAATTTAGTAGTAAATGGTTGAATTTCATGGTTCAAGTAGATATTACATTAAGCATAATTTTTATCATCGTAGACAAGGTACTACGGTACTACATTTAATTATGTGATAAATTATTCTAGTTAAAATGATACTTTGCGGTTATTATTCCTTATTTTGCATGTATGAGCTTTGCATAAGAATTTCTTTTTTTTTTTTAATTTAAAATTAACTTTTTTTTTTAAGTAAATAAGTAAATTGTCGTAAAATTTTTGTAAATAAATTAAACTACCTATAGGTAGTTTATCTTTCATTCTAAATAAGAAATTTTTATAAACAATATTTTATTAAATTTTATTTGACTTACGTTTTTTTTATTTTTAAACTGCTAAATGTTTTTTTGCATTTAATAAAAATTATTTTATAGAGACTATTTTCAAAAAATTAATAGAAAAATTAATAGAATTAAAAAAAATCAATTTTCTAAAAAAGTAATTTAAATCTAAAGAAGACAATTTACTTAATTATTTATTTTTGAAATTTGTGTAGCTTTCTTTGTTAGCTATGGTAGATTTGTTGAAACAAAAAATAACATTACCTGATACATTTTAGATATTTTTATTTATTTTGAATATTATTTCATTCGCAGAATTTAAGAGGCACCTCATTCAGGTCACATATTTAAATCAACGTTTTTTTCATTATCGTTTTCTTCCGCAACTTGTCGTGTGTTAATTTGTTTGTGTGCTCTTCTGTGTCAAACTTTTACTTTTTAGAATATATAGGTAATTTTTTTATTACATTATGTTAATTTCCCTCAGGCAGGGTGTTATATTAAAATTACTCTCTGCTGGATATCAGAGTAATTAAAGTTTTTTCAGTCTCATATATATATATATACATATATATTTTTTTTTATTTTTCTTGTAAATTAATTAACTAATGTAAGTTCATTGTAAGGTTGGTCAGGGGCCATTTAAATTTTTGGTACCCTTCCAATTTTTATAAAATTATTTTACAATTATATTTTGTTAAAATTTATATAATTTAAAATATTAAGTAAATACAAATTTCAGCAATTGACTTTTCATTGCCATCATTACCTATAAGTTTAGTTCATATGTTACCACTATATTTTAATATTCATTTATTGTTGACATTACTTAATTTTTACTTATTATTATAAAATACATTTTATTTGAAGAAGGTTGGCTGTGAAAATAAAGTCAGTTTGATTTAAAATTGTATTTGTATAAGCCATTACGTATTAAAAAAATAAAAAAGTTGTTAAATACATAAAGTGTGTTCTATATTGTAAATCGTTTGTTGTATTCATATGGATTTGTTAATAATATATCATTGTGATATGTATTCATAATGTAACGTTTAATAAAAAAAATTATTTATAGTATTCCTTTTAGTTATTTTTAATACTAGATAATTGATCCTCAACTTTTTTTTTTACTTCTTCAGTTACTTCAAAAGGTGGACCATGTCCAGGAATAATTATGTCTACTAAATTAACAATTTTAGATCGAGAAAGTGCTTGTGTTTTACGAAGATTTAATGTACCAAGATCCATCCAAATGGATGCGTCAAACACATCTTCTAATTTTTCAAATAAATCACCTGTTATTGCAATTTTTATTTCTTTACCATTAAACTTGCCATTAACTAATACACTAACGTCTTCCTCTGTATGACCAGGTGTCGCCATTATTTTTATTCCTTCAGAAATTTCATAATCTCCTAGAAAAGTTTTTTTTTTGTAGAATATAATATATGTAAAAATAAAAAAAATTTCTTGCAAATTACAGACTATTTTTTATGCCCTTATCATAAAATAAAGTTCTTTTTTGAACAGTGTTTCCAACAATATGTTCAGCATCGGTAAATAAATTGTTATTTCCTATATGATCTGTATGACTATGTGAGCATACTACATAATTTATGTCACTGGGTTTTATATTATTTTTATCCAAAGCTAAAAATTAATAATTATTTTAAAAAAAAATTAATTATTTAAAGCTGTTATAAAGATAGGTGCGACCTTCTAAGAGTTCATTTTTGTCCCAAGCGGTCATAGTGTCAATGATAACATTTTTTGCTCCTTTAATCAACACACAACTACAATTAGCATCCATTACAAAACTATCTATTTGGGTAGAATATCCTTCAAAAAGTACTATAACTTCATTCATTATGACTAAATAATTTAACTTTTTTTTTTTAATATTCGTGTTTTGGAGAGATTATACCTATATATATTGCAAAGCAAACACATGTGCCACAGGCCTGATGTGCCATTTAATGTTATTATAAAAGTCAGCTGTTCAAAACAAATCAGCCGGTCAATTGTTGTAAAATAAGGTTATTATTGTAATCATTACAGTAATAACAGGAAAATGAAGCTAGTAAGTTAATATACGAATGTCGAAATTTCTAAATATTATTTAAAATAATCAATTTATCTCAAATTATAGTATTGTTTATCCAACGAACCATCTAAACCATGTATGGTTTTAACTTTCAAAGGAATAACATTGATGCTAGATTGTGGTTTAAATATGCAATCGGTTTTAAATTTTATGCCAATGCCTTTGGTACCAAGTGCAAAATTTAACAATTTATCCAATTGGGTTCCACGAGATAACTACCAAGATTGGCAAATTGAAGGGGTAAATAAAATTATTTAAAACAATAAACGAAATAAAATAACCGTAAAACCTTATTTTAAGGAATTGAAAGAATGTTGCGGTAGGGTTTTTGTAGATTCAACACCAGAGTTTTGTCCTCCTCTTGAAAAAGTTATAGATTTCTCTGAAGTTGATGCAATTTTAATATCAAATTATACATGTATGTTAGCATTACCATTTATAACTGAGGGTACTGGTTTCAAAGGTATTGTGTATGCTACAGAACCAACGGTACAAATTGGACGATTTTTCATGGAAGAGTTAGTAGAATTCATTGAGCAAGCACCAAGAGATACCATAGCCAAACATTGGAAGGAAATGTTGCATGTACTTCCAGCGCCTCTTTCTGATGCCTTGAAGCCAAAATCCTGGAAGCACATTTATTCAATGGCAGCTGTAAATTCTTCTTTTTCAAATATTCAATTAGTTGGTTACGATCAAAAACTTGATATTTTTGGAGCTTTAACTGTAACTCCAATAAGCTCTGGATATTGTTTAGGAAGTAGTAATTGGTTAATTTCTAGTGATCATGAAAAAATTGCATATGTAAGTGGATCGTCCACATTGACAACTCATCCAAGACCAATGGAACAAACTACTTTAAAACACGCCAATATGCTTATTTTGACAGGATTAGCTCAAATGCCAGCTGCTAATCCTGATACAATGTTAGGTGAATTATGCATGATTGTTGCTGTGACTCTTCGTGCAGGAGGTTCTGTGTTGATACCTTCATATCCTTCAGGCGTTGTGTATGATTTATTTGAATGTCTCAGCTCTCATTTAGACAAATCTGGACTTTCTCAAGTACCGTTATTTTTCTTATCGCCTGTAGCCGAAACATCTTTGGCTTATTCAAATATTTTAGCAGAATGGTTATCCACAAATAAACAAAATAAAGTTTATTTACCAGAAGAACCTTTTCCACATGCTTATTTAGTAAAAAATTCAAGGTTAAAGCATTTTTCATCAGCTTATGCTGAAGGTTTTAGCACAGATTACAGGCAACCATGCGTCGTATTTTGTGGACATCCAAGTCTTAGGTTTGGAGATTCAGTACACTTTGTTCAATTGTGGGGTAATAATCCATTGAACACTATTATTTTTACAGGTTAATATCTTTTCAGAAAAAATGCAATTTTTACAGGATAATTTAAAAAAAAGTTTTTATTTTAGAACCTGACTTTCCATACTTAGAAGCTTTGGCACCTTTTCAACCATTAGCCATGAAAGCTGTTCACTATGCGATTGACACATCTTTAAATTTTACTCAAGCCAATAAATTGATAAGGGATTTGAAACCAGATAATTTAGTTATATCAGAACGTTATATACAGCCTCCGATTACTGCTCCTCATAGATTGGATTTAATTCTTGAACCTATTAATGTAAAATTAATACTCATAATAACTTATAAAAATAACTTAAAAGATAAAATTTTTTAGGAAAGACCTTTTATTACTTATAAACGAGGAGAAGTTATTAAATTACCTGTTAAAAGAAAAAGAGGACGTATTTTTATAGAACCTGAATTAGCTGCAAATATAATTCCAAGTGAAGTTAGGCCTGGATTAAGTCTTGCATCAATTTCTGGAGAACTTGAAGTCAAAGACAACGTTTTTACAATAAAGGTATATTTTTTACGATAATAATTTAAAATTAAAGATCATTTTTAAAATGAATAATTGCTTAGACCATTGATATCAAACCAAGTGGAAAAAGAAAAAATAATTCTGCTCCGATTAAAGAAGAAGTTATTAGAGGAAAACGTCATGAGTATGGAAATTTAGATCCACAAGAATTAATTCAAAAACTCAATCAAGAAGGAATTACAGGTGCAAAATTGCAGCACACTCCAACATCGACTAGCATTCATTTGGTAATTAAAATTTTTGAAACTTAATTTTTATAAAATATAAAT
Organism: Anagrus nilaparvatae; assembly: GCA_022575985.1. Taxonomy (NCBI): domain Eukaryota; kingdom Metazoa; phylum Arthropoda; class Insecta; order Hymenoptera; family Mymaridae; genus Anagrus; species Anagrus nilaparvatae. Next base: position 1,859,696 of record JAKSXM010000040.1, on the reverse strand, counting down.
AATCAAAGATTTTATATCGTTTAGCAAGATGAAGATACTCTTATTCAAATTAATGATAGTTCAACACATATATTTTGCAATGGTGATCAAAAATTAAGAAGAAAACTTAGAAACATTATAATGCAATGTCTTAAAAAATTTTAGCTAGGAAATAATAATATTTTTGTACATATTAATTATTTTTTATAATTTATTTTTTTAAACCTTACTGCAGAATCTGCTAAGGTAAACAATCTTACATATCAAGTTTATATACATTAATCTATAATTCTACTAAATTTAACATCGAATATTTTAATTAAATTTCAGATTACAATTAGTCGAATTCAACATTTGGTTACAATAATTGATAATGTGCATTTCTTTCCATTATTAATTTGTTTGGAATTATATATGTTGAAATTTATCTCTTAAAGAGTTAGCTAAGCTTAAAAGAGTTATGTATATATATATATATTTAAGAACTAAAATAAATAAAAAAAAAAAATGACTGCTGAGACTAGTTAAGAAAGTGCAAATTATTGCTTATACAGAAGTAAAAAAATGATAAATTACTTAAATCTAACAATACATTTTAAAGTAACTTTTTTTTGGTCATGCTGTACTTGGATTATAACAAACTCTGCTTGAATCAGATCAACTGATATAGCTAAATAACAAATTCATTTTTTTAAAAATACTCCTGTGAGATTTGTGCTAAGAACCATTCTTTCATTTCATCAAATTTTCTTGCACACTCATCAATAAGATCATCAAATGCATCAGTTTTCTTAAATTCTGCCACCTTTACTGGTTCCTTAGTGAGTATTTTCTTTTGCATAATCGAAGTACAGCAATCCATTACCTAGGAGGAAGTTGCTACTCCCAACGCGACACCTGCAGCAAAAGATGCCAGGAAAAAGTGGATTTCCTTGGTTCTAAAAGACTCGTTACCACAGAATGAGTGATACCAACGTCGAGTTCGTGTTTCGCCATTTTTTAATATTCTTTCAGCTTTATCCAATTTCTTGTCAATATATTTTTCCATCTGAAACATTAAATTAATCTTTTCTCTCTAACTTTTTCATTAACTATTTGGAGAATAATAAAGAAGGCAAATAATATTTAAATTATTATTTATTAAAAAGATATTAGAAAGGTAACAAATGTGATTTTAAGTGTAAAAATTTTTCCTGGCAAGATAACAATTTGCGTTAATTTGATTATTAAGCTTCATAAAAAATATTTACAAATGTTTTGTTATAATTTAAAAAAAAAGAAAAATAAAATTTTATTTTATTAATTTAAATTAGTTTATTCATGAAGCAAGACCAACTAAAAAACCTCCAACATAACTAGTAGCAAAAAATGTGTTGCTTCGATAGAAGTCTAATACCTGAAAATTTATAAATATTTTTAAATTTCTTTATTTTTAAGCTTTTAATTTTTTAATATTTATACCTTATTCATTAATTTAGGAGCTTCTCCGCTAACTCTTTCTTCGACTTTATCAGTAATTTTGTCAGCCTTTTTTTGAACTTTATCCCAGTTAATATTAATGTAACCGTTATGGGCAGCAATTTGTAGCATTATTATTCCTCCTCCTACAGCAATTGCAGCTGCTTTTCCAACTCTCATGGTTAATAATCCAGTAACCCTAAATTGAAATGAATATTTAAAAAATGTAAAGTTTTAAAACAATTTTTTAATTATTACCATCCTGATGTTGTTCCAATAATTATTTGTTTAGTAGCTGACTTTTTACTGACATCTCCTAAAATTTTGTCTATAATATTTTTTGCTTCGCTAGTAATATCGTCTGATGAAGGGTTGCCTCTGTTATTTACCATTTTGATTCTAATGATAATTAAGAAAATTATGAAGAATAATTAGTTTACTTAGATTAATTTACATAGTCTTGTATTATTTAAGATATTTATTTATATGCACTGTAGTTAAAGCAACTTTGTATTATTTATAGATATGATAGCATAATTTAAAAATAAAATTTACTCTCTTTATATGCTATAAAAATTTATTTTTAAATTTTTTAAATTTTTATTTGGCCTTTTGACTTTAGATGAATATACTCAGAGGAAATGCATACAGATTTGCAGAAACGGGTTTATTTATTTTAATTAACTACTTTTGCAAAAATATCATTCTACTACCAAAAATATTTATTTCTTAATAATCAAAAGCAAAAATTTACAAGATTGGACGAGCTAAATGGTTGCACAATATAAGAAATTTTATATTTTTCGAATATAATTATTATTTTGGCAAACTTTTTAAATGTTTAAAATCTTTTATTGATCGCTATTGAAGATACCGTTTAAATAATTTTGATCCCCGTGTCAATAAAGATTTCTTTTTGCGTGTTTCTGGCATTATACTAAGGAAAAACCCTTAATTATAAGCAGATATTCAGTGTTGCAAATAATGCATTTGTTACAATTATCTTTCAGATACAATAAAAATAAATTTACTTGCAATTAAAAAAACTTATTAAGTAACTTTTTATACCTGTGATATATTATGATTTTTCCAAAATTATTTGTTTAAAAAAGGAATTTACAAATTAATTAAAATATTACAAAAATTTATACTTTTTTTTAATATTTTCTTGTTGAGTCTAAATAATCATTGCTCCGATTTTCTTTCTTCTGAAATCATCCTGCGCCTTCATAATGCGCAATTGCCCTCAAATTTGAAGTGAAATAAACTTATGTATGCCATAAACAACAGAGAGAGAAAAAAAATATGAAACTAATTTAGTTGTAATTTTCAATGTTTTTTCAAATTTACTTTATTCAAAATTAAAAATTAAGAAAGAAAAATCAATTTATTTTTACATTAAATACAGATTTTGGATTAATATCAGCGCTGATTAATATTCTGATTTCTGTTAAGTCAAAAATGATAAGAGAACCATTTTTCTAACCTATAAATTGCAGATTACTCAATTATCTGTGTTTACGACCGGTGGCAAAAGTAGATTCATTTATCAATCAGTGAGCGTAAAAAAAATATTTATTTGTTTACAGATTTATTAAACATTTTTAGTGCAATTTTATTTACAAGTGTGATAAAAAAAAAAATTCATCAAGTTATTTATATTTATTTACAAAATTAGTTATTCACATTACTTCTTAAGTTGAAAACTCCAAAAAATAAAAAAGTGCAATTTCAAAAAAATTTCGCGAGTGCCTTCTAATATTATCGTTTGGTGTGAAGTGCCTTTGATACTAATCTTATGCATTTTAAAAAACATAAGCGACTAGTCTTAAATAAAAAAAACTAATGACGGGAACTAAAAAATATGGTTTAGTTTATGACAAAATTTAAGGAACCAGCCGGGACCTCATGAGCAGATTTCATTTTGAATTAAAGTGAAATTTTGCAAAAAAGTACATTAAAAAATGTCTCAAGAAACCGATGATATCAATCTTACACCCCAAGAATTACAAATTCTTTCAGAATTGGATAGGTAACTAATTATATATATTTATAATTAGAGCTCCAAAGTACATCGAGCAAAGAACTTATAAAATTGTTTAATTTCCTTTTCAAATTTTGTACATTTCCTCATAAAGGACAAATAATTGCTCGATCAAAAATAAGTATAAGCAGAAGACCTTTGAGAAGATTTTTTAAACTTAATAGTATTCTTTTTTTTAACAGCCGACAATTTGGATTCCTCAAATTGAATTCTCCAGAACAGGCTAAGAAAAAAGCATTAGTAGTTCGTGCAATAAAATATCTAGAAAGAATGTTAGTACAAGCACAAAATGAGAAGCAACGAAGAAAGGCTGATAGTACAAAAATGAGTATTGAGGATTCCAAAGAAGATGAAGAAGATGATGAAGATAAGGGAATAAGTATTGATCCAAAAACTTACTGTAAACTAGGACACTTTCATCTATTGCTCGAAGATTACAGTAAAGGTAATGAAACATCTAGTTATTTGTTATATTAATTTAAATTAACCTGTCTGTATTTATATAAATAGTCAAATTATAATTTTAGCAATGTCTGCGTACCAAAAGTTTTATGCGTTAAAAAGTGACTATTGGAAAGATGCTTCTTTCTTGTATGGCCAGGGTTTGGTTTACTTTCATTTTAACGCTTATCAATGGTAAGTCCAATCAAAAAAATAAATTTTTTGTTTAAAAAAGGAACTCAGTGGGTAGATTAAGTAGTGGATATGATTATAAAGTGTATAGTTTTTGTTTTAATAATCTTTTTGTCATTTTAAGTAATAAAAATACTTTTTAGCATAAAAAATATTATTATGCAAATTAGCAATAAACTTAGCAAAGTGAAAAATGTAAAATATTTGTATAACTATTTAGTTAGAGAACTTTTTCCATTACATTATAGTTATTTAACTATAAAATACTTCAAATATGCTTAGGCTCTTGATACACTAACAACATTAAACCATAAAAATAGCAGAATATCTGGTGATTTTTACCGGATATATTGTGTATCAAGAGCCTGAGCATATTTTAGAGTTTCTAAAATCAGTTTAAAAATTATACATAAGACAATTTAAGATAATTTTAAAGCATTAAAAATACTGATATAAAGGTTAATTAATTGAATAATCATCAGAAACTACTTGTTCAACCGCTATAATTTTTAAGTTAAGTAGGAAAGATTTAGTTTATGGCCTAAGAAATTTTTAATTCTGAATTTAACAATTTGCAAATATTGTTAAAATTTATATTTTAAAATCTAATCATATACTGTTATTTTAATATTATTAAATAATGTATAATGAATAATTAAATTATTCATAAAAATTCTTTTATCGCTCAATGATAAAAAGAGTACTTAAAATAATTTAATAAATTTTATCCAACTACTACTAGGGTTTGTCAGACTAATACTCACTCAACTCTTGGCGAAAAAATTATTATTTACATACCAAAAACATAGAAAAAAAGCTTAAATGCAGTTTCTGTAAAAACAACCTAAATGCATGGAACGTGTTTACTACAGAAAAGGCATAGGCATAATGAATAAATGTTACACGAGATTACAATCAGATTACAATACAATTTGATATTTTTATAATTTGTAATGATCACCTTTACTAGATGTTAAGATTCTAAACCCAAATTATTCTGATTCCCTAAATCCGTATTATTCAAGTCCCTTAACTCGAATTATTACAAGTCTCGACTAAATATGGATTATTCTAAGTTCCTAAACTTGAATTATTTCAAGTTCCATTTGTCCCTCCCCCCTTCTATCAACACATTGGAGCCCCCCCTTTGATTTTCGGATCGCCAGGGTACCTTTATTTATTAACATGTTCCATGTTAAATTTTGGAAATTCAGTTGATATAATAGTAAAAAATTAAACGAAAGATATAATTTTTCATGAGTAATGGTTTACCTATCTTGAGGGCGTAGGTCAGTGCAGGGGATCTTTCTTTCACATTTTATTCAAAATTTTTTTACCTTTAATTTCGCGCTGCAAAATGCATCGATATTACAGGATTATTTTTTATCATTTTTCTTTTAAAAAATGATTTTTTTTTTCACCACTAGAGGGTTGATATAACTCAATATATTTTTAAAAAGAAAAATTTTCTAAAAAAAAAATATTTACAAATTTTATAAATTTTATTAGATTTTCAAACAAAAATAAACAAAAAAGAATTAAAAAAATTTCTTATAAAGAATATATTATATTATTTAAAATGTATATTTAATACTATTTTTGATAAAAAATTCAAAACTAAAAATAATCAATGAAAATCAAAAAATGTTTAAATATTTAAAATTAAAGTGAAAATTAAAGTTAAATTATAGTATAATCAAAGTTAAATTTTATAGCACAAAGAAAATTTATTCTAAAAAATTGAAAGTTTGCGAAACTATTGATTTTGTATAAATTTTCAGAGAGATACGTGCCTACACGCGACTAGAGCATGGCGACAAAGAATTACTTTATATCGCAAAAAAAACTTAGGCGAATCAATTTGAAATATTTACATACACACCAAAATACTCGCCAAATTAAAAAATTTAGCAAAATAAAAAAAATATGTTTCTAAAGATATTTAAAATCTCGTGTTTTTCTTATACTTCCGTGTTCATGTAAATTTATTTTGGGGATGTAAGTTGTCTCTATTTATGTTATTACATTTCCCCTCGAGACGAAGAGAATGATTCTTTTTTAAAGTACTAGGTATATCCGTTAAATTTTTAGAGAAAAGAAAATATACATAATTGGCAAAAAATCTTTTACGCAACACATAAATAAAAATTCATTGTTCGAGTTCAAGACATCAGATCCACAAAGAGAGACGAAGGACAAAGCCAGCAGGCAAAATATCGATTTCCGGTATTTTTATGATTTACCCTTTTTGCACTTCACCCCTTTTTTAAACAGCTATTTTTATACTTAACGTGACCTACATATTTTATGAATATACAGGAAATCTTGATTTTTAATATTTTAGTTGATGCTTGTTTATTTAAATAATTAATTTGATAGAAATGTCAATAAGTGAATTTGAAAAGGATAAGTCAATCATTTTTGCAGAAATATATATTTGATAGTTCGATTAGAATTATATTTTAGTGATTAAATTTAATTACATAATTTTTTTCTCAATATTTATAAATACTTGGGTATAATTAAATCCAGAAATAAATTCTAAATTATTCATTTTTAATGAAAATTTTGACTTTTGTTGCCATACAAAATATTATATTGAAAAACACAGGCTGCAGAAAATTGATTAGCTGCAATTTGTGTTTAATAGCTTAGTAACCCGAGCGAAACAATCGGGCGGATTGTCACGCGGCACTCCGGTGGCCACCGTGCGGCCGCCCGACTTTAAGGTGGCAATCCGCCCAATTGTTTCGGTAGGGAACCAACCTTAGTTAACCAAAAACTGAGCAAAGAACTAGAAATTTTAAAAATTTTAAAATTTGTCAAAAATTTACTGTTTACGCCATCTAAGTTAAGCGTATCGAAAATGAAAGGAATTGGGTGTAACAGAATTAAGCAAGTTGAAAGCTGATTAAATATATAAAAATCAGGTTTTCAATATTTATGCCCGAGAATTTTTATTGATTTTTTTTTATGGTTTGGGCGAGGTTTAGGTAAAATTTGAATAAAAAGCTGAATAATAAATACTGCCAAAAAAATTCAAAGAGATGGTAATAGTTTTCGTCTAATATACTGTAGTCACGCAAAAGTGCTATTTATCCATTGGACGCCAGTATAAAATAATAACAGATAACGTTAATCTATGCTAACATACACGTGATGGTTTATCAAAGGTGACCAAAAAGAAATTTCAAAGGGGTTCAAAGAAATTCCAAAGTAGTATATTAACCATCAAGGGTGTAAAAGTTGAGTGAAATAATGCCTTTAAACTTGTTTCGAAAGTTTTTTGCCTATGGTTGTACGTTATTTTTTCTTGTTTAGGGATAAAGTTATTGAGAAAAATTCTGTATTCAGTTTATAACTTCCGGAAGGGCCAAAAATTTGTCACTTCATTTTGAACCTTTTTTAACCTCTTTGGTGTCTTCGGTAATTAATTAACATATTATCTAATCAGTCAAGCTAGATTTATGACTGAGAATTAACATACCGTAGAACTAATCGTTATTAATAAAAAATGCATGTCAATTTTTACTGATAATTAAATTATCGCAATTTTCTCAAGTTTCCACTCTACCCAACTTCCCCCTTTTAATTTTGTTTAAAGTAACTCATTTATCAACATGAAACCAGATCAAGTAAATAGGGGCTAGTATCTAATTTAGCAAATTATTCAGAGTATACTTGAAAGTTATGAAATTCAGAAGACTCTCTGATTTGTAGCAGAGGTACAATTTTAATAAAATATTGTTAATTAAAATAACAACTAAAAATATGCCAATATTGATATCAGTGTAAATACTACTATAGTACTAAAAAATCGAAAGTTGAAGTATATAGTATTGCTAAAAGTGAAGAATCTCAACGGTTTAAAACCCCTAACAGATTTGATACTTCTTTTTCCTTTTTCATATGTGAGAAAAATTATTTATATATAAGAAGGTGCACGCAACTTAAACGACCTAGATGAAAAAATCAATATTCCCTGGCCTACTTTTTTTTTATTATTATTATGTACACTTTTATAATAATTTCTTGTATTTTTATATTTTAATGGTAGTGTATGTGTAGGTTTTATAACAATTATTATCAAATTTAAATTACAACGTGTTCGCTGCTTGAGATACTTTGAATAGAATCATCTTCCGCTAAAAAATAAACCTACATTTGAATAAAGAGAATTTCATTTTTTGGTGGTATAGAAAACTTGAAACGATGATGACCCTTGTAGGAACTATAGAATACTTTAGCCCCCTTATGAATTTTTTGAATTTTATACCTCTCGTTCGAGTCAAGAGAATTTCATTGTTGCGGGCTTTTAAATATTTTTAATGTACATATATTATTCAATTTTTAATATGTAAGAGCGTTTGCGAATTTAAACGATCCTGACAGGCAGTAGTCTAAAATTTTTAAGAAAATAAACTCGAGGAAAAACCTTTTAGACTAGATTCTGTGTTTAAAAAAAAAAATAAAATGAATGTATCAGTTTTAAGATTTCATTATTTTCTTTCAGAAAGATATTTATAATAGCAAAAAATTAAAAACTGCTGCAATAAATTCAGCATCTGACGGGTGGTTAACTGTGCCATTTTCAGTTGGTTAACACCTAAAAAATTGAAAATCAATTTTTTCCATAATCCTAGTTCCAGTCTAATTCACCAGATGATATCCAGACAATCTAGTCTCCATTATCCTCATCCGTTGTTGTTGCTTATGAGAAATGAAGACTAATTATTTTCTTCTAGTCACATGCATAAAAAAACTTGCAATGGCCCTTATTTTGCTATTCTTTATTTTGTCTCTGAATTGAACAAATCTTACAATAAATTCCTATTTTAACTTTATACAGTATAAATCACAATTTGATGTGCCTATGACATTGTTCTATTGTGTTTTTTTTTTTTAATGGTTGCGAAACTTGCAAATGACATAAAAACTATAGAAAAGTGTTTTTAAAAAAAATTTTCGAGTTCCACCATACCGCAATGCTCGAATTTTAAATTAATAAAACTCATTTTTTAAAAAAGTTTCAATCGTTAAAAAAAAATTCTGGCTGCCGGAATTTTTTTTTCAGTCAATAGGTGTTATAAGTTTCTGCATTTGGATAAGGATTTTAAAATAGAATGCCGCCAAAAGGGTGAAATTATTCAATGATTTTGGTTTTACTCTGAAAATAAGGTCTATTATTTTGTCTACTTTTGTGCCAAGCTGGAAAACCATGAGTTGAAATTGCAATAATTATTAAACAATCAATATAGTGCAATGTTTAAGAAATACTACTGAAAAAACCAAGAAAAAAACTGCAAGGTATTAAATCTACCTAAGACTTACAGTATAATAAGGACATGATGAAGGAAGCAAGGCAAAGAAAAAATAAAAAAGAACATAAATTTTTTCTAGTGTTTATAAGAGTATTCATTTAAAATAATCTATCGTTTATTGTGACAGGATAATTATTGTGCATGGTGCAAATTCATGTGCAGGTGTTTCGATTTATCCGTCAGCAGTGACTTATGGAACATTTGGTTGCTAGATTTCTTGAATTGGTTGAAATTTCGGTCAAATCAACATCATAATCATTCCTTATCATCCAATGAGTTATTAAAATTGCGGATAAAGTTCACAACAAAGAATTGAACAAATTTCCAGTGGGTTATTCTTGTATTTTTTCAAAATTATGCAAGATTTCTTTAGAATAAATTTCTCGCAATAATTGCTTTATGTGAAATATCGAAAAAAGAAGCATAATAATTATTGAAATCCTTAAAAAAAAGATGATAATAGTATCCTTTGAGGTAACTGAAGTAAAGTTTGTGGCATATAAATTTAAATAAAAATAATGCATTTAAATAGAAAGGAAATCTCAAGTGAAAACAATTGGTTTCCTGAATACATGAATTTATATTGGTCCTTATATTCTTTTTTTATCCTGTATGAACATAAAAAGATTGTTATATTGTGTCTTGACATTTTATGTGCGCGCTTGCTCAGTTTATGCATATACATAACTTTCTTGATCATTCATGGAGGTCATGGTCAGACGGTATGTTCTGAAACTGAAAGTCAACAAACTTTACAAAAATTGAATGCATTTGTATCCATTGGTTACGCATGTTTACTTTTTTTTTTTATAATTTGCACAGTTAATTGGTTTTTAAAATGTTTTTTTTCTTCAAATTTGAATGTTTAATCATTGTTTGAGAACGGTGAATTTGAAGAAAAATTATATTGTAATATATGAGCAAAAATTCTTTTGGACCCATGTTACAAGATGGAATTTTCAGAGCTGCAAATATAAGACCACGATTATTAACAAATTGATCATCATAATATATTCAATTTCCTTCAGAAAATTCTTTATTTTTGATTTTTTATATACTTGGGTAGATTTTGATGCACCTTATATCAAATAAATAATCTTAGATATTTTATTGTAAATTTAGCTTCCAAGCGTTTTCTAGGGCAAGATTGGCTAAATCATATAATTAATTGCTCATTATCAAAGGTGTTATTAATAAAATTTTCCAAAAGCACTTTCTACAAATGACAAATTTCTTGTCAATATCAAACTTAAAAATTAAAAAAATTATTTTCGAAAAGGAAATTTGGAGGGATTGAGTGAAAACTTCGTTATCTTATTTTAAGTCTACTCGAGAGTCTACTGAACTTTAGTTAACTGAACAGTTTTAAAGTCTATTGGCTTTATTTTAGATCGGGTATTCCGTATTAATGAAACTCATGGTCGAAAAAGGCTTATTTGCCATTGTTTTGTGATTGTACTGACGGTCCTAAATCATGTAAATAAGTATCAAAATATTAAAATTCAAGTTGGGTGACATGTTTAGCAAGACTTACATAAAATCTACGTAATGGGTTCAAAAAAAAATTAAATTCAAGAAATCGCTAGAAAGTATTAAAATATTAAAATATTAAAACTTCTGACAAAAGTTAAGTTAATAGCTGAAAAAATCTCTAATATTTTTTTATTCAATCAAATACAAGTTCTGAAAATCAAGAAAATAATTAAGATCTCGGAGCCACATAAGGGTTGTCGACAAATTTTAATGCTAACGGATTTAGTGCATGAAATATCAAGACATGCTAAATTAAACCTTGAAGCTACATTGCATTTTAAAAAAATTCGACGTGATTTTTAGTTTTAACTGATAATTCAATCTTTTATCAAGTTCCCATAAAAGCAAACCTATGTTTAGAATGAAATTGATTGACTAAAAAATTATTCAAAGTAGTACGTTTAAATCTGAAATAAAGGAATAAATTACTATTATTTGTAAATAAAATTTTAATTATTTTGATTGATTTATATAATTAATTTACTCTTAAATTTCTAACAGTTCATTATTTATAGACAAAATAAGAATACTAATAAATTACAAGAATAAATTTCAGATAAATCAAGTGAATTTTTAAAGCTGCTAAAGTATTAAAAAAATATGACTAAGAAGCGAACAAATAAAGAACATTCACGGGATATTGACTTTTTTCAAATACAAGCAAAAAATTTTAATGGTCAGTGACCTGCCTCATATCTCAAAATTCTTCAAGACAAAAACTTAAAAATTTTTATCACAGCAATTTATATTTTGCCAATATTTTGTGCATAAAAAGGAAAACCGCATAAAATGTTTTGCTTTAGCAGCCAAGTTGGCAAGCTTCTTAAATCGAAGTTTTCATGACGTCACATTGAACTTCAGAATATAAACATGTAGTACATGGTAACTACTGTAACAACCATCATAATACTGCAACAGACTGATTAAACAACGTTGCGCACGCCCGACAATAGTTCAACGATCTCGTAAACCGGGTTCAATACACCTAACCGCCAGGCAAAAGAGAAAGAGAGATGTAATATTTGTATCGAAAGTCCTTTGCGTTACAGACTCCGGCAAAATACTCTGTAGTATCTTCTTTTAAAGGGAGATTTTTCCTTTATCGCATATTTTCGTAGGGACGTACGTTGGCTTTTGTTACTTTCTCATCCATTTAAAAAACTCATCTAAAATTCATCCAGTACAGTCCGGACTACCACTCATTGATTCTTCTGATTTACAGTTTGTTTGTTTATACTACCTTTTTTAATATTTCCATAAAATCTCTTATCTAATTGATTCATGTGTTTGATAAATTCGTCAATTCGCTAGTCAAAACATTGCAGACTGTACTTAATAATAAAAAGCTCTATTCACCCTTTTACTGCATACTTTAAAACTTAAGCAATGTTTCGAGTAAGATTAATTAACTAATCTCAAAAACTGTTATTTTAATTTTAATAAATGAATTTATTTTCTTCTAGACGAAAACATGGTTGATCATTTAAAATCAATTTTTAGCAAAATTAAGTTCCAAAATGAACTTTACATATCTAGGGCAAAAAAAGCCTTTGACTTTTCCAGCTTCCAAGATATTTGCGAAAAATAGGATTTTTACCCCCTAAACACCCTCTAGCGGCGAACGCCTGAGTTTTAGAGAAAAAATAGCTGCAGATTTAGAATCAGCGGTTCAAAAATCTATATGTTACGAGGGTATAAGTATCTTAGGGCGCGTAGCTTCCAAAATATCTGCGAAAAATACCGTTTTTACCCCCCTCCCTAAACGCCCTCTAGCGGCGAACGCCCCAGTTTTAGCTAAAAAATAACTGCAGATTCAAAATCAGCGTCTCAAAAAACTATAATCCGCTTGGTGCTTTTTAATTAGACAGTCGATCTACTAACTCTTTCGACTATAACTCTCGCTCGTGCATACAACCACATGCAAAGTCAAAACCAATATTTTATCCCTTGATTAAAAAATAGCTATTTCGTGGAACTTTTAAAAATTAATTAAATTTATTTTTTTCGAGATTTTTTTAGAATTTTTATTAAAATTAATTTCAATTCAAATAGATGTTTTTTTTGTGTTTATCGAATCCCTAAATAAGAACTATAAAAATAAAAAAAAAGGATCAGATAATTGAAAAGGATTTTAGAGCTTCACATAGGAAAAAATTCTTATGATAGGTGTTTTTTTGAGCGTCTTAACAAAATTCACAAATCGTAACATAATCCAGATGCGGTCCATAAGGCCTGTATGGACGGTGAATTACAAAAAAAGGACCATTACAACTCAGGCACATTCTACAATTATACGGTAAACTCTTGCAGTCGTCTGCTAGAGATTTGCAAGTCAGTGGTGCCAATTTGACATAAAATAATTTCACGTGTTTATTTTATTTTATTTTAATTTATCATTTAGTTTCAGTTGGCGCCACTACTTTGCGTACCTCTAGCGGACGACCGCAAGAGTTTACCGGATGATTGTAGAATGTGTCTAAACCATTGATACTAATTTACGTAAAGTAAATACACATGCTTATTTTATTTATCATTTGATTTCGGTTGGCACCACTACCTTGCGGACCTCTAGCGAACGACCGCACCGTAACTAAGAATCAGTGCAAATAAAATTTTAATTTTTACTCCAGTCAAAATACGGGGTGGGGGGTGTACTTACGGTTGCGAAAACGAGATTTGCTCTAGTATAGGATTTTTGGGTCGCTGAACACGAAAATCGGGGTCATTTGGTAAAGAAAATGGGGCTTCACCCTTAAATTTGCAAAAACTACCCCCAAAAGGGTGTATTTTTGATATATTCGCGTTCTGAGTCGAAAGATTTGCCCAGGAATTAGTTTCTAAGGGTTTTTTGGGTCGTTAATTAAGAATCTTGATGATTTTTTAAGATAATATTAATATTTCACCCTTAAATTAGCTAAAACTACCCCCCAAAAGGGGTGTTTTTGCTATTTTCGCACCTTTCGCGACCAGATTAGGTCCACAAGGGTTTTTTGGGTCGCTAAATCGAATTTCATGGATTTTTTTATGAATAATTAATATATCACCCCTAAATTAGCTAAAACTACCCCTAAAATGGACGTTTTTGCTATTTCTGCATTTTGTATGCCCAGATTAGTTCCATAGGGTTTTTTGGGTCGCAGATAACGAATTTCGCGGAATTTTTTATGAATAATTAATATATCATCCCTTAATTACCTAAAACTATCCCTAAAATCTACGACCCAAAAAACCTTCCAGATTAAATGAAGGAGGCTTCAAAGCTCCTACATATCAAGATTGCTTAAATATCTTTCTTTTATTTTTAAAGTATAGCTTTATGTTTTGGAGGTTGCGGATTTTGAATCTGATATGAGATTGATAAGATTGCTTATTGGTATAGCTATGAATTATCTGTCGAAAATCTAAATAAGTTGTTTCAAACAAGTTTAGCAGATACTTACTTTGTGGAGATCGAAATCCGCGAACTCAAAAATGTAAATCTTGTTAAACTTGAAAGTTTTAGACCTCAAATACGTAAATCATAGTAAAACTTGTTTTTTAGGATATTTTAGAGACTTTACAGTTAATTTGACAATCTTGTCAATCTGATATCTGAGGTTCAAATTCAGCGACCTTAACTCTCAAGCTCCATATTTGCTCAAAAAATGATTTTAAAGAAATTTTATGAGAAGAGGCGCCTCAATAATAAAAAAATTAATTAATTTGCAAAATTACAAGCTACAAAATGCTATATTTTCCAAGAAAGTCACTTTTTTCGTAAATTTATGAAAAAAGCAACTTTTTCGAAAAATAAAGCATTTTGCAGCTTGAGATTTTGTAAGTTAATTCATTTTTTATTATTGAGGTGTTTCTTCTCTTAAAATTTCGTTAAAATCATTTTTTGAGCAAATATACTGCTCAAATTAGTTTTAGAGGTTATGTTCGATTTACTGAGTCGAACCTGCGTGAAAATATAAAATTATCTTTTTCTGACAAAAAATTATTGCTTTTATTTATTTTAATAATTTTCTTTTCGTTTCTAGCCATTTATAATTCTTTTAACATGAAAGAAAAATCTAGTATCAATAAGCGGAATTCCGCTTGCGGCAAATGTAAATATCCGCTTGCGGCATGCGGATTTTCTTTTTAGTGTAGCATCGCTTGATTTTTCAGAAACTCAAGTAACGGCTGTCGGCAGTGACAGGTATTTTCAGTGTATAGAAGAAATAGCAGCTAGAAGGAATTCCAAACTGAAGAGACGCGAATACCTTATTCTTTCAAATACAAACCTTTATGAAATATCTTTTTTTTGTCCATGTATACCAAAAGTATACCTGCGTAAGTACACCATACCTAATTTCAATTCGCAAATATACATAGATTTCGGGCGGTGGCTGCCCAAATAATGCATTTACACATCACGAAATGCCATGTATACCGTGTATTATTATTACACTGTCACGAAGCGAGCCCACTACGAGCCCACAAGAAAAATTGCGCATGCGCATTTTATTTTTACGCAAGCTTGACAAAGATAGAAACATAACAACAGCATGCATAAGGTATTTAATAGAAAAAAAATTATAACCTGGGGTTGTTGAATATAGTAGTAGCCCGTATTCCTCCCCCTTTATTATGAGCGCGCGCGCACCACATCGTAATCACAAGTAGAAATAAATAACAATAAAAAAAAAATTACACCGCAAGAGGAGCGACGATCGACGGCGAACTCAGTTTGCTGCCCTTTGCGCTTCGAATTTCGCGTCAGTCGCGCGCAAGCCTCCTTTCAAAAAGGAAGTTTTGTTGTTAATTTAATTTTGAAAATTATATTTCGTAACGCGACACTGCCGTTCTAAAATTAATTATAAATTTTTGTTCACTGTGATCTAATCGTGTGTTCTACTTATTATTAATAATTGTGCTTTTTTGTAATTAAAATACAAAGTGATTGATAAACATAAAAAAATTGTAAGATTATTATTTTTAAAAAGCTTTCTTCTGGGGCGTTGTCTGTATTGGCTAGTGCAGACCTATCCGTGTACTAAACGCACACTGACAAAAGTACACGAGGGGGAGTGTTAGTTTAGGTTATTATATTATACAGTTTAAAACTCATACCCCGTTGTTTCTCTGTGATTCTGTGTATTTGTTCTACATTCGCATACTTAATATTGTGAAAACATATTTTTAAAAAAGTGTTCGATTATCTTGAATGATAAAAATTAAAAAATATAAAAAAAGTAATTTGCAAATTTTTAGTAAAAATTATTGATTTAATTATTTTAATTAATTAAAAAAACAGAAAGTAAAAAAGAGTTTAGTGCAACGTTGTCAATTTTTCGGAGCAGTGAACACACTTCATGAAGAGTTTTTTTTATACATTTGCTAGCGGAGATTTAAATGGTGAGTTGTCCGTGTTTATATCTCGTTTTAATAACTTATAAATATGAATGAGTGACGTAAATACTTTTTAAGAATAAATTTTGTTAAATTATCGAGGCTAATGAACTAGTGGAATTTGTAAGCAAAATATGATACTTTTTTTTTGGGCGCTGACTAATTATTATAATTAATAGTAAACAAAGGTGTTTCAGATTTGTAAAAATACCGTTGATTTTTAAAATATTTTGGTTTTGAATAACGTTACATTGAATTAAAAAGTTCACAGGTTTTTTTTAAAATTCAAAGTCGATTTAAAGTATATTATTGTAATGATGCACATACACTTAATGTCAAGGATGCTACACGTGATTTTAATCCCTTCATACGGTCAATGATCTTCATCAGTTGCAATGCAACTGCAGGTGAATTTTTTATTCAAAAATGCAGCGTACGCTCAAACTAGTTTCTGCTCCGATTTATAAATTTCGGAGTTTTCTCAGTATTCGTTAAAATTGACGGTCTATTTTGCAAATGACGGCTGACTGACAGACGCCGTTTGATGATATATTTCTAGGTAATATGAATTTGATTCCCTCAAGGCGAAAATAAAGGAATATACCTTCCGGTTGGTTTCATTTATTTCAGCTAAGGGCTATTATTAAATTCACTAGATAGTCTAAAAAATTCTTTATTTTTACCTTTTGCTTCAGTCGTTTTGATGATGCAGATCCGAAGAAATTGCCTTTAAAGTATTTTTTTACCATATTCTTTAGGAAAATTTAAATTTTGGTCTGACTTTAAATTATATTAACTCGCAAATTGTTCAAAGATTGATAAATAAATTTTTGGAAACTTGGAGCTTATGCAAAATGTTTGATACCTATAAAACCTATTTTAAATTTATCATTGTTTTTTAAACTTATCTATAATTTAAATCTAAATTAATAAAATATTTAATTCTTTGTTTTTAACTAAAAATTTCGAGATTCACTGTTATTAAGGAGGCGACAGAGATTTTTTTTCTTCAGGGATAAAGTCTATCTCTGAATAGGATGTAAAGAATTCCCCTTTGGGATAAAAAAAATTGTAAAATAGACATGTTCGGAGTAAGCTTATAATTTAAAATGATTGTTTGAAATTCATAGTAATTTCGCAAAGAGAAAATTGGCGGGAAACATAATATAATTTAAAAAAAGAGAAAGAAACATAAAAATACAAAATAGGTAAATAAAAAGTATGCAACAAGTTTCGCGAGCATTTATGATGTCGTTTTGTAATCGTTACTCATATTTTCAAGTATATTATGAAAAGAAAACGGAGGGAAGGAACGTTTATGAAGTAATTATATAATATATGGGGGATATAAAATTATTAAAATGTATATAAATAAACTTCCTCGTACCTTTTGCTTAATATATTTTATTCTTTAAAGCAAAAAAATAAAATTATAACGGTTAGAATTGAAGAAAGGAGGTTTGTTGAAAATAAATTAGTGTCATTTCGTAAGATGAAATTGCTTTTTTGATTGAAAAATAAAATTCATACTAGAGAGAAAAGTTACTTAAATTTTTTGTATTATGAAACCACAAGGTGTACTTGAATAGTTTTAAATCTGACAACGCTGCATTATTTTTAATGCACTTTTTTTCATTATTTAGTAATGGGTCACATGATTTTTTTAATTTATTTTATTTAGATTGTATGAAAATAGTACTTTTCGGAGAAAAGAAATTCATTTTTCTGACAATTAACGTTTATGAACAATTGCTGCACAAGCATACCTTTTTTCTGCGATAATTATTTCTGCCTCGCTTGTTCATTCATAAATAAATAATATCAGCTTGCATGATTAATTTTGTATTAATAAAGAAAAGAAAAGGAGTCATGTATGCCATTGACCTGAATAATGCCTTAATGATAATTTATAAATTTATCGTTTTTTTTTTTTTCATTTAAAAATAAACAGACAATTTTTTTATTATCAAGATTGATATAAAATTTATCTCTTGTTGAAAAAATATTGTCACAGTATGTGCACTGCACTGACGCATGTAAAATTTTACAAAGGAGTGAAGTAAAATTTGTTCTAAAATTTCAGTGTAGAAGAGAATTTTAAATAAATAGCTTAAAAAATTTTGAATTCTTTTTTCTTATAGCTGACCGAGTACCTGACTTTTGTTCGTTTTAAAAATTCGATCACTCTAGAGCAACGTAATGTGGCGTGATTGATGACATGAGTTTTAGCAGAGTGTTATAAAAATAATAAAAATTATACAAGGCTCTTTTTATCCTGCTTTTTATAGATTCGATTTCTGTATTGTTTAAAGTTTTCTTTGGACGTTGCTTAATTAACAGGTGGTTCTAACTTTTATTAAATAATACGTTTTTATTTGTATTTATTTTAAGATTTATTTTTATTCTGATACATAATAATGCACAATTTAAGCTACATTTTTATAGCGAAAATTTGAAGAAAAAAAAACGATACTTATTCTAAAATGAAATATGACTGTTAATTCAAAATGTCTTTATTGAAAATAAAAGTAATGAATTTTTACGTTGCCTATAACCTGCAAGTGGTTTTAGCACGTATATAATATTATAAATTTTTTGTTTTCATTTTCATTTTTATACAAATTTATACTACTACACTGAAAAAAAATTTCTGCCAATTTTTGCTTACGGAAAATGGAAATTTTTTTTCTAGAGCAAACAATTGCAAATGGCTTGAAATCTGAAGAAAATTGACAAAAAAATTTTAAGAATTTTTTTGATTCATCATACCGCTGAATGCATCTTTGAGCGCATATCTTATACATTAACGGAAAATTTTTTTTTATTTTTCTTTACATTTCAAGTCATTTGCAATCATTTGAGCATGAAAAAAAAAATTCCGGAAACGGTGTGGCAAACGGAGCAATTTCGGTAACGGCAAGTGGATTTCCTTATTTTCAGAGTTTTTCTATGTCAAAAATTTTAAAAAAAATATATTTATTTATCCAGGTGGATTGAATGAAACATAACTGAATGTTGGAATGATTTGTATAGCCCGTAATAGCCTTCATTTCACTTGTGAGAATAAATTTAATCAAATTTAATACAAAATTGCTTAAAGAGCCTAGCTAAGTCCGTAGTTCACCAGATTTTCGGTTTAAAAGTTATAGGTTCACAGCCCGCCTCGGACAAACTTATTTCAGTCTTTGTTTCTAAAAAAAAAAAATTCTATTTCATTGCTCCAGGATCTTTTCTAGGATCTGTCTAGGATTGAGATATCCGCTTTATATTTAAAAAAATAATTAACATTGTAATATGTAGATGACGCGGTCAAAAAAAGCTTCCTGAGCCGCGGAGTTTGGGAGATGTCGCATTTCTCTTGGACCGTCTTGGACCATAGGCTCAACGCTGAAACTTGCTAGATTCCGAGGGGTTGACAACTCAGAAGTTCACCGCACTTCTAAGACTTCTATGCACTTCTACCGAAATCTTTAAAAATAAAAAAAAAAAGGTTTTAAACATGTATCTAGGGATTTTTGAGTGTGCTGAGTCCGAATCTGGCAACCGAATTCCAAAATTCGAAATGGCGGCCTCACAATTGGTCAATTTTCAAAAAAAAAACATCGAAATTTAAAATAAAAAAAAAAGATTTTCAATGCATATCTGGGGGTTTTTGGGTGCGCTGAGTCCGAATTTGACAACCAAATTTCAAAATTCGAAATGGTGGCCTCGAAATTGGCCAATTTTGAAAAAAAAAACATCGAAATTTAAAATAAAAAAAAAAAGATTTTCAATGCATATCTGGCGGTTTTTGGGTGCGCTGAGTCCGAATCTGACAACCAAATTTCAAAATTCGAAATGGTGGCCTCGAAATTGGCCAATTTTGAAAAAAAAACATCGAAATTTAAAATAAAAAAAAAAAGATTTTCAATGCATATCTGGGGGTTTTTGGGTACGCTGAGTCGGAATCTGACAACCAAATTTCCAAATTCGAAATAGCGGCCTAACAATTGGCCAATTTTGAAAAAAAATACCAAAATTTAAAATTAAAAAAAAAGATTTTAAATGTATATCTAGGGCTTTTTGGGTGCGCTGAGTCCGAATCTGACAACCAAATTTCAAAATTTGAAATGGCGGCCTCACAATTGGCCAATTTTGAAAAAAAAAATACAAAATTCAAAAAGAAAAAAAAGGTTTTAAACGTATAATTGGGGATTTTCAGGTGTACTGAGTCAGAATATTGCAACAGAATTTTTAAATTCAAAATAACAGCCTCAAAATTAAATAATATTTCAAAACAAATAAACCAAATAAAATTAAGAAAAAAGGCTATAAATGTAGTTCTGTATATTTTCTGGTATGTTGAGTCAAAATCTGGCCAATTTACGAAATTCATTTAAAATGGCAAGCTTAAATAAGCCTATTTTTTGAAAAAATAACGCCAATTTTATTAAATGCATCACATTTTCTATTAGGGTTGTAGTAGTTTTAGAAGGTTTTTTTCCATGCTTCCTGGTTGTGTTTAGACAAACTCTTTATAAGATTTTGTGAGAGACTTTGATTAGGTATTTAACAAAAAATGTGACTCGAATGTGAGATTAAAATAAAAAAAATGTTTTTATATATGTTATTTTATGTATAGGTATGTACATATAATTATCTATGAATACAAAATTTTTTATATAATTTTTACCTTGTTTTTAATAAAATCATACACAGAGTCAGGAATTACATCTCTTTACCACTTATAACGTAAGGAATTTGAATTGTTTTCCGATAATTAGACACTGAAATAAAGCCAATACCAGGATTATGAACTTTTAATTTTTTTTCAGAAAATGTAACTGCAAACCACGTTGCTGCCACACCTACTTTCTCTTTATTAGCTTCTGTAAATTTAATGCATTGTTTTTTATAAGCTGTTTTTTTCCAATTATTTTCGTTCAAATTAGCAAAGCCTTTGATCAATCCAATTAGTAAATGCGACTGTTTTGGTATCTGAAATAGACAATAATCCCTAATAGAAATTTCTTCTAGTTCTTCGACAGCATAAGGAATTTCAGAAATATGTCATTATCTTATGACCAAAATGGTTTAATCGGTTTGATCGAATGAAATTAAAAAACAGAATAGCAAATAAATTTGGGTCTTCTACAGCTGAAAATATAGACTCTTTGACCTAAAAAAGCCTAAAACTACTACAACCCTAATAGAAAATATGATTTATTTTATAAAATTGGGGTTATCTTTTCAAAAAATAGGTTTATTTAAGCATGCCATTTTGAATTTCGAAAATTGGTAGCCAGATTTGGACTCAATATTCTAGAAAATATATAGACCTATAAAATGTTTAAATTTACATTTACAACCTTTTTTTCTTAATTTTATTTGGTTTATATGTTTTGAAAAATTGTTTATTTTTAAGGCTGTTATTTTGAATTTCAAAATTCGGATACAAGATTCTGACTCAGTAGACCTGAAAATCCCCAATTATGTGTTTAAAACCTTTTTTTTTATTTTAAAATTTGTTTTTTTTTCAAAATTGGCCAATTTTGAGACCATCAATTCGAATTTTTAAATTTAGTTGTCAGATTCGGACTCAACGCACCCGAAAACCCCCAGATATACATTTAAAATCTTTTTTTTTTATTTTAAAATTTGGTATTTTTTTTCAAAATTGGCCAATTTTGAGGCCACCATTTAGAATTTTGAAATTTGGTTGTCAAATTCGGACTCAGCGCACCCGAAAACCCCCAGATATGCATTGAAAATCTTTTTTTTTTTATTTAAAATTTCGATGTTTTTTTTCGAAAATTGGCCTATTGTGAGGCCGCCATTTCGAATTTCGGAATTTTGTTTCCAGATTCGGACTCAGCAAACCCAAAAACCCCCAGATATACATTTAAAATCTTTTTTTTTTATTTTAAAATTTGGTATTTTTTTTCAAAATTGGCCAATTTTGAGGCCACCATTTCGAATTTTGAAATTTGGTTGTCAAATTCGGACTCAGCGCACCCAAAAACCCCCAGATATGCATTGAAAATCTTTTTTTTTTTATTTTAAATTTCGATGTTTTTTTTCGAAAATTGGCCTATTGTGAGGCCGCCATTTCGAATTTCGGAATTTTGTTGCCAGATTCGGACTCAGCACACCCAAAAACCCCCAGATATACATTTAAAATCTTTTTTTTTTATTTTAAAATTTGGTATTTTTTTTCAAAATTGGCCAATTTCGAGGCCACCATTTCGAATTTTGAAATTTGGTTGTCAAATTCAGACTCAGCGCACCCAAAAACCCCCAGATATGCATTGAAAATCTTTTTTTTTTTTATTTTGAATTTCGATGTTTTTTTTCAAAAATTGGCCTATTGTGAGGCCGCTATTTCGAATTTTGGAATTTGGTTGCCAGATTCGGACTCAGCACACCCAAAAACCCCTAGATATATGTTTAAAACCTTTTTTTTTTTATTTTTAAAGATTTCGGTAGAAGTGCACAGAAGTCTTAGAAGTGCGGTGAACTTCTGAGTTGTCAACCCCATGCTAGATTCACACTCGAACATTGTACAATAACACTATGACTAGCAATTGCTAAAAAGCGTTTTCACATCCTCAACCCATTAAAATAGATACATAAATAAAGAATTAAAATAGTGTGGGATGTGGCGGCATGGGAGATTGTTGGTGACCTCTGTCAAATCCTCCGTATGGAGTTCAGGTGGAGGTCAAACGAATGCAATACAATACAAAACTGCTTTTAGTCAGGGGTAATGTGTTTTTCACCTCGAAGTGCCTTTGAAAGTACACGAATCGAGTTGAAACCTTTTGCATTCGCTTCAGAAAAATAATACCAACAAAGCGTTACAACGATCTAGTGTATCATATGCCGGGGGGTGGTTTTCCCCCCCTATTTTCACCCCATTTCCCGGCCAAAATGGAAATGCAGTAAAAAAATTATTTTTTACATTTTTTAATGATGCTAAGTGGTTATTTAGGCCACTAAATTAGAATTTAAGGTCAAAAATAACATTTAACAGGTTCCAAGGGGTGAATTTGACCTATTTTCACCGCAGACACCCCCAAAATCCACATAAATTTTGAAGATACTTTTTTTTATAATTAAATTCATTATTTAGGTTTTTTAGGTCGCTGATCTCAAAAATGATGTCAAGAATTTTATTCAACAGGTTCTGAAGGGTGAAATTGGCCAATTTTTACCCCTTTAACCCCCCCAAAAACTCATTTTCTCAAAGGAACTTATGTTTTTTATTTTGAAAAGGTCTAATAGGTTTTTTTGGGTGCTGAGTTCAAAAATGATGTCGAAAATTACATTTAGCTGGTTACAAAGGGTGAAATTGGCCATTTTACCCCTTTAACCCCCCCAAAAACTCATTTCGTCAAAGGAACTTATGTTTTTTATTTTGAAAAGTTCTAGTAGGTTTTTTTGGGTGCTGAGTTCAAAAATGATGTCGAAAATTACATTTAGCTGGTTACAGAGGGTGAAATTGGCCATTTTACCCCTTTAACCCCCCCAAAAACTCATTTTCTCAAAGGAACTTATGTTTTTTATTTTGAAAAGGTCTAATAGGTTTTTTTGGGTGCTGAGTTCAAAAATGATGTCGAAAATTACATTTAGCTGGTTACAAAGGGTGAAATTGGCCATTTTACCCCTTTAACCCCCCCAAAAACTCATTTCGTCAAAGGAACTTATGTTTTTTATTTTGAAAAGTTCTAGTAGGTTTTTTTGGGTGCTGAGTTCAAAAATGATGTCGAAAATTACATTTAGCTGGTTACAGAGGTTGAAATTGGCCATTTTACCCCTTTAACCCCCCCAAAAACTCATTTTCTCAAAGGAACTTATGTTTTTTATTTTGAAAAGGTCTAATAGGTTTTTTTGGGTGCTGAGTTCAAAAATGATGTCGAAAATTACATTTAGCTGGTTACAAAGGGTGAAATTGGCCATTTTACCCCTTTAACCCCCCCAAAAACTCATTTCGTCAAAGGAACTTATGTTTTTTATTTTGAAAAGTTCTAGTAGGTTTTTTTGGGTGCTGAGTTCAAAAATGATGTCGAAAATTACATTTAGCTGGTTACAGAGGGTGAAATTGGCCATTTTACCCCTTTAACCCCCCCAAAAACTCATTTTCTCAAAGGAACTTATGTTTTCTATTTTGAAAAGATCTAATAGGTTTTTTTGGGTGCTGAGTTCAAAAATGATGTCGAAAATTACATTTAGCTGGTTACAGAGGGTGAAATTGGCCATTTTACCCCTTTAACCCCCCCCAAAAACTCATTTTCTCAAAGGAACTTATGTTTTTTATTTTGAAAAGGTCTAATAGGTTTTTTTGGGTGCTGAGTTCAAAAATGATGTCGAAAATTACATTTAGCTGGTTACAAAGGGTGAAATTGGCCATTTTACCCCTTTAACCCCCCCAAAAACTCATTTCGTCAAAGGAACTTATGTTTTTTATTTTGAAAAGTTCTAGTAGGTTTTTTTGGGTGCTGAGTTCAAAAATGATGTCGAAAATTACATTTAGCTGGTTACAGAGGTTGAAATTGGCCATTTTACCCCTTTAACCCCCCCCAAAAACTCATTTTCTCAAAGGAACTTATGTTTTCTATTTTGAAAAGGTCTAATAGGTTTTTTTGGGTGCTGAGTTCAAAAATGATGTCGAAAATTACATTTAGCTGGTTACAGAGGGTGAAATTGGCCATTTTACCCCTTTAACCCCCCCCAAAAACTCATTTTCTCAAAGGAACTTATGTTTTTTATTTTGAAAAGGTCTAATAGGTTTTTTTGGGTGCTGAGTTCAAAAATGATGTCGAAAATTACATTTAGCTGGTTACAGAGGGTGAAATTGGCCATTTTACCCCTTTAACCCCCCCAAAAACTCATTTTCTCAAAGGAACTTATGTTTTTTATTTTGAAAAGGTCTAATAGGTTTTTTTGAGTGATGAGTTCAAAAATGATGTCGAAAATTACATTTACCTGGTTCCAAAGGGTGAAATTCGCCATTTTACCCCTTTAACCCCCACAAAAACTCATTTTGTCAAAGGAACTTATGTTTTTTATTTTGAAAAGTTGTAGTAGGTTTTTTTGGGTGCTGAGTTCAAAAATGATGTCGAAAATTACATTTAGCTGGTTACAGAGGGTGAATTTGGCCATTTTCACCCCAAAATTAAGCTAAACCTTTTAAATACTTTTTTTTTTTAATTAAATTAATTAATTGGGTTTTTTAGGTTGCAGATTTCTAAAATAAATTAAAAAATTTTATTTAACAGGTTCTAAAGGGTGAATTTGGCCATTTTTTACCCCAAATACCCCTAAATTTACATAAACCTTCAAAATACTTAATTTTTCTAAATTTAATTAAATAATTGGGTTTTCAATTTATAATGAAATGTGTATTCTTAAGAGAAATTATAACATTTAGTAAAATAAAATTATTGTTTACTGTATATTCAAATTATTATTATTTTATTAAGTATTTTTTTCTTTACATTTTTTTACTACTATTTATTTCTTTATAATTTTTAATAAACAAAAAGAAAAAATAAATGTTATATTTCCTCTTTTGAATATTTCATTTGAATTTTATTTAAAAAAATGAAATTTTATTCATGAAATTATACAAAATATGATACAATAAACTAACATAATCTCACATAAATACTTCTTGAGTCTCTTGATAGTCTCTTAATGTAAATTTTGGAATGAAAATGGCCAAATTCACCCTCTGTAACCAGCTAAATGTAATTTTCGACATCATTTTTGAACTCAGCACCCAAAAAAACCTACCAGACCTTTTAAAAATAAAAAACATAAGTTCCTTTGACAAAATGAGTTTTTGGGGGGGGGGGGGGGGTTAAAGGGGTAAAATGGCCAATTTCACCCTCTGTAACCAGCTAAATGTAATTTTCGACATCATTTTTGAACTCAGCACCCAAAAAAACCTACTACAACTTTTCAAAATAAAAAACATAAATTCCTTTGAGAAAATGAGTTTTTGGGGGGGGTTAAAGGGGTAAAATGGCCAATTTCACCCGCTGTAACCAGCTAAATGTAATTTTCGACATCATTTTTGAACTCAGCAACCAAAAAAACCTATTAGACTTTTTCAAAATAGAAAACATAAGTTCCTTTGAGAAAATGAGTTTTTGGGGGGGTTAAAGGGGTAAAATGGCCAATTTCACCCTCTGTAACCAGCTAAATGTAATTTTCGACATCATTTTTGAACTCAGCGACCTAAAAAACCTACTAGACCTTTTAAAAATTAAAAAAAAAGTGCCTTTGACAAAATTAGTTTTTTTTGGGGGGGGGGGAAGGGGTGAAAATTGGCCAATTTCACCCTTCAGAACCTGTTGAATATAATTTTTGACATCATTTTTGAGATCAGCGACCTAAAAAACCTAAATAATGAATTTAATTATAAAAAAAAGTATCTTCAATAAAAAAAAGTATCTTCAAAATTTATGTGGATTTTGGGGGTGTCTGGGGTGAAAATAGGTCAAATTCACCCCTTGGAACCTGTTAAATGTTATTTTTGACCTTAAATTCTAATTTAGTGGCCTAAATAACCACTTAGCATCATTAAAAAATGTGAAAAATAATTTTTTTACTGCACTTCCATTTTGGCCGGGAAATGGGGTGAAAATAGGGGGGGAAAACCACCCCCCAGCATATGATACACTAGATCGTTGTAACGCTTTGTTGGACTTATTTGTCTGAAGCGAATGCAAAAGGTTTCAACTCGATTCGTGTACTTTCAAAGGCAGTTTGAGATTTGACCTTTTTTTTCACACTATACCCCTGACTATTTTTTGAGCTTAGAAAATTGGTTAAAGTTTCTATGTGTCTATTACTGTCATGTGTAGTGTTCGATTCGTCTAAATTTTATAAACTATTAACCATTGAATTTATTGAAAACGTTAAAACCGTCATTGAGGAAATAATCTCGAACGATTCAGCCAACCTAATAGTAAAATATTGAATAATTTTGAAATTTCCTCTTTAACGTGCAAAACCATAAATTGCACTTTCTTCTTCGTTTATAGTAAAGTATAAATAAAAAAAATTTCAATTTAATAATATCGAAAATCAATATGATAATAATAATGATACCAAGTTTATATAGCGGTTCCATATCCGTGCAGCTTTTATGCATGTATTTATATTCTGAAGTTCAACGTCCGCTCTGGCTTATAATGTACGCATGCTTTCTCTCTCCCACCTTCAAGCACGGTTTTTCTTATTATTTTTATTTTCTTATTCTCTTTCTTCTCTTATCATGTAAATGCACGTGCTTGATATTAATAAACCATACACCGCAAATTTTAATTTTGCAAAGTTTTTTGCATATACGGGGAGAGGAAGGAAGCTAATTTATTCTACTATTTCTTCTGGAATATTTTTTAGGCTTAACAGAAAATAAAAATCGATTTAACCAAAATCCTGTACGACCTCGATCGTGTCTCAAGGCTGTCTGCCCTAATATTATAAACTCGAGCTAATATCGAAGAATAAGAAGCGTAATCGTCTCTTCGAAAAAAAGGAGTATAGGTAAAAAAAAAAGAAAAAAAGAGGCTATTATTATGAGTGTAAAAGGGAGAGGGAAACGCATAATTCGTATAATATAGCGCGGGTGACCCTGAAAGTTCATCAGCCCTCGTTCTTTTCTTTACTATATTCCATCATCCTCTCTCTCGTTCCCCTTTTTTTACCTCCCCAAAAATTATAAAAAAAACCGGTGTGCTGAATAAAACTAAACACCAGAATATTATTTTTTAGTCAAAGATTCTAATGACGTTAAATTTATGGGAGGATTTGCAATTACGCTGCGCTTCTTATATAATAATTTCAAATGGAATATTGTATTCATAACTTACACGAGACTCGCTTCCTGTTTCAGATTGCGAATCTCATCTATTTCTATACTCGAGAGTTTCTTTTATTTTGCTCAAGTGCATATTAAAGTTATTTTTTTTTTACTTTTAACTTGCTTTTAACAGCTGATACATTTATTTATTATCAAAAAAAATGCGTATATATGATTTTTACACGCCTCATTACCGTTATGTTAATAATTTTAAAGCCACGCACGCGATGCATATTAATAATTGCATTTTTTGCAACAAGATATTTCCGAAAATACATATTATGCCTTTTTTTTCCAAGAAATCCACTAAACTTCATTTTTTACCCTTTTATTTTGTGAAAATCGACTTTTTTTTAAATGTATGGTGTAGAAGTAAAAAAACCATAGGTTCTTTTTTATATTGTTGCAAATGAATGAAAATTATTACGCTTGGTGTAATTTAAAAAAAGAGTAAATCATTTTCTTGGAATAATAAATAAATTTCCACGAAGAGTTTTTTATTTAAACGTAGTTAAATTGCATTAAAAAAAGAGAAAATAATTTTTGTAAAACCACACATGTTATCGTACAGTTGCAGAGATTCATTGTTTAATAACGAAAAATAAAGCTCCGATTAACATAAATAATTTAGTGTTTTATTTATACTCGAAAAGAAAAATTGATTAGTAATTATTTCCCCTTTCGGTTGTACAAAGCACACTTGACCATATTGAAAAATAAAAGACAATAGAGAAAAAAAGCAACCCTTTTATTATACATTATAAATATTTTTTAACCCTTTGCCCTCCCCTCGTTCATCATCATATCGTAATGCTCACCCTGACACTTATTGTCGTCAAATAAGAGAATGAGGTTTTTTTAGTTTTTTTTTCTCATGCGAATTTATATATACTTTTTATCGACAATAGAAATTTCATTATTTATTATTATTATTATTATTATTGCATAAAACCTAACCTGTACACTATAATTATAAGTTTTCCTTCAATATTATTAATTCTAGGTTTTTACTTAAACTTTATATTATAAAAAGCCACTTTTTTATTTCTTTTCTGTGGGTGTATTGTTTCGTCACCTGTGTAATTATTTCCTTTATAGCTATATTTCTGTAATTAGAAAAAAAATTAATTAATTCTACGTTTATGTTTTTAAAAGTCTTTGAAAAACTTTTTTGTCATTATAGATAGGGCTTACGTGACCTGTCGCATGCTCTAGAGTTTCTGTCTATAATATTATTGAATTTTATATACTTTAATTGCAAATATTACTTTTATCGACTTTCATTTAAAATTTATTATTTTTTTCTATGATCCGGCAGACATGTGCATTTGTACAGACAAAAAATGTGGCTGCACATTAAGCCCAGACTTTATAATCATAATTTTCTTTCTGTTATGTGTTTATACATTTAAGCATTTAAAATATATTTCATTTAAAAAAAAACTTTTATGATAATAGAATAATTAAATAAAATCGAACTCTCGATTGAATTAATTGAATTTAAATATGTAATTTAAAATATGATTTATAATATTTAAGAGCACTGCGTGGACACCATTTTTGCGCGTTTTGGTGAAACAGAGCACTGTAATTTTTCTCACTGTCTCATCAGCTTAATTTCAATTAAAATAAAAAACTATTAATAATCTGTAAAGCGAGCTGTAAAGAATAAGGAAGGTGGGACTCTGCTTTTTAATAAATAAATAATTTACCTAACCCTTTTAATTAATAAAATAAAAATTGTAATCATAATTCGACTGCTCGATTCTTTAATTATTTAAAAAACCGCCAACCACTCTACTAATTAATCCATTTTATTTTAAAAGTCTTTATTGAACATAATATTTAATACATGGGACATTTAAATACGGAAATAGTATACATAAATTTTTAATATTACCAAACCCGTATTCTAACCAAGCTATCTCGCAAGCTATATAACACGTATTTCATCATATACTCTAGTCCAATCGTGGTTTAGGGTGTTTATTGCGTCGTCAAAAATAGAGGTCTTTTCTGGAAGATATTTGCGAAACACCCTTAAATTTGCAATAAAGCAACCCCCGAAAAGGTGTATTTTTGATATATTTGCATTTTGAGTGCCTAAATTTGGTCCATAAGGGTTTATTGGGTCGTTGATCAATAATTTCGGGAACTTTTTTATGCAATATATAACACAATATACAGCACCACAGCATACGTATTAGAAGTATTTGGCCCATACCTAGCGGACGGGCAAAACAATGATGCTAGTATCTTTGACAGTATCATACGGAAATGAGCAAGCTCTTTCTTAAACTGGATTGAACTTGAAGATATATTAGTCGTTATTAGAGGCTTCCGAGATTCAATACTTAAATTAGAAGAACATGGGTTAATCCCTCAAATGCCAAACTTCTTAGCAAAAGGGTCACAACATGATACGCTAAGTGCAAATGAATCTCGTCTTGTAACCAAAATACGCTGAGTGGTCGAGTCCGTCAATGGCTAAATAAAGACCTGGAATATGCTAGCTCAAGTGATGCCCAATTCGCAAATTGCAGATTACGTTCGTATTGTATCAGCCATTTGAAATGTATACAGACTACCAAGAGTTTCGGCATAATTGCCAGATGATAAAATAATTGCTGAAAAAATGCTCGCTCTAAGTAAGAAAGGCAACCATTTATAAAAAATCGATGAAGATAATTATTGTGGATTACGAAGAGTTATATGGGAGAAAGTAGAAGCAAGTTCTATTCAAGATTTTCCGCGTTTGACAATGCAAGATCTCCAGCGAATAACCACTGGTGTATATCAATTGAAGAAAATAGCCTCCTACACAAGAGAACACCTTAATAAAGACCGCAACTATATACTTTTAACCCATAAAAAGTCAAAGTCCTCGTCAAAGTCATAAATTCAAAGCAGTGTCAACTTTGGATTCAATATGAGAAAGATGGTATTGATCCAATAAAAGGATGGTATTGCCAATGTAAAAACGGTGCAAGAGTGGTAGGTTGTTGTGCTCACATAGCCTCTGTTCTTTGGTATTTAGGACATTACGGACATCTCGAAAAAGTTCCGAAATACCACAGCTTATCCAGATTACTTTTTAGACGCTGCTAATTTTACAGAGAATGAAGGTGAAATATCAGACGAAGAAGTGAAAGAACAAGATGCAAACTAATAAGTTACGAATAACAGTGAGAGGCGAGGGGACTCACATAAAACAAGCACCCCAGTGAGAAGCAAGGGGGCTCACAGTAATAAATCACTCCAGTGAGAGGCGCCGTGACTCACATAAAACATGAACCCCAATGAGAGGCAAGGGGGACTCACAGTAATAAATCACCTCAATAAGAGGCGAGGGGACTCACACAAAACAAGCACCCCAGTTAGAGGCAAGGGGACTCACAGTAATAAATCACCCCAGTGAGAGGCGAGGGGACTCACATAAAACAAGCACCCCAGTTAGAGGCAAGGGTTCTCACAGTAATAAATCACCCCAGTGAGATACGAAGGGACTCATACAAAACAAGCACCCCAGTTAGAGGCAAGAGGACTCACAAGAATAAATCACCCCAGTGAGAGGTGAAGGGACTTACATAAAACAAGCACCCTAGTGAGAGGCAAGGGTACTGGCAGTAATAAATCACCCCAGTGAGAAGCGACGTGACTCACAGTAATAAATCACCCCAGTAAGAGGCGAGGGGACTCACATAAAACAAGCACCTCAGTTAGAGGCAAGGGAACTCACAGTAATAAATCACCCCAGTGAGAGGTGAGGGGACTCACACAAAACAAGCACCCCAGTGAGAGGCAAGGGGACTCACAAGAATAAATCACCCCAGTGAGAGGTGAAGGGACTCACATAAAACAAGCACCCCAGTTAGAGGCAAGGGTTCTCACAGTAATAAATCACCCCAGTGAGATACGAAGGGACTCATACAAAACAAGCACCCCAGTTAGAGGCAAGAGGACTCACAAGAATAAATCACCCCAGTGAGAGGTGAAGGGACTTACATAAAACAAGCACCCTAGTGAGAGGCAAGGGTACTGGCAGTAATAAATCACCCCAGTGAGAAGCGACGTGACTCACAGTAATAAATCACCCCAGTAAGAGGCGAGGGGACTCACATAAAACAAGCACCTCAGTTAGAGGCAAGGGGACTCACAGTAATAAATCACCCCAGTGAGAGGTGAGGGGACTCACACAAAACAAGCACCCCAGTGAGAGGCAAGGGGACTCACAAGAATAAATCACCCCAGTGAGAGGTGAAGGGACTTACATAAAACAAGCACCCTAGTGAGAGGCAAGGGTACTGGCAGTAATAAATCACCCCAGTGAGAGGGGAGGGGACTCACATAAAACAAGCACCCCGGTTAGAGGCAAGGGGTCTCACAGTAACAAATCACCCCAGGGAGATGCGAGGCGATTCATAGTATTTAATCAATAAAGGTCCTTGAGACGTCATAAATATCCTAAAAGGTTGCCTAATTTGGGCACCTGATTATTGCAAAAAAAATTTTTTTACATTTACGAATACTTAATTAATCATGGGAAAAAAAATTTGTGTAACTAATAAAATGACTGAGAAAAAATGTTTGTAATTTACGGTTTTTTACCCCTAAAAACTAGAAATGTGCCTTAAAGCTTGTATTATCTTTGTTCACCAATAGTTATAGTTTGGATTTTTGTTGAAATTGCAGCCAATTAGGTTGAATATTGAACCGATTGACTGAAAATTAATCGAAGCAGTCAGATAGTATATTTATTCTAAAACTAAATTAAATCTTGATTGTTTTCTTTATATAATCTTTAGAAATCATTTTACTTGCGAGAATAATTACATCCCAAATTTCTGATAAAAAATCAACTTTTCATAACTATTTTTTTTAAACGGTGCCATTAAAGGTGCCATTTTATTACAATTTAATAATAAAAATTTTTCTCACAAGTGAATTGACTTCAACAGGCTATCTAAGAATGCGATATTGGTTATGAATTTAGGGAAAAACTGTTTTCCGTTATGGGTTATTTTTTACATTAATTATAATTTTTGAGCAAAAGTATTAGGCAATTAAAACTAAATAAAATAAAAAGGAAAGAATTGTTTTTAAAAAAAAGTCGTGTAATCAAAAAATGAAGCAAAAACAACTAGGCTGTGCATAATAGAATTCTTAAAAACAGCGTAGTTCTTTAAAAAAGAGAAAGCTTGTGCAGTTAGATCACAATAGAAAGGCACATATTAAAGTAGAAATAATCAAAGAAATTTTTTAAATTATTCTCATTGGTTTGATATTAAATATTTTACTTTAGGTTAAATATTCAAAGCACATAACTTGAAATTAAGTCAATATTATCATAACAATATTAAATATTTTATACATATAGGATATCAAACAGCTGTATTTTTTAGTCGAGCGCTGTTGCCAAGTCGCGCACAATTTTGTACCAGAGTATATAATTAAATTTCGAAGCAAAGTTAAAAATTTGTTAATCGCAAAATAAAATTGAACAAATCACATTTTCCATTTAAATAACGATTACTTCACCTTCATTTTCTACTCCGTTCTTCGATACTCCCTTAGAGTCTCTTATCTAAAATTATCTTTCTTCCTGGTTGTTCCATAACGGTGTTCAAGACACGAGCTATGAATATAAAGAAAAACATAATAGGTATATGTATACCTGCCTATGTTGAAAAAGCCTAGCCGCACCATACTCGTGTTGTTAAAATATCGATCGTTTATGAAAGAGAAGTACAGTGAAGTTAGCAACTCGGTCCAACGTACATCCTCCCTCCTAAAAAAAGTACCTACGGGGAAAATTCGCATCTATCTTTCTCGCTTACTCTTTTTTAGCCCCTTTTACTATTAAACGTTCTTCTTGGCACGTAGACATTCTCTCTGCAATATTTTGTTTAAAGGGGATAGCACCAAACGATTATTGACCCGCGTAACTTTTACCTCTCCCAATTTAACTATTTACTTCTTCTCAAAATTAAAACTCAATTTTTTAATTAAATTTATTGCGATGTTTCCGGCCTTTTAATAAAACGCTCGATTTATAATTTTTAATCGCTTATACTGTTAGGATAGGTCATTTTGACGTATTGAGTTTCATAATAAAGCATTTTTGATAAGAGAAAAGTTTCCTCTTATACGATGATCTCACACTCGCATAAACAGATAACTGTTATACTTTGAAATATTAACTGTGTCGCTTCTTAAAAAAATAAATAAAATTGGTATTGACCTCGTATTTTTTTTTTTACAAACCGCAAAAAAAAGGATGTTGTCCGACACGGCACTTCCAAGTATACCAATAAAAAAAAATAATTCGATCGAATTTTAAAATATTTTTCTGTTTCTTCATTCGTGAGAAATGGCCAATAATATTAATTTTAGACAATAAATGTTCTGTTTATTGGGTATAATAAAAGAAGAAAAAAGTCATATAAACACGTGTCGAATTTGCATATTATAAAATATTTAAGCGAGGGAGGCTAACTTATTTGAATGGATGATGGGGAGGTTTTATTATTTTCTGCATCGTAAATAAAAATTTATTATCTAGGGATTTTTTTATATTTGTACTTGGAATTAAATATAAACTTTTGCTAAAATATTTATTAATCAATTTATTGCTGAAAAAAATTTTTGTCATAATATAAAAAGCAGATAAAAAATTCAGGTTTTTTGTTGTTGTTTTGTGTACCTACCCCGAAAAAGAATCAAGATGAGATGAAAATTTAATGTTTCAAAGGGGAAAGATGTAATTTTATAGTTGTTTGGATTGTAATAAAAAAGAAGAAATAATCCTTGCATAATCGGTTGCGTATTATAGTGCGGGGGAAAGTTGGATAAAATCGAGTCAATGTACTGTGAGCGTCGAAGAATAAAATTAGTATTTAAATCTTAATTGATTAAATTTTGGCAAATTTTAATAAGAATTAGCCAGTTTTTTTAAATAAACTTAAATATAACAAAGAATTTAACGATTTAAGAGCCGAAATTATTTTTTATTTAAAAGTTTAGTTTGATTTATCGGCTAATAGTTGAAGCATTGCAGCAAAAACTTCTGATGTATCATTTTACCCAACTATGTATCTCTTAATTTGATTACTCTATAAAATTAATTAATTGTATATAGTAATTATCTACTGTTAGGGAAAAAATCAATAAGAAGACTTACAAGTTATTTAAGATAAGCAAACGTTGTAATGATTAGTCTCTTCTAATCTATGGATAAAAATATAGATAATGCATTGCGTACTCTAATAAAAATAACATTGCTTAATGCAGCTCAATGAATTATAAGAATTATTTAATTTCATTAAATTCATTTTTCATTGATTTCGTATTGATTTAGTAGGAAAAAATTTTGAATATAGTTTTGTCAAAAAATTAAATAACTGAAACCTTGGTAGAATCACAGAACTTTGCATGGTAGAACAGAATTAATTAATAAAATTCAGGTAAAAATTAATATGTATATGTTTCATTTTTATGATTTCTTAGAAACCAAGGCCAACTTTTTTGATATATAATACTGTCGTACGTCAGTGAATCATCGTCACTGTCTGGATTTTGTCTGGCAATAAAAAAATAATCTATTCTTGACCTACACATCATCTCATTAAAGAAAAGCAATAATTTAATTTTTAAATATTCGAACAGTTCTGCTTTAAAAAATATTTTCAAATAAAAGTATCCAAGATTTCTTTTTCATACAGCAGTGTAACATCCGATATGTTAAAAAATACGTCAAATTGTATCAAAAATAAAATGAGAGCGTGAGAAATGAAGCATAAAAACGATATTTTGTTACCTACTTGACAAAAAAAAAACAAAACTCTAAAGAATTTATCCCATTTTTTTTTTCACTAATTAGTAAAAAATAACTAGTGATTTTAATAGGAGCAAATATCAAAAAAGTGTTTCTTTGATAATAAGCGCCCAAAGAGAATAGTTCTTTCGGAAATTTTTTTTTCTACAATAAAAAATATCCAAAATATTATTAGTAAGATCAAACTTTTTTTTAAAATGCATCAAAAATTCAGTCTCATGGAAAGAATAAAAGGTCGATTTAAAAAAAAAATTTCGGATTTTAAAGCATTGTTGTCCTCTGCGCCCAGAATATTCTTATTTTTTTAAATCTGCTATTAAAAAAAAAAATTTCAAAAAAGTCAAGAAAGCGTAGAATTCACAGTCTATGAGAATTTCACCTACACAAGTTCTTTCTTCAAGAGCATGTTTGTGCAGGTGTACACATTAAAAAAAAAAGGATCGTGCAACAAAGAATCTAAAAAATAGTGAATATCCTTTTTATTATTAAAACTGCACGTGTTTTTTCTGTTTTTTAAATCATAAAAAATGACAGAAGTAACGTTGTTGGTTTGTTTCTCCATCATGCCATATTTTTTCCTAACAATCAAAAAATAAAAAAAAACTTTTTGTCTTTTAAAATATCGAAGAAAATATCGGTAACATACTTTTGTATTTTGCAAAAAAATTTTTTCAAAAGATTGTATTATCTTACTTGGTGATATTATTATAGAAAAATAAAAAGTAGTTCGTACATGAGGCCGGATGTCTTTCGACCGTTGTAATATTGTATACTTTATAAATGAACGAACGTCTTCAAAAAAATTTTTTTTTGTTGTGAAGAGGGAAAAATAAAGGAAAGAAATAACACAATGATCAGTTTTTATTTATTTATATGGGTAAATATTTGAATGTTTGCTTTTTTAAAAAGGAAATCGTGAACATTTTGAAGATTGCGTTTAAATCAGTTTAAATTAGTTTTCAGGCTCTTTTTCGACGTACAGTCTATTTGTAATTTTAAGGTCTGATTTGGTTCCGGGGTCCCAATCACTATACTTATTCGGAAATAGCCTTTTAGTTTTAGAAAAGAATTTAAACATTGCAGATTTCTTTCCATATGTGATTTCGAGGTTTCGCAAACGAGGAG
Source organism: Anagrus nilaparvatae (assembly GCA_022575985.1). Classification (NCBI taxonomy): domain Eukaryota; kingdom Metazoa; phylum Arthropoda; class Insecta; order Hymenoptera; family Mymaridae; genus Anagrus; species Anagrus nilaparvatae. The sequence goes on along the minus strand of JAKSXM010000040.1, from coordinate 1,822,542 downwards.
ACGTCTTTCAGCTGGTCTTGTAACAGCTGCACTTACATTTTTATATTGTATGATTTTTTAGCTATTTAGAATTTTTTTGCAGTTCAAAGATTTTTGATAAATTTAATATAATGTTATTTTTATAAATATTTTGTAATGTAGGCTTTTTTGCTGATTTCTTGCAAAAAGTATTTAGCCTTTAAATTCTTATTAAATTTAATTGGTATAAACTCGGTAGTTTTACTAATATAATAATATATGCTTTTAATTTGAAATTAATTGGTTTAAAAAAATTTGGGAAATGCTAAAAAATTAGTGGTGTTCTTCAAGTAGTTGATGGCTAATTAATAGTTTCGTAAATTATATATTGTTATTGGTTATTTACAAGAAAAGTCCTCTTCATAAAATAATTATAATTCATGGTGAATTAAGAGTACCTGAATAATTTATTAATAAAAAATTATGGGTTGTTTTATAATATGTTAAGTAAATATAAAACCTGAACATTTCAGGAACATTTATATTCGTTTTCCCTCCCCATAATGTAAAAAAACAAAGAAGGAAGGAAATAATTATACGTAAAGAGATTAAACAATGTTTTTATTCATATCCCTTTATTAAATTACAATTAAACTAACCTTCTCCGAAAGAGATTTACGTGCATTTATAAATTAAGAAAGTTTATATTTTATATTCCTTGCAACACAAAACAACACCTGTAAAAATGAAATCAACTTAAAATGCACTAAAATAATGCACAAGGCGCGTGTCTCCGGGCACGTGTGCGTATGTGTTAAACCATCTGCACAATTTTTTAATTTATGCACCTGTCAAAGTAATATTTAAGATGTTCGATATTTTATCGATCTATAAAAATTTTTATTGATTGTAATTTTTTAACGATTTTTAACGATTTTATCGACAGGTGCTTTCTGAATTCCTTTTTTTTCGAATCGAAAGTACCTAACGATATTTTTAATTGTCAGATAATTATAAATCGTTTGCTGGATCAAATATTAATTGAATTTTGTGTATGCCGTTGGAATAAATTTTTATTTGAGTTCGAAACTATTTGGAGATTTTTAAAAGTTTAGAGATTACAAAACCCTGTACAAAATTGATATCGATGTTACATGTTTGCACTTTCTCTTCTAAAAATAAATTCTGACTTTTATCACATCGCACACCGCACACCCACAAGTACATAAAAAATGACGCAAGTTAGAATCAAGAGGTCAAGCAAAAAAGCGTTTATTTAAATAAACATAATATTGTACGAGCGTAGATACAAGATTTTATAAAATAAATAAAATATAGGTCACTAGGAAATCGTTTCTTAACAAAACGCGACTGACGATCGTTTATTGCACAACGCGTAATATATTGTTTTTAATTCAATTGTCTATTCTGTAAATTAACTATCTCTTTTAGAAAAATTAACTTTATTTTATTTTGCCAACTCAATAAATAACAGAGCCTATGAATTCTGTACAATGGAGAATTATTATTTTTAGAAAGTTTTAAAAATGAAAATAATCGCAATGGCTAAATTTTAATCATTCAATTTTCTATGAATTATTCAAACAGCCAATGGTTTCAGGCCAAACTTAAGCATAATTTTGTTGTTTATACTCAGTTTATACTCGTTGAGATAAAGAAAATGAGATAAAATCCAACTTGGCAACGTCGCAATTCTCTACAACGCGACTATGAAACACGTGCAGTTAGGTAAATGCCCTGATAAATTGTAAAGTCAAATATTTATCCATGTTGCCACGTCTTTCATATATGAAATGCATAAAACGGTTAAAGAAAGTCAAAAACAAATCATAAATTGAGAGTTAAATATTTTATTCAGGGTTTGATCAATTTTCAATTTAAACTTTTGCTTCAAAAATATTAAACTCAATAAATTGTTTAATTTATGATTGAAAAATTGAAAAAAAATGTCGAAGGGTTAAAAACTTGCTCATTCAGATTTAGAAGATAAATCCGTTTTTTATCCACTCTCCTCATAGTAAAAGTGAAAGTCTCAAAGCATTAAACCTTATTAAAACAAAAATTATGCAATATTTATAAATTTATTAAAATTACAAACAAAAAATTAACACCGGATTCTCTCAGAAACACGTAAATTAAAAAAAAAATGTATGTGATCACGCTTGTCATAACCGAGTAAGGGCGATTGTAAAAACCGATATCGATAACGACACGCGACTAATTATAGTTTCCCTTATTCACACTTATTTTCTCTCTAAGTGTAATTAGTTAAATTTGTTTGTACAGAGCTAAATTTAAAATTTTAGTCCTTATCTTTTTTTTCAAAGCGATGATAAAAAACTTTAAAAAAAGTTATTGATTAGATTATATTTTTATCGAACTTGTTAAAGTATGTAAAAAATTAATTAACATTTAAATAAAGAGAAAGTATTGAATTACGTAGTTTTGTGGTAATTAATAACGATAATCGTATCTTCTTTTGTTAATTTGTTAAAAAAACAAAAAATTTACATATCAATGATGATAATTTATTTTTTACTTAAGCTGGATTATTGAACTGATAAAAAAATTATACTCTGTTGTTTCTTATTTTTAGACCGTTATTTTTTCTATATTTTCTACTTTTTACTCCTCGTGACGTTGCTTTCTTTTAATTCTTATCGAAAGCATCGAATTATTTAACGATAAAATTCAAAGTTACGTTTGAAAAATTTTTTATCAGGTACGAAAAAATTAAAGGTACAATTAAAAAAAAAATGAAGCAAATTTACTCGGATAATCAAGAAAATATCGTCTTATAAATAATTCAGTGTTCTAGCGACCTAATTTTATTTTTTTCAATTTATTTATTAAAAAATAACTTAAAAAACACACGTATGTAGAACAAATTTAATGATTAAAAAAAAAACCCCAATGCGTGACATAAATGAATTACAAAAAAAAATCTAAAAGTAGTTTTTGATATTACCGTGATGTATTCGAATTGTTTATAATCAGCTGATATTTTTTTTTTTCATGAAAAAAGACAGTAAATGTGCATAATGAATCAGCAGCCTTGTTAAATCTCTCATGGTTATATGCACGTACGATTACGATACACACACGTGCACAAGGTCGCTGATTCTCTATATTCATTTTTTTTACTTGCATTATGTAATTAATTTAATGAAAAAATTTTTTTTCTTTTTTCAGGGCAATCAAAGCGTTCCAACAGGTGTTATGGGTGGAACCAGGATTTTTAAGGGCCTGCGAGGTGCACCTTCGGCTGGGTCTTACTCTAAAAGTCCATGCTGATTACGAGGCGGCTCTTAAGCACCTGACTCTCGCGGAAATCGACGTTACACCTGCTACCTTATCAAAATTAGAAAGTAAGCTAATTTTTTATTCACATGATTTATATGAATAAAACATTAAAATTTTAACATTTTAATTTTTTTCTCTTTCAGTAAAATTTCACATTGCTCATCTCTACGAGGTCCAAGGCAAAAATCGCTTAGCCAAAGAAAAGTACGAAAACCTTTTAAAGGAAAAGGCATTACCTACCCATCTTAAAGCTGATATTTACAGACAGCTGGGTAATTTTAATTTTTACAAAAAAAAATTCATTTTAGATTTATTTAGATAATAACATAAAAGAAATGCGTGGGAAGGGGAGAAACGATTGTAATGTGGCAGATGGCTGCTGTTACTATGTAAAAAAAGATTTAAAAGACGGGACGATGCCCTTAAATAGGCTAGACTGTGTATATTAAAAGACCTTTTTTGTATCGATTTTTTTTTATGTTTAGCTGGTCTTTCGTATTTTTTTCTATGCACTTTTTTGAGATTAAGGAAGTTTTTGTTACGTGGGTACACAAATGTAGTTCTTTTTTCTATTCAAAACTTTTTAAATTTTTAAATCTTTTTGATGGATATTTTAGATAGTAAAAAAAATATTTCTTTTTTAAAATATAAAGCTTCAATTCTACACTACAAGGCTGCTTTGCTTCAAAATTCAAAAATTATTCAAAAGAAAATTTTTTTTTGCTTGAAAATTTAGGTAAAACAATCTAACAGTGTATAAAATCTATGAGAAAATATTGACAAATGTTATAAAAATAATATTTTTATTTACCTTTCAAGAATTAATGACAGAATAATTTGTACCAATTATGGATGACCTTTCTACAGCATTATTTATTTTTATTTTTATATAATGTTTAAAAATATTATAAAATCGATCGGCCAAGATAAAATCTTATGGTTACATGAAATTTCTCTTTGAATGATACTTTTGTTTGTGTTAAGTAAGACTGTACATTATTTTCATTCATTAAATAAGAATAGAATGAGAATAATTATCCTCAGTAGATTGAAAACAAAAAAAAATTTGATTAAGAGAAAGCACATATTCTCTGCATGATATTTTTATCATGTAAAATATTTATACATTACCACTAGGGGGTAAATAAGTAAAATTTTATCTTTCAAGGTCACGTTTAACTATTTTACCTGAATAAAAGCAGTTAACCCTCTTTTGGAGTCTATTGAAAGCAAGTTTCTCCCCTAATAACTTCCTGTTAATGTTAAAAAATTTAAATAATAATGAAATGAATTTTTTTTTACAGGATGGATGCACCATCTTGTTGATGGAGCAATACTTGGTGTAGCTACAAAACAACAAAAACAAAGTATAGCAATACATTGTTTACAAAAATCAATTGAAGCTGACCCAAAAAGTGGACAAAGTCTTTATTTACTTGGAAGATGTCTTGCAGCTTCTGGTCAAGTTCATGATGCATTTATCGCTTACAGGTATATTTATTTTCATTTTTTTATTTTCTACTACTGTTATTAATGTATTAAAAGTATTTCAAGGATTAATTTTTATCGTTTAATGTAATTTATAGATTAAACAAAGTATTTATGTAATATTAACATTTGTTAATAATATTTTATTCATATTACAAATGTAAATAACATTTTGTAAATAATGTTTTACAGAATATTTGAAAGTTATTAATGTTTTATTTTCAAAATATCAATAATAATTTATGAAAATTTAATTACATTTGTCAATTTGTATAAAAAAAATTATTTTTGAAAAAAATCTATATCACAAAAATAAAAACAGGCAAAAAAAATAAATAAATTACAGATCCTACCTACAGACTAGATAATGTTTGTATTGTTAGGTTACTCTACTTGAATTTTAATGTACTTTGAATTCAAACTTATACAGATATTTGAATTCAATAACAATGTAACATTTTGAGCATTAACATAACGTACAGTTACAGGTTGCCTGAATGTTTAAACTTAATTTATGTTTTTTAGACAGAATAATAGGTAAATTATAACAAATTGAAATTAAATTAAAACAAATGATTAATATTTTATTTGTAAATACCTGAAAAAGTAGTATCAATTGTACAAAATTTATAAGATTCAATAGTAGTAACTTTATTTTTAAATTAAATCATTTATTTTGTATGAATTCTTGATGAATTGTAGTTATTGTCATGAGATGTATAACTGAAAGAAAATGTAGTTCATTGATAGTAACCATAATGTACATATTATGCACCAAAAGATTAAAGTAATCGCTTAACGATTCCTGCTATTAAAATTAGACAAGATTTAAAAAGCAATAACTTTAAGATATTTTTGAATATATATAGATTTAAGAGACTAATCTTGGTATTATTGCAAAATGAATGCTCTGTTATTCCCACACTTATCAAGAAAATGATTATAAGCAAAATAATATTCAAAATAACCCTGTGTGAAAAATGAACTTGCAAAATCTGATGACCAAGACAATTAGTTTTAAAAGACTTAGACTTAGACATTTTTTACGAATTGCACCAAAGAAAAAAAAAAGTGATTACATGTTGTGACTTTTGGAAGAGATATTTTTTGTTAACAATATTTTTTAATATCAGAGAGAATGTATCAAGAAATTGAAACGTCTGGAACTAAAGAAATCAATATAACGTATCAAAATTATAAAAAAAATTCTAATAATCTTAGATAAAAAATTCTAATAGTTTTGGATAATTTATTCTAAATTCTAACTTTAAAAAAGCATGAACTTTGAAATTTCTTTACTCACATAAAGGCATGAAAATATGGGGCTAAGCTATACTTTATAATATCTTCGGTAAGAATATCTTCGGAAGATCACTATAAGTATTACAAAAAAAGGTATCCTGTACTTTTTCTTTGTAATCATCTGATTTTTAATTTTTATGTTTTATTTGGTTTTTGATAGGTAAATATTAATAATGGTAATCATTTATTAATATACAATAATTTTTTTCATAGAAATTCAGTAGAAAAGTCAGAAGGCAATGCTGATACTTGGTGCAGTATAGGAATCCTTTACCAACAGCAGAATCAACCACTGGATGCATTACAAGCTTACGTTTGTGCAGTTCAAATTGATAAATCACATTCAGCAGCTTGGACAAATCTTGGAATCCTTTATGAAAGTCACAGTCAACCTAAAGATGCTTTAGTCTGTTACGTCAATGCATCAAGGTAATGAAGAATTATTTTTAAATGTATACATCTAGAATCATCATTTTAGATATATTTTTTATTTTTACATTCAAAATGTGCAGAGAAATTTTTTTTGAATTAATTCTTGTTTTTTTTTTTTTTTTGAAAACTATTTAAAACTTTTTTTTTTTTACAATGAATAATATTAGCAAAGTTTAAAATATAAAATATGTCTACATAAAATTTATTCATACTGTAGAATTGTCAAAATCAGTCAACAAACGTAAGTTTTCGACAAAATTCAGGTCCCCATTTGAAATGCAATAAATAGCCTCATTTTAATCATCACTGTAATAAAATTTATTTATTTATCTTATTGTGTTGATTAAGAAAGATTCTTTACTGTAACAAAAGTTAACCTGATCACTTGGTTATCATAAATTAATATTCACTCTTTAACATTAATATTCTTTTTTTAACACAGGGGTAATAATAACACACCAAATCTAAGCAATAATTTGCCACTTTTGTCATCTAACAAAATAATCGGAGGTGGTCCAATGAACCATTCTTTGCAACAACGTATTAACTTTTTACAAAATCATCTTGGCCAAGCTCCTATGCCTTCGGTGACTACAAAAAGACGCCAATTACCTTCAATTGAAGAAGCTTGGAATATGCCAGTAAGTGCAGAACTTTCTAGTAGACAGCAGCAGCAACAACAGCAACAGCAGTCACAAGCTGCATACAAGTATTCCAATGCTGCGCCACCGCCACCACCGTATCCTCAAGGTCAAAATGTTAATAAAAGATTTAAGGTATTGTATATCTCAGAAATATAAAAATATATGCATTACATGTACAAATCTCTAACCATAAAATTCTTTTTAGCCTGGTGAAGAGCCTGTTGGTGCCCCACAAAGACCTCCGTTTTACTTAACACCTCAACAATTGCAAATGATGCAATGCCTGCAGCAAAATCAAGGAAGTCTTTCTCAACAACAGCAAGCTATTTTAGCACAGTTAACACATCAATACAGACTGATGCAACAGCATCAGCAGCAATTAAGAATACAACAGCAACAAGCTGCACAACGGGGACTTAGACCAGGACAACCTGGTTACCCAATGGGGTACATTCAACAAACAGCGCAAACAGGAGTAGCCAAAAATTATGGGATGCCTCAACAACCAGTAATTATTAAATTTATTTTCTTACTTTAATAATAATAAAAATTAATGCTTTTTTTTTTATTTAGCAAAGTGGAACTGTAGCATTACAGACAGGATTTGCAGACCCTGCCGCTGGCTACAATGCTGCGGCAACTGGAAATTCACAAGCGGCTGGTATGCCTTATAAGTCTGCAAGTGACTCAACGTTTCCTCAAAGGCAACAGCAACCTAGTGGACAATTTAATCAATTTAATCAAAATACCGCTAATAATCAATTTACGGCTCAAGGATTTACTCAAATTTCTTCAACAACAAGTTGTTATCCAGAAGGATCTTCTAGTAATAAAGATTTAGGAGTTACTGATCAGGAGTTGCAAGCTTTACTTTCACAAAAAGATATTGCATCATCATTAGCAGAAAATTTATTGAAGCATTTTGGTTCAGAAGAATTAGATGTTAAGGAAGAGCCTCCAGCAGTTTTAAATAATGGTACACTTAGTTCTGGTCCATTTTCACCATCAAATTTAGACGGAACTGAGAGAATAAAAGAGGTTAAAATAGAAAATGTTGATGAGACTTTAATCCAAAACAATGCAAATTTAAGTAGCAATACAGAAAAAGTTGAAACAAAACCTTCAATAGAAACAATTAAATGTGAAGCTACTTCCAGTACAAATAAAATTGAATCAGTTCTAAGAGCTGAGCCTGTATTAAGATTAGAAAGATTAAGCGAATCCCAAATTGATCCTGAGTTCACTATAGACATGGATGCAAAAGCTGTCATAGAAAGCTGCAAAAAACGTGTAATTAAAGGTGTACCACATTGTTCTATATTAGGTGATCGATCACCACCTCCATCTTCTCCTGATCCACCCTCTGTGAGGTTAACTAAGGAACAATTGCTGCCACAAACTCCTAGTGTATTTTTGGAAAATAAAAAAGATGCATTTAGTCCACATTTGCAAGAGTTTTGTTTGAAACATCCTATTGCTGTGATACGAGGAATGGCTGCTGCTTTAAAATTAGATTTAGGTTTGTTTTCTACAAAAACTTTAGTGGAGGCAAATCCAGATCATGGTATAGAAGTTAGAACTCAACTGCAGCAGTCGAGTGATGAAAATTGGGATCCAGTATTATCAAAAAAGGTTTGGGGATGTATAAGTCATAGAAGTCATACAACAATTGCTAAATATGCACAATATCAAGCTTCAAGTTTTCAAGAGAGCTTAAAAGAGGAGCGAGACAAAAGTCAAGGGATGCATCCTTCAAATTTATCCGATTCAGATTCCAAAGATAGTACCGGAGTTGTTAAAAGAAAGAAAAACGTATACGGGTTACCAGGGCGACCTGGGGCTAAAATGTTACGTTTTGGAACGAACGTTGATCTGTCAGATGAGAGAAAATGGAAGGCTCAATTACAAGAACTAATTAAATTACCGGCTTTTGCTAGAGTAGTTTCTGCAGGAAATATGCTTAGCCATGTAGGACATGTCATATTGGGAATGAATACTGTTCAGCTGTATATGAAGGTAGGAAAAAAAGTATATTTTATTAAACTTTTTAACCCATTAGCGCCGGTGCGGAGAAAACGTGCTGCTCTAGCAGCTTTGATTTTCTTAAAATGTTAAATCTAACAATCAATTTAGGACCTTTTAACCTACAACCCTTGAATGTATATTCAAAGGGTTGAACTTAAACATCTAAAAATACAAACGATTTTTGGCCTATTGTGCGGACAGAACATGCCACTTTGTTAAAACAACCTATTGTTTGAAAATTAATTATATTATTTTTCCTGATTATTGGGAGAAGACATTCGGAGTTCTGCATGGACGCTATTTTTTTAGTTGTAAGCCGCGACAATTTGTTTTTTAATAAATATAATACTTTTAACTCTATTAATTAATAAAACAAAATATACTCCCAAGAGTCGTTTGCCAAGGATCAAGCAGATGAATTTCGATCCCAAATTTTGATTACTTCCACAATACCAGTTAAATGGGCTGATTTTAAAATTTTTTGTATAAAAATTTATTAAAACCCTCGGTAAAACCTTGGGTAAAACCAACAAAATCTAATTTTTTTAAAATAATTAAAATAAGTCTTCAGTTATTTTTTTAATACAGAAATAAAAATAAAATCATTTATGGTATTGTAATGTTATAAACATATTCTACACTATAAAATCACCAGCACTTGAAGTAGAAACTTTTCTCGTCAGTTTCATCCGTTAACGGAGCGTTCTATTACGAACACCCCATAACTGTACCTTTATTTCTTTCAAATACCATGGACACTTTCTTTTTAAAAATAAAAAATAAAATAGTCCTAATACTGAAAATTGTATTTTTCGGTCAATTTTTAAGGTTCTTTTGACATATTTCATGAGAAACTTTTCTAAACGTCCTTAAAACGATTGGTAATATGTTTTCGAGGTCACTGAATAAGATTATTTAGATTATTAATAGAGATAGGACGATTTGGATAGGGCATTTAAAAAGTATAGGTATTAGGCCCAATTGTCTAAGGTTTCTTATAAGAGCATGCAGCACCGCACTATTTTACTGATAGATTAAGTCAGTCCGCAATAGTGCACTTCTCATAAACGAGATCTCCAATCTCATAGCAATCCTAGTATAATCATGGTTCATAGTCTGATTTAAAAATATATGTAATATAATTTTCCGTGATTATAAATTTAAATTATTAAATTAATTTAGGATTGATTTTTATTTGATTCTAATTCTTCAGCTTTAATTTTGATTGATTTTAAAAGTCACATATGGGTAATTAAATTTAAAAAATGTAATTCTAAATTTTTAATTGCTTAGGTTTACCAAATAAAGATAGTTTTTTTTTCTTTTTTATTTTTTAAAAATTTTTATTTATTAAATATAAAAACTTTTTACAAAAAACTAAAATTACATTTTTTACCCTTAAAATAACAATTTAAAAATAAAAAACTTACTCTCCTTTATCTTGTGATACATCAGTTTCATCTTCATTTTCTTCAGTAAGAAGTGCATCTGGGACTCCTAAATTTGAGGCTTCACCAGGTGTAGTATCAAATAAATAGGTAGTCAAAGATTTTATTTTATACTGACTTAGAGAATCGACAATCCATTCATAACAAGTGTTTGTTCTAGCGATCCTTGCCAGTATTAAGTCATCTTTAAAATTAAATATACTTTATAAATGTTTAACTTTGTAATTATTTATGTGTTAATTTTTTACCTTTATCATTAATTTTTTCAGTATCCCCTACTAAAACGACTTGAATTTTACCAAGCTCCAAAAGTAAATCTTCTGGTTCTGATGCTACCTTAGCCCCATTGAATATTAGTATTTTCTAAAAATAATTAATGAGAATTAATTATAAAATTTGTTGTGTTTGATAAATTATTTGTACTGACTTTGAATTCATCCATGCTAAATGGAAAATCTCCAACAAAGAAAAATGCAAATCCATCAAAAATATCTTTATCTCTATTGCGGGATCGTTTTGAGCCACATTCTAAAGTAGGCGAATCCAATGCTTCATATTTATCTTCATTCACTATTGAAGACGACTTTAAGCAATCAATAACCCATCTTATATTTACGACAAATTTTTTATAAGCTATTCCTTGTATATATTTAAAGGTTTTTTGAGCTGTATTAGTTTCTGAATCAGTTTTAACAATAACGTGTGTAACGTCTTTGTCAAAATCTTTCCTTAATTCAGCATTAAATTTTTTGACAAAAAGTTGTACGTAATTTGTATCTTCTTTTGTTAATCCAGAACATGCCAAAATTAATTTTTTTATTTTGACTTTTTTATTTTCTGAAACTTTAGATGTTGCAACCGCTGGTGTACTGTGATGTAAGGGTTTTGAATTTCTATTTTTGATGGGTGTTATTGCTGATATGACGTCGTTAGGTGTCGGTGGTATTTGAGATTCACTCAATTGTGATTGAAATGGTGATGCGATAAAAAAAGCAGAGCTGAAAGAAAAAAAAACAATTTTTTAAATAAATTTTTAAATATTTAAACTTTAATATTTTGATATTTTATTTACCGTCTTTTTTTCGTCGTTGGTGTTACTCCGATGCTTTCAGTTTCATCATTTTCAGTATTCTTTTCTAAAGTATTAACTGCAATTTTTTTTCTTCGCTTAGGCGTTTCCATGTCATTTCTTTCTAAAGACTGAGATACCATAATTTCTTCTTCTTTATTATTTCTTCCATTTCTAATTTCTGATATATCAAAACCGAAAAGATCTTTTTCAACTCTTTTTAAATTTAATTGTTCTTGCGTTATATTCATCAGAGATTCAGCAACTGGACTCATTTCATTTTTTTGCAAAGTTTCTTCAAATACTGTTTTTCCTATTAAATCTTCTGATTCTTGATTTTCTTCGGTACAAGCTTTTGTACAAGTTTCAATATTTACAGTTGAGCTTGTAGGTAATATTTTTTCCAAAGATTTTACTTCTTTCAAATTTATAGTTTCTTTATCAGAAGATTTGTTAATTAAGGAACGCATACTACCTATGTTAGCAATTGTTTTTGGAAGATGAGTATACGAAGATGCAATAACATTAATGCTATTAGTATTGGCAGATTCATCAAAATCTTCTATGATTGGCATATTGATACTCAAATTCTTAGCTTCAACGTTTGTTTTATTTTTTTCTAATGAAGTCTCATTACTTTTTTTTTGTCCAGTTATTTGACTGCTTTCATTTTTTAGAGTACTGTCACTTTCCTCTGACGATGATTCATTGATATAAACAGTTTCTTTAGATCTTCTTTTTAAACTGCTTAAATTTTTACTTCTTCGCTTCCTCTTTTTACTGTTTACAGTTTCTTGTTCATTTTTTCGCCATTTCTTTATTATACTTTTTGTACCTTCTTCAGAATCTGAATCTGTTGGTAATGAAGAAACTTTCTTTTTTTTAACTGGTGAACTATGAATAGAAGACGAATCACTAAATATAATTTTATTTGAAAGCTTAGAATTATTTTTGCTTCTGCCTGGTAAAATTTTTTTAACATCTGTTAAAGATTCAGTTGATAAATTATCAGAGTCTATGTGAATTTGTTTCATCACATCATAATTTTTTACATTTTTAATTTGTTCTGTAACACTTTTTTGCATGTTAAAATCATTTTTAGAACAATGAGCAGCCAATACAGTTTCAATATCTGAGTCTGAATTTTTATTCTGAACTTCATTTCTAACAGTTTTTTCCTCATCATCATTGACTTCTTGTTGTTTTGGATCAAATTTATTAATTTCATGTTGACTATTCATATTATTTAATACTGGAGGAGATAAAGGATTCGTAATTGTATTAGGTTCATCAGGCTTGTGAAAAATCAGCTGACGTTTTGAACTTTTGTTTGTCAAATTTGAAGATTTATCAAGTGTCTTATTAAATTCAGATGATTGATCATTTTGTAATGTTAAAGACACATTTTTTTCACTTATTTCAATTGTAGATTTTTTGGACTTTTCTTTACTGCGACGGGGAGTAACAGATAATAAATGCAACTGTGAATCTTTTTCTGGTGAAAGTAAATTTACTTCTTTTGTTTGTGCTGGCGGATTTTTTTTTAAGAAAAAAATATCATTTATTAAGCGTTCTTTTGTTTTAGAAGGTTTTGTTGAATTAGGAGATCTGGTTGAACCACGATAATAGAAAGGCACCTTACGATATTTTTTACACACTTTGCCTAGCTTCTTAAATACAACCAAAATATTTTTATCATTACTACTTTGGCTGATACTTTTATGAGTTAAATTTGAATTTTGTGATACATTACTTTTTGCAGAATGTGATCTTAATGAAAGTCTGCTTTTTGGTTTTTCTTCACTCATTGCCTTTATTTCTTTCAAAGATGTTGTATTATTTTGTTTGTTGAATGATTCAGTTCTTTGAAACTCCTCATTGGGTGTTGGATTTATCAAAACTGTATTGCTTTCTTCATCTATGGATGCAACATTTTTTAAATCATTTTGATTATGTGATGACGTTAGCCCAATAATATTATTAATTTTATTTTCATCTAAATTTCCCATACTGATATTAGCTTTGTTTGATCTTTCTAATAGAGAATCATCTTCAATGAAATCATTGGTTTCGTCATTTAATGCAATCCTTTCTCCAAAACTTTGAGATTTCCTTTTCTTAGTTAAAGTATTCTTTTGAGACTTTGAAAAAGATAATTTATTTTCTTTATCATTTTTTGTTAAATTATTTTCAGTGCTTTGAGTTTGGGATGTAATTGTTTCAGTTAAACTACTTGGATGGACGTTTTCAATGCTGACATGTAATTTTTTTAAAGTGTTCACTTTCATTTCTTTACCAACTTTTTTAACCCTTTTCCAGTGATCATTATTAGATTGCGATGTTAATGACAACTTATCTGCTTGTTTTTCTTTTTTGTTCATTGTTTTTATAACTTTAGAATCATCTTTCGGTTCGCTACTTTTCCTAACTTTTTTTTTTGACTCCTGACTAAATTCTTCCTTGTCTGAAAAATCATGTTCCCTTAAATTTTGCTTGATATCTTCAATAGGTTCTTCAAAATTTTTTGTGTGCAATGATTTTTTTGTTCTTTTATTAATTTTGATTAAATTTATTTTATTAGTTTTTTTAAGGGATTTTGGACTAAATTCTTCCTTATCTGAAGATGAAGAATTATTGCATAAGTTTGTTGCAAGCATTTCGGTATCTGAATTATTATCGTAGGCAATTTCATTTTCTATTATTGAAGATGACACAGGTACAGTTTCTAACCAAGTTTCAACTTTAGACTTTGGATTTATAAAGTGTTCTTGACTGCCTGATTCAGTAACTTCCTTTCTTTGACTCAAGATTTTACTTTTTTTAAATTTTTTACTCACATCATTTTTTGAAGATACTTTATTACTTGCAATGTCTGTTGATTTGTTATTAGTATAAGGTGCACTTTCTTTTGTATGTTTTGATTTCTTATAATATTCTAATGCTGCAATAATATTATTTTAAATTAATGGTGAAATTAATATTAATAAAATAAGTAAAGGTAATGAAAATTTTACCATCTATACCGGAATCTTTTTTGATAGCATTTTTTAAATTTTGATATTTTTGAATGCACAATTCTAGGCAAAGGTTCGAGTTTTTTGGAATCGATCGTTTGTTAATTTTCTTTAAACAAATAGGACATTTAGCGTCTTCTTTTTGTGATGCTGCTTTTGTAATGCAGATCTTACAAAATTGATGATTACATTTTATTACTACTGGCTGCTTTACTAATTCAAGGCTAAAAATTAATAATATTTAAGTATTTTTAATGAACTATATTAATTATTAAGTATATTTACCAAATAGCACATTGAAGACAATTTTGTATGTCTTGTACCGCAGTTGAAATTTTTTCAATAAGATCCAAAGATTTATTATTGTCATACATTTTAACTGATTAAATTATCAAGTATATATTTATTATATGCAAA
The DNA here is from genome assembly GCA_022575985.1 of Anagrus nilaparvatae. Taxonomy (NCBI): domain Eukaryota; kingdom Metazoa; phylum Arthropoda; class Insecta; order Hymenoptera; family Mymaridae; genus Anagrus; species Anagrus nilaparvatae. The sequence goes on along the minus strand of JAKSXM010000040.1, from coordinate 1,807,421 downwards.
GCTGGTCACTCTTGTTTTTATAAATTAAAACATTTATTAAATATTACGCACAAAACGAACGTTAACAACGAAGTCCATACAATTTAATAAACTCGGCCATATTGTCCAAACAAGCACACACCTGCCGTACACCTGTTTTTTCTCCGCGCGGCTTTTTTTCTGAGAAAACGATAAGTGCGCCCTCAACGGGCGCGTTGGAGCCATCTAGAATGGCCCGGTTTATTTAAATTAAATTCAGGTGGAAAATCTGCGGTAATTGTGTTCCACTCATTATATAAAAAATAATATAAAATTCAATAAATTTTAAAGATATAAGAGAAAAAAACATGTGATGATTATTCGATTACTGTTATACTACTTACCTATATTCATTAAATGGAATAATAATTATGTTTCAAAATTAATATTTTAGGTGCCTGGAAGTAGAACCCCAGGTCATCAGGAAAATAACAACTTTTGTTCGATTAATGTAAACATTGGCCCTGGTGACTGTGAATGGTTTGGAGTACCAGATGCATATTGGGGATCCATCAATTCTTTATGCGAGCGTAATAATATTAACTATCTCCATGGTAGCTGGTGGCCTTCAATGGAAGATTTATATGAAGAAAATGTACCAGTTTACAGATTTGTTCAAAAACCGGGTGATTTAGTTTGGGTTAATTCTGGTAAGTTTCAATAGATATAATTTTGTTTAGCTTTCATGCACTGAGAAAAAATGTTGAGTAAAATCTACTTTTGCAACTGGAAGATTTTACTATTAATTTTAGTAAAGTTATTTGAAGAATTGAAAATATTACATTTTACACTTTTGTCCATTATTTTTTACTACAATTAAGGGTAATTTTTCTTGAAGAAGATTGTTACAAAATTTTATTATACTCTCACTCTCTCACATGTGTTTTTTTTTTATTTATTTTTTTTATTAATTTTTTTTTTTTTTAAATAATTTATATTTTATAATTTATACAATTTTGGTTCCTTATATAGTATCTGAAACCAAATTTTGTCACTTGCGAGAAAAAAATGTATAAATAAATTCTACTAAAATTAATAGTAATATTTTTTTCCTATGCGGGTAGTTTATAAAATATGTGTTGGTAAAAAATAACATTTTGTTATTATATTTTGTAAAACGCCATTTTGACAACTTCAAATTATTTTACTAATCAAAAGGGTAATTTTTACCAATAAAGTTTTGTGAGTGTGTTATTATTAAATATAAATTTTTTTAAAGGTTGTGTTCACTGGGTACAAGCTGTTGGATGGTGCAATAACATTGCATGGAATGTTGGGCCCTTAACTGCAAGACAGTATCACTTAGCTATTGAAAGATATGAATGGAATAAGCTTCAGTCTTTTAAATCAATAGTACCAATGGTACACTTGTCATGGAATTTAGCAAGAAATATCAAAGTTTCAGACCAACGTTTATTTGAGCTTATTAAAACTTGCTTACTAAATACTTTGAAATACTGTTCACAAATTCTTGAATTTGTTAAAAGTAAGCATGTTGAAGTTCGTTTTCATGGAAGAGGCAAAAACGAAGCTTCTCATTATTGCGGGCAGTGTGAGGTAAGTTTAAAGAGTTAAATAGTGGTAAAAATTATAATTAATATATAATAACGTTTGCTTAGGTTGAAGTTTTCAATGTATTGTTCATAAGAGAACAAGAAAAAAGGCACGTAGTTCACTGCATAGATTGTGCAAGGAAACAAGCACCATCTCTATCTGGATTTGTGTGTTTAGAAGAATACCGTTTACAAGATTTAATGGATGTGTATGATAACTTTACACAGTACAAAGTTAATCCTGGAATTTCAAATTTGGTACAAAGTAGTCAGATTTCCTGAGATGAAGATTTTGACTACTTTTCCGACTCTCAGTGTATTTAAAAGTGTAAAAACTTAATCAGAAAGGTAGCAAAAGTTACCAAGATCCTTAATATTGTATATATTTATTAGCTTAATTTATATAATAAGCTGCATTATCTTGCAGCAAATACTAGAACTGAAATACTCTAAATAAAATCTATTTTATTTTAAAAAGTTTAATTTGTATAAATATTTCAAATTTTAATTGTATAAAGATACATAAAATTGAAATAAAATGCAAGAAATTGATTATACTGCCAAATAGAAACAGCAATAGGTTAATTAACTATTGCCAAATGCTACATGTTCATTTTTAGGGTACAAAATCTAGTAAATTTTTAATGTATTTTAGATACAAGTGTAAAATAAAAGTTCGAGAAATTGACTCAGGAATGTAGCATTGAAAAAAAATAAAATTTCAATTTTCTGTGATTTATTTGCATCAATTACAACATAAGTATATAACATACCCAAGTAGGAACATAGAAAAATGCAAATAATTTTCTACTGTATATAGGGTAAAAAAATGTATTAATAAAAAAAATCATGAAAAACTGATTTATTTTTATAAAATATTTCGGAAATTTTGTAAACTCATAATTTTCAAATAAACTTCAATCTTAATTGGATTTAAGTAGTCAAAAAATAAAATTGTAAAATGTAAAGAAATTTTTTTTTTTTTATAGACTAAATTATCTGTATTGTTAATTGTAAATTTATACAAGCAGCTATTTTAATTAAATTGTAAATATTATTAAATTAATTTATATGTTACATGATTTTAAAAAAAAATTCTGTATACCAATAAGTAATAAAAATGATTTATACAATGATATATTTATAAAAATAAAGATCTCACTATTTGAAAAAAAAAAGATTGATAAATACTATTTTTTATTTTTTACACAAAAATATTTTTCAAAAGCTTATAGCAAAAGTGATTGTTGTTTTAAAAATAATTTTTTAATTACTCTTGTATTTTTTTCCGCAGTTTTAACTAGTACAGCCTCTAATCAATTCAAGTGTTACCTTTTTGGGGATTAAATATAGTATAAATTCAAAATTCCCTTACTTTGTTAAAAAGATCGATCTTTTAACAAGTTTATCTTGTGTCGTTCTGCAGTAAATGGGTTGTTTGGATAAAATCGTTTTTAAAACTCTAAGGAAAACTAAATAAAAATCTAAACCATTATAGTAATTTATAAAAAAATTACGCTAAAAATTTTTTTTTTATAAAGCAAAAATATTTATTCATATTTTTATTTAAATTAACCTGCAGAAACTGTTGCAAAATTAAAATATTAAATGGCAATTTATTATTTTAACACTCATATGATTTTTAGTATGCCGATTTCTTGACTTGTATTAAGCACCAAAAGAGCTTACAGTTTAATATTATCTTGCATAGATCACATGTTAAGGGTATCAGTTTTTTATAAGAATAAAGTAATTTTTTCAAAATTTTTTAAGTAATCTTTATAAGCTTACTGACAAGGGGAGACCGGAACCTTTGGGTCACCAAATTACAATCTATTGTTATGGATTACTTTTATATGTTGAAAAAACACTCAAGATACCCTTCGTTTATTCCAACGCGTCTTCTGGGCTTAGAAACGCAGGGCTCACTTCTATGACAATGTTATAGAAAGTATTTTTAGACAATTTTCCAAATGACGCAGTAATCTCGCAAATTAACCAAAATACTTCCGGTTGGTCTCATTTTTTCCGTATAAGTATTATCTTTTAACTCCCGTCAGCCGCAATGCTCCATCCCCTATTCTCACAGCGCTATATTCAATAAACCAAAAGCCCATTTTTGGACCAAAATGACCAATTTTTAAATTGCTGACAAAATTGCAATTTTCAATAGAAATAGGTCTTATTGGTCTCAAAAATTTTGTATTAGCTCTATAAATTTCGAAAAATATTTTACTCGTTTGTTTTTGGTTACTCGTTTAGCAGATATGATAATTTAAAGACAGTGTCTCAATTTAAAGTTTAAAAAAAAAAATAATATTTTATCACTAATTTTGTGGAGTCATTTCTCAGAAACATCTAAAGCTAAAATAGAACGAGTAAAAAATTTTTGGAAGCATGAAACTTGTATAAAACTTTTGAGATCGACAAGACCTATTTTTATTGAAAATTGCAATTTTATCAGCAATTTAAAAATTGGTCATTTTGGTCCAAAAATGGGCTTTTGGTTTATTGAATATAGCGCTGTGAGAATAGGGGATGGAGCATTGCGGCTGACGGGAGTTAAAAGATAATACGGAAAAAATAAGACCAACCGGGTTAATTTGCGAGGTTACTGCGTCATTTGGAAAATTATTTAAAAATACTATTCTATAACATTGTCGTAGATGTGAGACCTGCGTTTCCAAGCCCAGAAGACGCGTTGGAATAAACAAAGGGTATCTTGGGTGTTTTTTCAACATATAAAAGTAATCTATAACAATAGATTGTAATTTGAAAAAGTAAATTATTTGAATTTTTTTAAATTTTAAAGTTGATTTTAGTTTTAAGAAATGTTTTGTTCATTAAAAATTAAGCAAATTTTCAAAAAATTATCCAACCTCAGAAACTTAATTAAAATCAAGTAGACAATAGTAAATTATAAATTAATCAGAATCATATTTTTTAAAAGAACTGCTCTTTAATTAATATTTATTTAAGTACTAAGAAATATAATACTGGCTGTTAGCGTAATTGTACTTAACAATATTTTTCCTAAATAATAAAAAAAAATTTTTTAATTTGTTGATGTATAATTTACATAGATTAATAAGATTGTAGCTTATATATTTAGGTATATAGGAAAATTTATTCTTTTAATTAAGGTAAATAAGTTTGTTAATCTTGGATGTATAAATTATTGTTTTAAAATTAAGCAGTGTTTAATAAGCAGCGTGTCTTAAAATGTAATTATATTTAATACGTAATTATATTAATGCAATTACTAAAGTGATTCCATATATTTAGTAAAATAAATTATTCACTGCCAATATGTGATATCTAAAATTACGTTAATTTATTTGTTAGAGTAACATGATTTTAGTAGTCATTTATATACCTATTAAGTAAATATGTACAGTGCCTTTTGTAATAATACTAATATCAGATTCTTATATGTATTTTATCATAAATTGCTTAGAAAATTATTATTTTATCTCATTAAACTGTACAGTTACGTAGATTTTGTATAATAAATCACAATCAATTATATGTTTAGTTTAATCATATATGTAATATAATAATATATAAACTTTAAATCAATTTGGTATTATTCTTTTTTTACCCTATAGTTTTATATTAGGGGCATTCATATAAATTATATGTATAACGTTTCCAGAGGCGGATTTACCCTCACTGTTGAGGTTGTTTTCAATCGGCTGTACGAATAATTTCCACTTTAAATTATTTTTATCATAAGCAATCATAAATTCATAAGAATTGTTTTAGAGAGCAAAAAATGTAGGAATTAAAAATTTCGATAAAGGAATGGGTTGAAGTAGTGAAAATAGGCTATTTAAAAATAAAAAATTTGAAAAATCCGCAGTGATGCTCGAAAGCCGGCTTATTTTAAAGCCGTTCAAAACAGGTTTCAAGTTGATAGCTCAAAAACTCAGTCCAAGAGGGATTTTTGTCCATTTTGCCACACTGTGCTACGGTGCAAAATAACAAATTTTTATAACCCATTTGCACGTTACTCTGAAAGATTTTTGGTCTTCATATTTTAAATCATTTTCTAAACCTCTTGAACACAATCCATCGGAGCAACGCAGGAGCAGCGTTAAGGCCTGATCAAGAAACAAATTTTAACTCAAAGAAAACCGGTTTTTGTAAAAAAAAATTTTAATTTTGACTGTTACGAAAATTCATTATCTTGTATGTGTTGATTAGGCGTTAATCGGTTAAACAACACATTTCTAGTTGATCTCAAATTTATTGTGTAAGCATAACTTTGCAAGTCCCGTAAACTGCAATATTTCATCAGTAATTTTCTCTTACTGTTATAGTCCTAGTTATAGTCAATAAACCGAATGCCCATTTCAGCAAAAAATTATTCATTTTTAAATTGCTGCAAAAAATGCAATTTTCAATGATCATAGGCTTCATAGGTCTCACAAATTTTGTATAAGCTCCAAGTTTCCAAAAAAAATTTTTTACTCGTTTGATTTCTCGTTTGAAAAAACCTAAAATTGGGACTCTGATTTTAAATTATCATATCTGCTAAATAAATCGAAAGTTTACGTATTAAAGAATTTTTAAAAACTTCAGGCTTGTTGGAAATTTTTGAGACCTATAAAACCCATTTTCTTAAAAAATTGCAATGTTGACGGCAATTTAAAAACTGGTCATTTTAGTCTGAAAATGAGTATTAGGTTTATTGATTTTTTCCATAAGAGAATCGATGATAAAAAAACTTATAACCGGTTTGAGTAAACACAACCAAAAGGCATGAGGCATGTTTACTTACAGGTCTCTAAATCGAAAATATTCTTAAGTCCCTTAGTCCCTGAATTATTACAAGTCCCCAAACCTGAATTATTTTAAGTCCCTAAATTAAAATCGAGATTAAAATTATTGCAAGTCCCTAAACCGAAATTATTCTAAGTCCCTAAACCCAGGTAGATTTACCTATAGGCAGAGTATAGACATTTGCCTAGCACACCGCGAATCTGGAGGCGCCGAGAGTTTAGTAAATTCAGAAGTAAATTTATTTTAAAATTTAGAATTATTACAAAAATAAAAGAGTAAATAAATAAAAAAATATATTAAATCGTGAAATTATATTAAGATTAAAAGTACTACAAACGGATAATGTAAAATATTATGTACTATTTATGACAACTAAAAACTTTGGAATAAAAAGTATTATTCATTTTAACCGATTACCGCCCAAGCAGCCAAAACGCCCTTTTTTGATTGATACCGGCTTAGATTTTCATTAAAAATTAAATTTTAAAATTGTTTTAAAACTAGAAACTCATGAGGAATTCAACTTTTAAATCATTTTTTATTAACAAACTCTCAGAAAATGTCTACAAGGGGGGAAACTTAAAAAACAAGCGATTTTAGCCCTGTTTTGCGGCCAAAACGTGCCACTTTGACGTAAGTTTTTACTATTTATAAAATATTACGTTTTTTTTCTTCTAATTAGCACTCGGGGGTTTTCGAGGTTGCTAATTTCAAATATGAACTCTAAAAAATCATAAAGCTTCATCTAGGGGTGGAAAATTAGAGTGAAAAGGGGTGAAAAATCGATTTTTATAAAAACCTTTATTTTTACTTGAAAAACTATATCGGGGGGTTTTCGAGGTTGCTGATTGCAAATATGAACTCCAAAAAATGCTAAAATTTCATCTAGGGGTGGAAAATTGAAGTGAAAAACGACAAAAAATTACTTTTCAAAATGCCCCTATTTTTTTACCACATGTGATTTTTTACCCTTTTTTCAAGTTCAATTTTGAAATCAGAAGCCTTCCAACTCCCCTGGTATAATTTTGGTGTAGATATAAAGACTTTTGTAAAAAGTGATTTTCACCGTTTTCTCGACCGTTTTTCACTCCAATTTTTCACCCCTAGATTAAGTTTTATGATTTTTTTGATTTCGTATTTAAAAACTGCAACCTTGAAAACCCCCCTACATAGTTTTTCAAGTAAGAATAAAGTGTTTTATAAAAATCGGTTTTTCACCCCTTTTCATCCTAGTTTTCCACCCCTAGATGAAATTTTAGCATTTTTCGGAGTTCATATTTAAAATCAGCAACCTCGAAAACCCCTCGATATAGTTTTTCAAGTAAAAATAAAGCTTTTTATAAAAATCTGTTTTTCATCCCTTTTCACCCCAATTTTCCACCCCTAGATGAAGCTTTATGATTTTTTCGAGTTTTATTTGAAATTGGCAAATCTCGAAAACCCCCGGGTGCTAAATAGAAGTTTTGGCCGCAAAACAGGACTAAAATCGCTTGTTTTTTTAAATTTTCTGCCCCTTTTAGACATTTTCTGAGGGTTTGTTGAAATTGAATTCCATTAATTTTTAATGAAAATCTAAGCCGGTATTAATAAAGTGGCACGTTTTGGCTGCCTGGGCGGTAATGGGTTAAATAAATGTTTTAATACTTTAAACGAAAGTTTAATTTCGCTGGCCTTAAGTGGGGTGCCGGCTAGGATTTTGCCTAGGGGTGATTTTTCTTTAAATCCGCCTCTGAACGCATTAAGGGGGAAGGAGGGGTCAACCATTGTGTACAGGCAATGTTAAAAGGGTCAGAAAAAGCATTATGTTAGGAGGGAGTTCAAAAACACTAAGTTTTGCGTTACGTAATTTATAAATCACCCCAAGGGCCTTTTTTATGGTTACTTTGGTAGGTTTCATCATGATAGGTAAATAATGTCTTATAGGTTTTTTAGACCAAAAAGAATTTTAGATTTTTTGAATAATTTTGATGTACTACGATCCTGCAGTCGACAAAAGTATTTACTATCAGGATAGTGAATTTATCAATAGTGAATGGAAATTCTAGGTAGTATCCAGATAGTAAATTTACTACTCAGATAGTAATTACCCGGGCAAGAATTTTTACAAAAATTAAGTTAAGTTACTTCAATAGTTTACTTCTATTTCAGACATTTCTGTTTCTTAAAATAATCTTGTTTCACTGCAAATTTATAATTATGCAAACACAAACAAAGTATTCGTTAGAGGAGCCTATTTTTGTCTTCAGTTTTCTATTATAGGTTTTGGAGAGGCTCCGCTGAGTCGGGCTGTCTCCAGGGATTTATTAAATCAACGCTTGAGGCTCCGTACACGTATGTCTCCCGCATGAACAGAATTGTGTAATTTGTTGTACTGTAGATACTTCAGGGCCTATTATGAATCATGTTATCCGGCTAGTGATTTTTGCATGGATACGCAATTTTTTTTGGTATTTTTTAATATAGAGAATTCAAGGCCTCATAATAAAAAATTATCAAATAATATACAAATTTATATAATTGTGAATTCTAAAATTTATTTTTTGCATTTTTTACGAGATATTCTATGCGAAGTTTACTAAAAGTATTTGAAAATCATGACTCTTAAGGTTCATGAGAGCAAAAATAAGAATAATCTACAAGCTTATACTGGAAGCTCAAAGTTTGGAATTAATGATGATAAAAAAGCTGCTATATCAATAGGATTCGTGATTTCCTGAATTTGATTCTCTTATAATTATAAGGCGGTGTTTACAAATTTAAATATAAAGCTTTAGCGAATCCTGTTCCAGAAAGCAATATACAGAATAATATAATATACAGAATCCAATATTAATTGATTAACTTAACAAGTCTCTGTCAAGTTTTCAACCTGTCTATAAAAGTTTTAAATAAATTAATACATGGTCTGTTTAATTTTATTGTCATTTATTTCAATAATTGTATAAAATTTATTAAAATTTGTTAAAATATAATATATAGTTGTATAAACCTAATAGTTAATAATTTAATATGTATATAAAAATATATATTTTATATTATTTTACTGCCATGTAGTTTTGTATATTAAATCATGAATTAAATTAATCTCAAAATTATCATTATATAATATTCAAAAACATATATAAACTTGACCTTATCATTTATTCTTCAGAGCGGTACTTGTTTTCCAAGCTCGAATCAGCTTGTCCAGTATAGAGAACAAGCTTGTTTATTAAAGATGCCTTTTGGCAAAACAAAACCTGTTGTATTGTAAAATATTAATACCTACTTGTACATTGATTCACTATAAATAAGGCTTTTCAGCAAGCTCATCTTAAAAGGTTTTTTAAGCATTATAGTTGTTGGGGACAACTTTAAAGACCATTTACATTAATATTAAAGATAAACTTTCCTGCATAGTTACTTTGAGAAATTCTAAAAGCTCTGACATGAATAACGAAAAGCATATCTCTTCATTTTTAAAGCATTCTTTTGTAAATATTTATAATTGTAAAAATAAAAAGCTTGTAAAAAAAATAAAAATTATTTACACGTGTAATGACGTTTGCTTAGCTATTCATTATACATTCCATTTATTAAAAAGTCCATTCTTCTATAATGCCTTTTGTCCCAGTAATCCTTACCTTGTTTATATAAAATATGGAGCGTCATGCCTAAAAATGGCAGTACGCTCACTGTTATAAGCATTGGCACAATATAATCTACTTTTCTAGGTTCTCCTGCTGTAGTTTTGGTTGGGGAGGCTGGAATTGGCTTGTCAAGTTCTGAATCTCCAATTGTCACTGTAGGTTTAGCTTTATGTTTTTTTTCATTTGTTGTGAAGCTTTTCAAGCTGCTGCTGGTCCGTGAGCTTTTCTTTAAGTCTTTCATCACATCGATGCTTTTAAAAGCTTGCTCTGTTGATGCTTTACTCTGTTGTTTTGGCTTCGCAACTCTTGTATCCACTGGCAAAGGTATGTCAAGAACTCTTTTTTTTGGTCCGACTTTGCTTTGTTCAAAAGAAGGTTTTGAAACATTCACTTTCACTGGCATAGCTTGTCCTTCTATGGAAATTGAAGCCGTATCTGAAATTGACTGAAATGCTTTTTATATTTCATTGCTAAGTAATACTAAAACATAAAGTTAAAAACAAGTAACTTACTTGATTAAGATGTTTTGCAGGCTCCTGTTTTTTAATTAATTCAGCATTACCACCTGTAGCATAGGTTGAAGCAAGTAATATGAGAATCAAAAAGCACCTAAGCTTCAAGCTACATGATGATGAATGCTTTAATGCTGTAAAAGCAAATACATGCATGATGCTGTGCAAAACAAATATAATGTAAGGAAACCAAGTCAATTAATCCAGTATCCACGTATACCTGTTGCCATCTTTGCCGTTATATTCCATGTAAAAAGATTAGTTATGTTTTCTAATAAATTTATTTTTGCACAATTTAATGATAAAATTAGAAAAGCTTCTTTTTAAAAGCAAATCATTGAGTTTTAATGCAGAATGCTCCAAAAATATTTTTGCCTTCATTGCATATGTTGGGCAAAGACGCTATAATACGCTTTAATATATACTCGGTGTTTCAGAAGTGCACCTTCTGTTGACAGGCTTGAAAAAATATTTCACTTTTTCACTTTTTTAAAAAATCAACAATTATAAAAATAAATCAACTTTTTTCATATTTTTAATTCATTCACAAAACTTTTCCTGGTTATTTTTACTAGTTTGCTAAATGATTGGCTGTCATGCTATGATCTTATAAAAAACTAAAATACGATTCAGTAATTACTAAATTTAACCTTTGAAATGGACCAAAAATTTCTCAAAAATAGTCTTGAAAAAAAATGACGTTTTTTAGTATTTATGAAAAAAAATTTTATTTTTATTTGTGTCTTCAAAAATATTTATCTGGTACACGAAATCAAATAATTAAAACAGGAAACCAATTGAAATTTCTTAAAATAACATAATCACAAAAGTACCTATACTTTTAATTCACTTTATAGTTATAGTGTTTTCGTAATGTATCGACATTTTTTAAGACCATTTAATTCAAATGTGACCTTAAAAAGGTTTTACGCAAAAGAAAATATCCGAGTTAGATTTGCTCCAAGTCCTACAGGTTGGTCTTATTTTAAATTTATTTCAATCAATAAATTTTACGAATTTTTTTTTACAGGATACTTACATCTTGGTGGTCTAAGAACAGCCCTTTACAACTATTTATTTGCTAGATCTCACAATGGTACTTTTATTCTTAGGATAGAAGACACAGACCAAACAAGAGTAATTCCAGGATCTGTGGAAAAATTACAAGATGATTTACTTTGGGCTGGTATCATATCAGATGAAGACCCAGTCAGGGGAGGTCCTGCTGGATTTTATTTACAATCAAAGCGTATTGATTTATACCAAAATCAAGTTCAAGTTTTATTGAGCAATGGTTCCGCTTACAGGTGCTTTTGTACAGAACATAGATTAAATTTGTTAAAAAAAGAAGCTATTCAAACAAGACAGATTCCAAAATATGATAATCGTTGTAAGCATTTAAGCAAAGAACAAGTACAAGAAAATTTAAGACTGAGAAAACCATATTGCATAAGGTTTAAAGTATGTAAAAATTATATATTTTTTTAGAATTATAAATTCATTATGTTATTTATATCAAGCTAACACCAACTCCAGAGCCTTTTAAAGATTTGATCTATGGAGACATTGAATATGATGTAACAAAAAATGAAGGTGATCCAATAATAATAAAAACGGATGGATTTCCGACTTACCATTTTGCAAATGTTGTGGATGATCACTTCATGGAAATAAGCCATGTTTTAAGAGGAGTTGAGTGGCAAATTTCTACTCCAAAACATTTATTAATTTATAAGTTAGTAAAATAATTAATATTAATAATTTTAATTTTATATTTTGCATTGATAAATTATCAACAGAGCATTTGGATGGAATCCTCCAAAGTTTGGGCATTTACCTTTAATATTAAATTCTGATGGTTCTAAATTATCTAAGAGACAAGATGATATTAAAGTTGAATATTATAGACGAGAAGGGATATTTCCCCTGGCATTAGTGAATTATATAACTAGTGCTGGAGGAGGTTTTGTGAGGGAACAAAAGGATAGGAAATGTTATAGTTATCAAGAATTAATAAAACAGGTTTTTATTCATTTTATGTTTTTATATTACTTTTTCTAATCAAAAAAATAAAATTTTGTAGTTTGATATTGGAAAAATAAATATTAGTTCATCAAAATTGAATCCTGAGTTTTTAATGGAGTATAATAAGTTAGAATTGAAAAATTTATTGGTAAATGAAAAGAACCATAAATTTTTGGTGGAAAGAGTCATTCAAATTGTAAAGCAGCATTTCCCTGATCGGTAAAAAATGAAATCATTAGTTAATTAAACTAAAGGAAATAGTTAATAAATTAAAACTTTTTTTCTTAGGGCATCCAATGGAACTTTAAAATTAGATTACACTCACATAATAACAACTTTAAAATGGGCGCAAACTCGAATATCTAAAATAAATGATTTAGTGAGTAAAGACTTAGAATTTTTGTGGTTGAAACCAACAACACAAAATAATGATTACAATTCAAAGTATTTAAAATCAGTTAAATTGTTATGCAAAAATTTAGAAAATATTGATAAAAATAATTTTTGCAAAGATTCTCTTAAGGATCTGTTAAAAGAATTTACTTTAGCAAATAATATACCGTTTCCAGAGTTTATGAAAATGTTAAGATCTGTGCTTAGTGGTTTAAAGAATGGGCCAGGCGTAGCTGAAATGATGGAAATTTTAGGAAAAGAGGCAACATTAGATCGTTTAAAGCAAAATGTTGATACTGATTCAAAATCGCATTGCTTAAAACAAAGCCTAGGCCATAATAATTAATTATTTTTAATTTCTGTAAATATTTTTTTCTAAGTAGTTTTTTAATTTGTAAAATACTCACTGTAAATATTAAGTAAAATAATATATTTTATTTTCTTTAATTGCATTTGATCAAACATAAATATTATTTGTGGTAAAAATTAAAATGAAAATTATAAAATAATTGTAAATCAATGAAAAATAAAAGAGTAATATAATTTTTAAGACTAATTTAAATTTAATTAAATATTATTTCATAAATTAAATTAAAGTTGATAGTTTCAATACTAAAGAACAATTGAAATATTAATATATGTTTCAATTTTTTGACTACTAAAGGAATAATAATTTATTGGCGTCTATAAAAATTTTGAATAATAATTTTTTATTCTGACTTAAATAATAATATTTATAAGTTGGACAATTACAAAAATAATAGTATATAAATTTACTAAAATCTCTATATTTATAATACATAACTTTACTTATATTCTGTATAATTAAATAATGAAATTTTACAATGATAAAGTAAAAATGGTGCAAATAAAATTTTAGACAACATTTAATTTAAATATAACAGCTTATCACAGATTTTCAAATGGGTTTTAATAAAAATTACCTATTTTTCTAGAGGTCAAACTTTTTTAAATGTGCTAAATATTTTGAATTATTTCGTTTTTTCAACGTTTTTTTTATTAATTTTTATTTATTATGAAAAGTATAAATATTTAAAAGTGTAATATTTCGTTTTAAACACTATTCTAAAGTACATCAAAATTAAAAAAAAATAGTTAATAGGTATAAAATAAAATTTTTAAAATCATTTGCCAGATTGATTTTTCAGATCTGGACCATATATTATTTGATTGGGTAAATACATCTAAATTATAATGGTCCTGAAATTTTAAACTTTTTATGAGAATTATAATATGTGTGCGAACTTGTAAACCATTAATTTTTCGAAAAATTGAAAAAAAAATTGTTTACAAAATATGTCATATTTTTTTTCTTAAAGTAAAAATTTTAACTATGCAATTCTTTAACTTTAAGCTTATTTATTAAAATGGTACCTTAAAATCATGAGCAGTTTCAAAACTCGGGCAATTTAAAAAGAGAGTTTAAAATTTCAGGATTCTTGAGCACATTTAAAATTTGAGTCAGATCTGAAGGATCGACTTGGTATCTATTTGAATGTTTGCTTTATACAATTGTTTTTATTAATTATAAAATATTTTTGACTATTTTGTCGGAGCTTAATTTATAAACAACATAAATTTAAATAAACAAAGTTGATGATAAATTTTTTAAAATTTTGTTGATAAAAAAGACTATCTTATTCAAGAATTTTAATCAATTTTTATAACTGTTGCAAAATTGTTCATTTAAAAAATCCCTTTATATTTACATTTTTACAGTTTTTAAGCTTTAGAAATTTAATAAAATAACATAGTAGTGCATTAATTAATTGAATTGTTTTTTAAGTGCATATATTCTACACTAAAATAAGAGTAAAATGAATAAGTGCATATTTAAGAGTATTAATATTATTATTTTTTTTTTCTGATAAAAAGGTAGGAGGCACATTTAGTCAAGATATACTATATAGAATTGAGAGGTTTTTAGGCACTTTTGTGCTTTTATTAAGTGTTAAAAAATCTTTTTGGACCATTGAAAAAGGTAATTTACAAATAAAAATATATTTTTTTTCATTGGAAGAAAATAAAAAAATTTTGTTTTTTTACTTGAACTCTTTCATTTTATACGAAATAGAGTCCCGATTAAACTATATATTTGATTAGATCATTCTCTTAACTATATTACAAGTATTCAATTTACAAGTTGATCATAAATTACTAATCTATGCATAATAAAGAAGATTTTTTTGAAAATACTAAAATACATTCAATTTAAATACATATTATAGTACTACTTTACAAAGATAATACAATAATTAAAAATTTTTTTTTCTACTTATTATTAAGCGTACTTAATCATCTATATTTATTCGTTATAGATTTTTTTGTCACTTTTGGATAAAAAATTTATTATAAATATAAATTTGCAGCCTGGCAGTTTAACTAAAAATGCGTTGATTTTGATTACTGTAGCATAAAATTGCTATTCATAAAATAAACTAAACTTTTAAAATACAATAGCTCAAGTATTTTTTAAAAAATAGCAAACTTTTTAACATAATCTGTACAATCTTTTTGAAATAGCTACCAGGCTAATAATTATTAAAGGGAAAAATCAAATGTCAATTTTTTTACGAAATTATATATTTTCTTTGCTTAGCAGGAAATCTTTCTTTAGTTGTCAAAAATTCGGCATATGTTTGCAGAATAACAGTTTATATAGCATTTCTTTTTATTTTAACAATTTTTTGATACATGATACCTAAAAAATTATCAATAATATGTTGCATATATGCTTATTTATTGAGAAATGAAACTTTCCATATTTGTGAATTTAATTTTTGAAACGTCATAGAATTGTTATCTGGTCTATGTGCAATTCAAAAGATGTTTTGCGCATAAAAAAAAAAATTTCGAAAAAAAATTTACTTGAAATGTCCCATATTTTACATGTAATTGAACTAATTTATCACACCACAATTGAGGAAACTAAAATGCATGTTGATATAAAAACTAAATATTTTAATTTAAATTAAACAATAGCTTTAATTTATTATTAATTTAAGATAAATATAAAAATTGTAAAAAATAATTAATGAGATTCTTAACTTTGGAAATTAAGTAAATTAGAAAAACTTGGCACTTATCTTAAACATAACAAAAATTCGAGGGAATCATTGGTTTTTTTATCAGTTTTTTTGGAAGACAAATTTTTTATATATTAAGATCTTATTTACCGATATGAAAGTATGAACTTCCATGTTTTTTAACAAATAAAATTAATTTATTTTTAATTTTCTTTGTCAGTTGAAAATTTAAAAAATATAATAAAAATACTGAAAAAATAAATAAATATCACTATATTTTAGTTATTTAAATCTTTAATTGATAACTGAATCCTTTTTAAGTGTCCAACTTTTGTTATTCCGAGTTCCTTCAAATCGCACCGAGCAAGACCTAATAATTCTCTACCTCTAATGTCATGTTTAACAAACTGTTCTGCATAATTTGCAGCATCTTCTTCATCCAGTTGTAAGCTTTCCAACCAATTACAAACTTCTTGAACGCTCCAATTACTAACTTGTTCTTTCAGATTTGACGAGGTTGCTCCACCGCGACGGAATTTCGACCAGAATAAACCTCGTTGACGTTTTTTCTTATCAGGCTAAAAATTATATATTCAAAATTTAAAAATAAAGGTCAGAAAAGAATAAGTATAAATTTTACGTACTTCTTCCACAACATTCTGTAAGTAAACAAGACCAGTTTCTCGTTCATCAAATATACATTTTCGGAGTTCCTGCTCCATTGCTGCTAAGGAATCTGACAATTTATTAGCTAAATTTTCTCGCAGTCTCAAACTAGGAGCCTTATCTCGTAAAAGTTCACAAGATTCTTCATAAAGTTGCCTAGCACTAGTGACCACTTCTGTTACAAGAGGCCTTAATGTTATCTAATAAAATGTAAATAAATATAAGAAAAAAATATTGCATTTATTCAAAGTATATTTTCTACTAACCCCTTGCAAAATTTTTCCGTCTGGATGAAGTTTTTCCAATAATACTGAAGTTCGTGAAGCAATTTGATACAAATGTCTTTCTAAACTAGGGTGGGATATAATAAGTAGTTTAACCCATTTAACAAGAGTTGTAATAACTTCGATAATGCTTAATAATATGACCATTTCTTCTTCTGATAGTATGGCTTGTCTTGCATCAATTTGCATAGACTGTCGCCCAGAGTGAGTTAATGTCGTTGAAGAACCATGAGTAACTATAGGCATTGTGTTTCGTTGCCTTTCTTCCCAAGTTTTCAATGAACTTTCCAAAGCCTTTAAAATAATAAAGTGAAATATTAAAAATTTGTTTTTAAGTTAATTGCGAGTTGATTAATTACCCTGTTCCTGTATAACATTTGCATTCTATTTTTATGAATTATTCTTATTATTCCTGGTGGTTGAATCCAAGCTTCACCATCAACTTGAATAGGAACACCTTCATCGCCTAAAATGTTAATCTGCATATTCTGACATTGTGCTATTCGATGATGCTGTAAATTAATTAATCGAGATGCTGCCATTTGCACTGAACCAAATACTGCTACAACTTCAAGGATTCGGTCGTCAAATGAAGGAGCCAAAAAAATGTCTCCTTCTTTTGTTCCTCCCCAAAAATTTGTGCCTCCCATGAAACTGTGAACAAAATTAAAAATAAAAAAATTGAAATCATAAAAAAAATTTTTAATTTAAATTAGTTTACCTAGGAATATTTAAAACTACTATTCCTTGCAATGAAGGAAGCGGAATTCTTTCCCCATCACATTCAATTTGTACTCGTTGATCAAGATTCTTATAAGTCTTTTGTAATAGTTGTTTAGAACCTAAGACTCCATACCACATATAGTTTTTAGCACGTGAACGACATTTTTCTGGATGTTCTTCTCGCTTGTGATGGAAGTCTAAACTAATTTTCGCATCAATACCTATTCCAAAATAATTGTTCATAACACATCTTTCAAAATAACCTTCCCTAAAGGTAAAACAATTAAGATTAAATATTTTATCTTATTATATTTATTTATTTTATTTTCAATATATACAGGATAATAATTAATGTATTAAAATAATTTAACTTACATTAGAGTTTCATCAGGATCCATCAGAGGTGAAACTGCAGCACAAAGGGCATCAGCATTTGCCAAAAGTGCCTGACTTATAAACCCCCCACTTACATCTAAAAAAATAATTATAATTAATTACTATATATTTTAAAAAGTATTAAGTCTTACTTGGCCACATTGGTAATCTAACTAGAGGATTAATAATTGGTAGTTTTTTTGCTTCAGCTGTCTTATCTACTGATTTCGCTCGTTCGTGTCTCAAGCTCAAGTTTGAACCACCAAATTTCATCGCTGGAGTTGGTAATGTTATAGCTTCATTGGTTTTAAATAAACTTCCACAACTAATACGACGTGTTCCATGTGAATGCATTCCTTCTGGTAATTCAACACTTACTAAAAGCAAAAAAAAATTTTTGAACAACTAATATTATTTTTATAACATTCTGCTTACATTTTTCCATGCTTCCTTTAGAATCAAGTTTTGGAAATGTTATATTAGGTTCATCCTTTGATTTGGATGGACTAGGGGGATCTACAACGATTGAAGGAGGAAAATTCGGGGATCCTTGTTGATTGTTAATTGATCTTATCTGAACTGAAATATCACTCCCTTCACCGAATCCTACTAAAGTACAGCGTCTTTCATTACGGCGCGGATAAAATTCTTCTTGTGTAGAATTTAATTTTTCGCCATCTGCTGTACTAATTAAATCTTGCTTTAGAGAACTTAAATCGTCAGGTAAACTATCAGAATTTTGAGGATCGCTGTTGTACGATTCAGAGTTTTCTGACGAATCAATATTAGCTAAGTCGGAAATGATGTGAGAAATAGTTGAACTCAAAATATCGCTGTCTATATGGGCTAAAATAGGTTAAAACAGTTATTCTAAAAATAAAAAAGATTTTTAGAATTAAGCAGTTGGACATATTTTACCGATTTCGCTTTCAGTACATTTCGTAAATTCTTTTGTATCAGGGAATTCGGAATATGTATCTCCGGAAGGTAAAGAGTCTGTATCAGGAGACATCATTACATCTTTTATGGTGGCATCTTCTGATGGAGAACTTTTTTCAGAACCATTGGCTATTAAGCTACTAATTGTTTCACCTGGAACTTCAGGAAGGGGCTCTAAAGGTTGATTAATATGTTGTTCATCATAGTTGGACCTGAATAATACAATAAAACTTTTTAATATTTATTTAATAAGTTTATTATATAAAATTTTTTTTTAAACTAATAAGATTTTGTTCACATACATACAAATATATTTATTTGTTGTTTTTTAAAATTGGAATAAAAAAAAAGCTTTTTGAAGATGAATAAAAAAAGTATGTTCAGTTTTTTATGAATTATAAAATACTATCAATAAAATAGTAGGTATAAAAAAAAGTATAACCCCTGGTTCAAACTGTTTCGTCTGCTTTCATCCCCAAATCCAACTGGAGCAGGTATTGCGGTTAGTAAGTCACCACCTTGAGAATCTCGTCTAACATCAGGCATTGGGCTAATATTTGTAATATCTGGTAATGGAGATGAACACGGAGAAGTTTCGGTACTACGTTTTAATTCTGAAGTGATTAAATTATCGGGAATATAAGATTTTTTTCTTCTGCCTGAAATTTAAATAATTTTTTATATTAATTTTTTATATTAATTTTTTATTTAACCAATAATTTCTTACTTGGAGATAACATTGGGGATTTATTTGCAGAATTTTCATCATTCAGTCTTTCTGCAAACTCCAATAATTGCCGTACTGATCTTTTCAAGCTGTTTGCCCTATTGAAAATTTTTATATAGTTAATTAACAGTTTTAACAAAAATTGTTTTAATTAATGTCTACCTTGATATTACTGTTTGGTTTTCTGAAAAACTTTTATTTTTACAAAGTTTTTTACGATTATTTGTATCTTTTTCCAATTTATTAAGAGAAATTTTTTCCTTATCACTTAAAGATGATACATCTGATTTCAATGTATTGCTATCAGATTCAATGTCCAGATAAATTTTTTCTTCATTAACAGTGTCTATAAAACTATCTAATTTAATTTGAAGATTTTTACATTTATCTACAATCAGATTTTCACCTGATTTAAAACTTAATTCTGATAATCTAAGAATAAAATCTTTTACTGTTTCAGAAAGGATCCTGTTGATATAAGAAAAATATAAAACATTTTATTTTAAAATTATTTTTCACTTTGTAACTTACTCAGTATTTGAAATTACAACTTCTTCCTGATCAGATTCTAAAATATTTGTAATCTGTGAAACCACACCATCTTCATAATCATGAAGGACAGCTGTATTTATCATTGAATCTGGTTGATTTTCCTCTTTGTTAACTGGTACTGAAATGCCTCTTTCAAATGTCATAATACTCCATCGATCTAACATTTTTGTACCAGCTTTTTCATATTTTTCTAAAAGGTGAGGTAAGTGCGTGTCATCGTCACACGAACCTCCCCATCCTAATACTCTAGATAAGTCATTTCCAGTTCCTAAGGGTAGTACACCAACTTGGCATTGTTTCTAAAATAATTAAAATATTTAAGTTATTAAGTTTATGTATATCTTAACCCAGTTTTAGAAATATCACTTACATGCATTCCTAATCTGTCAATTTCGGATAAAACCCAACCAACAGAACCGTCTCCACTGCATACCAAAATTCTAAATGGATCAAAGTGTCGGAATAATCTAAGTCTAATAATGGAATAAAATAATTATTTTTAATTCAGAATTTATAGAAAAATGATATTTATTTTACCCTGGTCCAGGACCACCATCCGTTAGATCAAATACTTGAGCTGGGTTAAGCAATTGTTTGAATCTTCTAAGAAATTTAACACCTTGATTGTCACCTGATTTACTATTGACAAAAACTAAAAGTGGACTACAGCCTGTAGGTCTAACGGCATCCCATGCTTCATCATTACCTAAAAATTTTAATTTTTAAATAAGTGAAATTCTAAATATTCACCATCAAAATGTTTGGCTTGCCTATATTATGTAATGCTGTTGGTGGTACAATACTAAGTTTTGCTGGCCCTAAGGGACATTTGATACTTATATTAGGTCTGCAAGCAGTGTGAACTGTGATTTTACACCACAAACACCTCCAGTCTTGTAACCTTTTTAATAAAATAATTCGATAAAATTTTAAATTCTTTTCAAGGAAATTTGTTTAAGAGCATACCTTAAGACTGATCCACACGTTTTCTCACAAACAGAACATTTTGAAGCTACTGATAGATTTCCTTCTATCCACTGATGAGGCATATAAATATTCTGGAAAAAATAATTAATAAGTGAATTTAAATTTAAGTTTTTAAAATATAATATGTTACTAACCCCATCTTGGTCTTCAATTATATTTTTACCAATGGATGCTAGCGTGGTCCACTTGCAATTATTAATTGCTTTGTCGCTGCATCTCTTGTGAACTTTATATTTACATATTTCGCAACTCAAGCCATGTGAGGTAACACCTAATAAAATTCATATAATCAAGATGTTAATAAGAGATGAAAGAAGATTTGAAATTTTTTATTTACCATAAAGAGCATCTGTACAAACATTGCAGTACGTTGGCTTTGCATGATTTGTAAGAAACAATTGATGTTTACCGCTAACAAGTTCTGCCACATACGAATTATCTAATACTGGAGGCTTACTGTTTTCAGTTGAATTTGTAATCCAATCATCCATTTCTTGTCCGTTTTCACCACAAAGAACTAGAGACCGAAGTGGAGTTATTACCTAAAATTTATAATTTTATGTTTAATATTGGAGTTTTTAGTTTAAAATCTGGTAATTAAAGAGTAAGAAAAAATTATTAAAATGAATTGTTTATGTTTTTAGTATCATTTACCTTACTTCGGAAACGAGTTCTTTGTTGTTTTGGTGTCATTTAATAAATAAATTATGTCGGTTAAAATACATGTATCTTCAATACATTTATCTTTTTGAAAATTTAATCATGTAATTTTTATTTTATCCATGTTTGATTATTATCGGGCCATACCTTTTTTTTATTTTACAAATCATTTCTTTTTTTTTCTTTTATTTCTTTTTGTTAAAAAAAAACCTTGCATTTTATAGCTGTGTGTGTCTTTTAAATTTTTAATTATATTAATTAAATTTAATTCATCTTTTTATTATATTTTTTGCAAGGGTTCTTTGTAATATTTTTTATAGCCTTATTTTTTTTATGAAATTCATAATAAAAAAAATGTAATATACTCTAAAAATACAACACATATGCACGCACTGATACACTTATACTTTTAATATAGCATATTTTACTATAGTTTTTAAAAGTGCGGGATATTAATTAAATTTAAAAGTTTTTAAAAATCTTGTTTATTCTTATAGGTAAAATAGGTATAATATAAATATAATAATACTTATTCTATATAGGCTTGAAGTTAGTATATACCTTGTTTTAATTTAAATTAAAAGAAATTTCTTTGAAAAAATAGCTAAAAAGATATAAAAATAAAATTGTTAAATTGATCTGATAACTAATTTAAAAACATTTTTTTAAATTACCAACTTTGGAATTGTTCTCACTGGAGTTCTAGTTTTAAGAAATTCATTATTTCTCAATATCTTATATTTTTTCTATTTAAATTTTTTTCAAAAAATAAAAAAACTTTTTTTTTTTTTGTTGACATAACGCCAAATTTGGTGTCACTTTATTTCTCAGATATGATACATAAAATGTAAAATTTTCAACTCATATGAATTTTTAGCACTAATTTACTCTCTGTGATATATAATGAGCCAAATGAAAATTTTTGACCAAAAATGATCACTCTTTAGTTTCTACCATAATCACAGTTTTTGATTAAAGTTATATCTGTAGATATTATGATAACGCGATATTTCGTTTTAAAAACAGAGTTATAAATTAAATAAAAATATAAATAACAAGATAAATTTAGAAATTAAAAAAATCCTTTTATATGAATCTTTGATTAAAATTGAACACTTTATAAAAAATTAAATCACTATAATCTCTTTTTTTTTACGAAATATGAAGATCGTAAAAATAAAATAAAATACTATAGAAATGCTATTGCAAAAAAGTAATAACAGGAATATATAAGTAAATATTTTAAAAAAGAGTACTGGGTAACTGCTATTTTATAAAAGCTCGAATTCAAGAGAAAGAAGACTTCTTTTACAATAAAAGCTTTATGAAAAATATATTCAATATTCGTTATGAGTATAGCAGCTGACAAAAAGATTTTTTTCACTTCGCAAAAGTCTTTTAAGCTTGTTTATTTAATATTATAAATGCCAGATTTTTGAGGTCATCGACCCTTAAGCATTAGTGTCCTATTAAACGATGTATTAGCAAAATATTTATGTTTTTTTTATTATAATAAAATTTAAATTTTTTAACTTTTTTAAAAATTAGCTAAAAATTAATCTTTTTCCTTTTTTAATAAAGCAGTTACTTATGGGATTTCCCCGAACATTTCGTGGCCTATTCAAGTTTTTCCCCTAATTCATAATCGATACCGCGTCCTCATATAGCCTGTCAAAATCACATCATTTGCACGGAAAATTTTAACTGTTAAAATGTCATAAAAAGGTATTATGTAAAAAAAATGTGTCTTTTCATGAGGAATTTAGGATAAAATTTTTCTCGCAAGTGAAATGATTTCTAAAGATTACATTAGAAAGAAAAACTGGATATAAAATAATGAGATGGTTAGCATTTTTAAAATTTGAATTACGGGAAAAACGTTAAAATAAAACTTTCAAGTTTTTCTAACGAAGATTTAAAATTAAATATTATAGTTAAGTAACTTTCGATACAAAAAAAAAACTATAACTTAGTTAAAATAAAACTTTGAAATTATTTCGAAAACTTTTTATTTTTGTACTTCATGTTTCGAAAGTTTTGAACTAAAAATTTAATGATTGCAATAATAAATCTTTGAATTTAATTAATTAATGTAAAATTATTCATTACTCTTTAACTTTTATTATTTCTTGTTTAATAACTTTTTTACAATACAATAAAAGAATTTTAAAAACAAAAGCAATAAACAAATTTAATATTACAATTTTTTTTAATTAATCATTTTTTTATTGATTCTTCGTTATTGCCAATAATTACTTTTTTTTTACGAATACCAATATTAAAACTCCTTTGAGAATAAATATTTTTAAAAAATTGTACTTCTAAATAATAATATAAATAAAATTCAATCCACTGGAGAGAAAAATGTAAAATTTTTAATATAATTTGTCAAACTGCCTGTACTTATAATTTTTTTTAAATTCCCAGTTGCGCTGTTCTTTTTTTTTATTTTCGAGATCAGTAGAATTGCATGAGTTCAAATATCAATTTTTAACTCAAATAAATAAAATATTTTCATATACAAGAAGTATTACACATAATTTACTAAATCGATTTTTAATAAACATGAACCCTTTTATAACTCATTTAAAAATAGAGATTCGAACCAATTATATAAAAGAAATTTAGTTCTGAGTCTTTAAAATTTTGCAAGCAGAAAAATATCTTTTCAAAGTTTTGACATTAATCTGGAATTTTTGCTCACCTGGACAAATTTTTATGAAATTAAGCAAAACTACTGATGAGTTGCGAATGAAAAATTTCTTTAAAAGAGGAATTTAAATACTGTAGGGACAAGCTCGCGAATATACTCATTACGTACCTCAACAGTATTCGCAATTTCAGCTACTACGATTTTTTTATAACTATAGCAGTGGGTTACATTATACGATAAGAAATCTATATTTACCGATTAAGTTCGCCAAAGCGAATATTTGAGCTTGTCCCTGCAGGGAGTGAGAATTTCAGGGCAATAGGGTTTTAAGAGACAACATTTCTGAGAATCCAGTTTTACTTATCAAGATGTTTATCAAATATTTATTTATTATAAAGATTATTTTTCTAACAGTCAACTTCACTATTTATTTACTTCTTATGAAATTTTTTGATCAATTGAAACTTGACTTACAATTAAATAAAGTTAAATTTTATACCCTATAGTAAAAAAATAGTATAAAAGAAACAAAATTTTTGGGAACCCGTGTTCTATCATCAGATGGAAATCCCTTGTAATTCTGACTCAATTTTCAGATTTCTGGAAAAATTTTACAAATCCTTTTTTAATAAAAAAATTTTTTTTTTCGACCTTGGGCCAATAATAAATCTTTTCGATTTATTAAAAAAATATTAGATATTTCTAGAACACTGTGCAAAAAAAGTAATTAAAAAACAATTAAATTAATTCATTAATATTTTTTTAACCACACGCAAAAAAAACAATAGTAAAATTAACCTCAACGAATTTAGTAAACAAAAATTAATAAATATTGGTAAATATAACCAAAAAATGAGTAAATTCTACTAAAAAAATTGAAGTTTTAGTTTTATGAACAAATTTTATTAGTGAATTTTACTAAAAATTTATAGTGACTTTTAACCACACTGAACTTAGTAAACAAAATCGTTATTTTGGTTATATTTACTAATTTTTTATATGCGTGCATTTAATTGTTTTTATTTTTAATATACAGTGTTTCAGAAGTTTTTTAGAATTTGCCTGAAAAGCGGAAACTTTGGTAAAATTTCTCGAAGAATCTAAAAATCGAGTCCGAATTTTCCGAGGGGCTATCGTCTTGGAAATCACAAGTTTGATTTTTTTTGATTTTTCGTGATTTTTTGTGATTTTTTGTGGTAAAATCGCTAAATATTATATTGAATAGTAAAAAATAGATTTTTGAGATCTAGGGTGAGTTATAAAGCTAAAAAACGCAAAAAATCGCGAAAAATCACGAAAAAAATCACAAAAAATCACAAAAAATCACGAAAAATCATTACAAGACGAAAATAAACCATCTCAACTAGTAACGATTCATGATTGAGATTCAAACAAGTCAAAATCAGAAAAAAATCCAAAAAAAATTTTTTAAATCAAATTTGTGATTTCCAAGACGATAGCCCCTCGGATTTT
This sequence comes from Anagrus nilaparvatae, assembly GCA_022575985.1. Taxonomy (NCBI): domain Eukaryota; kingdom Metazoa; phylum Arthropoda; class Insecta; order Hymenoptera; family Mymaridae; genus Anagrus; species Anagrus nilaparvatae. Next base: position 1,781,420 of record JAKSXM010000040.1, on the reverse strand, counting down.
TCAATCGATGACATAAAGCGGGACTCCAGAAGTTCCCAAAAAACTCCTAGAAGCTCTTAAATAAAAAACTTGAATAATTTAGAACATATTCAGCTCAGATGTTTACTGCCTATTGGTTATTGCTTCATATACGACCATATATATATATTATTCTCAAAGAGTCAGATTTCCAGGTCATAAGGTCGTGGGTTACTATAAACAAGTGTGTTAAATATTACACTGTATATAATAATACAATTATTAATATAAGTTTATAAGTATGCGTGCGTGTGTGCACAGAGAGAGCACAGAGTGTAAGCGCGTGCCTTTAGAAGCGGCGTTGAGTGCCGGTCCAGTCTTAGGACAATAGTCCAAGTAGCAACACGTGATTTTTTATAATAAAGTTTATTAGATATTTATGCTACTTAAATAAAAGTATTTTTTTATTAAGTTATTACATTTAACCATCACCAAAATCCTAATTATTCACCATTATACAGTCCACTATCCAACATTATGGTCCATCAGCCGTCTACATTATTATAATAATAAATGTTAAAATAAAAGAACTCAGTGATTTCATCGACCGCATGGCGGCATAATAATTTATTGTTTTATTGATGATTTTTCATGAAGATTTTTCAACGGCCATGTGGCGGCTAAATAGATTATTTGAAGACTAGAATATTTTTTTTGAATGATCACAGTTATTATTTTCAACAAGAAAAGTTAAAAAAAAAAAAAAAAGTTATAAAATTTTAAAGTTTAAAAAAAAAGTTTTGAGGTGATATACAAAAGCACGTGAATGAAATTTCAACGTAAAAAATTCAAAAGTTAAAAGTTAATAAATTAAGTGAAGTGAAAAAACATGTGCACGGTTTTACCGGCATAATCACCTCAAGGCCATCATACAATTTTTTTTTATATTATAATCACATGCTTACGCAGTGATTAATTTTGTGATTATTTTGGTGATGTGACTGTAAAATGTAAAAAAAATTATTTCAAGTTAACTGAAGTTAAAAAGTTTTAAAGTTTAATTAGTTTAATTGTCCTAAGACAAAAAGTTTAAAATTTTTTATTAATAAAAATTGTGTTATATAAATCAAAAATTATTAAAAAATTTTTAATTAAAAGTTATAATAATATAATTATCATCAACAATAAAATAAAGAAAACTTCAAAAAATTAAAAAAAAAAAAAAAAAAGAAAGGACTCCATTTTATTTTTCAATTATTTGCTATGACGTCATCGAGAAGAAAGGAAACGGAAGCATAAATTTTTAATTGATTTACATCATTACTGAAAAGGGCCCGCGCAGGTAAAAATCAGCTGTTTTAATTCAAGTTCAAAGAAGTTTGGCGCGCGCAACTTATTCTAATCTTGCTGTCTGCTTTCTTCTCCTTCTTGCTGCGCTGTTTATGCTATATGGGAGAGTCCATGCACCAAGTTCAAGGTTTTTTCTTTCCTTTTTAATTATTTTAATATTTGTATCTAACAAATTTTTTTTTTCTTTTTTCTTATTCTATTAATTTAATTTTAAAAGAGTCAATTTTATTTAAAAAAAAAAATTTTTTCAAGTTTAAATTTATTATATCAAGTTAAAATATTACATTTAAAAAAAAAAAAAATTATTTTATGTATTATAAAAAAAAAAAAAGAAATATTTTTCAAATGGAAAAATTTTTTATGTTTGTATAGTTCAAGGCACCGCGGTATGAGTGATGCGATTATTTCGTTTAATTTAATTTTATTATTATTGATATGATATGAATATTGAAATGATAGTTTATTATGAATGTAAAAAAGTTAATAATTAGTTTGTTTATGGTTATTTTTATGAATTTTTTTATTGGGTGTTTTTTAATAAAACATATCCTGGGCAAGTTTTCATTATCCTTTGTGATGATCAGTTTAATAGTTTAGTTGTAAAAATTTAGTTTTTCAGTTTTGCAGAGTTCTTTCAACAAAAAAGAAGAGAAATATTTTAGTTTCAGTTATTATACAGTTTTCTAAAGTTTTTACAGTTATTTTTTATTTTTCTCTTTTTTGGGTGAGAAAACCTGTATCAGTTATTCAGTTTTAGGAATTATTGATGATTTATTTAAAATAAGTTTTCATTTATGCAATTTAAATTTTACCATTTACAAGAAATTAAAAATTGGTGAAATTTGTTGCATGAGTTTGGAGGTCCCATTGAGTTTCCTTTCTGAAGAAAAAGTTAATTACTAGTTTTCTTTTTTTAGTTAAAAATATTTTTAGTTAGTTTATTTTATTTTCTTTCTTTTCAGAAGGGCCTCGATGAGAAAATCTTTTTTTTTGGGATTGTTCTCATGGGAACTCTTGCACATTTATATGTAGCACAGTTTTTTCAATAATTCCAACAAGAGTTTGAATAGTTCGGTTTATGCAGCATTTTTCATTGATTTATTTTTTCTTTGAAATTTTGCATATTCTATTATTATATAGTTTTTTACTCAGTTATTTTGCGCATTTAGTTATTTTGTTCAGTTAATTCGCGCAAATAGTTATTTATATGTTTCGTTAGAAGTTTGCATACTTAAACAATTAAACTTTTTCTTATATTAATATACGTTAGTTAAAATGGCAAAAAGTTTAATTTTAGAGCAAAGTTCTATTTCGCAACGTATTATAAATTCGTATACCAATTTTCTTGAGGATGGGAATGAAAGCATATACAATGCTTCTACCCGTTTGGAAAACTTGAATGACATGTGGTTTCATTTTGAGGAAAATCACTATAAAATTTTAAATATAGCTAATTCTGATAAAACAAATTATATAAAACATAATACTTTTGATTCTGTTGAACAAAGTTATTTAAAAAATAAATGTCAGTTTAATGAATTTATAGCAACCCATAACCCTCAAAATGATAACTCACATAGATCTTCACGTTTTGCCACTGAAAATAATTTGGAAAAATTGGAAAGAATCCCTATCCCAAAATTTAACGGTAGTTTTACGGAATGGGAAAATTTCCGAGACATGTTTAAGTCTCTAGTTATTGATAAGAGTTATTCTGATGTTTTTAAGTTATATTATTTGAAATCCAGTTTACAGGGTGAAGCCCTTCAGTTAGTTAATTCTTATAGCATTACAAATAATAATTTTTCATTCGTGTGGGAAAAATTAGTTGATAAATTTGAAAATAAAAGGCGGTTAGTTAACTCACATCTAGCTTCATTTTTTAGTATAAAACCTATGAAAAAAGAGTCCTCTGCAGAATTAAAAAGAATTCTGAACGGTATTACAGCTCCAATACAAGCTTTAGAAGCTTTAAAGAGAAATACCAAGTTTTGGGATGACATGCTAGTCTTTCATTCCATTTCTCTTTTTGATTTAGATACTCGTAAACAATGGGAAAAATTCGTTGGAAATTTAAGAAATTGTAAAGAACCTCCCTTATTTTCAGATTTAATCAAATTTATGGAAAATCATGTTATTGTCTTAGAATCGATCGAGGACAATACTAAGAACATTTTTGATAAGTCATCAATAAGTCCTACAAGTAATGATTCGAAACATAACAAAGATAATCAAAACAAATGTATTATTTGTAATAAGGATCATTTCTTTTCCTTTTGTGATATTTTTTTGAACAAAACTATACTTGAAAGAAAAGAATTTGTGGCTAGTAAACATAGATGTTTTAATTGTTTAGGCTTACATATGTTGCCTGAATGTAAATCACAAAAAAGATGTAAGTATTGTCAAAAAAATCATCATTTTACCTTGCATTTTTCTAATCAGTCAGATGATTATAACATCAGTCAAAATTTTGACTCTAATTTAATTAAAAGTATACATTTGTCTACTGATAATAAGAATGCAGAAGAAAACTTAAATTTTATTAATAGTGATGATGAAAATCGTCACTTTTCTAATTCCTGACGATAGCTTACCTCTGGGTAAATGGCCTTATGCCTAGATTCTGAAAATTTGCCCAGGGAATGACGGTTTAGTAAGAGTTGTTAAATTAAAAGCTGCTACAACTAAATTAACTAGACCAATAAACAAGCTAATTTGGCTTTCAAAATATAAAAGAAATAGCAAAGGTATAATTTTCTTTGTATTAAAATTGTAAATATTTTTGTAAAAATTGTAAATAATGTGATTTTTTTTGGAATGAATGAATGCATGTGTGAAATTTTTAATATAAATTTACGTAAAAAAAAAAAAAACTAATGTATAATAAAAAATGTATTGTGATTTATTTATTTATTTTGTAAAAAATTATGGGTTTAATTTTAAATTTTATTTTTAATTGATTTTCAAAATTATTTTAAATATGTACATAAAAACTAGTAAATTTTTCTTGTTAATTTATTTTCTATGCAAATAAATTAAAAGGGGGGAGAATGTTAAATATTACACTGTATATAATAATACAATTATTAATATAAGTTTATAAGTATGCGTGCGTGTGTGCACAGAGAGAGCACAGAGTGTAAGCGCGTGCCTTTAGAAGCGGCGTTGAGTGCCGGTCCAGTCTTAGGACAATAGTCCAAGTAGCAACACGTGATTTTTTATAATAAAGTTTATTAGATATTTATGCTACTTAAATAAAAGTATTTTTTTATTAAGTTATTACATTTAACCATCACCAAAATCCTAATTATTCACCATTATACAGTCCACTATCCAACAAAGTGAATGTATTTTTATAAAATATAATTTATTAATTTTTCTAAAAATAGCTTATTTAATAAATACTATGTATATAGAAATGTTGTAAAAGTTATAAGTGTATTTAGAAATTTCACACGAGACTTCAATTATATATATCATACTTTATATTATCATAACAGAGAAATTACCTAAATTATACAAATATTATAAATACTAATCTTTTCACCGAATCTATTTATCTAAGACCAGACACGTAATGCATAAAATTGTTTTTTTTTTTGTTGACAAATCTAAGACAATTCAGCCTATAAAAATAATTTGAAGAAAAATGCTGCTTTCATTTTATAAAGGGGTACAGCTGGTCGTAGTTTAAGATAATAGCACTCTTGATTCTTAATCGCGAGGTCCTGGGTTCGATTCCCTGTTTTGGCAGAAATTTTTTAACGAAAATTTTAGTTATTATTACTACAGTTTTGCGGTACAGATCAAAAACCTCGATATCTACATTTTTTAAGGAAAATGAGTTTTTTTATATGGGGTTAATCGTGGTGAAATTATTTATCAGGTGGTGCAAATAATTTTTTCATATCGCTTGCAATTTGATAAGAGCATACTTGAATTAGTATAAAAACTAGGGGTGTGCAGTTAACTGATTTTTTGGTACCCGAGCTTCGGGTCGGGTCGAGTCGGGTCGATCGCTTCGGGTACACCCGAAAAGTTTCAGAGTTCCGAAGGTAGAGTTTTTTCATCTGGAATTTCCCCGGCAGTACGATTCCATGAATTTTTTTCTGGGAATTTTCCGTTAACGCAAAAAAAAAGGAAAAATTTTCAAAAAAAGCGTGCTACAAAAAAAATAGTAAATAATTACTTATAAGTTAAAATTATTATTAAAAATGTCCTATCTGCCTATGTAAAATCATTAGTATTAGAAAACTGTTTATAGCTTCAAAAGCATTTTTTTCCTAAATAAATAAAAAAAAAATTTATTATGCCACGAAATGTCCTATATTTATTTATTTCAAGCATTTTTAAAATATCCGCAGCAAGTATGCAACACTTATGTTTTATAATGAAGTATAAATTTATTTTATTTGGACTCTTTATCTTCTTCATATAAGCAAAGTTTTTTTTTGCTTTTTACAAGTTTGAGTTTACATAATGCCGAAGTTAGGAAATATGCTAAACAAAAGTTTGACTTAACTTAAAGTATTCAAACTTCAATACTTTGTTCGTACTTGATAATGTGATGTTGTATGCATAAGTTATCAAAAATTCAATATGCTTTTATCTAAAAAAGATATATAAAATGTATGAAAGGGGTGTGACAAAAAACATCAGTTGATTAGAAAATATAAGTTTTTTTTCAAAGCAGAAGACACAAAAACGTACAATTTACAAGAAAGAAAATTTTCTCGAAATTTCTTTTTAATCAATCAAATAACTTTTGCCTCCATAAAATTAAATAAGCAGAAAACTTTGAAAATTAAACATATTTCAACTTTATTGATAAACTTTTTGATATAAGTTATATTCATATACGTGTAACAGTTTATTCAAATACAAACATAAAGAGTAAATGCGATGTACGTTGATAGAGAGGTAATATATGTAAATTAACTTTTTTAAAAAATTTTTTATATTACAAAAGTTTATTAAATTTTTTATTACGTATGAAAAAAGTTATATTGATGTAAAATACGTCAATTCAATATTGTAATAAAAATTAATTATTTTTTAAAATCGATTTTTCAATACCTGTATTAGTATTTTTTTTATATGCAAAAAATGTACTTGCAATAAAGAGTGCTTAGCTTGAAATTGCGATAATAATTTTTTAAAGTTTTCAAGTATTATAGTTTCAAGTAGCTTGTCCCTATTTTAATTTAAGTTTAACATGGAACATGTTTATTGGGAGGGGGTACCTCAAGAACTTGAAAATTAAGGGGGAAGTTCAATTTTGTCCAGTTTAAGGAGGGAGGGGGGTAAAATGAGACTTAGAATCATATTAACAAGAATTAATGAAACTTAAAAAAATATTAATTTAATTGTTTTGAATGCTTGAAATTAATTAAGTAAAATTAAACTTATAACGGCTCTAATGGAAAATAGAAAAGTTTTATAACTCGATCGACTTCTAAATATACGATTTCAAACAAATTTTTTTTGTTGGTTAAGATTTGAAAATAAAAGTTAATAGTGTTAAACCGGAAGTAATTAACCGCTTAGTTTGGTTAAAACCAAATCACGTTTGCAAAAAAGTAAGTGATATTTCTTGGTGCAATATTTATAGGGTAAATTTCGGTAAACTTTTTCGGTATTTCTCAATTTTTTTAATCGCTTTTTTTTGTTTTAACAAAAATTCTTTTATTTTTAAAAAATAAGCAAGTTAAAAGTCAAATTAAAATTTTTCAAAAATTCATCCCGAGGAATCTTAATTTTTTAAAAGATAAATTTTTAAAGAATTAATTCTTTTTAATTTTAATTTTAATTAATTTTGTAACGATAATATAAATTTTTTTTAAATTGATTATTTTTTTGCTGGCTGTACAATTTTTCAAAAAAATAATTACTTTTCTACCCTCACTAGTTTTTTCTGTACCCAATAGTAATGATCGAAATTACTTATCGTTGAAAAAGGGCTTCAAAAGCAAATACTAAAATGTTTTGATATAGATCGTCTGAAAAGATATTATTTTGTTGAAATACTATTTACTTCCATTCAGAGCGTGGAAAACATTATGGTACTTTTTTTTAAAATATTGTTTTTCATTAATTTTTCAATTTTTCCGGAGTTTTCCTAGGGTTTTCCGAAAAACTAGCGCCAGAAATGGTTTCAACGGGAAATTTCATTACACGTTTTTACTGGGAAAATTTTTTTAAAACTTATGTCAATATCGAAAAATTTGTTTGGACAGATTGGCTCTGGCAGATTGAGACCTAGGAGTCATATTTTTGATATCCCTCTCCCCTTTTTCCACCCTGAAAATTTATATACAAATTAGTTTTGAGAGGTCAACCTGGCTGATAGCTAACGTTTCACGAATTTCGACTTTAATCCAAACTAAAATTTAAGTATTTTTTACGAATTTTAAAGCTTCTAGTAAGTAACACTAGCTTTGCTTCGAATTTTAATGTTTCGTAGGTAAATTGAAATCAGATGCAAAGAGTATGCAGTCGCAATAAAAGCTTAAACGAACGCTTTATTAAAAAATAAATAAAATAATAAAATGAAGCTTTTTTTTCATAATGAGCGATTTTACACCGTCGTTGTTAACCCTGGGTTACCTCGATCAAATGTTAATTTAACCACGAGCAAATTGACAAAGTCCCGTTTACACCGACCAGCGGTTAGTAAAAAAAATTCAATATTTGTCAGTATAAAAGGGTCTTTATCAATTTGCTCGTGGTTAAGTTAAAATTTGGTCAAGTTAAGCCAGGGTTAACTACGACGGTGTAAAATCGCTGAATGTCAATTAAAATAATAAAAAATAACTTAAAAATACACTTACTCTGGAACATATTTTTAATCAAATAAACTTTTTTACCTATTAAATACAAATAATGAATTAAAAAAGGAAAAATTCAATTAATTTAAAAAATTTTTCTGATACAAATTTATAAATAAAAAAAAATTAATTAAAAAAAAGTTTTTTTTCAATTTTATTTTTACATTTTATAAAAATATTGTACTCTATATATATTCATTTGTAAAAAATATACGTATGATTGATTGACATGTGAATATAGTAAAGCATCAAACATTTTTGAGAAAATATACAAGCATAGAAATGTCGAAAAGAGTTATAACGTACGATCTATAAACTGGCATATGACGTCAATCGAAAAAAGCTCAGAATAGAAAAATTGATGATTGCGATATTTAGTGAAAAAGATAAATAATTAAAAATTTTCAGATTTTGATTGAAAAATAACATAAGCTAGAATTATCGATCTTACTTGAGTACTAAACAATTAAATGGTATATATGAAAATAGCATGGAAGAGTTATACAGCGGACAACCGCAAAAGCTGCTTCGACATGGAATATGCATTAGCACTATGTACATTGGTAAACTGTGTCTTTCCAAATGACTTTCATATACACTCGTACACACGTTTCTATAAATGTTTGCAAACGATTCATACGACTGAATGAACGCTTTTCCGCTTTTACTATACATACATCCAAACCTAACTGTATAGAATTTCTGATGGATAATGAGAATTCCTTTATATACCTATATAGCTCGAGGACTTTGTCAGTCTGTACAATAGGATTCGGAATAATAGAGATTTCGAGATTTCATTTTATATACGTGCATGTAGATGTGGTTTCTATACACTGGAAAAAAAATTCGCTTGCTGCAAGGGAATTCCGTTTATTGTCTTTATTTTGTAAAACAAAAATATAGTACACTCTTTACATTCATGATTTGGTAAACTCTTATATACAATTAATTAAATTTTTAATATTTTAATTTAATTTATTAATAAATACATTATAAATTTGTAAACTAATATAATAGCATAAAATATGTGAAATTTCAAATAAAATACATAAAAAATAGTCAAAATTAGTCAAATAATCAAACCGTCAAAATAAATCAAATAAATAAATCAATCAATCAATCAGTCAAATCATAAATATACAAATATTATGTGTCAAGTAAGATCTGATCTAAAAGATATTGTCTGATACTCCTGGTACGATACTACGTCATAATAAAGGAAGGAATATCCAAGTTCTTACGAGGACCACGGGATGTCTTATCAGATATATTTACGGTTTAAAAAGTGATAAAAGAAGGGGTGGTACCTTTATACGAATAATTCTGTATACATGGTTAATGCACCAAAGTAGATAGTACGAGTTTCATTACGCAACCAAATTAATTCGCGTCTATAGTAGTGTGTATATTTTTTAATGAGCTGTAAATCTTAAAGCCATTAACGACTTGACATGCTTTTAACTCGGTGTGTCTTTGTAGTGTAGTTTTTTTTCTGATAAATGATTTAAAGTTTACTGTGGTTGATAAAGTTTTTTATAAGGTAGCTCCTTAGATAAACCGAAGATTATTGCCCGGGTCTTTTTAGTGTTCAATGCTAAGCAATTTAATTCTTCCCATGTTGATACTATTTTTGCTGAGTCAAAAAGTATACAGATTCCCTGATTAATTTGATCTGCAGGAACCTGGACATAGATCTGTAGGTCGTCAGCATATAATAATCTAAATGTACTATCATCCAGATAGTCTTTTAGATCATTCATATACCACTTTAAGAATGACTTTGAAAAACCGTCAATTTGAAGCTTTTTGAGTAATTTAGATGGAGATATGTTTGTAGTTAGCGGATTTTTTTTATCTTGTCAAACGATTGTAAATGACTTGAAATGTAAAGAAAATTAAAAAAAAAATGTTTTTCCCACTTACTTGGGATATGCGTGTTTCGGTATGATGATACCTGAAAAATATTTTTAAAAAAGAAAAGAAAAAAATGTTTTTTAAAAATTTTCTTTACGTTTACAGTAATTTGCAATCATTTGATAAGAAAAACAATTCCGCTATCCACAAGTTCCGTAGGCGGAATTTTTGTCAGTGTATCTAAGTAATGTATTATATTGAAATCAAATTTTGATGCTTCTAATTCCGAGCACATTTACTGATAAATAAATGACGCTTTAGTTTATGAGTATTGAAAATCAATAACCGAAGAATTTTTGAAATGATCAAAACCAATGAAGGGAGAGAGATTAGTCATTCAAATTTTGTATTTTTGGTGAAATGGGGTGAAATAGGCTTTATTTAAAAAAGTAATTGTTAAGTATGAAGACTTAAATTTTCTTTAAAAATTCATTATTTTATTTGGAGCTACTTAATTTTTATTCATGGGAGTTAGTTATTATCCGATTTTTCGGATCTGGTACTTAAAATTTTCATATTTTCTCCTCAAAACTTTAGCCGTCAAATAACAAAAAAAAAAACAGCATTATTTTTTTTATTTCTGGACATAATACCTAATTTTTACCATAGTTGCTCTGGTTTTAGGAAATTTGTTATTATTTAATTTTTAGTATTCGAAGGCAAAGAAAAAGCTTACAAAGGATAATTAATTTTTCTTTTTTAAAAAAACTTGTTAATAACAATGAACATTAAAACAATGCATTTTATAACATAAAAATTAAATTTAAAAGCTTTTGAATTTCAATGCAATAACATCGAAAACCATTTTTTTTTTTTTTGTTTAATAATAATCAATTTTTTTTTCGTCTATTATTAAAAAAAAAAAAAAAAAATACAATTCAATAAAATCTAGTTTGCTTTGTTCCTTTGTTAAATCATTGAATTCTTTATATTGCTGTTTTTATACTCGTAATTCATTTAATTGTTTTTGTTGATAATTTTCAAAGAAAAACAGAAAACTAATAGTATTCGTTACAAAGCTGCTATTTTAAGAAAATTAATGAGATTTTCAAAACATTATCGCATAACTTTATGTACACTAAATATTAATTATTCTCGGTATGTGTAATTTTCGCTTCATTCGCATATTACTCGAGATAGCGATAATAATTATAAATTTTAGCTCATTATTAAGTAACATGTTGATGCAACGAAATTTAATATTTCTATGTAGTAAAACTAATTAATTTTTTTTTTTTTAATTTAAAAAAGTTAAATTTTAAACATTTAATTAGTGCACGCACGAATAAATCCTGTTTCGTTTACATATACCAATGCAAACAAAATCCTATAGGGATTTATTCCGTTTTAATACTCATTGTTTTACACGTAATTATGTAATTTGCATATTTGATTGCTGTTACGTGAGTATTTTTAAAACAAATTAGTTTTAAAGTTTTTTTTTCACGACCTGTCTGAAATTATATTTGCTTCTAAGCAAATAGGCTTAGTTATCGATTTTTGGCAGCCATTTTCGTTTATTGGCAATTTTTAAAGAGAGTCAAATTTTATTATTTTTTCTCAAAACGTTAATTTTACCATGAAAAATATTTTTCTTTTAAATTCTGAAAGGATATTTCCCGTAGAATTCGTTTCCAGTGCCTTAAACTTAGTTCGAAATGCACGAGAAGGACACAAATAGTATATTACGACCCATGGCCAGAAAAATAAAGAATGACCAAAATCGCACGTAAATTACCTTCCGAGGCGAAGCCGAGGATGGTAAACTGCGATTTGGGGCATTCTTTTTTTATGGCCCAGGGTCGTATACGATTTTTCTGCATCAGTGGCGAGAAAACACGTCTTTGCCGGATGCGCAGCGGCCGGGAAATACGTGCTTTCTGGCCGCTGACCAGAAAATATAATTCTTTTTCAGAACGATAGTTCTTCAAAACTTTATTGAAAAATATTCTTGTTAGGCTTATATTACTTCAAAAACTAAAATTTATTAATGAAAAAAAATATCTATGGGTTTTGTCGATTTTAGAAATTTTAGAATATAGATTCCTATACAAAATTTTATTTTGCAAATTTCAAAATTTCGCCGAGTTACGTGATTAAATGAAAATCCGACGAATAATATGGATTTCGACGAAAATTTTACAGACACATTTAAGGACTCATTTGATTTAAAAATACCCTTATTCGTTTAGTTTTTTTATATCAAAATAATTAAATCTGTAAAATTAAAAATAAAAGCTAAAATTCTCAGAATTTTATTCAATTTTCAGTGTTTTAATTAAACGAATTAAACTTTATAGTATTGTACTTTTTCCAACAATTTTTCCCTTTGATGTACATTAATATATTAATTTAATTGCATTTTATTTTGAGTAAAAAATGATAATATTAAATTTAATAAAACTCTGATATTTTTTTGTCAAATAGATGAAATTTTCGGTATAAATTTTTCTCTTCGATAATAATAATTTCAGAGAACACTAGATCAAGGTGTGTCATTTTCGAATGTTTCCTTCAAAGCATTGACGTTATTAATGAAGTCCACTTACGTCAAGTGACATTAGCAAAATGAAATTTTAAGAGCTAATGCAGTTTGAATTAAATGTAACTGCATTATAGCAAGTTTTTTTTTCTCTGTCATTAAAATTTAATAAAATTTATTGATTAAATTCTAATTAAATATAAATTATTTTATAAAAAAAGCAGATATGCGCATTAGTAAAAGTAATTAGAAATAAATTAAATTTTTGTTATTTAATTTAATAAATAAAAATCAAACTTTTTCTAATAATAAAATTAAACATAAAAAAAAAGTTGTTTCGAGTAATAACAATCCATTTTATTCGAGATTTTATTATATTTTGTTTATTATATTATTTTATAAGTGTGCGTCATGAGAGAGCTTTTTTGTGACGCGAGTACACCCGCAGTATTCTTTACCATACTTTTATGATATTAAATTTGTTATAGTATACGTTACGCCCCAAAAGTCTAATCAGTCATTAGCTTGAAATGAAATAAAAGTTGGCACACTAATCTGGATCAAATTTATCCAGGTAATTGTATACGAGTGTACTTATCTCAATTTGACGATCAAATGCAAACATCAGTCTCCGCAACGCATTTCAATACCTCTAATTCAACTTAAGTACAAACTCAGCTCTTCGTGGAAAATCGTTATAAAAATCTGATTAAAACAAAAACAAAAAACAAGCAAAATAAAAAAAAAAAGATAGTAAAAAGCTGTTTAACTTATCAAATTAAATTACTTATAAAATTATTGAACGCTCAGAGCGTAATATATACACAGCTTTTTTATTCTATCATTATTTTAATTTTAAATACAGGATTATGTCTGGATTATATATACATTCTTCTGAATATTATCTTTTCCTAGTGAAAAAAATCGGCAAAAAAATAATAACCGCAATTATTTTAGCAATTTAATTGAAATGAAAAAAATTACCTACATTAATAAAACAATAATATTTTATGGTTTATTACTTAAATATTCAAGAAATCCGCTTAAAATTTCAAGTAAATTGCATGAAAACTGAAGTGAAACCCAGAAAATACTTGAAACTGAAGAAAATCGTTTGAAAATGTAAATATGCAAGCGTAAAAGCTACTGTGAGTAGTATAATTTTACTTAATGTTTAGAAACAAGTAGTTCGAATCAATCTTTGTTCCGGCTTGGAGTGGAAAAAATATTTGACTTATTAAATACTTTGCGCAAAAAAAAGACACAGAATATAGCTCTAGACAAATAGTATAAACATTGCCTCATCCTGGTAAATGAATACGAATTTTGTTAACTGTCAATATCCATTTTTCGCAAAATTTTTAAAGGATTAAAAAAAATCCCTTCTTTAAACATTTACAAAAAAAATAATAGTTTCTCAAAAATATTAACATAATAAAAAATATAAAAAATAAATTAAGTTCAAAGTATGCCAAAGTATGAACCTCAATACCGTATAAAATAATTGAGAATATTTATGAAATATGGTTATTTAATTTTTTTCCTTCTTTTTTAAAATATATTGGTTCTATAAACTATGCTAAAATTCAATATAATTTACCGAGTATAATATTTTATGCTTTTCCGCTAGAAATAGCAATACAGTCAAGCATACTTGCAAAACCGATTACGTTATTAACAGCGCAATTTAATTTTCTCTCTATTAACGTGAATCTATACTTTCATGATGTATTACCACATTCTAGATTTTTTTTACTATTTATTAAATTTTTTATTAAATTATAGGTTTTACTCAGAGATGTGCAAACTGTCGGCGAATGGAAAAGTCTCATTTTTTTCTAAGGTTATAAACTGTTAAAATTAAATAAATTGTCAGTTCATCAAGTTCGTAGGATGCGTCACTAAATATTTTGACCTTAGAGTATAAGGAAGGATTTTGGTTTTGTTAATTCTACCCAAGAGATGAAAGATGCCTTGTTTATACAAATATAATCCTCTTACCTTTTAGAATTAAATAATATGACAAATGTTTCTTTTTTAATAAGCCAGGTTAAGCTCTTTAAGAAAACTTTTTCACAAAAGCATTTGTGGTATATTTTAATCTTTTCAGAAAAGCTTAAGTCTAATAATATCGTAATATGAAAAAGTTATCATCCAATATGAAATACTGAAATTGATAAATTGGTGATGTTCAGAAAAAAAGGGATCAAACTTGCATTAAAGCTGTGTTTACGTGACTTGTTTTATGGATTGGTTTAAGGAACAAAATAGAATTGTAAAGGTTCAATATAAATCTGTAATTTTTAAACGAGAAACATTGGACAATTTTACTTTTTTTCAAACACCTTGGATTTTTATTTAAAAAAAAAAATACTCGTGGTAAATTTTTCATAATGTAATTTTTTTAATTTGAAATATTGTTAGTCATATCAAGAACCTCTCACCATGATTTTTGGCTTTTTGACCACTTTTTTTTTGTGCAAAAAGTTAGTAAAATATAAAATATTTTAACTGAGCTTAACTTATTATCCTTTGGATGATCATTTTTGCAAAAACATTACCATTCTTTCAAAAATGACTATGCCATTCAAATAAATGTTTGCAAAAACGTTTAATGAAATTTTAATTTTCATAATTTCACAAAACAAATGATATTTTCTATTTTTGTTAATTAGCTGAAATAAATATACTTTTTATCAAAGAACGTTCTATTAAATCTTTACAAATGAACGTAATAATTACCAGGCATTTAGTTGTAATCACAGTTCAGAGCAATAATAAATTCCAGACATTACGTCTTACTAATGACCTTGTACATTTTTCTTTTTCATTGAAAGCGTTAAAGTTTACCTATTTTTTTTTTACTTATTATATTTATGAAAATAAAAAAAAATAAACGAAAAAAAATGTCTGACTATTAAATTTCATATTTTTTCACACTCGAACGATAAATGTGATATGATAAATTCAGGAATTCATAAAAAATACGTGAATAAATATTTGTAAGCCTCACAAGATACATAAAATACAAATATTTATTAAAAAATAAAAATACAAAAAATTTATTGATAAATAAGTTTACCTTTTTTTCCGAACTCGTATAAAGTACAGTTATTCCATTGAGAGTATCTATTATAATAATAAATTTTAAATAAAAGTAAAAAGCCATTTATAAAAAAAAAGTCGAGTATTTTTTTCTTACTTTTCAACGTACATTATAATAAATGATTTCAGTACATATCTCGTTATTTATTGTCGAGCACATATGTTGTGTTAGATTATGTATCATTTTATTTTTTGCTAAGTATATTTAGTAAATTTACACATTTTTTGCACTCTATAACATTTTTTTTTCCTTTATATTGTGAATTATTGTTATTATTTTTTTTTTTAAGGATTTTTTTGCATATTGAAAAAGATTAATTTGAAATATTTCAAATGTACAAGGATGAACGGTAAAATCATGAATATTTTATTGGATATTGCAAGGTCTTGGGAGATTAGTAAAAATTAGGCTGTTAAATGTAAGCAGGGCTGCATGAATCCAAATGTTTTTCATTTTCGGAATTACAAAAAATATATTTCAGACTTAGCAATTATATTCTGACCTTTGTCTTTGAGTTCATTAAAAATTAATTTTTACATGTAATATAATTAGGGACTGGAGAAAATATTTTTAGTATGCTTTTATTAGGATCAAATTGATACCAAAATAAATATTGGCATCCTAAATGTATCTGAGCTCAATTCTTGATAACTATATCCGTTTTCAGAAAAGCGTGGGTTTAAAATTATGTATCAAAATTCTAAGGTTATCAAAACTAGTTTGAGCTTGCTTTGTTTTAATTTTTCGTCGACTAATAAAGTTATCACAAATTATTTAATTCTGATTTTCATTTTGATATACGACTTTTAGTTAATCTTTAAAATTTGCTTTATTAGACATTTCATTTAAAAGTCTATTATTTAACTTATGAGATTGGGTAAACAAACAAAAAATAAAAAATAATTAATTATTAATTAATAAATAAAAAATATAAAAAATAAAAGCAAGCTAATTATGAGCAGAACAAGATCGAAAGATTTACCACCACCTATAAATCTGCCCCCAGCAACGCCATCAAGCTATAGAATAAATTTAACAGAAATTTAAAATAGATTACTAAGTAATACTATTACTTTTAGCGTCTTATCCAAATGAAGGATTAAAATGGGGAATTGAATGACTACTAGCTCGGCCTCAACTAATTTCAGATCTCGTCTAATACAATTAAGTGCGAAAATTTACAAAGAGATATACAATTCCAATAGCCATTCTTTTTATACAAAAGATCTCGAGGAGACCATTATTCATGAGATCATTCACGCTCGCCCAAATAAAACCATGATGGTTTACCAGATGGTTAACCACCAGGTATTTTAAAAAAAATAATAAGACCCCAGGATGAAAATGAACCTTGCAGGTAGAAGCGGATACCCTGGGGGTATAATTTTCAATTTTTCAACCAAAAATATTTTCCGATTTTCCAAGATGGCGGACAATAAAAATTAAAAATAATGACTTTTAACTTTATAAGGGGGTTTTCGAGGGTGAGAAAAATGAATTTGGATGGAAAATATTCAATTTTTCGACCCAACATATTTTCCGATTTTCCAAGATGGCGGACTATAAAACTTAAAAATATTAACTTTTAACCATACAATGGGGTTTTTTACGGCAAGAAATATGAATTAAGGGTGAAAAATATTCAATTTTTAGACACAACATATTTTCAGATTTTCCAAAATGGCGGACTATAAAACTTGAAAATATTAATTTTTAACTTTACAAGGGGGTTTTTTAGGGCAAGAAATATGAATTTAGGGTGGAAAATATTCAATTTTTTGACCCAACATATTTTCCGATTTTGGTGAAAATGAAAAGGAAACCCAGAAAATTGGAAAAACTAAAGAAAATTATCATATGCGAATTTCACAAAAAAGGTTATTTTTTTTTATTCAAATTGGCCAGAAATTTTTTATTTTCCCATAAACTTTCTGCTGGAAAGCTGTTTTTGGGTGGTATTTGTCTTTTAAGTACTTAATAACTCAAAAAACGAACTTTCATAACTTTCCATTTTCCAAAATTTTTCGTCACCTTACCGAAATTTACATACAATTTTTGGATTCCTTTTAGTTACAGAATTGTTAAAAATTTCTCTTAATAAAGGTCTTTAAGTAAAATTTCCCATGAAATCCAAAAATTGTATCAGAATTTCGGTTAAGGGAAAAAAAAGTCGAAAAATAAAAATCATTATTCTGCGCACGCAGAGCATGCGGCTATTCTAGCAATTTTAATTAAAACTTAACTTCAAACTAAAAACTTTAGAACAAAGCAATTTCTAATATCAGCGATTTAATCATTAAATGAATAAATATGGGCTCCTTTTGTGAACGATAATTATGTAACAAGATAGCAGAAACGTAATTTGCAAAGAAGAAACTTAGTTCGAAAATTGGCAGAGATATAATTTCTCTTTGATAACATAAAACGAAGATAAAAATATTTAGTAACTAAATAAATTGCATTTAAAGTTCTCTTGATCCCATTATAACTCAATTTATTATAATTGAATCGTAACTGATAAAAAATTTAAATTCTCATATCGCGCGAGTATTTTAACTTTTTAATTAGACGAAGAATTAAAAAAAAAAGCTTTTTATGTATATTCTGTTTTATACATAATAGTAATTTTAATGAATTTATGCAAGAATAAATTTAAAAAGCGCGTTAATTACCGCTGTTTGATGTCATACAATTGATTGTAAATATTTTCGATATAAGTGTTGCGAAATTAATTATTAAATATTAATTAATTTTTTTTTATTAAAAATTTTTTATACAACTTTACTATAATTAAAATATATAAAGTCTGAAAATTATTCAAAGTTTATTGCACAGGTACACTATAAATATTCGCATATGCTATTTTTCATTTAAGTTGAAATATATGATAGCTATTTTTCATATACATGTTGTTAAGCTTCAATTTTAATGATACATGGCCCATATGGGAATATTTTTTCATTTGTACGGAAGCCCAAAAAGCTCATTGGTACTGAAAAACAATAGCCTTGCCTTTTTGTTCTAAATCGTTAGACTTATATACAGAGATAATAATTTTTTTTTTTTAAACTCGTGAGTAAAACTTGGTGCGGATTTTTTACACTCGCTATACGCCTCGGTAGACAATAGAACATTTTAAAACAAGGGAACAAAGAAAAAAAAACGGCTCAGATCGTACGTCAATTACCCTCCGAGGCGAAGTCGAGAGTAGTAGACGATGATTTGGGTTATTCTCTTTTGGCTCCTATGGATAAAATGCAATTTTTCTTTCTCAGTGGGAAGAACGCGTGTTTTCCAAATGCGCCACAGGGCAAAAAAAGTGTTTTCAACCCGTTAGGAAGAGAAAGATATTGTAACCACCTTGGGCAAAAAACTATAGAAAAAAGTGTGACACATATCATGCTAGTATTCATATTAATGTCAAAACTTTTGCACAAAACTTTGAGCATGAGCATTTGGGGCTTCCATACTTTTGTTTGCAAATAAGCATACGTATTTAGAAATCAAATTTTTAAAACACGAACGATAATTTCAACTAATGAACATGGTGAACAACAAAGTTTAAAAAAGTAATCTTCGTTGATTAAGGTTTTCCATTAAAAGATTAGTTTAAAGAAAAATTAAAAAAAAAAAACTTTAATCTTTTTAGATATACGCATTATGAAATGATAAAATTTTACTATTTGACATCTTTTCAACAACGAAAATTTTAAGAAAAAATGTTATCTACCCATTAGCACCGTATGTTATATATCAATGAAACTTATTCACTTTTAATTTTTTAAGGTAATAAAGAAGTCACAACTTGCTTTAACACACCGAGAAATTGATCTAAACTGACGAGAAAATCGGACTTGGTAGACTTTTAAAAGATATTTTTTTATAAGGATTCCTTCCTACTATAAAATCCGTGCTGCTCATTAGTCCGACTTTTATGGGACTTATGATTGCGTATTTTAAGTTTAAAAACTAAATAATTTTTAAATTGCTGTCGAAATTTCATTTTTTCATAAAAGTAAGTTTTATTTTGTTACTAAAAAAAATTTTGTAGGTCTCAAAAATTTTCTACAAGCTTCAAGTTTTTAAGATTTCTTCACTTGTTCATATTCAATTATTTCAAGATATGATAATTTAAAGTCGAGTGCCAATTTTAGGATAAAAAAATTTTTTTTCATTATATCTTTAAAAAGAGATACCTTAGAAACTACTTAAAAAGAAGGGAAATAAAAAATTGCGGTTTACGGGGCTTGAAAATAGATACTTACACCAAAAAAATAAAACTAACTAGAAGTATTTTTTTGTTTTTGAACCAGTGCCGGATTTAGGCTTTGCGGGGGGCTGTAGGCACCCAATGTTAAAAAAATTTTGTGGTGCCCTTTCTAATGGCCTAATTTGTGGGGGCTCGTAGGCCGTGACTAATGTGCAGGATGTGTCTATATGGTAAATCTAACACTGCGTTGAACTGATTACGGCCCCTGTGTAATATTGGTCCACTTGTGTAATTTAGAATGGTTGACTTTGGCCTTTTAAATATAACTTTTTCGTAATCACACAATGTAAAGCGACAAGTTGACATAAACCAATTGGAAATTTCTCTTCTACCATAGAATAATTAGTTTACATAAATTCTTTTACCAATGAAAAATATCTTGAATTTGACACAAAGTATTCCTTCTTTTTTATTCCAAAATCTTTTTTCCACAAGGAGTAACATTTTTCTCTGATTATTATCGTGATTCAATTTTTGATTTGTCATTTTAAGAAAATAATATTACTATAACTTGAAAGCAAAATACTAAAAATACAGAAAAATACCTAAAAAAATATTTATTTTTAGCAAACTTAATTTTTTTTATTTGATATATTTTTTAATGTCAATAAAAAAAGATATCAAATAAATTAATAAAAACTTTTTTGATATTGAAAAAAAAATCTATAAAAAAAAACTTTTTTTATTAATAAAATTAAAGTAATGAAAAAAATTTTTTTTTATTGATTTTGATGAATGTAATTTTTTTTTTATTTCTAATAATAAAACGCGGCAGGTTATATAACTTAATTAATATTAAATAAGATAAATATTTTTTATTTACACCAAGGTGACTTTTCTTAATTACTAAGATTAATGATTTCTATATTTTTCTATTTTGCAACTATTTACATTTTATTGCACAATTATATGCATTCAAAAATTTTTTATTATGCCTAGTTTACGGAAGCAGTGATCAAGAGTCCAATTGCTACACTGAAGAAAGAGCAGCTACTTTGATACAATTCAAACTACAAGAGAACCAGTCACAAATAATTCTAGATAAAAAAATTGGGAAGGGAGTCTTGTGCAGAAGTTATTTTAGAAGCACCCTTAGTTTTCGGCCGCGCAGAGGTGCAAGCGAACAAAAATGTGATCTTTCCACGTAGGAAATAGAGTATATTTACGGCTCGAGTCCAGAAAAGTAAAGAATGGCCCAAATCGCACGTAAATTAATTTCCGAGGCAAAGCCGAGGATGGTAAACTGCGATTTGGGTCATTCCTTATTTATGGACAAGGCTCGTATAACAGAAATAATAATAATCCTACTTTTTTTCCATTATATAGCTCTGTATCTGTAGCAAGAAAACAGACGCATAGCGTCCGGGAAATACGTGCTTTCTCGACGCAGACCCGAAAATTTTTTTATAATTGTTAAAATGAGAAAACTAATTAACAAAGAACTATTTTTCCAGAGTTTCACCAATTTTCCGACGTCAGAAAATTTTTTTCAAAGTCAATTTTTTTTTAATTTTCATTCATAAATATTTTCTTAATGATGAAATTGCTTATCAATCAAAAAGATTTTCCAGTTTTTCACTGATTTCCCAACACCAGAAAATTTTTCCTAACCTAGGAATTTTTTTCTTTAAAATCAGCATCTTTTAATATTGTTAAAATAAGGCAAAGATTTACTAATTAAGAAGGAAAATTTTTTCCAGTTTTTCACCAATTTCCAAAATTAAAAAAAAAAAATAGACTTTGGAAAAAATTTACCTGTCGTAAAATTGGTGAAAAACTGGATAAATTGTAAATTTTCGACGCTGGAAAACCTTTAAAAAGCTGAAAAATATTAATGAGAAATGGATTCATTTTATTTTCATATTTCAAAATAAAAACAAAAATCGTCGGAAAAAAAATTTTCCTACTTGGGAAGGTTAGTTTTTTGTTCTCTGGACAAAAACTAACACGAGGCAGTTACACGCTTCGTAGATCCCAGGCAAGAGATATCGGTTACATAAAGAGTCAATTCAAATAAATAAAATGTTCTGTCTAGTCTACAAATTAGCTTAGTTTTTTAGGTAATTTTTGAAATGACTGGATTTGGAAATTGCGATACCAAACCCTAATAATATTCAGAAATCTCCTAGAAAATAAAACTTATCTTTAAAAAGGTTTAATAAATTTTGCATTTTTTTAATCTGATTTTTTCATAAAAATATTCATACAAGCATATTTCTATTATAATTAATTTTAATATATGAAAATAAAGTTTTGATATAAGAGATAACAGAATGTAAATTTTAATTATAAATTTAATTAAATTTTAAAAAGCTTATGAGAAAATATTCAAAATTTTGTATAAAAAAAATAATTAAAATAATAATCAATCAAAATTAAATTAATTCAAATATTATGAATCAGCCATGCAAACAAAATGATACGTAAATACATAATTCACTTATAACAGTTTTAACGCACACTCCTTAATTATTATAAGTGTTAAAACCGAAATTACAATAAATCCCGAAATATAAATTATTCTAAAGTGTTCTAAGTTCTTGTTCTTATAAGGGCCTAATCAGGCTTTGACTTCCACTTCAAATTATTCTAAGACCCTAAATCGAAAATATTCTAAGTCCATTTCAGCCCCTCACCCCCTAAAAACGTCAATATTTCAACCTCCCTCCTAAAAACATCAAATTTTCACCTCATGTTAACAATATTGATCTGATAAAATAATTTTATTAAAATAACTTAGCAATCGATTCATATAATCTAACAGTATCGAAAATGCAGTTAAATTAGCTGCTTTTGTTATCTTCACAAATATATTTGTTTTGTAGAAATGTGTTATGCGAACGAACAAAACGTCAATATTTGAATTGCCATTTATTATTTGTATGTTTCACAGAAGCATTGGCTAATCATCGCCTATATATCTCTACACTTTTTTTTTTAATTTACTGGTTAATTTATTATTTATTTATTGATTATTGAATTTCCTCGTGTAACTTTATTTTGTTACTATAAATACAAATTTACATTTTTTTTTCGGTTTTTTATATTATCATGAAAGAAATTTATAACTGGTTTACGTGCGACCTTGTCGTTACGAAGCATAGAAATACAAAGCTCCAGATTATGTGATTGGATTGGAGTTTTTAGGCTTTTATCTTAAGATTATTGCTGTATCTTGTTTCTTAATCTATTATTAACTTTTTGTTGCTCTTGTTTTTGTTGTGTATGTGTTTGCTTTTAATCCCTATGAATTTAATTTTTTGTTATAAACTTACTGCGATAATTCTAATCGAAATAACCACTTTTTGGCCCAAATTGACCAATTTAAAAAATTTTTCCACATTACAATTTTTCATTAAAATAGGTTTTATAGGTCTTAAAAATTTTGTATAAGTTCCAAGTTTCCGAAAATTTCAATTACAAAGATTGTATTTGAAATCAGCGTTTTCTGAAATGAAAAAGAGAACAAAGACTTTTTATAAACTTGAGACATGTAATACAGATTTTTTGAGACTAATGAATTGCATTTATCTCTATAATTGTCTTGTTAGGACGAAAATGACCATTCGGTTAATGAATTATAATAGTAAGAGAATTTAGTGATGAAAAACTGCTGTTTACGGAGCTTGAAAGGCGACGCTTATATAAAAATAATGAAACCAACCGGAAGTATTTTGGTTAGCTTGCGAGATTATATTTAAATTTACCAAAAAACCCTATTTTATAAAATCGAGCCTTGCGTTTCTAGGCGTAGAAGGTCAATATGTTTTTTCATCATAGCAAACCCATTTATAACCATTTGTTGTAATTTAGTGTTGAAGCGATCTCTCCTTATCAGTAATGTTTCATAAATTACTATAATAACGTTATCATAATTCAAAATTTACAGCAGAAAGTATTCCATGGGGAACCAATAAAATTGCTTATATTTTCTTTCGATTAATTACATTAAAACTTGCTAGAATGACCTAACGGCAGTGTAAATTAAAAATGCAAAAATTAAAATAAATGGATATAATTTTTTATAGAGTTTAAATTAAAGTGACACATATTTTAATAGAATTAAAACGTCAAAAGGATATTACAGACTATATATAAAGTGTCATAAAGATAATTAATTTATAAAAAAAGTAAACGTGTGTCATTTATAAACCTCTTGATAAAATTAATGTAATTTATAACTAAAAATAATTATTTTCTTTTTTCCTTTAAATAATAATATCCTTTGAGAATAAAATTTAATTTTTATAATCTATTTATAACTTTTGCATGAAATATCCAATATAAAAGCGGAGTATTTTATTAAATTTTTATGTGCATAGAAATTTTCATTATTTTATTTGAACTATGAATTTTAAACAAATTTTTAGTACTTTTAATATTTTAAAGAGTTTTTAAAATTATTATTAATATGATTAAAAATGAATTTCTCAAGTATTTGCTCTTGCAAAGTTATTTTCTAAAAATTTTAATATTTACTTTTCTGTAGATTAAAATATTAGTCTCTTTATGAGTTTCATTTTAAATTAATGAGCCCTTACAGTATTTATATTAGAATGGAGGTTATATATAGAAATACGATAGATTTATAAAAAAAAATAAAAATTATTTGTGAAAATTTATCAACTACTCTTGAATTTTAAGCCAAGATGGTTGTTTTCATTGTTTCCATTCTTGAAAAAGTGTACCAATTGGTTCCTCATAGAGGAACCATTGTGATAGGTAAAATTTTGATTTTCGATTTTTTGGCATATAAGCACGTTTTGAGGCCCCAGGAAGCTAAAAAACCGGTTTTTAAAAAAAGTCTGTATGTGTGTGTGTGTGTGTGTGTGTGTGTATGTATGTATGTATGTGGGTAACCGGTGATATTTCACAACCATTGTGGTATTCAGACCTAATTTTTTTTTCAAAAATATTTTTATCAAAAAATCTCAAACTATTTTTTTTTTTTTTAATTTTGATGTAATACTTCATTTATTTCCATGAAAGTACTTATATTTGAAATAATGGTTTTTACTCGATATCTCGAATCTGATAATTAATTTGTTGAGAATTTTTTTCCCAAAATTTTTGTCACAAAAAAATTTTAAAAACCCCAAATTTTTTTTCTTTTTGGACGTAGTACCTAATTTATTTCTATGAAAGTATACTAGTTTTATAAGTTCGTTTATAGTAATTTTTTGGATCTGATACTTAATTTTTTCAAAATTTTTTTCTCAAAATTTTTTGCATAAAAAAATAAAAAAAACAGCAATATTTTTTTTCTCTTTGGATGTAGTACCTAATTTTTTCCTATGAAAGTACCATTTTATCTGAAAATATGGTTATTATTCGATATCTACAATCTGACATTTTTTTTTTTGAACTTTTTTTCTCAAAACTTTTTGCATATAAAAATAAAAAAAACAGCAATATTTTTTTCCTTTTTGAAAGTAGTACCTCATTTTTTTCTGTGGGCGTACTAGTTTTAGAAATATTTTTTATAGTCAATTTTTTGGATCAAAAACTTAATTTATTGAATTTTTTTTTTTCAAAATGTTATTACATAAAAAAATAAAAATAATAGCAATATTTTTTTTCTTTTGGGACGTAGTACTTAATTTTTTTCTATGAAAGTACTAATATCTAGAATTCTCGTTTTTACTAGGTAAAATATAGAACATGAACATTTTGTTATTGTTAATAAAGAACCATAGTGCCAATTACTTGGCAGCGTTTTTTTTCCATTAAACGTGTTTAAATATTGCTGCTTTTTGTTTTAAATTTGAAATTTAATTACCAAGCTACTGTTACGGGAATTCAAGCAAATTGAAATAATTGAATTTTTAGTAACAACGTGCGCTTTTAAAATGTAATTAAAATAAAATTAGAAAACAGAAACTCGTGAAATTGAATAACGAGATTGAATTAGAATTGAAAGTGACCATAATAGAAAATTAAATCGAGCGGTTAATTTATTTGTTAAATTTTTATTTAAATAAACGTTAAAATTAGTTTCCCTCCCAGGTATTTTTAATATTCTCTCTTATTCCCACACACTCAAGGGAATAAACATAAATTATTAACATATAACTTGAAATTTACAGTATAAAATATTTAGTTTATATGCTACAAAAAATTTATAGTTTTTAAAAAATAAATATTGACATTTAATAATAAATTTTCTGCATAAGAAAATTTAAAAAAACCTTGGAAAATATATTAATATTCATGTTTACTCGTACACATTTTACGATCATGCATGCACCTTATATATTATTATATCAGAGTTTATGTATTTTATCATTATTTTACAAACCATGTACACCTGACAACTCGGTTAAGGTCGCTGTATATGTGTATTTTAATTTATCATTAAATTTTATTATTATTTTCGGTTATTTATGCCTTTTTTATTAAGCTAAATAGAATAAATTTTTTTGCTTTTAGAATAAAAGGTGTTGGCTTTTTTTATATTCAATATTTATTTAAATTAGCTTATACTTTTTTTTATTAATTAATTGTTAAGCGACACGGAAACATTTCAAGGATGTGTGTTATCTTGCTGTAAGGTTAGCATTTAAGGAAGGAAACGTTGTTTTATTTATGGGCTTTTCTCAGTCAAAACGCTGCTCATAAATTATGCTTTTGTATTAAAAATTTAAGGCTTTCAAACTTTCAACTCTTTGCTTCAAATTGGTTGACTATTGAACATTTTAAATATTTTTGAAAATATTTATAAATGTTCCGAAAAAAAGGAAAATCAATAGAACATGGATTGGAAATTTTTTTTTTAGATTTATGAAATTTGAAGTAGTCTAGGCGTAGAGCTCTGTTTCGTAATAACTTTTTTTTATGATAGATCCATAAAATTTTAAAACGAATTGTTCTACTTTTGTGACGCTGAAGACGATAATTGAACGATAATTATACGAACCGAAATTAAATGATAAATTAAAATAAACATGTGCATTTATTTTATGTCAAGCTGGCACCACTGACTTGTGGACTTCTAGCGGATGACCGCAAGAGTTTACCGGATGATTGTAGAATGTGCCTAAAAAAATTCATTTTTTTTTAACTTAAAGTCTTGCTTTACTAAAAATGACTTGCTTTACAAGATTCTGGGGTCAGATTTTTAATATTATAGACCGTTAATAAACTGACCCCAAATTCTTGTAAAGCAAGTCATTTTTAGTAAAGCAAGATTTTCAACTCAAAACGCGGTAGTATAAAGTCTATATGTTTGCTTATAAAAGTTAAGCAAAGTTGAGTGCGGTTGGTATCCGGATGGGTGACCGTCTCGGACGTTCGTATAGAGTTTGTACTGACGTTATACGCTGTCTGGTCAGGACCGTGTTTTCGACATAGTGTTTAAAAGAAAAATCGAACACTATGTAGAAAACATGTATCCGGCTGTTCTTGGCATAGGTTTTCTGCAGTTTTCCTGTGTCACGGATATTGTTAATGAATAATTAATTATTAGTTTACGGTGTTCGGGTGAATACAAGTTCAGTTTAACATCTTAAAAGTCGGCTGCTCCGCAACTGCCCCAGCACAGGCTTCTCCTAGAAGCCTCTTGGGATACCCTACGTCGGTATATGTCAGTTAAAAAAAAAAAAAAAAAACCAGTAAGAAAATCCCCTATATATTTTATAAAAACTACAGAAAAAAATCATACCGAATGCTTAATTGTATATTTAAATTTATTTAAATAAAAAATTGTCTAAAAAAATACCACTTAATCTACTAGTACGAAATAAATAAAAAAACAAAAATAAGGAAAAAAAATGTTATTTCATTAATAATATTTGATAAATTATTAATAATTATTATTTTTAATTGCTTAAAAAAAAAAGTGTTTGTATTATAGTTTTAACCCGAGAGCATTTTCGGATCATTAGTTTGAAGTTTAATTATTGGAAATTTATTTTCTGCTTGTTTTAATGAATACACGTCAAAATATATTTATCTAGTGCATTTCAGAAAATTTTTCATTAAATATTGATTTATTAAAGTAAAATACTAAACATACACAATTTAAAAAAAAAAAAAAACATTAATCACGTATAAAAGAAATAATAGCTTTCTAATCTTCTTCGAAAACATTGTAAAACCTTAAGAACGCATACCAAGACGATGATAAATTTAAGGATATTAATTATATTCCTAGCACGTTTTCTAGTGAGAGCCTTGTAATGTATAACAAAATATAAATCCTAATCTTAAATAATAGCTAACCATTAACTTGACTTTATCTTAAAGATAATCATTTTTTTAAATTTATTAGTGTCTACTAATACATTGACTCGTACTACTCACTTCGATATAAAACAATAAATATTTATTTACTGTTCGAACAGACGTATTATGTCATATCATTTCTTATGAAATTTAATAAACATTTTTAAGATTAGTTTTCACACACGTAACAGCTTACGTGTTACGTCATACGAACTAATGAAATTGGACTTTTGTAATCGCTAAGTCTTTGGTTTTCATTAGGGTTTTTATGATCTTTCTTTGGAATTTTACAGAAACATTAAAATTATATTTTCAATAGAAATTCATTCATGTTTGCGTAAATTTTCTTATTTTATTCGATAGATATTATTTCACATTTTTTGTTGAAATTTTAATTTTTCAAATAAAGTTAAAAATTAAAATTATGTCTTGAAGTTTTACACGCTCACCCAAAATATTTTAGAATAGAAATAATTAATAGTGCATTTTTGGTCTATCTCTTCTCCTTCTCCTGACAGGCCTTCACCCTTATGTTTTTTTCAAGTCCCTCTTTGTACGCGAGTACTTTGCAAATTTATTTATCCTGGCTGAGTTTATATCAACCAAAACGAGTATAAATACATATAGTCTTTTATATTATTTAGTTATTACAATGAAATGTTTTGAAAAGCAAATATCGACATATAAAAAGAATTTAATTGAGTTAGGTGCTGGGTAAGAAAGTTTATAGTGTGTTAGTAAATGAAAATCTGTAGAAAACAGTTTATTTGTAGAGTTGTTTAAAAAGTACATGCCATTACCCTAATAGCGGTATTTACTGCAGTAAGATTTAAATGGATTTTTAAGTATCTGCTAATGGAAATGTTATTTATGAGTTTCTTTATAAGGTGAGGTCAAGAGTTTTGGGTTGTCAAATTGTTACTTCAATGTTCACGATTCTACATACTTTTGTGAAAACTTATCTAAGTAGCTCTTTGTTTGCGATTCGCTAATTTTAATTTAAACAATGGTATTGATAATAAAAAATAATGCGGAAAATTATTGTTCAAAATTTAGTAAATCGAGCGGATAGAATTTAATTTCTTTGACCTCTTTCCAAAACCTTTTTTCAAATTCAAGTAATTTCTATCGATGGATTTCCAGATAATTTTACAAAAACTAATTTATAATTTCAGTAAATAGCTAAACTTTCTTTTAAGAAAATATTCAAAAGGTAGCAGAAGTTTAAAAAAAAAATAAAATTTAATATATTTTCTAATTAAAATTAAATAATTGTGAATTCGTCTGAAAAAATATTAAATTTGAATATTAAAACTCAAAAAGTTAATATAGAAAATTAAGAGAAAGGAAATAAGCATTGACAAATGCATTTTGAAATTCAACGAAGCTTTACTAAATGCTTGTCCATAAAGCCTTTAAGATTCAAATAATCCTTAACGTTTCAACTAAAATTATATCAAAGTCTTTATAGTAGCTGTGAACAGATGGCTGAACACGCTAGAATCATAGCATAAAGTTTGAAAAATTTATTAGATTCGAAATGTTAAATTTTATAAGTACATTTATGTTATTCGTATTAAAACATTTTTATCTGAATTTAGGTCGAGATTTATGTGCTTAAAAGCCTTTTATTTAAAATTTTTTTTAATCCTCAAGGATATAATTATGATTTAATGAAAAAAAATATTTGTTTAGCTTGAATAATATTTTGAATGTTTTTGGCATACGGAAGCATAAATTAAATAAAAATATTTTTCTCTGGATCATAAACTCGATGTAATTAGTGTTTTAAAAACATGTTAAATATCAAAGTAATTAAAATTTAATTAACTTTAATCTCTTAAAACTTGATAATAAGCAGAAAAGATACTAGTTTAAAAGCATAAAAATTCTTACATGTGAAAAAGCAATAAAATGTAACATTAAATCTCGTTCTCATATTCAAATAAAGCGAATAAAAAAAAAAACGTAGATAAAAGTTTACAAGGATTTTACATTAGATTACACGTGTGGGTATTGTGTATCTTTTATGTACTGTCTTCATGACATTGTTATTTTCACTTATGATTATATTATCGTTTATTTATTATATAACGTTATGAAATCTGATTACTTTATGCAATTTTCTTTTATGTGCAATGTGGTAAAACTTGATCTGCTAAATAAAATGCTTCTTTTTGTTACATTTTTTATGAAAAGAATTTTAAATTTTGGGCTTTTTTGCATTTATTTGGTTAATTTGTTTGAGGTTTTTGGGTTTCGTTTTTTATAGTGAAGGTGATTTTACATATTGTTTTCAAAAATTTAAAAAATTTTACAAGAATGGCTCAGAACATAAGCAGATTACACTTTTTTACTAGGATATTACGACCCATGATCCAGATAGCACGTAAATCACCATCCAAGACAAAAATAAAAGAAAAATATTCATAAAATATTTAATCCCTACAAGGAGGTAAAAAACTGCTAAAAAAAAATTATTCAAGTCCTATTTCGCTTCTAGTTTATGTTATTTAGAGCGAAAGCACTTCGAATTAAGAAGAAAAAAAAATAAACAAAAATTTATTTTAAAAATTTTATTTTTGACCAGTTAAACGAAAGTAAATTTACATAAGAAAAACTTAAATTTATGCAGAAAAAAAATGTTTCAATACAAAGTAAATAAGAATATAAGATAAAAGAAGATTTTATAATATATAAAAAATATATAAGTGATATTTTTTTTATATTTATTTATATTTTTTTTAAATTGAGGGTGGTAAAAATAATAAATAAGGGACTCAGTAAACAACAGTTGGTAAAAAATAGCCTTAAAAAAAGCTTCCCATGGGTGCACTGAAAAAGTATCTCTTGTCTTAAAAAAAAACAGCTATAAATGAAATTGCGATGGTGAATAAGCTACACTGAAAAAAAAATCCGATTGCAGCTACCGGAATTCTGGTTGTGACCGTCGGAATTTTTTTTTCTGTTGAATAGCTGCAAGTGTAAACAAATTTTTTTTTGGTTTTTAGTCCCACCATATCACGGTGCTCATATTTTAAATAAGTAAAACTCTTTTTTTTTTAAACATTCTTCAATTTTTTTGTTTCAAGTCAATTGCAATCATTTGAAAAAAAAAACCCAGCTGCCATAACCGGAATTTTTTTTCAGTTTAATATTATTGTTACTTATATTTTTGTAAAAGTCAGTGATGGTATGCCTTGTTCCATCAATAGGATATTTGAACAGGTACAATTACAAATTTTTTTAAATAACTTAAGGTTGAATCAGGTGGATAGAAATATCATTTTTTGAGTAAAAATTTCTGGAGATCGAAACTTCTGGAATGTTTAATATTTTTAGCCATTGCTCATGTTATGTGTCCCTTAAAATTAAAAAAAAAAATTTTGAAAATTTATTGACTACAGGCGGAGATATTAGCGCTTGAAATTTCACTAATATTTAAGGTACTTAATTAATCAAGACTTTTTTATAAATAATCTGATTTTAAAAATCTTTAAATGTAATATTTAGGACATTATATAACATCGATTCACTAAAAAAAATCTCAATTTTTAACAATAATGTGAAATATATTTCAAGTTTTTTGATTTTTGGCCTAACCTAAATTTTTCAAAAAATCAATTTATTCGCGGCGAAACGTAGAAAATCAAAATTTTTGTTAGTTAATCGATGCTAAATAATGTCCTAAATATTATATTCAAAGATTTTTAAAATCAGATTATTTATAAAAAAGTCTTGATTAATTAAGTACCTCAAATATTAGTGAAATTTCAAACGCTAATATCTCCGTCAGTAGTCAATATATTTTCAAAATTATTTTTTTAATTTTAAGGGACACATAACATGATCAATGGCTAAAAATATTAAACATTCCAGAAGTTTCGATCTCCAGAAATTTTTACTCAAAAAATGCTATTTCTATCCACCTGATTCAACCTTAAAATGTATATTTTTTCGTCTTCATGCATTCAAGTAAAAAACAAAAAAAAAATCTAACCTAAAATACTTTTTATTCTCTTGTGAATAAAAAAAAAGAAAAAAAAAAAATTGAAATTGAAATTGTAGTACACATTACATACACATCAACGAACCGTAAAAATCAACCATCAGAAATAAAAAAAAAAGTAAAAAAATGGTGATATTTTTTTTTGTAAAAATAAAAAATAAATTCATATTAGACATGCCATCGAATAATATTTGAATTCTTTATAAACAATTTTTGATGTGAATTTTGTTCGATTAAAAAAAAAAAAAAATATTTATAAATAAATAAAATTGAAATTGTATACCTTGATGCAACTAAAATATAAAAAACGAGACAAGGATCGAAGAAAGTATAAAAGTATACATTATGTTCATCGATCGACCTGGATATATTATATACCTATTTTTTTTTTACGAGTTCTTTTTATATTCTCGAGATGATCATTATATTTTATACCCCTTATTTTTTACAATACATATAAAAAAAATAGAAAAAAAAAATATAGGTTTAAAAAGCCACAAAATTGCATATTTTCTGTAAATAATCGATATAAATATGAGCTTGTGGTTATTATAATATCTATTTAATCGTTTGGATTTACTGTAATTATTATTCAATTAGTATCTTATATTAAATTTTGGTTTATTAATTAATTACACGATATTGATCTCGTTTTAAATTATAGGCTAGAAATTATTTAAAGAAAATATTTTTTATTTGACATTGAACTTCAATTTTCTTATTTTAAATTTGTCCTTTGCATTACTTATTGTAAAGTAATTTTTATTATTTTTATTTATAAAATTATTGGTTATTTCATTTCCTGTTATTGTTTTCTACCTGCTAATTATAATTAATTATATGAAAAATAAAATTATTGATTATATGTGGGTTAATTATTTTTTAATTGGGTTAGTTTAGAACTTTAGTTTCTCCAGTTTTTACATTTTAATATTTTACTTCATGCTGTTCAAATTCATCAAAGTGAGTAGAATATCGATTGGTTTCAATTCCGATGGGAAACTTGCTTCAAAGCAATTGTAAATTACAAATCATATTAATATTCCCAGAGGAAATTTACGAGTTTCATATGAAAATTCTTTAAAAAATTCTTTAGTAATTTCGGAAAAAACTGGATGGAATTACTCCAAGCTTTGAGGATGAATTAATAAAGATATATAGAGTTTTAAGTTACAAGTAAGGTTTCTTTGGCTAACTTTCAAATAATTTTGTTGATTGGTCTCTCTCTTGCTGCCAGCTTCTGAGTCACGTATAAACTACGATTTTCTAATATAAGTTTTTTCATCCTGATTGTCAACTATCATTATGTATATTTTTGGCCAAAATACCAAAATTTTAACCAAAAATCAAGGTAAAAGTTTCTTTAAAAAATTCTTTACGGTGCATAAATTGGTGTATGAAAAGTAAATTTATCAAAAGTATATGGATTGAAAATCTTCCAGTAGGGCTTAAATTACTTCTGACACTTCTTATTTTTCGATGAAAAAGCGAAAGCGATTGGTTATTGAGTTTTGATATCTCTAGAACCAAAAATAAGGACACTTAATTAATAATATTTTACAAATTTCCCGCCAACTAACGGGACCATTTAAAAACCTGACCAAATGTTTGGGTCCTGTGGAAAACTTTACATGGAAATATAAATTTTCATCTTTTCAGAAGTTTTTATGTTAAAATACCGAATTCTGAAATTTTTTTCTCGATTAATTTAAGATAATTTAAAAATTAAAAAATTCCTTTAAAAATATGATATTTAAATCTTTTAATTTAAAATTTCGGTGTTCAAAAATTTTATAAAAATATAAAAATATATATCCTCAAATCATCTGAAGTTACCCGCGGAATCCAAGTTTTTGGTCAGAATTTTATATAATTGTCGAGTGACTAGGCGTGAAAGTCCTTATTTTTGGATCTAAAAAATATGAATTGTCAGAAGTAATTTAAGCCCTATTAGAGGATTTTTAATCTGTATGCTTTTAAGTAATCGAGTTTTGAAAAAAAACGTCGTATTTTATTGATTTCTGACGCATGCGTGGTGCAAAAAAAAAATTTTGGACCCCCAAATTTAAATCTACGGGAAATTTCCTATCCTGAAATAAGAGGAAAAAATGTTTCATGTTAATATGAGTTTTTTACAGAAAAAATAAGAAAACTTAACTCTTTATTTTTCAAATTGGCCAAAAAACGAAAATGTCCGCCTAAAATTGAGAATTGAACCGTGGGAGCTAAAAAATGTCACGAAGGCTTGTTTTTAGTAGTATACTTTCGGGAAAAAAATACTTTTAAACCGATTTGAAGACATTAAGTTTTGTCAGATTTGGTTTAAAATTAGCCATATAATTTCTATAATTTCTACAACTATTCAGTAGTAGTTTACTCTTTTATTAATATAAGGCAAAAGCTTATTGAAAAAAAATATGCTCATGCATAAAAAATGCGTAACTCAATAAAACAGTGAGAATATACAAAATGATATAAAGGCATTTTATTTTTATTATTATATTTATTGAAGTTGGATTTTAAATTGAAAAAAAAGAAATAGTATCAGTTACAGAGAACATAGAGAAGCAATTCACGGAAAATTGAGATATAAAAAGTATTGCAAATTATTGTAAATAAACTAACTATACGTTAATATAAATTTTTAATTAATTTCAATTTTTTTCAATTATTGAAATAAAAAACGTTAATCGATATTTTTAATTAATTTGATTTATTTGATTTGAGAAAATAGATTTTGAATATAATTTAATTTTACGTAGTAAATGTAATATCTTTAGGATTTATCTTATCTTAGAAATCTGTTTATCAAGCAAAGCAATTTCAATCAAAATTCTATAATTTTAAATAGTTAAGCTTTGCTAAGTATTTCGTGAAGTACTGAATACGATAAAATTTTCTTAGATAAACTTTAAGGTATAAACGGTATTACTGTAAGAATGTTTTGCTTAAATTGATAAGAAAAACATAACCGAATGAGTTTTACTGATTTGATTGACTAGATTGTTATCTTTTACCAACGTCCTGATAGTTTAAAGTCACTGAGTTGATGTCGTGCCTGGTTCTTTTAATTTTTTTTTGTACACGTAAATTTTGTAGGCGAGCGTGGATCGAAATTTCTTATACGTATATCTTTTTTGGATTGGAAAAAACCACAACAATTTTTGCGTTTGTTGTTGTAAATTTATCTATCCGTTGTGATTTTATCTCTAGCCTTGATTTTGACCTGTTTCTCATTGCACATATATTCGATAACTAATGTGGATTTGATTCTCCAACTGGGGCAGTATTTCTGATGGTGTCTGTGATACTATTAAAATATATCTTAAGGACGTTCGCCAGGGATAGAAAAAATACATGATTTTTCAAGTACTATCTAAAATCACCCTGTAAAATATGTAGAATTTTAACCGCTTATTGTTAGAGTTTGAATTATTGAGCAAAAAAGTAGAAATTTTATACAGTCTCATATGAATAGAAAAGTTTTATAACTCGGCTTTTAAATATACGATTTCAAAATTTTTTTTTGTTGGATAAGATTTGCAAAGATTAGTTAACAGAATTATATTGGAGGCAATTCACTGCTTAGTTTTTATATAATTAGTAAAAAAACCAATAAATCTTGAAGTATGGAAACGGTATGCTATAATTATAAAGTAGTTTAACTATTACAAATAGTGTTGCGTCGTAAATCCTAACATTTCCCAACATTTTCAATCTTTAGCGTCCTTAAAATCCAATACACAACTACACCATGTCTAACGACCACATGCTAAAATGACATGATACGAGGTCTCATTTTTATTGCAGCCTAATCTGCAGTTATTTCTGGTGTAACAACTGTTAAAAAGCTGTTCTTCTTCGGCCTCCCTGGAAATGCTGGCCCCCAATCTTCTAATCTAATTTTCCTTGGGACAGCAAACCTGATGTTTGATTATTTTTTGGTGACTAGCCTTGTACAATTATGAGATAATTTCCGACCCATCATCATTTTATCTTTTTATTATTTATATACTTATATTTTATAATACCACGTGACTTTGAGTGAGATTTTTTTGTATCTTCCCATTTTTAATATTTCCATGATAATGTGGTTATATCCAAGAAGCCGAAAGTAGCCAAATTACACTCCCTGATAAGTCTCTAAATCGAAAATATTTAAATATTCTAAGTGCATTTGACCCCCCCTCTTAAAATGCCAACTTTTCACTCCCCCCTCTCTTACAAGGAGCTTTTACGGTTACCCCTCCCTATGAACATGTTTCATGTTAAAAAGTAATGTAAATGGGCAGTAATCCAAGGCGTTCAGCTTAACCTGAGTGATTACCGCGTTCAATCCAATACCCAAGTCTCGTTATTCAAAGATGTAAAATTAGGAATAATAAAATAAAATGACCTTAAACTGGTTGACTACAAATTCAAATCGAATAAAATGAAATATCAATAATTAAAAAATTTTTTTAATTATTATTTTACCATCCGAGCTAACAAGCAAAGTACAAAAAAAAGTCTAGTATCTCTTAACCCACTTTTATTTCTAATTTTCTATGAAAGATATTTTATATATATAATATTTATAAGTAGTACAAGAAATCTGAAACACTCTTAGATTTACTATCCACGTAATCTTCTTTTCTTCGCTACAGAATTATAGTTGCTTAAGCGAAACAACAATTTCTATATCATTTTTATTGTAGTATTAAAAGAAAGGAGGGGCATTATATTGACCTTAAATAAGGATAATTCTTCTAAAGAAAAACTAATCTTTTAAAATGAACAAAATTTTCTTTTTTTTGCTTAAAAAGATTTACGTGGTTTTTAAAAGCAGTAGGTACTACCTACTTACTGTAAGTACAATAAAAGTAAAGAGGATTTTATATATTTTACAATAGTATTTTACGAATTTAAAAAAAAAGAAGCTATAAAATTTTTATTCCATTTTTCTTTTTTTGGTCTGGTAAGAGAGCTTTTGAAAATATCATATTTTTATTATTATATATAAAATTTTATTTATCTTATTATATTATCGTCAGGGAAAAAAAAATTGACGTCACCATATCACATATAGAAAGGATATATATTTCATTTGGCTATTTTTTTTTAAAAGATAAAATGATTTATTATCGTTTTATACGAAAAAATTTTACGGACTTTGGTTACTACTACTACTTTTTTTCTTCTCTCTTATAATATAGTAACGGATTATGATACTTTTTCTTTTTCGTTATTATTATTATTGTTATTATCATTCAGTATGAATTATTACTTATAAAAGTTTTGGGTACTGAAATTTCGTCTTTTTATTCGCTGCAATGATTTTAATTTATATAAATTGCATTTTTTTTTTTACACAAAAACTTTTTTTAATACTTATTTTTTATATTATTAATGATTTATTCGTTAAATTGAAAGAAAATTATGATTTATTAAAGGAAGTCATCAATTTAGATTATTTTACTAATTTTATTTTTACGGAGCTTTTCATCGGTTATTATAATGAAATAACCTAAAAAATAATTCAAAAATTTAATTTTCGTGTTTTTTTTTTAAATTTTTACTCGTCTTTTTAACGTTACTCGTTTTTATCAGGTCAAAATTAGATTATTTGTAATTAGATACCATTTTTGCATTTTTACTCATGCAGCTCCGGTGCCGCATACTGTGTTTCTCGGTGTTTTTATTAAAATATACCAAAGTTAGGCTATAATTAAAAAGTCTTTTTCATCTGTTCAGATCTTCAAAGTTTATTTTTATCAAAAAAATAAAATCTTAAAGCACGTTCTGGCCGTTCAATTTCCAAATAATAGTAAATACAGTTTTTTAGAGGAAATTCTCAGGAATCCAATGGTTTGGGTCTTTTAGCCGGTAGTCGTCTAAAATTTAGAGATATTCGCATACAAAAGATTCAAAAATTAGGGCTCTTATAGCAGGTGAGGTCAGTTTTATACTTTGATCACAAGCGGCGTTCGTATCCATATAATGCTGT
Organism: Anagrus nilaparvatae; assembly: GCA_022575985.1. Classification (NCBI taxonomy): domain Eukaryota; kingdom Metazoa; phylum Arthropoda; class Insecta; order Hymenoptera; family Mymaridae; genus Anagrus; species Anagrus nilaparvatae. The sequence continues at coordinate 1,743,289 of JAKSXM010000040.1, read as the reverse complement.
GGTACTTAACGAGCCTAAATTTTGCATCCTTTGTACGCAAATATCTTTTGAAAATTCAAATTATCTGAAATGAATAAAAAAATTTTTTTAAATATTTTTTTATTTTTATCTATAGATTTGAAAATTTTTTAAATTGATAAATTTTTTATATTATTTTGATTATTTCGTGCCATTCAAAAGTGTTTTTTAAGGTGCTTGTTTGTAAAGATCTAGAGATTTTTTTTAAATACAAGGAACCTTTTAAGACTTTTACAGGTTTAATTATTCTTTAAACTTCGATTACATTAATTAATAAAAAAGAACTCGTTCCTTTGGTTATTTTTAGAAAAAATTAGATTGTTGTAAATTTCAGCTTATTGTATGATAAATATAAATTAAATTTAATAATAGCAGACTCACGTTATAAGTTTGATATGCATTCAGGAATGTTGATAAACCAATATTTTGTCTGCATTTATTTCACAGCCAATCTGAAATAAAAATTACATAATTATAATTAAAAGTAATTCAACTCCAAAATAATACTTATTTATAAATATTTTTATATTTTAATGAAAAAGAAATTCTAAGTAAATTTTTTAAAAAATATTTCAATTGCTTTATTTATTGACAGCAATTAAAATGCATGAAAATCTAAAGATGATCTAAGGAATCGTTTGGAGTTAGATATCTTAAAATTTTTCTTAAATAATACTCTATACATTAATACGAGTTATGAATTGACGTCAATATTTTATTTACTAGAAAATTAACAATATTATAATTTATTTATTACACCGGCCTTATAAATGCATCATATTTATGTTAAAAATTTTGTTCGAGTACATTTCAAAACAGATTTTTTATGGGCGGTTCTTTCTCGAGCCTGCCACCCCCCTAAGTCCAAAAATGGTGGCAACTTAAAAGGATTTTGGTTTTCTCAAATTGACGGAAAAAGATTCTAGTTTCTTATTCTCATTGGCCTTTTCAACTTTGTAAATTTACTATTACCATTTTAGGCGCTGAGAGGTGGCATGTCCAAATTTAAAAATCGGAAAAATTGAAATAAAAGTAGGTTAACGGTAAATTTTTTTTCTTAAAATTTGTTATTTATTAAAACAAAGAAAAGAAAACCAGTCGTGTGGAAATTCGTTGATTTCTTAAAAAGTTTTGTGGGTGCTATATCTCTGAATCTATAGATCAAAAATAAAAAAGTTTTAGTGAAAAATGGTATTTAAGAAATGGTACATAATAAGTGTGCCAAATGGCAGGGGATTTCATTGAGTAGTTTCTGATTTAACAATTTAAAGGGTGATTCTGAAATAAATTTTGACCCATTTTTTAAAGAGAATTAATATGGTTGACAAAACGAGACCACACGCGCTTCTGGTTATATCTGGTAATTTAGGGTCTCGAGAGATTTGGAGTTTAGCTCTGTAGATTAGCTTGAGAGGGGGGGGGGGGGCTTAAATAAAGCCCGCCATGAAGGATTGGAAGTTTGCACTCGATACATAAATCTGAAAGTTATAAAAATTTGACAATAAAAAACAGATTTTAGAAAAGAATTCATAAAATAAACCAATAATTTGTAATAAAAATATAAAATATTACATATAAAAAAATTTTATGACGATAAAAAAATTTTTATTATTCACCCTATATAATTAAATTGTAAGTATAGGAAAAAAAAGAAAATTTATTTAATTATATAATTAAGCTGGATATAAAAAGGCTATTATTTAATGAAATTTGATCAGTAAATGACTTGAAGGCTATTTTTCGATAATTAACTTAATTTTATACTCAACGCGTATTAATTATTTTTCTCTATTAAAATAAAAAGGAAAAAATCTATTTTTAGAATTGATTTTATCTAGTTGATTAAGTTTTATGGATTCTTATTATTGAATTATACTAGGATTCTTGATTGATCCTGAACCAGAATAGCTCAGTTTGCCCTACGTTTATTTGATTAGATCTTCATTTAAATTAAAACTAAAATATTTACCATTTAAATTTAAAAGCAAATTAATTGAAGATTTCTCGATTTAATTTTTTAGAAATAGAGATTTTTTTAAGAAGTTTTGATTTGCAAGAGTTTAGATTTTTAAAAGTTACTTTTTTTCTGAGAAAATATATGTTTTTCATAGAGAGAGCTTTTAAAATAAAATTTTTAAATGGGTCACATTTAGTAACCTCTTGCATTACATTAAAACATATCTGGTACTTGCAAAAAAATTATGAAAGGTAAAACTGAACGCTGCTTGATTAATTTTTTTAATTTAATTAACTTAAAACAAAAGGTATTCGTACCAGTACTTCAACGATCGTTTAGGATTTGATTTGTTTGAATAAAAAAGTGGGAAATTATTGAAGCTGAAAGTTTGCTGTATAATTAAAAAAAAAAATTAACCTTTTATCTTTTGAAGTCACTGAGGAATAAAGAATTTTAAGGCTGTTCAGGTACTTGAGAATTTTCTTATATACGGGATTCCCATGTAAAATTTGATCGTTCATGCATAGGCGCAAAAAAAATTTTTTCTTGAATGTATAAAAGGTAAGTTTTCAAAGTAACCATTAAAAACAAAACTTTTACCATTAATAAGATTATTTATTAAATATTTGAATTTTAATGAACGAAAATCCTTAACCGTTTATGTCCTGGTACTCTTAATCGTCAATAAAGCAGAAGAATGTTTTAACATCAAAGAAGATTAAACTAATATCAAACGAATTTAATCCCATGAAATAGGACAATCGAATTCCAATAACATACAAATGAGCATCTTAAAAAAGGTAGGATTTTTTATTTTCTTTCTTTAGATATAGAAACTTTTACTATGTCAGGTAGACAAGATCCTCTTTGAAATTTGCTGATCAAAGCTTAAAGCATAAAAGATTATTCTAAGTAGAAAAAACAGGGTAGTAAAATCGAAAAAAAATCACATATATCATCTAATATCGTATTTCAAAAGGAAGTACTACTTAAGTAAAATTATTTTTTTCTTATTTTATGCATTTTTCCTGCAAAAAATAAAATGCAAAAACGACGTCTTAACTTTTTTTTATTTAAGTAGTTAAACTTTTCTTTGAAACTGTCAGAAATAACTATAATTTTTGCATGAATTTAAATATTAGTCATTTATAGTCTAAAATAGTAATATTAATATATCAATCAGAAGTTTTTTGGTTAAAATCTTGGATAACGACTGTTCTAAAATATTTATTTCAGTCAAATCACGGTTTTGCAATTTTTTTACGCAACCAAGATGAGAAAATGTATTATGAGGGTTTTTTAGAATACTGATTCTGAAAATTAAGGTTTCAAATTAGGGGTTAATTTTCTATAAAAAATTGTTGCCTCGAGTATACTTTTTCGGGTAGCTGATTTATAATTTTGGGGTCCTGCTGACGATAACCTCTCAAAACTTCTGAATATTGAAAAGTCACCTCTAAAAAGAGGCGTTTGTTAATAATATAAGGATGATTTTGGAATTCTTTAATTCAAAAATATTGGCTGTTTTTTTAAATTGAATGGAATTTGACTAATTTTCTTGATAGGAGTAACTAGGCCCTAAAAATTTGTCTGAAATCTTAAAAATTAACGCCTTAACGGATTTCACTAAAAAAAATATTTGATAAATAAATAAGTATAAATTTATCTGTTATACTTTATTTTTTATAATATTATCAACGATATTTAAACTTATAAAATGAAATAAAAAGTTAGTTTTTATTCAAATAAAAATTTAATCCTATATACAGGTCATAAGTTTACAAAGAGATTAAAAGAGATTATTATTGTAAATTTGGAATTATAAACGTAACGCACGTATTCTTCCGTTAAATTTATATACCACGATGAATTGTGTATTTTTTATTCAAAAATTTAAGTAGTGTCTCATTTTAAAATTAATATATTACTTTCTATAAATTAAATGACTAACGAAATCAATCTCTGAAAGAAAAAATTTATGCATAGTTTTTGATAGGGTAAAAGGTCGATAAACTAAAGAGTTAGGATTTTAGTTTATTCTATATATAAGCTTCCAAACAGACTACTCGATTCTCTATACCTCTAAATTTATCTTACATCTTGAAATAAAGCTTAATTCTGACGTTTGCAAGTTTTACGCTTTTATACCATTTATTTATTCAATTTAAAACGATCGTTTTATATCTCTTAATAGATTTGTTAACTTGAGCAATCAATCTTTTAATTAGATATATATTTTATTTTATTGGTATATATATTTTCCTTATTTAAATTTTAAAACATTTGACATTTATTTTGATTATTTTTCTATTAATTGGCCTACACCGTCCCACACTTATAATAATTAAAAAATCATTTTATTAAGAACTATTTTTAAGCTAGAATTTATTAATTATTTGGTTTTTTTTAAGCTAGAATATTCTGCAACTGTATTTGTACACATAATTAATTAAATAAGCATTTAAAACTAGCAAACCCCCCCCCCCCCCGGTGTTCTTAAAAAACAAACTGCATGAAAATTTAAAAAAAACAAAACAAAAAAATATTTTTTAATTCTTATGAATTTTTAACTGATTTTTAAAGAGGCATACGTTTTGAATGAAAATGTAACTGTTTACGTAAAAATTAGTGTTGAATCAAATTATACCGATTTGGACAGTAAAAAACTTATAACTGATTTTTATTTTCAGAAAACCAATGATCATGGAACATGTTCACTTATAACAGTTTTAACTTATACTCTCTAATTATTATAAGTCCAAAAACCGAAATTACAACAAATTCCGAAACATAAATTATCCTAAGTCCATAAACCTAAAGTATTTTAAGTTCTTGTTCTTATCAGGGCCTGATTAGGCCCTGACTCCCACTTAAAATTATTCTAAGTCCCTAAATCTAAAATATTTACCCCCTCCCCAAACGTAACTTTTTCACCCCCCCCCCTGACAAGCCAGACTTTTTCGAATACTCCATTAATACCCCATTTTCTACATTTTAAAAATATTTTTTTTAATATTTTAAAAAAAAGTTTGTACTTGTATTTGTATTTGTATTGTTTAAAGTTGAATGTTTTATGATTCAAGAAAAACTAAAATAAATAACTCAATATGTATGATATCTGTGTTGAAAAACACATACAACAAATTTTCAAATATATATAGAGTTTGTTAATAACAAAAAATTGACCAAGAAATTCGCAATACAGACCCCAGATTCGTGTTCAGCGGGTCAAAAAACATAAATACCACCTATTTTTAGCCTCGGAAAAAGAAATTTAATTTTTTAATTTTTGTGCGTGATTAGTATGGCTGGCACCTAGACTAATAATAATATCGTTTGTGCGTTTTCAATATTAAAACGAGCTCAACCAGATATTTGTGTGTTTCATAATTTCCGAGAAAATGAGGATTTTCCAAAATTTCATCACCCAGATAAAAATCATTAATTTTTTCAAGGATTCATGTGCCGATTTATATAACCCGACAATTTACTAATTTATAATTAATAAGTCTTCCTATAAAAATGATGCTATTTTCAAAAAATTTTAAAGTGAGTTTACGAAAAAATTCGTAAATTACCTTAAAAATCTAAAATATTCGTTTGTTAATTTTGTAAAAAAAGTCATAGTCACATTTTTGTGTGTGTAAATTTACGAAAAATAGTTTTAAATAAAAAAAAAATCAAGAAATCTAATTTTTTTGCCAATTTACAAAAATTTGTTGAAAGTTTATGAATTGTTTTTAAATTTCAATAATTTTTCAGAGCTGTAAAATTTAAGCTACTTTCGAATTTCTAAGTTAAACTAAAAAATAATCTCCGCATTTATGTTTTTTCCAAGCTATTGAATTTTATATTTCAAGGAATTTCTTATTGTTAAAGAAATTCGATCTTAATCTGTAATTGATCGAATCTTTCAACGTATAATTCGAGACGTTTAATAAAATTTAATACGATATATCAACTACTGCAATAAAACTTTTCTTATATTCCACACGTTTATTTGTTTTTTATTTATATTTCAACTTCAAGGTCAATCCTTAATCCTTTATCTTTACATTTTTTATAAAAGAAAAATTTTTCTTTGCCTTTTCTACTTAAATGTTTATTTAGCTATTTTTTTTATTCCATTAGGATAATGAATAGGTATAATAGTAATAATAATAAATGTATTTGCAAAAGAGTTAAGCTAACAGATTTTTATCTAATGCTAAGAAAATAAATTTATCCAAAATATTTATTTTATACGAAGCACGTTTTTTTAATCTTATTTTTTTAGAGAAAATTTTTTGCATCTATTTGTTACGTAATAATTAGAAATTTAGAACAATAAATTACTATTTAAAAATAGTACTTTCTTAACCGGCTCTTAAAAATGTTTATTTTGCCAAATTGGAAGGCTTACAGATCCGAGGTTTTGAATGTAATTTTACATCAAAGTGTAATAATGATGGTTTTTTAAAACTGTAATGTAGTTCTTATTTACCGTTCGTATATAAAAAACGCTGTTAAATTATTGGCACTACGGTTCCTCAAGCAAAATGATCTATTTCATCTAATAAAAAAACTTTCCTTGATATTTTCATTTTAAAATTCCATAGAAAAATTAATTATTTTGGTGTCTTTGTGTTTTTTATGGCAAAAAATTTTAAAACATCCAATTTAAAAAAAGGGATCCTTGAAGCATGTTTAACTGGTAGGGAATCCCAGATGTCCTAGTAATTCAGGGTCGGGGAATCAAATGGTTATAATCCAGGAGAGGGAGAGGGTAAATTGGGACTTGAAATAATTTTCATGTCTTTTTATTTACATATATATGCAAATCTGCCAAAAGTTTTTTTATGGCAAAAATTTTCACAAATGCAGGTATCGGATACAAGAATTTAATTAATAGTTAATTTCCTAAAACTGCAACTCCAATGGAAGTAGAACATCTAAATAAAAAAAAAGTGTTTTTTATTTTTCAATTGAAAAATTGGTTTTTCAGCTTCTACGTGTCATATTACACACTCAATGCTAAAAATTTAAAAATCGAAATTTTTAAATACCGCTTTTTAACTAAATAATTTTCAATATCTATGGTTTCAGTATTGTTAACATAAAACATATAATAATAATAATAATAATATTCGTTAGTAAAATCTAATATTTACAATGCAGAAGTTGAGTATTTAGAACAGTTCATTTAACGTAACTATATGAAAAGATAAATAATAATTTATTTGATTAAAATAATTATAATAATATATATGCGCATTTTATTATAAATTATAATGTCAAGGAAAAAACTTTTTAAAACTTTTTAACAAAGCAAAAGTACATGTATGAATAATCTGCTTAATTATTGAATAGAACCAAATCATTATGATAATTGTAATATAACAAAAGGTTAAAAAAAAATCAATTTTTTTAAAATAAATTTTTAATTTCTATTTCAATAAATTGGTTTTATTTATGCAGTACGACTCTGTAATTGAATATATAAAATACGAGATGTTGATTTAGATTTTGGAAATATTAATATTTAAAGCTAAAAATATTAAATAATGCATGACTCAAGCAATTTTTTAAAAGCAAAAAATATATATTAATTTATATATATAAATGCAATTTCAGCATAATATTTAAATATATATATTTCGTTTATACTTTTTTCCTTCCTTTAGATCTAAATGCATATTGACATATATGGGCTGATCCATGTTAACCAGATTTTTGAAATTTATTTTTCATCATAAACTTAAATAATGATCTATTTTCTACCTTCAGACGATCATTGTTTTCTCTTTTTAAGAAAAATCATGCGCTAAACTATGGGTGAAGTGTAGGTTTTCGGCATTTGAATAAAAATTACTTTATTCCTTGTTTAACAAATAACTATTTTTTGTTTGTTTTACTTATATTGAATATTTTAAAGTTTGAGGGTTTTAAACTTTTTTATTCTTTTTATTTTTTAGGTGTACAGTGAATTTAGAAAATTCCTTACCAAGTTTTATTTCAGGGAGAGTAAGAAATTTTTAGTCCCAAATAATAAGCATACTAAGTATCATGGGCACAAAAGTATTGGTATTATCACAAGTCCACGCTATTTTATAAAGTTTTTTGCCCATGGTACTAATATTTGTTGCCTGCCTAGCTGTAAAACGAGTGCCGAAAAATCCGTGCAAAGTTTTACGCACGAGTTTCGTAATTAGGAGGGTAAAAAATTGTTTTTACAATATATAAATTAACAAAATTGCATCAATTATAAGACATTTGAAGTTAAATTCAAAATTCGAAAAAAAGAATTATTTGAACTGCCAAGAGAAAATTTGACTTACAAGGGGAGACCGAAATATTTGCCAAAAAACAATACATAGTTATGGGTGACTTAAACATGTTGAAAAACACCCTAGATACCCTTTGGTTATTGAACGCGCCGTTTGAGCTTAGAAAGGCAGAGCTTAATATTCTAAAATAGGGCTTTTTTCAAAATCTTCCATATGATACTTGCAGTTTCCTGTCTAGTTGTTCATATTTTTTTTTGTATAACTATTATTTTTCAATCCCAGTAACCCACCATTTTCATTCAACAATTCTTTTATTGCTTTAGTCAATAAACCCAATGCCTATTTTTGGCCCAAAGTGACCTATTTTTTAATTTCTGCCCAAAATTGCAATTTTCAATAAAAATAGGTTTTGTAGGTCTTAAATGTTTTATATGAGTTCTAAGTAATTAAAAATGCTTCATTCGTTCCTTTTTTATTATTTGTTTAGCAGAAATGATAATTTAAAGACTGAGTTTAAAAAAAAAATCAAATTTTATTACTAACTTTGTGAAGTCATATCTCGAAAAAATCTGAAGCTTAAAAGACGAGTAAAGAATTTTTGGAAACTTGAAACTTACACAAAATTTTTGAAACCTTTAAAATTTATTTTCATTAAGGGTATTTTGGGTGTTTATTTCAACATATTAAAGTCATCCATAACTATAGATTGTAATTTGGCGACCCGAATGTTCCGGTCTTCCCTTGTTAGTATATAAAAAATATGAGTGTGCAGTTACCCGAAAGTTTGGGTTTTTTTTAGATAAGGTTGAATTGGATTAAGTTTCTGATAAAGTCCGAAATTTTTTGAAAAAGGGCTACAAAGTGCACCAAAAATTTCCTTGTCTAAAAATCTGACGAAAACTTAAATTCAAAAGAAATAACTATGTTAAAATTGTTTAGATCAGCCTATATATATCTCTTTGACTGTATAAAACTGAATTGAATTCCAGAATATGTGTGTATACTATTACAACTTTAATACACCTATATATTGCATTTTAACTTTGTATGAAAAGAGATCTTAAAACGACCTCATTTTATACAAATATATAATATAAAAAAAAATATATAGAGAATATTTTTCTTTTTATTTAAATTTCTAAGGTAATTCGGAAAGTAGAAATATGAAACCAAGAATATTCGCTAACATTTTTAACATAATTGAGCGGAAGAAGATACGAAATAAAAAAATATGAATTTAATATGAAAATATTTTTCTTTATGTTATTTTGTATTCATTTATTTATTTACAGTCTCTTAGTTGTAACGAACTGAAAAACATCATTAGAAAGATTAAATAGCTAAATAGAATTTACTACTGGGATGATAATTTGAATAAAAAATGTTTTTGTATGCCTACTTTTGAGATATATAATTAAATACTCTTAACAATTTTTTTTCTTTCTATTGTCTAATTAAAGGGTAATTACATAGCTAAATTCCAAGTTGGGCGGGATGAAATCGTGAAAATTATTTTTTTTTCTCTCGCGCGAAAATATGTTAAAAAATTAGATATCAGCTCCAATTTCAGTTCTTTATATTGATTTTTCCTGATTGGGACATTAAAATGTAAATTTTAAGTACTCAGCCATCTTTTTTTCAAGTGCCGTAAATTTCAGTTTACGGCACTTGTGGTTTACACTCTCGTGGTTAATTATAGAAGTACTTGATAATAAGATTATATGATTAAAGTTTTTACTTTCACTTTTTTATTTCTTTCAAAAGATATTATTGGCATAATTAGTCCAATAAGCTGATCAAAAAATCGATAAAAATAATAAAATTCAATTCCTAATATCATGTTATTTATTCAAAGTATAAAATAAAAATATATCATATTTTTATTATATCTAAAAAAAATGTTTTTCATTGAATTTATTAAAAGTAAAAAGTTTTAAACAAGACATATGGTCGTAAAAAAAAAGGAATACCTATAAGTTTTTTGCAAAGTTCTAAGCACATGTTTTCGTACACAAATCCTTGGCATTATTTTACCCACTGAATTTTTTCTTTTCTAAACTTCTCTAAAAGTTCAAAACATATTACCTTGAATGATGAGGTTTCCTACTTTTCTAAATTTATATCTATGCGTTTATTCAATGGATGTTTGATATTGAATGAAATACAATACTACGTGGATGCACAAGACAATGGAACAAACACTTTGTGAATTTATACATTTATATGAGATTACATTAGTTCTGAATAGAATGTTTATCTACATGGGGTGGTTGTTTACTATTTTGACATTTACTGTCAAATTTACTTAAATGCTGCATTTTATAAGCTTTTTATTTTATATTTTCAGTTCTTGTGGATAAGGAAAATTGTTTATTTGAGGTATCACAAAAGTGTAAATTATCGTGTTCTTGCGTAATTACAAATATTACACAATTAAAATTGTTACTTAAAAATTACTGAACCTTGTCTATATTAATATTTTTTTACCAAGCGGAAAAAATAAAATTCAAGAATAAAACACTTATTTTTTAATAATTAAAATTTAAATCTAAAAAAAAAACGCTAAAAGTTATCCGAACTGTAATTTAAGATTTAGTTATTCGAAATCAAAAAAACTAAAAAACAAGCTCATATATAATTATGTGTACGTCAAATTTGTTGATAACACAAAGTTATCTGAATTGATGTACAGTATATGTTACTTTTTCTTTCTATTGTTTTTTGATACAAACTTAATATCAAATTGATTTTTATTGTTTTTTGTTGTACAAGAAAAAGTTCGAAGAGTAAAATATCTTAATATCTAAAAATATATTTGTAACGAAAAAATAGAAAAACTTTTTATTATTAAATGTTTAGAGAAAAATAATATTTTTTTTTAATTTATACAAAACTTTTTAATGAATTTACATTTTATCTACATCGACTTTTTTCTTTTCCAACAGCTTTCATTATAATATGGAAATTCACTTTTTTATTTTTATTTTATCTATCACTTTTTTTTTATTTTATCAAAACTTTCAAAATATATGGATTTTTTAATTCTTGAATGTTTTATGCTAGTAAAGTCATGGATGCCACAGTTGGTTTTAAGGTACATAAAAGCAAGAAAATTTTTTTTTTATTAATTTATTGATATATCAATAAAATTTTTTATTTTCTTTTATTTATCAATTTTTTTATTAAAAATAATAAATTTTTTTTTATATATATACTCATAAATATTGGATTTTTTCAATAGAAATTTCGCAAAAATAATTTTGTCCTCGGCCCTTTATCAAGATTTTCAAGTTCTATCCTTATAGGTTTATCTTACCCATTTTTAACTGTAGTTCGATTCAGAATTAATTGGGAGTGTAATTTTTTAAGGAGCGGGGTAAAATAGCGCGATGCGCTTGGGGTTGTCAGGAAAGATAACACATCGCTTTATTTATTTTTCACCGGCATGTATCTATTTTTTACTGAAAAAATAAGCAATTTGTCAGTAAAAAAGTATACTAGAAATTAAAACTACATGTCATTAAAAATTAAAGCGGTGTTGAATATTGTATTTTTTTAAGTGGGACAATTTTCCCGATATCCACTTGAGATATAGAAAAAATGGAAAACAATCGCAATAATTGGGATTTGTTTTTATGCAAATAGTATTTTTGAAGTTTTAGACTTGCATAACAATTTTAGAGTATAAATATATTATAATTATATATTAAATTAAATTTTCATGTACACTAACCGTAAAAATTCATGGTCCCGAAACGATTTTTATGTTATATGCAATTATTTATTACTTATTAATCAATTTCGGCCATAAGCTATCAAAATTACTTTTTTAGACATTATTACATGTTTGCAACTCTATTTTCGATTTTACAGAATTTTCAGCCCAAGTTTCGAACCTAAAATCTTATCCGATCGGGGCCAAATTTTTTACAGGTTATTTTTTCTCCAAAAGCAACTTTTTCATTCTTTAGGCATAAGATTTGAGTAAGATTTACACGTGCGATAATCCCTATACTATTTTGAATTTTGTAACCCAAGACGAAATCAACGCTAAAAGTTCATCTTTTGTGAAAAGAGTTAAAAAATACCTTTGGGGTAACAATGAATCTCGAGGTTTATGCATGTAAAAACTTATTACTTTAACATGTAGCATATAAAATGAGCGTCTGAGCAATTTTTTTAAAAAATAACTTAATTCCCAAACCTCCGCACGTAAAGTTAGAATGATTACATGCATAAAAATAGTTTGGTAAGAACATGCAGTTAAAATTACTCTTTGAGATTAAATTTGGCAAATTTGCAATTTTTATTGCAACGTTTTGTAAATTTATGAATGATTTATTGGGTATTCTTAACAGAGTGATTCTAAAACAAGAATCTTTGGAAATGGAACAAACATTAAGTAGGTAAATTACTTAAAATTAAATTGGTTTCCTATGCAAATGTAAAGTAAATTTTCACGTTTGATGTAAGTTTTTACATTTGCTTGTATTTAAATTAGAACATAAAAAAAAGTCAAAAGTTAAATAAATCAAATGAAATTGAAATCACACATCTTCTATAGTACCACGCTAAATAATAAAAAATTATCAGATAGTAAATTTTTAAATTTACAGAATAATTGTTGTTAAAGACTGTTTATTTTTTAACAGTATGGGCTTATTAAAAAAAACTATTCTAAAAATTTGTATTATATTTAAATTTTTATGAAAATATTTACAAGGTAAGATAAAAATGTTTTTTAGGAATTTTTTAATAAAGTACATTTAAAGCTTAATAAATCTCAAAAAATATTTTCAGGATTCTTTTTGTAATTAAAAAAAATTTAACTTAATTTTTTACTTGAAATAAAAAACTCTTTTTTTTTTAATTAACAAAAAAATAACATTTAATTTTATAATTTAAAAAAATCATGTTTCACGCAAAATGTAATAGAAGAAGAAGCAAAACTACTTAATATTCATGAATTCGTAAAAGAAAATAAAAGCTATAATTTATTAGCTTTTCAAAATTCAGGGAAAAGGAAAGAAACTAGAATAAACTAATAATACTTGGCTATAGGCCCTGTAAAGCTCTACACTTGAAAGTATGCAAGAGTTAAAAAGGATTAAATTGTAAATTTATGCTCGGATAGAGATATTTTTATTTTTTTAACTTGAATATAATAGAAAAAGTTTTTCTTGAAAAATTTTTTTATTTACTTAAGGATTATGTAAAATATTTTTCACTTTTTTATCGGTACTTTTTGCGAAAACTACGCCAACTGCTATATGTAGACGTTAGGAAATGGCGTAGTTTTCGTTAGAGAATCTTCGGGGTATACAAAGATAATTAAGTTATTTACGTTCAGTTTACTTCGTGAATAATAAAAAAATTTTTTGTACATTTATAATATAAATTTTTTGTTGTCCTTATGAATACTAATTTAACCTTGAATCTGGCAAATCTATATTATTCTTTTAAATAAAATACTACTTTATTAGATATTTTTATGAATTTGTCCTTAAAAAAATAATTCTACTTTTTATATAAGCATAAAATTCTTTATTTCACCTCAAGGTTACTCATTTAAAATTTTTGTAATTTTTCTTTTCAATGAAATTTAGTGCGCATTTGGTATTGAGATGATTTTTAGGACTTTGATAGGTTTCTAAAGCAGCCTTGATGAGTTTTGATTGTAAAAATTTCAATTAGCAAATTTTGGAAAAACGACTTTTTTCGCATAGAAGTTCTAAAATCAATTAATTTAAAAAGATTACAAAGTCTTCGGAACATGGGCAATTTATTGAAAAAATAAAGGAAATAATTGTTAGCTAAAAAATTAAATATTTTTATTTAATAATAAAGAAAACTTTAAGTATTATATCTTCAGTTTGAGGTTGTTATAGGTGTCAATTGAATAGTATATTTGACACGTGGAATAAAAAACGCCTTATAGATCATAAGTTACTATATCCGAGTTACAACTGAAGAGAGGGCATTTGTATTTTTTTCAAGAGTGTCAAGAAAATACGTCTATAATGTGTGTATTTTTCTAAACACAGACAAGCAAAATATTTCCTTCAATTTATTCGGACCTCCTAAGTGAAATCAATTAAAAATCTATAGATTTTCTGCGACCTACTTGAAATGCTCTAAAATCAAAACTAAAACTTAAAATAATTTTACTCGATGGTTTTGTTAACCAAAATCAATAACCTAATTTAAAAGCAATTTGGTTCATGAAATCAATATACTAATTTAATCTCAGATATCAATAGGTGCTCCTGTTTTTCATTGAAAGGATGTAGATAATTATAGCTCTGCGTTGAAGAGTATTGTTATCAAAAACATAATCCGGCTAGCTTGCGGTTAAACTTTATTCGAAATATTTTTATTTTGAAAGCTAAAATATTTAAATACAAACTTTTTTATTATAAAAATTTATAACTGTATAATCTTTTACGTACCCAAGCTTTGAAATTTTATTGTGCTATAATTTACTTTGTAATAAGCTTTAGTCAAAGTAAATATTATAGCAAGGGAAATTTTAGAAAAATATTATTTTTATAAATATAAAATAAAATTTTTATACATAATATGCATTATGCATAAGTTGAACTAGATGGAAACTTTTTTTAACAGCCTTTTTTCTGCATCAAAATTGACTAATTTTTCTTCAATTCGATTTACGTTTTAAATTATTTTAAAAAATAAGTATTGATTTCACCACAAGCTGGATTATGAAGAAAAAAAAATCTTCTGTGATAAAAGGGTATTTTATTCGTATAAACGATTACACTTTTCTTATGAACGTCAAGGTACCAGCGACTTGTTTCTACTAGTACCCGCGGAAGTCGGATTTTTCAAAAAATTTTGTTTTTTTATTTATAATTTTCATGTATTTTTTAATAAAATAAGCACAAAAAACTCCCAAAAATAATTTATTTTGTCGCACCCGCAAAATGTCGAGATTTGAAAACATTTTTTTTTATTTTTAGTTTTAAAAGCATTTTTTAATAAAACAAGCATAAAAAACTAACAAAAATGGATTATTTAATGGATTATTTCGTGGATACGATAAAATAAATTTTTGGGAATTTTTTGTACTTATTTTGTTGAAAAATGGATGAAAATTAAAATAAAAAAGTAAAAAATTTTTGAAAATGCGCGGGTAAACGGCGGTAAAATATTTTGAAGTTTCGGGTATTAAAAAATGGTTTCTCTTCCAAGAGACTTTCTAACAAGTTAAAAAATATTGTTTTTTACCCTACCAGGATTATAAAAAAAAATTAGCATGGTGAATTTTTTATGATCAAAAAACTGATTTTTGAAAAATCCAAAACTATATTTCGGAGTCTTAAAGGGGCCCTAAAGGTCTAAAATAAATTTTTTCTCGAAAAATTGTGAAATGTTAAGTTTTCTAACCTATGAGCAGAGTATTATCTGTTTATGGGTCAGAGAAATTTAATAAAATCTAAAAAACTCATACAAAAAACGGTCTTTTTGGGTTTTCGTGGGTCTGTGGTAGCCTAGAGATTTAACTTCAATGAGAATCAGTGAGTTTTTTGATCATTTTCCTACTACTTTTTCCTACTACATTGCTTCGGATTTTTTTAATTTTACCAATATTATTGTAAAACCAACAGCAATTACTTTACAACGTATTTAAAATAAAATTTATAATTAACAATCTGTAAATTAATTAATCGAAACAATAAAATAAATAAATATTGGATTAAATATAATAATAAATTTTAAAATTTTAAATAACGAAAAATTGCAATTTAAAAGTTATTTATAAATACAAATAGAGGATGAAAATTATTTATATTATTTTAGTAAATTTAACGCAATTAGTACGTTCACGTGGGTGTTTGTGTGTATTTATAATTACTATTAAATCTACGTATCTAGATAAAAAATCAATTGATCTCTTTGATATATAAAACTGACACGCTAAAAAGTTATTACTAATAATTTTTAGCATGTGTTTTATGATAATAAAATTTTTAATTAAAATTTTTAAGGATGCGTGAAAAAGAGTTTAAAAAAAGAATGACGATGAAAGAAGCATATTGCCGTCAAAGGTGAGCTTTTTTCATATACAAGAGACAAAAACATAAAGTTATTCTGAGCTTTTTCATATACAGAGTAAAATAATAACAACATATTCAGCAAGATTTTATTAAAATTTACTTTTGATACTACGTCATTATTTTCGTATAATATTGTATAATATGCGTTCTTCTTTTCTCTTATATACTACACCTAGATAAAGCTTGCAATGTCAGTCAATGTAAGGTTCTGTATAATAATGAAAATTTCTTTCTTAAACCAGTGAGAACTTGTGAAAATATTAAATGAGTTTAAATATTAACTTGAATTTTAGACAGATACAGATTTAATGCATCTTGGAAAATTTTATCTTAATATTTTTAAAATTTTTTATTTTTTTTCATCATCAAAACTTTTAGAAATATGTTTCATTAATTTTAGAATTTTTTTTTTCAAATAAAATTTATAAAAGTACCCCAATAAAAATAATCCATATGTTTATCAGGCGTTGTAACGTGTGTTACATTGTATAACAGTGTAATACAGTGTTAAAGAGTATGTAAAATTATATATATGTGTTTTAGGTATTAAAACATGTGTAACGCATATTTTCACACGAAAACGCCAAACATACTGTTATCAGTGCAAAATTGGCTAAAACTCCTTTTTTCTTAAAGTAGGGATAAATCAAAAAAACGTACAAAAGATTAACTTATTAATTATTACTATGGAATAAAGTCTTATTAATTAAAAAAAATTATCTCAATGATAATTGAAATCCACTATTTGAGCCCGTTATTTTGATTATTAAAAATCTGACCTAAAATCGTTATAACTAGTCCGAAAAACTTATTAGACAACGTAAATATGCTTAAAACAGCATAAACCGCCGGTTTTGAGGTTAGAAATACGCCATTTCGAGTCCGCGATTTTGGTTTTTATAAATCTGTCTTCAAAATCGTGATCAGCAACCCCGAAAACCTTATTGGGGTACCAAAAATATGGTTAATTAGCAATTTTTTTCAAGCTATTACCAATCTCGCTAATTTTTCGCTGATTTTTTATTATATAGCGTCCATTACTCAAAACTAGCCATCCGAAAATGGATGAAATCTTCAAAATCGGTTTCAGCGACCAAAAATACATAGGTTTCACTGAGGTGCATCCATTCAAGTGCTGATAACATTTTTGGATGCATTTAATATTGCTGACTAATTTTTGTTCAGTAAATATCTATTTAAACATATTTATTTAAAGAATTTGAGAGTATTTCATTTATTTTTTTGTTTATGAAATCTCTTTAAAAAAAAAAAAATTATATTCTAATTTTAATTAATTTAATATTAATTTAATATAAATTTAATATTAACTAAAATATATTAATACTTATATAATTAAAAAAAATATTTTTAGTAAAATAATTTATGCAAATTTTAATTTAAAATTAATATTTGCATCGAAAGTGCAAACAAACATTATAAAGATTAGTCTTCGAATCCAACAATAATTAGAATCTAATTTGATGTTTGTTGGGCATTTTATTTAGGGGTATTTTTTGTCATCATTAATTTATTCTCCAAACGTTTTAATTTGCACTGTAGCTGATATTTTTTATCTTGTAATGTTTCCATATCATCATTATTTCCGATTATGTTATCATAATCTGATTATGGATTTGTGCTTCTATGCCTATTCAATAATCTATTTTCTAGAATTTTAATTCCTTTCTTAGCATTTTCAACTATTGTCCTATACTCGTTATAATTAATCAAAAAAGCCTTATACAGTGGTACGATGCAAAAACCAATTTTTAAAAAATTTTTTTTATACTTCAAGACATTTGCAATCATTTGGGCAAGAAATAAAGATTCGCTAGCAACAAGTGAAATTCCGTTTGCGGTAGACGTATCTTTTTTTCAGTGTAGACGAGGAGTTTTTATCTTGCTGAATAGAAATATGGGTAAAAAAAATTCATAGCATTTAATCAAAGTCCTAAAAAAATCCATAAAATAGCGTAATTTAAACTGACAATATGGGAGACCGCTTGCGGTATCTTTAGGAAACCAAATTATAATCTATGATAATTCATAAACTTTATAGATTCAAATGTTTTCCTTATCAGGTTGATACTTTTCCCAAAACGCTGATTATATTATTGGTAATAAAGTTTTCTGAAAGTTTTCCTTCATAGAATATTATCTGCATTTAAAAATTTTAATTTAAAGTTATATTCAATTAAATTGCAATAAAATATCGAAGCCAATAAAGTTGATTTTAGTTAAATTTTAATTTAAACTTTTCTTAAATTCAATTGTAATAAAATATTGAAACCAATTAAGTTCAATCATAATTAAAATAACAGACCAAAATTACAATATAGGTACACCAAAGTAAAAAAAAATTTCATTTTTTCATAATAAAAATCAATCGTTTTATAAAACAAAGAAACACCCAAAACAAAAGATTCTTTTAATTTCATAAAATATAAAAGATTTTTTTTTTTAAATTAAAAAAGCAGGATAAAATTATTTTTTGTTATCTAAATTATTATATATATTTTATACCTTTTTACACAAACACAAATTCACATTTTTTTATATGTTTATAAAAGATATTATAGGATAAAAAGCTTTGTTACATACAAAATAATATGAACGTGTTGAGCTTTCAAAGTACAAAAAATTTTTTTTATACTTTAGGGCTAGGTAAAAAAAAATAAAAATAAGGAAGAAAAAAAATGTTAAAAGTCAAGGTTGATATACATAAAAAATAAAATTTAAATTATATGTACATTTCTGTAATAAAAGTTAATGAAATATTTAAAATAGATGGAGATATATATTTTTTTTATATGTAATAAAAAAAAGGAATGGATATATGCAAATTTTTCAGTTTTTTTTTGCTTATCTGTATTATTAGTTTCTTTTTCCATCTGGAATTATTTTTTGTACAAGGTTTTTCTTCTATTTTTTTACATTAGTTTAATTGCTTATGAGAATTAAAAAAGTTGAATATTTTTGCATGAATTAAATTTATAAAAAAATTGTTCTTTTGGTTTAGTAATTGTAAGTTTGGAGGTTAAATTTTTTATATTAAAATGAAGAAAAAAAAATCTTTCTTTTAATAACTAAAATTGAGAGGAAATACCTGTATAATATTGTTATTTAATAAAATAGTCACGCGATTTCAGAAAATTAAAACACATTATTTAAAAATTGAGGTTATGTATAAACCGCGTCATCGTTTATATATGAGAAAACCCGTGTCCAAAGTGATTAAAAATTTTCATCGATGAAAAGTCTCTTTAACACACAAAAGAGAAATTTCGCTTGAAAGGAGGCCAAAGGGTTAAATGGAGCTGTAGAAAATTAGAGCGAAAGTAAAATACAATTCATGTATGCACGTAATTATCGCATACACTCTCATATATAATAAACTTTATTAAATTTTATATAATGACTTGAAAAATATTTATTTTTTTAAAAAAAATTTTATATTTAATTAGATTTATATGGTTTAAATCGCTTTTTTTTATTATAGATAATGTCTCAATTCACTGTTTAATTATAATTATAGGTATAATGGAAGGGCTAATTACTCAATGTGTAATTATAGTACACTTTGTAATTAAATTACACTCTTAATTAAATTAAGAAATTAGGTACTACGTCCAAAAAGAAAAAAAAATATTTTTTTATTTTGTTTATGCAAAAAGTATTAAGAAAAAAATTTTCAAAAAATTGAGTGTAAGATTCGAGGTATAGAATAAAAACTATATTTTCAGATATTAATACTTTTATAGAAATAAATTAGGTACTACGTTCAAAAAAAAAAAAAAAATACATTGCTATTATTATTTTTTTTTTATGTAAAAATTTTCAAAAAATTATGTTTCAGATCTAAAAAATTTACTATAAAGAATATTTCTAAAACTAGTACTCTCACAGAAAAAAATAAGGTACTACTTTCAAAAAGGTAAAAAAATTTTGCTGTTTTAACTAAATTTTGAATAAATAATTTTTCGCTGAAATTTTTTAACCAGGGTTGTGTGTTTAGCCGAAAATTCAAGTTGGATATTCGAAATTTCGACCTTTTTTGTCAGGTCAGATTTTGTACAAAGCTTGAAATTTCTTAAAAAAGGTCTGCAGTTAGAGTTTTGAATTGAAAGCTTCCTTGGCTGCACAAAACTTGACCCAAATCGAAGCAAAAATCCGAAATTTCGAGTACCCAATTTCGTACCAATTGGGTAACCGCACACTCCTAATTTAAACGTTACCTGAATATATGATCTATAAATAACTGGCACAGAAAAAGCTGTTTAAATAAAAAAAATAATGTTTCTAGATCAAAAATTACAATGATTATAGTGGCATGCTGCTTGTATAGTTCATAAGCCGTTTTCAAACATTTAGAAGTAGGCAGGGGGTCTTTAAAAGGAGCAATGATCAATCCAGGAGGTTAATGCGTGTAATGAATAAGTAAATATAAAAAATTTATTTCTGAAGTAAAAAATTCTATTTATTGATTAAATAGTTTTATACGAGTTAAAAATGAAGTATAAAAATAACTAGGGTAAAATAATGAAATTTCGGACAATCATTTCATTAGAGTTCATAATCCTTTCTGTGAGATTATTAGACAAGGCATTAAAACCCCTTATAGATTTGAAAGAATAAAACTTCTGATCAATCGCTTGATTCTTTTTTGGAATACGTAAAATATTTTTTCTTAAGCTGTTAATTTCATTATTATTTTTAAGTTTTAATGAATCTATTAATCTATCTATTAATCTATCTATTAATCTATTAATTTCTTTCTTGATAGCAAAACAATAAAATGTCTGTGTGAAGTTCATGATATCAGCTGTACCGAGAATGCCATAAAAGAGTGAAATGATGCATAACACAAAACTTTTAATTGTTTTTCATTTAGAATATACTTCAATTTGTGAAATAGGAAGATAACAAACCTAGTTTTTTTTTAACAGATCGGTGATATATCTGTCCCATCGCATGTGCTGATCAATATATATTCCAAGATATTTTGTATAATCAACTCTATTTAACGTTGTGTTAACATTATTATCATTATCTCTAACCATTATTGAAATATTACTTGGAATCATATCGCAGCTTAGGTCAAAGGTTATAAAGCATGATTTGTCAAAATTAATGCATAGCAAGTTTTCATGGAACCAATCACAGACACTTTTCAATATCTTATTTGCAAGTTTTTGTATTATTTATTTATTACTGTATGAAGTAACTACATGTGAAGTTTTATGCAAGTATCTACATATAGTTATTTTAAAAAGTTTGGTTAAAATATTGGTTACATTTTTACATTCATAATAATGGTTAAACAAAATTAATACATTCTGTGGGTAAATACATTGATAATTTTGTGTTTTCATTCCCATTTTATAAAATTATACTTAGTGACGACTTTTTCTATTGACTAACATTAAATCATTTAAGCTTAACGACGCTCACGATAAACAGCCTTAATTTTCTTAAATTCCCCAGATAATTTTTCATTATTTTATATAATTAGTTAGCAAAATTGGCGATGCAAGCAAGAATAACACAATAAGCCTTAATCATAACTTATAAGGTAATATCAAAATAAAATTTTGCTTAAAAACATTAAAAAATTTATCAATAATACTAAATTTCTCATAAAAATTTTGAAATTAATTTAACGATATTATAAAATTTTTATTACTCTTTTAATCACATAAAAAATCTTTTAATTATTTCTTGGAGAAACTTTATTTTTATTCCAAAAAAAAAAAACAAGTTTATTACTATAACTTTTTAATTAAACTGTGATAAATTTATTATTACATAAAAATTTGTAAGATAATTAATATTTCCAGGATTATTAAATCACGTTACATAATCCTTTTCTTATCAATTTTATTATTTTCAATCTGTTTTATAACAGAAAAATATTTTTCAATTTAAATGTAAATAAAATGCATTTAATATGAAAAAAATTCTTATAAAGAACGATATTGTGATATGAAAATTGAAATAGAGTAATAACGAATAAGTGAGTACTTTGGATTAAAAGACGTCGTTTATCATAGAAAATGAAACAGGAAGATTTTATAAAGACGTAGATAAAGAAGTTTTATTATAAAAGAAATTTTATATTGCTTTTTTTAGTTTGAATATAAATTTTTTAATTTTAAGGGCAAAATTCAATTTTAAAAAAGTCATTTCGAAAGTAATATACAATAAATTTTCGGAGTCATGAATATTGAAATTTTCTTTTTTATTTAAATTTAAGCGTTTTCCAATAGCAAAACCGTTTCCAGGATATTTAGAAACGATTTTATTTTAAAAATAAAAATGCCTAAATTTAGAATAAAGTTGAAGCAAAATAGATTTTTACTTCTAAATTTGAAAATCTTTTGTTTTTTCTAGAAAATTTAAAAACGTTGGTTGAATTATGAAATTTATGAAAATATTAGTCTCAATTTCGTATACACAAAATATTAAAATTTTTAAAATTAGGTTCTTACTCATTTTTATTATTACCTAACATGACAGGTAGTTTTCAATAGAATGAGAATAAAAAATAATCCTCGAGTAATCTTTTTGGATAATACAAAAATACATAAAAAGTATACATTTGTCAAACGTCAGAAAAATATGACAAAGTCATTTTCTTATATAAAAGATATAAAAAAGAAAATCACGTGGACGAAAGAAAAATAAAAAATTTACAAATAATAGGTAATTTAAGTATCTTCTTACAATAGAAAAACGTGACCAAAACAATTGATGATTATGTAAAAAAACTAAATTCTATACTTTTAAAAATTAATTTTTACTTTTGTTCAATTTAGAAATAATACAAGAAAATTTAATAAGAAATTTTCAATTGAACAAGTAACAATCACTATTGAAATTAATACTTTCAATCATTTTTTTTTGTGGACTTAATATTATTTTCTTTAAGAAATTCGAATTGACGTCAGTAATAATGTTTTTATTGAGTATTATAAGGGGGAAGTAGATATTCTGCTAATAATTATGAATAAATTACAATGATTTATTTTATTGTTAAAAACCTTTTTTATCAATTATAATATTTTTTACTATCATTTTTTATTCATGTCACGTTTTTATATTATAAATATTCTTATATCATTTTTTTTTATTAAGAATTTATTACTTTTTTATTAGCTCTTGTTTTTTAAATCACAAGGGGAGTCCAGAACTATTTGAGGAACTATTGGTTGTCTGCGAATAGGGTAGTTTAATTTTATAACTCTGTTATCTTATTGAAATTTATTAATTATTTTAAGCTTCGAGCAATATTCAATAATATTATAAAATTTAGGTTGAGATTAAATTTTTTTTATGAGCAAAAAATAATTTTTTCGTTTTTAGGTATATATTTTGTGAAAACGATTTAAGTTAATTATTTCAAACAGTTACATTGAAAAGTTTATTGAGTTATGGTAAAAACTTTTGGCGTTAATCTTATTACTGACAGTTATTGCGGTATTTTCAGATTACATTAAATTTTAGTATAATGAAATATTTTTTAATTATATATTCTGATTTTAATATTATTTTATAATACCCTTCCCCGTATAACATTAGGGCTTTGTACCAGGGGCGTAAGATTTTTTTTCTTTAAGATAATTGACAATAACTCAAAATCTCGCACAGGAATCCCTGCTAGGCAGGTAAATCTTACCACTGGTTTAGATAGGTTGCAGCCACCGTACCAGTGACCGGTGCTGGTCATGCGGATTTTGGGAACGGCCAATCATACTTAATAATTTCTAACTTTAAGACCAAAGGCACATCAGGCCAAATATTTTTGTCGTTATATTAAATTTTTAAAATCTAACAACGTAATAAAGTAATTTTAAAACCATAAGAAGATTTCAGAAATTGTAATAAAATTAATAGAGAAAAGGTTTTTTTTTAAGAGCCAGATTGGGAAATGTATTAAAAAGATAATAGTAATTTTAAAGTATAATTTAAAACCATAATTTAGGGACTTAGAATAATTTCGTTATAAATGGGTATAAAGAATTTTAAGAAGGATTTTAAGATTTCAAGATACAAAATATAAATTTTCATTATACACTGTAAAAAAGATCTACTTTTTTTACTTTCGGGCGATCTTTTTTTCGCTTTTAATGAAAAACTATGTGTTTTCACGGAAAAAAATGTAGAGAAAATTTTACTTTCAATGCTGTGCATATACAACTGCATTGTAAGCCAAATCCATTTTTTTCCCTTGTTGAACAATAGATATTGAACATGTTCTATAGTTGTGAGCTCAAATTATAATTTCTTTTAATTAGCAATATTTTTATTTGCATACTAAAACTAATCAACACGTAGATAAACTCTTGGGCGTTAAACGTTGAATTTAATAAAATTTGAATTAATGAATAAATAATAATAATAGGTATATCTTGCATTTAAAAAAAATTTTTATGATATTTCACTGATGTAAAGTTTATAAAAAAACTATGAAATTTATTGTGTGGCTGACATTTATGAGTTTTTTTACCCGTGTAAAGAAAAAATACAAGAATAAACATGCCTTTAAAATAATCCGTTTATTAAAATTATACAGATCATAAAACCGATGAAAAAAGCTTAGTTTTCAAAAATGAAAGCAATCTAATTGATCGTTGTTAAGATACCGTGCCTATAAGGAGTCGAGTTTTGCATCCTATAAGGTAGAGCTTCGCATAATGGCTTATTATGTTCACAAACGGCCTTTAAACGCTTTCAAAACTTGTTTATGCTTTGTATTGTAAACGCAACTATAAAGTTTCAGTATCAAAAGCTAATCACAAAGTAAATACTTTAAATTAATATAATTTATTTTGTTAAATAAGGCATTCCTCACAAATTAAAGAGTAAATAGTTCGTAAATTGAATATTTGCTTCAATAAAATGATTTATAAGCTAATTAAAATTGAAAAAAAAGAATTTTTCATTATAAGCTGCAAAAAAGATCTCATTTCTTACTTTCGGACGCTCTTTTTTTCGCTTTTAATGAAAAACTATGTGTTTAGCTCGGGAAAAAATGTAGGAAATTTTACTTTCAATCCTGTCTGCACTCGTTTGCTAAGCCAAATCCTATTTTTCTTTCCTTGTTGAACAAATAGATAGTTATTACCTAGAGCTGCGTTTTTTATAATCAGTTTTCGTTATTATAAAAAGGATTACTTTAAATTTTAATAATGAAAAAAAAATATTTTTCTTCTATTAAAATTCATATAAAAAACGTAATTTGCATAATGCGCAGTTAAAAAGAAATTTTTTGCAAAAATAACATATTTTTTTTATAACCAAATTGTATCGTATGTATTGAAAATAAATGTTTAATATAATTTTTTTTTATTTTTCATTATAATTTATTATAGTTGGACAAAGTAAATATTATTATTTTATATTAAAAAGCAATCATAATATTTAATCACCTTGTAAAGTGACATCAATTGATCAATTTATATGGATGAAGGTTTCGAACTTGAATTCATGTCTCGCATAAAATTTCACGTCAAATATTTTATTATTTTATACAAGCAAATTATTTTTAGACTTTTTTTTCTTGTATAAATTAATAGTAAAAAAAAATTATCTTAAATTATTTTCATGAAAAACAAAGTTTTCAAAAGGAATCAAGAATTAACAAGCTGGTTAATTTTGATAGATAAATTAGATTTTTTACACAATTTTATATGAGGGATTCCATCCAATTGGGCCAAAATTGAACTGAATGGTTACAGAAATTGGCCCAAACTTTTTTTCCGAAATTAGTACAACTAAAAATAAGTACCCTCAACCAATTTTGGTTTACCAGGTCAAATCCTTTATTTTTGGCTGCCATTTTTGTGTTTTTGGCCTACTTTGGTAAATTGACTCAAAATATCCTTACTTTTTCTGTTAAATGCTTATTTTGCGGTTAAACATATTATTTATTCAGGTACTTATATTGCAGAATTCGATCCCGAGATTCAAAATTCGATTTTAGAATTTCATTAAGAAAATTAGAATTTTCATGAAAAATGTACTAATTTTTTTGCAAATAAATTATTTTTTTTTTGTACATTTACAATAGTCACTTTTAATAAAGTGTAAACATGGATCCAAATTGGAAAGCTTTACGTCCGGAATAAGTCTAAAACATAAGATTAAACACTTTAAAAATACATCAAATTCGTTTGTCTAATTTTTTAATTATTTTTTTATTCAATTAATTAGGGTTTTTTGAAAAAATAAATTTAAACAAGACAAATCATTAAAAGTTTTAGAGATACGTTTGTTTATATTTTCTTATAATTTAAAGTGCTTTGTAAAAGTTTGAGAAGCATTTTTCTGTATCTATTACAATTTAAAATAATGTAACAATATAAAATTTTTTAATAAGCAAAGTTCAAAAATTGTAGGATCATGGCTAATATACCCGTGATACTCTTTCTTCTTTCAAAATTGCTGTTTTCTAATATTTTTTTTGAATAATTGCTTAATTAAAAATATAATACGCTTATTTTAGTTTAAAAAAAAATGGTATGTAAATATAAAAGTTAAATTTTATAACTTAAAAGTGACAAAAGTTAAATTAAAAAAAAAATTTTTTAACTTTATTATTTTAACTACGGTTTCTAAAGCTGCTTTCAAAGTACTTAAACTTTAAAAACTTTTATTATATTATTTTCTTTTCTTTTGTTTTTGTATTAGTGGTAATATTGAAATAAAAAGATTTTAAATTCAATAAGAAACAACAAGATAGTTAAAAGTTAAATTATAAACTTTATTGACAAAAATATTTTTTTTTTTTTAAAGAATAATATTTGCATAATACTTGAATTTTATTTATTGAAGTAAAAGAAATGCAAAGATAAAGGAAATAGATGGAAAATATTTTAAAGCTTTGTGAATGATTTGAGTTTACAATCAATTACTTGGGCTGAAAATATTGTAAAGATTTGAATTCTACTGATTCAAATATTAGTCCTTAAAGTCTGCTACTTTTTTTATAAAACTAAATCATTCTGCCCTTCATTTAAGAATTTTTATTTAATTAATTTTTTGATGCAACCTTGCACTACTCATGTTTTTATACAAATGTTAAAAAGTTTCAATTCAACAGAGCAAGTTTCGTTCTGTATGAAAAGAAAAAATATAAACAAAATAAAAAATTTTTTTAACATGGCTAGAAAAAAAGTTTATTTTAATTCTGGTTTTATTTGCTCATTAAATTCGAAACTCGAAAGAAAAAATCTGTCGATGTCTGACCATCTATTGACTTTGACTACTTTTGCAAACTTGTTTTTGTAATTCATTTATGCATTCGATGCAAAGTTCATACATATTTACCATGTTATATATTTTAGTTGAATATTTTATAAATAAAAAGTAAATTTTTTTCGTAAAAAAATAAAATTTTAATTGAAATAAAATTTATATTAATTTTAAAATACTTGGAATTTTAATTAATTGAATAATATATTATAATTAAATAATCAAATTGGAAATATGTAAATACGATTGTTATTGTTATATTGACATCAATAAGCAACGTCATTAATATTGATGATTTTAAATTCTATTACAGAGTAATATTTATTCATAATCCATTGCGTTGGATATTATATCAAATTTGCATATCTAAATAAATTCAAGCTTATACTGTAAAAAATTAATACCGATAATGTATTCAATGTTATAATATTTGCTTTGTTTATTTTCTGCATATGGACAGAAATCTTAACTATTTGGATTATTTTGCAAATTTTTTCAAAACCTAAACTGGATTCCATATCGATATTGAAAATTTTACTTATTTCGGTCACTCAACACTAAAATTGTACCTAGCTTTTAAAAAATTTTCACGTACTTTTTGCTTACTCTTTATGGTTTTTTAGTGATATTTTTATTATTACTTGCAAAAAAATACTAATAGGACCGAATGTGATTACTGAATACAAAAAAAAATAATAAAAGATACTTTAATATATGATATGAAGCTAGATTTTGAGAAGAATAAATTCTTCGCCGGGCTTTTGTTTAAATAACATCTTTTTCACAGAACATTGTATTGTATTGTATTGTATTGTATTGTTCTTTATTTGCTCGGTTACAAAATATGATGCATATAATATATAACATGATAGTATAACATAACATAACACATATAACACTCTATTAAATTTTTATAAATAAATACACAATCAAAAAATAGCATGGTAGCAACGAATTGTAGCAGGCATAACATTAATTATTTATTAATTTCTGCCAATTGATTTTGGTACGATAATTTTTATCACAGTCAATATTGCAGTAATATGATTCCATAAAAATCAAGTCTTGTTTAATTAAACAAACTAATTAATTTAAATTGAGGCATCACAGTTTTGAATTGTATTACGAAATAAAATGTTTTGCTAAATAACAAAAAGTAACTTACCACAATTTTTTGTAAAAAATTTTTAAGTAATTGATTTTACATTTATTTCAATTATTACATTAATTTATTCGTTGAGCCTAAAGCAAGTCCAAAAAAACGGTTAAAATCAAATTAAAAAAATTTTTTATCCTCTTTTGCGAAATAATTTTAAAAATTCTGGTTTTTAGTCATATATAAATGTATAGAATAATTTTCCATTATTAACGGTGATTTATCAATTTTTTCCTAAACGGTAAAAAAATTTAAATAATAACAAAAAATATAAAGAGAAAAAATGCAGATGAAGTGTTCTGCTTTGTTCTGTGTAGTACAAAGGTGTATAAAAATTAAATTAAAAGCTTTTTTTTACTACTTTTTCTGCTGCAGACATGGTATCTTAATTATAAAACTTAATAAGACAAACCACTTTATTTTATTTTATTTAAATTAAGATAATTTTTTTTTCTCTAGGCGAAAAAATACGCTAGATGCACATTTTTTCAAATTATTTATTATTTTCAAATGTTGTTTGCATTTCATAAAATAATTACTTTATGGATTTTTCAGGTCACAGATCACAAATCATAACTGAATGTAGGCTAATATGCGATTTTCAGGTGATTGGAAAACGTGTTAAAGTTTGTAAATTAGTAAGTAATATATTTTTATCGTAGGCCGTAAAGGTAAAGAATACACCGAATCGCACTTAAATTGTGATTTGGGACATTTTTTTACGACTGAGGGAAAAACAGTTTTTCTTCTTCAGTGGCGAGAAACCACGTATACTCGAATCACACTGCGGCCGAGAAATTCGTGCTTTCTGGCCGCTGACAAGAAAAAAATATTTTGGATGTTTTTAAAGTTGATAATCCATGTTGATATTTGACTTGCTTTAAGTTTCTTTGATAAGTGAATACGAATTTCGGAGTTACGTACGTATTGAAAAACTTATAGCAAACCGAATTTTATTATATAGTTCGTAAATATTATGAAAAGACTCTTGTTCTTATAAAATTAAATGCTTTTTAGACATATAAATCCAAAGCTACTATTCTCAGCGGAAAAAAAATTATGTATTGATAAAAAATCGTTTCCTGATACCGGATGCGATTAAAATTAAATGAAAAATTTTTAACTGAAAAGTTACTACATATAACAACCCCAACCGCAAGTATTATATAAATTACTGTCATAGAGGTAAAGTAATAAAATATGCAAAAATTCATTAAATAAAGTACATTAAAATCTTATTTTAAATTTAGTAGTTTCAAATGTAGAAAATTATTTGATATTGCATACTCAAAATATATTCTCTCAAAAAATAATTTTACAAAAACTAGCTACTAAGAAAAAAAATTTTATTTTATTTATTGCTTTAAAAAGCTTCTAACAAAAACAATTTTTAGAAATAACCAAGTTCTAATCATATAATGGTTTGCTACACATAATCAGATAATTAAAAATACTGATATTTCTGTGTTGAAAAATATTTATAAAATTTTCATTTTATCAAATAAACAAAGTTTAAAATTAAATTTTAATAAATTCATTAAATATGTTTAATTGAGAGATTCTATAGACTAAAAACTAATACTAATAAATTCACTTGTCAACTTTACATATATGAATTAAACGAATTAACTTTTTTGGTTTGTGTGGGTGTATGCGAATTAAATTCAAGTATATTATATTTAGTATGTCCTTTTACACTTTATAAATAGAATGAATTAACTATTGATGAACTTTTCACGCACATGTTAACTTTATCAAATCTGCGTATATTTTATTTTAAAAATATTTTTATAATTAGTTTCTTTAATTTTATTTATTTTTTTTTTCCTTTTTTTTTACCACTTAATTAAGAAACGTTGGAAATTTTTTTTTATTAAAGTAGTTTTAAAAAGCTTTATGAAAGAAAAACTTTAATTATCATTTGTTTATAACGAAAAAGCCACTGTCAAGATTATTATCAACTATAATATTTTAAACCTTTTTAATATTAACATAAAATAGGTATTAAAAATATTATTTTGACCTACATTACTTTGTTTAACGTTTTAAATACAATTTTTTACTCACTCAGTAAAGTATTATTTAATAATCCTGTGTGGTAGTGTGATCGTTATTTTGCAGATTGAAAGCACAGATTTTAATAATCCATCAAAATTTTAGGTAATTAATTAAAATCTATTTTATTGAGCATCAAAAATTTCTGCAATTGGAAAATGAATCAATGTAGTGACTTGCAAATAATAAATTGAGAGTAGGCTATTACAGTATCTACTAAAAAAAATTATATATCGCTGGATAAGAATAAAATAAACGATGACAGTACAATTAATGCGTTTTGCATCCAAAAATGCGCTATAAATACAAAAGATCACCAATAATGAGCTAATTTTTGTGTATTGTGTTTTTAAACCAAAAATTTTATAAACCTAGGTTTTGAATCCGAGTAATCGAGTAATAAAAATTTTCCTAAAACTAGTACTTTTGTGGAAAAAATAAGGTATTCCATCCAACTAGAATACAAAAGAAATAGGTTTATTAGAGATTTTTTGGTGAACAAAATTTTTAAAGTTCAAAAAGCACTTACAGAACGAATGGAAATATCATACCGATTACATTCACACAAAAACACGTATATTTTTACAGAAACAGTATATTTTTCTATCACTTACGATACGACACTTATTATCTTTTTCTCAATTTTTCTGTATTTTAATGTTTTTCAAGGTCCAAATACCTAAATTTTTCAATGGTGTTGCTATCAATGTAAAAATAATTTCTAAATGTTATGCTTATAGGAATTTTTATTTATGCAGACTTTTTTGACATTTTGAGACTAATATTTAAATAGCCCTTGATTGAAGCCACAAAATTTTCTCATACTTTGGGTACTTTATTTTTTTTATCAAAACACGTTACTGAACCAGACCCATTAAGTAAAATATTGCATACACTTTGAGAAAACGAACCGGACAGTTTTGACATTTTTATTCTGTATGAGCATTATATAATAATGCAAATAACCAAAAAAGTGAATAGAGTCTTATATTGTCTTAAATCCATCAGACCTTTTACCTCAAAACTACTACGTAAAAAACTAGTGGGATTAGTTGTGGTTCCTCACTTAGATTATTGTAACTTGATTCAATCTAACATCTCTAACGAACTAATCACTCAGCTGCAAAGGCTTTCTAATGCTTGTATTCGATACATATTTGGATTAAGCAGACATGAGCATATTACCCCTGACAGGAGAAAACTGGACTGAATTACTAATTCAGCACGTACTGACTACTTTGCATCCTTAGTAATGTATAGACTGGTAAGAATGAAAGAATCCCCGTTCTTCTTACCTCTATTTAAACTTTGTAAGTCAGATAAACCCACCCGAGGCCCACGAATAGACCTGGACCCCATAACTGTTACCATAGACTGGGGACTCATTCCAAGTCAAATTTACAAATTTTTGAAATAGAATTCCCTCTGTCTACGAGACTTGCCTATCTTACTTGCGCTTGAAAAAAGCAATAAAGCAATATATCTATAAATTAGATACTATATAGCTGATTGGCAGCAGATTGTATATACTTTTCTTTCCTTTGGACTTCATTATTGACGCATATTTATCTATTGACGTACTAATCTATATATTATCTTATAAACTAAAATTTTATATTTTCTTTTTTTATTATCACATCTATATATAAAATATTTACTTATTTATTGTAACAAATTGAAAGAGTGTACTTATTTTAATTTTGCGTGATATTTTCAGTCGGCTATATTTTATTTTCTGATTTTCTCTAAAATTTCATGATCTGAAATCCAAGAGTTTCCGTTTTTTCAAGGTTTTCAATTTTAAGCATTTATGAAGATTTTTTAATTTTTGAAAGCTCCAAGAAAACGTTGGTCGCAAGGGGAGGTGGAATAGGGGGAGTTTTTTTAACGTATAAAATAAAAAAACGCGAAAAAAAGGCTCTTTTTATTTGGATTTCGCGCTAATTTTCAGTCAGTAATTTTGAATTTTTCAGTTTTCCGGGCTAATTTATGATCAGGAAGCCACACTTTGTTAATATTAACTTTGTTATTATTAAATGATAAACATAAACGATTAAAATTGATTATAACGGAACAAAAATTTAAAAACGCGAAAACATAGCCAAAATAGCCAAAAAATAATGTTTCAGGGCTAATTTCGTGTGTCTGGGTCATAAAATTTTTAATCTTCATAGCTTAAACTAACTTTCTAGACAATAAAATCTGATGTAGAAAAAATTTCTTGATTTTTACATTTTTTTTTATTCTTTCCATCTGACTATAAAATATACACATATATACACAAAAAAAACCTGGCTTAAAAAATTATAACTTTTTTCGGTTAAATTTTGCGAAAAATTAAAAATTTTTTATGTTTACCTTATTTAGCAAAATTTTTAAGAAACCATATTCGAATCCAGAGTAAATTTTTTTTTTTTTAACTAATCAAAAATAACATAGTTATGTATTGTCAAGTATGACCATACATGGGAGTATAAAGACACACAGAGACATAATCGATGTATGGTCATGTATGGAGATATCAATATATATGACCATACATGAGGATACAAGGTCGTTTTTTCCTGGGGCATATGCAAATATAGATTTTTCAAGAAACCAATTTTTTAGGTTACGGAGATCTCAAAACTTATTTATGTAAAAATTAATTAAAAACGCTGCCAAGTGATTGGCACTATGGTTCCTCATTAACAATAGCAAAATATTTATAATAAACTATTTTATCTAATAAAAATTATGATTTGAGATATCAGTATTTCATAAAAAAAAAGTTAAATACCGTATTTTATAAGAAAAAAAATGTTGCTGTGATTTAATGTTTTTTATTTAACAAATTTTTAGAAAAAAATTTTCAATAAACTAGGTATTACACTTAAAAAAAAAACAATATTACAGATTTTTTAATTTTTATGTTTTATTAATATTGAGAAAAAAATTTTGAAAAAATTCGGTATCAGATCCAAAAAATTACTATGAATAAGCTTTCTAAAACTAGTACTCTCATAGAAATTAATTACGTACTACGTCCGAACAAAAAAAAAATTTGGTATTCTTTGTATTTTTTTGTGAAAAAAATTTTGGGAAAAAAATTTTCAAAAAATTAGTTATCAGATTCGAGATATTGAGTAAAAATCGTACTTTCAAATATAAGTACTTTCATGGAAATAAATTAGGTATTACATCCAAATTAAAAAAAAAAAAAAAATAGTTTGAGATTTTTTGATGAAAAAATTTTGGAAAAAAAAATTAGGTCTTAATTCCATAATGGTTGTGAAATATCACCGGTTACAATATTTTCAGATATTCGTATACTTTCATAGAAAAAAATTAAGTATTACGTCCTAAAAAAAAAAAAATTTTGGCATTTTTTGTATTTTTTGGCAACAAAAATTTTGAGAAAAAAATTTTAAAAAAATTAAGTATCAGATCCAAAAAAATGCTATAAACGATATTTCTAAAACTAGTACTTCCACAGAAATAAATTAAGTACTGCGTCCGTAAAGAAAAAAAAATTACATCCAAATTAAAAAAAAAAAAAAGTAGTTTGAGATTTTTTGATGAAAAAATTTTTGAAAAAAAAATTAGGTCTTAATTCCATAATGGTTGTGAAATTTCACCGGTTACATACTTACACACACACACATACATACTTTTTTTAAAAACCGGTTTTTTAGCTTCCTGAGGTCCCAAAACGTGCTTATATGCCAAAAAATCAAAAATCAAAATTCCTCTATGAGGAACCAAAAAATTTTAATTTTAAATATTACCAAAAAAAATCTGTTTGCAAAGATCGGATTTTTTAAAATGTAATATTATTAGAAGGTTAACAGTTGTAAAGCAAAATGAAATTAATACTTGATAATTTAACTTATACGTAATATTTTTGCTATGCTTGCCTATAGGTAGAGCAGCATATATAATTTTACCCTAACAGAAGGTAAACTTGAGCTTGTGGGCAATAAATTACGTTTAGAATCGATTAAATATGAGTTCCAAAAGTTACTATCATATATATTTATAGTCTATATATATATATATATTTCCAGAAAACATAAAATAGATTACACTGATGTATCACGTGGAAATGATTTCCAGCTTCATAAAATTCAAACATTGTGACTTTAGCTGAGGGTGAAAACCGAAGTGATTGAGTCACTTTGGATTTTAAAAAAGTGCAATGATCATTATCATAAAAATTCAAAGGAACCTCAAAAAAGCCAACATGAATATTTTACCGAAAAAAACTGTAATTTAACAAAAATTTTTGAATAAAAATAAATATTATATACGAATTTAAGAAAATTTTTATTCGCATATTTTATAGCTAATATTTTTGGCATTTTAATTAGGGGTGTGCGGTTACCCGACCCGAAGTTTCGGGTCGGTCTTAGATTTTTCCGGGTCGGGTCGGGTCGGTCTTCGGGTATACCCGAAAAGTTTCAAAGGTCCGAAAGTACAGTTTTTTCATCTGAAATTTCTCTGGCATTACGAATCCATAAATATTTTTCCAGGAATTTTCCATTCACGCTTAAAAAGAGAAAAAATAGTCAAAAAAAAGCGTACTAGAAGCGTGCCACTTTGACGTAAGTCTTTTTTTTATTCTTCTAATTAGCACCCGAAGGTTTTTGAGGTTGCTAATTTCAAATATGAATCCAAAAAAATCATAAATCTTCATCTAGGGGTGGTAAACTGGGGTGAAAAAAGGTGAAAAACTGGTTTTTATAAAATAATTTTTTTTACTTGAAAAACTATATCGGGGGGTTTTTGAGGTTGCAGATTTCAAATATGAACTCCAAAAAATGCTATATTACATCTAGGGGTGGAAAAGTGGAATGAAAAACGGTGAAAATCACTTTTTACAAAAGCCTTTATATCTACAACAAAATTATACCAGGGGACTTTGAAGGCTTCTGATTTCAAAAATAGGGGTATTTATGAAAAGTAGTTTTTAATTAAAATAAATTGTAGAAGTTTTCTCAAGTTAGTGGTTAATAAATATTTTTCATCCATAATATCTACCTATAAATGAAAGGATTCTGACTATAAAATTTGATCCCTTTATATTTTAGTATTTAAAAAAAAAAAATTAAGCGCGGGTAAACGGCGAAAATTTGATTGCCCGACATTGCCCTCCAGACTCGAGATATCGAAAAATTTCAAATGGAAACTGAGAATGTTTTGACCTAATCTATAAATCTAGATTATTACGCGGTGTTTTAATTTCAATTTTTTTTTGCGAAAAAATGGCCAATCCATAACTTTTTCTAGACCCCGCGGCCAAAAAAACTAGGGTACGAATGTGACAATGTTTTGATCTTGGCTATCTCTGACCAAAAATTTAGCTGTCTTAATTACACACACAGTTTACCACAATTATTTCCTTACCTAGAGGTTTTATTATATAATATGTGCCAAGGTATTTTAATCCTAATTCTATAACAATACCTGTGCTGAGTAGGTAGTTGCCCGTATTTTTGAACAAGAAAATGAAAAAAAAATTCAAAATGAGACTCTGCTAGGGACTCTGCACACCAATATCATATTGTCCAGAAGTATTGTTATATTTTTCCGAGCGTAGCAAGGCCTTAAAGCTAAAAATTTTTAAAGCTACGAATTTTTAAAACATAAAAAAATTTGACATACCTTTTGTATAATTATTTTTTAAGGTAACTCAAGTATTAGTACTTAGAAAAATAGTTTCTTCAAAATTTTTGAATATACAAATTAATTAATTTTTCTGGAAAGTAGCCGCAGAAAAATTTAATACAGCCCTTGTCTATAAATAAAGAATGCCCGGCTTCGCCTCGGAAGGTAATTTACGCGCGATTTGGGCCATTCTTTACTTTTCTGAACACGAGCTGTAAATATACTATTTTATTATTATTTTTGTAAAAATATAAATTATGATATATTACTATTTTTTAAGAAAATCGCAAATTTAAAACAATAAATATAATAATAAGTATAAATGTTAAAAAGAGTACAAATTTATTTATTTTCTCGTTTAATTTAGATGAAAAAGTAAATAACTACTTATGGGTTAAAAATTATTTTTTTTTCTAGTACGCTTTTTTGACTATTTTTTCTCTTTTTTAAGCGTGAATGGAAAATTCCCGGAAAAATATTCTCATGGATTCGTAATGCCAGGGAAATTTCAGATGAAAAAACTGTACTTTCGGACCTTTGAAACTTTTCGGGTATACCCGAAGACCGACCTGAAAAAATCCAAGACCGACCCGAAGCTCGGGTACCCGAAAATTCGGGTAATGCATAATATTTCTAAAAAAACATTTTGTGCAGTAAATTTAAAAATTTTTTTGTGCTGAAATATAATTTGTTTGATTTTTTTGCAGAATATTGTAATTGCATAATTTTTAATAAGTATATTTGTGATTGAAAATAATCGAAGTTTAATATAAGCAGAAAATATTAATCTTATTTTAATTGAAATGCACTATTTCGAGTCTTTTCTTTTTTTTAAATTTATTTTTACATTTTAAGATGTATTCTCTAATAAAAATATTTTCTTTTCTTGAATTTAGCTTATCGTAAAATATTTTTGTGCAAATTTTCAAATGGTAACAGTATTTTTTTTAAAATTATATCGTCGTTGTGAATCCATTTACAGCCAACTTTTTTAAAAATTTTGATTCTGAAGTGGCATTGA
Organism: Anagrus nilaparvatae; assembly: GCA_022575985.1. NCBI lineage: Eukaryota > Metazoa > Arthropoda > Insecta > Hymenoptera > Mymaridae > Anagrus > Anagrus nilaparvatae. Next base: position 1,705,839 of record JAKSXM010000040.1, on the reverse strand, counting down.
AAGCAAAGGTCATTTTTTTTACACAGGTACAGATTTTCAAGATAGTATAGTAATAATATACAGTCACTTTGTTATTTATTTTTGCTTGAAAACTCGCTGATTTTTAGTAAATCTTGTTAGCTTATTTTATGAATAAAAATTTTTTCCTAATTATAATCTTTTTAAAAAATCGCCATTAGTTTTTAAAAATATATATTAAAATAAATAGTTTGCAATTTTAACTTGTGTTTCATTAGCCGTGTGAATATTTTAAATTTAAATAATTGGGACAGAATTATAAAATAACGCGAATTAGAGAAAAAAAACTTTAAAAAATAAATTTTCTTAACAGCAAATTATACGAATAACTCTAGAATAAATTATCAAACTCATTTCATAATCAGATGAAAAAGCATCGAAATAAATGTAACCGAATATTATTTACGTTTTAGTTGTAATGAAAATAATGAATAGACTGCAAGTTTTTAATTAATATAATTTTCGTTTATGAAAATACTTTTTTACAAAGAAAAGATTAATTTAAATTTAGATGCTCTCATTGTTTTAAAATAAATAATAAGCTTTGATGTAACAAATACAAAATTAAAACCACTAAGGTCGCAAACAAAGTAACATTAATTTACAAAACATTACGTTTAAATCCAATAAACCAAAGTTTGTTACAAACTTTGCCTTCTCTATGGCATTTTATTTTATTTTTAGGATATAACTGTAATTTTGTTAAAAATATCACTTTTTTCCATTTATGTTAAAAAATTTAATTTTATATTGACCCTATTTTATTTTTCTTAAATAGTATGAGATGCTCGTATGAGATTTCTTAAGGAATGTAATATAAAAAAGGTATTACATTTACTTGTTTAAAGCTTTATGAAAAAAATGTAAAAAATCAAGAAGGTAATAATAATAAATATGCATTCTGAAAATTAGGTAGGAGAAAATTTTCTTAATATTGAAAATTAAAAAAAAATAACTTGAGGCTTCAAATAAAATTATTATGAAAATTAAATTTTTCTATTATTATGTACCTTTGTTTAAAATCTCATTTTTCACAAAAATAAAGTAAATTTTTAATTAAATTCGACTAACTTCAATATATAAAATAAAAATTCTGGTAGTTAAAAATGCATAAATTAAGTGTCAAACACGTGTCAAAGTAATTTTTTGGATTGCGTATTAAGAAATTTCATAAAATTAATGATTATTATTATTCAGCTATTTATAAAAGATCAATTACAGGATTATTACAAGATTGATTGACGTAGTAATCGAGTTTATTGGTAAATGTTCATGACTTTGATGGTTTTGAGCTTTTATAATGATATCAAAACCACTAAGTTGCAAGCTTAATATTTTAATTAATTTTTGCTGAAAAACTAATATTTTTTATGATTACTTATCAAGTGAAGGAAATTATTTTTATTACTTTCTCAAAAGACAACTGTTGCATAACATAGTCCAACCTTATTTTTATTTACATGAGATAAAATAAAAAATTTCTTTTTTAATAATATGTCAAAAAATAATAAAAATAAGCTTTTAGCTAAATTAACTCTCTTAATGTAACAAATAAAAGCATAATAAAAACCTAATTTTTAAAATAATGATAATGCATTTTTACTTATCATTTTTTTGACGTCAAAGTTCAAAAATTTTTTTTATTTTTAATTCAACCAAAATAATAATAATCAGAAAAAAAAACTTGTTGATTTTTTGATTCAAGTTGAAAGAGAAAAATTAGAAAATGATGCGTTTAATAAATAAATAACACGTGTTTTCTTGTATACATAAAGATCACTCACCATTTACAACGAAGAAAGTGAACCTCGTGCTTTTCTGCTCGTATTTACGTAAGAAAACGCTAGTATTTATATACAAAGATATTTTCTCACGTGTTTCATCTTCTTTTTGAAACATGCACTTTTTTGTTTATCTTAAAAGAAAAAATTAAAAAACGTGATAGACGTGTTTATTTATTCTCTTTTGATTGTCTTATTTTTGGAATATACTTTTAGCGAATGTTTTTGACTGATTGTTTCACGCTTTAATTAAATATTATTCGTTGCTTTGTGTTCCCATTTTAAAATCGTTGTGAAATTCAAATAAAAAAGTAACCGCGAATATGTGTTACCGGCGCGTGCTCGAGAATAATTAAAAAAAAATTTTTTATATTTTAAGTTTTATAAAAATAACGTATCGGCGCCTTAACCAACTGACGTTTTCAGTCTGACTAAAGTATGACGCGCGTGATAGTATAGGAGGGCTCGTTCATTACACGAGTTGGCCGTTCTTGCGCCCTCGTTATCACGCGCCTGCCTTTTCGGCCCAATTCTGTATATTAGTTTTTTTTCCCTACCTATAGAAAATATCTATCTCTTTTTATCTTTATTAGTAAGTTTACTAGTTTATATACAAAATGGGAAGGGTAAACTAAATTGCATGTATATTATTATAATACCAGAGAGATATTTTACGTAATATACCTTTGTGTGTATAGAAGATAAATGCGCAGAATATTCGAATTTTTTTCTTTTTTATTAGTTTCTTTTTTTTTTTTTTTTTTTTTGGCCAATCGATTTACTTTAAAAACATAAAGGTGTTCAAGGATTATACGATTTAAAATTTTTTATTACTTTTTATTTTTCTTCAATGAAATTTCATGATTTGAGGAAATTGTTTGTTTTTATTAACAGACAGATAACAGAGAATACTTAAAATACATTTTTTTTTTTTTTAAAAGAAACTTTTATTTTATAGTACTTTTTGTAAAAAAAAAGTCAAGTAATATTTGTTTACTTGGTTATATGCTCTTATTGCAAAGTGCACTTGGGTATTTACTGTATAATATGAATGTATAGTAGAGCTGTTAGTTTAAGTGGAATGTACATACGTTAAGTCAGACAATTGAGGAAATTTGATATTTTAGTTTTTAGAATTTTTCTGGTCTGCGTCGAGAAAGCACGTATTTCCCGGACGCTACGCGTCCGAAAAGTACGTGTTTTCTCGCCACAGACACAGAAAAATGTTATACGAGCCTTGTCCATAAATAAGGAATGACCCAAATCGCAGTTTACCATCCTCGGCTTCGCCTCGGAAGGTAATTTACGTGCGATTTGGGCCATTCTTTACTTTTCTGGACTCGAGCCGTAAATATACTATTTTTTATATATGGAACATGTTTATTGGATGAGGTATTTGAAAAAGTCCGGTTCGGCAGGAGGGGGGTTAAAAATGACGTTTTTAGGGGGGGGGGTGAAATGGATTTTTTGATTTAGGGACTTAAAATAACTTAAAGTGGGAGTCAGAACAAGAACTTAAAGACTTTAGGTGTTTATGAATAAGGAATAATTTTTGATTTAGGGACTAGTTATGATTTCGGTTTTAGGACTTATAATAATTAGGGAGTATACGTTAAAACTGTTATAAGTAAACATGTTCGATGGTCGTTGGTTGTGTGAAAACATAAACCAGTTATAAGTTTTTTTTTATTACCAATGAATAAAATTTTACATTTTATTTTTTTATTTTATAGTTTTAAAATTTATTTTTATGAGAATGAAAAGTTAATCTAAAAATTTGTGAATTTCGTCGGTTACTGCATAATTTTTAAAATTAATATACTCCCGTTTTTTAAATTTTAGAATTGATCAATTTTAAATATTATGTCTCGATTTTAGGGATTTTCAAATTTTTTGATTTCTCTTATTACAAAAATTAGTCATTTTCAAATCTAAACTTTAAATGGGCATACCCAAAAAGCTTGCAACTAAAAAAAAATTTTTTTTTCTCAAAATATTCCAAAATTGCATATTTTGGGAATAAAGTATTTACTGAAAAAAAGTATGTACTGAAAAAAATTTTCCTGGGGTAATTTTTGTTTTAAGGGCGTAATCCCGATTTTCGTAAATTTTCCATTTTTTAAAATTTTCATTTTTTTACATTTTTATGCTTTTTATATTTTTAAATTTTTTATTTTTAAGACCTTGACCATTATTTTGTACTATTCATCCGTTGAATTCCTCTCCTGCTATCCATTTTTACCGCAAAAGGTCTAGTTCTCCACAATAAGCAAATTTCGGTTATTTTTTTCGGCTCTTATAGTTTTTTGATCAGTTATTTATGTTTTTTGAGGTCACTGAATATGGTGTTGCTATCCGTTGCTACTGATCGAGGTCTAAACCTCCATAATAGCTATTTTTAGGTTATTTTTTGCAACTTTTTTGGTATTTTAATCAGTTATTTGTATTTTTTGGGTAATAACCTAAAGTTGCCTATTATGGGCAAACGGAGCTTTTGTGGTAATAACGCTTATATTATTTTAATTTATCAATATGAAAATTCGAATTATTTAAAGGATTTCCAAAACATGTAACCAATGTAAAATGATTTGAAAAAATAGATTCAGAAATTGAAAAAAATATTATGAAAATATTATGAAATAAAATATAAAAAACTTAAACCTTGATTTTGCTTGCATACATAATTAAAATTATACTCCTGAAATAAAATGGCGTATTAATAGTATGTAAAATTTATGTTTTTAGGTTCGATATTAAATAAATTTTTATAATTTTGATATTTTAATAAAAAAGCTCTTAGCTAATTCACTTATCTAATCTAAAAAGTTGGTCATTTAACGTTTAACGAAAATAATTTTTTGACGAGCAAGGAGAGGTCTTTTTAGTTGCTAGTTCAAAATGCATGTTCATGGAAGATTAAAATCTCAGGCATACATTTTTTACAATAAATTTATTTTGGTATCTATAAACAAACGTTTAGCAACAATTTTAACATCTTTGATTTATCTGTAATAGGCGAGAAAAATGGTGCATTTTACTGATGATGCCTGTAGTCGAAGTACACCATTTATTATAGTTTCTTTTTAAAAAAATTTAAATAAAAATTTTTAAAAATAAACGTTATTTTTCGAAAAACCTATCTTGATTTACTAAAAAAAAAGGAATTCAATTTTTTTATAAAAAATTTACTATCAAGGCTTTCCAAAGTATTTTCAATTAACAAAAATAATAGAACTATAGTTAAAAACCTTGCAAAGAATTGAAAATTATTTCTTATTAGTTGATAATAATTTCTATACAATAGAGGGTAAAAATTTCTTTGGTTTCTGAAGTTATATTCATCGTAAAATTATTTTAACTTTTATTTGTTTTGAAAATTATTTGACAAAGAAGCATCCTATAAAGTATCAAGGACTTGGCAAGTATACTTTTGAAATAAAATAAATAAAAAATGAAATGATACTAGACAAACACACAATGGTATAAAATATAAAATTTCAGTTTTCACCTTGACCATTAAATGAATTTTAACTGATAAAAAATAAAATGCAAAAATGAGAGTAAAATGAAATTTCATAAAGTTATCAAAAAAAATAATTAATTTTTATTTTTTATTTTAATATGCACCTAATTAAATGCAAATATTAGAAAATTTTTTTATTTTCAGAGAATTTTAATTTTTAATAAGTACGTCAATTTACATAAACTTACACGTGTATTCATATTTTTAATTAATTTTTTTGCATTTATTTTATTTATACAAGTTAGATAAATAGTATTTGTATTATAATTAAAATTCGTGGTTAATAAATATACAAAACTTTTACTAAAACCTCTTTATTATTATTGTTTGTTTTTTGTTATATAATAAAGTGTAAATAAAGAGTTTTTCATTATTTTAAATATAGAGTAGGTATAATTATTTTTTTTAGTTTTTTCGTTTATATAAATAAAAATAACATAAATTTTGCTCAAATTTAATAACGTATAAAAGGGCACTTGTTGAAGTATAAACACTGCAAAGTTGAAGCAGGTATTTAATCAACTACTTTAAGCCACTACATATGGCTAAAAGGTAATTAAAATTAAAAAAACCGTAAATTATCCCGAAATTTCATGATTTAATTATCCATTTAAAAAAATAATCATTTTATAATGATTTAAAGGCATTGCTTGCGATTGTTTGAATATTTAAGTAATATATTTTTATAGTTGACCGAAGTTTTTTGTCAAGGTGCCAGCAATGTTCAATGTATCCAGAAATTTAAATGCAGTAAAATGGATCTACCTCAGTGGATCGTACGCATTTTTGGCCATTAAAAACAATTTTGAAGGTTTCATAAATTTTTAATACAAGCTTCGCGCCCAAAGTAAGCAAAAATTACAGACAGTTATAATCTCGTTATGGACCATAAAATTGGAATCAGTATAAACATGGTAATTTGTGGCAGTATCTTTACTTGACCATAACTCGGTTAATTTTCATCAAAAAAAGCAAATTTTTTTTTATTTTCAACTACTTTTTCCCTGGCTATTCGATTCTGAAAGAAAAATAGTCAATTTATGTAACCTCTTATGGTTTATTATATATATAAGTATTAAAAATGTAAAAAGAATCTAACAAACTAAAATCGCTCTTTAATGGGAGAAATAGAAAATTTTTTATGGTCAGATCGACGGGATTTCGGTTGAAAAATTTTCGAAAAAAATGTCGGCAAATGAGATATTTCGGTTTTTCCAAAAACACGTTTTCCCATTTTCCGAAATTTCCCGAGGTTTTTTCGAAAAAATAATGGCAGAAATGGATTTATTGAAGGTTTCCTAACATATTAACTCTTTCAGAATTTTTTTTCAAGCTTATATTTATGATTTTTAACCATTTTGCAGAAAAGCACTAACGCTGGTCGAAAGCCGTCTAATGAGTTTGATTCGTCATAACTCAGGCTGTTTAAGACCTAGAAGACTAAAAATTTCAGGATTTTCCTATCTTTATATTATAAAAACATGGGAAAAATTTGAGGCCGATCCGATGACCCGACTTGCCCGCCATTGCTGTTTTTTCAAAGACTCGTAACTTATAATTTAATAAAATGCTAGTTTTGAAAAAATTATCTCAATTATTTCTACCCGAAAATTTATCCAGAAAAAGTAACGTTTTTTTGTTCTCCAATTGTATCTGCCACCTTAATCAAAGTAAATTTTAAAAGTTTGATGTTAAGATCGTCTAAGTGAACCCAAAAACTTTAGAGGTATTCCTAGATTAGCTCAAATGGAATGTTTTTCAAAAATTTGTATTTTTTACTTATTTTTTGGGCGAAAATTGGAAATCGGTTCGACCCACACCTTCAAAATCATTTTTGGAGATCGTACAATCTACTGAGGTGAATAATATAAAAAGTTAATAAGATAAATTTCTTGCATATTCTCTTTATTTATTCTACTTTAATTCTTAAAGTTGCATATGAGAGTTTTATTTTTAGTATAAATTTAAAACTTAAGTAAAAGTTAATATATACAATATACATGTATGAATTAATAGTAATAATAATAATATAGGTCAAATAATTTATAAATATAATAATGTACACGTAAGAAATTAAAATTTTTTACGTGTATGCTACTTAATTTATAGTTTATTAGAAAATGACAGGTATTCCAGGGTTAAATTCTTTCATGTAAACTTTCTTTTAAAATATTATTTTACGCCTTGAAAACTAACGAAGAGTAAAAAACTAACGAAGCGCATGATTAATGTCTTAAAAGAAAAGCAGCTGTTAAGAGCTTTAGAAATTTTAAAAATTATATTTTATAATGGATGTTAGACTAATATAAACTTAATTTTACTTTTTTATTGCATTTTTTAAAGAAAAACATTTAACTTTGAAGCAGGAGTGATGATAATTAAAATCGAATTTTTTATTAAAAATTAGCAAATTAAAAAAGAAACTAAAAAAAATGCGCTGAAAACAATAAGACCATCTTATTCTGTAATAATTTTTGAGACTACTGCCGGATAACCATATTGATTTGATTCCCGAATTCAAAATCAGCCAAAGTAGTGCTATCAAAAAATTTGTTAAAAAACTTAACTGAATTACGTGTGAATTAGGCCTTCAAGCTATGACAAGACCCCAAGAACTTTTAAAACTGAAAAAGTTTTTTACGCTATATTTAATTCCCCCGAGTCATGAACAAATAAAATACTAAACATTGCATATAAAAAAGTTAACATATCTTCAATTTTCAAGAATTTTTTGGACCTTTGGGATCCGTTTGGGACACTAAAACACAATTTTCAATTTTATAAACATCAGTTTTTGGAACATAAAAGAAAGACCATCCTTAATTTTCTTAATAGGCAGAGAAAAACATGCTTTAAGTTTTTGAATGCTCTGTAGGAGAGAAATAATTTTATATTATCTTTAAAAATTTATATGATATTAAAAAAAAGGTATACAATATTTAAAATTTAAAATAAAATTGTTGCTGCCGTTTACCCGCGATTAAAAATTTTAAGCAATTGATTATTGTGTGAAAGTGTACAGGCATCGTTATTAAACTAAAATTAAATAAAGGATAGAATATGTATCTTTTCGGTTTTTTAGGTTCCCGGGTGCGTGTTGTGGCCTGAAGTCTCATTTAAATGAAAGTTTTTTGACACTATCTTAGACGAAAAATGTTTTCTTGTTGGGACCAAATCGCCTTTAATAAAAACACAGTGTTTATAAAATGGGTTTGGTTTGGCTAATAATTTTTATTTCAAATAAATTTCCAGAAATGTGATTTAATTTTACGTTAGTAGCATCGATTTTTGCTACTAAAAAAAATTGCAATTTATAAAATAAAGTTTTTTGATATACATTATTTGTTATAACTGTTGATCTTCTTTATCATCAGCATTTATTGTTTCTAATTTTTCATACTTAAATGGCAAATTCTTATTAAACCTAAAAAGTTTTGATAATATTAAAAATATAATGACATTTAAATGAATATTTTAAGAAAAAATTACCTCGAAATTAAAGATGAACAAACTATTGCTAAAGCAGAAAATACAACAAGAAAAAAAATCGCAGCAACACTAACAAATAACTCATTAGGCATCCAGCCAAACAAGGGTTTTGTAAATTTATCTTCCATTAAATGCGTTTTCCAATTGGGTGGACCGATGACTTTTATAAATCAAAGTAAGTTCATTACAGTAAGAAATTGGTTGTAAATAAAAAATTTTGTTACCTTGAATAAGCATTGCATTTGTAATCCATTCGAATCCTAAGTCAGGTTGCTTTACAATACACTTCCATAAACCACTGTGTGAATAATTGACTTTTGGAATATAATCATGGTTTACCTGTTTAATAAATATTATTTAAAAAAAATGAACTTATTGAAGTGAAAGGAATTAATTATCTGAAAATTTTAATTTTTGGATTTGTTTAGTCTCATTTATAAATTGTGGCTTTGGTAATTATCGAATCCATTATGCAGACTGACACTAAGGACTGCATATTAGAAGAGTATTTTTGAAAACAATACTAGCCAATTCTCTGTCGTCTTTTAAAACTACTAAATAAATCGTTTTAAACTTACAACTATTGGTAAAGTAGTTCCATAATTTTTCCATACATTTTCTCCAACATTCCATTGAATACTCAAATCATGATAAACATATTCTAACACACTACAATGACAAAAGATAAGTAATTGCAGTGTCTCACGAATAACTAGGGGTTGTTTAGGCATAACAGCTAACGTAATAACTTTTAACGTTAAATAGCTCTTATCAACTCTCTGCAGCGTCATAATATAAACCCCAGAATCATTTAAGGAAGCTTTCACTAATTCTGGGTAAATTCAAAATTTATTATTTTAATTAATAATAATTTAAAGACTAAGCAAGAATAACCTATATTGTAATTTTTTGTAACCATTCGTTTATTACGTTCCTTTTCTTCTTTTACGTAAATTCCATTGTGTGACCATTTTATTGCAGCTTTTGGAGACTGTTTCTTAATTGCATCAACAATATCGGTATCCGGTAAAAAAGTTACTTTTTCACCTTCCTCTACAGTCAAAGCAGTATGATTTCTTCTCAACTTCTTTTTAATATCATTTACTGTATCTTTAATTTTTAAAATCAGATCTTAAAAAAGTATCAAAAAATGTTAAAATTTAATTATTTCTGTGTTAAAACCTTCGTTAATGTCGCCACATTTAATGGTGTTACAGCGACCTGTCATTGTAGAAGGTCCAAGACATGGTTCACCTCTAATATTCGGCTCCGGAGAATTACATAATCTTTTTCTTGTTCCAAAACCTCCATTGCAACTTACGCTACATGACCAAGGGCCCCATTCTGACCAACCACCATCGCGTGCTTCTCCGTCGATATCTAAAAAGTAGGAATTATTTACAAATAGGGAAGTAATTCTATATATAATTTTCTTACCTGAAGGAATACAGTTTGCTGTCCAAGTTGCCCAGCCACCTGGATCAACAGCCAAGGAAAAAAAGTAAAAAATCAAAGGGCTCGTATGCTCATAATTAAATATTGGGGTATCATTCAAAAAAATATTTATATTTCGATTATTCCACCTAATTAGTGTTAAATAATTTAAAAATTTGATTAGAAATTTAATTTATGAAAAAAAGAAAGTATAATAACGTTATTGTAAAATTGCTCCATGAATTGGTATTAAAAATTGGCCCAAGAGACTTTTTTTGGTGTAAAATTTTTACATCAGTACTAGTTTTTAGCAAAAAGTCTATTACATGATTATCTCCATTTACAGTAAGGCCATAATAACTAAAAAATTAAATAAATAAATAATTGTAAAAAACAATTTTAGTCTGATATTAAAAAAAAGGGGTCACCTTGGAGTTGCTGGTAAAAGTAAAAGTGGTATTAAAACTACGCCTTTACCACGCAACATTATATAAACTTTATTGGGCTTTATAACTTCTTTATTACTCCAAACAGCCAACGGCAATATTCTCGTAAATCTATCTGTTTGAGTATTTTCAATGTGACATCCTAATAAAATTTTTTAAATTAAAAATTTAGCTGTTTGAATAGAAATAAAATAAAAATAATTGAAAATTGATACTTGAGTCACAGTCAAAAGAAACTCCAATCGTATGACCACCTTCGCTATTATAATTGTAATAAATTGGCAAAAAAGCTTTTTCTGGCTCAGGACTTTCCCATTCGAACAAAGGATTAATTGATCCTTCATAATATAATTCTATTTTTCCACGAGGTATTTTTATTATAAAACTACTCCATTTTCCCATGTACAGTAAATGTGCTAATATTTCTGTTTTTACTAATTTTAAATCTGCAATTTTTTCGCGAAATTCAATGTTATATTTAAAATTAAATTTACTACGTATTTAAAAACCTTCGTCTTCAGATGCATAATACAGTTCAACTTTTTCATTATTTTCTACTCCAATTTTCAAAATAAGTTTCGATTTGTAATTATCGTCTGCCATAAATGTAAAAGTTATAGAATCAGGATTTTCAGGTTCCCAATTTTTCAAAGAAAAACTCAATCCTTCAGATCGGTATTCAGGTAAAATATAAAATCTTCTTCCGATTCCTTCACCACGAACGAAAAAAGTGCATTCTTCTAAATAATAATAAATAATTTAAAAAGAGTTAAATAAAATTAATTTTAAAACATTTTAAATTTAGAAAGACCTGGTTTATCGCAATCTCGGACGTTACAAAGATCTTTTGGTACCAAAGGATCAAGAGTATAGCACCATGTACCAGCAATATTTCGCGAAGGATCCCGACAATAATTGCTTGCAGCTTGCATACTAATTTCTGGATACAGATTGTCGTTAAATAATTCTGGATCCACAGAATGTACTGGCTTTTTTAAGACTTTCTTTTTTTTTACTTTTTGATTGGTATTATTTTTCAATGATGAATTATTGCGTTTTATTCGAGTGATCTCGTTGAAGGACACTTGAATAGAAATTTTAAAACAAATTAGTATTATCATAATTTTAAAGATATAAAATTTATTTTATTTTCATAATTTCAAATAATACTTGTATTAGTTTTTAAATCATCGGCAGCAGTGTTTGATAGTTTTTCGTTTTTAATTTTATCGGACTCTAAAGTAATATTTAATCCGGGGTAATTTGAGCTTTTTAATTTTTGATAGTCATGCAAATTGAACCATTGTGCGCATTTACGACCTGACCTTGTAGTTGATAAAGTACCAGCGTAATCATTGGCAGTACCAGATGTACGGCATTCTAAGTTTTGAAAAATTATTTTTTTAGAAATTGTGTAAACTTTCAATTGTAATAAAATTTACCAGACGATTGACAAGGTCGGACATGGCAATATTGTTTGGTATAACTTTTGGCAATGTAACAATATGGACCTTTCGGATCATTAGTTGGATTTCTGCATTTGTTTAAAGCCTTTAAAGTTGAACCGTCGATAAATTGTTTATCTAATTTTTCTTCTTTGGGAACCTGCAAATTATTAATTGAAAAAAAATTATGTAAAAAATATTTTTCAACAAAAATAATTTTGAAAATATGTTTTATAAAAAAAAAATACTTTTTCAGATATCCATGGAATGCAAGGGATTTCTCCAGCGCTTATCCATTGCGAGCCTGAATAAGATTCGGATGCGTCGTTCATACAGTTTGGGGGCCAAGGTTCTTCAATTTCCTTTTTATCTTATTTAAAATAATTAAATTTAATTATACGTTCTTGATGAACAGAATATGAGCAATTATTTTAAAAGTGATACTTAATTCGAGCCTGGAATCGTAAATTTTTTTTTTGAGGGCACATCGATATGACCCGTGTTTTCAGATAGTTTGAACCTTCAGAAAACCGAAAAAAATCGTGAACGAGAAATCGGCGATAGGTGCCAAAAAGATTTTTTCACTTTTATGTCAAAAAACGTGTTTTTCGTATCTGAGCTACCCTAAATTTTTAAAATAACTTTTTAGGTAAAAAAACTTTTTTAAAATAGATAAGAAAATCTGATTGCCAGGGAAAAACCACTCCAGAAGAAAAAAAAACTTATCTTTTTACGATGAAATTTAGCCAAGTTATCGTCAATTTAAGATTTTGCTCAAATTCGTCTTAAAAAATATTGAAATTTTATTGAAAAAAGCCTGTTTCTGAACCTTAAACATGCATTATTCGCTTGATTTTCATCGTAAAATAATAATTTTTTTTTTTTAATTGATTAATTTTTTCCTGGCAATTCATTTCTTTAAGAAAAAAAATCATTTTTATTGAGCAAATTTCAATTTTTAGGTCAAAAGCCTTTGAAAACTGTAAATAGCAAGATTTACTTAACACAGTTTTTGATCTAAAAATTAAAATTTTGTCAATAAAAATAATTTTTTTCTTAAAGGAATGAATTGCCAGGAAAAAATTAATCAATTAAAAAAAAAAAATTATTATTTTACGATGAAAATCAAGCGAATAATGCATGTTTAAGGTTCAGAAACAGGCTTTTTTCAATAAAATTTCAATATTTTTTAAGACGAATTTGAGCAAAATCTTAAATTGACGATAACTTGGCTAAATTTCATCGTAAAAAGATAAGTTTTTTTTTCTTCTGGAGTGGTTTTTCCCTGGCAATCAGATTTTCTTATCTATTTTAAAAAAGTTTTTTTACCTAAAAAGTTATTATAAAAATTTAGGGTAGCTCAGATACGAAAAACACGTTTTTTGACATAAAAGTGAAAAAATCTTTTTGGCACCTATCGCCGATTTCTTGTTCACGATTTTTTTCGGTTTTCTAAAGGTTCAAACTATCTGAAAACACGGGTCATATCGATGTGCCCTCAAAAAAAAAATTTACGATTCCAGGCTCGAATTAAGTAGCACTTTTAAAATAATTGCTCATATACATTAGTTAATTGCAGAATATTTCAATTAATCAAATTTAAATGATCAATATGAATATTTTGAAACTAAATTAAAAAACAATTAATAAATTTGCTATAAGAATGTTGAGAAGTTCAGAGATAGTTTATTATATTTAGTTTTTAACGCATTGATTTTTTACTTAAAAATATTAAAGAATTTGAACAAGAGTTGTTTTATTATATCAATTTAGTTTAGCAAAGAATTTTTTTTGGATAATGGATCATGTCTGATCTGAATCGGAAATTAAACTAGAAATAATAAAGTATATATTTCGATTTTTAAATAAATGTACCTCTGATAAAGAAGTAGCTACGTTTTTTTTTAAAGAAAAATGCAGATTTCTGTAAATTTTTTTATGTGTCGATAAATTATCTATTGATGGTACATAAAAAATATTTTAATTTAGTTTGGAGGGAGCCACTCTTCAGTTTATACTTATGAAAATATTTCATTGTTTAAATAATTTCAAAATTTTAATTAATATGCTTATTATTTAAACGATTATGAGACTCATCCCTGGGATTACCAGCAATTTTTAACTTGCTTTAGCTTCTTAGGTCCATTTCTCAATTTTTTTTTTTGGTTTTTGGTCATTTTTTTTTAATAGTACATTCTTGACTGGCTCGTAGAAATGTTTATTCGCATTTGGTAATAATAAATATTTTTAGATGAGATTATGAATGTTTTTTTCTTTACAAAGGGCAATGTTGACGACCTTGCAAAATTGGAATATAGTAGTTATTGCTCGCTAGTAAAGAAAGGCTTATTTTTCGCTTCTTTTTAACGTGTATTTTATATGAAAGAAATTTTTTTTTTTGGCAGCCTACATTGCGAATACAGAATTTCTTAAAGCATATGTATAAAAAATATTCTAGTTGGTTAACGGAAAAAAATAGCCAAGGGTTTAAGCTAGTAATTCAAAATATAAAGAGGGGATTTATACATAAAATGGGAATTATCTTAATTTTTTTTTAGCAGTTTAATAAATAAAAAAAATCAATTGTTTAGAGTCTATATGTTATAAAAATTGACAAAACAGATTAGTGCGTTTTTTACCCGGCGTACAGAAAACAGTCCAAAAGCTAAGAGTGTGATTTGATCCAAAGCTAAACCACCTTAAAGAGCCAAACATTCTATTATGTGTAGATATAAGTTCTTCTTCTCGATTTTCATGCTTTCTGTATAGCTTGAAAAAATTTGTACTGATACTAAAATTAAGTTTAAAATAAAATATTGCTTGAATAGGCTTTGCGATAAAATTTAAAGATTAAAAATTAACATCCACCTAATTGAAAACTCTTTCCATTTCCAAAAATTTAACAATCCCTTATTTGAAAGACTTTTTAGATACTGTTTCCCGGAATTCATTGATTCTTGATAAATTAATGATAAAGTATGAAAATTATCAACTTCTATCTGCAAGAACGTTAATTTTAAGTTCACTCTGCAACTTCAGTGAAGGAAATTTTTATGCATAAAATTTTTACCGAAAAATGAGGAAACCAAATATTTGGAGCTTGGTACATTTGCAAAATAATTCCATGACTGGCACGTACAAAAAAATTAATATCATAAGTATCTTCATTTTTTGCAAATTGAAAAGTATGGAGAAACTCATCACCAAAAACCGTATGAACTTCGCAAACTGAAAAAAATTATAATAAATTGAAATAAAAAAAAGCTTATTCAATCAGGTGATACTTCATTTACTAACTTCTAATATATAAGAAATAATTCATCAGTATTAATAGACGATTCAAAGAAAGCATAGCAAACTTAAAAACTTACAAGATTCACAAAAGTCAGTACTGAATAAAATTCCAGTTCCTATTAACCCATAGTGTTGGATATTTTCAATATCAAGATTCGATATGGTTTTCTTCTCTTTATATTCTTCTAAAACTATTGCTTTGGTGGAATCAACTGTACCAAGAGAAATAAATCCTCCTCCCCAAGTTAGCCATATTCCCGTCCATTTGGAACCTGATAGAATATTTGGAGTTTTTTCTAAATAAGTTCCTTCCTAAAACAACCGATTATTTGATAAAAAATGCAAAATAAATTTGGTTGCAACTAAAATTTTTTCTTACACTTTTATGTGGATAAATTAAGCCGGTACCAGAATTCGAAATAACTATTTCAACTCCAGCCTTCCAATCTTGCGCAATTTCTTTCGCTTTTCCAGGCACAGGTAGATAACTTATTAATAATCTGACCTCACCCTGCAGATTAAAAAACTCATATAGTATTTCATTGTTATAATTTCTATGAACAAGTACTACCAACATTTATTTCATCAATTGGATTCCACAATTTCACCCAAAAAGTAAAGTTTTTGTTTTGTGCGTCCATTTTTGTTATCGTGGAATAAGTTGACGAATTTCTTATGTAAGTAAGACAATCTACGGAATTCGAATAAATATGTCGTTTATAATTTTATTTATTATTGTATTAAAAAATATTAAAAATGTAAGAAACCTCTGTCGTTGCAAAATGGTACATCACAGTAACTTTTTTCAACAAACTCGTCATCATCTTTTTCAACAAAACACCAAGGGCCACCTTGGTTGCCATCAGGATTTCTACAGTAGTTTGAAGCCTTTGCTCTTGAATTTTCAGGAAAATGCTTACCAGTAAATTTTTCCGTCTATTGTTAATATTAATTTTTAAAATAAAATTTTTAATGTCAATTTTTAACTTATTTGACGCATTTTTTATAAATTTTTACGTACCTTTTCTTTACTATTATATTTATGTTTTTCTTTCCAAGGTTTGCACTTTTTCCCAGAAGAACTTTTTTTAATGCTTCCTCCATATTCCGAACCCATGCCAGTAATTCGGCATTCTAAATGAAAAAAAAAGAAAAAAAAAATTTGTTCAAAAATACAAAGGTTAATGGGTGGCAAGATTGATAGAATGTTAATTCAATTGATAAAAAAAATTATTTTTTAGAAAGTTTTTATTGAGAAAAAAGCCTAAATTTTTTTTTTTTTCCATTTTTAGGATTAATACCGAATTTTATAAAACTAGAATTTCTATTAAAAAAATATCCAAAAGGTCCAAAAAGAAAGAAAAGAAGTGGTGTTTTTTTTATTTTTTGACATCAAAAATTTTCCTTAGATAAGGGTTCAAATCGCAGAAATTAAGTAATAACGAATTTCTCAAAACTAGAATTTCCGGGTAAAAAAAATAAGGCCTTGCGTCCAAAAATAAAAAAAATGGTGGCGTTTGATGAGACATAAATTTTCAAAATTTCAGGTATAAGATCCAGGAATTCAAGTAATAATGATTTTTTAAAAACTAGTATTTCCATTTAAAAAAAATTAGGAATCAAATATCCAAACAAAAAAAAAAGCCTCAAGATTTCTTTGGTGTCAAAAATTTTGACAATAGTTCGGAGATATCACTAGTTATATAATACTTAGATTTTTATTACCGGGTGAAAAAAGTTGTTTACTACCAAAAAAATAAAATTCCTAAAATTATATAGCTTATTCATACACTCCTAAGTGTTGCCACCAAATATATGGGCACTTATGGAGAAAAGTTTTAGTTCTGTAAAAGTCTATATATATATTGGGTG
This sequence comes from Anagrus nilaparvatae, assembly GCA_022575985.1. Lineage (NCBI taxonomy): Eukaryota > Metazoa > Arthropoda > Insecta > Hymenoptera > Mymaridae > Anagrus > Anagrus nilaparvatae. The sequence continues at coordinate 1,688,537 of JAKSXM010000040.1, read as the reverse complement.
GTAATACTTAGGAGTGGTTAAATGAACAATTAACTAGGAGTAGTTAAATGAACAATTAACTAGGAGTGGTTAAATGAGTTGTGAGTTTATAAATCTTATTTTTTGGTAGTTGGCAACTTTTTTCACCCTCTAAGCGATTTTTTAAAATAATTGCCAAGCTAACACACGCATGTACATGTTTTTTATAAAAACCGGTTTTTTAGCTTCCGGCGGTCTCAAAACGTGCTTATATGCAAAAAAATCAAAATTTTACCTATATATAATTGGGAACTATTGAGTTCTTTCGACGAAGAACCAAAAATTTGAAAAAATATTGATTCAGGTAAACTATAAGTACAGAAGTCTAACGTGGAACGTAATGCTAAAATAATTAAGATACATATTTATTTACATATTTGTTATTTTACCACCAAAATTGCATAAATTTATGCCACAATCATCAAAAAGTAAATTTGGATCCTTTGTGTAACACCACGGCCCTATATGATTGTTGGTAGGATTCCGGCAATAATTCTTTGCCTTTTCTATAGACTTATCTGGGAAACTGTCATCTGCCAAATTTATTTCATCATTCTATAAAATACAGACTTGGATTAAAATTAAAAAATTTATCATTCGCAGTATTTACTAAATTTATCATTATACATTAGGATCGTTCACAAAAAAAAAGTGCTCTAAAAATGCTCTTCCTGAAGTTTTTTGAAGTTTAGGTTACAAAATGATCCCATACCAATTTTCAGCTTATTTGAGAACGTTTTAGGGGTTGAACAAACTCAGAGTAGCTCTCAAGCGGCTGGGTAACACTGATAAATGGTGTAAACGACTAAAATTCTTTTCAAAATACGTTTTTAATTCTTCATATATTTTCGGTGTTGCTAAACTCAAAAATGAGGATTCCATAGTTCGAAAATGGGTTAAATGCCCTTAAAAAACACAAAACTAACCTTTTTTACCAAACATTTTTTACACTAAATAGCAAAAATTGTATGTATTTGGAGAATTTGGGTCATAAATTACAATCTATAGTTATGGAAGTATAAAAAACGTATTTTAAAAAGAATTTTAGATATTCACACTAATTATCGGTGTTAGCCAAAAAGAATTTTAGACATTCACACTAATTATCGGTGTTAACCAGCTTTGAGAGCTGCCCTGGGTTTGTTCGACCCCTAAAACATTCTTAAATTAACTGAAAATTGGTATGGGATCATTTTGTACAGAAACTACCCTATCATACATAGCAAGGAATGTATATATTGTAAACTTTACTTTCTCAAGTTTAATTAAAAGCAGAAAGTTAAGCTAAGGTAGAGAATTGTGTGACCATTAAATAAACTTCTTAGTTTTTGCAATTTCTTTTTGTGGCGCCGTTATGCCTGCATTAATTTTTAAATGTACATTAACTTAGCTAAAAAATTATTTCAACAAAACTTATATTTAGTTCATGCTGAAATTTTTATAGCGAATTTAAGTATCGTTAATACATTATCAATAAATGTTTAGAGTTTACAAAAATTATAAATGCAGGGAAAATGATCATGCATATTTGAGTGAATTTAGCTTATGTATAGTTTATTTAAAATTTTATAGCTTTTATTATTGTCAAATTATTTATCTCTTGATTATTAACCTTATTTCTATTAATTTGATGAGTTATTATAAATAATAAACACGATCTACATGGCATTATTGTTATCTGTGTTTTTGAGGACTGAGCCTCCCTTTGTCACACAGAATAATTATTATTGAAAAAAGTTGTTTGATGTTAAAAAGTTATTTAAAAAATAAACATCTTTATTCATTTCGACTCTGCATAAAACAGGGCGAGTCTAATTTTAGTTTTACCCGAAACCTGACCCGACCCGAGTCAACGCCCCTAATACTTACATCAGTTTCATTTTTCCAATATTTACATTCAATTCCTCCTGCAGTTAAACTTATTTTTCCAGAATACTCAACGCCAAGTTGAGTAAGCTTACAAGTAGAAAAATTTGTTAGGCTTGCTTCATGTACTGCAAAATTTATATGTTAAGAAACTAAAATTTTAAATGTACTACTAAAATATTAAAATTTTGTTTTTAGACTATTAACGGACAGTTATTTTAAAAATTGGTTTAAATTCTCTAGTAACTGGTAAAATTGGGAGGAATTTACTAAATCAAGTAGATTTTTAAAATTTTAATTCGTATTTTATTCGTAATTTAATTCGTATTCAATTTTTAAAATTTTAATAAGTAAGAGAATTTCAGTGAACTATCTCTAAGAACTAAAAGCTGCATTAGTTCTTTTTGACGTCAAAATTAACTTTTCTAGGTTCATTGAATATATAAATGATCTAAAAGGCTAACAAAAATTTTAAATCTTATTTGTTTCTAGTAAATGACATAAAATTTTACTCGTTATGCGAGAATCAAAAAAATTTTTTGAAATAACTGCAACGCAATTGATTATTAAATCTTTATTACCTTTTTGAAGATAAACAGTTTTTGTCCATGAATAAAAAAATGTTAGTGAATAAAGTATTAATATAAATATCTTCATTGTTTTGATGAATAATTATCGACCTATTTGATAAGTAAGTTTTAAGTTATTAAAATAATCGTTGACGGATATTTAATTTGTAAGAAATGGAAAAGTATTTAGAGTATTGTTAATATAATGCAAAGAATTATGATGAAATATATATTGCATTTTCTTATATGGTTGCCAATGTTGCTATTTTGTAATATCAATTTGATCCACATTGGTTCCATAACAACGTTTGTTTTCCGAGTAATTTTTAATTTCTTATTTATTAAAAATAATCAAATGTACTATTGTTTTAGAATTTAAAAGTTCTATGTTTTGGAATCTCTAGAGGTACTCATTTTTTTGTTAGTAAAAATTATAAAATTTATACTCATATAAGAATAGTTCTACTTCTAAGAATAGTACAAGTTCAAAAAATACTCATGATCTTCTGCGTATGTAACAGCGAGCTCAATATTGCAAAATAGAGTTTTTTAGGCCATCTTCCAAATAAGATTCTCAATTTTTTTGTATAAGGGTCTACTTTTAAGAGTCAAAAATTGCAATTTTTCTCTGTTTGTAATTTTAACCTTTTCATAAATGAATTTTTTTATTAGCGCTAAATGACCCAAAAATTTCCAATATTGTTTTTATTTGCAAAAATATGTAATTTCATGCAATAAAAATCTTACGGATAACTGAAAAGGAATTTAAAAAAATAAGGCATCATCGTGAAGTCAGGAAAATTTCAGATCATAGAACAGTACTTAAAAGTTTCGAGAAATATTAAAAATATGTTGCCAACCAATGGGATAGAAAAGTTATAAACCATTGGGTTAATAACCCTTTCAATGGTTTAATAAACCATATACCAGTTTTAGAAAAAAATGGGCATCTAGTTTATTTACTGGCGCAGTCAGAAAATTAGTGATAAAAAGTTCGGTCTACGGCACTTGAAACGTGACACTTATAATAAAAAAAAAAAAAAAATTGAGACCAACCAGAAATTTTTTGAATGTAATGTAAGGTTGTAGTCTTATTTGGAAGATAAAAAATGCTTTATAACTTTGAGAATCGCTGTTCTATGCCCCGAAGGCCTTTTAGATTGAACTAGGGGTATGTTTACATATGTAAGCATAATAGGAATTTTATTTTTTAATAAAAATGGTTGCACATAATAGGGATTTTATTATTTATGGTTTTTTCGACAAATTCATATGTATAAATTAAGATAAAAATATTATGTTGTTTTTAAATTTATCCAAAAACTGTAAAAGAAGCACAGCAAGGTAAAAAGCTAAACCGTATAAATGAAAATTTAAGATAAAACATGAGTAGTAGAAAATATTGTATTAATTTTTAATTAAGTATACTTACCAACGAGAAAAATAAAAGTTTTTGCTGAATAAAATTATATGTTTTTTAATTAAATCACATTTAAGGTAAACAAAATTGTTTTATGAATATCATGAGAAATATACAACTCAAAAATACATAAAAATATGTCAATTTAATTCTTAATATTTTTTACTTTACGAGTTTTCAGGTTAAATGTTAAAGTTTATTTTATAGTTTTTATAAAAACAAACTGTTTTTTCTTAGTTCATTTATTTGTGTTCAAAAATTTTAACCTTTAAAATTTAATGGTTTTTATATTAGCTTACTATTTAGAGAATAAATAATAAAGAAACTGATTATGTAATAGTTTATTGGTTTTAGCCTGATTTTCACATTAATTAGGTTAATAAGGGGAGTTTATTAAGAAGGTTCATTTGTTAAAAAAAATGATGAAAGTGTATTAAAACGTGAATAATATTAAAGTTTAAAATTTTAAAGCTAAAGTCCTTTCTTGACCTAATAATTTTTTTTAATTCCATGTGCTTTTACTATACCAAAGAGTATTAGGTTTAGCAAGGGCTTAAATCAACTTTTTTTACCTTTGTCGACGACTTAATTAATTTTTAATGAATAAAATAAAACAAACTTTTAATATTACTCTTATGGAAAAATTGGTTTCGACTTAAAAAAAAGAAGGGTGCTGATGACATAGTGTGATGAAACTTAATAAATCTGATAAATACTTACTTAAAGATTACATTTCCAATTAGTTTTAAATACTTTATTGACTTAACTTTCGTAAATGTTATAATAAACACGTCAAATTTTTAACATAACCAAAAAACTCATTAATATTTTGAGACTTTTTTGTGTTAATATTGAATTATTTATGGTTTTTTATAATTTTATTTCAATTGAAACCTTTCAAAATAAACTTAAAAAGTTATGTATAGATAATGGCACTACCTACGAAAATGTAATATCAACGAATGGATCTCCTTAAAGTTGTTTATGGACAATTTGGCCGACTATAGAAATTGATAAAACTTTTATAAGGGCTTTATATTATATGAATACCCCTAAAATAAAAAGAATTAGATTATGGATTAGGTATAATAAAAAAATATTTCTGATAACCTACTTAGAAGGCTCAATATTCATATGGTTTCGTAAACTGAAAAAAAAAACGGAAATACCGGAAATCCGGTTGTGGCAACTGGATTATTTGTTTCTTTTAAATGGTTACAAATGACGTAAAACCTAAAGAAAAAGTAAATAAAAAATTTTTTTTGGATCTAAACAATTTTTTTTCAAGTCCCACCATGTCGCGGTGATTGAATTTAAAATGTTTAAAACTAATTTTGCGATCGTTTAAAATTAAAAAACAATTTCGGCTACCACAGCCTGAAATCCAGTTGTAGCAATCTTCCAAATAACACTGCAAGCTCGCAAATTATTCAAAAAATTTTGGTTGGTTAATTTTTTTTTGTCATAATTGTCACCAAATTGTTTTTTTATTTTCAAGATATCTCGAGTTCTTACCACGCTAGCGCTGGCACAATTTGATAACATAAGTAAATAAAATTTGAGCCCAAGGTAGCATTATTAGCCGATTCGAGCATAAAGGGTTTAAGCCAGGGAAAAATCATTCAATTTTTGTTTTTCAATGAGAAATCATAGTCGCTAACAATCTTATATAAGCCAAAAGTTTAACTTAAAATATATACTTTGAAGAGGTTCTGGTTAAATTTTGAAGATTTTTGACACTTTGATTTCTGATAAAATTGATTAATCGTATAAGTGAACGATTTTTGATTTTTTCGGCATTCTGATTGGCTAAAACTAATAAAAAAATCGCAATTATTAGGAAATTTTTTACAAGGGTACTGTGTAACCATTTTTTGTTTGCATCTAGTCAGTTTTAATCGTGATTTTATAAATTTTAAAAATTTTAAATGGATCTAATTTAGGCTTTTATGCTTCTAGAGAGCTAAAAATTTATGGGAAATCATATTTAATAAACACAAAAACGTTTGCAAAATTTGAGGGGAATTAAACTAATTCAAGCTAGTAATTTTTTATTTTTTAAGTATGTATATAAACAAGTAATTATCAGGCCTTACAAAGAGAAAACAAGATTTTTTAATACGTATCTTTATTAAATGCTTATAAATCATACAAACATAAATACACTGTAAAAAAACTATGATCTCGTCGAAACACCAATAGAAAATCATTTTTTTTTTCTCTCAGTGTAAATATAATACCCATAAGAACCTAAAATAAATGTTTATCTTCTTGTTTTGTTTCTTTATTAAAAAATGCATATTAAAATGGCATCAAAAAATTTTCTTTAAAGTAATAGTGCATTATATAAATCGTAAATTAATGAAATTCATTTATAATATAGGTATAAAGCTATAATATATCAGACTCGAATATTTTGACTTAAGTATTAATCTAAATTAGTAGTATAAAAATAGAAAAAATAGTGAAAAGAAGGCCGAAGATTAATGGCAGATATTTAAAATTTTTTTTTGAATTTCTTGAATTATTTTGTTCTTGTCATATAGTTTCATTTGTGTTGTCACTTAATATAGGACGATTTGGTGTGATTTGTATACTAGAAGGATTTGTACCTCGCCGAGATTTTCTTGATCTTTTAAAGCATAACCATCCAGATTGATTTCGATTTCTTTTAAGACTTGGCTTGTTTTGTCGGTCTTGTTCAGCTAGACATTTTTGGTAATAATCGTAGTCCTTGAGGTACCTGAAAAATTCAATTTTGTTAACTAAAAACTCCTTCATTTAATATAGTTATTCACTAATCATTTTCTATGCAAACATATGGAAAACTTCCCAAAGTATTTTTCTGTCAGAAAATGAGTCTTTAAATGGCTTAAGTGGTTGAAATATGTAAATGAGAGTAAAATGATTTCCATTCGAAAGTAAAGAAATTAAAGTATTTCAAAATATAATGAACTTTTCTTTCAAATTCACTGATATCTAAATTCTAAGTACTTAATTAGAAATGAATAAATTGTACCAAATAGGTGGCCATCGATGTTCACTAAGATACTCTTGATTTTCAGGATGAAGAAGGCGCAAATTCTTTGGTGACATTTTGCAAAGTTTGTTATAATTGACACATAAATAATTCATACACCAGTCTGCTAGTTGATCTGCATTATGAAGCTAAAATTAAAAAAAAAAAATATTATCAATTAAGTTTGAAATAAAATTTATCTAAATAAAATTACCTTGCATGGTTCCAATAATTTCAAACAGTTTTCTATAGCTTCAGCTCCATCGTTTTGGGAAAGTATTTCTAAATCTTCAGTAACACGATTCTCTACTAAATTTATTAGTCTTGGTAAACACAATCTATTAGCTAATTCTAATAAGTTTAAACAGAGAGCTGCCGATATCGGTGGTACTTCGTCGGTGTATAAGTAACACAGTAGCTTATGAAATGTATATTTTTTGACACCAGGGAATTTTATCTGAAAATAAAACAAATAATCTCAGTTTTTGTTACTAAAATTATTATGACTATCAATAGCTTACTGTTTTTGCACAGCTTTCTCGAAAATCTCCAGAAAACATCGCTTTCATCACATCACACCGAGCAATCAAAATTGCTTTATGAGCCGACATGTTACCATCGTCTAAATCAAAAACTACGTCAGTGTAAAGCCCTGTTGAAAAATAAATTTTTTTTTATTTACTGTTTTAGGAAAGCTTAAATACTAATATTTTTGTATGAAAAAGATATACCTTGGTCTAAGCAAAGTTTTTCCAGTCTTTGTCTCACTAGTAAATCTGTTATTTGCTTAAATTGATTATTTACATTTTTTTTAATATACTGTTCTCTTGATATTTTATTTTCTAAAACCATTAATAGTTGTGGAATTTCTAATATACTTGCCGATTGCCGTAATTCCTATTAAAAAAATTTTTAGTTAATTTTTACAAATTTTTGACATATGTTTTAATGCTTATTCGTCAAATTTTAAATTCTATCAAGATTCAAAGAGAATCTGCACCTTATGGAAATTAATACCAAATTTTGCACATAAATTTCTTACTATTACTAAAAATTAATTTTACTTTTTCTCTATGCAATGCTAAAAGAGCCCTAAAACAGTACCTAATCCTATTATTTAGGTAATCTTTCAAACAACTTTATTTCTCATTTTTGAATTTGGTCAGTTCCAGTTGGTTTAATTTTTTTGCGTAAATTTATTTAAGCTTCTTAAACCGCTATTTTTTAACGTAATATTACATAAACAAAATATTTGGTTTTTGCTCAAAATCAGATTTCAAAGTCGGAGTCTCAAACATCTAATTTTTTATGGACAGATATTATGTATTTTGTGACGAAAAAATCATGTGCAAAGAGTAGATTACAAATCAATCGCATTCAGTAAATAAATGAATAATTTAATTACCTTAGTTACAATTGATTTTTAGTTACGTAGATATGATCAATGATTAAATTTTAAATTCACAATCGCATATTTATAACAAGATAAGATAACGAGGTGCAACTAATTCCAAATATATCATCAATCATATGTTTAATTTAAATCAATTTTTATTTTTATTATTCGTATCATGTGATTTTTTAACAACAAAATTAATTTTTTTGCCTTTACATTTACGTTACATCTATTTTACACTATAGTTGTGCCAAATGGTTAAATTGAAGTTTATTTAGACTTTTTGTATACTTGTTGTTTGTTGAATTTATTTATGAAATTTAATCACCGGAAGATTTAAAATAATGTAATTGAATCATTAAATTGTTTATTTTATTGAATTTGATGAGCATACAATGTAACTGAGATTTATATATTTAAATTATCTTGTTTATTTTTATTATATTTTATAACTTATTTAAATTAAGAAAGTTCAAGTTCAGTAACTGAATAATTTTTTAAATTATGTCCGTGCATAGAAAATTTAAGTTTAAAATTGAAATTTTTGAAATTTAGAGTTTAAAAAATATTCGAATTTCTAAATCCAGCAGAAACTTTTTATAAATTTAACTTACTTGAAGATCTCCTTTTTGTTCATCTAAACTGCCAGTATAAATAAACTGTAAGCACTGTTTCATTGCATCAGCTGTCACAAGTTTTGACATATTGACAACTGTCATTTGTTGTTTATGGCCATTATTATTTTCAATCTACGGACATGTTTCATAGATATTATAAAGAAAATAAAATAAAAATTATATATATTAGAAAATTTCGTACCGTTACTATGTGAATACTTTGAAAAGCAAGATGATTAAGTTCTCTTGTTGTGCCAATCGAGTTTCTTTGATTTTCCATTGATGTAGGAATTTGATAACTTGAGTGTCTTTTTATTTGTTCCCATACCCTGTTAAAGGTTGAAGAATACTTAGATTATGTAAGCTCAATTCAAATATTTTATTTATTTTTTAAAATCATTACCTATTGCCCTTACTGTTATCTATTCGAATTAAATATTCTGTATCTTCGTTGAAATCACCCAACGTTGCTTCTCCCAAATAACTAGCCTAAAACCAGAAAAATCAAATAGTCGAATTATAACATGGAGAAGTATTTTGAACTTACCATACTGGAGTCACTAGAACTTCTTGTGCATTCTTGAATGAGATCTGTAGAAAAAAGTCTTAAAAATGCAGGCGAAGCTGCAGCTAAAAAGCACCGATGTGCAGAGAATGATAAATTTCCGGCGACAAGCGTAACGTCTGTATGGTCAAGCCTCGACCAAAGTTGTTTTATGTTTTCATCATAAGTGCTCAATGATAAAATGATTTCAGGTGGCATTGGTTTTGGTGGGCAAAACGGCGCCTTTTGCATAATTTATTTCATTTTTTTTTTATTTATAAAAAAATCTAAAACGTATTCAAAGAAAAAAATTACCTGCAATAATGGTCTTTGTACTTTCTTAAGATTCGTTATCAAAAATCTTTGCTGTCTTCTTGCTATCAATGCTGCTCGGATGGAATTCTCAAATACTTCATTTACGCCGTAATATGTGAATACACTTGTTTCGTAGTAATAAATACCAAGTTCACGGGCCACTGCACGAGCTTGATCTGGCATTACCAAATCGCTTTTTCGCGTTGCTCTGATAAAATTATGATTATTATTTTAACGATCAATAAAATTCAAAAAAAATATTTGCATAAATATATTTTAAATTAAATTACTTTACAAATGGACTTCGATCGCGAAAATATTTTAAATAAGTCTCGTCCCTGTACATGTATCTTAGATCGTTTTTGCATCCAACTAGTATAATCGGTGTTCGAGGACAAAAACGACGAATTTCTGGATACCACATTGCCTTGCAATTTCTCAACGAGACTGGATTCGTTATGGAAAAACATAGTAGCACTACGTCTGATCTAATAAAAAAATTATTTTTATGAGCTTTTTGAGCATAAATTTTGCAATGTATTGAAAAGTTAAATATAAATGAAAATTTCTTTACATTTCAGAAAATTAAATTATTGTTTAAGGTCGGTCACTCCATCACTGGTTTTCGAGCAGCACATTTTGAAATTAAGATTTTTTAACTTTATTTATAGTAATTTTTAATGAAAAAGTCAATCTTTTCAGTATTTATAAAAAAAATTTTAAATGTTCATTTTTTTAAACAAATACGAAATTTAAAATTTTTGAGTCATAAAAGTCTGAGTTCCCAGTTCTGGGCAACTTGGATCAAAATTCTGTTCGGCCTATATTGAAGATGATTCAATTCAAGGGGGAGGTATCGCGGGAAATTTTTCGCTAAACCTCTTCAGTAATGAGTTACAATTATTGATAAAAAAAAGCTTAAAATTCTCTAAAATTTATAAACAAATAGCTATAACTCACTACTGAAGAGATTAATTAAGTGAAAAATTTTCCATGATACCTCCCACTAAAATTGAATGATCTTCAATATGAGCCAAACAGAATATTGATTCAAAGATTAAAAATAAAAATGTTTAATTCTTTTTTAATTTAATGTTACCAAATAGTGAAAAATGTTGATTTTTTTATTAAAAAATTATTATAAATAAATATAAGGTTAAAAAATCTTAATTTCAAAATGTGCTGCGCGGAAACAGCATTTTATAAATAAAAAAAATTTGAATTATATGTTAATAAATAGTACATACTTTCCGTAAGCGAATCTTCGATCTTTTTCGTGGTCTCCAAAAGTATCCCAAAGTCGTAACGAGACGTTTACGTTGTCGACCACTTTCCAAGAACGTTCGAGAACCTAAATAGCAAAAAAAAGAGAATTTATTGTATTTATTTCTAAATCTTTTAGATATTTTTATCTTTTTTATTTAGGTATTCAATTAATTACGATTAAAATATGACTTTTAAATTATGACTAAAAAATTTAAATAATGAAATAATTTAGCCGCTAAATTCTAAAAATCAGTAAATTTATACGGATAATTCTAAATCAAACGAGTTTCAAATTGATGGTCGTATCTTCAAATCGGTTTCATTGTATTGTTTCTCAAAAGCAGTGCTAAAAATAAGCCTCAACAGGCCTCTATGGCAATTTTTAGCCCCTAAGATTCAATTTTTTATTTTTATAAAAAATACTATAGTAGCCATTTTCGTTTTTTGATAATTTTTAAAAACGTGTACCTAATTTTATGAATTTTTTCTCTTGAACACGTATTTTATTATGAAAAAGTATTTCCTTTTAGGTTTCAAAAGAATATTTGCCATTTTGAAAACCAAAATCCTATTTGCGCAAACGCAATTCAAAAAAATTTGTTAACCCCAGAATCGGATTCTACGGGAAATTTCCTAAAAAACCCAAGCCCAATAGGAAACACTTTTTCATTATAAAATAACAAAAATGGCTACCAAAAATAAAAAATTAAATCTTAGAGACTAAAAGCTGTCATGGGGGCTTATTTTTAGAAGGATTTTTGGGAAAAAATACCTACTATAGAATCGATTTGAAAATACGATCATCAGTTTGAAACAACGAAGCTTAATAATTTTTCAATTAAAATCGCTTATATTGTAACAATGCAAGACTTATTTAATTTAAAAAAAATTAGCCACTTGAAAAAAAGAAAGTCATTACATATAAGTGTTTTCTAATGATATCACTTATAATCATTAATATCTTTATTGAGTCAAATTTAGGAAAAAAACAATGAAAACAAAGTTAGCGTTCCCGAACGTATATAAAAAAAAAAAAATAATAACAATAAATTAAAATGCTTAATATATAAAAATAAATCAATGATTAATGTTTATTTATTTTAATCTTTGCAAAGAACGTAAATAATTTTTTTTTTATGAAAATTAAAAAATTGCGTAGTCTGTAATGGTTAATATTAGATTTATGGTAAACAATACTCACATCCTTGTACATCCGATATTGATCGATAGCCCATACCGTTGGCACATGAGTTGTAAGTAATTGTGATAAAGAAACGTGCTTATTACAAGCACTAGCGCAGATCAGCCGGGTTTTACCGACTGCTGTGTCGCCGACAACCACGCACTTGACCAATTCGTGATCTGGTGCCTGCTCATTATCCATTACCCACTATACTGATTCCTAGGACGTACATTAAATACGTCCTAGGAAGTTTTTGTTTTTTGCTTTTTTTATTAGACAGAATTTCTTTTAATTTTTCAAATAACTGCATTCGATTGAATAAATTTTTTAAAACTTAATCAATTGGTGGCGAAAAAAATCTGAAATTATTAAAATTTATTTTATTTTATTATTTTATTTATCAAGTTCATTCAACTTAAAGTTTACATTATTAACTTTATCGCTTAAAAACTAAGTGTGTGTATTTTAGTTTAACTTTTTTTATCATAAATTTCAAGGTTTTAAACATTATTAATCTTTATTTAATTTAAGTTTTATTTTTTTAGTCTCTCGATACAACAACAATTTAAATCACTTAAAGCTCGAGCAAATATAAATTAATTAATGCATGCATATGTACGTTACAAAAATAAACAAATAAATGACTTTAAAATATTCTTGGTATTATTTAATATGCACAAAAATTCTATTTCTGGAAAAAAAAATGAACACACATTTCGCAAAGTTTAATTTTTGGTTCTCATTCGCAAGCTACAAATATCTTGAAAAATAATTTTTCCACTTTTAATTCTACTCAGTTTATCGAACTTCAACACCAAAATTAATTATGCACATGAATGACAAAAGAAAATTAACTAAATAGAGAATATCAATATTGTATAAAAAAAATGTAAGACTAGTTTTCTAGTGACTAAATAAGTTCACATACTCGTACATACATGTAACTTGTATAGTAGTTTTACTTTTCATCTGTATAAATACACTGGCGCATTGCAGAATGAACTGAAGCAAACCCAGCTTACACGGGTCAATGGCTTGAGGGAAGGGAAAATGTAGAGCAAAGTGTGCTTTAGCATTTCATCTGCTTTAATAAAAATTAAAGTATTTCGCTTTTTTCTTTATAATTGTTATTATTTATTATTGAATTTTATTTTTGGAATTTAAGGAAAATTTAACGCAAAATTAATGAAATATTTATTTAACATTTTATATGAGATACAGTTTTTAGGGCTATTTTTGACTATATGAGGGATGGAAGGGGACATATTGCTGACCGTTGCAAAAAAATTTTTTAGTTATTCGCTTTGTCATGAAAAATTTTCGTTACATCATTTTTGTTTATTTAGACGATTATATAAAAAGGCGCATACAATTTTCTTTTCTATAAATAATAATATTTTCATCACTAATTTTTAATTTAACATCTATAATTTTTATACTTATAGTACGTAAATTCAAATGGTATATAAACGTAGTTAAGTATAATTTTAAAACAATGTCATGGTTAATTTATTGTCATATCTTATAGCTTTATGATTATTTATGTCTGTGCGTAATTTTATTTTTACAAAAATGTATATGAGCAATTATTTTAAAATTGATACTTAACTCGAGCCTGGAATCGTAAATTTTTTTTTGAGGGCACATCGATATGACCCGTGTTTTCAGATAGTTTGAACCTTCAGAAAACCGAAAAAAATCGTGAACAAGAAATCGGCGATAGGTGCCAAAAAGATTTTTTCACTTTTATGTCAAAAAACGTGTTTTTCGTATCTGAGCTACCCTAAATTTTTAAAATAACTTTTTAGGTAAAAAAACTTTTGTAAAATAGATAAGAAAATCTGATTGCCAGGGAAAAACCACTCCAGAAGAAAAAAAAACTTTTCTTTTTCCGATGAAATTTAGCCAAGTTATCGTCAATTTAAGATTTTGCTCAAATTTGTCTTAAAAAAGATTGAAATTTTATTGAAAAAAGCCTGTTTCTGAACTTTAAACATGCATTACTCGCTTGATTTTAATCGTAAAATAATAATTTTTTTTTTAAAATCGATTAATTTTTTCCTGGCAATTCAATTCTTTAAGAAAAAAATCATTTTTATTGACCAAATTTCAATTTTTAGGTCAAAAGCCTTTGAAAACTGTAAGTAGCAAGATTTACTTAACACAGTTTTTGACCTAAAAATTGAAATATGGTCAATAAAAATGATTTCTTTCTTGAAGAAATAAATACTTAGGGAAAAATTAATTGATTTAAAAAAAAAAATTATTATTTTACGATTAAAATCAAGCGAGTAATGCATGTTTAAAGTTCAGAAACAGGCTTTTTTCAATAAAATTTCAATCTTTTTTAAGACGAATTTGGGCAAAATCTTAAATGTACGATAACTTGGCTAAATTTCATCCGAAAAAGATAAGTTTTTTTTTTTCTGGAGTGGTTTTTCCCTGGCAATCAGATTTTCTTATCTATTTTTTTAAATTTTATTTACCTAAAAAGTTACTTTCAAAATTTGGGGTAGCTCAGATACGAAAAACACGTTTTTTGACATAAAAGTGAAAAAATCTTTTTGGCACCTATCGCCGATTTCTTGTTCACGATTTTTTTCGGTTTTCTGAAGGTTCAAACTATCTGAAAACACGGGTCATATCGATGTGCCCTCAAAAAAAAATTTACGATTCCAGGCTCGAGTTAAGTATCAATTTTAAAATAATTGCTCATATTCGACAATTGCAGAATCAAAGGTTTCTTTTTAGCTTTTAAGGGGTATAAAATTTTTATTTTTTGGAATTTTTTTCGATAAAATTCTTTATTTGTAAGAATTGGAGAATTTTTCGCCCATTTTAAATAAATAATAATAAGAGAGATGATACTTTTGACCTGATGACATCCGTTTTAAGAAATAACTGTTTATAACGACGTCATTTTAGGCAAGCATTGACGCATAGTAATTCAGAAACTAACTAACCAAAATCGTATAACTCGATTGAATAAAGATTTTGCAATTATAAACTTTTATAAAAAATTTATTGAAATATCGTAAACCAAAAAAAAGAGTTGGAAAATTACAGCACCTGTATTTATTGATAATTATGCAAAAATAAAATAAATAATTAAAAAAGAAAATTATTAATCATTGATTACATAAAAAAAAACAGTTATTTTTTCAATGAAGATAATTAAAATGATGAATATTGAATTTTTTTTTATTACTCATTTATGTACATAATAATATAAATACTCGTTTATTTACAAAGAGTGTAATTGCAAATTATAGCAGTTTGTCGCTTTCATAAGAGAGATTATACGTCCGTATATTATCAGAAATAAAGGAAGAAAACAATCACGTTTTTATTTTTTTAAATTTACAGTGCATTGCCTTCTTTCCAAGCAATGTTTACTCAGTATTTAAGAATTTTTATTTTTTTAGGCTTTTTGTATACGAGAATCCGAATTTTATCAAATGATAAATTTTTAAATAATAAAGTTCAAAACTTCCCAAAATTTTTTCGAAACTTACCAAAATAATTTTCAATTGAATATTTGAGGGAAACGTAATTTCTTATGTGAATTGACATAAAGTACTGGATCATTAAAGTAATAACACAAAAAATTCCATATACAGTCTGATATTTACACGATCTAGATAAAGTATTATTAAGAATTAACCTGACGCCAAATAAATTTGTTTATCTTATTTTATAATCATTCAGTATTTTTCCTCTAGAGATTTTCTGTAAATACGTGCATGCAATAAATGAATTGTAATAATTAGTAAAATATTTCTTATTAAAGGTTAGATTACTTGATGATAATTTTATTGACTTTTTTACTCTTTTATTAAAAGAATATTTTTTAAAATTTTATTAATAAAAAAATTATTTTTAATTATAGAAAGAATGATAAGTTTTAAAAATGATTCATTATATTATTTATCATTTTATTTGATGGTATCTATCAATGCATTTATTTTTGAAATATGAATTGACTGATAATTTAAGATATCGATAGGATAGGCATTATTTCACAGAATTTTATGTTAATGATAATATCTTATTAAAACAAAAGCTTTAAACTTCATTCCAGCAATGGTTATGGAAAATGTTGACTTATAACAGTTTTAACTACTATGAGATCCTTTAGGTTCCCAACATTTAGTTAGCTAGTACTTACACTCCATACCAAGTACAGAGTCCACCACAAATTGGTGCAAAAATATAGTGTCACGTGGTTGTATATACCGATTGAAGTAAGAATTTACAAATTTTTTTGTCTTAAAGTTTGTATTTCAAAAAGTTGTTGACCATACACCATAAAAATTAATAAAATTTTAAGTTGAAAAAAAAATTTGTGGCTAAAATATAAAAAAAAGCCTTTACCGTTCCTATCAAGAACTTGGTGTTTTAAGCAAAATAAGTGCAGGGATTTTTATTTTCCTTTTTTTAAAATTTGTGTTTCATTTAATTTTAGATGTACCAACAGCTATTTAACCTTAAAATAATCTTTTAGATGCTATTTTAATTTAAAATATGACCAAAATTTTTTTATTTATTAAAAAGACTTTTTTATACCTCAAGAAATATGCGATTTAATAATAAAAATTTTTTAATTTTACTAATAAGTTTTTATGACAATAACAAGTTGATCCTTTGATAAAAAAACTTTTATTTGTTGTTTTCTAAAAATTACAGCACTAAAACAAGATTTTTATATTATTTTTTTGAAATCTATTTTTGCAAAAAAATGAAAATGAGCCATATATTACTATAATTGAATTTTAATTGAATATTAATATTATTGATTATTGAGAGAGTGGGAAGGTTTTTATTGTCTTTTCCTTGATAAAATATGTTGAATAAACTATTTTTAGTTATTTTGAAACATTTGGTAATAATTTTAAGCGATTTTCATGGGGTGGGGGCAAAATGCATAAGTACCGAGTAAAATTATCACAAAAAACTATTTTATCTGGCCCCTCATGAATCATGTTCTCTTTGCAATATTTTTTAAAAACTTTTATCATGTTTATAAAGAATATTTCAGAAAGGCCACCAACACAGGGATCAACACAGGGATAGGGAAAATGGATTTAGATTATATAAGGACTAAGAATCATTCAAGTATATGGACTCAGAATAACTTATGGGATATTTATTAAATTTTATTAAAGTTGTTATAAGACAACATATTCCATGCTCGTTGTTTGTCTTAACACACAAGCCAGCTGTAAGTTTTAATGTGGGACATGTTCATAGGTGGGTAAAAAAAAATAAGGAGGGGGGTGAGGGTAAAAAATCAGCGTCTTTGAGAGGGGAGGAGTGGAGTCAAATGGACTTAGAATAATTTTGATTTAGGGACATAGAATAATTATGTTATTAGAATAATTTTAACATGAGGAAGTATAAACATTGAGGTGTATGGACATAAAATAATTTGGGATGTATAAGTTAAAATGTTATAGATCAATATTCCCCATACTCATTGGTTATGTGTAATATATGAATTAGATTTTCATGATGATTTGGGTTAGTATACAATAATTACACGGGCATACAAAGATTCAAATCTAGAAATTAGACGTGGTCTTCTAAAAGAATTTATAATAAATTAAAACGTAATTAAAATATGTTCATAAGGAGTGGTAGAAAAATTGATGTTTTTAGGGGGAAAGGGGGTAAAAAAGACGTTATTAGAAGTTTAAATGAAACACTTTTAATTATGGGACTTAAAATGATTTGGGCTTGGGGGCTTGGAATAATTTCAAGTTATAATAATTTCGATTCAGAGATTACAAAAATTAGGAAATATAAGTCAACATATTCGTTGGTTGATGGTTAACACACAAATCAGTTATAAATGTTTGAATGCTAAATTCGATAGCCTTTCCTTCTTTTAGTTATAACATATCTATTTTGAGATATTTTAACATAAATCTCCAAAAAATGACGTTTTTTGGTATTTTTATAGTAATTAAATAATATATTGAAGTCACTAAATAAATAAATAATATATCGAAGCATTTGGTGATCAAAAGGTAATTTTTCGCATTTCTTATAATTTACATGATAAATTGAAATATTGAAAGTCAATGTTTTGTCGATTTTTATTAAAATAGCCCTGATATTTACTTACGACTTGAGTTACGCTATTGATAATGCATATCTCTTTTTTTTTATTTCTTTATTTTTATTGATGATAATAAATGTTAAATAACAAATAATTCTTAATAACTGCAAATTATCTGAAGACTTTCTAGTATTTTCCGGTTTTTTTTAGAACTCGCCAATATTTTTTAGTTCAATTGAGAAATAATCTCATTTGATATAAAACCTTTTGCGCAGCCAAATTTCTGTTTTATTTAAAAATATTGCTTTAGCAATACTGCAAGTTTAATTGTTATTCTTTATTTTTATATTTATACTAAATTGATATTTGCCCTTTACTTATAATAAGCATGTTTGACAATAAATATGCATGATTTATTTATATATCCAAGTACTAATTTGACAGAATGTTATTATTATGTTAAAAAGACTGCTTTTATTTTTATGCAAAGCTAAAAATACCCTTTGTTCAATTAACGACTATTTTGTAAGCCACGAGATGTTTATAAAAATCTGATAAGGAGGCTAAAGATTTGGATTTTGAGACTTTCAATTTTTGACGTAATTTTATTCTATACGAAAATTGAAAAATTTAAATTATAGATATACGTTTTAGAAACGTTTTATATAAAAAAATGTAATTAAAAAAGACAAAAGTAATTCTATTTTGAAGTCATTGGCCTCTTGCTCGTTACCTTCGATTCAAATCTAAAATTAAATAACATTTTTTTTTGCTCAAACATACTAGCTGATAAATAAATTAAATATACTTGTAATATTTAAAAATTATCTTTTTTTTTCAATATATTAATTAAATTAATTGTCATAATACATTGTAATGTTAGTGTAATCATCCAGCAATAAAATGTATAAATAATTGAATACCTTGATGTTTAAATGAAAAAAAGTAATGCATGTAACCAAGGTTCATAAGCCGATATTTAATATTTTAATCTCGTAATGCTTAGTTGTAGGTTGTAAATTATATACATAACAATATATTATAATCTATTAATAAGATATTTCTATTAATAGAATTTTTTTTTCATTTTGTAATTTATCTTATTATCAATTTTATCGTACGCAAAACGTAATATTTCATGAGCCTTTGTAATTGTAAAATTAAGTTCGTAGTTAATTACAAAAAAAATTACATGATGTGGTGAAATGAATTAGAATTCGTACGATAAATAAAGTAATACTTCAGAAAGGTGGGTTAGAAAAGTTTTTAGAGCAAAAGAAGGAATTGATTTTTAACGTTTGAAATCAAGTTCTTATCAAGTTCTGCCATTCTCAAAATAGTCGAAATTTTTAGGGTGGATTTAATATATACAGCTAAAAAAATACAACCTCCATATCAGTTAATTTGTTTAATAGAGCTTCTGGGCCATGAAACCAAAGAATGCATCTTATAAGATGGGGTTTAAAATTTCGGTTGGTCATTTCATAAAAAACTTTACTTTAAACTCTGTAAACTATTTCTTTATTTTTAGTTGCTTCTCTATGATACCTAATTAATTTTTTAATTTTCACCAAAATTAGACTATTTAACTAAAAGAAATTTTAAAGATCTTAAAATTCTATAAATTATTCAAACTTCGGAAAACCTTTATCCCGTCTTCTTTTTTCAACTCGTTGATAAGTTTAGATAATTTAAAATCACAGATTTTTAAAAACTATTTTTTAGAGTGATATCTGTAAGGTTAAAAAAATAAGATTTTAGTAAAATTTAAAAAGTTTTTAAGCTTATGAAAATTTTTGAGACCTGCAATACAAAAATAAGAAAAAAATTATAATTTTGCGACAGCAATTTAAAAATTTAACTAAAAATGGGCATTTGATTTTTTGGCTATCATAAAGAAGCAACTATAAATAAAGAGATAATGTTTACTTGAACCAAAAAGTAGATCCTTATTTTGATAAAAAAATAAGCCAGCAAAATATTATTTTCTGGGTACGAGAGCGAGAAAAACGCGTTTTTTTTCCCACTGAGAAAGAAAAATTTTGCTTTGTTCATGGGAGCACAAAAAAAATGCCTCGGCTTCGCCTTGGATGCTAATTAACACGCAATGGGCCATTCTTTTTTTTGCTTCATTAGTTCAAAATGTACTATTTATAGATAACCTAAAAAAGCCTAAATTATAACATGGAACTCTATGTTTCTTGGCACAGAAGATTCATTTAAACCAGCTACTGATAAGTGGGATATATTTTTAGCTATTCTTATCCATGCTGAAAGTTTCGAGTAATTTGAAGACCCAAATATTGTAGTACCTCCTAGTAGTGCAACAAAATTTTATGAAAGAAGAAAGTACAATAAATTTTGAAATTTAACAGATTATCTTTCCGTATATCTTGGCTCCGAAATCCTTTTAGGTGAAATAGGTATCAAAAATGTTAAAATTCAAGTAAAATTAAATGATTTTCAACCCGTTTAAAATTTAAAAAAAAGTCCATGTATATTTTGACTCTTATTTTTATTATTTTATAGATAAAATAAGTAAATACTTAATATCTAAAAATAAATTAATTAATGTAATTTGAAAAAAAATTAAGTACTGTATAAAGAAGTTTTATGAATTACTATAGTTTTAAAAATTAGATTGTATCAAATTACTTTTTAATGAATATAATTAAGTTGTTTGTACATAAAATAATATCATTGTTATTATCTAATATATAAGGGCTTCAAATTTTAATGTAACTAGAGATTCAGAGAGAAAGTTTAGTTTATTTTTAATTTATTTTTCAACATAAAAACAATTTTCCTGATAGTGTAAGAGCTTTTCCAATATTAAATAATAATTTGTCAATAAAGTTTTCAAAGAAGAAAAAAGTAGCAGCAATTGATTTATAAAAATTTATATTTAAAAATCAGTTTTTTTATTATTAATTTTTGGAAAAAATAACGATACTCAATGGTTACTGTGGAAAATTTAGTTAGCTATGCATATAATTCTTCAAAACTTTTTCTTTAGGGAATTTTGAGATCTAAAAGGATAGAAGTTTCAGAATATTTATATTTTTGAAGTATCATCGCACCTCAAAAATTTGAACCAGACTAATTCCAAATCATGTAATTAATTAAATCATTTGGTACGAATTAAATTGCAAGTAATATTTTTTTCATTCTGTACAAAACTGATGTAACAGATAAAAAAATTATTTGTAAAAAACTGAAAGTATTTTTGAGATAAGAAAATACAGTAAATAAATGCATAAACTGCATAAAAATTTTTTTAAATATACAGTATCATAAAATTATGCTTATAACACATAACAAAATGTTTAAAAAGAACTTGCGTAAAACTATAAATAAATATATATGTTGCTATGTAATTAAGATACGCCTCGCCGGTATAATTTCAACTCTAGATTACAAAAAAAAAACAAATTCGTTTTTAGAAAAAAACGAGTTTGTTAATAAGATTTTTTTTAAATGCAGTTTCTTTAACACTCAATTTAATTATTTTGATAAATATTGTTAATTGAAAATAAAAATTACTTACTGTTTCTTTGTGTATTCTTATTTCTTGATTTATTTTCTTCTTTTATACTTCAAAAATAGGTTAAAAATCGATCGCTTTGAGAAAGAAAATGTTTTCTACCTTGGTATATTAAACTTTTACGTGAAAAACTTGTTTTTAAAAATGTTTAAAAATTTAATAAATTAAAAAAAAAAAAAATTTATTTATCCAGCAGTCAATAACTTTAAAAACAAAAGTTCATATTAAATCAAGATATAATTCGCATGCGTGATATGTAAATCAGCTTGAAGAAAGAAGTATTATATTGTATGTCAAGACGAGGTTAGAATATAGCAAAAATTCAAGGTTTTCGAGTATTTATTATAAGATAAAAATAAATTAAAAAGAAAAAAAAAAGATTTTTTTAAGTATTATATCTGATGTGTTTCATGTTACAGCGAATACTGAAACCGCATGTATTATTATAATACTTTCAACGTTCGGTTAACTACTTACTAAGTCAATTCCCTCCACTCAAATTCTAGATATGTATAGACATTAAATTGTATTTGGCTTATCATTGATTATCTTTCTTTTTGCATTAAATTTTAGCTTCAATCTCTCTCGTTCTCTTTATTTTTATGTGTCTTTGTGAATTCGATAAAGTTTTATTTTCTTTTATTTCAACAGTGTGAGTGGGTCTGCGCTTTTCGAGATGCGCATTCAACTTGAACTTTAGACAATTTTTGAGAAGCGGATGAACTTTATGCAATTTGAATATTTTAAGTTCATCTCATTAAATTTAGTTAAAAGCTTATTATATCTTTTAGATTTTCCTGCAGATATTCTCAATAAAAGCTTTATATTTCTTTAATACACGTGACTTTTTAGTGCTTTTCTCATTCATGACAAAAAAATTTTAACTACTTTTGTGGTTTTTAAAAAGTAAGTAGGATTGATGATTAAAGATGCTGATAGTAATTTTTCAAGTCAAGAGGGCAGAAAAGTTCTATTAGCTTTTTTTGAGCCTTATTGAATAATTCAAAGTTTTTTCTAAGTTTATTTTTGTTCGATATGATTATTTCGCAACAAAATTACTTTTTGTTTGTTTGTTTGAGAAAGATGTACTTTCCCCCAATTGATCATACTCCCATCCAATCACGAAAAGGTGACGGGAGGGGTTGTTTTTGGCAACCAAGTTGAAAAAAGATTATTAAGTATTTTTTGGTTCGCTAATTACGAAAATCGAGATTTCATTAGTGCAAACTTTGCCTAACATCCTTAAATTTGCAAAAACCACAACTTTTTAAGAGCATTTTTGCAATATTAACAAAACTGTAACGAGATTTAGTCGATTGTATAGGTTTTGTGGCTACCAATTACTAATTTGAGGGTCCCGTATATGTAAAGTGCATTTAACATATTTAAATTGAAAAAACTATTACTTATTAGGGGTGAATTTGTGGTATTTTTAAAATATGCCTAAATGTAAGATTTGTCATTCTGAACGTATTTTAAGGCATAGTTCCACGAACATCATGATCAAAGACCTAAAATATACACAGGGTAGTTGGTAATAATTATTTGTTCAAATATATTTAAATTTCATTCTTAATAAGGGAACCCATTCTTTAAGGGTTTTTACATTTTAATATTTCATCCCCAAATTTAGCAGATCTAAAAACTTTTACAGCGGGCTGAATCTTTTTACAATGTTGCAAAAAATCCTTAAATTAAGAGGTTTTTACAAATTTAAGAGTGTAAGACAAATTTCCTACGAGTTGAACCTTCACGGCGAGGCTGCTTTGCTTGAATTTTATTTTCTGCTTGAAAATTCAAGCAAATTGCTTGAAAATTAAAGCAAATGCTTTAAAATTCAAGCAAATGCTTGAAATTTCAAGCAATTCAAGCAATTGCTTGAATTTTCAAGCAAACCAGCCTGGCCGTGTTGATTTTGGTATTCAGTGACCCAGAAAACGATTGGTAGACTTTTTCTCTACTAGAGTAATCAAAAAATGGTATGTGCCTTCAAACAGAATTCTTCATATTGTAATTTACAATTTAAAGAAATTCCTCTTGTGACTGGTGGATTTTTTTTCAAATTGATTGTTACTAATGATTTTGAAACTTTAAAATAATTTTTAAAAAAATTTCAAATCTCTTTATACAATTTATCTAACATTGGCCCCTTGGGATCTTGCTCCCCTGAGACTTTGGATATTTTGATAGCGTTTACTTTGCACCTCCACCCATGGGCTACGCGATCCTCGACCAGTTATGGTAATGCTTACAATATTAGGGAGTGGTTTTTGTGCCTTTTAACACAAGAATATTTAAAATGTTTAATGTATGAAAATTAGATTTTTATTTAAAATTAAATTTTTACATTACAAAAAATGAAAACAAAATGATTGAAATTCTCATCAAACTATGACTTAAAGAACGTTTGAAAATCGTGGATAAAATGAGCAATAATCAGTATGTTTTTACGCGGAATGAATACGCTGAAGACGCTATTAAATGTTCATATTAAATGAAGAATATAGTAAAAAATTCAAACAAAAACTATACTATTGAAATTATTTTCGACATAAAGGGAGAGTTTAATAACATCAGGTCATCAATGGTACTTGAGCATTTAAAACATAATCAGGGCCCTTTGTAAACAGTCGCAAAGGGTGGTTTATTAATTCAGAAGGAGAAATTCTATGGGAAACACAATCAGCAGGGTTGTTTTGGGATTTTATGTGATTCCAAAATGCTTGAGGTACTAGAAAATGAATATTTGAACACTTATTTGCAATGAAAGGTGGCCACTTTGACGGGTGGTCACTTAACCAATGCAAAACGTCCATTGAATCAGTGAATAAAAACAAGTTGTTAGGAGGTATTTTTAGAGCAAGTAATACCTTTACAGTCAACCTTGCTAAAAAGGCAGCAGCACAGAGTTCTAGTTTCGGTATTATTAATAGAGGCTTCATCTGAGCTACTTTATAGATTTCGCTTGGACTAGATTAACTGAAACTTTATCATGATACGTAACCTTTAAATAAACACAAGCTCAATATATTTTTAAAGCGTCTGCAAAACCAAGTACTACAAATTGAGCGTCTGGATGAAAGTTTAGCCATTTTTTTACTTTTATATCATTTAAAATTGGAATCTTTGTGTACCAAGTTAGAAATTCCCAAATTAAATCAATAAACACAACGCAAAATCCTCCCAGTCAAGTTTTGCAAGCCAAAGCTTTTGAATGAAAGCTTTAGCAGTTGAGACTACAGGGGTTTACCAACCTAAAGGATCATATAATTTCGCTATTGATGATACGACTTTTCGCTATGCTACCTTCATATTTATCAATTGTGATTTTAAAGGAAAAGTAATCCTCATCAGGGTACCAATATAAGCCAAGTAATCCAAAACACGAGCCCACTGATTCTGCAATTATTGAACAAGGGAAATTTAGTAATTTTTGTCACTTGCGACCCATTTATGTAAATTTATAACACCCATCTTTATTAAGTCTTTTTGTTTACTTAAGGATTCTGATAAAAAGTGTTCTCCTGACAGTGTATCATCCATGTAAGCTTCCTCGTTCAATATTTGCAGAGGATAAAAAGTTTTGGTTTACGAGTTAAAATAAATGAGAGAAACTGAATATTTTTCAGGTGGACTTGGAAGCTGGCAGCGTTATTTAGGTTCTGAAGCAATTCCAATAACGCAATTGATCAATAAATGTATTATTTAATTTGTTGTTGTAATGATGTGAAGTTTCTAATCGTTAGCTAATAAATCCAAAATCATCAAAATACAGCTTCTAGATTTTTATGCATGACAAATCAACATGCAGGTTCGTATAATTTTTGCCATACGTAAGGCTTATAAAAATACAAAGGCAGATATAAATATAATTTTAAATGGACTTAAAAAGATTAGTATTTCAAAAATTTTTTAAAGGATTTATGGGGTCTCAAAATTGAATAAAATGTGAAATTATTTGATTTCTACCATGTATTTATACTTAACTTGATTTTTTCCTGAACAATTTAAAAAAAATATAATTATAAAAATTACTTGAATACTGCAAAAAAAATGCTAAGAAAAAATAAGAGCAAAGATATTTACAAAACTTATTTTAAATAATAGATATAAAACTAAATTGGGGTTTAAAAAAATAATTTGAAAAATTTATGAAAACCATAAAACTGGTCTAACAGAATTTCGTTTCTCAAGAAATCGATTATTGAAATTTTCTGCATTCAGTACTTTTTTTGATAAAGATTGTTTATTAGAACTAATACTTGAATTATAAGTTTTAACGAAATATTTTTGTCGATTACATCACACGCCTAGCTAGAAAGACCGGATTATGAAAAGGTCAGGCACTTCGGATTTTATAGCGGAAAATGAATGTTCAGATACTCAGGAAATAGTACCTTTTCGGTTTTAAATGTTACACCTACATCTCGGCGAGTTATTTGATAAAACGTGTCTCTGGGGGGAGCTGAAAATGAGCAAAAATTAGAACTGCTTGGATCAGGCTGAAATTTTCAGGAAAGGTTGATTTTTTGGTCCCCAGAAACATGTTGAAACCCGTTTTTGAAAATCAGTAATTCTCTTCGAGATATTTATCAATATGTCTCCCATTTAAAATACATGGGAAAACCCATTTTTTAGCGATTTTTCTGATTTTGCTTCACAATTTTAGTTTGAATAAGCACCAAACCAACGAGAAAAGTTTGGTTTAACATTCATTCAAATGTCTGCTTTATTATAAAGAGGATTGGTGTTTGGCCAACGTGGCAAAACGCCTCTATGTCTGAAAAATCGCGTTTAAAATTGAAAAAATAACGTTTTTTAAAAATTGCGTAAATTAAATTATTTATATGTATATAATGTATATAAATTATGTATAGTTTATGTATAATATGTATATATGTATATATGTGTGTATAAATAAATATATATGTATGTAGGTATTATATATTTATATGGGTGTCTTTCATAAATTATGAGCTTTTTTTATAAATTTAAATGAAAAATTAGTATAAATACACATATACACACATGCATACATATAAACATATTATACATATACTCTGCATAAGCTATGTGTATTATTATATACATATAAATAATTTTTTATACTAATTTTTCATTTTCATTTTCAAAAATCAACCTTTCCTGAAAATTTCAGCCTGATCCAAGCAGTTCTAATTTTTGCTCATTTTCAGCTCCCCCCAGAGACACGTTTTATCAAATAACTCGCCGAGATGTAGGTGTAACATTTAAAACCGAAAAGGTACTATTTCCTGAGTATCTGAACATTCATTTTCCGCTATAAAATCCGAAGTGCCTGACCTTTTCATAATCCGGTCTTTCTAGCTAGGCGTGATCAGTAAGAAAAAAGTATATGTCAAAAAAATTTATGCAAAACTTTTATTTTAAGGTTCCTTTATAACAATACTGAAGATGATAATCTTGTGGTTGAGTTAAGTATATTTTTCAAAATTTTTACATAATAAATTTGTAATAACAAGGTATCTTATTTCGCTAAAAATTATTGAAATATATTATAAAAATAAAATCTTTTTTCTTCCTGCTGATTGAAAAATAAATCTTCTTAACATTTACATAACTAATCAATATTTAAATTCCTAAATGAACCTTGTACACCTTCAAGTTCCTTAAAAATGATTGATTTACTAGTAGGTAATCTGGCATTTTCGTTAGTTTTATTTAATTTTTCTTCTTTTAGAAACCATTCTCGGTGTTCTTCAATTTTTTTTCGCCATGCGTCTGTAATTTTTAAATAATATTAAAATAATACTTTTTATATTTTTGAAAATTTAAATAAATATTGGTTTCCTGTACAACGTAAAACATTAATTTGCTTATTTTATTAGTTATTTCTTTAAAATCTCATATTTTGCTTACTATTTAATTCATCAAAAGTTCCAGCAGTTCCCCCATATTCATTTGGTAAAATATTTTTGTCCATGTAAGCGTGCAATTCTTCATAACCTTTTGAATGTACTCGGAACTGCAAGAATACCAACTAATAAATATCAAAAAAAAGAAAATAAAAAAAATACGGAACATCTATTTTTGTAAAATACCTTTTCTATTAATTTTTCTTTTAGCAAAGGGTAAAAAATATTCATAACGCTAGTTATAAAACTAGGTGCATTTATATAAATAACTCTGTGTAACCTTAGTGGCATACTATTTTGTATAGCAAGTTGTGCTTTTCTTACGATTGATTGCGTTGGACTACATTTTGCAAAATGCCCTGCTGTGAAACCCTTTAAAAAAGTTATTTTAATTAAATGTTTTTAATTTAGGTATAAAGCAAAATTAATTTTTTGAAATAATTACTTTTAAATCAAAAATCATAATGTTTGACAGACATTTTTCTTCTAGTAACCTGGTATCTAGAATCATCAGAATTCTTCTTGTTACTGCTTGCAAAGAAAATTTTTCAAGATTTGTATCTTTCAATCGAAATATTGTTACTCTCAGACCTTCATCTGTTAATTTTGGCAAAGGAAAATATTCCCTGAAAAGAAAAATATCGTTACAGACTTAATTAAATAAAAACAGTAATGCGAACCTTACACAACATCATGATTTTCTTGAATATCTCTTGAGAAAGGATCACGATTTTCGAAAAATTCTGTTAGAACAGTTCTTGCGGTGTAATAAGTTTCAAGAATTGTTTTACACTTTTCAATACTGTTTTTACATCCAAATAGAAAGTTCTCCAATCTTTCGTCATCTGTAACAAAACAATTTATTATTTTATGTACCTAGCAATTTTCATCCAACTATATAAAAATTTTGTTTAAAGGAACTTATATAATATCTTACCAATGTGTTGTGGTAAATGTGGTTGTTTAGAAAGCCAATTCCTAATTGCTATGATATCGTTTTTTCTCATTTCTGGATCTGGCGGTACTTCAATGTCAATTTTTTTTTGTTGTTCAATTGTTGGAGGAAGTAGAGTCATTTTTGAAACTTTTAATACTTTTATGTACCTAAAATATTTTTTTTAAATTAATTAATTAATATAAGTGCAAATTAAATAAGATACTAAGATAATAAAAACAGCCGAACCTAAAATCCAGGGCTATAATATTTTACTCAAAGGGGCGGATTACCCCTAAAGTGCAAAGTAGGCGACTTAGAGCTAAAATAGTTTCCTGATGTAAAAGTTAATCTTTCAGATAAAAATATACTCTGGGGTGCAAAATATTCCTCGAGAAAGAATAGCTTTACCTGGTGTAAAATTTCCTGGTTAAAAGTTTAAAAGGAATATTTTAGGGTTAAATTTAAATCATGAAGGTAAAAGTTGATGCCCGGGGGTAAAAATGGACTATAGTGAATCAAATTCCACTTTTATCCCCGGGTAAACTACCAAATAGATCCCTTATGATAAATAATTTAGCATCACCTAATGAAAATTACCTTTCAAGGACAAATTTTAATACAAAAAGTTGATCCCGGGGTTAAAAGCGTACCTTAGGTATACCGTTTGGATCTTGCATGATAAAAAAACTTCATTGGGTGTTAATTGTCTTTCAACTGGGCCCCTTGGGGCTACAACTTTAGAATCCTATAGTAAAAGTTGAGGGTAAAAATGGATTCTGGATTTACCAAATGTATTCGGCATGATAAGCTCTTAGATGGAATTTTGAACCATTGGGGTTGAATTTATCATATGGGATTTATTTAGTGCCTTCGTATTCTATTTTCAACCCCAGGTTTTAACGGCGCGTTATTTGTACGATACAAAAATTTTTGACACATAGATGATTCTATATAAAAAAGTTGTGCGGATTAGTTCTACACCAAAAATGCTTTAGCTGAAAAGTTCAACACAAATATTTTGCAAAACACCATTTCTAATGTTACTAAATTATTTTTTCTCATGGAAGGATAAGATATTAAATATTTATTAATAGATTTAAAATCTTTACAAAAATTTTATTATTATGCTAATATGATTATTAAATATATTTTTTATTATGACGATAATATTTAAATTACGACTTTGTTTAAAATGATTTAATATAATTTTTATATGATATAGTAATAAAAATTATAAAAAAAATTAATTGAATTATATAAAAATGCGGAATCATGCGAAGAAAAGTTTTAATAATAATGCGTTAATTAAAAACTTGTTTCTTTGGATTATGAAAATTATTTTATTGAATAATATTTGAATTTTATAAAAAAAACAAAATTGGAAGATAAAACTTAAAAAGTGTAGCTTAACTAAAAAGCCAAGTTTATATATATGTTAGCCTGGCAGTTATTGTAAAAAATCGCTTTGATTTACGATTATCGAGTGAAAAAGGTTGCCAATTGTCAAAAAAATAAGATTCCCAAAATTATAACTCATTTAATCCTATGGGTTGTCAACAAATATATGGACTATTATGGAAAAAATTGTTGGCCCCATAAGAGTCCATGTATTTGGTAGCGACAATTAGGATGAATCTTATTTTTTTAGTGATTGGTAACTTTTTCCTCTTGGTAATCAAATATCAAAGTGATTTTTTAAAATAACTGCCAGGCTAATATATATGTCTGTTCTTATTGTTAGCTAATTAAATCGAATGAGAGCAGTCCAAATAAAACTGACCTAAGCTAGTTAAACTATTCAGGAATTTAAAAAGAAAAAATAATTCAAGTAATAAACAAATAGTAAAACAATAATTTTAAGAAAATATTTATTATTTTCCATTTTTCAAAATCTCCCATTCTTTTATTTATTTAGCACTTAACCAAATTGCCAATTAATTTTAAGATTCTTGAGTAATTTTAGTCATTTCCTTTCAGAAACTTATTAAGAAAATTTAATTCTTAAAAACTAAAACCCCGAATTGCGTGCCTAAATGTTTTTCAGTAGGTCGAAAATCTTTTAAAATAAAAAATTACTAATAAATTGAGTCTAAACCATTAAATTTACAACTTTAAAAATTGCTGTTTTGTTATATTGTCCTACTCAAAACCACGCCTAACAATTTTTTTTTTAGTTTCTTAAATTCTAGACTTTTCTCCTAAAGATTTGGTCAGTTTATCTTGGAATTGTTCATATATTAATTTAAAATATTTAATAAATAAAAAAAACACTAAATTTAATTAGTTTAAGTACTAGTGTTCACGTGTACGTACTTTTTTTGCAACTACTATTAAGAATTGCACTTTTATCTCTTAATTGATTTTCATATTATAAATTTTTGCAAAAAAATATGAATAAATTATAATTCATAAAAAAACAAAGTAATTTTACACTGGTATCACTTGACATTTTTTGTAAAAATATTTTGTAAAAATTATTTTTTAATACACTTACATAATTAGTAATAATTATAATATAATATTACCTCTATATTATTGACCTACTAAATGAAGAAATTAATTGATTTAGCGCTTTTTAAAATTAAATCACATTTTGATATTATATAAACTTGATATACTTTACTTAACTCGGTCAGAATTATATATGTGTGATCTAAAATTGTTTTTCCACGTTTACTTCAATCAGGATCATATTATGATTTTATTATACGATCCCCACTGTTTTATTATTTTTTTTTATTTATTTTTTATACTTTTACTCCCACTTTGATTTGTAATTCTTAATAAATAAAAAAATATTATATGTTTGTTATAAATAATATGCTGACCAGTATTGATTCATAATTTATGAATCGGTTTTAAGAAAAAGGAAATTTTTATTACAAAAAAACTAACGACTGCATTATTTATGAGTTTTATATTTCTTGGTTTTGTAGAATTTTTTTAATTAAGATTAATTTATTGGATTTTGAAATTTTTTTTTATCTATGAATTTTTTGGAGATATTTTAACAAGGAGAGTCCACGAGTTGAATATCCAAAAACTTGATCAAACTTAACTTGATTTTATATGTTGGAAAAGTATCTACTGTAAAGTCAAAAGTAGTAATTGGTCTTCATCATGGTCTAAATATTGCAAAATAGGCTTTCTCATAGGCTATCCTCGGACTAAAAAAAATAAAGATTAAATACACTGTAAATACATAAAGCAATGTTTGTTAGAAAATTTTTTTAATACTGCAGGTTTGATCAAGCGATTGCAAAAAGGTAGCTTAAAACCTGAGAAAATTAAATAAAAATCTGTTCAAATCACTTAAAACTCGCCTGCAGGCGTAATGATTACAAAGAAAAACTTTTGAATTATAATAAAAAAATTGATTGTGTTGAAAATTCTTTTTCTTTAAAAGTTTTTTTTTTATGATTTGAATCAGTTTAAAAAATATATATTTAAATTTTCTTTTTGCAAATTTTAAAAAAAATTTCCGATGTATGGTAATGTCTATAAATACTCAACTGACAACCGGTAAGTAAGATTTTTGTATTACTAACAATAAATAATGTTAGGTTCTGAAATCAAATCACCTTCTTCAAAATTTAAATATAGATTAGCAAAAATTTATTTTTTTTTATTTTAAATGTTAATCAAAACATAATAATTGTTTCAAAGTACATAAAAAATCAAAAAGTAATATTTGTTTAATGATTTTTCTTGCCACAAAATGTATTTTTTATCTTAATTTTTTTAACATGAGAATTCTGTTTTTGAAGATTTTTTATAGTTGCTTGATCTGCTTTCGTTATTAGAACTTTCATTTGTACTAAATAATGAATTGCAAATATAAAGTTTATGTCTTTTTTGATTAACATGATAATTTTGCATTTGAAGACCAAAATTGATGCCTGCTAAATCAGCACATTTACAGTTTTTTGTTTCAGATTGTATACCATTTGATACTAAATTTTTGGTCTGATTATCATTGGCATTTTCTGTAATACAAAATTTTTTTACTTTATTACATCTTTGACGAAACGAAGGTGACTTGAGCTATGTATTAAATAAAAACCGATTAGAGAATATTAAGTCATCCAAATGATAAATATTCATAAAATTAATTACTCACTGATGCTGTTGAATAAATGCAGAAAATGCAAGATATGCAAGCAATACAAACACTGATACCTAACAAATCTAACATTTCGTATTACTTTTTATATAACTTTTAATTGTTTACTTCTGAAAGAAATTATATCATAATTTAATTTATGAAAATTTATTTTATTATTTGTTTTGTAAACTAATAATTTGTAACCTAAAAAATTTATTACAAAAATTTAATTTGAAGTTTGTTGCATATCACATTATGCATTTCATTAAATAAGAAATCGCCGCGAATTTTTTTATTGAAAACTTTAAAATATATATTGATAATTTATTTAATTTATTTTATAACATGATTAATTTTAATATTTGGCCCCAATTGTATTGAAGAGTCGCGAAAATCGATAAAAATTATTTTTTTCTTCGAAAAAGCAACTAAAAATATAGTACATTATGGCACATGGCGTGAAAAATAAAGAATGGCCTAAATTGCACGTAAATTACCTTCCGAGTCGAAGCCGACAATGTTAAACTGCGATTTGGGGCATTCTTTTTTGCGTTCTTTTTTTATGGTCAAAAGGGTCGTATAAATACGTGCTTTCTCGTCACTGACGAGAAATACCCTTTTATTTATTTTTAGCTTTCTATTTCTAATTCTTGGTTTTTAGTATATATTTTCGGGGTTTTGACCGTTTTTGTTTGTTTATTTTTTATTTGAATGTTTATTTTAAATTGAAAATATTTTTATTGAAGTAAAAAATTTTAATTGAAATTATTTTTCAATCAAGGTGCTAACATAAAATTTTCCTTAGATTTCAATTCCAAAGACCAAAATTTATTTGATTTGGATTGTTCAGGCGCGAGAAAATCATTATTTACAGTTCAATTTGAAAACCTATTCTTATCCCTTCAAAAAAATCTATATTTATGCAAATTGTGCACGGTGACCTGGATGCGTTTTATTATGCGATCATAATGACATAAAAAACTGTATGTTGGGGTCTTTTCTACACTAAAGAATGTCTACGAATTTTCTATCCAGACCTTCTATCCAGCTACTCTAAGTGATTGCTGTCAATATTTTCATATTTTGAATTATGATGATTTGAATTGGCTTTTTTTTTCGAAGTATCCGGGATTCCTAAAATATAAGTAAAAATAATTAAGTTTCTCGTTGGATTTAGACCAAAACATCGATTTTTGAGCCCACGATAGCTGTCGAAAGTTTTTTTTTGGCCTCCTCAAAATTGGGATTTTCTTAAAACTTTCAGTTTTTCTAGTGGATTTAAATACTGTTTTAGATTATGTTCAAATTAATATCTCGTAGTATTTTTTCCCCAGGAATCCGATAAAACCATTTATTTTCGCTTTTGACCACCTCTTATATGAGAAAAATCAATTTTTGTCGTGTTTAAGGGTCCCAATTTTAAAGAAATCCATTATGAAAGGTTATTAGTTTTTAAAATATGTTTTTCTGAATATTATTTACAAGAGGTTCTTGTACATTTTTTCCCCAGAAATTCGACGACGTCTTATATAAGAAAAATCGAATTTTGTCGTTTTTCAGGGTCATAATTTTAAGGAAATCCATTATAAAAATCAAGACAATATTGAAAATATGAAAATATTGACAGCAAATGCTTAGAGTAGCTGGATAGAAGGTCCGGATAAGAAATTCGTAGACATTTTTTAGTGTAGAAAACATCCCACCAGTTTTTTTGTCATTTTGATCGCATAATAAAACGCTTCCGCAGGTCACAGTGTGTGACTATAATAACTAATAAAATATTCTTCAGAAGGTTATAATATAAATAAATTACAAATGTTTTAAAACAATATTTTACTATAGTAGGTTTTACACAAGCAATAATTAAAAGTATGTAAAAAGGCATTAAAATAATAAAAAAAAGTTTTTAATTTCAAATATTAAAGTATTTCACCCTATTTATTTATGGGTAAATTTAAATGAAGTGAGAGTGAAATTGATGTTTGAGTTTTCGAAACTGCTCCAAAGTATTTTACCCTGAAAGTACTACCAAAAATAGGTCCCAAGCCTAGTTTTGCCCTCTAGAGCGAAATATCGGTTTTTGACAGCCATTTTTGTGTTTTGGCCTCTTACAAAAAAAGTAAAAAAAATAAGAGTTCATTTTTCCTACTTTTTCTGTTAAAAACTTTCATTAACGTGAAAAATTTGTTCTCCTAAGGTTTGGACAAGAAATTTCCCTGGTTATCTGATTCCGCGTTCAAATTTTTTTTTTCATCTGTGCATGCGGGAGAAATCGCTAAAATATGCTGCTGCTTTTTTTTCAAATCTGAATTTCTCAAATGTCTATTAATGAAAAATCTTCTACTAGGCTTAAATTTTTTCTTAAACTTCAAATTTTTTTGCAAAAAAAATTTTTGACGGGTTATTGCTTTTTGAGAGCTCTAGATCAAATAATAGCAGCTTTTAAAAGTTCATTTTTTACGAATTTCAAATTTTCCGCCAAGTCACGTATCCAATTGAAAATCTGAACAAAAATTTGGATTCTGCGAGAAATTTTACATTTGGATATGGGTCAATATTTGTGAAGCGTATACAGTTTGGATTTTCGAGTCTCAGAATGTACTCCAAAGTATGTTTGGTCGAAAGTATATATAAAAAAAATAATTTTCTCCAATTTTTAGCTTTTTAGATCCAATCCTCTATTTTTTACAGCGATTTTTGTTTTTTTCAATTTTTTGAAATTTTTAATTTTTGAGAAATTTATGTTCATTAATTTTTCTCGCAAACGCGCACTTTACAATAAAATTTTTTTTCCTTAAAGTACCCCATAGGAAATTTCCCGTAGAATTCGATTCTGGGGTCCAAATTTTTTGTTGAACTGCGCATGCGCGAGAAAATCAACTTTCTTGCTTTGCCTTTTCTAGCTTATATGCCTCAGCTGCAGACAGCTCAATTTTCATCCTGTTGGTCTCAAATTGTAGGTTTTTTCATATACTTTCAGCATATGTAATCATTTTTTTGGGTAAATTTATTTTAAAAGCACTAAAATTGAAAAATAGCGATTTTTAAAAAATCATTTTTCACAAATTTTGAATTTTCCGCCAAGTCACGTGACCAAATGAAAATCTGACTGAAAATTCGGATTTAGCGGAAAATTTTACATAAGGACACCAATTTTCGTCTTATTTCATTAAATAGTTTCTAAGATATCCCATTTTAAAGATAAAGATTAAAATAGACTTTTTTTAAAAAACCCTAAAAATGGGACTCTGACTTTAATTATCATATCTGTTAAAGAAATAATTATAAAAAGACGAGTAAAAATTTTTTGGAAACTAAGGGCTTGTAGAAAATTTTTGAGGCCTATAGAACTCGTTTCTTTTAAAAATTAGAATTTTGGCAGCAATTTCAATATTGATCATTTTTGGGTAAGAATAGGGATTTGGTTTATTGACTATCACCATGAGAGAATTAGCAACAAATAAATAAGGTGTACGGTAAATAAATGTTGATACGTATACCAAAAAAATGAGACCAATTGGAAGTATTCTGGTTAGCTGGCGAGGTTGCAGCTTTGTATTAAAGATTATGAAAAAAATCCTATTTTATAACATTGTCGTATTTTGTAGCTATTCTATCTTATTTTCAATTTTCCGAATTTTCTAGTTACCTAATGAAAATTTTGACGAAATTTTCGGATTCCTCGAGAAATTTTACAAAAAACCCCCTTTTTGGAAAAGTTTCGGATGTTTCCGTAACGCCATAGAAATAAAAGAAATAGCAAAATACTAAATAACTACAAAATACCACAATGTTATCAAATAGGATTTTTTCGTAATCTTTAATACAAAGCTGCAAACTTGCTAGTTAACCAAAATAATTCCAATTGGTCTCATTTTTTTGGTATAAGTGTCACCATTCTGTTACCATACACTGCAATTATTTGTCGCTAAATCTCTCATGCCGATAGTCAATAAACCAAATGCCTATTCTTACCCCAAAATGACCAATTTTGAAATTGCTGCCAAAATTCTAATTTTTAAAAGAAACGAGTTCTATAGGCCTCAAAATTTTTTTAAAAGCCCTTAGTTTTCAAAAAATTTTTACTCGTCTTTTTATAATTATTTCTTTAACAGATATGATAATTAAAGTCAGAGTCCCATTTTTAGGGTTTTTTAAAAAAAGTCAA
This sequence comes from Anagrus nilaparvatae, assembly GCA_022575985.1. NCBI lineage: Eukaryota > Metazoa > Arthropoda > Insecta > Hymenoptera > Mymaridae > Anagrus > Anagrus nilaparvatae. Next base: position 1,651,615 of record JAKSXM010000040.1, on the reverse strand, counting down.
TTTTAATCTTTATCTTTAAAATGGGATATCTTAGAAACTATTTAATGAAATAAGACGAAAATTGGTCTCCTTATGTAAAATTTTCCGCTGAATCCGAATTTTCAGTCAGATTTTTATTTGGTCACGTTACTTGGCGTAAAATTCAAAATTTGTGAAAAATGATTTTTTTAAAATCACTATTTTTCAATTTTAGCGTTTTTAAAATAAATTTACCCAAAAAAATGATTTCATATGCTGAAAGTATATGAAAAAACCTACAATTTGAGACCAACAGGATGAAAATTGAGCTGTCTGCAGCTGAGGCATATAAGCTAGAAAAGGCAAAGCAAGAAAGTTGATTTTCTCGCGCATGCGCAGTTCAAAAAAAAATTTGGACCCCAGAATCGAATTCTACGGGAAATTTCCTATGGGGTACTATAAGGAAAAAAAATTTTATTGTAAAGTGCGCGTTTGCGAGAAAAATTAATGAACATAAATTTCTCAAAAATTAAAAATTTCAAAAAATTGAAAAAAACAAAAATCGCTGTAAAAAATAGAGGATTGGATCTAAAAAGCTAAAAATTGGGGAAAATTATTGTTTTTATATATACTTTCGACCAAACATACTTTGGAGTACATTTCGAGACCCACCCATGCAAAGTCATATACAGTTCACAAATATTGACCCATATATCTTTTTATGTTATTAAGAGCTTTTATATTAAAACAGCGAAATCTAAAAGAATTTTCCGATTAATTTTGATGAATTTAGTATAATTTAAAAAATAAAAAAATTCCTTAAAAAATAAGATATTTTAATCTTTCAATTTAAGATTTCGCTGTTTTAATATAAAAGTTCTTAAAAATATAATAAGATATATGAGTCATTCTGAAAACTGGGTGACCTTACCAGGTCATTTCTCCCGATTGGGCTGATTTTATCCCCACCTTTTTAAATATATAAAATAAGTTTGGTGTAAAATTTTCAGCTCGCTAAGTACTCAGGAAGCCGAGTTGTACTCAAAAGAAGCTTTTTAGATTTCTTCAGTTTTTTCAAAATGTGTATTATTTGTAAATGAAGGCTCTTTCCGGATAAGTACAGTGATTTGGCCCCCGGAAGCATACCTAATCTAAATAGTAGCATTGGAAAAGTTATTAAAAAACTCACTGATTCCCATTGGAATTAGACCTCTAGGCCACGACAGGCCACCAAAAATCTAAAATAAAGAAAGCAAACCTATAACTTAAATAGTAGCTTCTGAAAAGTTATCAAGAAACTCACTGATTCCCGTTGGAATTAGATCTTTAGGTCACGACAGGCCGCCGAAAATCTAAAATAACCATTTTGATTTTTTTTAATTTAATTTTTCCGAGCTGTAAACAGATAATACTCTGCTCATAGGCTGGAAAACTTAACATTTTAAAACTTTTTTAGATCAATTTTTTTCGTTGGGCCTCTTTAAGAACCTGAAATATAATTTTGAATTTTTCGAAAATCGGGTTTTTCAGCATAAAAAAATATACCAACTTAAAATTTTTTTTTATAGTCCTGGTAGGTTAGAAAACCATATTTTTTAATTTTTTAGAAAATCTCCAGGAGGCGGAACCACTTTTTAATACCCGAAAATTAAAAATCAGTTTAATAATTATGTTTTTGCATTTTTGGAACAACAATAGTGTTTAAAATAAAAATTCCCTAGCAAGAAGACTTTGATTTTTTGAGTAATAGAATGTGATTCCCTCTCCAGCAGATTTTCTAACAAACAGCCTTATAAAAATTGACTAGATGATTAAAAAAATTTATAACCGGTTTGAGTAACTACACAACCAACGAGCATGGAACATGTTCACTCATAACAGTAATAAATCCAAAAACCGATATTACAATAATACTATCCTAAGTCCATAAACTTAAAGTATTCTAAGTTGTTGTTGTTAACAGGGCCTGATCAGGGCCTGGTCAGGTCCTGACTCCCATTTCAAATTATTCTAAGTCCATAAATCGAAAATATTCTAAGTCCATTTCACCCCCCCTAAAAGCGTCAATTTTTCACGCCCCCCCCCCCTGCCGAGCCAAACTTTTTCAAATACCCTATCCAATGAAAATGTTCCATGTTAAAAAAAATAGTACCAAGATTTAATAAGTTGTAAAATTTCCCGCTTAATCCGAATCTGGAGTTGATTTTTTGAGATTTTGCTCCTGGGTGGCTCAAAATTGCTATTTTAGGCTGAGAACGGGACTTTTGGTCTCCTTTTATTACATAAATAAAAGGAGACCAATAGGAAAGTATTTGGTTTTTATAATAGGTAGCAGCATCTTTTAAAATAAAACCTAAAAATTCATATCTTATAGCATAAAACCCTGCTAGGGGGTCTAGTTTCTACACTTTTTGTTTGGTGTTGGTCCAGGAGGCCCATGTAAGTAAACTGAGGTTATAGAGAATTTTTACATAAGGCATAAAAAAAATTTTCAAAACGAAAATTTTGACTCCAACCACGCTCTAATCAGATGATTCGGCCCGGAGATATTAATTTTTTAGTGAAAATCGCATTTTAAACACCCCCCCCCCCCCCCCAGTGAACGCTCGGAATCTTATTTTTTATCATGAATCATCAAATTGAGTCAAAAAAATGCGAAAAATATGCTGTGGCCGGAAACCATACCTTATTCCGCTGTAGTCTTCGTTCTGAGATTAAAAAATTTTCAAAATTAAAGGTAAAAGAGTACCAAGTTATTTTTATTTTCTCTCCTTTTTTAAGCTCCGAAAATTTCTATTTGAATTTAATTAACTTTTTCCTCTTTTGCTTTAGAGTTTTTAACTTAAAAATCAAACAAAACATTTCTAATTTTTTTTTAAAACAATTGTTAATATTTATGTACATAAAAAATGTTAGATATTAAAAAATTTATTAAATATTAAAATTTTTTTTTAGTTCATTTCAATTGTGGCTGGTATATAAAATTTGAAATTCCTAAACAAAATTTTTACGGCTTTAAAATAACTTTTGAGATGAGAATACCTTCTTTAATACCATTTAGATATTTTAGTGTTAATACAAAAATTTTATGCCAAAATTAGTTTTTATTCGTATATGAGTTTAGGAACGAAAAAATAAGTTAAACTTGCATTTATCCCTCGGTTTCTAGTCCTGTCGCCAGCAATGCTATTTAATGCCATAAAATGCCATTAAAGTTCCATGGAAAAAAATGGGTTGTATTTCTGTTTTTTGACCCGCTAAACACGAATCCGGGGTCTATTTCGCAAAATTCGTGGTCAATTTTTTGTTATCAACAAATTATTGGCCAATTTTGCAATAATTTGTAAATAAAAAAAAAATTGACCACGAATTTCGCAAAATAGACCCCGGATTCGTGTTTAGCGGGTCCAAAAACATAAATACCACCCATTTTTTTCCATGGAACTTTTATGCTATTTTAGGATTTTATGGCATTAAATAGCATTGCTGGCGACAGGACTATTCGGAAATATTGTCTTCAGGCTCCTAAATACTTAAATGTAGCAGTCGTAAATTTACAAACGCAAAATTGTAAATTAACGACAAAATCTGATTACCGTAGGGTATTTTTAACAGTGTATAGTTACCCTTGGTATCGCAGGTGATATGGGTGAAAAGAGTCGTGATAAATGTTATAGAGAACATCGCCTGTCAATTCGCCCACCAGTGTTATGTCAGTGTAAAGTTTTTGTGACGTGTGTGAGTGTTGGTGTGCGTGTATTGTTAACCTATAGTCTCAGGATTTCGCCTCTCCCTCGATTGGATCTCCTAAGCGATATAAACACATAATTTAATTTTCTCAGAAAAAATAAATCAGAGGTATCTGCCTGATCGAACTTTGAGCTCATAATATAAGATAGGTTTTAACATGGCCTACTTTCAAAGAGAAGAGTACTTGAAAAAATCCCCAAATTCAGGGAAGGGGGTTCAATGCCATTAGAATACTTTAGGTTTATGGACTTGGAATAATTTTGATTTAGGGACTAATTATGATTTCGGTAGGAGGACTTATAATAATTAGGGAGTTTAAGTTAAAACTGTTATAAGCAACATGTCCCATGCTCGTTGTTAGTTTTGTCAATACACAAACTAGTTAAGGTGGCGCACGGTATTAGGTCCGTATATTTTAGGGTGACATCAGAGGGGGTATAACTAATTGATTAAATTTTATTATTTATTTTGTATATATGTGAATATTTAGAAGTTATTATTAATAATAATGCATTTTCTTATATAATGAGTGCGGTGTAAACAAAATTTTTAAAATACAAAACATTTTATTGAATGGGGCCCGCGACTAAAATTATGTGTTTATAATTTGATCGGTTACTATTGTATTTTTTTCTTGGAAAAGTTTCTATTTTTGTTAAATAAGACGTGTGTACAATTTTATCTAAAAAGATTCGTTATTGAATTAGTGCGAAGTAAAACAATATCAACTCCCATAAGAACGCGGTGTTAACCTTAAAAATTTTCAGTTACTTATTTCTTTCTTAATTGATCGGGAACCTGAGTATTTTTTGGGATCAATGGGTTTGTTTTTTAATTATCTTCATCTCTAGTAAATTTTACTCCATATTATTCGTTTTTCATAAACTCCGTGAGCCACCTTAAGTTAAGTTTTTTTTTCATTTTTAAATCAACTTGTAATTGATTTTACTTTTATTAGTTGTATATACATAAGATTTAAATTAATATAATTTAAAAGTGCAGGTTTTTATTTTTTATTTTTTTTTAAATTAGTGTGGCTATTACTTTTGTAGTTATTTTTGTTGTAAATTTTTACTTAAATTAATTATTTTTTTATTTTATGAATACTTACTTAATTAATTAATTTTTTCTAATATGTCCATTATGCAAAGAAAACTTCAAAAAAGGTCACCCTGAGTATTGGGATATGTATGTTATTCTTTACAATATTTAAAATTTCTTTTAATTTATAGAGAAAATTCAAACCCTCGTCATTTAAATCAGTATTAGAAAGCGGGAATGCTAAACACTCAACTACAAACTATGATTTTTAATGAAGCATGCATTAATTTTTTTTTTTTGGAAAGAAACTCTAATAGCCACGAAGAAAATATTCAAAAATAATCTAAAATTTATTTTATACGACCAGTACTAATTGTAAGCAGCCTCTGAGCTTTAATTTGTCAATCATAAATAAAATTGATTCTGAATAATTTGATTCTCAATAATTTGATTCTGAGACATTTTTGTTGTTTGAAATAGTTAATAATAATAGATTCGTATAAATACATAATTAGCATACATGAAACTTTAACTAAACGTTAATCTAATACCCAATAGTACTACCCGAAGTTTTCAAAGTATTATCAAATTGCAGTACTAGAGCAATATTGTCATGCCAACTATTACATAGTATAAAATTTTCATAAATCTCACCAGATCCCCCTCATCGCAACTCTTACATGTTAAATTTGTATACCCTCCCTAATAAGATGTTTTAAATTAATTTAAAAAATCGAAAGAACTTGAAGATATCGACCAAGGCCAGAGCTGTAATTACATATAAAGTTTTCATTTGAACTGAATAACGAATTACTAACTTCTTGACATACCGAACATAACTTTTTTTACTTTTGAGTTTATTATATCGCTGCATATAAATATTATTGTAGCTATAAATGGAGTAGTTATAAAGTAAAATTTTTATTATCTATAAGAACACTTGAAAAGTTTTTTTTACTTTATAGTTGAATTAGTAATATTTTATACTGTGCTATAGAAAGTAACAAAAGACAAAAAAATAAGCTACGCTATGATAAATAAATTAATTTTTAATTCTGGAGTAACTAACTAGATAAATATTTTGAATATTTTAAATTGGAATTATTGAGATTAATTAATTTGAAATGGAAAATTTAATAGTTGATACTTTGTACGGTAAATTACGCGGAGTTATTAAACGAGATATCGATAATAACGATTTTTATGCCTTTAAAGGCATACCTTATGCTCAACCTCCAATAAAAGATTTAAGATTTCAGGTGAGATTATTTTATTATTGATATTTATTATTATACGTCAGAAAGAGCGTATATTTTGCCAATATTTCGCCACTGCCAAAAAAAATCGTATACTTGCGCTGGGAAATGTATTATTTTTATTAATTTATCATCATTTCTATTTTTGAATTTTTAAACATTTCTTCTCATTTAATTTAATTAACAATAAAACAAACTATAATTTTAATTTAATTTTTAATTTATAAATTTTACACAGGATCCGCTACCACCCGAACCATGGGAAAACATCAGAGATGCATCTAAATTCGGATCTGTTTGTGCTCAGTATTACGGACCAATAAATACGTATGAAGGTAGTGAAGATTGTCTATATTTGAACGTCTATTCAAAAAATGTAAGCAGTACAGCGAATTTGCCGACTTTATTTTTAATTCATGGAGGTGGCTTTTTTTTTGGAAACGGTGATGATGAAGTGTATGGTCCCAAATATTTTCTTCGAAAAAATGTTGTACTGGTAACATTTAATTATAGATTATCCGTACTAGGTACGTTTTTTATAAACAAATTATAAATCATCAATTTATCTATTTAATCTGTATAATTGTCAGGCCTGATAATTGTGTGATAGTAATGTTTGAGTTTTGCTTTTAACGTCTACATAGCCTTTCTAAGTTTTCACCTAAGGCTCCCTTTTCAAAAAAGGCCCCCAATTCGTAATGAACTTTTTTTTTCATTTTCTTGCTTAGAAACATTTCAACAATGTATAAAAAAATTTTCAAGCAAAAAAAATATATATTTTTGAGATATTTTGATTTTCATGGGTCGGAGTCATAAGAAAACATAAGCATTTAAAAACTTTAAACGCGTTTATCTCAAAACTAATTTTTTAAATCGATTCCAGTTCTAACTTAAAAACTTATTCAGCTATTGACCTAAATCTTGGTTCATTTTATTTGTAATTGTAGTGCCAAGTGCTGGAACTAGAAGATAGAAAAAAAGTGGATTAGAAAATTTTTTATTGACCCTATTAGGTGTTTTTTTGTACTTAAAAATATCCATTTTTCGTTTTTGGCGCACCAAATGGTCAATTTTTGGAATTTTAACTAACTTTTAGTTCCAGCACTTGAGAAGTCTATAGGGAATAAAATGCTCTTTTATTTTTTTGTTTCGGATGCAATAGGCGCTAGGTGTAGAACCGTTTTTTACTTTTTTTTTTTCAGCCTCTACTTTGACGCCCTCTATAAAATGTAAAAAATTTAGAAAATAAAAATAGTAATTTTTTTTGTATTCTTTGATAGTTTTGTAACAATTTAAAAAAAAAATTGAAGTTCTTGTATAATAAAATAACTAAAAAAAAACATGTTTAAAGTTCATTAAAATTACACAAAAAAATGAAAAGGGGGCCTTAAATTTACAGCCATCTATTGCATACTAATAAAAACCATATGTGCGAATGATTTTTTCGTTATATAGCAAGTTACAATAATAGCACAGTCTACACGGAGAAAAATAACTGTTAATCATAACCAAAAGTGTTGGTTATGTTTACATTATAAAGTTATGTTAGTTTATATTCAAAAAATGTTGTAAACATAACCATGGTTATGGTTAGAATCACAATTCTAACTTGATATTTTTGTAAAATTTACAAATTTTTTTGTTCTTAAAATTAACCTTGTTTTACTAAAATTAACCTTGCAAATATAAAATATCTATTTGTATTGCAAGGGACGAAAGAGAATTATATCAGATGAGTTGACGGGATTGGTCGAGAGTTCGGCTCGTGCCATCTTTGTCAGTTTACCGAGCGACCTTTCCCGTCACGAGTCAATATAATTCTTTCGTCCCCTGCTATTCACATGGGTTCTTATTTTCACATGTAAATATGCTGCATTTGATGCAAAAAGAAAAATAAAAAGACTGGACCATTTCCGGTAAAAACTGATATCATATTCGGGTTCAGCGACCCAAAAAACATAAATACCCGTAGGAAAATTCCATCGACCTATCAAGGATAAAATTTGTCTACGAAACGGGGCTCCACGTCAGGTCTATAAGAAACATTTCTAATAGTACTCAAAATGATAGTTACTACGTCTTTGTGGTCAGAATCTAAATATTCTTACTTAGCGACCTCATAACACACTAGACTGTTTATCATTTTTAGGAGAATTAAAAAAGTTTCTTATTAAGTATGTCAAAACAACCTTCAAAATTGACCAAAAACTACAGTTTTTTGGTATTAGGGCTAATTATTCGGGGTTGGGAATTAAATAAAAGTTTAAAGTCAACTTCTCGAAAACTTACCTATCTCATATAAGTTATCTGGCACGATCTTCAGAAAAAAGTGCATACATCTAAGAAATGCGGATTCTGGACTAAAAGTATTTTTATTTACATAAATTTATACATTTTTGAATTTAAAAAAATTTTTTAATTTTTAAAACTTAGCATACAGCATAGTATAAGGAGGGAGAGGTATGCCATTGCGCATAATGTCCAATTCGCCAATAGAATTGCTTTGCCTACTTACAGCCACATTGGCTTAATACTCCAGTCAAAATACGGGGGAGGGGGGTTGTATTTTCACTGGAGAACACGATATTTGCTCTACTATATGTTTTTTGGGTCGCTGGTCACGAAAATCGGGGTTATTTCCAGGAGATATTTTCGTAACACCCTTAAATTTGCAAAAACTACCCCCAAAAAGGGTTTTTTTTTATATATATTAGCAAACTGAGTTTATAGATTTATCCAAGAATTGGTCTTAGGGGGTTTTATGGGTCGCTGAACAAGTTTTTTGGGCAGTTTTTAATGAATAATTAATATTTCACCCTTAAATTAGCATAAATTACCCCAAAAAGGGGGTGTTTTTGCTATTTTCGCTTTTTTAGCGACCAGATTCGGCCTTCACGGGTTTTTTGGGTCGCTGATCAAGAATTTGTGGGAATTTTTGATAAATAATTAATATTTCACCCTTAAATTAGCAAAAACAACCTCTAAAAAGGGTGTTTTTGCTATTTCTGCACTTTGAGCGACCAAATTATGCCCTAACGGGTTCTTTGGGTCGCTGATCAAGAATTTGGGGGAGTTTTTTGTGAATAATCAATATTTCACCCTTAATTTAGCAAAAATAACCCCTTATATCCACACTTTGAGCGACCAAATTAAGTTCTAAAGGGTTTTTTGGGTCGCTGATCAAGGATTTGGGGGATTTTTGTATTAAAAATTAATTTTACCTTAAAATAAGCAAAAACAATTCCTAAAAGGGCTGCATTTGCAATTTTTGCACTTTGAGTGTTTAAATTTCGTCCATATGGGTTTTTGTGTTCCTTGATCAAGAATTTCGGTGATGGCTCTATGAATATGTATTTTATGCTATTTTTTACCAATATACAAAAACTCCTATAGTATGGGAGAATTTTAGTATTATAAATGTGAAATATTTATTTTACCTAAAAAATTCTCCCAAATTCTACAAAGTGCAGAAATAGCTAAAAAACCACTTTTAGGAGTTGTTTTTGCTAAATTAAGGGTGAATTATTAATTATTCATTAAAAATTACCTGAAATTCTTGATCAGCGGCCCAAAGAACCCGTGAGGACTTAATTTGGTCGCTCAAAGTGCAGAAATAGAAAAAACACCCTTTTTAGGGGTTGTTTTTACTTATTTAAGGGTGAAATATTTATTATTTATCATAAATTCCCCCAAATTCTTGATCAGCGACCCAAAAAACCCGAAAGGACCTAATCTGGACGCTCAAAGTGCGAAAATAGCAAAAACACCCTTTCTAGGGGTTGTTTTTGCTAATTTTAGGGTAAAATATTAGTTATTTATCAAAAATTTCCACAAATTCTTGATCAGCGACCCAAAAAACCGGGAAGGACATAATCTGGTCGCTCAAAGTGCGAAAATAGCAAAAACACCCCCTTTTAGGGGTAATTTTTCTAATTTAAGGGTGAAATATTAATTATTCATTAAAAACTACCTAAAATTCTTGTTCAGTGACCCCCTAAGACCAATTCTTGGCTAAATCTATCATCTCAGTTTGCTAATATATAAAAAAAACCCTTTTTGGGGGTAGTTTTTGCAAATTTAAGGGTGTTCCAAAAATATCTCCCGGAAAAGACCCCGAATTTCGTGATCAGCTACGCAAAAAACATATAGAAGAGCAGCGCGGTTTAGGGTGTATTTTCTCCTGCTGTCATGATATTTGCTCTACTATAGGAGTATAAGAACCAATCAAAGTTATTGCTTTAAATTATGTATACAATAAAAACTATACTAATACAAACATTCCATACATACAAAATTCTAACTCATGTACACAATCCAAGATATCTGAAAGTAGACTCAGCGCTGAAGGCGCCCTCTTGTATGCTATACCTCCAATATATTGAACCATGGCATATAGGTGAAAATTATAGAGAGGAGAGGAAAATGAGGAATATAGGAAGTAATCGGGAGTGGATAAGTGGGAAAATTATCTTTGAATTTATGAAATGGAGGTGGAGAAATCTTGGTGTAGAGGATGTTGATAAATATTATGATTAAATGAGTCGATGGAAGAAGCGAGGCGTATATGTCCAAGGAGGGTGTTTTAAGGGTGTTCCAGAAATTTAACATGTGTACTAAGGAGGAATTGTTAACCTTAGATTATTTGGAGGTAGGGACTGAAAGATGAGGGTGAAGATGGGGGCGTAGGGCTATAGTTGGTTTGTATACATAAGTGAATTTTATTCTTTTTAACATTTAACATGTTTATAGGGAGAGGGTACTTCAGAACTTGAAAATTAAGGGGGTGGGGTGAAATTTGTCCGGTTGAACGGGGGGGGGGGGTCAAATGAGATTTAGAATAATTTCAATTTAGGTACTTTTAAAAATCTGGGCTTAGGGACTTAGAATAATGCAGGCTTAAGGACTTAACATAATATCGATTTAGGGACTGTGAATAATTCGGGTTTAGGGACTTAAAATAATTTTGATTTAGGGACCTAGAAATACACGTTTAGGGAATCAGAATAGTTTGGGTTTAGAATCTTAACATCTAGTAAGGTGATAATTACAAATTATAAAATTAGAAAATTTTATTGTAACGTTGCGTAACATTTGCTTCATACCTATCCCTCAGTTGGAAGTAAACATGTTCCATGTATTTAGGTTGCATTTACACAAACCGGTTATAAGTTTTTTTTAAGTAAAAAGGTAAAAAGGCTGTAAACAGCACATATATATTTTTGGCGTAGTCTGAAGTTAAGCCAACCTAGTTGTGGTCTAGCAGGAGAAGTCCGAATTACCTGAACAAATCTAATTTTAAAAGTGGTACGATTACATACATGTACATTACATGTACATTAGTGAACGACTAATCTGTGGCTATAATCAATCGTAAAATAATCTTCAAATTAACCGTTTCGTTTATTTTAAGTAAAACGTTTCTCGACTGGGTTCTTATTTTGATGTATAGGATAAATATCAAAAATATTTTAATGTATAAATTTCGTCTCCAAAAAATAAATAACTACCTATTTTTTTTCATAAATAGGATGTAATAACTAATTTCATTACATGGGAGATCTTTTTTAAAAAATTCGTAGTTATTTAATTTTATTAATTGGACATCTAAATTTTTGAAATTTTTAAAACGTTGCATGAGCAATTTTTTTATTCCCTGGACTGAAGAAGTTTTCAAATTTTAGTCACAGTGATGCAAAAAAGGGAGTTATACGCACAACGAATCTTTTTTTTGACGTTTTTCCTTTTTTTTGAATAGTAGTTATATTTTCCTATTATTTGAGAAACCCTGATTCAAATATTTAAATTTTTACATTATTGTCAGAGGGTGGTTGTAAAAAAAAACTTTTCCTCTACATTCTACCATTTTCATAAATTTTTCAAAAATTGAAAGCAAACTATTGCAATGTATTTTTAATTAGAATTTTAGTTCTTACAGAGAAGGGCTAGGGCAAGAAATTAAATTAAACATTTTAGAATTTAAAATTTTATAAATAATTATAATGTAAACTTGATTCATAATAGTTCAAGTTCGGGATTCATGTATAGAAAATCATGGTAAAGACCCCATTTTTTAGGAATTCTTTTGTAATAAAAGGTCCGCTGCGCGACCGAAAATGACACCACTGACGAAAAAAATTCAAATATACGACCCTTGTCCATAAATAAAGAATGACCCCAATCGCAGTTTACCAACCTCGGCTTCACCTCGGATGGTAATTTACATGCGATTTGGGCCATTCTTTACTTTTCAGGACACGGACTCGTAAGATATTATTTTTAATAACTTCGTTAATAACTCGCTTTATCCAGCCACAAAAATATTGATCTATTTGTCTAATATGCTTGTTGACAAGAACCCTGGATTTTCTGGGGTTTGGAGTTTATAGGTTAGGTTTTACAAAAAATAAGTTTTGGTAATTACCAGACTCGGTATTTTAATTAATAATTATCTTTCTCAAAAACATTTTAAAACTTTTTAGCAATATACAATTACATGCACAATATTTTTAAAATATCCATATAGTTTAATTACGAATTTCCTTAAGGCTGACGAAAACCACTCCTTCTGTCCTACTTTAAGAATTTATTTGTTATCGTATATGGTAATATCAATATCAATAAATAAATTTTACAATAGGAACGAAATAAGTAACTTTTTAATTAGAATCTCATCTATTAAAACGTTTTCCACATGCACAGATTGCAAAATAGTTATTAAAAAAAGTACTTTAGCTCTGAAATAGTATTTTTTGAATCAAGACTCTAAAAATACTGTTTTTGAAATAGATTGGAGAATCATAATCATAGATAACTCAAGCGGCCTTTGATATTAAACAAATAAATTTTTTTTCCATACCATGGTTTAAAAAATTAAGAATTATAATTTGTTATTTAGGTTTTCTAAATTTAGAAGATGAAGTTGCTCCGGGAAATCAAGGTCTCAAAGATCAAGTAATGGCTTTAAAATGGGTTAAACAAAACATAAAAAACTTTGGTGGTGATCCTGACAATATTACAATTTTCGGAAACAGTGCAGGAGGTTCATCTGTTCACTTATTTTGCATATCAGATATGCCAAAGGGTATAAAAAGATTTTGTATTTCGGATCGGAAAAGAAAAGAGATTAAAAAAAAAAACGAAAAAGAAATATATAGCCATTTTCAAATCTATCGTGAGCAAATCTAATGGATGGGTCAGTAAATCAGTTCCAAAGTAAATTTTTATAAAAGACCTACTGGAAATAAGTGTCAATACCAATTTTAAGCTTCCGAGGTCTCAAGTCTTGGTTTACGGCATCTATTTTCTTCTTTTTTTTTGTTAAATAATAAGGGCTAATTTTTCTTATTTTTTTTCCTCCTCTACTTCTTTCTATCTTTTATTTAAGGTTTTATTCTTTCAACTCGCGTATTGTAATTGAAATTCATTAAACTTAAACTATAATTTTCGCTGCTTATTATAAAAAAAGTAGGACTGTTTTTAGTACTGGTTGGAGAAATGAATTTAGAGTTTTAAAATGTATTTTTATAAGTTAGGTTACGTTAAAAAGAGCTGTCATTAATTATGTGCTGCTTCCCTATTATGTCTTTTTCGTTACGAAAATAGATAAATTATTATATATTAATATTAATATTTATTGCACTGTAGGATTATTTCACAAAGCAATAATTCAAAGTGGAGCTGCTATTAATCCTTGGGCTTATTTAAAAAATTCAAAAGTTTATGCTTATAAATTAGCAGCTTCTTTAGGTTTTACAGAAGAGGATCCCAAAAAGGTTGTTACATTTTTAAAAACAATTGATTGTATGAAACTGGTTAGAGCTGCTACTAAAGTTTTAACACTTAAAGTAAGTTTTAATTTAAAATTTTTAAAAATTGTTATTAAGTTTGTTGCTTTGATCTAGGAACATACGATGAAAATATTAACGGCATTCAGTCCCGGTGTTGACGACAAATCTAAAAATCCTTTCCTGCCTTTACCTGTAAACGTTGCTATGAAAAAAGGAATCCACGTTCCTTTAATTATTGGATGCACGAATAAAGAGGGTCTCTTTTCGTTTGATGGTAAAATAAAATTAATTAATTATTATTCATTTTTTTTAACTTTGTTGAATCAATTAACTGGGAAGTTTTCTTCATATTTTTTTAACATTTGCTTGACAATTATTTTAAAAAGTTGCTTAGATTTTTGAATATCATGTTGCCATTTGCCAGAAAACGAGGTTCCCAAAGATTAAAGGATTTTTACGGGGTTTTTTTCACGCCAATGGCAGAATACTAATCCAATCAATGGATTGATACATGTAAAATGTTCAAATCTTTGATAAATTACTAGAAAATAGTTTATTTTTTCTTTTTTTCCAGAATAAATTATAAAACCAAACTAAATTACTTATGTTTCAGTCCTTGATGAACAAGACAATTTTATGAATTATAATTTCTTTCAAAGTATCACATATTAAATTTACTTATTTTATTTTATTTCTTTAATCGGAATATAGAAGTGATTGTTAGACAACTGGATAAAATAAAGGAAGATTTTGACAGCTTTTTGCATCCAAATGTAAAAGACATTACTGATAAATATAACTTAACGAATGAAGATCTTTACAATCTTTATTTTGAAAAGGAAAGGCGAACTAGAAGTAAAAGAGAAAATTACGTAGATATGGCTAGTGATTTACATTTTGCCCATGGTGTTTATGAAATTATTTCTTTACAACTTTCTCTCATTCGTGTGCCAACATACGTTTATTCAATTACAAAGGATGCAAAATTTTCAACTTGTAAATTTTTAAATAACTCGTTTGATATAAGAGGTAAATATATAATATTTTTTAAATATTTGGGTGTGCAAATCTGAATTTTTAGCAATTTTTTGTGTTTATGATAAAATTAAAGGGTTTAAGATTATTAATTAAGATAAAAATTAAAGTTTTTTAATATACATTCAGTGACTTTGGGAAAAATGTATATAAACTTTTATTTAAAAAACAACAAAATTTAAGTTTAAGTTATCAATTTTAATTACTTCTACCTTTACTCATCAACAGTCATATATTTATAACCCATCTGCTTATTATTATAATAAATTAAAAAATGAATTTATAAATTTAATTCTATCTTAGATAAATTTGCTCTACCGGCTGTTTTATATTTACAAGCTTCAATAAATTAAAATAAATCAAAGTCAAGTAAGACCAATAAGCTAAATAAAAAACCTTAATGTAAAAAAAAATTCAGAGAGAAAATTAAAAATAAAAATCGAAGCTGAGAATTCATGAAAATAAATCAAAGTTGAATTATCAACATTAATTTTTATGTATGGGTAAAAACACCTGAAAGGTACAACTCTTGCAGAATGACCCTGGAATGACCTCGTCCGATTACCCCAAAATTTTGCACAGGTTCAAAATCAAATCAAATTTTAAGGTAGACTTTTGATAAAATTGAATTAGCGCAATTACGAAAAAATTCTTCTTTCTCTGGCGTTATAATGCTTTGAAAGCCAAAAATCGGATTCTTTTTAAACTATTTTTTTGTGTATCTAATCAGTTTGTGAAGTTGCTAAAAATAGCTATGAAAATTTAAAAAATCTCAAAAACTTTGATAAAGTCTAATTTGGGTATTTTCGCACCTAAAGAGCTAAAAAATTGAGAGAAATCATATTTCATAGACATAAAAACACGTGGAAAATTTAAGGGCATTAGTAGAAGCTCATTCAGCAAGAGTTGTACCTTACAGATGTTTCTATCCAACAGTAAAATACGTATGTATTAATTCTTGAGATTTGACATTTTAGTTTTTATTTAAAAGGTTTGAATTCAATTATAACAGAACTTTACATCAAACTGTAAAATTTTATAACTTTTGTATATAAAAAAAATATTTATTATTTAAAATTATACGCTTATAATTATTAGATTTTCATTTGCTATATGTTTTGTAAATATTAAATTTATTAAATCAAAATTTAGGAGCTTCACATGTTGATGAACTAACATATTTATTTAATCAAGAATTATATACAGTAAAATATCAAATTTTCAATATAAATAAAGGATTGAATTCGACAATAAAAGCGTTTTGGGCTTGGAAGTTATGGAATCCATTAAACGTCATAAGGTTTTTGTTAAAATTAAGACTACCCTTCAAATCAATTAAAAATTCTGATTATAAGGAAACAATGGAGGATATGACAGAATTGTGGTTCAATTTCGCAAAAGATGGGTAATTATTAAAAAATTTATTAACTTATTTGAACCAATAAAGAGAGTATTTGACTTCTAACAATAAGTTGACTAATTAAACCTAAGAAATAAATAACAGTTTAGTATATGAAAAATTATTTATGATTTATTATTTAATAAATTCATTTATCGTTTTATCAATATTTATTTCTCTCTCTTACCTAAATTTTATTCAAATGAAGTTCCTTAGCATAGACTTAATTACCAAAATGTTATAGAAACTATGAAAAAAGAATATTCTTATACAATGCTAAAAAGAATACTGATTTACAAACCCATATTTATATGAGACTTGAGTAGGATAATTCATATTTCGGGATTTATTGTAATTTCGGTTTTAGGACTCATAATAATAAGGAAGTATATATAGGTTAAAACTGTTATACGTGGACATGTTCCATGATCGCTAGTTGTGTGTAAACACAAACCAGGTATAAGTTTTTAAACCTCAAATTGAGACCCTGTCTTTAAATTATCATATCTCATTTACGGGATCATTTTAGCTTGAGTAGCAAAATATTGCTAAAAACCCTTAAAATGGGATATGTTTTGTTGATTTAAGAGTGTTTCCCTATTTTCCAGGCACTTTGGAACCCAGATTTGAATTAGGGACCGAAAAAACTACACTAGACCTTTTCTCAAGTCGATTGTCGATTTTAGATACCCCCCTCAACACCGCAATATGACAATATGACTATAGTTACTAGATGTATCTGGTACATTTAATTAGTTCCAGTCTCAGAGGCTCATTAGAATGAAAGAAGAGTATTGAAGATGTTTTTTTAATATAACAAACTGATTTATACCTGTAAAGTTTATACTCTCTGTTGGTTAAATAATTAATTTAAAAAATATTAAATTAAATTCATGTTTTATATATTTAATAATAATAGAATACCACGATGTGAATCATTAACAACTGATTGGAAACCAATAAGAAGAGATTCTCTTGAAACTTTAGTAATAGGATCTGATGGCCTAAGCATAGAAGATGGATTATACATGGAAGAATATTTTTCTTTACATAAATTAATAAGAAAACAAAAATTGTTTGTTTAAGCAGGTACTAAACTTTATAAGAGCTTATAAAAATTTTTTATAAAAATTAAAAAAAAATTTTTTTGGGTCTTTTTTAAATACATTTTTCTCAGCTTCTTTAATTAGATATTGTATCATTTTTGTTTGTTTAATTCTTTAAAAATCATAGACTTAAAAAATAAGTATAATTAAAAAAATGTTGGAAAGTAGTTCAAATTATAGGTAGTTTGAAAATGGAGTCCTCAAATAAAAAGATTTTAAGCACCATCTACGAAGTTAATTAGCAATTTTAAAAACTGAGATATTTCAAAAATATTGACCTACCTTTTGTTAATAACGCAACCACAAGTGATAAAAATTCTGGTCGGCGTTTTGGTTATCGAAGTAGGTAATCAACGATTTATACGATTTGCAAGTTTTTATTTTACTATTTGCTATTTTATATTATTAATTTATTTAAAATTCTATTACTACTGTAATTAATTGTGTAAAACATGAGTGTACTGTATATTGTTATCAAGCAAATAAATATAATAATAATAACAATAATATTTAATTTTATCAAAATTTGTTCAAATACAAAATTACACTAAAGGATTAAAAAAATTTTTTATTAACAATGATGACTTTTGTTTGGATAAAATAAAACACGTTCTGCTTGAATAACTTCAAAGCTACATTATTTCTTTTATGTAATTTTTGAAAAAAAAAAAAACATTTTTGTTATTTTACTTATTTGATTTAATTCGCTTCTTATTTTTTTTTTATTGTAAAATTTTGACTTTTTATTAAAATTTGCCGCAACTCCTTTCCTACTTTTAGAAATTTTATGTAAGTTTTTCAATAAAATCTTTTCATCTATTGTCAACTATTCACCTAGAGGCTGTCATGTTGATAGGTGAATTATTATTTAACTCTTG
This sequence comes from Anagrus nilaparvatae, assembly GCA_022575985.1. NCBI lineage: Eukaryota > Metazoa > Arthropoda > Insecta > Hymenoptera > Mymaridae > Anagrus > Anagrus nilaparvatae. Next base: position 1,633,405 of record JAKSXM010000040.1, on the reverse strand, counting down.
CATTTCTTTTTTGTAAACAGGATTCAGTAGCAACATAATAGAATTTTGGCACAATAGCATAAAAATATTTTTGAGTAAAAAGGTATAAGAGGATAAAAAATAAATAAATACGTACTAAAAAATCGATAAAATTATTTTCATATTATTTTCATATTTATTAAATGGAGTTTAATTAAATGAAGTTCATAAAATATTTTATAAAAATATACACATTTTAATTTGTTTCATCAGATAAATGCCTCATCAAAAAGAGCTTTATGACTCTAAAAAATTAGAAAAATTCCTTCCAACGGTGAAAACTCTTATGTTAATTAAGTGAAAAATTAAAAAGATCTTGATTTCTTAAGGTTGACTTTTTATTTACAATTATTATTTACTAAATTTTAAAAATGCCATTAACTTCTGACTTTGTACACAGGCTCATTGATATAATTTCCACTTGGCCCATAATTGCAAACTAGGAATAACCTATTAAATTTATCTTTTTTATATTTAACTGAACCACATCCAATTTTCTTAGAGTTTCCCCAGACTACTTGAGTATAGTGACCAGTTATGTTACCTTTTGTTTGTGAACTAAAATGAATGATATTGTAATTTTACAAAAAATAATAAATAACTTGGTGAGTAATTAATATTTTTTTGTTTACCTAAATTTAAAGACACCATTTCTATTGAAGTGTTTTACCTCGTCATACCACATTTCTACAAGAGATTCAACTTTAATAGAATTAATATCACCTGTTGTTCCTTTGAAAGCAATGTTTTGTCCTACAGAGAAACGCTCTAAAAAATCAAGAATTTATTTGAATATTCGTTACTTTATTTGAATATTCTAAATGGTATTATAGAATAATAATAAATACTTACCAACATTTCTACATTTATCATGTTCCCATCTACATTGATTTGCCCATGCTTGTGCAATCATTGCTAATTCATCATCCCATTCCTAAAAATAAATGTATAAATTAGGATTTTATTTGTGGAATTTAATGATTAATCTTTTACAGCTTGGACTGATAGAAAATGTTTATTTTATATGGTTTGTCCACTAGGTTTTTGAACTTCGGCATTATGTATAAATAAAATAAAGGCTATTTCCGGATAAGTGTAATGATTTAGCCTCCTCAACTAAGCTGTCAATTATACTAATAAGTAGTAGTATCCAAAAATTTGTCAAAAACTCGCGGAATGCGGTTTAAATTAGACCTCTAGGCTCTACGATAGGCCCTCAAAAACCTAAAAAAAATCAAAAAAACTCATTTTTTTAGGCTTAATTTAATTTCTCATTACACGAACAGTTAATACTCTGCACTTAGGCTGAAAAACTTATCATATCATCACCTTTTAAGAAAAATTTTTATGGAGGTTTTAGACCTTAAATTTTTTCTTTTTATATATTTTTTAATATTTTATAATATTATATTTTTTAATATTCTCCTCGATTGAGGGATAATCACTTTCTAATACCCGAAAATCCAAAATCTGCTTCTGCCGTTTACCCGCGCTTGACGTATATTTTTGCTTTTCAAATATGTAAGGCGTGGATAAACGACGGTAACAGCTTAGGACAATTGGGATTGTAAAATCGTAGCTATTGATAATTTTTATTTTAAATTTTATTGCAGTTAAAAAATGGCCTTTTTGTGGATTAAAAAATGGTTCTCCCTTCAGGAAATTTTCTGAAAATCAAAAAATATTGTTTCTGACTCCACCAGAACTATAAAATAAAAAATTAGAGGATGCTATATTTTTTTTATGCACATATGCTCAACATCCAAAATTGTATTTCGGTGTCTTATAGTGGCCAGTAAGGTCGAAATTTTTTTTTTTTGAAATGGATGATACGTTAAGTTAAGCCAATGTGCAGAGTATTAATTGTTCAAGGGTTAGAGAAATTGAATTAAGCCTAAAAAACCATCTTTTTTGGGGCTTATTTTAGGTTTTTGGAGGCCTGTCATGACCTAGAGGTTTAATTTCAATAGGATTTCGTCAGTTTTTTGACAATTATTCGGATGCTACTACACAGGCTAGGTATCCGAAAATAGTCTTTTCTGCCACTTAATTAGTAACTTAGTAAAAAATAATTTATTTACCAAATCTGGCATTTCCAAAGCTGGTAGTTGTGGACCAGGATTTCCACGTTTTTCTTTTCCGTCAGCAACTTTTGTCCTAAATTCATTATGTAAATTTACAATTCTTTTTTTCTCTTCACTTGTCAATCCCTTGCCTTGGAAATGAGTGCATTCTTTCGCATGATTAGTAGGCTGAAAAAATAATTTCATTTCATTAACAACTGCGAAAAAAATAATTTTAAAATTATAAAAAAAAAATAAATATTTAGTATTCTAATAGGTAAGTGACTCTTTGGAGCAAAAATTTTTTAAAAATACGTACGCTATAAAGGCATGCTGTATGTGGTCTACCTCCACAAGATTTAATTTTGCAGTAACTATTATCTGATTCACAAAATTTTGAAAAACTTAAAATTATAATTGAAAAAATAAAAATAAATTTACAAAACATAATTAAACTCTTTTAAATATTAATTAGAATTAACGCCTGTCTTTGATCTTGACACTGACTTTAATTTGAATATTACATTTTTTTATGATTCATATTTTTGCATGCTTATTTATTAACTAATTATTTACTTTATCGTACTGCAGTTTATCGCTAAATTAACTCGTAAATATATTGCACAGGTATAAGAGAATTTCAGTGTTATACACGTACGATTGAAGTATTTATCAATTAATACAATAAACAGGAAATAATTTCTTTCATAATATGCGTCAACATACTGAAAAATTGTTATAATTTAAAAAATAAATTTTATTAGCACGTTTATTTTCTGTGTTATGCAAAATATTTAATAATAATTTAATAAATAAGAGTTTATTTTATTTCGTAATTATATTTGTGACTTCCGTGTGGAAGTAATATCAGATTCTTTATTGCATCAATGCTTATAAAATTTTTATAATACATTTTTAAAAAGTAACTCTTGTAAATTGTCGTAAAAGATTTGAAAAATTTACAATTTTTTCGCAAAATATTCATTTTAGTAGTATTACAATATAATTATTATTGAAAATTTCCTAATTATTCTTTCATATAAACTATTTTTTTCGTAAATTTACAGTAGTTATTTTTACAGTGTATGTTCTGTGAAACAAACTTTAAAAATCAGAAGATTGAAAATTTTATTTCAAATAGATTATATAAAAATCACGCTATATTTATAGTGTAAATCTGTCAAAAATTATGCAATTCATAAATTTATCATCGAGTGTTAAAATAAGCTATTTATTAAAAATTTTGAATCCGTTAATAATTTTTTGAAAATTACATCGAAAAAAATATTTTGGTCACATTCATTGTTGCATAAATAAAAACTGTGAAGCAAGCCAATTACTTGGCTATTTAATTAATTGAATTTCAATTTCAGAAATTTATCAAATCATCGCGACCTTGCCATCAGAACAGTATAATTTAAGAAATGATTTAAGAATGCAAAGGCAATTGTATTCTAATATTTTTAGCAAAATTTTTCATTGTTAAAAATGTGTTACCAGAAGTCAAAATTACGACCAATTCAAAACTACTGGTGTAATTGAAACCTCAATCGACTTATTTTTCTCGTTCTTTTACAAACGCTTTCTACAAGAGAATATTTATGAAACGCATATGCATTGTTGAATCTCAATATGTCATTTTCATACAAAATTATATATTTTTTTCTTCAATACACAAATAAATTTGAAATAGAGCAAATAAACGTATTGATATCGGCTTCTTTCAAAGTTAAAACCTTGTTGACATTTAATATATGGAAAAAGACTCACTCTAGTTTTTTTTTGTTCCTAGTGGCTTGTCGGTCTTCTTTTTAACTTATAGTAGCATCATAGTATAAAAAAAAGGATATTCTGTGGTAACACACCCTATCTCCATCCTCTTGAATATTATTTCTATTCATATTTGAGCACCGCCCCTCCCAGTACGCGTAACAACAGTTTCGTTTATTCTTGTATGTTCACTTAATTTAACCATAAATAGAAAAAAAGAAAATTATTGAATAACATATTTTAACGCCTTTTATCCGCAAAATTTATTTATGTGTATTTGTAAACAAAAATAATAAAATAATTCTACAAAAAAAAAAATTAACGTGTATGAATTTTGTAAAAATAAAATTAAAGATAACAAAAGTGAGAATGCTGTTGAAAAAAATTTGTTTAGCATTTTATAAAAACTAAATTGAAATGAGGGAATATTAGTTTTTTAGGCCCAATTCTGGATAGCTTTGAAAACTGCTAAAAACTACTTATATTTAAAAAATAGGCTACTGATCTAAGAAAAAATAGAAGCTGGCAAAAATATTGAGCTAGTATTCTAGTGGTTGTTTGTGGATGGTATTTCGATGATTGTTCTTGCCTACAAGTTTACATGAAAAACAAAAACCCGATACCTTGTTTATACAAAAAACATTGATTGCTTATTTATTATACTGGGATTAAGGTTTGAGATAATTTTACATATTACATTGTTAAAATAATTAGTGAGACCAACAGTTATATTTATAAGTTTTTTATGAATTCATTTTTACCTAACAAAGAAATTCGACATGAGTTTCATAAACGATGTAAATTTAATTAAATTGTAATAAAGTTACATGGAAAAATAAAATGTAAGCTTTTATTAAATTTGTTCCACATTGATCCATTAATCAAAGCATCGTTAATTTCCACTTCGATGATCTCCAATTTTATTACAAGTTGCTGTGCTGGTTTTATAAATCCAGATGAGTCATGTCAAAATTAAATAAAAAAAGTTAAAAATTTCTGATATGAAAAATCATCACACTATTGTCAAGATTTTTTAAAAATAAAATACAATAATTTGTAATATTTACACTCTTTTGAATTAATTTATAAAATATTTATGTTTTTCTATAGACTTCTGTGAGCTAAGATTTTGTGAACGAAAATAATGTTAATACAGATAATTTTTTTTGTTAAGGGAATTTTAAACCTCAGATTTTATGAAAAATATTGTTTTTATTTGATTTTATTCTGAATCATCTTTACAAGGTGTTCTTCCTTTAATGATTGAAAGAGAATATTCATTAATGAATTTTCAAGACTGTCAGTTAAAAAAAATTTCTTAGATTACCCTTTCTTGAGAATTTTACTTTTTTTGTAAATTGTCACTAATTTTGTTTGGTAATCGAGAATCAAATCATTCTTTCAAATTGAAAACCTAGTATTTACACGCGCACATTTAAAATTTACTACCTCTTTTTGTCACTTACAAAAATTTTTTAGTCTTAAATTTAATTGAAAATATTTTTAAAAAAATAAAAAAAATATTTGTTTTTAAAAAGTGTGGTATTCAAATTAAAAATATTTTTTAATAAAAATTTGGTGTTAAAAAAACCAGGAAAAAAAATAACTACCGTAGATTCTTTTTTTCAGGAAATAAAAATCGAAATTGAGTAATCAAAAAAAAAAATCAGGTATTTAATTTTATAAAAAAAATTGCAAAATTTCAAATTGGAGACATAAAAAATAATGATGAACAACCAGAAGAATTGAAGTTTATAAAAAAGCATGCTTTCAACTTAGAAATTTCAAAAACTTTTGCAATTACGAATATTATTCATTAATTTAAATTTTATAAGGTGATTTTTGTTTGATACTATATTTGTTAAAGAGCATATAACTAAAATATAGTCTAGAAGCCGTATGCTCATGCATTTTTTCTCTAAACCTCAAAAGCTTAGCCCGATTATAGAAAAATCGTATTTTTGGTCAATTTCAAAAGGCTATTTTGATTACAGATTTCGTAAGAAACTTTTCTAATTGTCCTTAAAACGGTAGGTAATATTTCTGAGATTAATGAACTAAAATATTTTAGTCACGATCCCGAAATTTTTGAGTTTTTAAAACATATTTTATATAACATATTTACTTAAAACTCATAAATACTAAGACTGAATTTTAATTTTTAAGGTTGCTGAATCAAAATTTCTAGGTCTAGATCCTAAAAAGTTCGTCCTAATATAATACCAAAAAACCGTTTTATTTTCTTTTAATTTTGAACGTTTTCTTTGATAAAAATATTTTTACTTAATAAAGACTTAAAAAAAAAAAAAAAATTATCTGTCATTTTCAAGAAAATTAGAAAATTGTCTAATTGTTACGAAATATGTAAAAATAACCCGGTGTAATAAAATCGGTGTTTGAACTAATAAACCTAAATAAGTTTTAGAGATTTGGAGCTAAAAATGTGAAATTAGCATATCAAAAAAGTACCTGTCACATACATGTAGGCTTTCCTTAGGCTTTCCCAAACTTTAGGAAAAAATTGCAAACATATAACATATACGGCTTCTAGAAAACTAAAATGACTTTTCAAAAAAATAAAATAAATTTAATTTGCAAAGTTTCAATTTTGCCTGAATATTTCACATGAAAAATAATGTTAAATTTAAAATTTTTGTTTAAACAAAATAAATTGCTTATTCATATTCGGCATATAAATCACAAAAATGTAATTTATTTCTACACATACAAATAAATAATAACTTTAATGCCGTTTGCTTTTAAATGCGATTCTTTATTATCAATACAATATTTAAAATTATTTTTTTGTATAATACCAAGTATATGCTTTTTTTTCCCTTATATACAAGTTTATCCATGCGAAAGAGTATAATAAAATTTAGCCCGCCATGCGAGGGGCGGTGCAATTGCGGTTGCATTCTAGTTCGGCAGTCTTTTTTCCACGTTCCCCTTTGTAGCAAATACATAATACAATATATAAGTTAGGAAATGAGCCTTTGCTACTTTAAATCTTTTGTTCAACCACTCGAGCAGAATAAATTTTCAGAGAGGGGGGTGGTTTCGATGCATACCCGTGGGCTATCATAGGGCTTGCCCTTTAGGGTTTCTATGGCTAACCATTAGACTGTTATCCCATCAGTGACGAATATTTTTCTATCACTTTATTTCTTTACGGATATGTTGTAAGGGAACGTGCATGTATGTACTTTTTTTTGTTTTTCATGAGTCAGAGGGCACATATAAACTTGTAGGGTAGGTAATCAGGGCGTGTTTTTTACTGCTTTAGTGGTATATGCTATTACATGTTGCGGATAAAATATTAATATCTATGAAGGGACTTTTTTTGCTTTTTTTATCTTTCTAACAAAATACAGAGATTTCAAAGTGTTTTTTTTTTATTATTTTTTCTGTCAAGTAAATTAAACTTGATTAAAAAATGTAGGTATTTTATATTTGATTTTGAACATTCATTAAATATCATAATTCTTTGTACCAGTTTAATTATATTAATTTAATGAATAACAAAAAAATAAAATTTAATTATCTTAAATATAGTTTTCTTGTCAATTTCTCATTGATCTATAAATGCATTTTCGAAAGTGTTTGACTGTTCTTACAAGATCTTAAAAAATACTATTGCTATTATTGACTGAGCAAATAAATTAATTTACTGTTTTATTTTCAACGATTAAGTAATAAACGAAAGTTTATTATGTTAATAAAATGAAAAAAAATGGCTTTAGAATGCTGAAAAATATCTTTTTAAGGATTAGCCATTAAAATTTGCAATCAGATCGGCAACTTCAATTAGGAATTAATTATGTTTATAAAGGGCGGGTGACCTGATGTAATTTTTATGGCTTTAATATTATGTATTCAAATTATATTAATATTCAGTCGTTAAGGGGCAAAAATAGTGCTAAAACTATAATTTCGATCTAGTTTTAATAATTTTGTATTAAAAACATAAAAATTTAATACGTAAAACTATTCTGCTAGACCCATTTTTCCACCAAATATAAATTTCTGATTGAAAATTTTCAGTTTATTAATATTTTAATATATCAAAATCATCTTGAAAAAAAAAATGACCGATAGGCTAAAAAACCTATAAATCTTTATTCTACTGTCATCTTTAAAATGACAAATTGAATTTGTAAAAAAAATTTTTTTCAATACATCAATATTTGATTTGTTAGAAATGATTTTTTTAATAATTTGACAAATCACAGCCCTAAATTAATGTCATAAATTTTTATAGATTTTATCAATTATATTTAAGCTAATCTAAAAAAAAATCATTTTTATAAAAATTTTTGAATTTTGTTAGAATATTTAAATAATAAAAAAAATTATATTAGCATTCCCATATTTAAAAAAAAACTTTTGTGACAATAGTAATCGATTATTCTGAAACAGTTCACTCGTAAGTACCTTTTAACAATCGACACCTCATATTTCACTTCAAAACATAAAAAAAAAAAAAAACATAACTATATTAAACCCAAATTAAATAAAAAAAAAATTTGCTGATTTTTTAGATTATTAGTCCATATAAAAAAATATAAATATCGAATTATGACAATTTTTAAGTGACTTAAATGCCTTGCAATAATCTCCAGAAAATCTTGATTTTACACTCAACTTTTTTTCCATTCTATTCTCCCTATAATATTTGACTTTTGGAAAAGGTGCTTCATATATTTCTTTTTATATTGGATACTATTTTTTTGGAATTTTTTCGAGACACCTGGGGTGTATATAAATAATTATTGTCCTTTATATTTCTATAAGAAGCTACTTTCTTTTCATCGAATACAATAATAAAAAAAATGATCTATAGGATATCATAATTTTAAATAAATAAATTATTTTATCGATATTAAATTTTGAAAACGTAGCTCTCCATAGCTATAAATTATTTAAATTTTTAATATGTCATTAAATTTGTAACATAAAAAAAGTGTTCGAATTTTTAAAGATTTTTTAAGTACTTTTACTGTCATTTTAATGTACCTTTTAGTTTCTATTCAGTGACTCAAGATGTTAATTTGAATTTCAATGCTAATAGAAGTCACATAAATTATGTATTGAATGCGATGAAACAAATAGAATAAGATATTTTTTACATTCTTAAAAAAAAAAAAACACAGCCCACAAAATTATTGTCTTTCAATTTCGTGGCACTCAATTTTTCAATAACCCTTTTGTGAAAACAATAAGTTATTAAAATGAAAATAACTTCTTCATTTTATTAAACCATGTTTTTGAAAAACAGTTTTTCGATACACAAAAGTAAAAAATTTGTTGTTACAAAAAATTCTATTATTTATTGAACAAAAAAGCGTAAGTACTTTTAAGGATATTTAAGTCTGATATCTTAAGAATTGACTTAACTTACAAGGGGAGATTACTATTCGGGAAGCCAAATTACAATATCTATTTATTGATGAGTTTATTATATCAAACAATACCCGATATCCTTTTTTAGTAAAAACTCGATTTTAGCAAAAATTGAAAATTCGGCCGAAAATGGACACTTGATTTATTGACTAAAACGGTAATTTAATTGGTGATCAAAAATTACGGTTTACGTGTCTTGAAAAATCATATTGGTCAGAAAAAAATGAGATGGAAAACAAAATAAAATCAACCTGAAGTGATTGATTAGCAAAGCTATAAGATTATTAAGAAAAAAACCCTAAGAATCCCTATATGAAACCATGTATTTCTACACCCAGTAGGTCCATTGGAAGGTCTCGGGGATTTTTTTCAACGTAATAAAATCGTCCTTAAATATAATAGATTGTAATTTAGTTCCCTAAATGTGGTGGTCTTCTCTATTGGTACAAGTTTCCGTCTGAAAATCAACTTTTTGTTTGGTAACCTAAGTATTTTTATTTTTCACTTTCTTTTCTAGATAGACGAACTTCTGTTAAAAATTGTCAATTTTCTAAATTGCTTATGATTTTGCCGTTAACTTATAAATTGATCATTTTTGCTAAAATTTGGCTCCAAAAGGCCAACGAGATCAATGCAGAAGATACTAGAAATAGTTGACTAACACAAAGAAAATATTCTAGCAAGTTACTGTGTTAATATGAGAGTTTCAATTCGTACTCTTCCCTTGTTAGCACGCGACAACTTTCAACTGTATTTTGAAGCCCAAGGTACAGAAAGGCGCGATTTGAAAGTTTGTAACCCTCATATCTGCTTGAGACATTATGCGAATATAAAACAAACCTACAGTATAAGGGTATAATATATATTTTTTTATTATAAAACTAGCTCTCCGCAACTTTATATTTGATTTTATTCGCGTGGTCACACATGGGGTTTTAATACATAAAATATAACAATGACATGTTTTTCAAGAATAAATATTCGTTGATGTGGAAATTAATTTTAAAAATGTTCAGTGCGGTTACGTTTATAAAAATTTATTTTTATGTCATTAATTTTCTTCTTTTTTTCATAAATAAATATTTTTTATTATTCATCAGGTATAGCTGGTAGCAAACCTTATGCAGCTTTATATGACTTTTGGTTTTTCTATGCACATACAAGTATTTAATAGGTTTGGATTTACCACATAACAAAATAAAAGTTTTGGACAAAAATGAAATAAACAGCTTTTTTCAATTTTTAGTTCTATTTCTATGAGGCTTCTTGGACAAATGTATAAAATAAAACTTTTTATTTTTCCTTAAAAACCATTTTTTTGGTAACATTTTTCTAATAAATTTTTCTTATTCGTTCTTTTTAAATGAACTATCTGCTTCAGATATAGTAAATCTATTCGACATTAAATCTGTACATAAGCCTCAATCTAAAATCACAGGTTCTAAAGCCAAAAGAAGTTCTCAAATTGAATGGTTTTTCTAAAATTAATTATTCTTATATTACTTTAAAAATATGTTATCTGCATCCATAGTGTACCATTTTTAAATTCTATGAGCTTATCATAAAATGAAAGACACTTTTCTATTGACAAAAACTATTATCTAAATAAACAGAATTTTTGTCATTTTATATATTAACAATTAGATATAGAAAAAAATTAAAACAATTTTTTTTAAATATGGAATTATTGTTCACTTTTATGTAACTTTTGAAAGCAATTATTCTTAATTTTTTAATGATGTATAAATTTTTATATTTTTGATCGATATTTAAAGTTTTAAAGATAGCGTGTCACTGAATTCAAAACAACATTTTAAAAACATATTTTAAACTACATTTCCTATTTTATTTATTTTTTTTATAAATATTTATTTGCATAGCATTAAAACAGTGTATAATCTAAAGTTTTTGAAAAAATGCAGGTTTTAAATATTTCAGTTTTTCTTTTTTTGGCTGTAAATTATACATAATTATTTTAATATTTCTTAATTTCATTTAAAATATTTGAATATTTATTATAAAGGTACTTTTTTTTCCCAATGTGTTAACGGATCAATCGTCAAATGAAAGTAAGTTCTTTTAATTTATAAAAAAATTATACAATGAAATTAAATTATTTACGCTGAACGATTAAGTCCAAAAGAAAGATTTTTTTTTATAAGTAAATTTTTTAGTAGTGTAAATGTTTGTATATGAGTAAAACCGCGAATGAGCGAAACCACGAATACAAGCACCGTGAATAGCGAGGGAAACCTGTAGTATCAATGTAAATTTCGGATGTTCATAAAAATCTTAAATCATTTTTTTTCTAAAAAGCTACCGGTGTAATAAGTTTTAATCTTAAGTCAAGAGAAATTTATATTTTATTTAAATTTTGCTCTTTTACTTATCAGCAGGATCAGAACCACTAATAAAAATTCCTCTTGGTCAAATAATAGGCTCATATAAAAAATCATTTAATGGTAGAAATTATAAAGCTTTTGAAGGAATCCCTTATGCTCTTCCACCTACTGGAGACAAAAGATTCGAGGTAATTAATTTACTTAAAAACGTATTTCATTAATTTTCAAAAAATTATAACTTTTGAATAAAAATAGCCACCAGAACCTATTCAAAAATGGGATCAAACATTACGTGCAGACAGACTAGTGATGTGTCAGCAATTCTCCAGATCACAGACTTTTTTGGGTGTAGAAGATTGTTTGCATCTTAATATTTATGTACCAGTAGTAAATAAAACAAAATTAATGAAAGTATTATTTTGTATCCATGGAGGTGCTTTTTTAGTAGGAAGTGGAACACAACATTCTCCCAAATACTTAATGGATAGGGATATAATTTTCGTAACGATAAATTATCGTCTCGGACCTTTTGGATTTTTAAGTACAGAAGATTCTGTTGTTCCTGGCAATATGGGATTGAAAGATCAAAGCATGGCTTTAAAATGGGTTAAAGAATATATTAAATTCTTTGATGGCGATCCAGAAAAAATAACATTAATTGGTGTTAGTGCTGGTGCTGTAAGTGTACACTATCATTATTTATCACCAATAAGTAAAGGATTGTTTCAAAGTGGAATATCAATGAGTGGTAACGTTTTTGATTCCTGGGCAGTAACTGAAAATTCTCGTGAAAAAGCACTTCTATTAGGTAAGATCATTAATTGTCCGACAAAAAATATAACAGAAATGATCCAGTGCCTTAAAAGTCGCCCAGCTCAAGAATTTACTGGAATAATAAACCATTTTCAGGTTCAATGTTTTTTTATAATATTTTTAATGTTTGCAGCCAAAAGTATTCGTGAAAAGTTCATATTACTAGAGTATACATCTCTAATTTAGTATTCTGTTGCATAATCTTTTTTCTAGGACTTTGGCTGCTTTCAATGAATAACTTCTAAATTACTTTTAGGATTATGTATAGCTTCATACCGACTATAGTAGGACGCCATTTTTTTTTACCAGAAAAAAAAGTGAACAAAGATGAGTTGAGCAGAAAAATATGTACAAAAAAAGTTGAACATAGAAATTTTTAAGTTGAACAAACTTAAAAAGTTGAACAAACTTGAAAATTTCAATGTTCAACTTTTGTTTTTTCATTAATTTTTTTTTTTTTTTGTCAAAAAATTTTGTTCAACTTTTTTTGTTCAAAAATTTTTATGTTCAATTTTTTTTGTTCAAAAATTCCTATGTTCTGATATTCAACTTTTATTGTTCATTTTTTTCTGCTCAACTCATCTTTGTTCACTTTTTTTTCTGGTAAAAAAAATGGCGTCGAAAAAAGTTTTTCATTAAAACTTTTTTTTAAGGTTTTAATGTTATACTTTTTTTTTATATAATAAATGAGTATTTATTTATCTAGGAAAAAAAAGAGTTTTTTCTAAATAAGATGGGGGATGCCTTTTTTACTCATTATATGTAAAACTGTTTTGAATCCCTGAGTAAAATCTGGGATTTGACCTTTGCATGCTCGCTATGTTTGCTCATGCATTTGTTAACTGTATGCAAGGTCGAAGCCTATATTTTGACGCTTATTTCAAAAATAGCTATTTTACTAATAATTACAGTTAACTTAATTTATTACAAATGACTTTATTCAAAGTTAGAAAATTTGTTTTAGCCATGGGGAGGTCTTCCAGTGATTCCTTTTGGTCCAGTAATAGAAAAGGGATCTAAAAAACCTTTTATTGATAAACCACCAATCGATATAATAAAAAAAGGTGACATTGAAGATGTTCCATGGATATCAGGAGTTACACACGAAGAGGGATTGTGTCCAATAGCAGGTATAAAAAGAAATACACTTCTTCCAAAATTCTTTTCTTTCATTATCTTATTTTTCAGAATACATTGATAATTTTAGTATGATTTCTGAATTAGACCAAAATTGGAATAAAATTGCACCGTTATTACTCGACTATAATAATACATTATCCAAGTATAAACATAATAAAGTTTCCCAAAAAATAAGAAATTTTTATATTGGTTGTAAAAAACCCATAAATAGATACTCATTACATAAATTAATAAAAATGGTTGGTGATAGATTATTTTACTCTAGCACTGAAGATATTTTAAAACTAGTATCCAAAGTTAATAAAAGTCCAATATGGTTTTACATGTATAATTATAGAGCAAATAACAGTCTAAGTGATTTTTTCATCAAAACAAAATCTAATTATGGTAAGATATTATTTTATTATTAATATTATTATCATACATGTTACATTTTATTTTAATTAGGAGTTTCTCACGGAGATGATGCGTTGCTTGCACTATCTGCACTTTTTCAATTACCACCACAAGATATCGCTATGCAAAAAATATTAATAGATTTGATTGTATCATTTATGGAAACTGGGTAAGTTGGTGAAAAAAAATTTAACAGTATTGTTTTTTTGATTTATTGAAATTTTTAATTACTTCAATATTTTCAGGGTTCCCAATGTTGGTATAAAATGGGATAAAATTGTATCGGAAGAAGATTATTTTAAGTATTTGTACATAAAATCTCCAAGTGAATTAAAAATATTTGCTAGTAATACAAATTTTGGAAACAAATATTTTTGGGATAGGTTTAAGTTTAATGAAAATTAATTCTTATCCAAATGTATCTATAAAATGTTATTTACATTCACCACTTGCAAAGAAAAAGTAAAAAATTCATCGTATCTTAACAAAATTTTGTCATAGTTTAAATAAAAATAAAAATCGCTTTTTCATTCTTATAATAAGTATCAGTCTTTCTATATTTTCATTTTATAATTAAATCAAAAATCGCTCTTAAATTTACTAAAAAAAAAATTAAAATCTAGTACGATAAATATTTATTTTAAAAATTAAGCTCTAAGTGTAATTGTAAATACGAAACCGAAAAAAGAAACATATGAAATCAATAGGGTAAAATGTGAGGGTGAAGCTTTGTTGAATACCAAATGTTACAATAAATCAAAGAGACAAAATGATAGGATATAAGTGAACACAAAAAAAAAGAAAGAAAACGATTTCAAAAAGCCCCACCCACGCTTACATTTAGGTACTTACATGTATAAAAAAAAACGTGTTTCAGTGAAGCTATATCATGACAATTGCACAAGCGTAGGCTTTTGTTTGCCTGTTCGCACTTTTTGGTAGAAAAAGATCATCTCTTGAAATACACGCGACTATTTGAGTTTGTGTATAAAGAGAAAAAAAAAGAACAAAACTATCCAACTTATGCTTTTCTTTTATTTTTGTTTTTCAAAGGACAAAAATCTTGTGTAAAGAAAGCAGAGCGTTTACGAAATGGGTCGTCGCGTGTAACGTGTTAACAGCATTTATGACTTTTTTTTAGATCAAAATAAATAATCGTTATGTCTACTTCTTTGAAAAAATCTTAACGAAAAGTATTTACAAAAAGAATATAAATCATAAATTTTAGAAAATTATTTTTCAAGATTTTTTTAAGTTTTAATTAACTCTCCAGAAAATGCTATTATTACTGATATGATTTGATTCTAAAATTTGTCGCCTATTTAATATAGCAAAAAAAAAGCAAAAAGTCAAGGCATTAACGATTTTGTATAGCAATGTAAATCGTATGATAATGAAATAAAAAAACTACTTGTCAAATTAAAAAGGTGTAAATTACAGACGAAAAATCTTCCAGTCGACCAAAGAATTTTTAAAAGAATCTTAATTCCAGATTTAAAATGTTTGATTCTTTAAGTTAAATTACTTTTGTGTCATTAGCACTATTTATAAAAATTTTATGTATTGCTAATAACTTTTCATATGTAAAGGTTCAAAAGCTAAAAAGAAACCAATATTGTAAATAACCAATAAGAAAACAATTCAAAAATAATTAAAATTATAGAAGCTTATTAAAATTTAAAAAGACTCATCAATTTTCATTAAAATAATATCTCCTACAATTAAAACTTAGATTGAATATAAAGTACCAAAAATAAATTAAATAAAAGAAAACGAAAGTTTTAAATAAAGTCCTAAAAAATCTCAAAAATTTATATTAACATCGTGTGGTTATGATCCGTAACCGATCTCTTTATCATCACTATAAAATACAATATATAAAATTTAACTAACCCTATAAAATTCAACGCATCATAACTCGTATGCTCATAAAACCGAAACGATTCAAAGAGAAATGAAAAATGTTAAATCCCTCTTTTTTTGTGGTTTTAGCGCGCCTTCGCGTAAATCCTTGTCTTCCTCTATCCATGACGCGCGATCAAAAACAGATGCGACTTTTTTACCCTTCTTCGATTTTCTGAATGTCACCCACGATTTCATTATTATTAAACAAAAAAAAAGTATTCAAAAATTTCAAAAATTTTTTTAAATAAAAAAATAATGGTAAAGTAACTGGTAGACAAAATAAATTATACAAAACCCAATCACCTAATTCTGAAAAAAATATATTAAATTAAAAATATATTTATTTACTGTTTCACGACAAGGGTTCCCCTCTTCTTACTGGTCCAAGCCTTAAAAACCTATCGCCAGCCCCTTCAGTGGCGCGCAGACGAAGGGCGCGTCGAGTACCCTATACAAAATTTTGTAAACGCCCAAAAGAGTGGGGTGAAATTTTACAAGTTATTTCCAAACCATAGACAAAAATTTTTTATTTCTTTATGGGACTTGTCTATAAAACTAGTCTTTCTTGTTTGACTTGCGTTAGTATCATTTGAAATTTCAAGCTGTAAGCATCCAAATTTTTATTTATTGTATTTTTTTTTAATATTGAGTGATAGTGCCAGTGTGTTTTGTTATATTTATTTATTGATCAGTTTTATCAGTTTAAAATGGCAAAAACTGAATCGCCAAGGAATTCATCAAGCTTTTTTAGACCCTGGAATGAAGTAAAGTGTAACTTAGAAACTGACGAAGACTCATCAAGAACCTCTCCAGATTCTGTTTCAAGCAATAAAAATAACGAATCAGTATTTTGGAGGCCTAATTCCGTAGACAACGATGAATTTATAGAACCAAATAGTTTAAAAACATTAAGAAATTTCGTTGACAAAACTAATAATATTGAATCACAAAATTTACCAAGCAACTCTGGCTATTACAATCCTAATTGGTATTATCATTTTGCTTCTTCGAGACCCGAATGGATTTTACCAAATGAATTCGACGCCCAATGGCTACAAGAATATCAAAATGTCCAACTTGCGGTCACTGAAATTAGTAGGCAAGAAGCTTTAGCTAAACAGGCTAAAAAATTAAGGCCTAAGAAATTTAAGTGCGAGTATTGTCCGATGACTTTTAGTAACAATGGACAGCTACAAGGACATTTGAGAATTCATACAGGTAATTAATAATTTTTTTTTCACGAAAAACAAATTTGACAAAAAAATTTTTGTATGTTTACTAATTTGCTTAATCATATTTTTAGGAGAACGACCATTTAAATGCAATTACGAAGGTTGCGGAAAATCTTTTACGCGAAACGAAGAACTTACTAGACACAAAAGAATTCACACTGGTTTGAGGCCTTACGCATGTACCATGTGCCGAAAAAAATTTGGCAGAAAAGACCATTTGAAAAAACACAGTAAGACGCATGAAAATAGAACGCTGTATCCTATTCCAGGAGCTTCTGCATTCATTCCATTTCCATTTGGAGGTCCTTTGCCTGCTTCTCATCATGGAATGGCACCGTATTTTTATTCCTTATGAAAGAAAAAAGGTTCAAAAATTTAGGCTAGTTTTAATTTTATAATTATCTGTTATTTATTTTTAAAAATAAAAGTTTTATTAATTTATTGCTGGATGCCATGTCACAAAAATAAATTTTTTATATTTAGGGTAAATTATGAGAACTATTGTTCCTTTTAATGTCTCAGGCTTTTCAAATGAAAAAAAAGTACAAAATAAATTATAAAAATAAAAAAAAATTCTAAAATTTCATATTTTTGATACAATAATTTTGTAAAAATAAAGTAGGGAAAAAAATGTAAATAATATTGTAAATAAAAAAAAATGGTTTTATAAATTAACTTAAGCAATAAATGAAAATTGTAAATAACAAATATAAGACGTCAGTATTTTAAAAAGATTGTAAAATAAGTATTTTATAGCGTATTTTTAATATATTTATATATAGAAATTCAAAGTCAATTTATTAATAATTATATATTTTGTGAAAAAATAAATTTATATTTGTTATATTTGTCGAATTATAATTTATTTTATTAATATAATTATCTTGAAACTGTGTCCCTCTGTACTTCATTTTTTAATTTATTTTATTTAGTTATTTTGGTATTTCAGAATATTATAATTAAAAACTCGCCCCCTCTGGATAAAATCCCCTTCAGACAAATATTTCTCTGGACAGGGTAATCCAAATAAAGAAGAACCATGATTTAAAGATATAACTCTACAAGGCAGACCCATGAACAATAATTTATTTTGTTAACATTATTTGTTTTCTATTATTATTGGAAAATTGTTTAGCATTTCAAAAAATATTCTTAAAACCAAAAAAAAACTTGCAATATTTTAGAATCTTAAGCGGGTTAATAAAAATAAGTTTCAACCTAATGATAATTAGCCTATTTTACGAAAAATTATTTTCAATTTTAATTTTTTTGAGTTACTATTGTTAAAATATTTGTTAAATGAAAAGCAAGAAAAATACACAGATGCTAAGAAAAAAAATAAAAAAATAATTTTTATGATATGTAACAGTTCAACAATATCAAGATCCTTAAATATCAAAAAGCAATTTAGTTTTTATAAATATTTTAATTATAGGTGTGGGATTATCCGACCCGAGAAGTCAGGTCGGTGTCGGGTGTTTTTCTTCGGAACAGGTCGGTTTTTGAGTAAGCCTGAAGAGTTTGAAGTTACTTTGAATCGTAATTTTCCCTGTGTTTACAACTCTAGAAAATATATATTTTTTTAATTTTTCGTTAATTATCGGGAAAAATTATTTTATTTTTAATTATAGGTATGTTTTTTCTACACTGAAAAAAAATCCGTTGACCACAAGCAGATTTTTCCGTTTGCCGGTAGCAAATTTTTGTTTGTTCGCTTTAAAAATTCATAAGGCTAAAAAATTTTCAACTTGTTCGCAATCGTTTGAGCATTAAAAAAAGTCGTTTGCCACAACTGGGATTTTTTAAAAAAATAATTTTTTGAAAAAATTAAGAAAAATATTTATGAATATTATAATTATATCTGTCATATTTTTTAATATAATTAAAATGATCTTACCAGCAAGATTATCTTTTTACGTGGCTTACCTCATATACTCTGTATTCAAAATCAATATTAAAAAGTTTTCTTCCATGAGCGTCTATTACCATAGAATGTAAATATACTTCCCTTTGCCAAACCTAAACTCATTAATACAATAAGTCATTTTTATAATGCATTAATATATTTCATTCTACTTTAAAAATTTGTTTTCAGGCAAACCACACTTGCTAAAAACGAAAAGCATGAACGATTGCGTAAAAATTAAGCAGACAATCTAAATATTTTATTTATTTCGTAAACATTAATAAATTCTCATATTAAAAATTCAATTCATTTTAAAAAATAACTTAAAATAACAAATAATGATTTGAAATAACATAATATATTTATCTTTAAAATGATTGCAAATCACACGAGAGTTAATTAAAAGTGAAAAATATAATTATTTTTTTAAAAAAATCGGATTTTAATCTGCACTGCCCCTTAATCCTATAGCTAGTGTAATTATGTCTTCAAGATATAACTACACCAACTACACCAAATACTTTCTATCAGACATAATTATCATAAAAGAAGATTATATACTAGTATAGAAAAATCTTCTTTTATTTATGTAAAAAACCTAATTTTTTCCATGAGATTTTAAACTAACAGTATGAAGGATAAGATCATTCAAAGATCATTCTTAGTTTTTCTAATGACATTGTACTTTGTTAGGTAAAATAGACCATTAAGAACATTTTGTTATTGCTAATGAGGAACCATAGTGCCAATTACTTGGCAGCGTATTTTCCTTATACGATAGTCCATAGGAAATTTCCCGTATAATTTGATTCTGGGGTCAAAAAGTTTTTTTTGAACTGCACATGCGCGCGAAAATCATCTTTCTTGCTTTGCCTTTTTAGCTTTAATATCTCAGCTGCAGACTGCACAACTTTCATCCTGTTGGTCTGAAATTTTATGTTTTTTTATATACTTTTAGCATATGAAATAATTTTTTTGGGTTAATTTATTTAAAAGTACTAAAATGGAAAAATAACGATTTTGAAAGAATCTGTACTTCTTAATTATTATAATTGCTGGAACCAAATTATAATAAGTCGCTAAATATAAATTATCTTAAGTCCATAAACCTCAAGTATTCAAAAATATTCAAGTCCCTAAATCAAAATTAATCAACATTTTTTTAAGTTATTGTTCTCATCAAACTCTAATCAGGCCCTGACCTCCTCCTAAAAACGTTACTCATTTACCCCTCCCCTGCTACACGGGATTTTTCCTTATACCCCTTTCTATGAACATGTTTCATGTTTAAAAAAAACCGGACGCCACAACCGGATTTTTTTTCAGTGAAGGAATGTTGACATTTGGAATGCCAGTTTGTATTTTATTGATTAGAATCAGTTGTTGTGTTCAAAAAACATTCCCGATGCCCTTTGTTAGGCTAAATGGGCTTTCGGGGCCAAGGAATTTTTTAGTAACCTTCAATATAACATTGCAACCTTAAAGGTTAACCAAAACTCTTTTGGTTGGTCTCATTTTTTGTGTGTAAGTAGCGCTTTTTAAGCCCCGTAAACCACAAGTTTTCATTACTAATTCTCTCATTGTTATGGTCAATTATCCAAATACCCATTTTTAACCAAAAATGATCTATTTTTAAATTGATGCCAATATTGTACTTTTTAACGAAAATGGGCTTTATAACAGTTTTTGAACAATCTGAACAATTTTTGCAAGCTTCAAGTTTCCAAACATTCTTTACTATATTTAATATATAAACTATAACTACTGTCACTATATTAATTATCCTTTGGCGCACTGAATCTAAAATATTCTAAGTCCATTTTACTCCCCTTAAAAACGTCAATTTTTGACCCCTTCCCTGCCAAGCCGGACTTTTTCAAATACCCCATCCAATAAACATGTTCCATGTTAATATTATTAAATTAATTGAAATGCTTTTCTTTAAATATCTTGAAATCGTTAAAAAGTTTTTAATCTGTACGGCAGTGTACTCAATGTATGATTTTATCAGTTCTTTTTATTAAATGAATGAGTTCATCAATGGATAACTTTTTTCATATTCTTAAATTTTAAATGACACGTAAAAAAAATCATTAGTAAAATATACAAATGAAGTGAAATTTTAACAGTTATAATTTTTGACTACTATTCTTCTCATATTACAATACAGTTTGAAAAAATTGTGGAAATAGAGTACAGAAATAAATTCAATTAAGATATAAATTCTTTAAATGAATTTTTATTCACTTGATTGCACACGATGTTAAAGCAACATCTTTATCTATTAGTTTACAGAGGGAAAAAGTAGAATTTCATCGCATTACAGCTTCTAAAGAAACTGTTTTTATATACAATATCAGTATGTGTATAGATTCTACGGAAATTCATAAGATTTTGCAAAATTCATGTATTACAGCTAACCTTCATTTTCCTCTCGATTGAGCTTTAAAATGGCGACGTCCAGGCACCAAAAAACAATAATAAATACACGATCTTTTTGGTTTAGGGGTGCGATTTTGTCCCTGTCTCTCTTGTTATTGCTTCTCTCTCAATTTGAATGTATCTACGTACAGCATAATATATTTTTTTTCTATCTTCAATTATGCATCCAATGTACTTAGTATACTACGAATTTATGAATGTACTGCGCGCATAAAATATACATGCAGGGTTGTGCCCTTCAGAAGTAAATGCTTGGTTACTACAAGCCTTATTCCGCAGATTTACTTTTTTGGCGGCTTTCACAGGCGCGTTGACAGTATAATATAGACGAAGGGGAATCTTGTGGTCGAAAATATATGAATGTTATGCTAGTGGTTTTGCATGGGGTGAATCTTCTAAAATATAGATATGACAGAGGGAAGCATAATGAGAAAACCGAAAACAAGGAGGGGAAAAGGATAAATTATATTAGGGTTTTTTTGTTAAGTGTATGGATGAATAAGTTAAATATATAATATGTATAAATTTATACACACATATATATATCCGTTAACATGGCCACAATTAACATTTCGGAGGCACTAATAAATGTTTTGCAAAGTGGTGAAAAAAATGAAGAGAATAAAATTTCTTTTTTAAATTATATCAAATTTATTCAATACATTTGATCAAATATAATTTAATGTACAATATTACTATTTAATTTACAAAATTAAAACTTGCTCATTTATGTAATGAAAGTTTGTAAAACTGGTGCAAAGATCCAAATTTTTACAAATATTTTACTAAAAGAAGTTAAGTTCATAAATATTGACACAGAAAAATACTATTTATAAATATGTGATTTTATTTATGAGTTACTGTTTTACAAAAAATATTTGATCCTAATGGTTTTACCAAAACATCTGTCAAATTCTGACTAGAGAATATGAATTTATTAGATACAATAAAAGTATAAAAGTTTGGAGCTTAATTGAAAATTTTCAGTTAAGATTCATTTTATAAACGTTTGCACCAATTTCATATACCATTTCCGCACTAGCTTTATAATTGACTCTAGCAGCAAAAAAATACTTTACATATCTAGGGCAAAAAAAAGCCTATTTTCTACCCTAGGGAGACGGCTTTTCTGCCCATTATATGTAAAACTATGTTTTAGAACACAGGACAAAATATGGGGTTCGACTATTTGCATACTGTCTACACTCGCTCGCTTGTGCACACAACTGCATGCAAAGCCGAAACCAATATTTCATCCCTTGTTTAATAAATAGCTATTACAGGCTGCATAGGAGCAAAAAATAGTGTATCTTTATTTTTATCTTTATATCAACCAATATATACAAACAACAAATACAATGGAAATCTTTTTGCAAAAAATTGAAAATGATTATATTTTTTGAGTTACCAAATAACATTTTTTTCAGAAAGAAAATGTAGCAGTCGTTAATTTATTAATTTTTAGTATCTTTTGATTTAAGAATAAAAACTTTTAAAATTTCTCAAAAATGCACACGAATTTTATACTTATTGTTGTTTTAATTAATTATTTACTTGTTATTTTAATTTTAAATCAATTTTAATGTATTTACATTGTTTCCCTGCATGCAATTTGCTTGAATTGGTTGAAAATGCAAATACATTTTTTTTGAAATTTTAAGGATTAGTTTAAAATTTCAAGCAAATTGCATTAAAATTAATATTAAGTTTTTTATTTGAATTTTTAAGTAATTTAAGTAAATTCAGGTAGGGCAACCTGATAATGTAGTTAAATTACATTAAAAGTAAGACTAAAAAAAAAATTTTTTATTTATTTTTAAATTTTATAAAAAAGGGACAATAAAATTTGAGTTATTAATTATTAATAATTTAATGCTGAAAAGAAAAAATGAATAATAAAAAAGTAAAATATTTCGATACAGAAACCATTGAATAATTAAATAAACTGATTGTGCTTTTAAAAATGATTTACCAGTGACTAAAGTTGGAGCATGAGTCCCCTTTAATAATATAGATATTATTATAATTTTCTTTTTGCATTACTATACAAGAACTTATTGATAAATTGTTAGAATTTCAAATCCTCTCAAAATATTTCAAAGTTTTCTAAAAAATTTTCAAAAATACTTTTAAAAATAGTGTTTTTTAAAAATTTTAGCAGTTTTAGAAAGTCTTCGAGACACAGTTTATTTAATTAAAAAAATGATCTATCTTTTTAGTAATATGTCCAAAGCTTCTTATATTTGGAATTACGCTACTTAAACAAATCCAAATAAAATAAAAAAAACTCGCAAAATTAAATAAATTAATTGGAATAAAAAAAAGTTTTTGCTGTTGAAAAATTGCAAAATGAAAAATAATAATAGGATACTTATTAAAATATAAGTTATATCTACATAAATATAAGATTCTCACACTTGGCTATTCGGTAGCCATTGAAAATAGTATCCCTGCTGTGACATTTGTTGGTATATCGTTGACACCCCCCTACAGTCTTTTAATATATGACATAAACCCCTCGTGACTTAGCGTTTGATCCCTCTTAAAAATTTAACTGCAAAAATTTAGCTTTTGCTCTTTTCTATTTATTTCTTTCTTTACTTTATAATATTCCGACCATTCTTATATTAACTTTTATGTTATCCCCAATGTTACACTTACATCGGCTACTGTTTCTGTATTACAATACTTTATATACCTGTGTATACTTTTCTTTCAATATAATCTTTCTATTTGAATTCTTATTCAAAGAGACCGTTTTTTTAACTTCTACAATTTAGATATCTTTTATAAATATGCGGACTTTAATTGGATATTTAATTTGAATTTCAAGTGTTTTGTTTATACTTATGATTTTATTTATGTGTATCAAAAGTCATATTATGTTCTTTTTTTCTATAATACAGATATCTGGTTTCACCCCCTTATATTATTGTATCAAGTACCCTAATAAAGGAGCAGTTTAAATGCTTAGAACCTTTTATTTGGGGTATATAAAACAGGATTATTTTATATAAGCACTGAAAGTCAAGTTTAATAAGGAGATTAGTATAGGATTTGAGTCTAGATAGGCTTGTAAAATATAAAGAAAAGTACAAACTTACTGGGTGAATTCTTTCCGAAAAGGCTTACTTTTAATGATTGAGGATTCATAGTTAGTAGATTTACATTTTTTTGAACGCATTTATTGTATTTACATACATTTGGGACATTTGAAGATCGTTCGAAAATTTAAGTATATACACCTATTGATATTTTAAAAAATTTTGGGAAACTCGTCACATTTTAGTCTGTTTTTTGAAAATTTGATTAATATTTTTTTTTGCAATTTACAGTTTTAGAAAAAATTAGAAAATTTAGTAAAAACAAATTTTTAACCCCCTTATAATTTGAGAAAGGTGAAAAATTACTGTTTTTAAATTTTGCATGAGGTAAAGCAAATAGATTACTTTTGAAAAAAGTCTAGTTTTATTTTACGCTGATTTTACGTTACAAAGTTTTAAGATCAAGGTCTCAAAGTTTTTGGCTTTAAACTAACTTACAATTATGCACATTAAAGTTTTAGCAAAAGCTAAGTTTTTAAAAAGACTATATTATCGTTTTCTTCTTCACTATTTATACAAAATATCAAAACTTAATTCGGAAAAAAATTGTTTAAAAATATTAGAACACCCGTGGAGATTTAGAATCTGTTCCACTGACCTGCGTAACGAAACAAAATAAAAGTAAATCCTGCCGGACGTTTCTTATATTGAATTTTTTCACACCTTTTATTGTATATCCAAAATACGTCCACATGATGATACATAAAAATAAATAAGGAAACGATTTAGGGGAAGAATAAGAAATAAAATGAAATATCAGGATATAGATATTAAAGTTTGACATGCAAAAAGTCAATAATGGTAAACTATTCGATGTTTGTTTACAAAAAAGCCCACCCGCAGAGATTAAAAATTATAAGTCTTACATAACATAAATAAAATCATTTTTCAAAATTTATCCTGATTCTGATTGATTTTTAATTTTAAAATAGTTACGAGTCTTTCTTTGCCAAAACAGCAATGGTGGGCAGGTCGGGTCATCGGATGGGCCTCAAATTTTTCCCATGTTTTTATAACATAAAGATGGGAAAATCCTGAAATTTTCAGCCTTCTAGGTCTTAAACAGCCCGAGTTATGGCCAATCAAACTCATTAGGCGGCTCTCGACCGGCGTTAGTGCTTTTCGGGAAAATGGTTAAAAATCATAAATATAAGCTTGAAAAAAAATTCTGAAACAGCATATATGTTGGGAAACCTTCAGTAAATCCATTTCTGCCATTATTTTTTCGGAAAAACCCCGGGAAATTCCGGAAAATGGGAAAATGCGTTTTAAGAAAAATCGCAATATCTCATTTGCCGCCATTTTTTTTTTGAAAATTTTTTTTTCAAAATTTTTTTTAACCAAAATCCCATCGATCTGTATGAAAAAAAATTTTGATTTCGGCCATTAAGGTCGATTTTAGCCTGTTTTAGAATAATTTCACATTTTCAATACTTCTTTATTTAATTTTCCGTAAGGGGTTAAAATAATTGACTTTTTTGTTTTCAGAATCGAATAGCCAGGGAAAAAGTAGTCCTAAATAAAAAAAAAAATTGCTCTTTTCGATGAAAATTAACCGAGTTATGGTCAAGTAAAGATAGTGTCACAAATTACCATTTTTATACTAATTCCAATTTTAGGGTCCATAACGACATTATAACTTGAAAAATGCATAACTCGCTTAAATTTTATCGTAAAAAGAAAAGTTTAGGATTATTATCGAATATTTTTTCCTTGGCTATTCTTTTATGCAAGAAAAAAATTAGTTTAGTTAATAAAAAGTTTTTTTTTGGTCAAAAACTAATGTAACATGTTAAAGACTGTTTTTGATTATTATCATTTTTTATCAAAAAAAATAAATTTCTGTCAAGAAAATTAATTTTTTTATTGGATAAACGAATAGTCAAGGAAAAAATATTCGATAATAATCCTAAACTTTTCTTTTTACGATAAAATTTAAGCGAGTTATGCATTTTTCAAGTTATAATGTCGTTATGGACCCTAAAATTGGAATTAGTATAAAAATGGTAATTTGTGACACTATCTTTACTTGACCATAACTCGGTTAATTTTCATCGAAAAGAGCAATTTTTTTTTTTTATTTAGGACTACTTTTTCCCTGGCTATTATTTTAACCCCTTACGGAAAATTAAATAAAGAAGTATTGAAAATGTGAAATTATTCTAAAACAGGCTAAAATCAACCTTAATGGCCGAAATCAAAATTTTTTTTCATACAGATCGATGGGATTTCGGTTAAAAAAAATTTTGAAAAAAAAATTTTCAAAAAAAAAATGGCGGCAAATGAGATATTGCGATTTTTCTTAAAACGCATTTTCCCATTTTCCGGAATTTCCCGGGGTTTTTCCGAAAAAATAATGGCAGAAATGGATTTACTGAAGGTTTTCCAACATATATGCTGTTTCAGAATTTTTTTTCAAGCTTATATTTATGATTTTTAACCATTTTCCCGAAATGCACTAACGCCGGTCGAGAGCCGCCTAATGAGTTTGATTGGCCATAACTCGGGCTGTTTAAGACCTAGAAGGCTGAAAATTTCAGGATTTTCCTATCTTTATGTTATAAAAACATGGGAAAAATTTGAGGCCGATCCGATGACCCGACCTGCCCACCATTGCTGTTTTGGCAAAGAAAGACTCTTACTAAAATCTGTATTTTTGAAATAAATATTTAGATTTATTCCAAATTTATACTTAAATCTATTTTTTAATTTCTCAAGATGCTGTTTTTCTGGTATATTTTTAACAGCGCTTTTTTTTAAACTAAAAAATTTCACCAGCAATTTTTTTTTTGTTAATTCTTTGTAGTTTCTTGGAAAAAATTTTTTTAATATACTTGTGTTATTCTTGAAACAAATTATTTTTGCGAAATTTGATTGCATTTCTTAAATATTATCTACCTTGAAAGAAAGAGTCTCGTTTACACTCTTACTCCTGACTTTACATAACCATTTTTAAACGCCCAAAATTTTTAATGATAAAAAGAATAATTATTACTTAAAAAGTATTAAGATTTCCCATTTTATTTTGAGATCTTAATATAAAATTAAAAATAAATCGAATTTAATATTATTTATGCTTTAATACATTAGAGTCAAAACTCTCGAAATGAATTGCACGACATAAATAACGTCTTTACTTTGTGTAAACGATCTAATATTGACATAAAAAGAATGAAAAAACGGAAGGGACAGGCAAAGCGCAACAATGGCGTGATACAATTTTGAATGGGACGTTTACGATGATCAGAACAAATAGTTTTTATAGTAAATAGCCAAGGGTCAAAAAAAGTATCATTTTTCATCGTAGAAATATATTTTTATTCAATTGTTTAGTTTTGTTAAATATTGATAGATCGTTATTTCCTTGATGACTTTATTAATAATAACAAATTTGAGTATTCTCTATTTATAAAAGATTAGTAATATTTTTAAAACTTTTCAAAATACTATCTAATATATTTTTTTTAATAAATGATACAATACAGTTATACAGATTACCTTTTTATATTAATTTTGACACTTATATAAAGCATTATTAACCTAATTTAAGGTAAATAAATATAACTTCTGTGGGAAAAAACAGGGTATTATTATATTTTTTGCAAAAAAATTTCAACAGTTATTCTATTCATATTTTTAAAATTATGAGATTTTAAAATGGAATGAAGTTTGATTTTGATTGTAATAAAAAGTAGGTCTTTTTGCTCTGGTGGTCCAGGTAAAGCAAGGAAAGCAAGGTACATCAATTTTGAACCCTTGCATTGCAAACGCAACGCG
Organism: Anagrus nilaparvatae; assembly: GCA_022575985.1. Lineage (NCBI taxonomy): Eukaryota > Metazoa > Arthropoda > Insecta > Hymenoptera > Mymaridae > Anagrus > Anagrus nilaparvatae. The sequence goes on along the minus strand of JAKSXM010000040.1, from coordinate 1,605,094 downwards.
AATGATGTTAGACTGAAAAAAAATCCGAATTTTCCGGTTGCCATTATTAGCAATTGTTTTCAAGAACTTACCTATCTTGCAAATTTGTTGTCGATTTTTCATGATATAGCGTTCATTACTCAAAACCGGCCATCGGAAAATGGATGAAACTTTCAAAATTGTTTTTAGTGACCAAAAATACATACGCTTCACTGAGGTGGATCCATTTCCGTCCAGATGAGATTTTTGGATGCATTTGACATTTCTGGTGCCTTGAATATATGACTCGTTGCTCTCAATTTAAGTAAGTTGAAATTTTTTTTTTAATTTTCTTACATCTCAAAACAATTTGCAATTGTTTAAAATAAAAAATAAGTGCGTCGCGGGACGCCCTAAAGAAGTGAAAACTGTTATTAAGTCCGAAAATTGTTATTACTATTTTATTATTAAAGTTTTTTTTTTGCGCAGCATTTCAATTAAAACGAACCACTTTTTTTTTTGTCTTTATCAATGTTTATACGTAGTAAAAATTGTTTGTATTTTCTTATATTGAAAGTAAAGGACAGAAGGCTATAAAAAAATATTTTTAAAATAATTTTCAAGTTTTATTAGAATGGAAAAAAAAATAAAAAAGTAAGAATAAATATAGTAGTAAAAAAATAGTTTTATTGAAATATTAAAATACTTATGTAGATTTATAATAATTGTAGTAAAATTTAATTATAGGTATATTTTTTTATTCAAAATGTTATTCAAAAAAAAATTAGTCTATACATGTATTAGCATATGTATTAGTAATAGCATGGATAGAACAAAGATATAATAATAGCGCTTTCTCTTTTCTTAACATAACGTATTAATATACATCTATAGACCTCGGGTAACGAAGATCAAAACGTTACATCTGCGTTACTGTTTTCACAAAAAGACGCCTAGTATCTTAAAAATTTTTTTTTAATAACGTTGCTATGGAAGTTTTCACTTCAATAAAATCCGATTACCGCCACCACATTTTTATTAGTGTGAATGTATACTTTTTTTTCAAATTAACACCATATTGAACAGTAAAGACCGGGGATTTTTTAGAAATTCTGAATGTTTCCAGAAGTTATTATTCTGGTATAGAATTGAGAAATGATAAAAATGTTATTAGATTATCGTCTAAAAACGTGTTTCATATTCAGCGAACCAAAAAACATAGATACTTATAAATACTCATACAGTAATAAATATAAAAGAAGAAAAAAGAATATTTTCTCAGAAAAAACTTGTAATAGCTTGCGAAACCTTTGTAATGTAATTACAGAAAGTGTTTATTTTGCAACAAGGAGTCATTCTGATACATAGAATTTTAGACAAGGGTTTTTGTGTCTGATGCTCCAAAATGCTATTTGAGGTCACTTTTCATGTCTTTTAAGGACGCTCTGTCCACCACAGGGTGCTTTTGCGCAGCATATTTGTAACTAAAATATTTTAACGATATATTTATTTATAATAATTTTTTAATGTAAGAATCAATGCTTTTCAGTATTTAGTACAAGAATATAAAAAAAAAAGTTAAAAATGTTTATTTGTTTAAACAAATATGACCTGTTAAATTTTTGAAATTTTTGGGTCATAAAAGCCTGAGTTCCCAGATCTGGACTACTTGGATCAAAATTCTGCTTGGCTCATATTGAAGATCATTCAATTCTAGGGGGAGGTATCGTGGGAAATTTTTCGCTAAACCTCTTCAGTAATGAGTTACAGCTATTTGTTTATAAAAAAAAAGTTAAAAATAGTCTAAAATTTATAAACAAATAGCTGTAACTCATTACTGAAGAGGTTTAGCGAAAAATTTCCCACGATACCTCCCCCTAGAATTGAATGATCTTCAATATGAGCCAAGCAGAATTTTGATCCAAGTAGCCAAGTATCTGGGAACTCAGGCTTTTATGACCCAAAAATTTCAAAAATTTAACAGGTCATATTTGTTTAAACAAATAAACATTTTTAACTTTTTTTTTTTATATTCTTGTACTAAATACTAAAAAGCATTGATTCTTACATTAAAAAATTATTATAAATAAATATATCGTTAAAATATTTTAGTTAAAAATATGCTGCGCAAAAAACACCCTGTGGTGGACAGAGCGTCGTTAAATGCATGGAAATTTTATAAATTCAAATGGTTACTTTGTTATGTAAGTATAAGTTTAATGGATCTGTGTTTCTTTCTGTAAGATCCCATACATTTGGTATTTGATAAGTTTAATCTCAAACTTTTTTCCCGTAATTACAACAGAGTTCATCCAGGTAGTAAGATGAGAAATTGGAAAATTATTACATACCTAATTTATTCAGTGAAAACAAGCAAAAAGAAACTTTAAAAATTGGTTTATTTAAGAACAAATATTTTAAAGGTAGATTACAGTAAATTATTATTCACATAAGCACTTATAAAATAATGTTTATTGAAAAAAATAATTTCAAAAGTATAATGTGACTTTTAGAATTGTTATATTTCATATTTATAGAAAAGAAAGTTACATTATAAAATTTGAACAGTCGGGGGTACATTATTTTGCAAAATGCACTTTACAATATAAAATATTATATGATGGGAAATCGGTATCTTTTTTCTTTAATTTCTTTTTCATCTTTATGAATGTTCTTTTAGCCGAAAAAGTAGGTTTATATAGTAGGCGGGTGCATATTCAATTTGAATGGGCATAAAAAGAATCTATATAATTTTATTCAATAACAAATAAATTTCACGCTAAGGCACCTGACTGACTTGATGATTGTTAAAGATCGTGAGAAAAGTATAGATTTTTTTTATACACCTAAAAAAAAGGACTGCAATTTTCATGTTTCATCGCTCGATAAAATTCATATTCATGGAGTATAGATCGAAAGAAAGGTGTTATTCATGAAAGATAATTTAAAAGGATAGGATATTTTACTAGCTTTAGTAGTACGCATTCTAAGAAGAACTTTTCGTCACGCTGTCTATTTTAAAGAAATATAGTAAATTTTTTTTGTCATTTTTTACTTTTAAGATGCTTAAAGATTGAATATCTTTTTAAAAAATGAGATAACTTGAATTTTTATGCTCCAGGATAATGGCGAATTTGTCACGTTATGATGATACATTTGATGAGAACCAATTTTTCCTATATTATTTTATAATAATTCAAGCTTCGAAATTGTCAGTTATTAATACATAAATTAAAAAAAGTGTCAAAAATTTTTAAATTTTATTGGGAATATTTTATTTAATCATGAGAAAGTTATAACTTCATATGCATTAAAAATTTTTATTTACGCTATTTATAAATAATTTTATAAATTTATAATAAATTTTATTTTTTTAACAAGTTGCAACAAAAAAGATAAAGACTTAATTTTACAATTTTCTAATAAGATAATTTCTAAGGCATTTTAAAATCTGGCCTAACGAAACCCAGCTTCAAACAAGGGCTTACTGTTTTAATCTTTTAATTTTTTCATAACAATGTGTTTTGATGTGAAGATGTGCTGAAAAAAAAAAGTAGTTCAAGAAAAGCGGTTGCCGCCTACATTCATCTTGTCATCTACAAATACTTCTTTAACTTGCTTACTTTATTTATCCGCCAACTAAAGTATCATTCTAAAAAATAATAAATTAAATAAGTGTCTATAAATTAAATAAACATTTTTCTATTATTTAATAATACCATAAATTCTCAATCGACATAAAATAAAATAATGAATAGGGTAGATCGATGGTTTACCTTATGTTCAATTAAATTGTAAAAATTTATATATGACTAATTTCAGCTTAAGTATACATAATGGGAATCTTTAAATGACGGAATATATTTTTATGCGAAAAATAATTTTGAATTTACAACTTTTTTCGTAAATTCACAAAAAAAATCAAGAATTCTCGAATTTTTCGGTAATATACTAAATTTAGTAAATTTAGGATTTTTTTCGAATATTTACAAATTTTTTCGAAAATTTACTAATTTTTCGAAAACATTCTATTTTTTTTGTTGATCTAAGGAAATTAATTTTTACAGTGCTTACAAGACTACCCCAAGAGTTTGCCTACATGTATGTTCAAACCTGCTTGAATTTTTAAGTCTTAAGAATAAAAAAAACCTTTCGGTAAACATTATTTGATAGCTAGATTTCAAAAAAATTTTTTGTAGGTCTTTGTTATTATGTTAATGAGTTCTGATTATGGATAATTCTGTTGGAAGCCAAGAAACTAAAAAAATATTTTTTTTATTGGTTCAGAAATAAATATTTCCAAAAAAATGTACATGTGAGCTAAAAGGTGTTGTATATACACTCATCTGTTAGATAATTACATCGATATGACATATCTTACGTTCTCATCGGTTACCAAATTGGCTTTTATAATTTCTTTTATAATATGACAACATACTCTTTATTCCTTTTGAATCGATTTTTAACGCTTTTCAATACTTCATTGTGTCATTTTGTTTAATTTTTTATTCTTATGTAAGTATCTGTAGTTTTTTTAATTAAAATTTATCAAATAATATTCCAATTTCATTTTACCCTTAATTATATCCAAACAAGTTAATATTGTAATATATTTCAGTTTACACGAATGCATTTTGAGGTTATAAGTTTTTAAATTATATTTTAAAATATCTGCAGGCAAATATTGTGAAGTGTTAGATGCTCTTTAAATCTGCTGTACTTGTATTTTGCTTGAACTTTCAACCATTTTTTTTAATTTTAAAGCAGTTTGTTTGAATTTTCAAGCATTGCGCTTGATTCAAATACAGCAACCCCACAGTGTGATCATTATTTTTCTTTATTTTATTAAAAAATTTCATTTTGTTAAACTAGTTTGCAAGATCCTTGGCGCATATGCACCGTTGACTTATAAATCTTTTGTGCAGCCAAATAAATATTTGCACTACTCGAATTTCAAAATTTTTTTTTGTCAAACAATATGAAAAGAAGCAAAGATATTTCAAAGCAATAAAAAAAATATTAATTATCAGAATTTAAAAATGTAGCAAGTTAAGGAAGGAGTATACTTCAACAAAAGATATATTGAGTACTTTTTTTACTTGCACCGATTGTATACAATCAAAAGAGAAAAGAAACAAGATTCTGTTATATAATACATAGAATTTGTCTACTACACCTTTTGTCTAAGGAGAGGAATAACTTGACTTTTATAATTTTTGTGGTTTACTAAAGAAATAAAAGGAATAGATTATACTTGTGGCAATATATTTGTTATTTTCATGAAAACCACTCAGCTGCGGTTAAATACTTGTTAATCAATATTTTATTATTGTTTTTATAGTTAAGTTAAAGGATTCTAAATTTCTTTTGTTAAATATTTGTAAAAGAAGAAGCGATTATAAAGGCGTGTTTTAATTCAAAAATACCTATAATTAATACGGTATTTTACATATCAAAGAAATTTGTATTACCTGTTTATTTTATTGTTATTAAATGGTTGTAAAGAATTTTCAAGATTTAAAAAAAAATATAATTTTTTTTTGTTTTTTTGTTATATTTCAAGTGCGTACTCGATTCTAAGTGATTGGTTCCTTGTTAGTTAACAAAAGTTATAAGGTCGGGCAGTTGGATCGAATTGAAAATATTTTTTTTCAATTAACTACTCAAAATCCGTATTTTCCTCCATTTTTAGCCGTTTATATCGAGGTTTATAGTAATAACTAAGTCCAAGGCAAATTGGGAAAAAATTCATTTTTAGCTTTTATCAGCCGTCTATTCTTCTCTCGCATCTTATTACTGATAGAAAAGTTCAAAAACTGTGAGAAAAGAAGGACTTTAGTGAAATTTTCTTTTTTTTTATCTTATACCGTTATTAGTTTTTTAATTCTTTCACTGGAAAAGCTGAAAAATCAATAAGTTTGCTTGGTAATTTATGCTATAGATAAATCGTTCACCAGAATTGAAGCTTCTCAGGTAAATTGTGATATTGTTATGCAGCACAGGTCGGGTACCTACAACCTTTACTCAACTGTTTTTCATTATTTTTTTGTGATTATTTAAAGTTTGATTGAATTGAGAGTCTCAATTTAAGGTTTCTTACTCTTTTTATAGATCCGTATTTTGGAAAAAACCTAGGCAAAAAGATGAATAAAGAATTTTTGGAAATTTAGATCTTAGGCAAACTTTTCTAGGCCTATAAAAACTTATTTTAATAAAAAATTGCAATTGTGGCAGCAATTTAAAAATTTGTTATTTTGAGTCAAAACAAAAAATTGCGGTTTACAGTTATTCAAAGATGACACTTCTTGGGTTCTATGTATGATAAAATAATTTTTAAGATCTGAAATTTCTCCGGCTACACGAAACTGCCATTTATTTTTTAAAATTTCAGTTATCCGCAAAATGCAAAAAATTAAAATAAAATTTTTTTGGTTTTTTGCATGAAATTGCATATTTTTGTAAAGAAAAGCATTTTCAAATCTTTTTCGGATCATTTCGGGCTAATAAAGAAATTCAGGTTTGAAAGAGTGTTATACATAAAGCCCTGCCTGGAGGTCTGTTGGATTAAACGGAGGGTATCGGGAATGATTTTTTAACGTAATAATTTTTAACTGTAGATTGTACCTCCTTGTAAGCAAAAAGCAATTATTTTTGGGAAAACATTTTTATTATCATTTCATGGTTGATGATAAAACTTGAATTTTTAGATACAATTAAAGATTTACCCATAATTTTTGATAGTAAATTAAAATTTGATTATCACATTACGCATACCTTAAATAAAGTGAAACAAGCATTACGGTGTAGAAAACATAATATTAAGTAATTTAAGACGAACGAAGGTTTGTCTCTTAGAAACTGAAAGGTTATTTTGTCTACTTGCTGGGGGACGAGCAGGAAGCGAAGCTAATCGTAAACGTCTTGATCCCAACCCAACTGACAAGACTGGACCCCGATACTAATTTAAACGACTTTTCCGATTTTTACAGAAAAGGAAAGATTTACCACCCTTAGACATATGAAATTCCCTTAGACATAAGAAAGCCCCGCACTTTAACGGCATAGTAACCATGATAATCAAAATTGTAGCAAACGAATGCCCTGTAAAATATGCATTTAGGCAAGGTTTTGCAGCAGAAAGTGAAAAATAGATGTACTGACAATTATTAGCAAGGTAAAATGCGATATTATTTTCCCATTATTTTGACAACCACTGGGGTTTTTCGAAACCGCAGGTGTAGGAGATGGTTTTCAAAAAATTCTATGCTTATTGAACGATGTACAAGCAGTAAGAAGTCTATTTCTGCGACGATATTGCTTCAGATGGAAGAAATAAACGATACTATATTTATTCTATAACTAGGGCACAGAAGGGTAATCTCTGTTACTAAAAAATTACTCTCCTGGTTATCCTTGACATAAAAAGAGTTTAACTTAGAAAGATGGACAGAATTCTTGAAAGGATTTAATGACTTTGTAGTACTGGAATACCTAATTTGAGAATCAGGACATACCTTGCTGACCGTGTCACAGTGGGCTATAAAGACTCAAAAATGAACAAAGTTAAAGAGCTTTAGAGTAATTCGAACATAAAATAAAATTTAAAAAATGGACTTTGTAGGTATTCTTATAATATATTATACGATATCATGGAAAAAATTAGGTATTTTACATAAAAAAAGAAGATTTTTTCTATACTAGTACATAATCTTCTTTTATGATAATTATGTCTGCTATATAGACAGTTTTTGGCGTTGCTGGAGTAATATATCTAAAAGACATATTTAGACTATTACGCTATAACAAAAATGAAACAATTTTTACTGTTTTTAAATTGAGGAATAAATTATAGAAAATATATTGGCGTTAAAAGGATATTTCTAAAACTAATTTTTCCATATAAAAAAATACCTAAAAAAATGGTTCCTCTATGAGGAACCAAAAGTTAATGAAAAAGAATTTTTATAATATTATTCGTTATTTGAGTTAATGAAAAAAAAAATTAATGTATTTGTTTATTCAAGTGGGTAAAAATAAAAAATAATTTTTTATATAATAATTTAATATTTTGTTATAATTAAAAATATAATTATATATTATATTAATATTTATATAATTAAAAATGAATTAAATATTAAAAATTTTAATTTTTTTTTTCACATTAATGCCCTAAAATGGGTACATATATTTAATTAGCATAACCTAACGTACATTCAGGTTAAAGTACATATAAAAAACTATCGTTAAAAAAATAAAAAATTAACCTATAACATTCTCTTATAATAAAATGGCGCTATTTTCAAAATTTGGCGATTTTTGCCAACTGTAGCCGTAAAACTTCATTTTTTTTTTTAAATTTTACCACTTGATAACATACGTAAAATACGCATTTCCACCAACTTTTATAAAAATCCAAGGATTTTTTCAGGATTGATTACATTTTTAGTAAAAAAAAAAAAAATGCTCAAATCAATTTTTGGAGGTTAGAATTTACTTTTAATGCAGCCCTACCGCAATAGTTTTATTGTACACTCAATAACGAAATTTTTCCATTTTTTTTACGATCACTTTAGCCGAGATATTTTAAAAACAGTCAAGAAATTTTTTGAAAATTCATCAAAAAACAGTTTTTGGTGAAGCCGAAGCTTAAAATCTACAAAAAATATACCCTGTTACTAAGTTTTATACAAAGTATCAGAAAATAAAAAAAAACTGGCTTTCCTTTTACATCACTATTTTTGACTCCGCTATTTGAATTTTGGATTTTATAATATATAGTTTTATTATTTTAAAATAATATTTATTTGATAAATTATATACACAAATTTAATTTGAGTTTTAAATTTATTTTTTGTAAAATTATACTTACATTATATAAAATGGAAATTAATAAAATTAAAAGATATGATTAACATTTATGAATAATATTTAAACAAATTACTTTTTAAAAAATTATTTTTTTAAATTTATAAAATATTTTTTGTATCGTTTAAATAGTTAAATGACATAATACTGTGATAAAAATATAATTTAATGCTTACAAATTATATGATATGCTTGTTTAATGTGATGTTTTATTAACATGATTAATTATTTAAAACAGCTGAAAAAACAAAAAATATTATTGAAGATTTTGTTTGATATAATCTTCCATTAAAATTCGAGTAATATCGTATTCGGCAAAATACGTGAAATGGTCTCTGTTTATCAGGTTAATCCTACAAAACTGACCCATATTTTAAACAAATGGTGGGAGGGGGCCTATCAAAAATAATTCTTAATTTTTCAGTTTGCTAGGTTTGAGATTGCCTGAGATATTTCCGACTAAGTTTTCTCAGCCATTCTTAATTTTTGGAAAACGGACTGGGGAGATAGAAGATAGAGAGATAATAAAAATCTACTGAGAGTATCCACAAATAATATGTTTTTTGATAATCTGCAAGCAAATTTTAGTATTTAGTCGAATTGGCAGACTTGTGCCATTTTACGGATTTTTTTATATTCCTTAATGTATGTTAAACAATGTAGAAAAATAATCAAAAAATGTAAATTTTGTTTGATAAAAAATTATTATCTGTGCAAGTTTACATAAAAAACCTAATAAAATATGAGAATATAACACGACTATTAATTAAAATTGACGTATTTCATTACCGTTTGTATTAGTAATATGATTTCAATTTAAAAAATAATTAATAAAAATTAAGTTCTGCATTTGAACTAGGCTGATTTTAATTATGAATAAGCAATTTAGAATAGTTTTTTTTTTAACATTCATAGTAATAAATTTGTTTATTAATGTTATAAGTGAAAACAATTTATTCGATTTTATTAAATACTTGAAATTACCATTTGAATTAAATATTCTTATATATAATTCATATGAACTTTACAATCAATATTTTTGGAATCTTCGAAATCAAGTTCAAGACTTTACTCCAAAAAATGGTCAAACATTTGATTTTATTGTTATTGGTGCAGGAAGTGCAGGTGCTGTCGTTGCGAATAGATTAAGTGAAATACCGGAGGTTACTGTTTTGCTAATTGAAGCAGGATCAAAAGAAAATTTAATAATGGATATTCCGTTAATTGTAAATAATCTTCAACTTAATGATGAAATCAATTGGAATTATAAAAGTGAACCAAACCCTTTTTCATGTCTTGGATTAAAAAATTCAAAATGCAAATTGTCAAGAGGAAAGGCTATGGGTGGCAGCGGTATTTTAAATTTTATGATTGCAACTAGGGGAAATCCCTATGATTATGATACGTGGAGTAAAATGGGTAACTTTGGTTGGAGTTACGCAGATGTTAGAAAATTCTTTAGAAAGCTTGAAAATGTAAAAACGCCTGGAACGCAATATTATAATAATTATTATGAAAATACAAATGGCCCACTTTCTATAACTTTTCCGATACATCGAACTCGTTTAGCTTCTTCTTTTATACAAGGGTGCCAGGAAACGGGACTAGGCTACATCGATTATAATAATTGTGACCAAAATGGAGTTTTATACGCTCATAGTACAATAAATAATGGTGAAAGAGCTAGTGCGAATAAGGCTTATTTAACTCCAATCAGAAATCGGCCTAATTTGTTTGTAAGTCAAAACAGCCATGTTAATAAAATAATAATAGATCCTTTAAATAAGCGTGCAAAGGGAGTTGAGTTCACAAAACATGGTAACGTGTATAGAGTATACCGTAATAGAGAAGTAATATTAAGTGCTGGTGCAATAAATTCACCTAAAATACTAATGCTTTCTGGAATTGGACCAAGAGAACATCTAAGAGAAATGAATATTAATGTAATAAAAGATGCACCAGCAGTTGGAAAAAACTTGATGGATCACATTGCCTATGGTGGATTGATATTTTTAACAAATCAACCCCATGGGACAGAAATACGTAATAATGTAAACTTTACTAATTCACAATTTCAAGCGTATGTACATGGTAGAACGGGCCCATTAACAGTTCCAGGAGGAATGGAAGCATTGATATTTCAAAACGTTGATAATCCCAAAGACAAATGGGCATATCCAAATGCTGAGTTTATATTTTTAAGCTCATCGTTAGTATCTAATGAAGTAGCTCAGGATATATATGGTTTCGATGATTTCCATTGGCACGAAATGTTCAAACCAATAGTTGGTAAAAATTCTTGGCAAATCATTCCTATAATATTACATCCTAAAAGCAGAGGTTTTATAAAACTGAATAGTAATAATCCATACGATGATCCAAGGATATTTACTAATTATCTTACTCATCCTGATGATGTAAGAGTTTTAATTAAAGCTGTTCGTCAAGCTATTGAATTAAGTAAGACTAAACCAATGCAGTATTACCAATCAAAATTTCATGATAAAATTGTTCCTAATTGTGGTATTTACTCTTATGATTCTGATCAGTATTGGGAATGCGCTATAAGAACCTATACTTTTACAGCATTTCATTATTCTGGAACGTGTAAAATGGGCTTATTCAACGATAGGTCTGCAGTTGTTAGCCCTCGTCTTAAGGTAATAATAATTTTTAAACTATTGAATTCACGTGTTACAATTGTTAATTGTATAACGTTTCAAGGGGTTTCTCGTGTATGCACCCGCCTGACTGCGTATTGCAGCTTAAATTATTTGGGTTATATATACTTTTCATTCGTTGCATGGACCAGGTCCTAACCTGGTGGCTGCAGTCAGATATCTAAATCCGGTTCAAAATATTTTTGGTCTAAAGTTTAATTAAAAAATTATTTTCTTTAGTTTTTAGTCTTTTAAGTCTTATCCTCTTTTTAACAGCAAATTTAATTTTTTTTTTACTTAATTTTCGTATGTATATTTTTAAGAATTATTATTGACAATCCAGTTAACAGTTTTTTTAATTTTATATAGGTATATGGAATTAGTGGACTAAGAGTAGTTGATGCATCTGTGATGCCAAATACAATAAGTGGTCATATTAATGTTCCCACTATAATGATTGGTGAAAAAGCTTCTGACATGATTAAAGAAGATTGGGGCTTCCCAGTGAATACACCAAATTAGAATAATTGTATACTTTTGATATTGAGATTTATGTGTAAAAAGAAATAAAAAGAGTTTTATATGTAATTAACAATTTAACAAGTAATTTTACACTCACAAAATTACCTTTTTGATTAGTAAAATAACTTGAAATTCTCAAAATGGAGTTTTATGTTATTTTTTACCAACACATATTTTATAAACTACTAGCATAGGAAAAAAAATTACTATTGATTTTAGTACAATTTATTTATACATACTATTTCTCGTAAGTGACGAAATTTAATATAGATACTAAAATTGTATAAATTATAAAATATAAATTATAATAAAAAAAAAAAAAAAAAAAAAAACATTGTGCGCATGTGAGAGAGTTAGAGTATAATAAAATTTTGTAGCAAATCTTACTCAAGAAAAATTCCCCTTAATTATTACAGTATTAAATCATGGACAAAGAGTAAAATGTAATATTTTCAATTCTTCCGATAATTTTTCTAAAATTAATAGTAAAATCTTCCAGTTACTAATGTAAATTTTACTCAACATTTTTTCTTAGTGTATGTAATTATATTTGTCGTTTGCCAGATTTGAACACAGGACTTTTTTTAAACACAAGGTTTTTTAGTTCATAAGGCGTGAACGCGATTAATTGAATTTATAATTTAAGTGAGGCAACAAAACCAATCGTAAATATTTTAGGGGCCACCAAATTATTAAAACAAAGAAAAACTATTCGGACTGGTTCTTGCACTGGGTGTTTAATAAAAAATAAGGGATATTTAAAGAAGTACTGAATTTAGAAAAGGTGTTTCTGAAAAGTTACTTTTAATAAGTCACTTACCTTAAAGTACGATTTCACCTAGCGGTTTGCATATGCGGCTTTTTTTTTGTAATCACATGTACTACTTTATCGACCTAGTAACTATTTTGGTACTAGATTAATTAATAATTTGAATAATGCGTTTTATAAATGCAAAAAATGTTATTGAAAACCAAATTGTTCATGTTTTAAAGTAAATTAATTTGATTATATAAACTAAATAACTTTATAATAGCATACTGCGATGGTCCTGTAGGGTAGATGAACCAGTGAATGACCGGCCTCCAGTGAATGACCGAATCATGAGTTATTATTTCTTAAATGTTATTATTTTATAAAAAAGTTAATATTAATCCACGATCTGATAAATAAATGTATAAATTTTCATTTCATATAATTATTTTAGGCCCAATGTCTACCGCAATCGAGTGAAAAATAATAATGATCAGGCTATTTAAAGACTATGAAAAAACGCCATTTTTTTAGTAAAAGTATGAAAAATCGGCCAAACTGGGAAATTCTATTTCGAAAAATAAAATACCGCTAAATGATTTTTTTTTATTGAATATTATTTATAAATGTTTAAAAAACAATAAATTAAGATATTTTAATCGAAAATTACCTCCGTTTGACTTTTAATTTAAATTAATCAGCAGTCATTCATTGGTGATCAGTAACGTAGGTAGTTCTAGTGAATGACCACTAGTCAAATTACTGGATCTGATGGTAAATTACATCACCAGTGAATGATTGCTATAGAGTACGTGTACGTATTTATTTAATTTTTTGATAAATTAAATTATTTTATTAAATTATTTTTGATAAATTAAATTTTGATAAATTATATTAATTAATTTTTTTATTTAAAATAAACTCAGGAAGTCGAGAATACTAATTGATTTAAGATGTTTTTTTAGAATTCATTTTTTAGAAATTCAAATCTGCTCCAATTTTCTTTAGATACTCGAGCGTAAAACATGTCACGGAATTTTCTGCATTCGTTGTACGCCTAGGCAGGCCAAAAAAACGTAAGCACTATGGGCTAAAAACTTCATCGGCTTCACCGAGCACTCGTGCTAGTGCTCAAACAAGTGCTAAAAATTTATTCATTGATTCTTAATATGCTATTTTGTTTCATTGGGCAATTTTAACTTGCAATTTTTTTTTTTAACTTTTCATTTTCTAACATTTTGAGTAAGTCGATAAAGTAGTACATTACTTATTACGTTGAAAAAATGTTTGAAATAGAAATAAAGAAGACAATTTTTTTATACATTTTCTATAATATATTTCACATTATAAATCAACCATACGTTATATAAGTATTATCATCATCATCATATAACCACAATTATTTTAATAATAATAATAATAATAATTTAATGATCATTTCTAATTTTTTTTCTTTTTATTATTAATTTAATAATAAACATAATAACATAAATAATAATTAACAATGATAGTCAACATAACATAATGATATTCTAATGATTAATTACCTCTTGACACTAAAGGTTATTATTATTATTATTCAGTTTTTTTTTCTTTTTTCCTTTATCTCGTTTATTATATATTTTTTTCATATTTATAATTTGTTTATACTTTTTTTTTTATATATAATATATATATTTATATTTATATTCATTGTTTTTTTTTTTTTTATATAATATAATTTTTTTTTTTGTTTTTGTTTGACGCTATTTTATGAATATGTATAATATTATACATTGTTTTTTTTTTTTTTTTTTTTTTTTTTAATTTTAGTTTTTTTTTTTTAAAGTTTTTTTAAAATTTTTTTTTTCTTAAATTTTTTGCATACTTTTTTTTTAATCATTCTTTATTATACATTCATATAAATATAACATTCATTTATTTATTTTCATTTTTTCAAATAATTTTGTTTTTGTTTTTTTTTGGTTTTTTTTTAACTAAAACTACCCGCATTTCACTTCCTTTAATATTTAGGTTTCTTTCGTCTTACTATTTTTTATAATTTCACATTTTATTTTATTTATTTAATAGGATTTTTCTGTATGCATATTTATGTGTTAATATTTTAGTTGCACGGTATAATAAATTTGAATTTCTTTTTCTTTAACGTCTCATGTCTCTTTTTATAGTAATATTTCAGAAAAAAATTTTATTTTAATGGTCCAAAGTTCTTAACCCAATTTTTTTCATAGATGTTTTTAAAAGCTACAAATAGCTAAAAATTAATTCAATAATGTCACTAAGTTTTACACTAGATTTTTAGCATATCGTTTTTCGTTTCTTAAACTTTTTTGATTATTATAAAACAAAAATAATTACTCTTTTGTTTTATTTTGATTTTCATTATTTTTTTGATTATCTATTATTTTGAATATTTTACTTAAATTTATATAGCCTGAACTCCAAAGAGGATGAATTAATAAAATAAAAATAATTCGATTAATATTTATAAAATGCTCAAATATTTACAAAAAAAAATTTGTAAAACAAAAAATACAATTTAAAGGAAACCGAAATTTAATAAAAATTTAAAATGCTAAATTTTGTCATAAATTGGACGCATTTGTGATAATTGTTATTTATGCTTATAATTAGTATAAGATGATACGTTGTTTACAATTATAACTAACTAATTTTCATGATTTCGCTATATGTACAATTGATCAATATTTGTTCATTTTGCAATTTTATCTTATATATCTTAGGTATCTAGAAAATTCTTATCTGTATCAGTTAATTAACTCTAAATGTTTGTTTACTTATTACAAAATATTTATGACTATTTTTTTAATGAAGTCTTCGTGCCGCACTAATTAATATTTAATTTTGGCTAATGGATTTTTCCAGTAGATTTTTATAATCTGCCGAACCCTGAAAGTATTTATCTAAATGTGAGTTTCATTCACAAATTAGCGGCACGACAGGACCATGATGCGTTTTATAAACTACACAGTGAAGAATATTGCCCTCTAATTTACTGTAAACACAGTAAACCTACTATTATGACATTAAATTAGTGGTCAGTATTTTTTTAAAGCGTAATTTTCATTAAATTTTATACATATTCTGTGCGTTTTTTTTTTCAAATGTGCTCTGACATTAAAACATATAAATGGTGTAACTAGGGGCGGCCGGTTACTGGATTTTTTGGGTAGGGCCGCGTTGGTTTTTGGGTATATTCAAAAAGCTTCAAAAGTCCGCAGGTACAGTTTTAAATTCCAAATTTTCCTGACTTTACGATTCAATGAATATATTTAAAAAAATTTTTTATTAATTGTAGATAATAAATCATTGTCATTACTTTTTTAATTATATTAGTTAATTTTTTACTATTTTTCCTATTTCTCTGAAAACTTTTCAAAATATAAATATTCATAGAATCGTAATGACAGAGAAATTTTTTATTCAAAACTGCGCCTGTGGATTTCCAAAGCTTTTTGGATACCCTGAAAACCAACCCAACCCAAAAAAAGACCAAACTTTCGGTTTGGGTACCCGAAAATTCGGGTAACCACATAACCCTAATATTAACCTTGACCTTGTTTAAAAATTTTCTTTCTTTTGTATTCCTTTAATTCCTGGCTACTGACCATTTAACTAAAATCAGTCAAAATTAGAAAAGTTTTAGGCATTGAAATTCAGAGCGTAATTTTTTTAGTAAATGGTCAAATTGGTATCTAATTTAGTTTAAATACAAAAGAAAATAAACTTTTGATAATAATTTCAAGGCTAATTAACTATTTTTTTTTACTTAAACTACCACTATCTAGCTTTAAAAATAATAACTCTAACATCATAACTTTTTTATATTTGTTTATGCTTTTATATTTTAACGTAACATATATGTATATGTCACGCATTATATTTAATTATTATATAATCACTAATATCACACTCTATTGTACATAATTAGTCTAACGTTTCTAATATTTTTCTTTAATTTTAGATAATTTAATCACGCAAAAACAAAATATTGAGTTTTAGCTATACGTCTAAGATTTTCATGTTCTATGTCTCTGCATATCGTGAAACGTAAAAGTAATAAATTTAAAACATTTTTACAATACCCGTAAAATTAATGCTTTACTAAAACCAGAAAATTAGTTAAAAAATTTAAAAGAATTACTTGGAAATTAAATATTCTTATGGTTGTATTCTTATATTTTAGATTCTATCCTCTAAATTAGTTCTTACTTTTTGATTCTTAGTTTCAACATCTAATTGGAATTGCAACAATAAATTAATTATTTTTGGATAATTACAGTTTGTATTCTGAGGATAGTAAGAAAAGAGTCAGTATTTTGTAAGAAACATATCAAAAAAATAATACGAATATAACAAAAAATCTAGTGAAAATCTTAATGACCAATTAGTTTTTGGTGAAAACTTGTTAAAAAAATTACCAAAATAGAGAATTTTACAACCAATGAAGTTAAGAGACATGCGAAGTCAAAAGAATTACTTTTTTTTATTATACCGGTTACATTTTTTGTTTAATCATTTTACTTTTTTTTTAAATATATAATTACTAATTTTCTGTGCTGTGCTGTGTGTGCAATTATGTCTCTAACTATAGATTTTTTGGTATATTTTCATTTGCTTTATCTCGCAACTCGATGGATTTTCATTATTTTTAATTCAATTTTTCTAAAATATCATTTTTATAAAATCTGAATTTAAAAAATATTACACTTCTATTAACTGTTACTTCAAATTAAATTAGAATTTAGCCTCTACTAACAGTCTGGCTATAACCAAAATGATTTTTTAACTAAACAGTAAGTATTTAAGCAACAAATTTTTACACTGTAAAAAATTTTGGCATTTTCATTTACAATCAAAAAATTTTGTATTTTTATTCATACTGTTAAAAATACTTGTCTCTTTTTGGTTTTTTTTACAAAAATTTATGGTAAAAACAATGCCTAAGAAGCATCTTTGAGCACAGTTAATTGCAGACTTTAATATAAAAATTGTTTGCAAAAGTGTTTAATTTTTATTGATTTTTGTTACTAAAAGGAGAAGTTACAAGAACAAATATTATCTTGAAATTTATCCTATAAGTAGCAGGTGACTTACTTTAAACCCTAGTAAGGAAATTGACTATCAATAAATCTTTTACAATACTGCGCAAAATTTCTGCGCTAGTTGTGCTTTCAAAAAATACAAAAAAATTATGCAAAATTTTAGATACAAAATTTAATACGCAAAATTATTTAAACTTGTTGCAATAATATTTTAATTATCAACTTTTCCAAAAATATTTTTCAACAAACTTTGAAATGCAAAATAAAACAATTATTTACATACAAAAAGTATTTCACAAAACTGTTAAAATTTTCGAAATAAAATTCGCCAATTTTTCGTTGTACCCTAATAACTTTACCTAATAAACACAAAAACACCAAATCCTCGAGAGCAAGATAATCCTTCAAATTTTTTTATAATTAATACCTAACTATCTAACTACTTTCTGCTATTCAGTAATTAATTATTTTATTATTTTTTTTGTTTTTTTTTAATTTTTTTTTTATCATTTTTTTTTTAATTATTTTTTTTTTTATTTTAAATCATTCACTTGCCTTAAAGGCCCAGTAATATTTTATTTATATTATATATGCGTGCACTTTATTTTTTCTATATAATTATATTTTAATTTTATTTTTTTTGCTTTTTTTTTGACTAATCGTTATAATAATTTGCTATGCAATTATTATATTTATTTATTGCATAAAAATGCATAATATTATATATTTATATGTTTACTTCTTTATAATATTTACTATATATATATATTTATATATGCACCTCATCTTTTATAATCGTACATTTAAATAAATACTTTTTTTTTTCAAGAATAGCGTCAACGGCTTAGATGAGGACTAATTTTTTTTTTTTTTTGCGTAAAATATTTTATTATATATCGGCGTTTTTGTCTGAATCTACAAAAATAACGAATTATTCGTCTCTTTTTCATGAAATTATTTTATTTCTTTTTTTTTTTTGACATAAAATGTTCATTTGTTTTGAAAAAATTTGGCCGTTCGCTTATATCGACATATCTTAACTACATAAAACATAAAAGATACATGTGTCTCACATTTTTTGACTAATAATATAATATATATATATATATATGTATATGTATAACATATTTATTTATCTTATATTTTTAATAAATACTTTAATAATAAATTCACTAGTAGTCTCTTTTATTACGTAAGAGATGAATCATCGAAGAATTGATGTCTTTGATGATGTTGTCAAGCAGGCATAGGCATGCCAATAACGTCAACGTAACCCATTGGTTGAGGAGCATCGATATATGTTCCTGCTGGTATTGTTGATAACATTTGTCTTCCTAATAAAATTGTTGTTGTATTTGGACCATTTGGTGAAGTTGTTGCTGTTCCGATTGTTGACGGCTCGCAATTGCTTACCATCACACCAGAAGGCTAGGCATCAGCCAATCCTCATCCGCTAGCTGGACCGCAACCAAGAACACACTTTACGATTTCAACATACAATACATTTTTTTATGTCAGTTGGTGTCAGAGCGAAAGATTATTCATTTTTATGTGACAGGATAAGGTTTACTATTTTCTACCAAGCGGGATTTTAACTAATTTATCTTTTACCAAAATGCAATATTTCGTTACTAGAGTCAATTTTTTTTTTAAATAACTTTACTACCAGGGTACATTAGGAAAAATGCGTGCATTACCTTGAGGCTTTTTTGCAAACCACACAAAATTAAGTAAAAATTTAAAGGAGGCTTAACCAAAACAGATTGAGTATGGTTGAGTATGTAAAAATGTATTATTGTGCCCATTTTCAAAGTTCTAAAGATTCAAAAACTGATCTAAAAAGGCATCTATTTCTCAAAATTTAGATTTTAAATTTTTTGCAGAGTCTATTGCGACTGGGAAAAAACCAAATATTCTCTTAAAAGCGGGATATATATATTTTTTTTCATTGAAATTTCATTTTTTTTTTCTATATGTAATTTACGAAGTAATTATTTTTTGAAAATGCTTGTCTTCTTATTTATTAAGAAATAAAATAAATTTTATGGGAAAACTGGAAAGATAAAAAATTTTTTAAATGAGAAATATAAATATACTCGATTTGGGTTTTTAAAAACTAAGAATGCAAATGTTTTTGAAAACAATATTTACCAAAAAAATTATCCATAGAAAACTAATATAAATTTAAAATTAGAACAAATGATTTTCTGATTTTTAAGAAATTCGCATTTTAAGAGAATTTTATTTTGACACATTTGAATTCTTTTGAAGCTATTAAAAAATAAATTTAAAAAAAATTTTGCAATTTGAAAAACAGTTGCCACCTAGGAACTGTAAAATCTAGGACTTTGAAATTTGATATGACATTATTATTAAATATACAAAACCCAATTTAATCAGTTTTGTTTAATCCCAAACTTTTAGTACTTTTTCTTTTGTCCACTTTCACAAAGAATTGCTCATATATATCAGTTTTCAAAAAAATCAAAGAATCAATAATTTGAGGATTTTAGTAGCTGTATGTATCCATCAATGGAAATACCACATGAAGATATTTTATAAAATAAAAAACGATCGCATGGTAAATCAGAAATCTAACCTATCAAAAGTTGAAATTCAATCCACAGTACTAAGGTAACAACCCTCGCTACACAACCCTCGGGTATATAATTGATTTTGAATGCACACATATTCTATTTAAAATGACATAACTAAAAATTACCAAAATTAATAATGACATATGAAACACGAAAAATGTTATATTCCGTTGACGTAAAAGTCAATAAAATAAAAGTTTGAATAAATTAATTAATTAAGTCAAATAAAATAAATAGATAAAATAATAAAATTTATTGAAATTTCCTTGGCACAATAATTTTCATTTATATTCTAATTTATAATGCTATTTAAAAATATAATTACAGTAATTAAATTTTTTTTTTTTTTTTAATTCTTTTTATTTTAATTAACTGATATATTAATAAACATTTTCTTTCTATTTTTAAATTCCACTAAATTTATAGCTAGTTCATAGCATTTTTATGAATATATAAAAAAAACTAACATTTAGGTCATTTTAAATGAGATATAATTTGATAATTATCGTTTTTAATTTTTATGCAGTTAAAAATTTAATAATTTGACTCTGGTAACGAGAAATACAACCAGGAAAAAAAAATAATATTTTAAAAATTAGTGCTCACTTTCTTTTGTCTACAAAAAAAAAACTTCACGAACAGTAAATTTCTGTGTGATGAAATGTGTGTGTGTTATAAAGTTTTCGTGCCAGTTTTAAACGTGCAAAGAAAATAATAAAAATACAACTATCCTGTGTAAATTATATCAGAAGTAGTTATAACTTTTTTTTTATTATAGCAGAGAAAATACTATTAATGATTTCTGAAAAAGTTTAGTGAATTAAGAAACATGATAAATTGTATTTTTTATGTTTCCAGATAAATCAAGAAATATTTTTTTTATTAAATTTTTTTAATTAACGAATATTTATTTTTTATTTTTTTGACATATTTTTGGGTTTGCAAAAGCAAATAATTTTAGTGAAAAAATCTTGAAAAAAAATATTTGTGATTCATGCATTAGGAATTCAGGTAAACATTTAAGCATGCACTATTTATCATGTTTGTTGCAAAGTTATATTAATTTTTTGTTATGTAAGGTAAAAAAAGACGGTTATGCAAATAATGATGAATGAAAAATGTACTTTTATATTACCTGGAATTGTTGCATGGGATAAGCCATCATTTGCGCTCCAGGTGGAGGTGGCGGGGGTGCAGCTTGTACACCAGGCGGTGCCGTTACTGTTGTGGCATGATGAGGTGGAAGTTGTGGAGCTCCAGCTATTCCTTGACCCCAAGCTGGTGCTGTTCCTGGTGCATGGACATTCATTCCCATTCTAAAGACAAGTTCAAAACATTAAAATAGATTCATTAAAATAAATGTGAGGATATTCAAATGATTCTTAATTTTTTTAAACTAAATTGATAAAAATTGAATAGTTTCAGGTCTTAAAAAAATTTTCCTATTTTAAAATAAACTCTTGAATAAAAAATTAACTTATTTCAATTTAATTAAGCAAATTCGTGAAAACTTATTGACAGTATTTTTATTAAAAAAATAGTTCTTAAATAAACAATGATCCTATCTTATGTGATTAAAAAATCAATAATCATGATTGAATTATTTGAGCTACTTTCGTATATTTTATATTTTAATTATGCAGAATAATTTTATAAGTTAAACTACACTGAAAAAAAAAATTTTGGTTGCAGCTAATGGAATTTTTTTTTTAACGGTTGCAAAAAATAAAACTTTTAACCATAATAAAAATACTGGTTATGTTTACTTTATAAAGTTTGGTTATTTTATTATCAAAAAATTTAGTGAATGTAGCGATTATTGACTTAATATTTGTAAAGTTTACAAAAATTTATTTTTTCTTAAAACTAATCCCCGAAAATAACCTTTAAAATTTACAAAATATTCTTCTCCGTGTTGAAAGTCAAAAAAGATTTTTAAAAATAAGTATTGTCAGAGTTTTACTCTTTTAAAATTCCAGCACCTTAGTAAAGTTGGGCTCGAAAAAAATGTTTTTCTTCAAATTTTAATTAGTTTTTATGCTATATGCAACCATTTATAAGAAAAAAAAAATTCCGGCTGGCACAAGCATATTTTTATTTAGTGTATTATTAAAAATAAAAAGAATTATCTAACCCCATGTATTGAGCTTGTTGATATCCAGGAAATTGTCCATACGTCGTGTATCCTTGCATGCCAGCTTGAAGAAAGCCGCCAGCTTGCATTTGTGTTGCCGTTGCAGGATATGATTGAGGTGGGTACCAGTAACCTAATTGTCCAGCACTACTAACACCTCCAACACCACCGACACCAGCTACACCTGCAGCTGCAGCAGCAGCTGCTGCAGCTGCCGCATAATAAGGATACGTCGCTGACGAAAGTGCCTTTAAAAAATAATATTTCATTAATTAGTTTAATTTGGATCAGAATAGAAGCTTATAATGTAATTGTATTTCTATAGTAAGTAAGCATTTGTCTAAGTTAAAGACAATCAAATAAGAGAATCTTGGCTCGGTTGTAGAAAGTCTTATTTTAACCGCAATGGTAATTTGATCTTCTGATGTAGTTTCAATCCGTAAGAGAGTTAGCCGTTATGGGAATTGGGATCAATTAGGATGATGTCATGGCCACAGAAAATAGGATTGCGAGAGAGAAAGAGAATAAGAAGAGAGGGATAAATCGAAAAGTTAACTGTCCTTTAGAAATGAAGATAGAGCACGTACATCGAATAGTAGTAGTACAAGTTCGTGTTAGGTCAGACATCATATCGTTTGTAACTCTCTGCCAATAGAAATGTTCTTTGGATCATCCATACATTTATAGTCAACTATATATAGATAAAGGTAGACTAACAGTACTAATTGCTAAGAGACTTGGAACCGCAAATATGAGAAATATAGTATGTTTCTTGCTACTTTCGCGTTTTCCCAATTGAAAAGGACTCTTGGGTTTAATGTTTCTTTAAAGTTTTTAATATTTTTTATAAAAGAAAAACTAAACTGTTAACTTGATTAAGATGATTTATTTATTTGAATGAAATATTATTTTAAATAAGTAATTTTTCTTTTTACCTTAACCTTTCTAAATTTTAACAAAAGAAAAGTAAAACGAAGTCTCTTTTATATTTATTGTACATGGTCCTACCTAATTTATGCTTATAAATAATTCAAAAAATTTTATTTATGAATTGTACTTTGAAAAATTCCCTGCAGAAAAGAAAATGAAATTTTCTAGTTGATTTTTATTTGAGTTAAAAAACAGTTCCTGATGTCAATAATCGTAAATATTAGCGTCAATCTTTCTAGGATTATGAGGAGCTTAAATTCTAAGAGAAGAAATAATCATAGTTACATACACTTGTTTGTAACGAGAAAACTAATGATCAATAAAAGAAAAATTGTTTTATTTTCAGTTTTCTTATTTGTAACTAATAAAAAAGAAAGTATTTTTTTAAAATAGATGTTTTTTATACATTTTTGAAAACAATTTATAAGTGACCTAATCAAACAATTTTGGATCTATTACGAAACAATTTCAAATCATGAATTCAACTGTACCAAAAAAGGATAAAAAAACTAATTATCAAATAATGCTATCAATATTCCAACACAATTGCAAATTTTAGTAAATAAAAAAAGTTCATTAAATTAAATTCATAGAAACAATAAAAAAAAAGCATTTATTTTTTTAGAACAAAAAATAAATAAGAAAAAAAAAAGAAGAGGAAGAACTAGGTATATCTACTTAAAAAAAAAATTAGAGCACAAAAAAAAAGAAGAAAATAAAAAAAATTACCATAAAATTACTATTTTAAAAAAGAAGTAATATATTAACCTGTCCAGTTTGTTGAGCATTATTAGGATCACCACTTTCTTTACCCCAACTACATTTAACTGTCTGTCCATTAATATCTGTGTTATGAACTGCTACTATGGCATGCGTTGCTGATTCTTTTGTAGAAAACCTTAAAAAAATTAATTTTATTTATTAATAAATTAAATAAAATTCAATATTTTTTGTCTGCTACTTTTTTTTATCGATTTAATGAAATGACTTTTTTATTTTTATTTTATAGTATGCCTTCCATTTTTTTTTATCTTTTTTTTTAGGCTACTATTACTGCATGCACATAATCTAACTCTTGAAATTTCATTTGCTTTTTTACGGTTCTTTCGCGATATTCTTTTTTATATATAAGTATAGTACCAGTGGTATTTTTTCTTTTTTATTCTTATTTTAACAGTCAACGAAAATGGACGGCATTCTCGAATCTTTTTGTCGAGTGTATGGTTGTTGTAGTACTTGAAAAAGTATTGTATACATTGCATTTTGTAACCACATTTCTTCTTTTTTTTTCTCTCGGACGACAAGGCGATTTCTTTTGTGTGTAAAGGCTAAAGGATTATTTTTCTCTGCCATCTTTTATTATTATTATTATTATTATTATTATTATTTATTTTTCTTATCTTATTCTTCAAGGTGGAATTTTTTTCAGTTTCTATTCTTATTTACGAA
Organism: Anagrus nilaparvatae; assembly: GCA_022575985.1. Taxonomy (NCBI): domain Eukaryota; kingdom Metazoa; phylum Arthropoda; class Insecta; order Hymenoptera; family Mymaridae; genus Anagrus; species Anagrus nilaparvatae. The sequence goes on along the minus strand of JAKSXM010000040.1, from coordinate 1,580,162 downwards.
AATACACATGTGTGTACTATTACTGGAGAGACATGCGAGCCACTTGACTTGTGTATTGCTTACGAATAAGCCACTCGTAAACGATTTTTATATATAAATAATCATAATAATAAGATTATAGAGTATATGAGCATGTTTTTTTAATTTTTTTGTTGTCATTTGCGAGTGGTTTATAAATTTTTGGTAAATTCTTCAAGCTTTCACACTTGGTCCTTCTAGGGCTTAGTAAAGTTTTAGAATTGGCTGCTACTGAAGTTATTTAAAATTTTTAGCTTGAATTTATAGGGACTAAAAATAAAATTTGCAAAATAGGAATTTAGAAACTTTGAACACAGCAATGCAAATATAATAATAAATATCAAAAGCCCTTCACCAAATGGTTATTCGTATGTAAAAATCAAATGTATTTTTTGAATTACAAATATTTAGTTAAAAGAATGAAAAAACAAGCTCATGTACATTTTTTTTGTTGTAGAAAAAAGAAATGCCGATGACTGGTTTTTAATGCAAGTTTATAGTATAAGAAAAGATAATAAAAAAAGTATAATCGGATTGAAGAATATTTTCCTTTAGAAAATATTTATTGTAACCACGTGAATGTTATTTTATTTTTTTGGTTATAACAACGTATAAAAGATTATTATGCACTTGAATGGATGTTAAATAAAAAGGTTTAATAAAAATTTAGTATAATCGGATTAAATTTTGTTATTTTATTTAAAAATTTAAGATATTTTGATGAAAATTTTAGTATACTTGGAAAATAATGTAATTTGTTAATTTTTAAGAACTCACTTGAGACTTACAGTTAATTGAACATGGTGATAAACCCGATGAATGTAAAATCCTTTGGGAAATTTATTTACACAATATATTAAAACGTGTTTATCAAAAATTAATTTTCTCTTTTTCTTTTCAACAGTTTAATTAGTAGGAGTGAAAATTAACTCTGAAATTGCTCTCTTTAGAATGGGCTGCTTCTAGAAACTTTTATTAATAAATAATAGGAATCCTTTGATATTATTTTTCGATAATTTACACATTTTCTTAACTAAAATTTGATAAAATTATTTTCAATGCCAATAAATCCAACTTACTGTTATTTAATTTATTCTTGGTTACATAATACAGCCTAATACTCAATAAAATTTTCCATAAGCTTTCAATATTTATATAATATTTTCAATTAAATATTTCCTATAAAAAGATACTTTTATAAATAGACCTTTATAATTTTTAAAACGATAAGAAAATGTCAATTACGTAACTCTGAATAAGTAAAATTGCAGTAAAAAAAGAAATAAATAATGGAATTAAAAAGTAAAAATAGATAACTATTTTAAGATAATTTTTTTTTAGTTTCTTGTCTTTTTGTTGAATAAATACCAAAAGAACAATAAGTTCCCTTGGTAGTAGCTTTCTATTCAAGCAATCATTCGTCATTGAAACTAAATATATAAGAAAAGTCTATATAATGTAATTTTCCTTTCCTCTGATGTATTCTAAAAGTCTGTTCTGTCTGTTTTGTTGTCATGTTTTTAAAGATAATAAGAATAAAGAAGAAGGAGAAAAGTTTTGTAGAAGAAGTAATTTGACGAAAAGATAGCTTGAACAGAGAGGACATTGTCCACAATGATATAATAAATAATGGAATTTTGTATTACAATAAAATGTCGTGAGTGGCGAGGGTTGTTCGTAAGTTAATTTTTTAAATTGTCTTTTTATACAGTTGAAAATTTAAAGCTTATTAATTCTTTGAGTCGTTCACGATGTCTTCAAGTTTTTTTTTTTTGATAATGTGCTTTATTAAATTAAATTTCTATTTCGGAGAAAGTATTTAGTATTCTGGATAAAAAAAGTTGAACAGAGACCTTCATGTGCGAACGAAACGTAGACTAAATAATAATTCTGGCCTAAAAATTGGTCGAGTTTTACTTATTGAATTATTCATTTAAAGTCAGGTCTGACACCAAAGTAAGTAAGTGTTGAAAAATTTTAACTTTTTTTTTTTAATTTAAAGTATTTTAAAATTTAAATATATCAATAAAAACATTTTAAAAAAAATAAACTTTGCAGCTTTTGGAAACTTTGTATTAAAAAATTTGAACTTTGAAATTATAATCATAATTTAAAATTAATAACTTTAATAACCAATTAATTCCAATTCACTTCCAGGAAACTTATAGAACACCAAAAATAAAAGTCTAAAAATTTTCAAAACAATATAAAAAACTTTTCTTTCAAACTAAAACGGATTTAAAAAATAATTGAAACACGAAGCAACTATAAAAATTAAATACAAAAAGGCAATAGATGAAAAAGATGAGAATAAAAAAAAAAAAAATTCAATTATTATTTATAACCTTAAACTAAATAATTATTTAATTTAAACTTTCATAAAATACAGTTTGATTACTTTCTTAAAGATTTAAGCCACAAGAAATTCTCTCTGTGAAAAGTAATAAAGTTTAATTTTCTATCCTTTTTTTATTTTTTAAAGTTTAAGTCTTTAAAGCTTGCATGCTCATGATTTTCTTTATTTTATTTCATTCTCCTTCATCTTCGTATATTTCTTTTATTTTTTTTTGTCACTTTAATATAACGAGCTAGCTTTTGCTATAAAGTATTATTATGCTAGTATTTAGATGGTATAGGTCAGTATAAAAGATAGTAAAATTTTCCTCTTATATTACCTTTCTTATTCATATAAGTTTAGCATACATAAATGTTGAGAAAACCTGCGAAAACTAAACGAGATTTTAGATTCTCGGGAGTCAGCGTTTCAACTTTAATGAATTTTGAATAAATCTTTAAGAATTTTTGGAATATCAGCGATTTTCTCTCTATTGCCAATTTTCGTACATAAAGAGCTGAATTATATATAAACCAACTTATCGACTGAATTATCTTAATTGTTATTTTAACAGTAAATTTCAACGACTTTTTTCTCTAATAAACATTTCCATATAATAAAATTCATATATTACCTGATAAAAGCGTAACCTTTGTCTTTAAAAACACGTATTTCTTGAATTGATCCAAATGGTGAAAAAGTTTTTTGCATTAGTTCCTCCGTTAGGCCATTAGTTAAGCCTCCGCAGTAAACAGTACAATTGGTCGGGCTACTTTGATTATAAACTTCGTCAAAAGTTAATGGTTTTGTGTTTGCTGTAATATTTAAAAAATTTTCGATTAATTATGCATTTTTTGGGCATTGATTTTTTTTTATTAAATTTCACTTTTTCTGTTATTACAAAATATTAAATAAAATATTAATAAAATAAGTAGATAGTAAATATTTTTACATAAGTAAATGTTTTTTAAAATTTATATATAGTAATTCAAAAAAATTATTCTTTTTTTAGAAAAGAATTTTTAAAGAAGAATATTTTAATTCTTATTTAAAGCCTGTGCGATATAAGTGAGATAATTAAAAAAAATTATTATTTACAAAAATTTTTTTAAATAATTGGATAAATTAAATTTTTCATATTTGAAGGATTCCACGTCCATTGAGCCTAAGTTGGAATAAAGGATGATGAAAATTGAACCAATTTTTTTTTTTTATTTTTTTTTTTTCAACAACTAAAAACAAGTCCTGCCTATTTTTAGCTTTCTAAACCCAGTTTTCGTTTTTTTGGCAGCCATCTTCCTGTTTTTAGCTTTTTTTTGTAAATTAACGCAAAAACTGTTAAATGCTTATTTTGCAATTAAAAATATTTTCCTTTCAGGCATTTGCACAACGTTTCTCTTAAAATTCTATTCCAGGATCCAAACGTTTATGAGGACTGCACGTGTGCAAAAAATCATTATTTTTTTTAATTTTGTCTTTGACCTCAAGTATCTTAAAATGCATAGGTTCAAATTACTATTTAATTTGAATTTCTATTTCCTGAGTATCCTGCCAAGTCACCTGACAAATGTAAATATGATCTAAAAGTGGGTCCAGAAAGCTGAAGGGGGAGGACTTATTTATAGTTGCACTTTCAGAAAAAATAGTTTGGACCGATTTCGGTGACCCTTCATTTCAACTTAGTCCCATTTGGGATGGGACTCCTTATATAGTGAAAATAGTTCATGAGTTTTGTTCCACCTCTTGCCAAAAAATTAAAATTTTCATATAAAATAGCAGAAACCTAGATATGGATATAAAAGTTTATTTCTTAGACTACGTATCGTAATATACTATTTTTATTTGTTTTTTAACTCTCTTAACGAAGCAAACTTATAAAATTGCTTAATTTAAAAATAAGTTGTTTGGTAATTCTAAAGAAAAAAACCTGAATACTTTTTCTTGTGTATTTTTATAACGTCGCATTTTTTCCAAAATACCGATGGTTAAAATTTTGATATTTTTATTTTTAAGTTTCATTTTCGTTTTTTTTTTTCGATAGGTAACAAACTAAACATATAATTAATAATTATTTTAAAATTTTAATATTTTTAACAGCTCAGAAATCGTGAGAAATCAATTAAGTCCTTTAAGTTTAGATATAACTTATTTTTTAGAGTGTTTCAATTTTTGGACAAGAGGTAGATGATCAGAATCAAAGAAAAACACTTTAAAAAAAAATTAATTTCATAAATGTAATTACAAAATTATTTAATTATGGTTAAGAAAAGAATCCTAACATTTAATATTTATCAAATTAGCTAAATAAAAAATAATCAAAAGATTGGAAACTTAGATTCTTCCCAATTATGAAAGCCCTTTAAAATTAGTTAATTTTTTTGTTAGTACTTTTAATTTAATTAAAATTCCTTGTTAATTTTTAAATTATAAAATTTAAAATAATAATTAAGGTGAATGTATTAGTAGTTGGGCGTTGTAGTAATAAGCTAAACAATTTAACTTTATCTATAGTTCATAATTAGAAAACTATCTATTCAAGATATTGATACCTAGTAAGTAGACTGATATATTTACCTCAAATTAGTATATTTTAGAGTAATAAACATGCTATTCATAAAAAATTAGTCATACTTATATAAATTTAATACATATATTTAATTTATAATATTTTTAAGTCAAATTTTATGGTAAAAAATGAAAAATACATATAATATTCCTTATAAAAATATTTTTTGAAGTCTATAAAAAATATAATAACTTTTAAAATTTTTAAAAATTTAAAAAAGATACTTAAAAATTAAAGCGCTTCTTTCCCCTACATTTTTTGCAAAATTAAAAACTTTAAGATGGTTTTAGATTAACAAAAGTTTCTAAAAATTATTTCTAGTAGTATCCGATTACTTTTGAAAATTTGGATTTTAATTAAGCTGTCTTTGGACGTTTTATCAACTAACATTTAAAAATAATTACCTCTTAAAATGTCAGGAAGAAAAACAATTATGCCCTTTTTCATTAATTTAAAACCCTCTGCGTTACTATTTTGTTTAAAATTTGGCGAAGCGTAGAAGGTTGACTGAATTTTTTAATTTTTTCAAAAGTAAATAATATTTACAAGATTTATTTTTCTGAAATTCAGGTGCCTTAGACTTTAGAATATAACTCATAACTTTACCTAGCAAGTAAAAAAACTATAGTAAAATTAATTATATTTATTTAAAATTAATAAAGTTAATTTAAAAATTTTTTCCAAACAAAATAATTAATCTTTTTGTTTTTTGTTCATAAAACGATTGTTTATAAGTTTAAAAGATTCGATTAAACTGTACGTTCAATTAAATATAGGTTTTATGCAAAAAGTTTCTTTATTCCATAAACTATTCAAACTTCAACTAGCTACTTAATTTTAAAGAAAGCATAAATCATTACTTTTATCCATTTAAATTTTATTTAAAATAATAAAAAGTAAGAGAGAGAGAGAGAGAGAGAGAGAGAGAGAAAGAGTGAAAGAATAAAATAACCGAAAAAGAAATAATGCATAAAGTAAGTAAGTACAATAAATACCGAGTAGTTTAGCTACTTTATTTCTTCAATGTTTTTTTAGCCCTTTTCTTAATCCAACGATCAAAAGCTTTCCGATCGACAAATAAAAGTACAAAAAAAAAGACTTAAACTGACTTTCAAGATCGAACTGTAAGAGTCGTATTCTACGAGCAGTACCGCGAGATATCAAAAAGCTAAGAATTTAGTATAGGAAAGCTTTGCTACACTCTTGGAGACTTTTTGAGTTAAGTTTACGACTCTATGGATATCGAAAGCTTAGCTATTATTATGGCAAGTACTAAAATTCTTTGGAATGAGAAAAGGAAAAAAAATAAGTTAAAGAAATTTAAAGGCATACTTATAAAATACTTTTACACATGTATAATACTTTAATTTCTATTTTATGTATCAAAAAGCTCTATTTACACAATAAAATATTTGTAGAAAGTAAAATTTATTAAATTATAAAATTTTATTATTATCAAAAATAGTTGCTTTAGTAACAAGAGTCTAAAATAAATATTTATCACACTGGTACTTTAAGGAGTTAGGAGGGTAAATAAAAATGATGACAGAACTGAATGAAACTGGAAAATTATTAAATTTAAACATTTTTAAAGTTGAATAGAACTTGGTTTTACCTTTCTTACCACATTAATTTTCATTTTATTGCAAATTAAAAATAGGCATTTTAACATTGCTCTTATGGAAATTCATATTTGGAGCTTACAAAAAGTATGATAGTGATGACACAGGGAGATGAAACTAATTAAATATGATAAATAAATTGTCAAAGATTATATTTCCAATTTATTTTATCTAGGTTACCACATTCAACAATTAATTATTCGGTAAAAACCAAGTTTTAGTAAGTAACATAACCTAAAATAATAATGTTTTTTCATAATTTACAAAATTAAAATAACTTTTTTTTGCAATAATATTACATAATAAACACATTTTTTAATATTTTTACGACTAATTTTATTTTAAACTGCAAATTATTAAAAAAAAATAGCGTCGGTAATATGGATATTGACTCAAATTTTCTATTTACCCTCCTAACTCCTTAAATTCATAGAAGAAACAAGGGTGACTACTTCCTAAATATTTAAATTAAGGGTGTCCGGTTACCCTGGTTTTACGATCCTATGATCCATTTTGCGAAAAATTTCCATTTACTCTTAAAAATGAAAATTCGGGTAACCGCCCACCCCTTATTTAAATCCATGTTAAATTGCCTATTTTTCTTCAAATATTAAGATGACTAAATTTCGAATATTATCAGTGAAAATTATAGGGTATAAGATACTAAGCCTCAAGGTATAGTTTTGTAGAAACTGTCTGATATATGGATGGAAATTGGTAAAGTGTCAGTTTGCATGAATGCGTCACCAAATCTGTTCTAAAATATGATTCGTCAAAAGTATAAATTAAAAAAATAATTTTTCTAGTTTTTCGCCTTCTAGTATCAATCCCTCTTTTTTACAGTGGTTTTAATTTTTTTCATTTTTTGATTATTTGTAATTTTTAAACAGAAAACCAAAAGTGTATCACTTTTAAAAAAGCGACTACAACTCGGCCTAAAAATAAATCATAATTTAACATTTCAGTGTTTTATATGAGCATATGGACCTTTTTGTTAAATGTTCACAAATGGCAACAACTCTGCTGCCCTAAGCAATTTTTTCCTTGCCGCCGTTTACCCGCGGTTTTTAAAGCATGTGTACTGTTAAAAGCGCGGGTAAACGGCGGTAAAAATTTTCGTTTGAGCCCACTTTGGCAAGCTTACTTGTAAGTTTACTGAAGTAAGCTTTTTTAGGTCAAGTAAGCTTATGAATAAGCTTGTACAAATCTTTTTTCGTGGGAGGTCATATATCACATACTTTTATTGTTTTAGGGGATATGTTTATAATAAGTTGTTGCAGAAATACCGAATGTAACAAATTGACATTTTAAATAATAAAAAAATAAATATTTTATATTTAGGTTCCAAGAAATTGCAATTAAGTAACAATTAGTCATGCAGAATAAATAATGAGTCAAAACTATTTAAATTCACAGAAATGATTAATTAGTTCAAAATTTAATTAAGGAAATAAAAATCAATTTAAAAATTTGCATTAATAATTTTTTTCTGTTCATTTTTTATGATTTGCAATATTTTTATCGCAAGGAAACATTTAAAATAATTTTAGCTTGTTTTATTATCTAAGCTTGGAAAATTTAAAAAAATACGAATAAATTACGTAGAATTATTTAAAATGGAACAATACTCTTAATTTGTCTTTCACACTCTATTTACAGTTAAAACCTTCTATATTTATTTCGCCTAAGCTGTATTTTATGTATGTTTAAATGTTTGAAAAAAAAAATTAATTTTTACATGTAACAAAAAATGTATGCAAGGATGTGCAAAATTACTTTCAAATTTTAAATTAAATGACTTTATTTAGGTGATATTTTCAGCAAAGTAATTTAGATTGCATTGAAGAACAATTTAGTATAAAAAGTCAAGGTAAGATATTTTTTTTTCAAGGGAAATGAAGGATATAAAATGAGGATAAGCTTTGCCTCAAGTGCTAACTATTTGGGCCACATTTTACTTTTTGACATACTACACCAAAATTTATTAAAAATTGATTCCCAATTTATAAGTGGATTTAAAAGTAGATGTTCAATATTTTTGGTTTGGATATATTATCCAAAGTATATTAGGTATATTACCTGGATTCAATAATTTTAACCGAAAAAATTTTTGGACAAAATAAAGCTTTTCTTTTAAGGTAGCTCTTTCATGAGGAGCGCAGCTATAAGGTCTAATATCAAACGAAAACCAAAGAGCGCATGAAAACAGTTGTACAACTTTTAGAAAGTTTGTTATGAATATTTTGAATGTTTAACATTAAATAAAACTTGAATTCTGGACGGGATCGGTGATTATTGTTATAATGATGAGGGAGCTACCTTAATCAAAACTTCTACAAATGTTTCAAATTAATTTCTTTTTAATCTATAATAACCGTGATAGTGGATGAAATTGGGAAAAACTCAGAATTAATGTGTTCTGCACATTGTTCAAAAATCTCAATATTCAAAAAAAAGTTAAGTAGTTTAATAGTTTCATCCTTGTGTACATAGACTGTAATTATGTATTATTGCTAAATAAAAATAAAAGCTGTTAAAAATGACTTAAATAAAATAAATGGGCTTTTTATGATATAAATTATAAATTAACGATAAGATGAATAAAAAACATTTATTTGTAAATAATTATGTAAATGAAATAATGAAAAAATTAAAAAAATATTAAAAATATACTACCTTCTTTATTCTGTAACCATTTTATTATTAATTTTTATAAGAAATTACACATTTTATTTAAATTTTAGTAGTCAAAAAGCTTGAATATGCTCAAATTTTTATTTTCAATTTCAAGCAGTGTAACCAGTGTAATAAAAGTAATTTGAGCAAAATAAACGAGCTTATTTATTTACCAAAATTTTAAAAATTCAAAAAACTATCACTTTTGTTTAAAATAGAGTGATCTTTATATTTAAAAAAAATACTAATTTTTGATAAATTCAAGCTAAATGATCGTTTAAACAAATACAAGTAAGATTCTAAAAATCCATCTTATTTGATCATTTTTCTTGAATTTTTAAAATTAATTTTTTTTAAAACACCAATCACTCAAAAAAATTGATACCAAATTTAAAAATATAAAACAATTTATAAAAAGAAACATGCATATAATTATACAATTTTTTTAAAAAAATATATATATATTTAAGAAAATTTTCTTATGATAATTTGATAAGAAAAATTGAAAAAATGCATAATCTTTTTTAGAAAATTATTTTTAATTATGAATTATTTACACAATAAATATTAATTTTTTTAGGTCAGATTACAGAATAAAATAGTAATTAATTCTTTTTATTTATTGAACTGTAAAAAATTTTCATTACATTAATTCAATGAAATAGAAAAAATTACTTTGACTAAGGTAACAATTTTTAACAATATAAGAATTTTTAATAAGAAGAAATATGTAAAATAAAAATAGATGATTTTAATCAAAACAATTAAAAATTTATGAAAATTATCAATTTTTACCAAGAAAGAATTTTAAATGTGACATTTTGCCTCAACCCACAAACAGCATATTAGGATTAAGCATTCATACAAGGTTTTGTATTTGTAAAATTTAGGAAGAACGCTTAAGTACTTTACCGAATGAATTTTTACTGAAAGACACTTATCTAGAAGAAAGTAATAATATTATTTGTTATTGGAACTAAATTCTAAGTTTTAAATGATTAAACTAATAAAGATAATGAAAAAAAATGTACCATTTGTAGGCTAGGGGTTAAAATGAAAGCTTTCAACACATAAAAATTCTTTCAATAGTAATTTTAAAATTGAATGCAAAAATAAAGCTTATGATAATTTTAAAATGAGATCAAAGATGAAATAATTAAAAACGATCAAAGAAGAAAGTAAAAAAATGAATTTTTTAGCCAATAATAAAACAATACTATCGTTAAATATATATTTAATAAAAAATATATAAAATGATATAAAAAAAAGTGATGAATAATAATTTTGCAAAATATAATAAAATATTAAAAGAAAAAAAAGTTATTTGTATTAGTTAGTATAAATGTTTGTTTTGCTTTAGTTTTATAAAACTTACACACTCGTCTTATTAAAGCCTACCAATTTTTTGTTATCATCATCATCATCATCCTTATCATCATCATCATCTATGTCATCATCTATTTTTCATTGTTACCAGAATTAGGATACTCCCTCCTGTAAAATTATTTCTTTTATAATGAAATTTTATACGCGATTTTAATTAAAATTACCTTTTACGATTTATTGTAGATTTATTTTAAGATTTATACATTTTTTATACTAACAAGATATAGAAATTATATTTAACTTGTATTTCATTTTTATGATAATATAATAATGTCTGAAAGGGAGTTTTGTTGTTTCTCATTTTTTTTTTCGCTTATAATTACTCATTTATTTTGACAGTGTTTTTGGAGAGCAAGTTGGACAAATTAAGATAGTTTGGGTCTGTTTCAAACACGGTTTTTAAGTAACCACTGGTTTATGATTTACTGAATCATAAGGAAGCCAATTAGAAAATGATTAGGGTTTGGTTAGGCCCTTTTTTTGGCTGCCAAAAATTAAAATGAACAACTATTCAACAAAACTTACAACACTGTTTATTCATATATTTCCCATTCTTTTTACATCAACATTGAATTATATTTCTACTAATGTCTTCAACGAACTGGTTCTAAAATATTATTTTATTTAAAAGTTGATATTATGTTGAATCAAAATAAATTTCTTTTCAAAACTATTCATGTAACTATTTGTAATTATTCTAATAAGGGTGAATCCATAACTGACCCTTTGCATTGGTAGTAGCAGTTAAAATATTTTTGCTTTCTTTAAGTCTTGTTATTATTATTTCTATTGTCTTATCTATAGAAACGTTCGCTTGTTTGAATATCTGTTGGATCTATTTGATCCCGTCCCTATTATTTTCATGTACTATCACAAATAAAATTCAGATAATCAGGCTAATTTTAAAATTACTTTCATAATATTACAATAGTTTTTATTTAAAACTTCTTTTGCTTAACATTCATTCTTTTATTCCACTGAATTTGAAATTTTCTTTTTTATTTGTCTTTTAGTAAAAACTTCCTATGACAATGATAAAACATTTAAGCCTATTGGATAAATGTAAAAACAATTTAAAATAATATTATTTATGCTGATTTATTTTAAATAATTTATTGGAATAAAAATATCTTTTTGTTTAAAAAATCTTTCAATACATTGGTATTGAAATATAAATAAAAATTTATTTTTACATATCCAAGTCTATTTGTAACTTCATCATTCTCAAGAGATTTACCTTTAGTACAATATTTTATAACTGGGACTTATAAATTTCTTATTCTTTTTCTTTTTCCCTTTAAATAAAAATAAAAAAAATAAAATATTTTCTTTCACTGCTTTACGTTTTAAAAAATTCAAATATTCTATTCTTTTATTTTATTTCTTGTACATACGAAAAAAGATAAGATTTATTTAAATGTTAGATACCTGAATTTTATATTTTTTAAGCATAACATATCCCAATGTTTTGTAGTTATATTAGTAAATTTTTTTTCATCTTCTTCTTTTGTTTCTTGAATAATTTTCATGTTATTTATTGTAAAGAGTTTTTTTTACATATGTTTGTGTGAGTAAAGGTAAATAATTATACTGTTAGAGATGTAAAATTGGAAGAGGGATGAAAGCTGTTTAAAAATTTAGAAGAATGTTTCCGGAATTATAAATTTATTATTCATTTTGGGAATCTTTGGATTTTTTTCTTTTCGATGTTTGTAATTTTATTTTACAAATTTTGCTATTTATCAACAGTTTCTTTTTAATCTTCGAGAAGATATCGAACATATTACTTTTAAATTGTTGTAGGCAGTTTGAAGTTTCAAAATACCCTTCTGAGTACCCTAGGCGAAAAATTGCAGGAATAGTTATTATCAAGAATTCCATAAAACTTTTGATCTGACAGAGATAGGAGGCTTGCATTGATTGAAATTATATGAAGATACATAATTAGAAAGTACATGAATAATTTTAGGTACTAATTTTATTTATTATACGAAAATTAATGTAGTTTTAAATTAGATACAAATTAATCTTTAGGCCCTAAAAGTAACAATAACTGCTCGAATATTTTTATTTTCTTATTTTTCTCAAGTTGACAACTACAAGTTAACACTTTCTTCTCTGTGTTTAAATAAACCAATTTTCTTCTGCTATTTTTATTTACAATTCAACGTAAATTTGATTTTTCTTGCATGTCTTTTTATTTTTATTTATAAAACCCGTATAAACAGCTCCTCTTTCTACTAAAAATTTCACGTTTATTTTCCCTTATCATTTCAATCTTTACTTCGATTCAATCACCGTGAAATTACGATTATTTCATGCAAAGCACGAGTAAGTACAACAAGCTTGAAAATAACTTGAAACCCAAGCATTATATATAAAAAAAAAGTAGGTATGCCTAGCCAGAAATAAAAGAATGAAAAAAATTTTATATAATTTAAAGAGTTAAAAGAAAAGAAAGTATGTACGTTAAAAAAAAATGTGGTAAAAGACTGACTTTGGAAATTGAGGCCGAGGTGGTAGTTAGTTTCTTCTGGCATTCAGCCGACCATAAGTCCAGCCGATTGACCAGATTAGCTCACTCAAAAAAGAAAAGAAAAAAGTAATGGTGGGAGATATTTCGTGTTTTACTAAAAAAAAAAAGGAATCTTACCAGTTCCACTTCCTGCACAAGACACGTAAAAGTGCGAGTTGAAAAAGTTTTAGTGTATATGAAAAAAAGGTGGAATAAATGAAGGGAAAATGACCTCGCTTAAAACGAATTTATAAAGAAGTTAAAACAAAAAAAAATATAAAATAAAAGAAATCGAAAAATAACACATTGCAAAGTTAAAAAAAATGTATTGTTGCAAGTTTTATTATAAAAAAAAAGAAAAAATAAGATAAAAATTTAAAGGATAAAAGAAAACATGAGTTTTCTATTACATCGAGGATAATTATATAGGTTGAAAAGTGATTGTGAAACTTGAAACGAATTGCGGTCATTATACTCGAGCAATACTTTCCGGCAATTTGATGTCTTTTGTGTATGTTGTCGATTATCTACTCTTATCAACGATTATGTATATAAATCTATTCAATTCAAGATTATCGATTTATTTTTTTTATTATTCAATGTAAAGTAAATATATTTTTTTTTTATCTCTTTTAATTAGCTTACGTTTTATGAGTTGCTTTCCGCAATTTAATGATACGATTTAATATTAGAGGTGTATTGTGAATCGGTTAATCGGATAAATAAATTGATTTCTATTCTTTGATTTTTTTTTATGTGCACGCATTTATTTGATAATTTTTCTTTGGGTTTCGGAAAATTGGCTTTAAATTTATTCATTTTTTGAAACAAGAAGATAAGACTTATACTTGGGATTTTATTATTATGCTTATTATCACTTGAAATTTTTAGTAAGCTAACTGTGTAGTCACTTTAGAAGGTTTGTGAAGTTATTTGAAATATCAGTTACCCTAGCCGAAAACTTAGGTTTTTTTGGTTTTCCTAGATTTTCAGTAAGAGAAATTTTCGATTCATTTTCTTGTGTAATCCGTTTTTGAAAAATTTAAAAATCAACCTGAAACTTGATCCGAGCCAATATCTAAAAAAAGATCAACCTTTTCCTGACCTGAATTCAGGGTTAACCAAATACCCCTAATTTCTAGGTTTAAAAATTGATAATCATTACGACATATTCTATTATTTTAAAAATAAATTTGATTTGTGTACCAATAATGCTGTCAGTAATCCTTGAATAATTTATTTTTAAATTGCAAAGTTAAATATTTTTGCCAATAAATACAAAAAAAAATTCCAATTTATAAGGCAATTCAGAATTACTCAAAATAATTTATAATAGAGTAAGTGTAAAATATGCATTTTCTAAATCACAAAAAAAAGAAAGAAAGAATGAAATGAATCTCTTCCACAGAATTTTTTTTGCTTTAGCCACATAAGAATTACGATAGTACTTTTTTGCAATTTCATACTGTTAAATGGCTTTTTTGAATAGTACCTTAGTTCGTTTTCTTTTTCCAAGTATATTTGCACGCTTCATATAAAATAAAAAAAAAAAAAAAGGAATTTTTATGTGCACACGTTTCAGATTATATTTATATGCAAGTTTTTAAGGAAAATCGTTTTGGCACGACCGTATAATATGATAATATGTCGTCTATATACTTACGAAAACAATAATAAACATTAATTTTCTTTAAAACACAAATAAAATAAATTAATTTTTTATTTAATTTTTAGAAAAAATTTCTTTATATGAGAGGTTCTTGCATTTTTTTTGAAAAATTGAAAAATTGATAATTTGGCTCTAATTTTAATATGATTTTTTAGGCTGTGAAGGGGCTTTATCACTCAATTTTGGAGAGATTTAAGTTGGCTGTAAAATAAGAAATATTTTTTTTATAATTTAATAATTTAATTGGCTTGAAATTTTTAGTATTTATGTATTTTTATCAAAATAAATTGTCGCTTTTCATAAATACGAATTTTTTTACTTGTATTAATAGTTTTTTAGTAAAAATGTTCATATACGTATATTCATTTGCAGTAATAAAATAGAAATCTTGGTGAGTGATAAAAAAAACTAAAAAAAAATCAATATTTATATGTGAAAGAGAAAGAGAGAGAGAGAATGTCGTTATATTGCCAATTCACTAAGATCATTTTTGGGTTCTGGATTCGGGCCAGGTATATTTTCTAACGGGTACCTATATCACGCTTGAATCTTTACGAGCGTCATACTAAAGCTCCATATTTTCCCTAAACTTTTCTTGGATACATATTATATACTTTAACTCTTACTTACTGTTATAACTAACAAGGGAACAGATTTAATGTTACTGAAAACTAAACTAATAATTTTAAAGCTTTTTTTCCTTTTCTATTTTTAAAATTTAATTACTACCTAAATAAAGCTTTTATTTTCTTATGCACATGCAATTTGAATAATTTAATTAAATTTATTCTAAAAAAATATTTTTTCTTTATTATGAAAAATGTGAATTTATGTTAGTTTTTTTTTATTTTTTTTGTGTACTCTATTTTTTTTAATAATAAATAACAAAGATTAGAATCTGTGTGGTAATAGTACTAAAAACTTGAACATTCGCATATATTTCCATGGAGAATTAAAATCCCATGGGATTGAATTACATCGCGTGTGCATTTTAAGAAATGAAGAATATAAAAAAAAGGTATAAAGTAAACAAACTAGATGGTGTTTTACCTTTATTTTTTTTTATTTTTTTTTTTTTACTAAAATTACTATTTACTTTATGCTTTTCTCTGTTTTTTTAAAAATGAATAATTATCTCGTGTCTTATTAAATTAGTTAAAGGATTGATATTAGTTTTTATAATTTATGCAAGTTAGGTCACCGCTTTTTGGATTATATTTTATTTATACCCAAAAAAAATTTAGTTAGATCAAATTAAATGATGCATCAGCTTTTAATTATCCTAATTGGTTTTTGAAAATAAGTATAGATAGAGCTATTGGACAGTTACATTTGAAAAATTTAAAGTTCAAATTTTTTTTTTATATACAGTTTGACTTAATATTTACTTGTACTACTTCGGTTATAAAATATTTTCTTTTGAGTAAATTTAATCTCCAAAGAAAAGGCACGAGTTATTACTAGTATTAGGGTAGCGATATCTAAGTATGGGTATAGTATGACAAAGATATTTTTATAAACCAAAAAATCAATCCAAATGTCCCAAAATGTCCCTAAAATAAGATAGTTCATCTAGCAAGTAGCGCCATTTTGGCACAGAAAAACTAATATACTTTGGAGTAAAAAAATTTAAAAATTCTTTCATAAAAAAATGTGAAAATAAAAAATTAAATAAAAAAAAAAAATGAAGTTTGTTAATTTTTTTTATTAAAAAAAAAAGCTTAAAATACTTTTAACACACTTAACTTTCACATTCAGGGGTAGAGAATTTGAATTTTATTATTTCCATTACTATACTTTTAAAAAGTTTTTTTTTTTTTTGTATAATGTGCATATTTAAAATAGCTTTTGCCAACTTCTCATTTAAATCTTTACTTTTTTTTAGGTTAGTTTATATCTCTATTTTATTATAATCTTTACTAATTGTTGATTTTAAGTTAAATAAAAAAATTTGAATTTTAAATTTTTTTCTTAATTTACTACTTTTAGATTTTTTGTTGATAATGTTAGCCATTTTAATCTAACAAATGATTATTACAGAAAAATTTTCTCTCTTTATGCTTTTAATTATAATTTATTTTAAATTTTAGTTAATAAAAAAAATTTTAATTTTTTTAGAGAATTTAGAGAAAAATAACCAAATTATCTATTTTTAGCAGCTAAGTGTTAAATTTTATTCTTAAAATAAATAAGCCATTTGTAAACTAAATTTTTAACCGTAACAGTCAGAAACACCAAAAAATTAATTCTACTAAAAAAAACTATTAATTTCATCAGAAGGCCATTTTCACTGTTAATATCCAGTTTCATTAAAGAAAACTAAATTTTACCCATACTTTTTTGGAAATTAATCTACACTAAATAATCTTTTTATTCAATATGAAACTACTTGTAAACTACGAAAAATAAGTCTTTTTCTAGAGTCAAGTGATTCTAAAATATCTGCTCATAGCTTACATAAATTTATCGAATTTTTAATAAGATAAAAAATTTTTTAATTAAAAATTTACAGCTCACAAAAAAAATAATATAATAAAATAATCCAATAAATGTTTTACGTTTCCCAACATTGATTTTTTTTTTATTACAGGTGCTTGAAATATTTATCAATAAAAATTACATATTTTAAATAAATTTAAACTCGAGAGCTTAAATGTGTGAAAAAAAAAATTTTTATTACATAAAAACGTTAAAAACCAATACATATAAAATATCAAAAAGTTAAGATGGATAGAAAAAAAAGCGATACATCACATGTTAAAAAAATAAAAATTCTATTTCTCTTAAATTTAATTAACTTTTGATCAAAAAATTAAGGTTGAAATAATAATTTAATAGAGTAGATATTCCAATATTTTTAGTTAAAAAAAAAATTGAAAAAAAAAAAATTCATCAGATAAAATGTCAATAGCTTCAATTACATAACGTGCTTGAGGGAAGTAAAAAAAAAATTGTTAACATGTAGCTTTGAAATTATAAGATTACAAATATATGGATGTATTTTTTTTATTAAAAAACAAAATATAAAAATGCCTTCAGGTATTTTGAAGTATATGGCAAAAAGAAATAAAAGAAATATGATTTTTCTTGTTGCTCTTACTGTTTTCAGATTAAATTTGATTCAATTTTTTTTTTGTGCTTTAAGTATTGCTGTCTGTAACGTATCATAAGGCTTTTATTTTATTTTCCTCTTTCAGGTATGGATTTAACATTATTTTTTAGTGATAACAGGCAGCTGATTATTTTTTATGTTAGAAAATTAAAAAGTGAAAAAATATGTATTCAATTAATGAGTTTTACCTTTTCTAGAAAAACATGTATGGATAAATAAATGTAAATAGAAGAGTAAAATTTACATAGAGAAACATTATATAATATAAAATTACAATTGCTTTTGTCTATATAGAATTTAATATATACTTTGTGATTCTCATACATATATGACCATATACTTAGTAAATTGTTCGGAATCACCCTCTAGAATTTGAAATTGATATCCCCTAGAGAGAAACCTAACGTTTGATATCATTTCAACCGTTATCGTTACGTTTCTGGACCTTCATGTTTCTCTCTGTCTCTACATTATACCCACATATATGCCTTTTTTAGATTATTTTACTTTTGTGTTTGTGAGTAAGTTTATATAGAAAATTATTATTCTCTCTAACATTGAAATAATTTCATAAGGATGCACTGTTTGACCAAATGATTTTTCGATTGTTTGTATTCGTTTGTGTGGCTGGTATTGAATTTATTGAATTTTCCTTTAATGTTTGTTCTTTGAAGTAAATAATAATACTAGTTTTAGAAGTATCGACTTCATCTTGGAAGGTAATTTACGTGTGATTTGAGTCACTATTTATTTTTCTGGTCATGTGAAGTAATATACTGTTAGCCTCAAAAAGATTACTATTTTAATTAAAAATTTGGCAACAAAAGCTTAAAATTTTTTTGCCCAAGGCCTGACTTACCTATTTTAACCCATAGATATCCCATAAAAATTTATTCCGTACAATATAAGTTTCTTTAAATTTTGAATAAATAATTGAATTTAAATATTAATGCACAAATACGTTAAAGTACCGTACATAAATAGAAAATTTAGATTAAAATATAAATCTTTTATACAACATTAATAACAAATTGCTTTAGATCTTTAACGATTTCTCAATTTCGAGATTTCGAAAAGAAGATATATTTACAATTTTCGTTTATTATATTTATTCGATTTACTCTATAAAAGAGATGTAATACATCAGGTTTTCGTTAAAATATCGATTTTGTAATTTTTACAAATATTTTACCTTCAAATGACTCTTTAACATCTTTTTAACGTTTAATGTACCTCATTTTCCAGAATTACTTTTTTTTTATATATAAAAAAAAATGGATAAAAAATTACATAGTTTAATTTATGGAATATTGGGTAATTTTTTTGAATAAGGAAATAATAATACGAATATAATTTTGATTTAAGTATTTCCTCTTCTCTTATCGATCTTAAAATTTATGCAAAATAATATTTATCGTTCTTTCTATACTTTATTTTTTTATTATCCATATTATTTTAAAATATATCAATTGAATTTAAAAAAAAAAATACCACAATTTATTTCCTACTAGACTACTTTTTAAATTACTTTAAAAGATATTAGAAATTGTCTGTATGAAAAAAAAAGGTCTATATTATAAGCTAATGCTTCTTTCATAAAAGGAAACAATTTGTGAAAATTAAATTTAACAAGTTTGGCACGAAAGCCAACATTTCTATGTAGATAAAAGTGTTAAAAAAATATTATTTAAAAAATAAAGTTAAAAGAAAGTGAAAAAATATTTAGGTGTATTTATTTGTCTTTTATCTTTTGGAAAAATATATTTTTAGCTTTTCTTTATTTTATCTCATTATTTTGTAATATTAAATTACCCTAATCTATATTTTTCAGAAAAAATTCTCATAAATAATTAAAGTCACTTTTTATGAATCTTGGACCAGGTTACTGTTAAGAGCAAAACTGTAAGGCGCCACAATAACCATCCCGAATGCCCTAATTTACCCCGTTACACCCTATTGAAGAATTAAAGGCAAAGAGAAAATTGCAACAAACTAAAAGTATATTTTACAATTGTTTTGATAGACTTTCCTATATCCTATCAAAAAGTTTTTTTTGTAAATTGCATGATTGCGAATAAATGTAAAATAGCCACAAAAAAAAGTACCATCAATTTTTTTCTACCCATTTTGTATTTATAACTAAAAATAAAAATTCTATCCTGAAGGCATGATGCAAAATAATTGTTGAACTTTAGCAAAAATATTGACCTGATGAAGAGAATTTTTTTTTTTTTACAACCAAAAATTAGTGTTCAGTTTACGGTTCTTTTACATAAAAGAGAGATAGAAAAATAAATATGAATTTTTATGCCTAAATATACGGATCAAATGATCTCGTACAAAAAGGGTGTAAATAAAGATAAAAGAATTTTTCAAAATTTTTTGTTATGTAAGTTAATAATTTTTTTATTTTTAACTAAAAATTAAATTTTTTATTTTTAAATTTTTAATAAATTTTATTTCCGTTTTAAACTTTAATGTATTCGTTTTTAACAGATAACACAAAAAAAAGATGAACAAAAGGTTATATTTAAAAATGTGTCTGTGTTTTATTATAATTTTTTATTCAGACAAATTTGACAGAAGAGGTAATCTCAAGGGGGTGAAAAAAGGGAAGATAAAGAATAAGAAAAAAAGGCTAGTAATAGCAGTCTATAGTATAAAAAAATCTTTCAAACCAAGCCAAAATAAAAAAAGAAGCAAGAAGGATCTTTCTGAGAGCATGAAAAATTCACACTCTAGAGACATTCTGGACTCAAGGATGCTGGCTCTTTGACCTCTTTTTTTTCTTATTCCTAACAAAAAAAAAATTACAGTACCTTGGAATGAAAATAAGAATGAAGTAAAAAGTTATTAGTCCAGTTGGTTGAATTAAAAATTTTTAGGTTAGAATTTTTTTTTTAATTCGTTAATAAAAAGTCTGATCGTAAATTGACCTACTCTACTGAAAATATTTTAAATAAACGTTTATTCACGATTTTCAAAAGGAAAAAGAAAAAATCAATACAAAATTGAATCTTTTGAAAAAAAATCCCCTTTTTTATTTCAAAAATTGAAACTTTTTTTTTATGTTCTGTAACTTAAATACATCAATACAGTAAAAAAAAAAAGAAAAAAAAGGTTTAGTAGGACATTGAAGAATCGACTTTTTTTTACGCGCGTTACAAGTATAAAAAAAGTTTATTACGTTTGTATTAGAGTTTCAAAGTTTTGACAAGTATCCTGGTATATGATTCTAAGAATTCGATAAAAAAGAAACTGAAAAAATCAACACTTAAAAAAATGTATTGAATTTTAATTTTAAAAAAAAGATATTTTTTTTTTTGTGTCTGTTAAACTATTTTGAATTTCAAATCGAACATATCCGAAAACCAAAAATAATGCTCTTTTTCCGCTTTTTTTGTGCTAAAAAAACAAACTTTTTATTGTTGATTATTTCAATGTTTTTTTTTTACAAAAGCATATTTTTTTATATTTGATCTACTTGACCAAAAAAAAATTTTTATTCAATAATGGATTCTGAAATAGTTTTTAAAAAAAGTACATTATAAATACTGTTTTACCCTTTAAAAGCTTAAAAGCATTTTTTTTATTGAATAAAAAAAAATTTTAATTTCTATCGATAAAACTTTTCAATTTTATATAATTCTTATTCTCTAAAAAAAAAGTTGCGGTAAAACGATTTTACATAAATCACAATTAGCTTAATTTTAATCATCCAAGTGAAAATTGAATTATTGAAAAGAAGAAGAAGAAAAAGAGAAATGAACTTTTCAAACAAATGAAAAGTACTTTTCTTTTTTTCTTTTCTTTCCTTTTTTTTTTGAGGTATAAAGATTTATATTTCAAGGATTTTTTCTTTTTTGTTATTAAAAAACTTTGTAAATTAAGTAAATAGTTATGTTTACTCAAAAATTTAAATATTTTTTTTTAGGACCTAAACCTGTCAAAAACAGAAATATTTTCTCTTATTTTTCTAATAATTTTCAACTAAAAAGTAATAAAGTCACATTAATATAAAATCGAAGAAACATTAATTAAAAGTAAAGAAAGTGGAAAAAATATTGGATAAAATCTCAAGAATTATTTTCTCGATTTTAAGTGGTTAAAATTGAAAATTAAGAGAAATAATAGAAAGATTTTAGTTTATTTTTAAAAACTTAACGTCTTGTTGGTATAATCTCTTGTTATTTTATGTATTCTCGTGCAAAAAAGGGCTTCTGGGTTAAATGTGAAAAAAGGAATAAAATATTCTTTCTCCTTTTTTTTTTATTTTTTAAGTCTCAAGCGTATACTCTTTTCATTATGCAAAAAAAGCTTACTATTTTTTCGAGTTTAAAAGTGAAAAAGTTTTGGACATCTCGCACGAGGAATACTAATTAAAGATTTTAGGAATAAAATTAGATAGTGTGTGTGTGGATAAAAGAAATTAGGACGATTGCATACAACAACGTTAGCCTCGTTTTCAAATTATAAAATTTAGAATCAAATTTTAGTCCCATCTCCTCCAAAACCCATTAATTCTAAACTCCAAAAAGTGTATTTATTATTTAGAAATAAAATGTGTGCATAAATCATAATAATTTATACACTTTTTGGCGTTAGCTCATAAATAAGAATATTCAGTAAATATATAACTTTCTTTTTCAGTAAACTAAAAACTTTCCTCTCTCATTTTATATACAAAATTTTCTTTTCTTTTATCTATCCTGTTTATACCCAAGCTCTTATATAAATTTCACTTAAAAAAAGAAAAAAAAAAAAGTTGATCTTTAGTAAGTTAATTCTACCTGATAACTACTAATTCATGCACTTGGACTTTACTCTTTCTTTTTTATTTCTGTTTGATAGGTTCATTAAGTAATCCATTGTAGTTTGATTAAATTATACTTTTTTTTTATACTCTAATTACATTAATTTCTTTGTTAATTATTCAATTTAAAAAAAAAAAGTTTGCTTGATCAAATGCTTTCGATACGTAAAATTAAATATTCATGTTTTTTTTTTTTAATTCAAATAAAAAGTATTTTTAATTGGGTTTTATATAAATTTTTTTATTACGTAAAAGATGTAAACAATTTATTTATGTAAAGATATTTCAATTTAAAAGTTGTAAAAAAGTACGCTTTTTATTTACTGTTAAGTAATTAAAACAGTTTGCGTGCTTACGTGTATTCTAATTAAAAAATATCTTACTTTTTTATATATTAAGGATTCCATGCCAAATAGGCTCGAGGTAAACTTGGGAGTTTAATGAATTTCTGTAATAAAGTACAACTTGGGAAAATGATTTTTTCCAATTTTTAGCTCCATTTTGGGCAGCAGTTTTAGTTTTTTTAGCATTTATTAGGGTAATTTCTTAATTTCCAGGCTTATTCTTACAAAAGTTAATTTTGCGATGAAATGGGTTCTTATTATCATAGTTTTACTAATTAAGCTGGAACCTAATAAATAGACTTGGAAAACTGGATAAACAAAATACCGAAAAAAAATATTTTTTTGTTCAGTAGCTGCTTCAGAAAAGAAAATTCGTTAATTCCAAAGTTTAAATTTGGCTTACTTAGCATGGAATTTCTCATATTTGTTAAATATAAAAATGTTTTAATAAAAAAAAAAAAAATTATAAATTTACTCAATTGTTATACTTTTTGTTTCTTTCAACAATTAAAAATTTTTAAAACAAGCTCTCAATTATGAAATTCTAAAAAAAATTCTTTAAAATTCTTTAAAACTCCTTGAAAACTGACGTCATTTTGTTACAATTTTATTATTATCTTAAGTATTTACAAATTTTTAAATCCACTGTAAAAATGAATGTATCGGAGGCTGATCACAGAGCTTTTTACATAAAATTATGAAATAAATATTGATTAAAATTATAAATTTAGTACGCTAATAGAATGTAAGCAATTAATATCGGTTGCATTGTATTTATTTAATTCAAAGACTAATTTAAATCATCTTTCATGTCATTTTATGATTTTGGAATAATGAAAACAGCTATGTTACAATCTGTTTGTTTTTTCACGGTTTACTATGTGATCGCCCTCTTAATTATATCCCTAATTTCATAAGAATCTTTCTAACTTTACAAGATCTCAAGAGTAATAATTTTCATTATATTATACAAGAGTTCTCGAAAAATCAGAAAAGGCATTAATTTACAGTGTAGAAAAACTTATAAAAAAAAATTTCACAAAGTTTTAAGCATTCCAATAAAAAAAAGTTACAAAAACACACTGATAAAAAAAATTAATTAATGCCACACATAAAAGAAGATTTTTGTAAAAAGTTTTTAAAACTCACCTTCTGATTTTGGCGCCGGTGGTTTACGTGTCGCCCAATTTGTTCGAATACTCCTACTTCCAAGCCACTGTCCATTCATTGCTCCTATCGCACTTTCCGCCTCCTGTAGAAAAAAAAGTAAAATAATAGAAATAAAATTTTAAATGCACATAAATATAAAATAAAAAATAATATTTAATTCATTTAATGTTGAATTTCGAAAAATAAAAAAAATAAAAGTGATTTAAACTTTATTCTATTTTATTATTTTTTTTTGTTCCTTCAATATCTCTTTCTCATTTTATACACGTATATAGCGTATTACATATAATATTTGTATGTATAAAAGATACTGCAAACTCGCAATTGAATTACTCGAGAAATGTAACATAAAACGGGCGGAGCACACACTATATATATATATACTGGACTAACATTTATACATATAAAATAAATTTTTGGCCTCTTATTGCGAAAAATGGACATCGTTTTCTCTGATATAGAATATTAAAAAGAGAAGAAATAAAAAAAAGCTAGAAAGAGAAAGGTTAAAAGAGCTATAGTCTTTAGAAAAATATCTAGAAATAAAAAAAGAAAGAAAAAATATACGATTTATATTAAATATAGAAAACGTACCATATGGCGAAGGAATATAAAGGCGAAGATGAATTAATAAGGTTGGATAGATAAATGTGACTATGTGTTGGGTTGCTGCGAACAGCAAAATTATATCAAATTAAAGAAAACGACCAAGGTATATACAGACTTTTTTCCTTTTTTTTTTTAATTTTTTCTTTTTTTTTTTGGAATAACGATTTTTCATATCGGCATGTGTGGAGGAAAAAAAAGTCATATGTGAGGTTTTAAATCATACAATTTTTTTATACTTTTTAACATATTTAAATTTTTAATATTGAATATTTTTTTGATGAAATTTAGTTGCATTAAATTAAAATTGTTATTGCACGTGTTAATCGATAAAATGTAACAGGGAGAATTCCATGTCAGTTTAAAAATATAATATTTAAATAAATATTGATTATTAATGTTATAAAATATTTAAATTAGTTAAATAAATATTCGAAATTTTAATGAAATACAAATTCTAATTGTCCGAGATTCCATAAATTGTTAAGACAAAGAAATGCTGTAGAAAAAAGGACCATTTGAAGAAGAAGAGCTATTAAAGAGTTTTGGAATGAAACGATTCTGTTCGATGATCCAATACTGTAATCATTTTGAGTATCCATAAAATTCTCTGTAAATACATGCATGAAAACAAATACGCAAGAAAGGGTCATCAATTATTTATCTAGAATCCTCAATGTAAAGGGAAGCCAAAAGGTTTTAAAGATGAAAAATATTTAATCTTCGCAATTGAAGATGAATCTTTTATCCATATTTGGGCTTTCTGAGAAGCTAAAAAAAGTTGGTTGAATATAAGTCGGTAAGACATCGTAAGGGAGGCAATTTAAAAAAATCCAGTAAAAGAAATTAGTAGTTATGCCCTAAAGTGAAAAGTGAAAAAAAAGGAATATTATTTATTAAATATTTATTCTTTTCCCTAAAGGGAAAAAACTACCAAATGATGGTGTAAAATAAGTATTTATAGTATTGTAAACGGTGGTAAAAAAAATGACTCATAATATTTTTAAGATGAGAATATGTTATTATGTCCCCAAAATTTGAATATTACATTAGAATTACAACAAAGGTCAATCAGCAAAATGGGCTGTAAAATATGCATAAGTCACATATTTCAAAGCCCCAAGTATTACAAATCTTCTGTGTCACGCTGGTCAGTGTCCAAGTTTAATCAATAACATTTATTAAAATGATGAAAAAAAAAAATAATGCTCAAACAATGATTAAGCAGAGGAAGTAAAATAAGGAAATTGTATGACGAATCTTTAATTTATGTTAATTTATCACGCAAATGTTAAAAGCATCCGGTCACTTGATTATTTTATCTAAAATGAAATCAACATTTTTCTATTACCTTACATATTCTCAATACAAAAATAATTTAAATTATTCATTCAATAAATATGATTTTCAAAATGTTTGAGTCATAAAATTTTATTACTTTTTCTTTAAAAATAATAATAATTTATATCAAAGATTATACGTTAAATCATTTTTTTTTAGGTCTTTTCGTTTAATTTTAATAATCAAGAATGATGACTTGGAGAAAATCGTGCTATATTAAATTTTTTACCTGAAATCAAGAATTAACATACTTTTTCAATCACACATAAGAAATTTACATTTAAAAATATCTAAGCTTTCGTTTTTTTCTCTTCCCAGCAATTTCCTTTAGTCTATCATTTATCCAAAACATTACTGATATTGCATCAACTCGTTTTTTTTTCTGTGAGATCTTATGTGAAAAATAACTTAATGCTTTTTGACTTGAAACGTCTGACTTATGTGAATGAAATTTTTTTTTAGAAAAATGAGAAAGAATTTTCATTGTGCAATGAGAAGAGACAAAAATATATATAAAAAAATATTGGTATTATGATGAATGATTACGTTTTATTTCAAGATAGCTGGCCATAAATATTTTTTTTTGTAAGCTACGTATTATACTTTAGAAAAGGAAAATTTTACCAATTCTTCTAGTAATTCTTATTCTAGATTCCCTTTTTTATGTGCTTGAATACATTCAGTTGAATATTTTTACTTTCTTGGATTTGATAAATTGGTCATGAATTATCTAAGGTAGATAATCAGTTTTATTTAGAAAAATCTTTACTTTAAATTTAATATCATTTATTTTAATTTTAAAATATAATATTTCTAAGGATTTTTCAGAAAATTATAAATATTTTTCTTTCTGGCTTTGTGCTAATTTTTCCAAATAATTATCTATAAATACAATTGATAAATTATTCATATTCAACCTGCTTTACTTTTTTTTTACAAAACTTTCCTAATTAAATTCAAAATAATTATAGTTATTGTATTTATTATTTTTTTGTGTCTGATACAAACTTTTGCGTATAAAACTTATTGTAATTACTTTTAAATAAATAATTAAGTCTTAGTATTAACAACAATCTTCAAAAACTTATTTATTGCAAAACATTTTCATAAAGAAAAAAAAATTTATTGCCTTGATTATATTTTTTTATTAGGTATGTGTGCCAAACTATGAAAAGAAAAATTCAATTATTTTAATAATTTTACTTTGATTTATTTATTATTTATACTTTATTAGTATAGCAATCTAAATAAATAAAAAGTTTTTTGTGCTAAGTAGTACGCTATAAGCATTTTATTGGTGTTATAGGTTTATGAATAATGAAATTAATACGTTCATAATTGAAGGTAGTACTGTTTTTACTACAGTCTATAAACACAGATCCCACGGTTCAAAATGACTAACTGGGTTGAATAATGGTCTAATATAGGTTTTTTGGCTTCGTGAATCTGAATTTGAGGTTTAGAGTTGCTAAAGATTGTGGAAATAAAATTAGAAAAATTTATTCCTTTTTTGAGTTTTTTTTGCAATAGTTTTTAAATAAAAATTCGATTTTTTTGAAAATTAAATTAGAAAATATTAAGATTCTTTTAATTTAAACCGAAATTGAGATGCAAATAGGCTGATTACACTGGGTGAAACATCGAAAATAATGAAAAAGAAAAATAATATGAGGGATTTCACTCCAATTGGGCCTAAGTTGGATCAAAGGGTCACAGGATTTGCTCCACAATATATTTTTTTTCGTCCATTTCTCGATTCTCGGCAGATATTTTTTATTTTTGTTTTGTGACTTTAGATCTGACTTTAGATTCAGATTTCTTGTTAAATTTTACATTAGTATGGTGATTTTGGAATTCTTTAAATTCGCATGAAAATGACGAAATTTCAAAATTAAAAGTAATTTATTAAAAAATGTTGAATTACGTCATTTATTTTTAAAAGTTTGCCACAAATCCCTACGTTAAACTGTTTATTAAATAATTGATTAAAAATTTTTTATATATGTCGTAGCCCCATAGGATAATCGGTTTTATAGGCTATAAGCCGGCCCATAGAGTAAAAATGCTCGAGCAAAATGCTCGAGACATATTTCGCTATGAAGCTGCGCGCTCCAGTTTTATAGCCTATAGGCCGGCTTTTAGCGTATAAAGCTGAAAGATGTCAGCTTCATAGACAAATATGAAAATTTCGAGACTCTTAATTTTAAATAATATAAATTTACCAATATTATGTCATGAATTCTTTATATTTATCTTATAGCTTTATTTACATTATTAAATTCTATCAATTATTATAATAAATATAATAATAATATTAATAAATTTTTATAATTTTATATTTGAAAGAAAATATTATATTATTGTAAATATTTTTAGTTTATCGCTTTTCCTTGAACGTGAATGTTGTTTAATATCATATAATTCTAAATTTTTCTTAATCAACTTTTTTATTATTAACATGGAAAAATTAAATAGTGAAATACAAGAAGTTAGTGTTGATCGTGTTGTATTTAATAAAAAAATTAATGATTTTTACTCTACTCGCCGTGGTAATAAGTCAGTGTGGACTAAAGTACAAGAAAGTACTCAAAATTGGTGTAATTATCAATTTATTTTATTGTTACTAATTTTAAAGAAAATAAAGATAATCTAAAAATATTTACAATACTATTATAATTTGTAAAATATAATGTAAATAAAGCTATAACATAAATATAAACAATTCATGACATAATATTGGTAAATTTATATTATTTAAAATTAAGAGTTTCGAAATTTTCATATTTGTCTATGAAGCTGACATCTTTCAGCTTTATACGCTAAAAGCCGGCTTATAGGCTATAAAACTGGAGCGCCCCGCTTCATAGCGAAATAGGCTTGCTCGAGCATTATTACTCTATGGGCCGGCTTATAGCCTATAAAACCGACTATCCTATGGGGCTACGACATATATAATGTAAACAATAAATACACATCCAATAAATGTTCAGTAATGTAATTTATAATTATATTAAAATCAATAATAATTAAATGTAAAATTAACTGTACATTATCGAAATGTATTTATACATATTAAAGCTCTTTGTAATATACAATTAATTTAAATTTTAATTAAAAATACTTTTAATTATTATTAACATTTTCTTTTTTCTGCATTTAATGGTAAAGTTAAAAATAGAAATTAGTGTATATGGGTAATTCTTTCTGAATTTGTTTTTAGAATTGATGCTTGGAAGAAGATTCTGTTATTTTTATGGCCGAAGAAAATACTATGCCTGATTTGAGGTTAAGACCTACTTTAATAGTTAGACCTAAATATAGTAATTTTGTTTGATTATTATTTTTATTTGTTTTAGCCGTAATATTGAATCGAATATTCTAGAATATAAAAAAAAATATTTAGAAGAGATCTCCTATCAAAGGCACTTATTAAAAAACTATGCTTTAGGTCAGAAACAATTCAAAAAAAGATGCTACAAAAAGGTAGAAGAAATAGTCAATTTTGCAAATAATCAGCCATATAGACAAAATAAAAATGAACAAATTAAAATATAAAATTGATAAATAAAGTTAAATATATGCACAAGTCTCCATACATAATATGATATTGTAAAAGTATCCATGTAATCTGATTAGAAACAAAAAGGTATTGAAACTCCTTATCGTAAAAGGTAATGAAGTAAAATTACTGCATATAAAAAGCTAGAGAGAGAGAAAGATAGAAGGGCTTTTGTGTTTATATCTAAAATGCTAATTCCATTTGATATAATGAATAGTTAAGTTTGATGATGGTATGCTTTTGTACACCAGTTTTGATATCGATCTTACATTGATGTAAATTTTCATTTTATGTGTAATTAATATGTTTGATTGGTTTTATAGAGAGAAATTTTCAACATTATTATTATTCTAATTACTTAAATTCAATAATTTAGTAAAAATAATTTTTCAAAAAATCGTACGTCTCTAAGGATTTTGACATTTTAAACTACACAATAAATTTTCAGTAGGATAACTTGAAAACGTCGAACTCTCATGATGTACAGTTGACATCTTATCAAATGATATTCGATTTAATATCGAGTTTTTTTCCTGCATAGTACGAATATCCTACATTTTCTTTCTGACTTGCTGATTTTTTTTTTTTTTTTGGATGTAACGACTATCTACATATATAAAATCACGAAGGAATTGAAATGCCGAAGGGTACATTTCTACTTTTTCTTTTTTACATAATATTAACTTGTAAGATGTAAAGTGCTGATTTTTATTATACCGTGTTTTTTTTTATATTTAAAATATTTTATACTTTTAAATTTAGAAAAAATAAAATAAGTTTTTGTGTTTTTTTAATTTATTGGATTTTTTTCAAAAGTATTAATTTTATTGATTTATTTCAATCTAATATTTATAAAAAATAAAATAGTCAAAAACTTACCGTTTTCTTAACAAAAGAGACAAATCCATAACCTTTGGATTTTAACGTCTGTGGATCCCTTACAACTCTGCAGTCTCTGTAACAGAAAAAACAGTAAACGTTTAATTACAATTAACAGACGTAAATTAATTTCAAAATAAATTTTTTTCTTAACTAAAATACACCAAAATTCTTTTTACTTAGACACACACAATAAAAACAGTAGTGACTAACAAAAAAAAAATCTGCGGGATAACAATAAAAACGCAAAGAGAGAAGCTCCAACTGAGAAACTTACTGCGAGAAAATGCATTTTCTTTTTCTTATTCAAGAAAATAACAAAAAAAAGATATTAAAGTACTGGAGGGTGAACTGAAAGATGTACATTGAGCATAATTTAAATAAAAGTACTTGATGCAATAAAATAATTGTTTTAATTGTTAGAAATTTCAATTATTAAATTTAAAATATTAAACTAAGGTTGTTTTTTAACTTCTTCGTGACCCTATTTTTTTTTTAAAATTCTGCATAAAATTTTTATTTATTTTTAAAAGATAAATTTAATTATATTATTTTTAGATAAAATAAAAAAATTTTTATCAAAAATTATTTATAACTAAAATGAAAAAAAAATGTTTATCGGTAAGTAGTGACATTAAAAGTTATACGTGAATCGTAAAATAAGTCAAATTTTTTTTACGAGGATAACCTTATTTTATTGAAGGTTGTAAATCAAAATTGAGTAAAAAAATTTTTTAAATTAAATTTTAAACTTTTTTTATTGTCAATAATAAATTAAATTTTAAAAGTGCATAAAAATTTGAATATATTTATGTATATGGGTGCTTTTCACATAAACAGTATATTTTTCTATTACTTAAAACTTTTATTATCTTTTTTTTCAATTTTTTTTTTTATTTTTATGTTTTTCAAGGCCCAAATACCTAAAATTTTCAATGTTGTTGCTATAAATGTATAAATAAATTCTGCGTATTAATCTTATAAAATTTTTTATTAATGCAGACGGTTTTGACATTTTAAATCTAATATTTGAATAGCTATTGATTGAAGTCGCAAAATTTTCTCATACTCTGGGTACCTTATTTTATCATCAAATATATAACTGAACAAGATATATTACTTAAATATGGTATACACTTTGAGAAAAAGACCTGGACGGATGGGACATTTTTATTTTGTATGAGAATTTTAAAAATTTAAAATTGAAAATTTTTGTTAATAAACTTTTTTTTATTAAACATTAAATTTTCGACGGTTCATGTATGAGTAGTCAATTTAAAAAAAATGGAGGCAGAGCCACGAAGCGTTTAAATAGAGACTGTGCACTAGTAAAATGATGGAAAGCTTAAAAATAGCTAAAACTGAAGGATAGACGGTATGCTAAGAAGACTGCATAAAAATTTGTTTCATTGAAAAAAATGAATTTTTGGGACCTAAATATGTCATATACATCCTAAAGAAAAATTTGAATTCAAATTCTAAGCCGTATGTTAATACTCAAAGTTTATAGTTAAGCAAAGTTCATTTATCTTGAGAGTTTATTAGTGTACAGTGTATTACAAGTACTCTATGTTCTTAGTACGAGCATTCAAGGATACTTTAGTATAGTACTTATTAACATAGATACCGTTACGCATAAAAATTATTCAAGTTCCATTTGATCCCTTAAGTGAAAATGATTTTAAGTAAAAAGTTTTGAACCCCGTCTCCTCTGGTCAAATAGTATTACATTATTTTCTTATCAACATGTTTTATGTCAAAGTTTCTTTAGCATATTTAAAATAACAAACAATACAAGTAGTATAAACCAATTATCGGTCAGCCACTAAAGTCAACCAGTAGCTATTCCCATCAAAACTTATTAAATAGAAGAAAATTTAAATTTATTTTTTGAATGAAAATCAGAAAAAAAGTAGATCAATTAATTATAATAAAAAAAAGTTGAGATTCTTTCCTCTTACACTTAAATTAATAAAATCAGTTTTTTTTTGTACCACAAGTAAGTAAATTAATTTATTATTTACTTAAAATATACTAGATTAAAGTATTTATATATAATAAAAAAAGAAACTTTTTATTTTATATAAGAAAAAAAAATGTCATTTAAAACTTTCTACTTTGAAAAAGAAAAAGAAAAAATTTTTTTTTTTAAACGTTCTACACATCAAATGAAAATTTCAAAGTATCGTCTTACGTGAAACATATAAAAAGACATTAAACTTTTAGTTTTTATTTAATTACACATACAATTTTAAATACACTGGAAGTTAAAAAATTTATTATTTATATAAATAATATTTAAGAAAGAGAGAGACAGATAGAGGAAGAGAATGAATATATTATAACAATAATAATAAAAAAAATAGTTTTTAGTAGTAAAATATAAAAGTTTTAAAAAGAAGAAGAATTTTATAATATATATTAGGTAAAAAGTTAGTAGGTAAAGTATAATAAAAAAAATATCGATAAAAAGAGATAAAAATTTTATAAACATATGGGATGGTCTTGGTGAAATTGGTTTTGAGATTTTTTCAAGTTAATTTAGTAGAATATTTTTGGTATTTTTATGATGGTTTGATATTTGAAGCATTTTTGAGCTTCTTTCATAATAGTTTAAATTATGATTTCATAGAAGTCGGTTCATTACATATTCATTAAATAATTTTAGTTTAAAAAAAATTTTTTTCTTTTATATTTTATTATAAAAAGATTTAAGGTATCTATGAAAGGTTTTAAAGTGATACTGACGAGTTTCACACTATTTAGCGAAATACGAAATAACTTTAATTGCTAATGACTGTTTTTTGTGATAATAAAGGTCGTTATTTATGCATTACCAAATGTTATAAATATTTCAGCAAATCTTAGGCAAGTTTCTCAATAAATTTTAAGGATTAAAACATGTCAAGTAAATTAAAAAATCTAAAAAAACGTTACTCCAATGATTTTCTACGGACCACTCTATATATATTTCTAAAAAATAGATGTATAAAGACTCCAATCGGTACGTGAAAAAAGGAAAACTAAGTTTGCTTACTTTTCTTTATATGTATAAATATATAAGTGCACTCTCTTGAGTGAGAACTAATTGTCGAGACGTACACTTTTGGTATTATATAAATAGTTCAAATGTATTTCGAGGTCACGTACTTTAAATTTATATTAAACTTATTTTTTTCCCTTTTTTTTCAGATAAACTTTTTATTTTTATATGTTTTGGTATTGATAAAAAATTTAAATTATTATTGCTTTTTATTTATCTTTTAGATTTTGGATTAAATACAGAATTCAAAGATATAATTCAACTCGAAGAATAATAAATACTAGTTTGGTTTAAATGCATCTCTATAGCATGCCAAGAAGCAGTAGACTCCAAGTTTTCTTTAAATACTCCAAGAAAACTTCAAATTAACTTCAAAAAAGCTTTGAAAACATTATTAAGGTCGCAAGGACTATAAACTCCGTTAAAGTACTTCCTCAATCAAGTTTGTTTGTGAATTCAAAAAAGTGTTACATTTAAATATTTAACAGGCATACTTATTTTATTCATACTCTATGCAATTTTCCAAAAATAAAAGACCCTAATAATTTTAACACGATTAAAAATATTAACAGGCTATTCAAAAAAGTAATTATCGATAGTGTTAATAGAGGCATAAAATTTTAAAATCAAAGTAGAAAATCCATAGAATAAACAAGCAAGTATAAATTTTGAGGTTATGGTCATTTTAATATAAAATAAGGTTAATTTAAAATACATGCTTATAGCAGAGAAAATTAAGTAGAAAACACTTAATTTTCATAGTTGTTATTTATTAATCTAAAAACATCCTATTAAACATAAAATCTAAATGACCAAGTTATTTATAGGTTATGTAGAAGAAAAAAGTTTATTAGATTCTTAATTTATATATATTTTTAGTGTCCTCAGGGAATATTTATAATGAAAATTGAGAAAAGGGTTCTATCTATTGACGATGTTTATGCATTATTATGTGCATACTAATTATCTCCAAAGAAATTATTACTAAATTTTATTTTCTAACTAAACTCTAAGGACTTATAAATAATAAAGATATAAGTCATTTATTTTAAATTATTTTTTTCTTTTATTCCTTTTCTTTTATCTTTTGCCAGAGTAATTATAACAAAATAATATTTTATCGCTTTTTATGAATTATTACATGAAAAGAATATTTTTTTGCCATTCAGAGAGAAAGAGGAAGGAAATCATCGAAATCGTCTCATAGATTTTCCGCATTTAGTTTAACTGTTTCCGTCTGTAAATTTAACACATTTTTTTTTTAAATTCTCTTTTTGTACGAAAAAAAACGTTCGATCAATTTCATAAAATTTTTATATATTAGTCCGTTTTGTACTTTTGGACAGCGTGATTTTGTCCACATTTTAGAGGACAGCTACAGAAAATTAAAACAGTTAACGTGTATGAAAATTTCCAAGTTAAATAAAAGCAAAGCCCAGAAAAAATGTAAGAAAAAAATAAAAATCTGTCCTTAATGAAAAATGTGAAGTGAAAATTCATGTATGATAATAAAGCAGCTTGAACATTTCTCGAGAATTTCACTGTACACTAAAGTATATAGACTTTTTTTGTGTTTCTTTTCTTGGCCAGAATTTAGCTTCCGGCCAAGTTGTAAATGCTGATTGCACTTCTAACCTCTTATTTCTTATACTTTTTTTTTCATAAAAAACTCATACAAATAAACATTGTATCCTGGGAATGCACCGCGACTTTTTTTTGTATAAAAAGCAGCAAGACGCTTGCTATATCCGTTGATGACTGTATTTTTTTTTACTTCTACTTTTTCTTATACTTATTTCTTTTTATGTGTCATAAATATGAAAGCAGCGGGTGAGAAATTTAAAATGTTGATGGAAAATTTTTAAGGATACTTTTTTTTTTGCCTGCTTGCCTTTTTTATGGCAGTTTTATATATAAATGATAAAAAATTATTACTTGGATTGTTAATGTTTTGTGAGAATTAAAAATATATCATGTTTTCTGTTTATGTACACTGAAAAAGAATTCTACTCTTTTGACAAACTAAACAAGATTTACTTTTTATTGTAAAAATGAGCCAAAGTAGTTGAAATAAAAGTTTAGTTGTGAAAATTAATTTCCGAGAACTAAAACAGTCCTCGTTGATTTTCCAACTTTTTCACCCTTCAAAAATCTCACTAAATTCAATGTAAACTAAAAAATTGTTGACTCTAAAAAGTTTTACTCCAAAAAGTTACAGTTCTTCCAACCACAAAATAAAATTCTGTAACGATCAAAATATATTTCAGTGTATAAAACAAATAAAGTTTATTTATATAAAAAAAAAAAGGAAATTTTTAATCCAAACCGCTATTATCGATTACATAAGGTTTATTTTAAACTTGTGGTTTTAATGTATGACCACGTAACTAATAAACCACTTTATATATAATAAAAAAAAGAAGAAGAAAAAAAAAGGTTAAACGCGTAGTTACAAGCAGGTTTTAAAAGTCAATCGATTTGAGTAAAAAGTTTTTAGCTTTTGTTGTAAAAGTACGATCTACAAGAATGTACCCTCAGGATGCAATAGTAGTCAAGTTATATAAAAAAACAAAGAAAGATATAATTTGCCTCTAGGCGTTTTCACTTTTACAAAGGAAAATTCTAGGGATAGAAAGAGATGAAAAATAAATTATAAATTTAGGTTTATATGTATAATACTTGTAGAAAGCAAGAAAGTGAAAGAAGATAAGCTTGATGTGAAATTTTCTAACATTACGCTACTTGGTTAAGAGGATTAAGCGACTTTGAGGTTACGTCAACTGAAATCACGTTAGATTGAGCAAAAAAAAATTAAACTTGTTTAGTTTCTTTTTTTTTATGCCACCTTTCTTGTATTATATAAACGATATTTATAATCTGATTAATACCCGTGTATAATTAAATTATCATTTTTATTATGTATCAGAAGTGAAAAATTTTTCTGCTTTTTTTTTATTTAATTTTTTTTGGACTATCGTTTTAAATAGTAAAATTTTGATATTTCGAGTGAAAAGAGAAGCATGAGAGATGATTCTTGTAAAGGATAAAAAGTAATGAAAATATTTCAGAAATTAAATCAGGAGCATCTAAAATTACCCAATAAAAAAAATTATTTATTTATTGACTGCAGAGATTTAAAAGTTATTTTACAATTTAGTTACCTAATTCAACATAAAAACTTTCAAGAAAGGAATAAATTTAAAAAAATAAAATAAAAATCTCGATTCTTTATTTAAAACAAGCACTATCATGATGCAAATATTATAAAAAATCTAATCAATAAGCCATAAGATATGAAAATGTACCTACTTTATATTGGATTGAATAAGTAAATATTTACACTTAAAAATATTTATATAAAGTTATGAAACTCTCTCTTTTTCTATCTTTTGGAAAATAGTCTATAAAAAGCTTTTTAAGCTTTGCTATTAAACTTTTTTTTTTTAATCAATAAAACCATAAAAATAAAAGTTGTTTGTATAAAAAAGAAAAGTTTTATACTGTATCGAGTAAAGTATTTGATTAGATCAGGTTTTTATTAATTATGGTGATAAGAGCAGTTTTGTTTGTTTAAATAATTAATTGTATTTTTATGGAATGTTCTCGACGATAAAAAAATTCTTTAATCATATGCAGAAAGTTTAAACTCTTAACCTAATTATAATATCCTTTTGTGTAGGTTATGTAAGCGTTAAACATGAATTTACGGGTTAATTTAACAAATTCAACTATCCAATCAAAAAGCCAATCGAACTCCTTAAGACCGTATAATAGACTTTGTAAGTTTCTGTGTATATCCAACAGCTAAATATTCTATATTCACTTTTCCCTTCTTCTCGCTCTCTGTCTTTTTTCTCTTCTTCTTCCTTCTTCTATTATTTTAATAAAAAACATTTTAAGAAAGAAATTTACTTATTTTAAAAAGGACTAGCTGATTGGCCTCGCGATGCTCGGCTTAACCAAATAAAAACTCTTGTGCATTAATTTTTTTATATTTTAATCATATGTAGTTAATTATAATAAATTTAATCATACATGATTAAAATGCAATTTAATTTTATTTAAAAATGAATGAGAACAGAATTAATTTTATACTTCTAAAATTAACAAAAAAATTTTATAATTCATATTAAGAAAAAGTTACATGATTATTTATAAATATTTATAACTAATGAGGTATATTTTATAACATAAATAATTATTGATAATAAATAATAATTGAAAATAAAATATAGTAATATGCAGTTTTTTTAACAAAATTTGTAGTTTTTTTCATACTGTAGACAATGAATATTTGAATATTTTCAATTTTCATACACATCACAACTGATATTGTAGACAATCAATATGAATATGACTATAGAATGAAATTTTCATAATTTTTTATTGTTCATAAATAGGACAGGCGATATCCATTTCACTCTATGGTGAAATTTTTTTAGCTTTTTCATAAATAAAACAGCCAACAATATAGATTGAAAATTTTGAATTTTTTTCATAATGTAGACAGCCAATATAAATTTTACTATTGAGTGAAATTTTTATATTTTATGTTTTTTCATAAATAGTATAGCCGATATCCATTTTACTCTATGGTAAAATTTTTGGTGTTTTCCATATATAAAACAATATAGATTGAAATTTTTGCTGTTTTTTTATATTGTAGACAATCAATATGAATTTTACTCTAGAGTGAAATATTTATGATTTTTTTTTGTTCATAAATAGGACAGAAGATATCTATTTTACTTTATAGTGAAATTTTTTGGGATTTTTCATATATTAAAAAGGTCAACAATATAGATTGAAATTTTTTCAGTTTTTTCATATTGTAGACAATCAATATGAATTTTACTATCGAGTGAAACTTTTATAATATTTTTTATAAACTTTTATAATTTTTATAATGTTTTCATAAATAGGACAGCCGATATCCATTGTACTCTATATATGGTGTAATTTTTGAGTTTTTTCCTATATAAAACAATTAACAATATAGATTGAAATTTTTGCTGTTTTTTATATTGCAGAGAATCAATATTAATTTTACTCTAGAGTGAAATATTTATAATTTTGGTTCCTCATAGAGAACCCATTGTTTTAGGTAAAATGTTTATTTCTGATTTTTTGACATATACGCACGTTTTGAGACCTCAGGATGCTAAAAAACCAGTTTTAAAAAAAAGTATGCATGTGTGTGTGTGAGTGTATGTATGTATGTATGTAGCACTGTCACCGGTGATATTTCACAACCAGTATGACATTAAGACCTATTTTTTTTATAAAATTTTTTTCACCAAAAAATCTCCAGGTACTTTTTTTTTTTTTAATTTGGATGTAATACCTCATTTTTTTCCATGCGAGCAAATTTTTGTAGTATTTTCATATCGTAAACAGCCAATATGAACTTTACTATACAATTAAATTTTTAAAATTTTTTTTTTTTTTATTCTTAGGACTGCCGATAACTATCTTATTTCATAGTGAAATTTTTTGAGTTTTTTCATATATAAATAGCCAACAATATAGATGGTAAATTTTTTAGTTTTTTCATATTGTAAACCACCAATATGAATTTTACTATACAGTTAAATATTTTTATTTTTTTTTTCATTCTCAGGACTGCCTATATCTATATTATTACATAGTGAAATTTTTTTAATTTTTCATATATAAAATAGCCAGAAATACAGATTGAAATTATTGTAGTTTTTTCATATTGTAAACAGACAATATGAATTTTACTATACAGTTAAATTTAAAAAAATTTTTTTTTTTTATTATTCTTAGGACTGCCAATGTCTATATTATTTCATATTCAAATTTTTAAGTCATTTCATATATAAAACAAAAGAGCTTCGGTGCAAATTACTCCTTGTAAAAAATGCTATCGAGTTGACGCTTTTTTTTTAATTTTAGCTCACGGCACAGAGTTATAACTGTTTAAAGCTAAGAAGTACAAAATTTAAAAACTCAAAAATTGGGCATTTTCTTCACTTCATATCTTAAAATGGTTTGTATCAAAATATATAAAAAACAAAATGCATTGTATTTATTAAACGCTTTTCTAAAGCCGATTTTTTTTTGTTTTTTATTTAATGTATTCATTAAAAATAAATAGCAAAAAAAAGACTCAGAGTCCGATTTACTGAATTATTGGGTTTATCCATTGAAATAATAGTATTGAATTTAGCAGAAACTATACTTCACTTTAATTTTTTTTCGAAAAGTGTCCTGTTTTATAGAAAAAGTGTAATTTCAATTGTTTTTATGCAATAATAGTATTAATATATAGGTCTTGAATTTAGCAGAATATACTCCACTTAAATGTTTTCGAATTCCGTCGTGTTTTATAGAAATGTTGTAATTTCAATTGTTTTTATGCAATAATAGCATTAAATTATTAGTATTGAATTTAGCAAAATATACCCAACCTAAATGTTTTTGAATATTGTCCTGTTTTATAGAAATCTTGTAATTTCAAATATTTTTATGCAATGATAGCATTGAAATATATGTATTAAATGTAGCAAAATATACCCCTTTTTCAATTTTTTTCGAATAGTAGCCTGATTTTTAGAAAAGTTGTAATTTCAATTGCATTGAAATATTAGTAATTAATTTAGCAGAAAATATATATAACTCACTTTAATTTTATTTCGAAAAGTGTCCTTTTTTATATAAAAGTTGTAATTTCAAATGTTTTTATGCAATGATAGCATTGAAAAATTAGTATTGAATTTAACAGAAACTATACCCCACTTTAATTTTTTTTTCGTTAACAACTTAAAAAGATAAACTCATATTGATTGTCCACAATTTGAAAAACTTCTAAAAATTTAAATACGAGTTGTCGGGTGTGTATTTTGTATTTTTATATTTTTGAATTTTTTATTTGTAAAAATTGTATTTTCAAATATTTTTATTGACT
This sequence comes from Anagrus nilaparvatae, assembly GCA_022575985.1. Classification (NCBI taxonomy): domain Eukaryota; kingdom Metazoa; phylum Arthropoda; class Insecta; order Hymenoptera; family Mymaridae; genus Anagrus; species Anagrus nilaparvatae. Next base: position 1,539,577 of record JAKSXM010000040.1, on the reverse strand, counting down.
TTAGCAGAAACTATACGTCATTCTAAATTTTTTTGTAATAGTGTCCTATAAATTTTGTAATAGTGTTTTATATAAAAGTTGGAATTTCAAATATTTTTATGCAATGATAGCATTGAAATATTTTTATTGACTTTAGCAGAAACTAAACGCTATTCTAAATTTTTTTCGATTAGTGTACTGTTTTATATAAAAAATGTAATTTCAAATATTTTTATGCAATGATTGTATTGAAATATTATTATTGACTTTAGCATAAACTATCCGCCATTCTAAATTCTTTTTAATAATGCTCTGTTATACATAAAAATTGGCATTTCAAATATTTTTATGCAATGATTGCATTGAAATATTTTTATTGACTTTAGCAAAAACTGTACGCTATTCTAAATTTTTTCTAATATTATACTGTTTTATACAAAATTTGGAATTTCAAAAGTTTTTATGCAATGATAGCATTGAAATTTTTTTATTGACTTTAGCAGAAACTATACATCATTTTAAATTTTTTTCTAATAGTGTCCTGTTTTATATAAAAATTGTAATTTAAAATGTTTTTATGCAATGTTAGCATAGAAATATTTTTATTGACTTTAGCAGAAACTATCCGCCATTCTAAATTCTTTTTAATAATGCTCTGTTATACATAAAAATTGGCATTTCAAATATTTTTATGCAATGATTGCATTGAAATATTTTTACCGACTTTAGCAGAAACTATATGCTATTATAAATTTTTTTCGATTAATGTCCTGTTTTATACAAAAGTTGTAATTTAAAATATTTTTATGCAATGATTGCATTGAAATATTATTATTGACTTTAGCAGAAACTGTACTCCATTCTAAATTTTTTTGAATAATGCTCTGTTATAAATAAAAATTGGGATTTCAAATATTTTTATGCAATGATAGCATTGAAATATTTTTATTGACTTTAGCAGAAACTGTACTCCATTCTAAATTTTTTTGAATAATGCTTTGTTATATATAAAAATTGGCATTTCAAATATTTTTATGCAATGTTAACATTGAAATATTTTTATTGACTTTGGCAGAAACTATACATCAATCTGAATGTTTTTCGAATAGTGTACTGTTTTATACAAAAGTTGGAATTTAAAAAATTTTTATGTAATGATAGCATTAAAATATTTTATTGACTTTAGCAGAGACTATATGCCATTCTAAATTTTTTTGAAAAGTGTTGTGTTTTTTTCAAAAGTTAAGATTTCACATATTTTTATGCAATGATTGCATTGAAATATTATTATCGACTTTAGCAGAAACTGTACTCCATTCTAAATTTTTTTGAATAATGCTCTGTTATATATAAAAATTGTGATTTCAAATATTTTTAAGTAATGTTAAGGTTCTTTACCAGACAATTAAAATTACGGTATTTTGACAGATCATTTTTCGTGGTAGCTTAAATAAAAAAAAAAGTACGACAACGTCGCACAATGTTTGTAGGCACGCGATTTTATTTACATGATTATGATTATAATATTATGCGTGTATTTTAAACGTCGACGTTGTCACCTTAAAATTTTCATCGGTTTTTTATTTTTTCTTATTAAAATATCTTTTATAAGAAAACCACAATTTATTTAAAAATCGAATAGAAGTTTCTTCAACAATTAATTTACTTGGTGCAATTTAAAAAAAAAAAATCTATTGTTCAGTTTCGGCGTTGACAGTAAATAAAAATCTCAAACCCGCGTTTTTTGACTCGGCTCCTATGCTTGCAATGTATAAGAATTCAACTTTGGAGCTTTGTATCTCCTAAACGAAAACCACAATTTTCTTAAAATTTTATTTTTATGTGTATTAATATAATATGAAGCCCCTATAAAAATTTTAGCGATTTCTATTGTCGTCTAAATTACTGGTGAACTACCTTAACATTGAAATATTTTTATTGACTTTGGCAGAATCTATACGTCAATCTGAATGTTTTTCGAATAGTGTCCTGTTTTATACAAAAGTTGGGATTTCATATATTTTTATGCAATGATTGCATTGAAATATTTGTTTAGAATATTTTTTGAATTTATTGACCAAATATTGACTTTAGCGGAAACTGTGCGCTATTCTAAATTTTTTCTAATAGTGTACTGTTTTATACAAAAGTTGGAAATTCAAATATTGTTATGCAATTATTGCATTAATATATTTTTATTGACTTTAGCAGAAACTATATGCCATTCTAAATTTTTTTGAAAAGTGTTGTGTTTTTTTCAAAAGTTAAGATTTCACATATTTTTATGCAATGATTGCATTGAAATATTATTATCGACTTTAGCAGAAACTGTACTCCATTCTAAATTTTTTTGAATAATGCTCTGTTATATATAAAAATTGAGATTTCAAATATTTTTATGCAATGTTAACATTGAAATATTTTTATTGACTTTGGCAGAAACTATACGTCAATCTGAATGTTTTTCGAATAGTGTCCTGTTTTATACAAAAGTTGGGATTTCATATATTTTTATGCTACGATTGCATTGAAATATTTTTATTCACTTTGGCAGATACTGTACGCTATTCTAAATTTTTTCTAATAGTGTACTGTTTTATACAAAAGTTGGAATTTCAAATATTTTTATGCAATTATTGCATTGAAATATTATTATTGACTTTAGCAGAAACTGTACTCCATTCTAAATTTTTTTGAATAATGCTCTGTTATAAATAAAAATTGGGATTTCAAATATTTTTATGCAATGATAGCATTGAAATATTTTTATTGACTTTAGCAGAAACTGTACTCCATTCTAAATTTTTTTGAATAATGTTTTGTTATATATAAAAGTTGGGATTTCAAATATTTTTATGCAATGTTAACATTGAAATATTTTTATTGACTTTGGCAGAAACTATACATCAATCTGAATGTTTTTCGAATAGTGTCCTGTTTTATACAAAAGTTGGGATTTCATATATTTTTATGCTAAGATTGCATTGAAATATTTTTATTCACTTTGGCAGATACTGTACGCTATTCTAAATTTTTTCTAATAGTGTACTGATTTATACAAAAGTTGGAATTTCAAATATTTTTATGCAATGATTGCATTGAAATATTTTTATTGACTTTAGCAGAAACTGTACGATATTCTAAATTTTTTCTAATAGTGTACTGTTTTATACAAAAGTTGGAATTTCAAATATTTTTATGCAATTATTGCATTGAAATATTATTATTGACTTTAGCAGAAACTGTACTCCATTCTAAATTTTTTTGAATAATGCATTGTTATATATAAAAGTTGGGATTTCAAATATTTTTATGCAATGTTAACATTGAAATATTTTTATTGACTTTGGCAGAAACTATACATCAATCTGAATGTTTTTCGAATAGTGTCCTGTTTTATACAAAAGTTGGGATTTCATATATTTTTATGCAATGATTGCATTGAAATATTTGTTTAAAATATTTTTTGAATTTATTGACCAAATATTGACTTTAGCGGAAACTGTGCGCTATTCTAAATTTTTTCTAATAGTGTACTGTTTTATACAAAAGTTGGAAATTCAAATATTGTTATGCAATTATTGCATTAATATATTTTTATTGACTTTAGCAGAAACTATATGCCATTCTAAATTTTTTTGAAAAGTGTTGTGTTTTTTTCAAAAGTTAAGATTTCACATATTTTTATGCAATGATTGCATTGAAATATTATTATCGACTTTAGCAGAAACTGTACTCCATTCTAAATTTTTTTGAATAATGCTCTGTTATATATAAAAATTGAGATTTCAAATATTTTTATGCAATGTTAACATTGAAATATTTTTATTGACTTTGGCAGAAACTATACGTCAATCTGAATGTTTTTCGAATAGTGTCCTGTTTTATACAAAAGTTGGGATTTCATATATTTTTATGCTACGATTGCATTGAAATATTTTTATTCACTTTGGCAGATACTGTACGCTATTCTAAATTTTTTCTAATAGTGTACTGTTTTATACAAAAGTTGGAATTTCAAATATTTTTATGCAATTATTGCATTGAAATATTATTATTGACTTTAGCAGAAACTGTACTCCATTCTAAATTTTTTTGAATAATGCTCTGTTATAAATAAAAATTGGGATTTCAAATATTTTTATGCAATGATAGCATTGAAATATTTTTATTGACTTTAGCAGAAACTGTACTCCATTCTAAATTTTTTTGAATAATGCTTTGTTATATATAAAAGTTGGGATTTCAAATATTTTTATGCAATGTTAGCATTGAAATATTTTTATTGACTTTGGCAGAAACTATACATCAATCTGAATGTTTTTCGAATAGTGTCCTGTTTTATACAAAAGTTGGGATTTCATATATTTTTATGCTAAGATTGCATTGAAATATTTTTATTCACTTTGGCAGATACTGTACGCTATTCTAAATTTTTTCTAATAGTGTACTGATTTATACAAAAGTTGGAATTTCAAATATTTTTATGCAATGATTGCATTGAAATATTTTTATTGACTTTAGCAGAAACTGTACGATATTCTAAATTTTTTCTAATAGTGTACTGTTTTATACAAAAGTTGGAATTTCAAATATTTTTATGCAATTATTGCATTGAAATATTATTATTGACTTTAGCAGAAACTGTACTCCATTCTAAATTTTTTTGAATAATGCTTTGTTATATATAAAAGTTGGGATTTCAAATATTTTTATGCAATGTTAACATTGAAATATTTTTATTGACTTTGGCAGAAACTATACATCAATCTGAATGTTTTTCGAATAGTGTCCTGTTTTATACAAAAGTTGGGATTTCATATATTTTTATGCTAAGATTGCATTGAAACATTTTTATTCACTTTGGCAGATACTGTACGCTATTCTAAATTTTTTCTAATAGTGTACTGATTTATACAAAAGTTGGAATTTCAAATATTTTTATGCAATGATTGCATTGAAATATTTTTATTGACTTTAGCAGAAACTGTACGATATTCTAAATTTTTTCTAATAGTGTACTGTTTTATACAAAAGTTGGAATTTCAAATATTTTTATGCAATTATTGCATTGAAATATTATTATTGACTTTAGCAGAAACTGTACTCCATTCTAAATTTTTTTGAATAATGCTTTGTTATATATAAAAGTTGGGATTTCAAGTATTTTTATGCAATGTTAACATTGAAATATTTTTATTGACTTTGGCAGAAACTATACGCCATTCTAAATTTTTTTGAATATTGTTGTGTTTTAGACAAAAGTTAAGATTTCAAATATTTTTATGCAATGTTAACATTGAAAAATTTTTATTGACTTTGGCAGAAACTATACGTCAATCTGAATGTTTTTCGAATAGTGTCCTGTTTTATACAAAAGTTGGTATTTCAAATATTTTTATGCAATGATTGCATTGAAATATTTTTATTGACTTTTGCAGAAACTGTACGCTATTCTAAATTTTTTCTAATATTATACTGTTTTATACAAAAGTTGGAATTTCAAAAGTTTTTATGCAATGATAGCATTGAAATTTTTTTATTGACTTTAGCAGAAACTATACATCATTTAAAATTTTTTTCTAATAGTGTCCTGTTTTATATGATAATTGTATTTTTAAATATTTTCATGCAATGATTATGAAAATTAATATTTATGAAAATTAATATTATTATTAAATGGAATTTTAAATATTTGTCTGCAATAATTGCTTTAAAATGTGTTTTTAATTTCAAAAATTTTTATGCAATGATTGCATTGAAATTTTTTTTGTATTTGTGTTGTTTTATAAGAAAATTGTATTTTTTTATTGACTTTATCAGAAACTATATGCCATTATAAATTTTTTTCTAACAGTCTCCTGTTTTATAGAAAAGGTGGAATTTCAAATATTTGTATGCAATAATTGCATTGAGAAAATTTTTATGCAATGATTGCATTAAAATGTGTTTTATAATTTCAAAAATTTTTATGCAATGATTGCATTAAAATTTTTTTGTATTTGTTTTGTTTTATAAGAAAATTGTATTTTTTTATTGACTTTACCAGAAACTATACGCCATTATAAATTTTTTTCTAACAGTCTCCTGTTTTATAGAAAAGGTGGAATTTCAAATATTTGTATGCAATAATTGCATTGAGAAAATTTTTATGCAATGATTGCATTAAAATGTGTTTTATAATTTCAAAAATTTTTATGCAATGATTGCATTAAAATTTTTTTGTATTTGTTTTGTTTTATAAGAAAATTGTATTTTTTTATTGACTTTACCAGAAACTATACGCCATTATAAATTTTTTTCTAACAGTCTCCTGTTTTATAGAAAAGTTGGAATTTCAAATATTTTTATACAATGATTGCATTTAATTATTTTTTTAATTAGATATATTTTTATGCAATGGTAGAAATTAAATTTTTTTTAAAGAAATAAAATATAAAATACTTAAAATAATATAAAAAATGGATATCAGCTGTCCTAAATATAAAAAAATAAAAAATTCAAAAAATTAGACTCTAATTCGTTAAAATATTTTTAAAATTAAAATATTTTTTAAAATTAAAATATTTTTTAAATTTCATTACAATGATTGCATTAAAATATTTTTGTCATTTCAAAAATTTATATGCAATTATTGTATCGAAATACTTTTTTAATTTGGTCATTAGAAATTTTTTTCTAACTGTTTCTTGTTTAATAAAAAAATTGGAATTTCAAATATTTGTTTGCAATAATTGCATTTTTTAGAAATGATTGCATTGAAAAATTTTTTAATTTTCAAAAATTTTTTAGCAATGATTGCATTGAAATATTTTTTCAATTTCAACAATTTTTTACCAATGATTGCATTGAAATATTTTTTTAATTTTAAAAATTTTTATGCAATGATTGCATTGAAATATTTTTTATATTTCAAAAATTTTTTAGCAATGATTGCATTGAAATATTTTTTATATTTCAAAAATTTTTTAGCAATGATTGCATTGAAATATCTTTTAATTTTCAAAAATTTTTTAGCAATGATTGCATATAAAATTTGTTTAAAATTTTTTCAAAAATTTTTATGCAATGATTGCACTGAAATATTTTTTCAATTTCAAGAATTTTTTAGCAATGACTCCATAGAAATATTTTTTTAATTTCAAAAATTTTTTAGCAATGATTGCATATAAAATTTGTTTAAAATTTTTATGCAATGATTGCACTGAAATATTTTTTCAATATCAAGAATTTTTTAGCAATGACTGCATTTAAATATTTTTTTAATTTTAAAAATTTTTATGCAATGATTGCATTGAAAAATTTTTTAATTTTCAAAAATTTTTTAGCAATGATTGCATTGAAAAATTTTTTTAATTTCATTAAAAATTTTAATTTTATTTCATTCCATTATAATTTTTTTTCTAACTGTCTCTTGTTTAATAGAAAAGTTGGAATTTCAAATATTTTTATACAATGATTGCATTTAAATATTTTTTTCATTTTATATATTTTTATGAAATGTTTATGATAGCATTTAGGTTTTTTTTAAGAAAATAAAATATAAAATATATAAAATCATATAAAAAATGGATATCAGCTGTTCTAAATATAAAAAAATATAAAATTTCAAAAAAGTAAACTCTAAGTCGTTTTTTTAATATTTCTCTTTAACGAATGGATGAAATTAAAAAAAAAAAAAAGTGGCTTTAGAAAATTGATTAATAAATACAAAGAAACTTGGTTTTTACATTTTGATACAATCCATTCCGAGATCTGAAGTGATGAAAATGTCCACTTTTTGATTTTTTTAATTTTGAAGTTCTTAGCTTCAAACAGTTGTAACTCTGAACCGTGAGCTCAAATTAAAAAAAAAAAAACGTCAAATCGATAGCATTTTTTCCTAGGAATAATTTGCACTAAACCTCGTTTCAAAAAACCTCTTAGATCCTGAGAAAAATCAGTTTTAGTGAAAAAAAATGAAATTATTTTGCGTTTTCGACTACTAACTTCTGATATTGATTTCTCGAAATCATTTAAATATTTTTTAAAAATTAAAAAAAGGTCTGGAGATATTTCTTTAAAGATTACTTTAAAACCACTTTCATGTATTTTCGTCCGTACAATTCTCCATAAATGCGTGTCCAATAAAATCAAAAATAGTCAATTTTTTAAATTATTTCATTTTAATATATATAGGATATTACAAACTGACCTAATATACAAATTATTTACTAGAATTAATTAAATTGTAAAAAAAATATTCATGTTTTGTATAACTGTAAATTAATATTATTGGAATATCATGAAATATCATATTATGCTTTTTCTTTTCTCGAACCTTTTGTCAATTTTATTTATATATATAATTTTATTTATGTATCGAAATGCTATCCTTTTGATTAATTTTATTATTATTATTATTGCCATTGAGTTTGTTATGTCGATATGCTTGGTAAAATTTTTAATTAAAGAAAAAGAAAATATTCATTATATTTAGTTAATTATGTACAAATTTTTATGCTCAGTTTTAACATACTGATATATATAGGGCTAGTCCATGATATTTCATTGCTAAATTTTAAAAGCCTAAAAGTTTACTTTCAATACATAAAAATAGTCTAAATAATGGTCAACTATTGTTTCACCACAGTAGATTGGGTCGGCTCATCTGTAGTTGTCCAATGTCATAGTTTTTGTAAAATTATATCAAAGATTTTCTTAAACATTCTCACCAAGTTATTTTGTATATGACTATGCAGTACAAATATATTGATACTAGATAAGGTACATTGGGCATCTACTCGTGAGCAAACCCTAGTATACTGTGACGAAATACTCTGAATATACAACTGCTGGACTTTATTAACGTTATTTTAATGTTTAAATATACGCAGGAATACCAGTTTTTCTAAAGTACATATTGTATAAAGAAGTTTACGAGATAATGAAATTTAAAATTGGTTTTTTATTGCGATTGGTTTACATGTATTTAACACTTTTCAATAAATAAGTTTAAATTCATACTTACAAAAGATTATAAAAATACCCTAAAAATAGCATTTAAAATTTAACAAGATCAAGAAAAAGAAAGCATAGAACTCTAGGTTATATAAAAAGCAAGGTACTTTTCCTTTTTAATCTACTCACGTTCATCTTTAAATAAAAAAAAATCTTTATATCTAAATTTTATGGATAAGAAACTAATAAAACACTCATAAATTATCTGGTCATTCTAAAATAAATAATAAATATTACACCTTAACCTAGATTAAAATCTTTATCTCAATCGTATAATTTTATTAGAACGATTAAATTAAAGAAATAAAAAAAATTATCACTTTCAACTAATTTTTTTTTTTATTAAAAAATGTAATTTATTTTTTATAATAAAATATATATAGATAAAAAATGAAAATACTAAAACAAACCGACAAAAATTGAAATGTTGTATTTTTCCAATTCAGTAGCTCGTGAGATCGACTACTATCATAACAGGTAGTACGTATAAAAATAAAAAAAAATATAGTTTTTTTTTTCTAAGGGACTTTTAAATATCTGTATATCTATATAGAAAAAAAGAACTTGAGTCTGTATGAAATGAAAAAAAAACCTATCAACGTTGAATGAGCTCTTCAGAAAATTCAAAAAGTGGGATTCAATTTATATGTGTATGTAAAAAATTTATATTTTTATGTGTGTATATGGATTGATCTGGGTTATTTGGAAAAACAAAAATTTTTCTTATTAGCGGAAATACTAGATGTTGGAGTGATAATTTCGTTAGAATTTAAAAAATTTTTGAAAAACCGAATGCAAAAATTTGATTCGTAATAATTTTATGCTACATTGTAAAAAGTAACTTTCTTAGATTCACAAAAAAAATAGAATATTTTCAAAAAATTAGTAATTTTTCGAAAAAAATCGTGCATTTACTAAATTTAGTATATTAACTAAAAATTTGAGTATTTCCGATTTTTTTTTGTAAATTCACGAGAAACATTGATAATTTACAATTTTTTTTCGAAAATTTACAAAAAATATTTGCTAATTTATAAATTTTTTGTAAATTCACAAGAAAAAATTGAAAATTCTCGAATTTTTTGTTAATATACTAAATTTAGTAAATTTACGATTATTTTTGAAAATTTTCTAATTTTTCGAAAATAGTCTATTTTTTTTGTGAATCTAAGAAAGTTACTTTTTACAGTGTACAGTAAATTTATTAAGTTGTCCTGAAAGTTATTTAGGGTCATAAAAACTCCATTAGCGAATTTTTTAGCCCTCTAGAATAATATGAGATCAAATTATGACGTCTATAAGACTTAAAAAATTAGAAAATTTTTGAAAAATCAATAAGTTAAGGTCGTCTGGGTACTAAAAAATCGTCAAAAAATGAACGGTATGCGAGGGGGTCTCATTTATTTCAAACTGCAGTAATGAAACTTGCTGTTCGTTTCTTGAAGATTTTTTAGTAAAATTTTATGACCCCAAACAATATCTGAAATTTTTAGCCCAAGGTGACACGCATGCGTCGTACTTTTTGTATGAAAAGTAATAGAAATACTTAATTGCTAACTGACAAATTTCTTACTCCGTAAAATAAATTACGGTTTACGGTTTTGGAATTATTTTAAAACTTTAAGAATATTTATTAAAAAATAATTTATTATTAATTTTGTATTTAAAAAAAAAAGATCCTTCGGTTAAATAATTTATGAATGATAGAAAAAATAAAAGTTAAAGAAAAATTTTAAGATGTCGATACTTTTCTATATCCTATTGGATTAATAGTAAAATTTATTTATGTTTTACGAAGTATAACAAAACTGTAATAGATTTTGATTTAGATAACCCTAAGATTAAACACGTTTCTTAAACTAGTAAATTTTGTATTTACATTTTACTTGTAAGTATAACGCAAGATTTCAATCTTAATCTTTCGGCTTATTGCTTCGAAATTAAGAAGCTGAATAAATAAATGGTACAAAATGTTTTTTCAAAACGTGTTTATATGCCAAAAAATAAAAATTCGTCTATCACAATTGTTTATCTATGAGAATCCAAAAAATGAGTTTTACTTTAAAATGCGAGCACACTGCTATCTTTACGTTTTGCGAAAAAAATTCCGGATTTTTTTTCAGTGTAGTGTCTGTATTCTCAATTTCAAAAATTATCTTGTTTAAAAGTAGTTTTATCTTGTATATTACTTTATCTATTACGCATATTATAAATTTTGCTTTTACCATGTCAGATTATCAAATTATTAAGTATTACTAAATTTAAAACTTCTTAATGGTTTTTGACACAAAGCTATAAAGATACTTTTACCTTAAATAAATAACATTAGAAACTCATATCCCTTTTTTATGAAGTTGCAATACTTATTTATCTATCATTTTCCATTTAATTTTTAATTACAAAGTACTTAAAAAAAACAAAAATTAAAAAAAATTTAACAAAGTAATTACAATGGATATTGTTCAGAAAGTTATCTTTGTAAAAGGTACATTATAATAATAAACGACAAGATATAAAAACAAGTAAGAAGAGCATAACTCTGTTTCAGAAGGACATTGTTTTCCAGGTGTTATATAAAAAATTTTTTCTCAACATTGCATATATCATAACCTAACAATCGTTTTAATTGTTTATTCGAACAAAAGTTAACAAAACAGTTTTTTCTAACAATAAATCAGAAATTAAGCATTGTACAAATATTCATAGCACTGCTAAATAATGCAATTATTAATGTTTTAAAAATTAGTTTATACAAACATAAAATACAATTGCAAATGTATGGATTATCAAAATTGACTATTTAAAGATACATTCACATACAAACATTTATACATATTCATTCTAGCGTATTAAAATAATATTAGTTAATTGCTATATATATGAAATTGAGCATATTGTACATTAGGATTTATCTTTTATATAAACTCATTTTTATGAAACAATACGAATTTTAAAAAATAAATAAACTTTTAGCTTGTATTTTCTAAAATTATATTTATTTATTTATAATAACAAAAGGAACAGAAAGACGAGACGATGAAATTCACACGTTTTGTATAATCCAAAAAGGCGCTCAAGTGGTCTTTTGTACAAAATTTATTATCAGAACGCTGAATTTCGTCAAAGGACTGTGTGTATATATTTATAAAGTTTTCTGTATAAATGATACATTATTATTATTATTATTGTTTTATGAATTTATAAAAGATGGTATAAATTTTTAATGTTTTTGAATTATATTTACTTTGTATTTTTTATTTTATACTTTTAATTAAAAAATTACTTTGTTTTGTTTTTAATCAAACTTCTCTTAAATTTTTATCTAAATTTTGCTCAATAACCAAATTAATGACATCAGTTCACCAAAGAACCCTTTCATAAGTGCCGGGTAAAACTTCTTCTAATAACGCCCTTTCACCAAGTATTTAGAGTTAACTAATTCAACAGAATCGTTACACTGAAAAAAAATCCTCTTGCGGAAACCGGAATTTTTCCGTTTTTCGTAGGCGGTTTTTCCGTTTACTCCTAGCGGATTTTCGCTTGTGGCTAGCGGAATTTTTGTCTTATTCAAACCGTAAAGAAAACTAAAATTATAATTTTTATTTGCTCACTTAGAATATACAGCAGAGATACGATGCCAAAAAAAAATATTTTTTTTTTCTTTTTTACGTTTCAAGTCACATGCAATCTTTTGAGCAAGGAAAAAAAATCTTCTAGCCAAAAACTGAATTTTCGCTAGCCAAAAACAAATATTTCCGCTTGTAGCAAGTAGATTTTTTTCAGTGTACCTTCTAAGGTCTACTTCACCCATGATAATAATGTTGGAAGAAATTTTTACATACTTTTACATAAAAAATCACCTAGACTCTCTTAAATACTATTTATCAAGGACATCCCTATTAAACTGATATTATTGCTTTTGGGTCATATTTGTAGATGGAAAAAAGGTTTATGGGTAAGATTTAAAATAACTACCACTTCAAGTACCCTTGCGGCGAACTAATGCTTTCAACCAAAGAATCTCGTGGCCCTTCCATTTGTATTGTAGAAATAGGAATAAAAAATCATCTTAAAAGCATTTAATTTCTTACCAATGTCAGCTATAACTTCATTAATCCCTTGAAAAAGTGTTCTTTTATCCTTATAAAAAACAGAAAGTTGCCCTCTACGTAATAATCTATAATATTATTCTATTTGCATCATTTTAGACGATTCGTAAAGAAAATAAAAAAATATAACCAATAAATTGTGTGAAACAATTATAGTTCTAGTAACATAAAAAAATATATCACTTAATAATTATAAGATTAATTTCATGAATAACTCATACTTTAATGAGTTTTGAGGTCAAAGAATATTTTATTTATTTATGTGTATAGTATAAAATATTATAATTCTCCAGATTGTTTTTACTTATACATTATTTAATAACTGATTTCTGCATTATTGAAGCAAATATTATTAATACCACATAAAGCATACTACTAAATTATAAATACGTTTCAGTAAATAAGCTAAATAATTTATTAAATAAATAAGCTGCTTATAAATAATTTTGTATTGTATATTATCAGTTTTATAAGGAGAGACCACAATATTTTGGACACCAAATTAGAATTTGTAGTTATAGAAGAGTTTTTTATGCTGATAAATTATCCCTGTTATCCTTTGATTATTTCAATGGTCCTTTTGGATCTAAAAATGCAGGGCCCCTTTCTTTTAACACATAGGTTAGTGATTTTAGGCTCTAAAGGCCCATTGGAATATACGGGTGTCACTGGTCATAATTGTCTTTATCCATCCGGGTCATTTTTCCGAATCCTGAAAGTATACGAACTATCTAATGCAGAATAATAAAAACTAGAAGGATTGTAAGCCAGATAACTAAATTAAAAATCAGTGTGAATTTGATAAAATATCAGAAGTTGTTATTTGTAAAAAACAAAAATTTATCGTAAAATACAAGGTTTCATATTTCATTTTTCCACAAAATTCATTTATGGATCTGTTTTCGAAAAATCTTGATTTCAAGATTCTGAGAAATGACCCGGATAGGGAACGACAGTTATGACCATTGAATAGTTGCTGACTAAACGTATGGTATCAGGAAGGTTATTTTAGTCCAATAAACTTATCTATAAGAATAGGTTGTAATTAAGCATCCCAGACTTGGTAGCCTCCCCTTGTTAGTATAAAAGTTATTAACTGCCTATGCTTCTGTATAATGACACGTTAGCGCATCTTGAAGTATTTTTTTCTAACGACCGGTATAAAACAGCATTATTCTCATAATACATAAATAATATTCAAGTCTATGAAACGGACATGCATCAGCAAGAACCCGAGATCGATAGCTATTATCTTCATTTTTTTTATTATTGTTTATATTAACACTATCCTATAAAAAAAAAAGAAACATTCAGTCTATATCAATATTTATTATTTGATGTAAAACATTTTCTATTTTTTTTTCTTTACATCAATTTGTAATGACTCGAACATGTCACTCTGTACTATTTTAACATCTTTCTTTATTTTGAAATGAGCAATGAAACTTTTATTGTATTACTGACATTCCTTAAGAATTACTAAGATATTCTACTATAAAACATGTAAGCTTGTGAGTGTGTGTGTTTGTGTGATAAATGCTACATTTGGTTTTTTAGCTAACTATATATATACGTCTTTTTTTATATTTTATTTTATTTGATGTCTCTTTGAAACGTGTTTAAAGAAAAAAAAATGAACATGTAGTAGTATAAGTCAACGTTGAGACATGAATTTCTTTTTTTATTTTTTTTATTTTTAATAACAAAAAAAAAAGTTATTACATTTTGTTCATAAAAATTTAATAATCATAAAATATTTACTTTTAATCCATGTATGTGAACAAAAAATAAAATAATGCGCGTATTAAAATGTAAATGTGTTGTAAAAGCTTTTTTATGAACTTTTTATTAAATCTTTTTTCTTTTTGTCACATATTTTTTAAAAGCGTATTTTAAGAATTCTAGTATCTAAGTTTATGATTTCTTGTTGTTTAATTAAATATGGTTTAAGAATGATAATAATTTTAGACTTGTGTGTAGGGTATATTTTTTGAATTAGATCCCACTTCTACCAACAGAAATTAATAAAAAGAACCTAGGTCTTCATGTGGAAGATTGATAGATTTGAGGCGTTTTTTATTTCTTTTTTGTATAGCATGTAAATATATATCTACTCCACCTTGAAAACTTCAAGGTGACATGACCATATTATAGTTGGCTTTCATTTCTCGCTACAATTGATGCATTCTTCGTTTGATCGTTGCACTGGCTGCATGTTTCTTATTATTTGCTACTTGCAGAAGCTTGGCTTGTTGCTGTACGTTTCTAAAAGTTTTTCAATTTTATTCTATGCTGAATGTAAAGATTTTAAGCGTGTGTGGTGGTCTCTAGTGGAGTTGTACTATAGGTATTTGTAAAGATAATTTGACCATGTCTAGATGGCTAGGGTCTGATCCAGGCAATCAGTGGATCGTGGTTAGCTATAGTATATTGAACCAGAAGTAAGTCATTAGACTGCATAATAGAAGAGCCCATACAAGTGAACTTTTGAATTACCAAACATAACTGTAAATGTAAAGATACCCACTAAATCTTGTGCTAAAAGTTTGGGGATCCAAAATTTTCTAAGCTAGTAACCTAGGTTGTCAATCAGGTGAAAATTTAATTGCCAAATGAAAATTTAGTATATCGTTGAGTACACCCCCCGAACATAATTCTAAATTGGTTTGCAAAAAAACCTAAACCAACCTGAGGGGGAGAGGTTAAAAATTTTAACAATGTAGGAGAAAAATTTGTTACTGCAAAGGAATTGGGCTAATGGAAATTCATGTGTATTCCACATACTTTAAATTTATTTTTAAAACAACTAATAAAAAACTGCAAATTATCAAAGACAAATTTCATTTTTTGTCCAAACTCCAACAGTGGAAGTTTGGTTATGTACAAAAGAAAATACTTTTTTTTTGCTTATTACGGAAGTACAT
This sequence comes from Anagrus nilaparvatae, assembly GCA_022575985.1. Lineage (NCBI taxonomy): Eukaryota > Metazoa > Arthropoda > Insecta > Hymenoptera > Mymaridae > Anagrus > Anagrus nilaparvatae. Next base: position 1,523,565 of record JAKSXM010000040.1, on the reverse strand, counting down.
ATTTGTTTTTCACATTCATCGATACTTATTCTTTTCTTTTGGTCACGCCTGAACAGTACATATCTTTCATTTTTTTCATTTCTCTTTTATATACTATCGCCCAGAATTTCAACTATATAACTACCTCTTTTTTAGTTTTTCTTTACCTTTTTTTTTATCTTCTTAATGGACCAACAATCCTTCCCTTTTTTTTCATATAAAAATGTGTGTGTTAAACATTTGTGTTAGGTGGATTTTCGTTGAGTTTTCCCGGTCTGATGATTTCAATTTGTCGACAGGAAGGAAACCTGGCCGGAACTCGTTCGAGCCACCAAGAGAATGCTAGAACGCGCAAGAGGCCACTAGTTCGTTTAACCCTCTTTTTTTTTCTTCTCTATACTACTTCTACTTTTTTATATTAAAAATAAAAAAATTTAAGTTATGAAGTACATAAAAAGAAAAATTCTACTTTTTTTATTTAACGTTACTTTTCCTTTTTTTACTTAATATTGATGTTAGTCTTATTCACGTATTGAAGATTCGATGGTATCATTTTGGTCACATATTTTATGAAAAAAAGTTTTTTTTCAATCATTCATAATTTTATTACTTGAAATTTTTCAAAAAATCTGTTGATCTTTTAAGTAAATAAAAAAAAAGTTTTAGTTAAAATAAAATTGAAAATTATAAAAATTATATTAAAATTTTGAAAAAAAAGAGGGTACACGGTCTGATACATGAGAAAATAGGATTTTGATAGTTTCGAAAATAAGTTTAGAGACACAATAAAACTTTAGTCATGCATACATAGGAATATCGTAGAAAATACAATAGCTCATTGTCATTAATAGAGAGACACACGTAAAACTTTCTTCAATGCAAGTATATATGTATGTTTCATATTTATGTAAATTACTCAAATTATCTTTTACGTGTCTGTGTGTCTGTTCGAGGCTTATATTTACTAAACTTTATTTTATATTACTACCTTTAATTGAATGCTTTGTTGTGTGCTATAAATTATTTTATGTATTATTTTGGCATTTTTTTATACTTTTATAAATGAGCTTGTGGATCCCTGTAGGTTTTGTGGAGCTGCAGCTATAATTAATTGACTTATTGTATTTGTCATGATAAAAATTGACCGTTTTGAGAATTCAGTTTTTGTGGTTTTCCATGACCGCGAAAGGAGTTAATTTTATTTTTGCGTGTATCCATAATTTAAATTCAGAGATTAACGAATAATTAATGTTTGTTGAAATTAAATTTTATTTAATTTTATAATAAAACCATAAAAATTTTAAAAATTACAAAGAATCAAAATACACTATGTTCTATAAAGAAATTTTGGGATTTTAAAATATGATACAAGATTCAGTATTTGTTGTGTCCAAGTTGCGAAATCTTATTTACAAAAAACTTGATCAGCTTTCGAACGCATGAAATTGGGCAATAAAAAATTAGCGTTTATCAAATTAATTCTGACTAGTTTTTGACAGTTTTTGAATCTAGGACTATTTTAAATATTGTGGTGTAATTGAAGAATCGAGCTCTTTGTTTTGCTGATAATCAATACAATTGAAATTATTTGTGGGAAATAATAATTTCTTGCAAATAATTTGCAAATAGTAAATATAATAATATTTATAAGAAAAAAACTTGAAAAGAATCTCGGGCCACATGCGTGTTTACTCAAATTAATTTAGAGATAATTAAGATTTATTCACAAATAGCAAAATACAGTACACTCTTATTTACATTTATATTTGGTACATTAATATATATATATAATATATTTTTATTTTTTTTAAAATTAGTCAACAAGTATAAATTATATTTAAAATAAGGTAAAAGTAAGTACATCTAGTAACTTTGAATAAATATCTCTATATATTATAAAGTTATAACCGCCGCCGCCGCTGCCGCCGCTGTCGCATGAGCCCTTTGTGCCAATGGACCTTTTGTGCCAAAATGGACCTTTTGTGCCAATGGACCTTTTGTGCCAAAATGGACCTTTTGTGCCAATGGACCTTTTGTGCCAATGGACCTTTTGTGCCAAAATGGACCTTTTGTGCCAATGGACCTTTTGTGCCAAAATGGACCTTTTGTGCCAATGGACCTTTTGTGCCAATGGACCTTTTGTGCCAATGGACCTTTTATGCCAAAATGGACCTTTTGTGCCAATGGACCTTTTGTGCCAAAATGGACCTTTTGTGCCAATGGACCTTTTGTGCCAAAATGGACCTTTTGTGCCAATGGACCTTTTGTGCCAAAATGGACCTTTTGTGCCAATGGACCTTTTGTGCCAATGGACCTTTTGTGCCAATGGACCTTTTGTGCCAAAATGGACCTTTTGTGCCAATGGACCTTTTGTGCCAATGGACCTTTTGTGCCAATGGACCTTTTGTGCCAAAACGGACCTTTTGTGCCAATGGACCTTTTGTGCCAAAATGGACCTTTTGTGCCAATGGACCTTTTGTGCCAATGGACCTTTTGTGCCAAAATGGACCTTTTGTGCCAATGGACCTTTTGTGCCAATGGACCTTTTGTGCCAAAATGGACCTTTTGTGACAAAATGGACCTTTTGGGCCAAATTGGACCTTTTGTGCCAAAATGGACCTTTTGGGCCAATGTGGTCCTTTTGGGCCAATGTGGTCCTTTTAGGCCAAAATGGACCTTTTGGGCCAATGTGGTCCTTTTTGGCCAAAATGGACTTTTTCGGCCAATGTGGTCCTTTTGGGCCAATCTGGTCCTTTTGGGCCACAGTGGTCCTTTTGGGCCAAAGTGAACCTATTGGGCCAAAGTGGTCCTTTTGGGCCAATGTGGTCCTTTTGGGCCAATGCGGTTTTTTCTATATTTAACCAATTATTATAAAGTTGTTTTTTTTATATTTTTGTATAATCTATATTTTTTATACTTTGTTTAAGTTTAAAATATAAGTAAAAATAGAAAAATCAAATTTTTCATTTTTTGACAAAATTGAAAATGTTGACTAACACCTCTTTATACTACATACAACCATCTAAAATTATACTAATACACTTTTTTTAGGTTTATTTATCATTTATGTGCATACTTTAATACCGATTTTTGAAGCCGATTTTTGGCCACTTTTTTTTTTTACTACACTGTGGTACGCCTTACAAGTGATTATAAAAATATACTATCGCAATACTTCAATCACTCTGCGGGGGTTGGCGCGCGTAGCGCGCAGGGGGCGGAGCCCCCTAGTATATTTATAAAGTAATAGTGATAATAGTATTAATTAGTACATAGTTAAGTAAATTTAAATAAGTTTGACTTTGGTAAAATTACACAGCATCACAGTCTATTTTGTTAAGTATCCAGGTTTGAGAAGTATAATTTAATACTCTTCTTGAATCTGGAAAGTGACAGAAGGTCATGATAGCAGGGGGGCAGAGAGTTCCATAGATTGGCATACTTAATATGGAAGGAGTTTTTTCCAGAATCGGTTAACATTGTCGAGATTTCAAGGTCTTTACGGGGCCCTCTAGTTGGCTTCTCAGAATGATAAGGCTTAATCAATGGAAGAAGTAGTGGAGGTTCTTTCATTCGTACCAGTCTATACATTATTAGCATGGCAAAGAGTCCCCACGAGTATCAGTGCTTAGCCATTGTAACTTTTTTATGTAGGGGGTTATGTGCTCATCACGCCTTAACCCAAAAATATATCTTATTCCTGAGTTCGATAGTCTTTGGAGTTGCTTAAGGAGTTCAACAGACATGTCTGCATAAACTACTGTGCAGTAGTCTAGATGAGGAATCACGAGGGACTCGACTAACCTGCGTCTTAATAGCTAAGAGGTACAAGGTTTGATGAACTTTAAGCTATATAGTGCCTTGTTGACTTTATTGGTGACATAGTTGACTTGCTGTTTCCATGAAAGTGTGTCATCCAAGATAACTCCAAGACTAAGAACCTCATCGACAAACGAGATAGTATCAACTTTGCTATTTACTACAATGTCAAAGATACCGAGTTTTTTAAATTGACTGACAGTGTGTGAGGTGCTAAAGACAATAGTCTTGGTTTTTTTAAAATTAAGAGAAAGTATATTGAGGTCTGACCAGATTGACACTTCGTGAGTTGCATTAGTTAAAAGATCAAAGCCTTTTTGGAATTGGTTTACTGGTACCTGGACATATATCTGTAGGTCATCCGCATACAACAGTCTTAAAATTCTATCATCAAGATGTAATTTAAGATCGTTCATGTAAATACAAAATAATAGGGGGCCCAGAACAGAGCCCTGGGGTACACATATATTAATATCTTGAGGAGCCGATGTAGTTTGTTTGGAAAAAACGCATTGCGAACAACAACAGAAATATGACCAAAACCAGGTTAAGGCAGACCTTGAAAAGCCAATTTCTTGTAGTTTTTTCAGAAGCTTAGAAGGGGATACGTTATCAAAAGCCTTAAAAAAATCAAACTGAAGAAGAAGGGTGGCCAACTGGTTTTCCTTAGCTAACCGAATATCATCAGTCAATTTTAGTAAAGCCGTTTGTGTTGAATGATTTTTTCTAAAACCAGCTTGAAATACATCAAGGATTTTAGACTATTAAAAAGTTGACCAGCTGATCATGAGCTAACTTCTCTGCTAAGATGATATCATTAACTATAACCTCCTTGAATATAAAACCATCTGGAGGAGCCGATGAGGCTAGAGTAAAAGATGTTAGTGAGTCCTCTGATGGAGAGAAGGATATTTGAGAAAAATAGGAGTTGAGCTGCTCAGGGAGAAACCCATGAAGTGCGTCACTAGGTTTAGGGATTAAGCTTAAATTCCTCATTTCACTCAAAAAATTTTTGTTGGTGTCTAATGTGTTACATATACGATTGTGCATATAAGCACATCGTGGAGTCTCAGATTTTTGTTCAGTCAAGTTGGCCAAGGTTAGATATTCGTCAAGTAATAGTCATGAGCCTGTCCTTTTGTAACGTCTACAGGTGGCGTCGCGTTTTAAAATCAGAAGCGGTATTGATTCAGAGATATAGAGATTTTTTATTTTTTAATTTTTTATCAGGTGCTAAAGTATTTATTGCATTATGTAAATTGTCAATTAATATTCTAAGTCCTTTTTCAACATCAAGTTTTCAACAGAGGCAAATATTGACTAGTCTTGAACCTATAAATAAGAGTTAAGGTCTTGAGATGTTATTTTATTGATTCACTTGTATGTGTAGGTTTCATTGTTTGCTGAAGGATGAAAAACGTCAATGGTAACAGTAATAATGTCATGCCTGCTTGGAAAAGTGGGGAGAAAACGATCATACCGGATGATAGAATCACATTCATCTACAAAAATCATATCTATCCAAGTATCTTTACTCATTTTGTTATTGATGAGATTATTATTGTCAGGGAGTTCACAGTCATTTGATATTTCAACAGTTACAGACGGTACGTCATCATTGGTCGTTTCATCAGCATCAGACAATGTGCTGTCTTCAGTCAAGGCATTATTGATATTATTTTTAGGTAATCTTGTAGTGTGGTGGGATGGACCAGTAGGGACTAATTTTATTGAGAGCTCACTCATAAGGTCCTTAACAAAGCGAGTGTCGGAGTTATTTAGTGCTAGCATGTCAGCATTCCAATCGCCAATTACAGCCTTATGACTGAAATCGCAACATGTGGAGCGCAACAACTTTATCAGTTGTCTATCTGATCTGATGGATACATCAGGGGGACGATATACCAGGACAATTAAGGTAGGAGCAGAGGACCCTTCCCAGACTGAGCAGAAAATATATTCAGGTTTCAAGGGCTTGTTTGCATGCTCAGTGTTAGATGTATGTAATAATTTTGCCTTGAGATTTTCTTTAATACACAGAAGAATACCTCCACCCCTAACATTACGGTCCTGCCTTAGGACACTGTAACCAGCAACTTGAATGATATTGTAAAACTATGTTTTAAAACACGGGACAAAACATGATGTTTTGATTTTAGCATGCTGTCATACAACTGCATACAAAGTCAAAACCAATATTTTGTCCCTTGTTTAAAAAATGGTTATTTCATTCTCCCAAAATCGTTTAAAATGTATATTAAAAAAATAAAAAAAAAAGGGTAAATTTATTAAAACACGTATCCTAATCATTATTATTATTATTTAAAAATAAATAAAGAAAAACAAATAGAAAATGTAAACTATCCTTTTTTTAATTAAAAAAATTTTTTTTTCTTTTTGAGTAATTATATATTGTTTGTGTAAATATTTATAAACCACATAAAAGGGACATATTACTGTTTACAGAAGCTAAAAATATCTTTTTATAAATTAAAATTTCTATTTAATAAGAAAAAGGATATCACTATGACATTGCTTAATATTCATTTATTTGATTAATTCATCGTTTGAATAAATGAACTAAATTTTAGTGATCGAAATCTATTTAAATTATTAATTAATTACATTTATTTTTATAATAAAATTTATAGAAGGCGTGTCTACTACAAGAGTAGAATTACTGTGGTTACAAAACAATGAAATTTTTCTGGCTAGGTAACCGAAACTTCGGCCTTTGTTTTAGATACAGTTAATTAGGATCAAGAAGACAACAGTTACAGAGTAAATCAAAAATTTCTCTGGATAAAAATCCGAGAATACAGAAAACACAGAATTTGCGAGTCGGTCACCCATATTTAGGGTAACTACCCTAATTAAAATATTTTAAAACTTTTTATAGGTTCATAAAATTAGGTTTTACAGTATACTTTAAGACAAAATAAAAAAATTTTTATTTTTGACGTGTAAGTATAAGCATTCAAAAATTTTTCAAAAAACTCACTGAATTAGATCTCTAGGTACCACAATAGCCCCCTAAAGACATTTTAAAAAAAAATATACAATCCATAAATTTCCTTTTAAAGTCCAGGTGGAAAACAATATTTGTTAATATTTTAGAAAATTTTCTGGGAGAACCACTTCCTAATTCTCTAAATTACAAAATCTTCTACCGCCGGTTACCCGCGATTTTGAAACTATCATAAAAATTTTATGTTAAACAGTTAACAGTTTATTATTCAGCAATAATGGTATAGTTTGTTAGAAAATTTGAGTAAACGGTAGTAGAAGATTTTTGATTTTTGGATACCAGAAACAAGGGTTCCCCCTCTAGGAGATTTTAAGGGGCCACAAAACCAAAAATATTTTAAAATCGAAAAAAATTCTAAATTTCAGAATTTACAAAAATTCTTGAAGGGATGGTAATATTAAAATTATTGTTTAGACTAATTTGATGTGTTTTTTAATTGCGGAGGGCATGAGACTCACTTTTTAATTTAATCAATAAATTTTGTTAAAAATAAAAAAAACTGATTTTGAAATTTTTTTGGTTGTGTGTCCCCTTAAAAAAAATTAAAAAATATTGTTTCTCATCTTATCAAAAAATTCAAAATTGTATTTTGGGGTCTTATTAACTAAGAGATCGTAAGGCACACAAAAAATTTTTTCTTAAAAAGTGATAATATGCTAAGTTTTCTAGCCACTATCTGTTCATGGGTCGGAGAAATTAAATAAAGTCTAAAAAACGTTTTTCTAGATTTTTAATGACCTGCCGTGGTCTAGAGGTCTAATCCCAACAAGATTCCGTAAGTTTTTTGACAACTTTTTGGAAACTTAGGCTTGGTTTGCTTGTAGCTACTAAATAATTGTACTTATCCGGCTTTATATAAAATAAAAATTCTCAAAAAAAACTAAACAAAAATAAATTAACTTACGTAAAATAAGTAAAACTGTATTGCATTTTTATTATTTGTCTATTACATGAATAAATACAAAAAATTCATCTTTTTTATCAGCTTTTTATACAACATAAATATAAACTTTTTTTTTTGTTTTTACATTGATGTAGGTAAAGTATATAATTCCTGAGGGAATATGTAAAATATCTATTCACTCTTGCATATTATTTGTTTGTCTCAAAATAAAATAACAGTAAAAGAGCGATGGCTTAGATAAAATAAAATATTTGAACAATTTCTGATAGGTTGTAAAAAAATAAAAAAATATTTTTATATATTCTCTAAAAGTTACAACCATCAATTGTAATTTTAACAAACAATGCTTTATATCATCAATAATTTAAAATAAAAATTTATTCAGTCGAGTTTTGTTACAATAATTGTGTTATTTTACACTTTACATATGTCATGTACCATGCTTTTCAATCAATTTATTGAACAATGTTGAATCCAATTATTCGTAAGTGTAAATTATTTTACAAAATTTTGAATATAATTTTTTGCTATTGATTTTATTTTGTAACAAACGTATATATTTTGGATTTTTTATTATTTTTTGATAATGTAAATGAAAATAATTATAATTGATGAGAGCGAATATTTGAAAAGGTTGAAATTATTTTAAATTTACCTGGGAAAAAAATTATTCAGTAAATCAATAGAAACGTATTATCCAAAGAAATATTTGTGAATATTAGCATTATTTAGTAAAACAGTAGTAAAATTTTTGCGATTGCTTAGATCTGATTAAATTTTTTAATAAAAAAAGTGCGGTTTATGATGCATTTTTACTCGTAAGACGTTAGTCGTTACAAATGTTAGAGCTTGAATAACTATGGTGTAACAACAGGAGTCTGAGTTTTAAAATCATAGGGAAGAGAAAAGTTAAAAAATATAATCAACATTTGCTGACAAGCAATAGGAGATGTTTAAGATCTTTGAAAAAGGCACGAGTTTATATGGGCCTACTTAAATGATTCAAATCTAATATGATTTGTTTAGTTGAGTCAAATTCGAGATAAAATCACGATATATGATATCATAAAAATTTTTTCTTTTATTACTGAATAAAAAAAAAAGTTTTTGCTACTTATGTAAAAAAATTTTTATGAGTTTTGCAAAATATATTTTGATTTATTTGTATATTTTTCTTTTGATTTCATGATGTAATATTATACTTTTCTATTCATCCATAAATATTTTACATACATAAAGTATAAAGTACCTTTTCGCTGTATATATTTTCAATTTACAGATAAAGATTTAGAATTTTCTTTATTTTTTTTTCAAATGTAAATTCATATTTATTTGATATTGATTTTATAAAAAATATATTTTAAAAGAAAATCAGTTTTAAGTAAATTGTCTGACTAAAATCGAATTTTTCTACTTAAAAAGCTGTTATTGAATTCTAATGCGATTTAAATTGATTAAATAAAATATAAAATTATTAGAAATTGGCCAAATTTGATAAAAATAAACATTTTTCTTATTTTTTTTATGTAAGATGTTACAAATGAGAAAATTAAAATACAATAAGTACTGTGAGGCTTCTGCGCTTGAATTTTGCTTAAAAATTTAAGCAGCTATTTAAAATTTTGCCCAACAAATAATGATAAAATTTCATAATTTAATCACCCGCACAAAAAAATAATGGTTTTATAATGAAACAAGTTTTTCTTGAATATTGAACCATACAAATACAATTCAAGTGCAGCAGTTTGACAGACAGGATCAAAAGGTTCATCGAGCAAACATTTGGTCCCACAATTAATACATCTATGTTTGTAAGGATTAAATTCAAAAGAATTAAGAGCAATATAACCAAAAAATATAAAAACCTGTATATTCTTATTTACTTTTAATTGCAAATAGAGATAAAATTTCAAAAAAAAAATGAAAATTAAGTAATTGTTTGAAAATTTGACCAAAAGAAATTCTAAATTTACTTAAAACTCCTTATAGAGAAATATTTACTTATTTTTTTTTGTAATTTGTTACTTTTATTGTCCTAATTTACCAAAATTAATTAATTTAATAAAAAATTAATTTTACAATACTTTTATGTAATTAGAAAACAAATTACTAGACATTTTGTTGCCCTGTTTAAATTAATTAGTCATTCGCATCTACATCTTTTTGAATAATTAATAAATTACAGAACTTCTAAATTATTTTCAAAATCATTGCTAAAATAATTAAATCAAATATTCACAAGTTAAAAATAAAATGTTAACATCTCAACTACATAAATATAAGTCAGTGAAGATAGACTCACACATAGAAGACTTCCAAGTACAAAAAAGTAGCATAATATAGGTATAAGAATAAGGAAAGGCAACGATCATTGTTCTGCCTTTAGGGTTCTGAATATTTTAGTAGAACAACAAGAAGTAAAGCAGACGACTACTACAACTGTAGCTACAATCTCATCAATGTACAATTTCTTGTCTTTTCTTTTATATTATGTACCCTTTCTCTGCACTTTTTTTTCATACATTATACCAAGTCACTTGAATATACAAGCTTTTTTTATTCTTTTGTATTTTCATATAATGTCCTGCTGTTATTTTATTCATGCGGTTTGATGTGTCAACCTGTACACACTAGAAATCTTTTTTATTCCAAGACAACTTACTCTTTTAAAACAATGTTTTATTTAGCTCTTCTTTTTTTTTTTTGAATAATATTTTAGTAAATTTTTTTTTTCTTGCTTTAATTAATAATTTTGACATTTTCTTTTTCACTCTCTAGTTACATCCAATTTCTTGTCTAAAACCAGTCATTAATCTTCCTTTCAGATACATAAATAATATATTTACTAAACTAACCTTAAACTATGACATAAGTAATATCAAGTTATTTAGACAAAAAAAAATTGAGAATTTATTACTTTAACAAGAGTGTTTTGTTATTACACACTGTTAAGATGCTGTGCTTGGAATTACAAAATATAAGAAACTTATTTTTTTAATAAAAACACTTGTAACAATTTTTTTATTACTTTAACAAAAAATAAAAAATAATTAATAAAAAAAAAATATCAAGTTTATAATAAGAGCAGTAAAAAAGTTAAGAAAATAAAAATGTTAGAATAATAAAAGTAAAAGTCAAATATAAGTACGAACTTACATTTGTACTCTCTTGACCTCTCTCGACTTAACAAAAAAAGTCTTATATTACCTAATAACCCCTTCCTAAAAAGTAACCTTTTTTTTTAATTTTAGCGTCTAGTTACACGAGTATGTAATGTACACAATAAAAAAAGTTTTTCTCCTCTCTTTTTTTTACATAAACCGTCGTCGCTCCGAGTGCTAAGAGATCCATAGAAACTTTGAATTTTATGTTTTTTTTTTTATGCTTTTCTTACTTTTTTCTAATTTTTAAGTTTTTTATGTCTTATTTTTTTTATTACAAAACTACATTAAAGCGAAATTTCTTGTCGAAAATTTTCTTTAAAAAAGACAAATGTCATACTTTTTTTAGAAGCTTCAAGGAATATAGCAATTTTAAGAAAAATAAAATTTTTTTTCTTTTAAATTAATGTACATAAAAAAAGTTAAAACTCAGAAGAAGAAAGTGGTTAAAATTACTAGGTATTAAGGAACTTTTAACCTCATAGAAAAGTGATTCGAAATGAAAGTCGAGAAATAGAGAGAGAGGGTCTAAAGTAAGTCCAAAGTCTCAATTACTTAATGCTCTCTTTTCTGATTGGTTTGAAAAGACTTTTCATACACAAGAGTACATAAATAAAAACTTTTTTATCTATTTAGAAAAAAAATAAAAGGGTTAATTCATGCAATATAATAAAGAGCGATCTTTTTTGATTTAATTTTCCAAAAGGGTTATAATTTCAAGAGTTCTCGGACTTATTGCCTCGAATTTGCATTTATATCGAGCATGAAGCTAAAGTATATAAATGAGGGCTTCTCAATCGTATAGCCAAAACTTGGAATTAGTACGAGCATATTAGGACAGCAAATTTCCAGCTACGAGATTATTTCTATCTGCAAAAGTTAAGCTCTTCCAAACTCGTTATTGTTATTATTGCTATTCGCTTTTCTTTTAAACTGGGAATTTAAATGTCGATTTTTTAAGAGATGCTTAAAATAAAGTTGATATCATATTACTGACGAAATTTTCTCTTTTTTTTCACCAATATATTTATAGGTTTGACTGTCATCAAAAGAAACGTGAAACCTTCAAAAAAAAAGTTTTATACGTGAACAGTTTTCAAATGTTTGATTGAATTTTTTACTTTACTATAAAAAAAAAAAGTTTATATTTTTTTGATGGATATTATTTAATAGATATTTTTAAATGAAAAAAAAAATTGGTTAGTTTTAAACAAGAAAATCAATCGAATGTAATAATATAATTTATAAAACAAGCAGGATAGAAAATGAAAAAAAGGATAGTAAATTCTGGTCATGTTTGCCAGATTAAATCTAGTCTATAATATTTAGATAGCCAATAAATAACAAGACAATTTAGAGTTGACATTTTTTTGGCAATTGAAAAGCTATAGTATCGAGATGCATTAATAAATATCAGGTAAGCTATGAAATATTGACTTTTTATTTGAAAATTAATTAAGCTTGTAAATTTAAAAAAATTTTTTCTAAATAAACTGGAATGGTAAAATCAATTATTTTAAACGTTTTAAAAAAAGTAATCGAAAGTGTCTAAGCTCAGAAAATCAAGCACAAGAAATCGATGTTGGAGTAAACGTAAATTTATAGTAAAACGATATAGGAAGATAGAGAGAGATGGAAATTCAAACTAACGTACTAAAGGCGGTCATAACTATGCCATGACTTGGATAGACCAAATTCTCTTGGGTTATTTGCTCAGGGCGCTTTTAGGATAAGTTTACGGGGTCAGTTTGTCGATGAAACGTTGGCTTCGGTTTTAAACCTCTCTCTATTTCTCTTCCTTTATATATACATTATTTAGTTGAATTAGTGAACAGATGGGATCCGATGATATTTAAGGATTCTTACAGTTTTCTATCCAGTTTTAAATAATGAATATTAAAATAATTCTTATTTATCTTTAGATTTATCGTTCACCAAATGTTTTAGATAATTAATTTACTATAAAATAAAAAGTTCTTTTCAATTACAGCCAGACAACTTTTCAATAATTTATATGTCTTGTAATACGAAGGTCAGTTACACGAGACATGTGCAAAAAACTAAGTTCAAATCCCTTCTTTTTTATTTCAACGTTTTGTAAGCTCAGTACATAAAAAAAAAGCTGCTGCGCTGCTACTCTTCAATTACAGACATTTTTATAGAGAAAAAATTTAAAGAGGAGGGAGAAATCTTCGGAGTGAACAACCACTAAGGGCAAATGCCCTTGTAAACTTGTTTTCTCGATAAAAGGGTTTTTTTTTCTTCTTTTTATACTTTTCTTATAAGCTTCAAACAATTTATTTACAACATACTTTTACCTCTTTTTAACTTTCATAAAAAAAAAATCTACTTTTTTTTTTACTATTTCTTTTACAATTTTTTTTATTTATTTATATTTTTTTTATTGTTGTTTTACACACACACACACACAGGCAAATAGTCTTTTGATAAAAATAAGAATTTTTTGTTGTTTAGTTAAAATAAATAACGTTAGATTGTGTATTAAAATATTGGATAAATTTATCTTTTAAAAAAATAACGGTTTTTTATCAAGTAGATGCTCGTTAAAATATTTAGTTTTGTTTCTCATCAGATAATATCCAGTAATTATTTTGTAATCTGTGTATAATAAGACTTAAAAAAGATTTAACATTGTTTAAGCTATGGAAAGATTATAATTATTTTTGTTTAAAATTATTTTCAGTATGAAATACTGGGTTTGGTTTATGAAAATGCTTGTGTAAAATTAATTAATTAGTTGAAATAATTTTTCTTTTTTTTGTCAAATGAGTAAAATTCGGTAGAAAGATCGAATTTGGAAATTATTGAATTTACCTATAACTGGAGTTCTTTTTTAGGGTCTGAATTATTTATCTGAATAATAATTATTAGCCATTTAATTTAAAAAGATGAATTGATTTCGAAATATTTGAAAAATTAAAAACCTCTAACAACCAACAAACACTTTCAGTATATTGACTGAATTTTAAAACAATTCAATTTATAAAAATCAATTCTAGTACTGTAATATTTTAAAATAATGATGAAAAAGGTTAAATAAATAAATTTCCAATTGGCTTATTTACACTGGACTATAAAAATAAAATAATAATAAAAAAAAACTAAAAAACTAAAGCAAAAATAACTTGATAATATTAACATATAATTATTGAAATAAATTAATTCAAGTTAATAATACTAAAATAAACATAATTTAATAAATAATGCCTGAATAAATAGAGAAAATACAAATTTATATTTAAATGAATAAATATTACAATTTTATAAAAAATTAGTGTGAGATAGATAGAATAAACACATATAAAATATATAATATCAGCTAACTCATCGAGTGGAAAATTAAGGTCTTTGTGTAGATTAAACTCGTTTCGATTAACTCGTTGTCAAATCCTCTCTCTCTATGTGCGCTATTAACTCAATACACATAAAATTTTTTATCCAATTAAAATTAAAATATCAAAATAATAATTTGTTTTTTTTTTGGCAAAAAAGTAGCCATGTCAGATATTATATTTCTAATGCCAAAAAAGGGCATAGAGTCCTCTCTTCTTTATGTGTACAAACCAAGAGAAAACGATAATCTTGAAAGGTCATAAATCAGTTGACCGCACATTCACAAACTTGTCTTATATATATAAAAGATACGTGATTTCTATAATACGTGTTTAGCCCTCTTTTTCTATATTTTTTATATTTTTTCCAGATGAGATTATCAAAGCATGACATAAGTCTTTTTATTTATAATTTATGCAAACTCAGTTTTACCTAAGATAAAAAAATTTTACTGTAAATATAAATAATTCATAAGATAAAGGTGTAATTAAGGTAAAGTCAATTTCGTTATTTCTAATTATTCCAATATACGTCATAAATATTAATTTCTATAATGGTGTAATTTATGTATCTTGATTTTTGGTCATTTTATGATTAAGTGTCTTTAATTTATTGTGATGGTATCGTTTAGTAATTATGTCTTTTTTTTTTTGAATTGTACCGGATGGTACTTAATTCTTGTGTAATTTATAAATCGTTTAAATAAAGTAGGAAGCAAATGTAATTAGCATGAAGTTTAATGTAAGGGAAGAGATTTTTTCAGATAAATAAAATGTTAAAAGGAAATTTTTATATTTAGATTTAATGTAATTAAGGGAAAATTAACCATTTAACAATATGATGGTGCTATATTTGGCGAAACAAAATAGGTGGAAGTGTGCTTTTTTGAAAAAACTTCCCAAACTTTTACAATAATGGGACTTCAAGTACTGAACAAGGTTGGATGTTATAAAGTAAGATTTTTTAAGCTATCTTTCAAAATAAGCTCTCATTTTACAATGATTTTACCTAAAAACTTTTGATTGATGATTAGTACAATATTTCAAGTCTTGTGAACTATGATTTTTTATCATTAACTGAATCCCCAAGATAGTCAATAAAGAAAGGAACCAATTATTATCCAAAAATGGCCAATTTATTAACTTAAACTTTTTGAAAATGTTTTAATCAACTTTTTATCTGAAAAATCGTTTTTGAGCTAAAGCTTTGAAAAGTTCATAGTTAATTTCAAACAAAGTAACCGTGTAAGCTACAAAAATTTAAACTTTTTACTTTGACATAATTACATCTTTGTTTAAAATAAAAGATTGTTCTACTTTAGGTAAATTTAAAAAATTTGTAAATTGTTAAATTAACATTTAACGTAATTAAAAAGTCCTTTTAATCTGATAATTAAAGTAATTAAGATGTGTAATTAAACTAAAATGTAAAGTCAGAATAATTTCAAAATCTCTGTAAACGTTAAAAAAAAATTATTATTTCCAAATATATATTCTTCCTACTTGCAGGTCTAAAAAAAGGTTCTAATATGCATAAAACGGCATTAAAAGTTAAAATAATTTTAAACGAGAATATAAGTTTACATTTTTGTATTTAAGTCATTAAATGAGTGATGGTATAAAAATTTTTTCATCCTACGCGAGATTTCGTTATTAATATTTAACTATAGAGCACCCACAGAGAAAGAGGAAGAGCAGAGATTAAAAACTTTTACGGAATTTTAATACACCGTCATTTTATATATATTTTTTAACACACATGTAATTTTAAGTAGTTTTTTTTTAACTACTTCTACAGTACCTCTTTTGTTCGAGTCTTTACTTTTTTTTTGTATTATTATTATAAGCTTACACATAGTTTTATACATTCGTGGATTGTTTCTCTAAAAGTTAATCCTGGATTTTTTATATGTATTTTAATTTTCTTTTATAAGTTATTTAGAATATTATAATACCGAATGTTAACATTTTTTTTTTCATTTACAAAAATATGGATAATTTAGATGTTTGAATTAAAATTGGATTTTATGAATAACGAGAATAAGTAAATACGAGAGTTTAACGAGTGTAATTATCTAAACGGCTGCGAAAATGACCGAATTTATATATCTCAGCTGTTGTGTTTAATATGAGTTCTATTAGTTTTATTCCATTTATTTTTGACCTAAGTTATGGTGTTTGTTGAACAAAAATAACTTAATATGCCTTTTTTTAGTTACTCAATTAATTTTTGGGAAATTCAGTTCTAGTAAAAAAATCTGATATATTCAACACTGATTAAGTCACCTCCTGTACCAAAACCCCATAAATAACTTTGAATAAAAAAACACAGTGAATCCCAAATGCTTTATTTCGAAAAAGATCATTGAGAAAACTAAGTGTTCGAAACTACAATAAAAGAAAAAGAAAGAATTTTTCTCTTCTAAAATATTAATATATAAATGAGAGTAAGTAAGAGAAAGTAATATTAAAAAAAAGCAGTTTGTCCAAAACTTTTTTTTTTGACATCCCGCATTGAAAAGGTAAAACAGTATGGTTAGTTTTGCAAACGATCATAACTTTTTCTATAGATAAAAAAATAAAAGATCTTTACCTCTATAAATGCATATAGATAAGAATAAAAAGTTTAAATAAAAAAAATAAAATAAGCGTGAACTTATTCTTTCTTTTTTATAGTAAAAGTATGAAAACGATGTTTCGTAGTTATTTCAACTGACAAAGTAAAAAAATAAAGAAATAGCAATATAAAACATAAGTAAAAAAGAAGGCGGAACAGGAAAAAATAAATACTTGGAAAGAAAAGTAATGTAAGAAAACATTTTTTTTTTCTATACTTCGTACTATTGCTATTCTTTTAATTGTAACGACTGAAGATAATAATTCAAGCTTCCACTTACACGAATCAAGCATTACTTTTATATTTACTTTTTAAAGTTACTTTTTTCAAGAATTATTACTTACTAGTTTAAATTTTTTTTTGTGAATTAAAAAAAAAAAATGTTTATAATTTATTTTAAATCTGTTTTTCTTCTCGATAGATAATTGATATATGAAATTGATTCAGGTGTGAATTCGCTTCAACACCTTTCGTTCTCTTACCTTCGCTTTTAAAAACTAATCGAACACGAAGAGGTTATCTTTATTTATATGGGTAGTTCTTTTTAATTATTTTCCAAACTAAAGTCTATGCTTTTGAATTGGAGGCTTAAAAAATTTTACAAATAATTTATTATTAATTGAATTTCAGATTTTGGTAATTTCAAGATGGCTGACTCTTGATTTCACTGGTTTCTTTACCTCGCGTTACTAGGCCGGTGACAAAATATAAAATAATTTTTTTATTTCATTTAGGCGAGTTTATAGGCGTGAATTTTTATCTTGTAAGTATCCATGAATATATTTTAGAAACTTTAATTTAAATAGACTCTTTTCTCGCTTTTCATTTATACTAAGATTTCTAATTTTCTACAGTGAATGCATTCGAAGAAAAAAAAGATTCGCATAGTAAATAAAAATATGCACATCACACTTGAGAATCCAATTAAAAATCATTTTTCTAAACACCTTTGTTTTAAAAAGACGATAAAAATGACAAGAGCTTAAGTGTATTTCCTTATTAAAAAAAAAGAAAATGGATATTATGTGTGAGCTTGCATTAAAACTTAAAAACCCGTGGCATACATTGAGTCATTGACTTATTATGCAATCTTATACGCACCAGTTATGAATTCTTACTTTCTATATGGGTATGTTTTCTATTTTTTAGTTAATTTAGATATTTTTTATTGTTTCTCAATGGTTTTTATAGATTTGGGATTAGCTACTTTACTTTTAAATACAGAATTTTTACTCATCTTTATTTGTATTGCATATTATTTTTATTCCGGTCACCTTACATCACTACTATTTTATTTATAAATTTTTAACAAAAATATTACATTCCATACTTAATTATACTATTTTCACTAAATATATTTAAATTATTCTCCATTTAAAACAACAATTTTTAATGGAACTCTATTTTGCGTCTTTAGCCCCAGACTTGTCAAAGCCCTTTCTCTATATTTTAATAGGGTAGAAGGGATGGTTTTCGCCACCTTCAATAAAATTCGAAATTAAACTAATAGATATTTTAAATTACTATGCCAATACATAGCTAAAAAGTTTTTAAGAAAAGTAATTATTACTTTAAAAAAAAAAATGTTGGAAAATGAAAAAAACAAGCCCATATATAATTTGTGAAAAAAACGTTAAATTTCATTCTTTAGAGGTCGTAATAAAGAAATGAATAGGTAAGTATGAGTAGGTAGTTAGATTATTTATTAAAATTTTAAAATTTATTATGATTTTAATTAACATGAAAAAACAATAGATAATAATAATTAATGAATGTAATTTATACTTATGCAGGGTAGTTTTATGTTAATAAAATTATTTATATTATAAAGTTGATAAATTTAATCTTATTATAAGATTATTTTATATATAAAAGTAAATAAGAAAACTAAAGCAGCTAAGTAAGTAAGTAAAATTTATTTACTTTCTTCTTTACAATTGCATCAATTGTATTGTATATAAAAAGGGAAAAAAACTTTTTTTCAACTTTTTTTTTTTTTAACTCAAAAACTTTAACCATATTTCCTTATAAACACGTCTAAAAAGCTTCCGGATCATAGGAATACTGACATTTATAATGTTTTTTATTTAAAAATAAATAACCTCTATTTATTCTATTAATCATTTTTTAAATTAACTTACGAAATTTCTCCAAATGGCGTAAAGGCTTCCCTTAAGGTCTGTGTTTCGATTTCTGGACTTAGATCCCCAACGAATATGTGATAATGTTCTGTAACAAACAAAAATTAAAAACTTTAGTTTTATTTATATTTTAGTAAGGATGTTTTTAGACAAAAATTTACTAGGCTTGGTACGTATAAAAGTTTTTCAGTAAATACACTTTATTAAACTTTTCATTTCTATTACAGCTATCTTTCGTACTCTGATATTATCTCCGAGCATTGTGTGAAAATCTCGTATTCTTATTTGTTTCTTCGAGAACTGGAGTAAACACTTATAAATTTTATTACAATTATTGAGTTTAAATAAAGCAAGACACAAAATTTTAACGTAAAATTGTTATTAAAGCCTGAATTTTCTTTTCAAAAATGCACAAACTTTTAATGACCATTGAGTAAGTCACTAAACTTGATGACTGAAAATCTAACCAATTATACTCGAAAAAAAGTAAATACACAAGTATGGCAAAAAAAAAATATAAAAATTATCATTAACTTTAAAAAAAAAGAAATATCTTTTTATTTTGAGGGCATTTTCAAGTGATAACGACCTTTAGAATGTAAAGAAAGAGACAGAAAGACATAATAAAGAAAAGCTTTAAAATCTAAAGCTCGTAAGAGTACATACATAGGAAGGGAAAGGCTTTTGAAAAGCGAGTCTCCTATTAAAATTGCAGCCGTTAATTTAGAATCGTGTGCCTTGTATTTTACACACGCTATACGTAGAGCCGATTATTTATGAATGTATGTGTTTCTTATAATTTCTATGTATATGTAATGTTTACATAACATGTACGTTTTTTTTATTTAAAGTATGTTTATTCAGGGCTTAGTTTTGAATTAACTTAAATATATAAAGCTGTTTTATGTAACGTATCTGTGTGTGTGGGTTTGTGTGGGAGCAGGAAAAAAGAATTTGTATGCTAATATTTTGAAGAATTATTTTTCTAAACCAATTTATAGTACGTAAAAAGAAAATTATTTATTAAAAAGGTTCGAAAAGGAAGAAACATTTAATCTGTCAGTATTTTCATCTGTAATTCATCTTATCATTCTTCAAGCATTCTTTTTCTTTACTTAAACTTTCATCATGGCAGAAAACACAGCAAATCGTCGAAACAAAAAAAAAAGTATTAAGAATTGATCTTTTTCCATTAATCTTACAAACAAACATTTCCCCTTCAACTTCAATAAAAAAAAAATAAACTTTTAGTACAATTAATTGGTTTAATAGCATAAGAAAAAAAAATTTTTTTTTAAATAATTAAACGAAGTAACATAAGAAATTTTTAAAAGTAACAAATACATTTGCAGAAATGTTGAGTAAGAAGTTTTGTGATGTTTGTTTTATATTAGGGAATTTCTTGTGTAATAGAATTGATATAAAAAAAAGAGGATAATTCAAACTAACTAAAGCTCGTATAAAAAAAGGAAGATACCCTGATTACAATCAATGTTCGATTTCTGGTGTGGTTATTAAGGTTCCGTTATGGATTTCAGTAAATTAGTCTTTGTAAATCCTCCTCATTTTCTTATTTTTCCTTCTTTTTATTATTCTCGAGGAAGATTCTTCGATTTGCAATTTCAATTTTTATTTTTATGTTTTTTTATTATTGGAATTTTTATAAAATTATATTTATTAAATTGATTTCAATATGGTTCGTTGGCCTCGTTCATCTTCCTGATCTGAATAATATTTTCTAATTGTGCTTTTATGCATAAAAAATACTCTCAGACTTTTAGCTCTCTAGTGAATCTTAATTATTGTGGATATTCTTAAAAATCAAAATCTGGGTTCACCATAGGATCTTGGAAAAGAAAATTTTTATACATATTAAATTACTTTAAAAAGAATTATGGATAAAGCAAATCAAAGTTAAAAAAAAAATAACGACAAATTCAGATGCAGCAAAAAAATCTGAATATTCGAGAGCCTTTAAAAAAGTTTAATCCTAAAAAACTCAGTTTTCAAGTCAAAAGGTCAAGCACTACAGAATCCCAAACATTTTCAAAGTAAAAAATCAACATAGCAACCATAGCCATTTTGTCTTCGTAGAAAGCGTTTATTGTGCAATAAAAATTATTTACTTAATACAAAGCACATTATATACTTAAATACTTCAAAAGTATTTAAAAAAAAAAAAAAAGAAAAATAATAATAGAAACTTAAACACATACATATACATACACACATACACTTTTATAATATAAAAGTAGAAGAAAAGGGCATATATAGAGTAGAGTATAGTTGTTGAGCTTTATCGAGTACTGGAGCGAAAAATTGTAATCATTAAGCGATGCAAAAGTATAGCTAAACGGAAAAGAAGGTGAAAAAAAAGAAGTATAATATACTGTTGGCGAGATATAAAAAAAAAAAAAACAGGAAGAAAACCATAGAAGCATGAAAAGGGAGTTACAAAAGTATATATATAAGAAGAGTGAAAGAGAGGGCAATAAAGAAAAATAATAATAAGAAGAAAATAAAAAAATATCTAATACAAATAGAATTCTGTGGTTATGAAAGAGGATGAGGAATCACAGTCGATAGTCTTCTCGATTTTTATTTTTTTTTTTTTTTGAGTTATTTACCGGTATTTCTACAGAAACCGGAAAAATAATAATACCTACTCTCTATTCTCCTATCTTTTTCTCCAGAATGTAGAAAAGTTTATATGGATACAAAACTAGGTTTTAAATAATGAAAATAGTTTTGTTTTAATTATTAACTCGAATATTAATTTTTTTTTTTATCTCAACATTTTTATGAAAGTTTATGTAGGACATATTTTACTTTTTTTTTCTTCTATTCTCCATTATTGATAATTTTCAGAAATTTTATACGATATTTATAATTTTTTTTTTGCACTTTTACTCTATTACTTTGAATATTTATTAAAAGTTTTTACAATAAAATTTAATTTATAAAAAAAATTATTCATTTTATAGGTATAGGCGTAAACTTTTAGGTTAGCGAGAGAAATTTTTTAATAAATTTTAATAAAGAACTTATTTTAGTCCGATATTAAATACATTTTTGCGATAACGAGGATCGAATAAAAAAAAGGTTTATGAAGTGTTTGAAAAATACCAATAATTAATTTGTTGAATTATTTTGTTTATAAGGGAAGGTCTAAGTATTTGGATCAGCATTTTATTACGACCGAAGCAAAAACTACACTTAATTTGGGTTAAAAACTATTTTAATTATGACATTGGATCAAAACAAGTAAAAGAAGATACTAAAAAAAAATTACCCTGCTAAAAAATTTTAACAAATTTAGCATAAAAATTCCAGTGTAACTTTTATGAGAATATTTTTTGGCTGAGTAATTTATTTAGAAGCTATTCGTACTTGATTTGATCAAATATCATCATTAAAATAGATTTTAATCTTTAGTTTTTGCTTCGACCATAATGAATTAATTTTTTGGATAACTCTTTATTAAAACCACCAAATTATCTAGGTTTTGTGAAATATTTTATGGAATAAAGAAACAAATAGGATAGAGAAACACAAATTTTGACATAATTTTTGACATTATTTTAAGCCTTATTCTTCACTTGCCCATCTAAACTTTGAACGACTTATTATTTGATAAAAAAACAGTAAACTATTATGATCCAGCAACGTTTTTCCCAATCTTTTTCCCAATTTTCATAGGTTTTTTCCCCCAATAAATTCTTTTCACAAAGTCACTTCTTTCCAAGCTATTATTTTTCCCAAAAAAAAAAATTCCAAAAAAAAAGTTCTAAAATAAAAAATTCCAATAAAAAAATCTTCCAAAAGCTAAAATTTCCAAATAAAGATATAGAAAAGCAGTTTGGGAATAATGTCGCCACAACTAATATTATCAACTTTTGAAGAAAATATTTCTGATAATTCTTAAAAAAAAGCGTTACTTTTATTTACATAAATAGTTTAAAAAAATGAAAAATCTAAAAAATATTATATAGCTAAAATAATATATAGGTAAATTATAAAATAGTTCGAATAAATAATATTATTTAAATAATATTTAAATTCCACGGTTATATTTTATAATCCTAAAGTCAACTAATCACAATTAATGTATTTAAGGATCATTAAATTTTCTGAAAATATATAATAAAACGATTTATATAATCGATATAATATCCAAATAATATATTATATAGCTCTCGAGACATTAAATCTCTGATTTAATGTTTTTATTTTTCAACAAAATATACTTTTTTTTCATATAATTTGATTAATTTTTTTTAAATTTCCGCTTCTTTTTTTGGAAAAAATATCAATAATTTTATTTATTTGTTTTAAAAAGTTATTATTTTGGACATGCGAATAAAGGCTTGTGTATAGATTAAAAAAATCGAAGAATTATTCTGTAAAATTTACAGAATTTTCAACAAGCTTATTACACACCAAACCTAAAAGAATTTTTTGTTACCCAGAAAAGAATGAAGGTTTATTTAATTCTTTAGAGCGGAATTATTTTGAGGTTAATATTTTTAAAAACAATTATTTTTGTTTTTATTCTGTTCAAAAAGAATTAAATTGAAAATAATTGTTTTTAAAAATATTAACCTCAAAATAATTCCGCTCTAAAGAATTAAATAAACATTCATTCTTTTCTGGGTAACAAAAAATTCTTTTAGGTTTGGTGTGTAGCAATTAAGTTTAAAAATGTTACTTTTTCAATCTGCAGCATTTTTTACGCTTTTGTGTTCTTTCAGGTTCGTTTGAGTCACTTTTTTTATCTGGATCATCCCTCAATTCCTTAAAACACGTACTTTTCTGAGTCAGTAACTTTTAGTATTTGATTGATTAGATTTAATGTTCACACCAAACCTAAAAGAATTTTTTGTTACCCAGAGAAGAATGATTGTTTATTTAATTCTTTAGAGCGGAATTATTTTGAGGTTAATATTTTTAAAAACAATTATTTTTGTTTTTATTCTGTTCAAAAAGAATTAAATTGAAAATAATTGTTTTTAAAAATATTAACCTCAAAATAATTCCGCTCTAAAGAATTAAATAAACATTCATTCTTTTCTGGGTAACAAAAAATTCTTTTAGGTTTGGTGTGTTCTTCTTTGTGTTTTTAATATATTTTTGAACAATTTAAATTCATGGACAATATCATCCTGTAGTAACCAAAAAAATTATTTTTTAACTTTTGTAATGCCAAGAACGTTTAGGTGCTAATAGGTCCACTAAAAAACTCTTTATCAATTTATTTGATTTTCTGCCACTTGGGAATTAAAAAAATTTAATTAAATTAATTAAGCTCTTATTGATAAAATTAGCACTGATTTCCCATACGATACTCAAAAAATTTTTATGAGAATTCTTAAACTTTTGTTTTGAAATCTTCATTTAATGAATTTTAAATTTCACTTTATTCTATCGACGAGTGTAAATGGAATTATTTCCTATCAATTACTTATCAAAAATTTAAACAAACTGGCATATTGATTTTTATTTGATACAATTTATTTTAGTAAGCCATTTTTTTGGCTCCAAAACTAAATTATATTTTGTAAATAAATTTACCCCAGTTATTACATTAGAAATAGATCAACTATAAAACCAGCTGAACTGAGTAATTTCAAGAATCAGGTAATTCAGACAAATTAGATGATTTTTGTTTAAAAATTTCAATTACAAAAAAAAGCTTTATCGTAAAATAAAAATTTTTAAATCTAATCTAAAATAGAAAGTATTTTATAAAATATCTTTTAATTTACAAGAAAATATTAAATGCTTAGATAAAAAATGTAATTATTTTTATGTTATATTAAAACAATACATGATAAAACGTAGATAAATAAATTAAAATAGATTTTTTTAAAATAGCGTGCAAAAGTTAATAAAATTCATGTTTATAAGAGAGAGGAAAAGCTTATATAAAAAAAAAATTTCTTTCGGCATTAAATTAAAAAAAGTAGGTAAAATATAAACTAAAACAATAAGTAGCAATTGACAGTTGTAATTTAAGAGTGAAAAGCCACATCTTGAATAAAACACTTTTATACATTCGTCAATTTTATACACATAAAGGTATACAAGGAAGATAGTTAGTAGAAGAAATCCTTAGAAACAGCTTAAAGCTTTAGCTAACAAGGGCTAACTTGACATCTTTGTCAGTTTTCTTGAAAATTGTCTATCTCGAAGGATGAATTCAGAGACAATAAGTAGATTTCTTTCTCTGTGTACAAAACACCCACACAGAGCCAGAAATTTATTAAGAAGCTTTAGGAATAAGAAGGATACAGAATTTTCAAAGAAGCAAAAGAGCTTTCAGTCAAAATCAATTTTAGTTTGGTTTAAACTCCTAACTAACCAATCAAGCCGAGTTGATCTAGTTGAGTCCAATCAGACTCGTAATTCGTACATTCGTATTCTATCATGATACGACATTTATTTATTTTTTTATTCCAGTAAATTCTTCTGTGTCACTTGATTCATTCTTTTATATACACAGCATTCCATTTCTAACTTCTTACGTGTGCTATTCGCGTTTTATTCGATTCGATGCCCTTGCTTTTATTCTCTCTATGAAACAATACGAATCATTTGCTGTGTGTGCATGTAAGCTTGTTGGTTTTTTTTTTTTAACCAGATTGACCCAAGAAAAGATAATATAAGGCTTATTCTTCTCTTTTTTCTAGAAATTATTTCCACTTCGTAAAATCTTTTAGAATCTGATACTAAGGATTTTCTTGCTATATTTTTTTGCTTTAAAAATACTGCAGTGTATCCTATTTTTTGTTGTTAAGTAAATATTCGTGTACTCTGATTTAATATAGCATTTTTTGTAAAAAAAAATAAATAAAATAAATGATACAAGTTAAAATTCAAAATGTATAAACTTTCGGTCTTTTAAAATTAAAGTTTTTGACCCTTGTCTCTCTTTATATATTCATAAAGTAAAATTTTAACGAAAGAGTTTTATAACCATAAAATGTTTTAGTTAGTTTCTCAAATATAATAAGTTAAATACACTAAAGGGTTTTAATAACTAACAATATGTTATTTTAACTCATTTAGTTTTGATGATGGTGATGATTATATGATAAAAGGAAATTACTAATTTTCTAATAAACTCCAGTCTCCCTCTGTTAAATATTTATTTTATGTTTAAAGTTATTTTACATATTGTTGCTTTAGTGTTTGTTAAGGCAAGATGGTCTTATTGAAATACTGTTAGGTGTCTTGTATTATTTTAGTTTATTCAATATTTTCAAATACTCGTTTTTTTTAAGTTTCGACAAACAAAGTTATTAAAACAGGATTAATTAAACCGAGTAACCTTAGGATTAGTAACTTCTATCAAAGTAAAAAAGAAATATATCATAAAGAATGAAAAAAATTTAATTAAATTTTTTACCATCCAATATATTTTTTTTCGTAAATTCTTTGAATATATACGAGTATTGATAACAAAATATAAGGTATTAATGCTAATAATCAATTGATCAGATTAATTAAGCTCTTTGTTATATTTGAAGCTATCCTGTATTTTGTACGAATTCAAATATTGATATAATATAAGTTATGTGTGGACAGAAAATTTTCATCCTGTTATTTTATTAGTGCATGTTAGACTGGAAGTTGTTTTATTTTTATGTGAGAGAATTGGGTGCTAAATTTGGAAGATTCAAAAAATATTGATTTTAAATTAATTATAGGAAGAAAATATTGTTTTTACTAATAATTAAATGTGGCATTTTTCCACTCTGGTACTCTATAGGATCTAGCAAAATTTTAGTTAACTACTAGCCTAATATGCAAATATTTCTTACAGGGAATATCAAATACAGAAAATGAAAATCAATGTCATTATTTTAATGCATATTAATTCAAAATTCAATAAATTCCACCTAGGGACTCTATAAACATGACTAATTTAATTTTATTCAAAGATAATAAAAAAAATTTTTTTTTTCTAAATGTTATTTCATGTTCATAAGAATAAAATTTATAAATGTGAGATAATTTGCCCTCAAGTGTTATTTGAATTAGCTTTAACTCAGGCTTGAAATTATGCACTAACAACAAAGCGAATATTCCTTTTTTAAATAGTATTAAATACGGAATTAAACACAAGTAAAGGCTAATTTTCAATATAAATTATATTCCATAGTATTTAATTTTAATTAAAGTTACTCTCTTTTATGGAACCTAGGATAAGTTATTTTTATAAATTTTAAAAATTTTTATTAAACAAACAAGAATCCAATTTGGGTTATTCAATAAAATAAAATCTAATAATTCAATAAATTTAAAATCAAAATTATATATCATCTTGTTATCAGTAATTATACTCCATAAATTTTCTTCATAAACCAGAATTTAATTTTTTATAAAAAAGCAAATAAAATTCTCTTGAGTAAACGAGAATAAATTTGCAATTCAACCAGCACAGGATTTCCAAAAATGCATATTCTCTCATTTAATGCTTTTTTCCCTCTACTATTATTTTTTTATCTTTTACGCGCCTGATCTCTCATCGAATACCAAAAAAAAAAAAAAACGCATTTTAACCAATATGTCGGTCAGCCTTTAAATCACAACGATTTACGATGAAAAAAAACCTCCCTCAGTTTATCCAAAAATTTTCTGTCCCTCTCTCATTTATTTAAATATAGATATTTTATCTATTCATCTCTCAAACACTCTTTTTCATCGATATAATATTCTACCTCGTTCTAATATATATTACAATAATAAAATTTCTACCGTGTCATTCTCAAAACCGCGAAGCACACACATATACCGCATACTTTTATCTCCATTTATGCATTAGATAAAAAAAAATAACAAAGGACAAATAAATTCGTAGCTCTATGCTAGATGGAAAATCGAGATTTTAGCGACTTCGATTTTTAGTCTCCAGAGATTTTTTTGGAATTCTAAAATTTATGTTTTTTGCATTATTTGGTTTATTATCATTTGTTTTAAAATTAATCTGATTAAAAATATCAAATTTATAGAATTTTTAATCAATTTTTAGTTTTTTAAATTTTATTTTTAATTTTAAAATTAAAGTGCATAAATCTTATCTTATTTTATCGAATTGATAACATTTGACCAAACAATTAAAAAAAAAATACAACTTTAGTATTGTAAACTGTTTTTACTAATTTGCTTGTGACGTAATAAAAATTTTAAAATTCTGTTATGTTGGTTTTGCATTTTACAAATCAAATAAATGAAACTCTTTCTTTCAACTTTTTTCAAGTTATTATAAAATATTAAAAATAAACTATAATAAAACCTTATTTTAACCAACATAAAATTATCCTGTTCTATAAAATCTTAGCAATTGTAACATGCTCGAAACAAGCTGCTGCAGGAAACTTATGTGCAGAAAATATTGGTAGCATGTTACTTTAAGTTTAACTAAATCTGGAGACTTTATATTCTCAGAATATTCGGATTACAACAGTAAATTTCAAACCCTTTTTACCGAGTCTGTTTTTCTCATTACACTAGAAAACGTTTTTCCGTGTATAATTTTGATATAAAATGTACAACTGTAAATAAAAAAAATTTTTTTGAATAAATAAATTTTCCTCTATTTTACTTAAAATCAAGCTTAAAATCTGGTACTTAAACCAGAAATTCTCTATTTACACAAAGCCGTAGTTTTGTTAAGCGTATGATAAGTCATTTATCTTTAGCATAGTTCTGATTATTTTGTGTGTATTTTCCTTAACCGCGCTGTTTAATTTTCATGCATTTAATGCTTATTTCCATTCTTGATCTTAAATATATACGAAAATTTTCAAGTAATATTATAATGTCTGCACATTCTCTATTAAGATTGCGTTAATAAATTGTAATTTAATTTTATGGCGATAACTTAAATTTTAAAATGTAAAAGAAAACTAAAACTATTATTTTTGATTGCGATTAGAAAATAAAAGAAATTTGCTCATAAAATTTAATAACAAGATTGAAATGTCGATATAGGGACATAATCACCTAATAGATTTTAAAAGTTAGAAAATTTATAGTAGTCTATAATATAAGGTCCATTTATGATCCAAAGCACACGCGCGTCTTAACGAATTAGTACAGTAAAGAGAAAGTACCATTTCGCCATCTGAGCACTTCCGGTATAAGCGAATTTCCTTCATAACTTCTTGAGAGAGAAAACCATAATCGAGGTTATAGTGCAAACGATAAAACCAGGCGCTATTCTCATTTTATATTTTATTAACAGAGTTAAAACGTGCGAGAGACGAAGATGCTAGAGGGCTCGATATCTTGTCTTACTTTTTTTTATACTGCAATTTGAAAATCGAATTTTCCTTTTTATGAGCATACGAGTGCATATTCTAACTTTTCATTGAAACTTGCTTGCGTTTTTTCGATGACTCCAAAAAAAAATGTTATATACTTTATCAATCTTTTTTCTATCTTACTTTTATTTTTATATATAAGTTTATACTGTAAAAAAGACTTTTGACAAAACTTTACTACCAAAGCTTATATTTCCTGATAAAACGTACGAAAAGATGTCAATTGGATTATTTTTTTTTTTTATACTGTTTATGAATGTTTTTTGTAAGATTAACTTGTATCTAATATCGACTTTTTGTTTTTACTTGTTTTATGACCAAATAAAGCCTTCCTATGATAAAAAACTAAAAGATGGATATATTTTTTTCATACATATTAAATAAAAAAACTTTTTTTTTATTTTTAAATTATTTTTTTCAAATTTTTTATTATTAAATATAATAATTATTACATTGTAAGGTTGATTCGCTCGTAATTTGCTTGGAATTTCAAGCAAAACGCTTAGGAGTTTCAGAAAATGCTTGAATTTTCAAGCAATTCAAGTAGATTAAATAGAATTTTGAATAGTTTAAAAGAAACAAATGATCAAGAGAAACATTTAAATTGAATTAATTTCCTTAATGCTCTCTTAAATTGCATACTCAAATATATCCTTCTTAAAAACGTTTTCTCATTTCATATAATCCATCCATACATCGACATACACACACAAACATAGGCATTAAAGTAACTTCACTGTAAAATTGAACAACCATCATTTATACACATAAATTTTCATCTATTCATATAAAGCTTGATTCTATCTCATATACAAACACTAATACACGTTTATTATAACGCGCAAATGTGTACATTAGATTGAAGCTTAGAACTATAGCAAACAGAATGAATTTGGCAATAAGCCACCACGCACTTTGATGGATACATGACGGAAAATGGAATAACACGAGAGGCTTGAAAGCTTTATGAAAGGTTTATGGGTAATACACACATACACACACCTACACATATTTTTATAGATTTTTTTAGTTTTATATTTTTGCAAAAATATCTTATTTTTTTTTAATTTGTTTATCTCAAGCAGAGCTGGGTTAAAAAACTTTAAAAATTGTCTCAGCCAACTATCTCATTATCATTTCAATCATCTTCCTTTATATTTTCTTCAAGTACGTTTTCAAAAAATTCGTCCAACCGGATTCTTAAAAAAAAATATTCTTTTGAAAAAAAAAATAGTTACAAGATACCTACATTTATGTTTATAATGACAAGCAATTGCGAATAAGGACCTATTAAATTGTATACAGAAAATAAAAAGGTAAAACAATAAAATTTTATTTTTATTCAAAATCTACAAGATATTTTAATAATAACAATACCTCGAGATTTTCAAGTGTGTATTTAAACGTTGAGAAAAATTTATCTGAGTAAAATAATAGGAACATCTTCAATATATGTCTTTTGTTTTGTAAAAAATGAAATTTATTCATACAAGAGGCGTTGAAAATCGAATTTTTTAGTGTTTTAAAAAATCCTTGTGTTATAAAAAAAAATTGGCTGATATCATAAACAATCTAAAAAGTAAATTGGCACAAAATATACATTTGTACTTTTTTGGTTATGTGCATATATTTGAATAAATATAAAAGAGATAGGTCAAAGAATTATATCTTTGTAAATTGGATGGGCTTGAAACTTACATTGATTTACGATTTTTTGTCTCTTATTATCTTACAAAAAAATTTTTCTTTTCTCTTGCTCATTATTCTGATACGAAAGATTTTTTGAAAGATGCCAAAAAAAGATAATACTCTTGTTTAAGGTCAAAGTATTACTTTTTTTGAGGTTATGTTTGAATAATCTAACCTAAAATTTATAAATTCATTGATTTTACGCCTACTTAAATATTAAACCCAAAATTAGAAAACCTTATTTAAATATTACCCCATTAATTTACTTATTTTTAAAATATTTAAAATTTTTTTGGTATTTACATGATTTGATACTGATTTTATTAATATTTTTTTTAAAATAAATTTTGAATTTGTTTTTTTAATTCACATTTTTAAAAAACTTTTACAAAATCAGCTTACAAATGATCAGAAAAAATAAAATTTATAATAAAAATCTTTTAAGCAAGTAGAGTACGCTGTGTCTCTCAGATTATTGACTTATACTACTTATAAAATGTACTATTATTTTGATATTATTAAAATAATTTAAAATTCAAAAATACTTTGACATAAAAGATTTTCTATATTGAAAAAAATATCTTTCTATTTACATTAGATAAAAAAATACATTAAATTTGTATAAGAGCAAAAAAAATTCAGCATAAACTTATGATTTTGATATATGAGCACTTCCGATATTTTCTTAAAAAGGTATGTGAGGAACGTAGTTACACTTGGCTGAAAGTTTTTCGTATGTCCTTACAAGAATGTAAGATTTTTTTCAGTTATTGAATCTCAATATGTTCCTGAATCAGAGCCATCAATCCAAAAATAATAGTTTTTTTAAAAACAGTACTGAACTGTCTCATATACATTTTTTGTATTATTAATAATAAAAAAACATGAATAATATTTGAATAGTCCATTAGTTGTAATAAATTTATATTTAAAAGAAAACTTACGCATAAAATTTTTTTTACTAGTAGCAGAAAAAAAAATACTAAAAAAAATTATACTTGCTAAAAACATTTATATATTTTAACATGTAATAATATTTAAAGAGTAATATTTTTTTTTTATATTTATTCTACACTAATAGCCTTTTCTATAAAAAAAAATAAGGAGGTAACATCAAAAAGATTAACATAACAAATGTTATATATTAAAAATAAAAAAAAGGGTTTATTTTAAAATATAAAAAATTTCTGTTACTTTTTTATGCTTTAATATATTTTTTAAATTTAATTTAACATAACTTTAAAAAAATCATTAAAAAAATGATAAAATTTACAGTGTATTTTTTTTTTAACAATCTATGAAAATAAAAAAGAAAATTACAAATGAGAAATTGTAAAATGGGGTTTTTTTAATAAGGAGAGTGTTTGATTTTTTGGTTACTGATTTGATTAATTAAAGATACTGGTATTTTCAATGTTAAGTGATTGTCAAATCAAACTAACAATCTTACAATTCTAAATAGGAAATTTTTAGACTAATTTCTGATAATAACAGTGGCATTATTTTGTCAATATGCTGATAATAACAAGCTGATGATTTAGAGCATTTTCCGTAAGATTTTTGACGCTAATTAAAATTAATTTAAAGATTAAATGCTTTTTTGATCTTTAGAAAACACTTTTTCAATTTCTAAATGGCCTAGAATGAGCCAAATATCATGCACTCTCCTTACAAATATTACATCAATTGATAAAAATCGAATTTTAATACCATTTTTAATGTAAATGAACGTAATAATAAATCATTAAATCATGCAATAGAAAAATTCTATTTTACTTTATTACCAAATACGCAGTGTAAAAAAATAGTTTGAAACTAAAAAAAAGAAATAAAATTTCTATTATAATAAAATTATAAAATTTTCTGTATATATTAATTGTTGTGTATAGAATAGGTAAGTAGGAAAAAGCAGTTTTCATCAACTATATAATCGAAGCTATTTTGATGGGTAAACCGCATAAACCTCAGATAAGCTCTGTTGCATGTATACCATTTTCATACGATATTCCTCTATACGTTTTGACATATTACAAAACCATACGAAGATTACATCAATTTCATAATTTCATGTAATTATTATTGTGGTTTTATATTTAATTTATTTAAACTTCGCATTTTATCTTTCATTTTAATTTATAATGTGATTAAAATATTATTCAAATTAGAACTTTGTTTTATATTTTTATGTTTTATTCTGTTTTTTATAGTTTTTTTTATTTCTTCTTGGAATACACTGTCGAGAATAATCGTCCTGGTTACTTTCTTTTTCGTCCTTTGAATTCAGTCAAATATTTATGTAATGTAAGAGGATATAGACTTGAGGTTCAAGATGACTGTATAAACAAAAAATTTTAAGATTTAAAATAAATATGGGCAAACAGTATTTTTTTTCTATTTTTAGTCAAATTTTCTAAAACTTTTTACAACCAAAAAATTGTCTTATTTATGCAATCTTTTATCAGAGATATAAAAAATCTAAATTTAATTTTTTGTTTAAAATAAAAAATATCTTCCTCAAGCAACTTAAAAATTTTCAAAAACGGTGACGTGGTCAAAGAGCTCGTTTAACACTTTTATAACTAAGCAGTTATATAAAAAAATTATTTGTAACTATTTAGTCAAAAAGTTATTGACATTTCTTTTTCAAAAAACAAGAAGTTGCATTTTGTTTAATTATTTATTTATGCTTTCATATAACTCGCTTACAAAATGCAATTAATTTACATTTTATAATTACTTTTTCATCTCTCCTTTCAATAACAATAATTACAATAAATCAATGACCAATTAATTCATTAAATATTAATAAAACTCGATTTATTGTTAAAATCTTATGTCAGTAATTCGTTTGAGAAAATTAAATTAGTTTTAAAAAATTTTCAAAAAAAGCTAAATAAATATCGGAAAACTGACCAATACGATTATAATAAAAAGTAAGACAGGTAAGTAAATAGCAAATAAAAAGAGCAACTTCTCTTCTCTGTAAAAGCACAGTCTACAAAAATCCAGATGAAAAGCTGATAAAAGAAATAAAATAAGTGGACGAGTAAGGGAAAAGCCTTTTTGTTAAAAAAATTTTTTTATCACTAAAAGTAGTACAAGTCAACGATAAATGCGACAAAGATAAAAAAAGTTAAAATAAATTTAAAAAAAATATTTTTGGACAAGTTTTAACTTTTATTACACAAATTCAATTTTACCAATCTTTACTGCTTTGATTTTTTAGATACATAAAATAAAAGTAAAAAAACACACGTTATTTATGCAGGTAAAACCGTTTCTTCTAAAAAAATCTCGAATTTCATACTAAAAATGTGCAAGTGAATTTTGCAACTTTGTAACATGACTCAAAAAAAAGACTAGTAAAAGCAACAGTAGATAACAAAAAAAAAAAATAGTTGCTTTAAAGAGTTCTTGAGTAACATACCTTTGTACTTTGTTTATTTTTTCTTTTGGTTGAATTTTCCGAAAATAAAACGGGTATAGATTGTGATTTATTTATTTTTTAAAGAAAATTTCTCAGATTTAAATATAGAAAAGACCAATTGGAAAAAATAAATATGTTAAAGTTTAAATAAAAGATTTATATTTGAACTTACTTTCGTTTGTTCAATTGATGCATACGTAAATAAAATGTATTTTTCTTTTAAAAAAACTCTTTCTTTGCATATTGAAACTAAATCTACTTAAAATATTTGTGGATATTTTATAGCTTTTTAAAAATAAATACTAACTTAAATAACAATGTAAATATAAAGAAAACTCGTTAAGATTATTTTTTTTAATTACATTTTTTTTATGAGTTAAAAAATGTTAAGAATTTTTATTTTTATATGCGATGTAATTTAAATAATAATTCTTTTCCTTAGAAAAAATAATCGAGTTTAAGATATACCTTTTAAGATTAAATGTAGCATAACCTATAAAAATAGATTAAATAATTTAAAAAATCTTGATAATAATTACATTTTTTTTTTAGATTAAATACACTGTAAAAAGATTTTATGGCTAAACTTAAAGTTACATTTTGTAATGATAAATTTTGATGAATGAAGTGATAATTAAAAAACTGAAATAATTCAATAGGGTTTAAACAAAATTACCTGTTGGATAATAAACACAGAATTCAGGAGAATCCAAGCAAGGTTTATCAAGTAAAAATTAACAAATAAAAATAATATGCAAAAAAAATGAAAATATTAACAATAAATCATAAAGTTCAATAAATTTTCTCCATTATCATAAACATTAAAAATTACGACGTACATATATCCGTTTATCTATAAAATATAACCAATAAAAATACAAAACTAAAAAGAAACTCTTCAAGTCAATAGAATAGGGAAAAAAAAAGAAGAAAACTAAAGATTCTTTATCGAAAACTTTTTTTTTCTTCAACAACTTTTACAAAGATAAAGCAATGAAGACAACAACAACGACAAGTCTATAATATATATATTATAATGTTACAATGTTATATATAAACTATATCATCATTTACTTCCTTAAAATTTTTCTTCTTCTTCTTTTTTCTTCTACATTATATTCTTTATAGTTTCTTTTTCGTCATCATTTTCTAAACAACGCGACGAAAAAAATAACTTATTGATATTATATATAAATGACCTATTTTTATTAACTTGTACTCGAAGATCATAACATTGATCTTCAAAACTTTTTTTTTTCATACTTCTTTTTCATATTTTGTTGGATTTAGGTTAATTAAATTGTAACAGTTTGTTTGAATCTATTATCACATTATGAATTTAAGAATTCTTTGTATTGTTTATTTATCTTATGACATCATGCTTTTTAAGATAGGCTTTAAGTTAGTTGGGCGTTGTAGATAACGGAAATATGCTTTAAAGTAATCTCTTATGTACAAAATGAAATAAATCATTAAAAATGATTTAAGCGTGGCAGGTAGCATTAATTTTTTTTATCGATTTTATTTTAAATTATTTCATTTATTTTAAATATTATGCTGCGTCGAAATTCCGTTATCGTTTGCTGTTCAATTAAAAGAATTTAAGTATGTGCAACATAATTCCTTATTATTTAATTATTTCTTGATAAATACCCATTATTATTTTTCGGGTATAAAATACATCTATCAACCAATTAAATGTTTAGAAAATTGAAGAAATTTTTCCTGAGAATATCTTTATGAAGTAAGTTGGTGTATAAATTAAGACTAGTAACAAATAAAGCACAGGAATCAATTTCAGGTATTTATTTTTTAATTTATTAGAAAAAAATGTTAAATTTATTTATCTTTTCTTTCAGAACTTTCTTATCGAATCTTTACAAAATTTTCAAATAAATATTGGTTTGTATTTATATTTTGCTGGTCTATAAGAGACAGCGAAATTTTAGTTAAATTATTTTTTTATCTGTTCCTTAAAAACCAAAGAAATCTCCCAGAATATCTTAAGAACTTGTTATGAACATAATGTTTTTTAAACAATAATTATGTATTTCTAGATCCCTGAGGAGGAGCATATTATAATGTTCGAAATATTGGATAATAATTAAAAAACAATACATTTTTGTCTGGAATAGGTGATTTCATTAACCTAAAATTAAAATAAGAAGCTTTATTTTTTGCTTAACTTTTTGAATCATAATCTGATTGGGTGATAGTGCAGCCCTTGTAATAACTTTATTTATCATTAAATATAATTAATTATTAAATGTAATTTATTAAATATAATTAATAAAGTTAACAACGTAATGAAATTTTTTTAAAATATTTAACATGAAAGGATTAAAATCTTTTGGTGTGTAGAAGCAAATAGTTTTCAAAAGTTTAAATATTGCTTTTATAATGACAAACAAAAAGTTAAAAGCCTTTAGTATACAAAAAAGAAAAAAAATTAGATCGTCATTCACACATACAAATAAAACGTTTCTTGTTAGTTTACATGCACATAAATGATTAGATTAATCTTCTTGTAATTAATAATATTTCTTTTTACTGGACATTGTCTTCTTTAGGATGATTTTTCTTCTCTCCTTTTCTCTCTCTCTTTTCCTTTCAAAAGGATTTATAATTAATGGCTTTTAAGTGTTTTTACAATATTTATTATTTATAAAGGTTGTAAATTGTGGATAAAAATTATATATAAAGTTTCTAAAAATTATGTATAATTAAGTAAGAAAAATTTAAATTATTAAATTATAAGTTAAGTATGTAAATTTTAATCTTTGACTCTTTTTATTTTCTATTTTGTATAATATTAAATTTTAACGTTTACTTTAATCAGACTATTCAAAAAGACAATTGGTCTTATTTTAATACATTATAATTTAGAATACAGTAATATAATAGAAATTCACTTGAAAATGGACAATATTCAAATTTATTAATCTTATTTTAAAAGTTTTATTCTTTTTTTTTTCTTTTATTTCTTTACTTTTTATCTACCACAAAGATTAAGAAGAAAGAATACTTAATTATAAAAATACATTTTAAAAAGCTCTACAGACCAATTTTGTTTCTAGGAAAATTCAAATTTAAATAAATCGTAAAATTAAATTAACTAAAAGTGAATTATTCTTTTTTCTTAGATTATGTTGCGAAAAGAAAACTGTTTTTAAAAATTTTACAGTTGGGGATTGTTAGAAATGAAAAAAGGAAGATATTGGTAATTATTTTTTATCAGAGGATGGTGCAATTAGGTACAAAATCAATTAAGAATACTCTTAAAAATACTCTTCAAAAAAAAAGTGTAATCACAGCATCATTATTCTGGAAGACCTAGGCTAAATGCGAGACATTTAAATCAAAAGCCCTCAAAGAGAGTGAAATTACAGCCACTCTCCTTGGAACTGGTCAAACTAACATAATTTTATAAACTCTCTTAGAGCATGTTAGCTTAAGTTTATTATATCCAAGATGCTAGTGAATATTTTGTTATAAATATTCATAAATATTATGTTATGGATGTAGCAAAAAAAATGAAGATTTGAAATAAAGGAATGGTGACGTCAGTTGCAAAAAGATATGGAGAAATCGAATTATCCATTCTATTAACTCGTAAAAAGAAAAAATAAAATCAAAAATTACCAATAGTTTTTTAAAATTAGGTCCCACACTAAATGTTGCAAAATTAGTTGCTCAGGCACTATTTTAATATTTGCGTAGAAATTTAAAAATACATTATTTAACTTTTTTTAAATAATTAAACTATATAATATTTTTTACATATGAAACATGTAGAGGATATGTTAACATAATGATTTTGATACAGGATATGATCGAAAAAAAAATTCCGTTATGTGGTCATGCTATTCGAAACCTCTTTGTCTTGTTGATGAATGTTGGAATCAATTGGCAAGCTCAACTTTAAATGAGTGTTATTCAAAAATATTTTTTGACGTAGTGATTCACAGAGTAGAATAACCTTCTCATGAATAATGTGTCCAAAGTTTTCTTCGCTAAGCATAGGAAATTGGAAGGAAAAGACAAAAAAATAAGTTATCCAACTTTCTACGCGATTAACAGCACAAGAGATATTCGACATTTTGAAAGATGACAAAGAAGATGATGTGCTGGAAGAAGCAATGACTGAAAAACCCGTATTAAACATTGCTTAAATTGCTATTGAAGAATCAATGGATTTTGATCCTATCATGACAAGAAGTATAAAATTTAAGTATAATTGCGATACTGCTATAAGATGTTATGAGAAATTGTATAAAGATATGGCATATCAATCAAAATAAAATAGTGTATTAGATTATTTTAGAAAGTATGAATACCTATGCTTAAAAAAAATGTAACCCTTTTTTTCAACCTTTGGAACCTAAACCCTCGTTTTACATAAAAAATAGTGTAGTTTTCTTCTTCCTGTAGTTTTCCTGTATATTTAAAATTTTCTTCTATTTTCCTGCAATCTTGTCGTTACCATAAGCTGTAATGTTAAAGTGTTCTTAACACTGTTTCCAAACTTATTGTCCGGGATTAATCCAAAATGAATATTCTAAGCCCTTGATATAATGTCTCTTTAATCGTGTTTTTACAATATACTAATTTTGCTTAAGATCTCTTGAAATGAAACTTGGGGTTAAGAGAGACAGTTTCCTGAGCCAAGAAGAGAGAGTAAAAATCAGTCATGTTATAGAACTTCAAAACATCTGCCTCTTGGGCGCGCTTTGCACGAGTTTTTAAAAGCGTACGCTTAAGAAAATAAGGAGTGTGAAGCCTCGCGTAATTGGATTAACGCTGGAAAATTATGTGTCCTTAGTAACAGTGTTCTTTTCATAGACAATTGCCTTGAATTTATCCCAAGAACGTTGCGTTAATTAACTTATTATTTTTGTTTGTTTCGTACCTATAGGTACAACTTAAAAGATTACCAAGTAATTAAGTGGACAACTACGTTCCTAAATATCAGTCGCATTTTATTTCCTATCTCCCTCTCTCAGGTGATGGAATCAACTAGTTTTACAGTATTTTATTTACTAAAAATTAATTCTAAACATTACCTGGGATATTTTAGAAACTAGAATACTAATATATTTTTAAAGGCCAAATTCTCTAATAAAGTTGTTTTTTGTCAGAGAACTCTAGGTATAGAAGACAAACAGTGCACTAAACTGCTGGGGCAGTTCTCAAGCCAAAAGGCATTCTGAAAAATGATCGTACTGTAGAACTTATAGATAACATAAAATTTCAAAAAAATACAATACAAATGTAATAAAAAAATATTAAAAATAATATTTTATCTATACAAAAATTAATTTAAAAATAAGGTGTCAATATATTATTATATATGACAGGACATATATAAAACATAAAATTTATTGGTTAAAATTATATTCTCCATTGAACAATATATATATATATATTCATAAAATTGAATGAATATTAACGTAAAATCGATGTCTATTAATTTTCAATATATAAATTTTTTTTATCTTCATACAGTATAGTCTTAGAAAAAAAAATTTTTTCTGGATGTAAATAATCATGTATGTGCAAAAACTGAAAAATTACCTGTCAATTTTTAAATGTCAAAACTATGCTTACATAAATTTTTATCTTATTTTATATTATCATATATTATAATAAATATGAAAAATAAAATTTTTATAGATAAAAGATGTAAACGAAAAATAAAATAAAAACATCCTAATGTATATGAGTGATTCCAAAGCAAAATTTTTATTTTTTAGATTTATTTTTTTTTATTATTATTATTTTTTATCTAAGGGGGGAATATGTGAATCTTGCATCAATCAAGGTGCGATCCTTGACTGCCCAGCTGTACAAAGTACAATCAGGAGACGCGGTTACCAATCAAGTGTCAGATTCTTAGTGATTAAAACTATTTTAAACTTCCCTTGCAATTGTTGCCCCATATCGGTCTTCTTTTTCAGGTATAACTTTGGTTTGGAACGCGCAAGCTAGGCAACTTAACGCTGCCTCCCCCTGTCTAGGGCAGGGAGCTCTATACGATAGAAAGCCCTCCTCTTTCTTCATTAACAGGGTGGCCCTTGCGTACTTTGCTACTTTGTCCCAGTTTTCAGGACTCCGCAGAATTTCTGGGACCACTCTCTCTGGCCAGCGATTTAGGAAGGGTGGTTTTGTTAGAATCGTGCACATTCAAAGAATGTATGCTCAGTGATATCCATCTCACCCAGACAGTGTAAGCACTCGTTTGAACCTTTTCACACTTAAACAGCATGTCACAGAAGTATCCGTGGTCAGTAAAAAACTGGGTGAGGTAAATTCACCTCCCCATGTCCGCGTCCCATCCAGGTCTCTAGATCTGAAATTAGTCTATGCATCCACCGGCCCTTTTCGTCACTATCCCATCATCTGTTCCATTCAATCATAATATTAAAGCGGGCGCGAGTGGATGCCACTTTGTTCTCATCGACACTGTCGTAGATGTATTTCCATTTCAACGCTAGTAGGTTAATAGGAGGGAGTGTCAACCTGCAGAGATCTTGCCTTTGTTTGGAAGTCCAGACCTGGTTCCATGCAAGCATGATCCCAAAATCACCCTTCTTTCAAGGCCTCAAATAACTGTATACTTGCTACCTTGTGTGTTAGTGTTCCGAAGATGCGGACCAAAGATCAGAATAACCCCCATCAGGTTCTTCTGGAAATGAACCAACTCCAGGTTTCCTAGTTAGGGACATAGATCAGGGCGCTCATAGACCTTTAGGCATAGCCCGTAGAAATATGTTACCAAGATCTTACCAGCGTTCGGGTATACCTTTTGCAGTCTCACCTTAGGCTTCCCCCTCCCATGAAGTCCTCAAGGTCAAGTGACCTTATGAATTTCACTAGACTCTGAAGTTTCAGTGTTCCAACATCTTCTGTGTTCATTATTGTATACTTGAGGTAGCGTCTACTATCGCAGGATCAGCAGTTCCGAATATCGATAATATTCCCACATCTGTGAAGGTTCAATACGGAGTGTCCCGTTATTCAGCCCACCACAACACGAGTGTAGATTCTATTCATATTTAGTATTTCATCACACCACTTGTAGATCGGAGAGGTACCTAGGGCCCTTTTGGACTGCCTGGCTCCCCTTGATTCCGTCCACTCCATTTCATTCTCCCTAACCATTAAGTTGGAAAGACTACCGATCCGTATGTGAGCCTAGGGTTCATAACTGCGTCGTAAATCCATTTTACCAATTTCGGTCTCCAGGTCACTCCCACAATACGTCTTCATAGCCAGTATCTATTAAGGAATTTGGCCGTTACGTACTCCATGTGAGCCCTCCAGTTCAGTTTATCGTCCAGCACCGATACTTTACCTCTTTGGAAAAGTTGATCGCTATGCCGTAAAAGATAGGCCCCCTGGAGGTATCCAGGCTGCCTTTTTTGAAGAAGAGAATGCATTGGGTTTT
The DNA here is from genome assembly GCA_022575985.1 of Anagrus nilaparvatae. NCBI lineage: Eukaryota > Metazoa > Arthropoda > Insecta > Hymenoptera > Mymaridae > Anagrus > Anagrus nilaparvatae. The sequence continues at coordinate 1,481,672 of JAKSXM010000040.1, read as the reverse complement.
ATCGGGGTTAGCTGATAGGCTTTCAATGCCGGTGCACCATTTTTCGTTCATAAGGACTTCCATGCATGACCCCTGAGTCAGAATTATGATGTCATACGAATGACCAAACACCTTGATACCTGCTCTTTCGAGCGTGGTGAGGAATTTGTGGACCGCCAAGCACCACAGTTTCGGAGATAATACTCCCCCCTGTGGGCAGCCACTCGTCACTTTTCCTGACAACTTCGAGAAGCCGTGTTCCGAAACAACGTACCTATGTTTAAGGTATTCTCCCAACCATAGTCTTATTGTTCCATTAATTCCATGCTCCCTTATGCCACAGTTAATGACATCGTGGGGAGTATAGCTAAATACCCCTACAATATCAATGAAAGTGGCCATTACCGCCCTGTATGTCTCCGAGCCAGCATCGATGTAACTAACAACTCCATGATGAGCCGTTTCGGTAAATTTTCCCCTTTGATAAGCATGTTGTCTTACGGCGAAGAGAAGCGCTGTCAGTTTCTCGTTCATTTTCTTGTTGACTACTTTTTCAAGAGTTTTCAGGAGAAATGACATAAGTGTGATCGGTCTGTAGTCCTTCGCTACAGAGTGTCCTCCTTTTCCGCCTTTTGGAACGAAGGCTATTATAGTTGTTTTCCAGCTAATCAACACATAATTGATTGCCAGATAGGCCCTGAATAACTTAAATTCCCTTAATACATGAAATTAACCTTAACACAACAATTTACTGATGTAAATAACAAAAGTCATCAAATAATTTAATAATAATAATATTAGGACAGTCATTTAAAACTTTTGTATTTATAATTATTATTATTTTCTTATTAAATTATAAATTTAATTTTATTATTAAAAAAAAATATTAAATTATGGGCGATTACAACCATATTAATATTGATAATTCAAATTTATTGTTCGAAAATCTGCTCAATGGTTTTCTTATAGATTTATTGTTTATAAAAAATAGGAAAATTAAATAGATCATTATACATTAAAGGCAAATATAATATTAATAATAATAAGCCGTATCATAATTCATAGATATATCGACGTATCGTCTAAAGTAAATTTTACTATATATAAACCTTTAAAATCCCTAAAATAATGAATGTTTGTATATATAAACCTATTTGAAGTAAAGAAGGGAGGGATAGACGAGAAATTTACAATCTATATAGATTTTACATTTTACATGTATGTCTAACGTTATAAATATATATGTATATATATATAACGTAAAAGAGCTTGCTGTCATGTCGAGGTTTTCGCGACAAGACTGATTGCTTACATTGATCAGCGTCAGGCTTGTACAAACCTCGTCAAACTCTCTCTCTCACTGTACATAATAGACTTTCATCTCTCCTTGTTGCCTCATAATAGTAAGCATTAACTTTTTTTAACCTTTACTTTTTGATTCATTATTTCATACACCTAAAAATATAAAATTTATGTATAATTGAGCTATATTAAAGTTATAAAAAAAAAGATTTACATTTCTCTCTCTCTCTCTCTCGCTCTGAGATTTTTCAAACAAAAAAAATTCATCGTTTTATATAATACTATATATTTTCTTTTCTCGAGGACGACGACGAACGACGAACGACGCCTTTTGAAAATTTATACCGATAAACTTCCATTCATAATACCCGAGTAACCTTTAAAGCGCTTTAATGTTCCAGAGATGATTTACCGCTTATAACCGACAAACTATAGTACGAAAAAAAAATAAAGATAGATAGATAGATAGATCGTATTTTGACCTTAATAAACTTTAAAAAGTACCACTTTTTTTTTTTTATTATATTTTAACTTTAACGTAAATTCTATTTTCAATATTACAAAAATTATAACCTAACTTTTTTTTTTTTAATATATATTCTCTAATCAAATTGTCGTCGTTTATCATAAGTCTTTTTTTTTTTTTTTAAATTATATGAAGAAAATATGGAACTAAAGTAAATTTCTTCTTTTTTTTTCAAATGTGATTTAATAAATATACGTGTGGGATTTTATTGTCTTTCAATTTGACAAATATTCTTCATTATTTTAATTTAAAGATTTTTTATTCTTTTTTTTTAATATATTTTTTTATGGAATCAATATTTTCAATACTTAATGGCTCTTTATGATAAATGAATCAATTTTTGAATAAATTATTCAATTTTTATGACTGCTTATTTGACTGACATTAATCTATATCTTTTGATTAATTAATTATTGTTGTTGAGTGGGAAAATGGCATAAATATTAACTGGAGTACTAAATAAAAATTTCTACGCATCATGAATAATAAAGGTATAAGAAAACTGCGCCTATTATAATTCTTGGGAAATGTCTTTATTAAAAAGCCGCAAATTTAATTAATTACATTTATTCAAGGAAGAAGAAGACTGTCCTTGAGTTTGATTCGAAAAAAAACAGGCTTAAATATTTAAAAACTGAGCATTTTTACTAATTTATTTACATTATTGTATGATAAAAAACTTTATTAAAAGCATTTTTTTATATTATCAAAAGTTTTCACTTTTAGAAGTTTTAATATTCTAGAATCACATAAAAATTAAAATTTCATAAAAATATTTTCAAAAAAGCTAGAAAGAATAAAAAAAATGCCTTGTTTAGTTTTAATTATACAGAAAAGAACTATAAAGTAAAAACACATATTTTTGACATTGACGTAAAAAAATTGTCTGTACAATCAATAAAATAAAAAAAAAAAAAAAAAACAGAAATGTAGGTTAACCAACTTTTTTTTCAATTAAAAAAAAAAGAAAAGAAAATTATTTTTCAAAAACTAATTTTAACATTCAAAAAGTTTCTAGATCACTAAAAACATTAATTTAATTTAATAACGAAAAATAAAAAATTCTTCTAAAATCGTACGTGTATTGAAAGTTAAATACGATTCCACTCTAATAAACTAAAATGTTTGAAAATGTAAAAGTTTCTATTTTAATTCCTAAAGAACTTAATTTAATTGATTATATTTAATTTTATATTTTTTGAAATGTCAAAAAAAAATAAAATTGAAATTTTCCCTTTGGCATCAAAAAGTAAATAAATCAAAAATTTCAGTTTAGCTTGTAATTTTCTTTAGCTAAACGTACGTATCAGAAGAATATATCGACATGAACCACAATTAACTAATGGAAAATGTAAATCGTATTGAATATAAAAGTAAAATAGAAAATTTCCTCATCCATATGTGTGTGTGTGTGTCTAGTATTTTCGGTATTGATGAAAAAGCTTATAATGTCATAGAGAGAAAACTTTTGAATTGGATAATTTAAGTTTTTCTTCGAAAATTTCGAAAATTGCCAAAAGCTATTTTGAGAAAGTTTACTTTTTAAAAACATTCTTTGCCTATTCATCGAGTCACGTATTTTGTGTATTTTTAATTAAATAAATTGATATTTATTTACTACCTTTTTTCATATGTCAAAATATTTTACTTAATTAAAATATTTTATTTTCATTGCCTTGCATGATTGATTTTTTAGATAAAATGTGCAAATTGTGAATTTAAATGAAAAAGATTAAGAAAACTTCTTAATTATAATAAATGGCTTTTAGTTCTTAAGTAAAAATAATTTATGACTTATAAATGATTTTTAATTGAAAACAAATATTTTTGGGTTATATAAATTTAATTTTTATTACAATTACAATTTTTCAAATAAAAAAAAACGTTTATTTTGCAGCAAAGAATTTTGTTTAGTCATTTATCAAAAACAACCACAAAGCAAACAAAAAAGAATTCAAAGCATTTTCTTATTTCTGCATAATATGAAAATTCTATTTCATTGACATAACAAATACATATGTAATGTGTCATTTTTTTAATGGAATTTGTAAAGGAAATTATTCAAGAAATTTGTATGTGTGTGGCAATAGAAATTAACAATGAAATAAAAATGTTTATACTTTATAGTAGTGTGTAACAGTAATTTGTGAAAAAGCTTACTAGGAGGCCTTTATATGTTGTCGTGATAAATGATTGGCTTTAAAGGCAATCATACTAAGTGATTCACGTTCAAAAAAAAAAAAGTTACTTGAAATGCACATTTTTACTTTACATTCAATTGAAATATTATTTTTTTCTTCCTCGTACGTTTTCATTTTAACCTAAAACATTAATTTTTTAATAAAAAAAAAAAAATTTACTTACGATATAAATTAAAGGTTTTTTAATAAGTAAACAGTTTTCCTTTCTTGCGCAAAAAAAAGATTGATTGAAAAATGAATGAATGAAGAAGAAAAAAAAGGAACAAGAACAAGTATAATAGTAGTATAAAAGAAGTAACGATAAAAACTTACAAAATAATAATAATAATGTTAAAAATAAGGTTCTCTTTTTTTTTAGTAGTATAAAAAAAACTGGATGCAATCCATGGGCCAAAAGACTCGTAATTAATTACCAAAGTAATTATCCGATGATTTAGGAACCGTGGCTAGTCGACCGATGAAACTGAAACGAATTACTATTATATGCAGCAATATCCGAGAAAACTATATAAAGCTTTCCAAACTGGCAAACCAAAAAGGATTTTCCATAGTAGTTGTAGTTGTAAATGACATACACAAACAAATAATTTTACAAATATAGAGAAAGAAAGGAACAATAGGACGAATTTAGTTCCGGCTTTTAATTCACTACTTGTATAAATTATTGACCTCTCTTTTTTCTGAAAAAAATATTTTTTACTTTATAACCTACTAACTTTATTTTCAATCCATAAATTAAAAGAGAAAAATTTAACTTTATTTTAATTTTTTTTCATTCTATTGCATTATTTATTAGCGAAAGAAGAAATTTTGTATTTTCTTTTACTACAATTATAAACACATACATAAAGAAAATATATATGAAAGTTCTTATCGTTATTTTCTATACACACATATAGTTTCTTTTGGAATTTATCGAGAATATTCCAAAACGGAGCAAAGAGTAAAAGTATATATAGTGTCGGACATGAAATTTATCGTCTAAAACAGTTTTATCGTTATATATTTTAAAAGTTAATTTATTATACTTAAGTATATTTATTTATTTATTTATTTATTTATCTGCCTAAGTATTTATTAAATGAGAAAAGGTATAGGTGAAGTTAAAGTATAATTTCTTTTGTTTCAACCTTAGATAATATTATCAAAATTTATGTGTATTATTTTAAAGTCGAAACAGTTTAAAATATAATAAATTTAGAAGAAGGTGAAATTAGATAGAAGTACACATTTTGCTCATTTTCTTTTTCAGGTTTTAATTACGAAGGAGAGATTTTATTAGCAACTGAATATATTTTTTTTGAAATAATTTTTTGGTATATAAATATCAATCTTAATTTCTTTTAGGGAAAGAGTGAACCTCTTTAGGTTTTGAAAATGAATTTCAATTTTCAAATTGAACATTTTGAAAACCTAATTACATAGGTGCATAAATTTGAAAGAAAAATATATTTTATTCCATATAGACCTGCTAACGAAAAAAACGAAAGTTCGACAACAATTTCCAGCATTATGGAAATGAAAGTTGTGAAAAATGTACATTTTTAAGTGACAATTTCAAATGAAATTAGATTAATTTGGATATGAGGATGTAACTTTATTGAAATTAAAGCCTGAGAAGCATTCATTTCAAAATCGTAAAGAAAATTAATACTCATAAATAAGCTAATTCATTTTTGTTTTAGCACAATATTTACTAACACTATTGTATATTGTCAGGGAAAAGGCATAAGGTCTGGATTCAGGATCTTACAGCAGAAATTCAATTCCTTAAGTAACTACTAAAAACCAGGCATAAGTGATCATAGGAAAGCAAAGCGTTATTAGATCTTGTCCTGGTCTTATTGTCTTTAAAGACTTAACTCAAAACAAAGCTGCATGAAAATTTACCAACTTTTGTTTACAAGATTTAAGAAGTTTTAATAAAGTTAATATTCAAAATTAATCATAATAGAAGTGAATATGTGACGATAAGTCACGGTATCACTATATTTGATTTAAAAAATATTTCAATTTTTTTTAAAAGTTTTTTATCGCCTTTTAGGTATTGTAATATTTTCGTTTGAAAAGTTGACTATTTTTAAGTATTTAGCAGGATAAGATGGAAAAATTGTAGCGAAATATTTCAATTAATTTTATAATATTTGGTGGGCATGTTGTGGTAGTCAATAGTCCATACTTTTATATCGCAAAATTTTGCGATATACGATAGAATGACTATTCCCTATCGCAAAAAAGCGATAAATATATTCAAATCCATCGATATTGAGTTTCCCGGTGATCAGAACATGTCCATCCCTGATTTCAAATACGTTGCTCCAAATCGTAGTCTTTTATATTTTTTAGTGTTTTTCACGGTCTCCAATGAACAATTTTGGAAATTTTTCCAAAGAATTTTGTAATATGTTAGAAAAATATATTTTAACATTTTACAATCATTTACTTCTATGGACTAAATAATTACTTATTAGTATATCTAGGTCAAATTGGAACGTTTTAAATTAAAAAGCAAGTCAAGCACCGAGTGGTCCACTACTGTCAGAATTTCCTTGTAAAGTCTAAGTATATTATGCTATAATGGTTGATTGATGACCTAACTTGTGCGTTAATAAGATGGTGTAACAATACCATTTATACAATGTAACTAAAAAATTAATAGCATGAAAGTTTAATACAAGTTTATAAAATTTACGATCTTAATTTTATAATAAAAAATTAAATAATTTAATAAAAAATCAATTTAGTTTTGTAATTAATATTTTTATTTTAATAAAAAACAAAATAAAAATAACTGACTAATGAATTTAATTTAAAATTTAATGATATTAAAACATTAAACGTTTTCAACGATATCAATTATCAAGCATTAATATTTGATTACATTGATTTTCATTGAAATATAAATTAAATATTTTTAAAATTTTATTGAATTTAAAAATAAAACATTTTCCCATATTTATTATAAAATTTGTTTGATCTTGCTTGTCGATAATTAAATTTTCAAATTTAAATTCTTTAGCACCTCGTTACTGCGGATTAACGAATTGAAATTTTAATATTTTGTAAATATTTAATTTTTAAATCATATTTAATGATTGATTAATTCTGCAATAATTTAATTAATGTTTTTACTTACTCAAACTTTTAATTTAATCGTACCAATTAATAGTGATGAACAATTAGATACTCACCTAAAACAAAAGAAAAAAAAATTTTATTTAATATGAATTCATTTTTAAAGTTTGTTTGTTTAAAAAAGTTTTAAACTTAAATTTAACTCTTAAAAATCTATACTTTTTCTATCGAACTATTTTCACTTATTTGGCATAAGAAAAACTTAAAAATTAGTTTAGTGTAAATCTTTCAATTATTACCATTTTTCGTGTAATAAATTAATATTGACAAATTTTGATTTAAAAAAAAATCGATTATAAATTAGTAATAATAAAAGAAATTTATTCTCATTTAAATTAGCTTTTTAAACAAATGACATTTGTATAGAAGTAAGAAAAAATATAATTTTTTTTTCAGCTTATCTATAACGAGCTTTTTTGTCACGAGTTTTAAAAACTAATTCTATATAAAAGAAAAAAAAAATAAAGTAGAAAATCTACACGAGTTTTTTTTGAAAAAGAAAGAATTCTCAATAAAGATAAGAAAAGAAGATAAGTTCAGGTATATACACGATCTTCGAACCCTTCGATACTTTAAGTGGATTAGCTAAGAGTGTTTCTTTCCATTCTCAGTCCCTTGAGATTCGTTAACGAGTAAAATGCAGATCGGGTTTTATAATATAAGAAGCAAAGAGTAAGGTCATTAGCACGGGACGTGAAAACGAGAGGGTGATTCTGTGGAGTAGAAAAAATAATAGAAGACTTCTAACAATATCCCGTTGAGATTCAAAAGATTCGCAAAAGATGATCAAACTTATTATCGTTATTATTAGGAAATCATCTTTTATGAGAAAACTTTTTTATTTTCAGATTAAAAAGAAGCTTTCTGATTTTAATTGATGTCATGTTTATAAAATAAATTTATTACTTTTTTTTATTTAATTGCAATTACGTGACCGAGTATCGTTGTTTATTTCGATTTCTTTTCAAATTTTCTTTAAGTTCTTTCAAAGATCTAGAAAATAATCTTTAGTGCTTATTTTTTTTTCTTTTCTTTTATTAAGCACTTGTATTTCAATGACAAAAAACTATTAAACTTTTATAACAATTCTGTAAACTACATTTGTTTTAAGTAGTAATAACAAAAAATAGTCAGACAATTAGTTAAAAAAATAAAAACAATTGTGTGTAAGTAAATTATTTAAAAAAGATTTTTTAAATAAAATAAAATAGGGTTGAATGCTACTTTTATGTGTTTATTTTAATCATCAACGGGAAAGCAATGTAGGCAAGTTTCCGGTGTTGGAAAAAGGCATTGGCAAACTTTTGGTTAAGCGTGCGCGTCCGTTATGTAAAAGCGTTGAATGAAATTCAAAGTAAATATAATACATAACACAAGTTTTAATAGTTTGTAATGTTGAAAATTCTCGGATTATTTTATTTTTTTATTTTATTGTTTAATTAAAAAAATATTAAATTTTTTCTAATTACTAATTTTTTATACATAAAATAACACTTTGTTTTAATTTTGAACTTTTTGTAGAAATAAAACAGAATTACCCATATACATCTTTTAATTGAATTAAAAAAATCAAAGCCAATAAAAACTACTTTTCTAATTCAAACACAACAATACTATTCACCAATTAAAAAAAAAAATGTTTTCAAAATACCTCACTTTTTTATTGTAATAAAAAAAAGGGCAGAATAAAAAATTTTCGCTAACTTTGTCCCACTTGATGTATTCACATGTGTACGTATTTATAGTCAAGTAGAAAATAAGTGGACTTTTTTTTTTAAGAGCTCTTTTTGTGTGTAAAAGTATGATATAATACCAATATTGTTCGTGTAAAATAAATACTTAAATATTTAATATTCTCCTTTTTTTTTATATATTTTAATCAAAATATAAAATTTTTTAATTAAAAATATTTTTAAACATTTTTTATATTCTTCATAAAATTAAAAGAGCATAATTTTTTATTTCGACTGTCATTTTTATTTTTTTTTTTCTTTAAATAAAAAAAAAACCACGTCCATTTGCAACGAAATATTCGGTATAAATAAAAGAAAAAAAAAATGAAGTTTTTTTTTAGGCGTGCATTGCATAAAATATTGAAAAAAAAGGTTATAGTAGGAGGAATATAAGGGTACTGTTTTTATTTTGATACGATTCAATGCATTCTGTATAAGCGTGAGTTTTAATCTTTTATCCTTTTTCTTTCTTTTTTTTATTTCTATGTGTGTGTTTATAAAAATATATATTTTTACAGAATGATTCGACTGTTCTTTTTTTAAGGCTAACTCGTATACACACAAAAGCTAAAGGGACTCCCTACGGCGTTTATATTTTTCAATGCTATCATCGGTCGTAGGTTTCCTATGCTTGCATTTCAAATTGATGGATTCACTAAAAAAAAAGGATGTAAAAAAAAAAATTGAAAAAATGTATATAAAAATATGTAAAAAAGTATAAATGTAGTTATAAAATAAATGTTTGACTACTAAATTTACATTTTTTTTTATTGATTTTAAAAAATTGGTAATTAATTTGATATTTTATGTCTGACGCTACTTATAAAAAATATAAGATTTATTCGAAAAGAAAATTGAATTCATATATCGCAGACTGTTTGATTGAAATATCGAATAAAAATGAAATTAAAAAAATGAATATTTTATTTGACAATGGGATAATTCAATTTTATAAATGACAGACGATTTAAATAATAAAATTTCTTTATTTTATGGTTAGGTTAAGCAATCGATGATTTTTTAGGGATCAAAAGAAAATGTTTATAAAACCCTAAGATTTGCTGATCAATAAACCTCATCGTTGGTTTTCAAGTAAATCCATGAATGTCAAAGAAAATGAGAAGAAATAACGAGAGGATATATAACCTTTGACTAACCGCGAATAAGGATAATCTAGAAACACTTAAGCTTTAAATAATGAGCTTTTGGTATTAATGATTTAAAAAAAAATACGTTTTTTGTATAATTGGTTTTGTTAAAATTTTAATTTTTTTTTTCAACATAATTTTTTAATATTAAAAATTGAATTTAATTCCTCATGTACAAAATGACTAAAAAAGTTTAGTTAATTGTATTATTTATTGGGTCATAACAGCGTACACAATTAAACTAAATACAAACATTTAACAGAGCTTTTTTGAAATAGGACTACGCAGTTTAACATAACTTAAGTAAATGTTTGTGCACATATTCATAGAAAATCAAAAGCTTTTGATACTTTTAAGTTTATTTTCTATTTATATTAATAATTTATGCTGTATATTTTATACTTCAGAAAATATCAAATAAATAAAGTACACAAATTAATGTGTCTTTTAGTACTCGAGTTACATAATAATTAATTACAAAAATTTTGGTTGACCTGTTCTTGTTAATTATTACATGGAAGAAAATACTTTAAAGATTTCTTCCAGAATATTTTCAAATAATCTCAATTTTCTTTCTTTATTTTGCAGATTCAAAAGTTAGAAAATCTTTTCTCATAGGATATGAAATGAGAAATTTGCCAATTGAGGAAAAAAGGCAAAGAAATATCATTCTAGAATGAGATGCTGACTGGTATATGTTAGGAAATTAGCAGAAATAAAAAAAGGTAAGAAAATAAATGAAAGAGAAGGTTTTATCCAAGTCATTTAAAAAATACATTTACGTAAAACTCATTTATTAAAAAGTTAATGATTTCTCTTTAACTTTTTTCTCTTTCTCTTTTATTTCTTTCTTTTTAGAAAATTAAAAATGCTCTATTTAAAAGAAAATAAAATTTTAAATTATTCTGTTGATTTCATCATTTAATTAATTTTTATTAATTTTTATAATTAGTTTTATGAAAATTAGGTAAATAATGAAATTCTTAATAAAAAAGGTATGTTACTGGAATTTTAATCATTTGTTTTATGCTGGGAGTCTTAGAAGTTCAAGAGGATAATGAAAATTCACAAATATAGTGCGTTACTGGATTGAAGAGTTTGACAAAAGTCAAAGTGGGTCTGTAAAATTATATTCAAATATTTAGATTAAAAAATATAATATGTATGGGTGATTAACTTAATCAGAAATTGAGAATATTTCAATTGAATAGAATTTTTCCTTAAAGTCAGCTAACAAGCACTTTTGGAGATATTTAAGGCCCTAAATTAGTATTTATACTCTTTAATAAATTGAAGTGAAATAAAAAAGAAAAAAAATTAAAATATAACAAATAATATAATTTCTTTTAAATTTAAAGTTAACCTAAAAAATTTCCAAAAGTATCTCAACATTATAATTTTAAAAACCAGATACAAATTGATCGAAAAATAAAAAAACTGCAGGAAATATATATAAGTTTGTCTGTTATAACTAAGGGTTACATATAAATTTTCTAAAAAATAAATTCAACTCACGTGCCTATACAAGCTATCAGAACGTATCTGTTCTCATAAAAATAGAGAGAGGCTCATGTGAATCATGAATTATAGTATCTTAAATTTAAGTATACAGTTTTTTTAGATATACGATTCTCTTTTATTATTCTTCTAGAATATGCAACCGTCTAATTGAAATTGGCTTATTTATTCAAAAATTTTTGCTTAAAATTGTATTACACTACAAGATGTTCATTTTTATTCGAAAAAAAAGGAATTAAATCCATTTCGTACAGTAAAAAGGAACAAAAGATAACCTAATAAAAAACAAAATGTTATCGATTTCAGTTTAATTAAAAATCTTGTGTTTTATGAATAATAATGAAAGTCGATACGTAATTAAAAAAAAGGCTTGTACTTTTTTAGTCCGAGTTTAATTATTCTTAATTAAAAAAAGAAAGAAGAAAATTAAAATGTTTAAATAATCGATTAATATTTATGCTTTAGAATTATTATTATTAAAAAACTAACGCAGCAATATTTTTTAATATCAAAAGGATTTATAAAAAAATTGATACACGATAATAAAGTTGATATTAAATATCTTTTAAATCTATATTAAAAAAAATACTCTTCAAGATCACCAATGTCAACAAAAAAAGTGAAGAAGAAGATACTAGTCTACGGTCAGCATTCATTTCTCAAGTCATTAATTTTTCTCTAGGATAAAAAAAAGAAGATATTCTCACCGCACCTTTACTCAAGCCTTTTATACACACAGAGCAAAAAAAAAACCCTTATTCATCCCTGTAGTACGTCTTTATATTCTTTTTTTCTTCTTCTTCTTCTCCCGTGGGGAAAACAGTCGACGCGTCTTATTTAAAGCATTACTCAGTCGTCGCCATAGGCAAGAATACATCGAAAGACTTTATTATTATTATTTTTACAGATTTCCTTTTAATATATTATAATGACTGAAAAAAAAAAAATTATATTAATCATAATTAAAAAAAAAAAAACTTTTTTTAAGCTTTAAAGTTTATTATTAAAAGTTTTTTAACGTAAAAAGTTGTACACTGACATAGACAAAATGTATTTACATTATTTAATATTTTATTTCATATGTTTTATATATCCCTTGAGAGGTAATATGCCATATCCTTTGGGGTTGAGTGACTAAGTGTGTAACCTAAAATATATATATATATACTACTTTGTACTTGTTTTGACCTTTTTATTAAAGTTTTCTTTCAACATATATATATAATTTAGAAAAAAAATCAAATTAAATTAACTTAATGTTTTTTTCCTTCCTGTGTTTATTAATGAAATTGTAATTACTTAATGTAAAATAGACATTAATTAGAATTTTTTTTCTCTTCATTATGTCAGTATTTTATTTTATCATAAAATCTTTTGCTTATTTTTAAAAATATATGTGTAACGTATATGGGAGGTTCCAAGTCATTTCACCCAGATAGAATTTTTGAATTGAGGGCTCATTTGCTCTGAGAGTTTGGGGTTACAAGTGCTCGAATTTACTTAAGTTTTGAATAGATAAATTAGAAGCCAGTATTTTTTACAGTGTACATTATTCAGGGTTGTAGAAACTATACTAGAAATTTCAAATTTTAAAAGCTGATTACACAAAAATTAAAACTTTAGCCTAGTTTTCGATAAAAAATATTTCTAATGGCATGCAAATATTTATTTTTCTAACTAAATCCAGAAATGGATTATATTACCTATATTTAAAACTTAGCAGTCTATCTAAAAAAAGTACTCTTTAAATTTACCTACTTCAGCCTTTTCAGCAATCTCTGATTAAAGAGAATAAAAAAATGAAAAAAAATTAATTATGATCAAAAATAATAAACTAACAAGCAATAAAAAAAAAAATTATCAATTAATTAAAAATAAGTTCTTATCAGTTATTGGTAAACATCTTATATTAGTTCGGAAACATCGATTAGTTTAATGTCCATACCTATAAAACTATGTGCCAGACATAACGAAAGAAAAAAAAAAGTATTTAATGTTTTAACCTCACGCAAACTTTTTTTCTTACAAAATTTCAATATTTTACTTTCTCTTTTTTAAAAAATCAATTCTAATTATTATTGGTAAATTCAAATATTTATTTAAGTTACATTAAATTATCTTATAGCGAAATATCGATCATGTATTTTTTTCCTTTCTATTACTTATGTACGAAGCTTTAGTTTAATATTTAAAGACTTGTAAGACATTGATCAGTTAAGACGCTTATGGTATATAATAAAGTAAATCGCATTAAAATTATCTATAACCGGATTCATTAATTTAATTATTAATCGACAAGTTTTCTTACATAACTTTTTTTACAACTCAACGGATCACGAAACGAAGAATCGGAAGTCTGGAATAAGACACAGTAGCCTAATCGAGCGAGAAAAGTTTTTATATTTTCTGTATTGCCAGAGTATATAGATGTAAAACTCATTGTCTGTCTTGTCTGGTTTTAAGATTAATAGAGCGGACATTAACTTGGCGAATGTTATATTATTATGTACGCATATATATGTAAGAAAAGTTTAACTGCAAAAACTTCTTACAAGTGTTGGTTTCATATATTTCTCTTTCTCTCAATTTTTTTTTTTTTTGACTATAATTTTATTTTATATTTTTTTTTTATACTATGAAACAGACTTTCTTTATCGTTTATTTTTTTTATACCTTAGAATGTTATTTTTATAAAAATATTTGCTACATTGGTTTGTTTCTTGGAAAATTTGTAAAGTACATTTTTTTTTCGCTAGGGATGCCAAATTTTATGTTACATAAAAAAAAAACATTATTTATTGTTGTAGAATTACTTAAATTTTTAATCATATTATCCGTCATAAAAATTAAATTTTTCGAGTTTATAAGTATTTATAGAGCAAGGAAAAAGTAATTATTTATTATAATCAATTGGGTGACTTGTTTTACTTTTCAAAAATTAATCTTATGTAGTTTAATAAAATTTTTTTTATATTTAGGCTTTTTACTCTTTTACATGAAAAAAAGTTATTTAGCAGTTTATTGGATTATTACAGTATTTTAGTATATAATAAAATATTGGAATCAAATATCATTTAATATTAGGTTGAATGCCTAGGTCTATGTCTTTTTTAGAAATAAGGTGAAATTTCAAAAACTCTGTCATAATATTAATCCTCAGAAAGAACGTAAAATTTGGCCTTTTCATAGGTCTTCAAATAAATTTTGGAGGCAATCTTGAACAGGTCATAAAACTTTTAAGGCAAACCCCGAAATATCATTATAAATCCATTTGCCTCAACTGGAAATTTTAAATATCTAAAACAAGGCTACTTTAAAAAAAAAACTCTTTTATAAAACAAAAAATAATTTTTTACATATTATAAACGAATTCTATAAAATTAAACGACAAATTTTTATGAAAAAATCACTTCATTTACTATAATACCTAATTATTTCGAAATAGTACTTTTTAAAGCATTAATAAAAAAATACTTTCAAAAATAAATTAAAATAAAACTATATTTTCAAAGCCATCAATAATTTATAATAAGAAATAATATTTCAGCCTTTAGTTAAAGCAACAAAAAAAAATGCAATTTTCATGTAATTTCAAAGTAAATTTATATAGAAAAAAAGAAGAAATGTTAGGATTTAAAGCAATAAAGTGAGATGAGCTTAGATCCAAAGTAGCGAAAGAGCATCTTTGTCCTTTTATCGGTAGCTTTCTCCGAGTAAAACGTTTTTTTTTCTTTTTTTTTTGGCGAGAAAATAAATTTGCGTTACGACAAATAAGCCCGACGTTCTTTCGTCCTGTCCGATTCTTCTTTTATTTCATTCTACATTCTCTGGTTAGTTTCCTTGATTTTCTTTTCTTTGCAACATATATAGCATTTTAGCCATTGCTTCATCTAAAAAATCGAGCTTTTTTTTTTATTTTATTTTTGTCTCAACTTTCTTAAGATTTTTATCTCTTTCTTTTTCTCATTCTTCTTTTTACTGTATATTTCAACTTGATTTTACAGAATTCCCTTTCATCGCATAGACGATGGCTTAATTCTAGTCTTGCACAGCTGGAGAATCGAAGAGGGTCGCGAACCTTTTAATGGATTTTTTTATTCAGTGAAAATACTCTTTTACGTATGTGTCTGTGTGAAATAAAAAAAGATAGACTTGTACTAATACGTGTGTAGTAAAAAGTAAATGTGTGCTTTCTTTTCTGAGTTACTATGACATGCGCTATAAAAGCAGCTTTTTAGAAAAAAAAAAGAGTTAATCGTGATTTTATTTTTCGATCCTTGAAACAAGAAACTATATTTACTAAGCTTTAAATGAACAATAATCACCTTTAAATTATGATTACAAAGCTTTTAGAATTTTTTTTACTTTTTTAAATGGATTTTCTATATATTTCTTTTTCTTTTGTTATTATTTTTCCTTATTTTCGTAACTAGACTTCTAAAATATAAATTTTTTTACTACTATTATTTAATTTAAACTAAATACCATCAATGATGGGTAGAGCAAAGCTGACCATATTAGGAAAAAGTTGGAGTAATTTTTTAATTTTGGGGTTTTGAATGCTTTGATTCGATTGAGTTCAATATCCATGAGTAAGTAAGACGTAAGAATCTATAATAATAGTTAGAATTCAAATTTATTTTACTTTCGCTTAGTTGAAATAATAGAAATCAAGTAACAAGGGGAGCTTAATATATTTAAAAAACAAAAATCACACCAAAAGGCTACGAATAAGTGATTGATCAGTTTTACACTCCATTTATGCCAACGGGCCTTTTAGGCCTTGAAACATAAAACTCAACGTTATGAAATAGTGTATTTTGGTAATTTCACCAGAACGCTGCAACCTCGTTGATCTTATTATTTTTAGGGGTAAGCGACATTAAAAAACGATGAAAAAACCTCAGTTTAAAAAAATGAAGGTAATCCAATTTATCGTTGTTATCATTGTTGATTTTTGCATCCTATAAAGTAGAGCTTCGCTCTACAATAAATAGTCAATTTTGAAAATATAAAACAGCAGTTAAAATTGACCTAAAAAAATGTTGAATTCTGATATATCTGGTAAATAAAGTGCCAAAAAATTCTTGTATTATTTAAATATTTTTCCGTTATTTTTCTTATTTTTGTAAAATTTAAATATTAAGTTGTGAGCAAGTTTCTATAGTTTCATATATTATTAAGATTTTATGATTTAATCTTTGATAAATAAAGTTGAAATTTTGAATAATGTAAAAATATGTATTACAATTTATTTAGAAAATTTATATGGGATAATCTAGGTGAATTTCGTTTTGGAGTATTTCTTTTTATATGAGGAAATTTTGGTGACTGATATTGTTAGTTTTTCTGAAGTTGTCTTTAAAAAAATGGGTATCTTTGAGTATTTAAAACTTTTAAATAACATACTTTTCATTTTCCAAACCCAGATTTAAAAGAATACAGACTAAATACCTCAAATTAACCGAAACTTCACATGGTCAAAACGACCTGAATTCTTCCATATATTAAAATTTATATTTTTAACATTTTCATTGGATTATATTGTGAAATATGTATAAGAAAAGTACAATTTTATTTACATGATACAGTCACGAAATACTTTTCTAGCAGTCTATATTATAATCATATGATATTATTTATTCATATACAGAAAAAAATATGAAAAATATCACGCGAATTTGTAATGAATTATATTCTTCATATTGTTGTTTTTACACTTTTCTAAAGCATGTTTGATTTTTACTGTTTTACTCTCAAATGAAATTTAAGAGACGGTTATTGTGCTTGATCTATTATTGAATTAGTTCATCTTCATAACACGAATGAATAATTTGAACATCCTAATTTTCGTTAATTTTAACTATGTGCAGTCAAAAGCTACTAATTTTTTGCTTAATTTAAATTAGTGGTAAATTTTTACTAAAATATTCTCTTTAAAATTTCGAGTATAAAGAAACTTTGAGGAAAATTTTGTATAAAATTTATGAAAATTTAATTAACTTAATTTCTACTGCTAAATTTGACAAAAAGTATAGGAATTTTTTATCATAATTTTATTCGTGCTTCTATTTTATGTGTCATGTTAATCTACAATATGTTAATTTATTCCTAAGCTTTTTTTAATTTTTAATGAAAAAAGGTGCTTCATATAGATAATTTACTACTTGAAAAATAAAAGTTATTTAATTAAATATTTCTAAATTAACTGTATTTTGTGCATATTAAATTAATTAAGTCAATTATAAAAAATAACGTACTTTAAAATATCTGATCTGCCTTTTTATTGAGCTAATAAAATTCAGAAAAACTAAATAAATTTTTAATGTTTTTTAAATTTAAGAAAATCCTTTATTTCCAAACTTTTAATTTTAAAAAAGGAAAATGTACAATTAACTGAAAAAAAAAATTAACTGGATTTCAGATCTTAAAAATGTTCTTCTCTAAAAAATATGACTGAAAATAAAAGTTAAATACTCAAAACCATATAAAATTTCCTCATTAAAAATTAAAAAAACAAACAAAAACTCTTTTTATATCCTATAAAATACATTACTCAGCAATGAAAATTTTAATCACATAATCTAAACAAAACATGTTGTTAGACACGAGATAATCAAGAAAAAAAGAAAAAATTTTATTTTTCTGCAAGTCATTGTATGTTATATCTTATAAATATATGCAAATATAAGAATTTTGTAGTTATAAAAAAGATAATGAAAAAATATATTAACGTGTGTGTGTTATGTGTATGCATGTGTGTATGTGTGTTTATATTCTATGAGCCGATATAAAGAAAAAAAAATGAAAAAAAATGGGTATATACGTTTTCTATTTATCGCTGAACCATGAATACGCGTTTACGTGCTTCAATTTATAACCAAAACATACAGAATACATTTTCTTTAACGGTTTTATTTTATACTTTTGCTTTTTTATGTTTTACGAATAAGAACTCGCTTGATTACTCTATGTATTCATTACTTTTTTTTTTTTTTTTTTAATTAATGGTTGGATTTCAAAAAAAAAATTTTTTTATTAAAATACTTGTAAAAATTTTAAGGTCTATTGGATTTACTGCTTTTTTTAATTGCACAAAACGAATTACATTTCAAGTGATTTTAGATATTTTAAAGTGCTGCAATTTTATTTTTTTTAACAAAGAATATTATTAAAAAACATTTAAAATAATTTTTTTTTTCAAGTATAAAAAAAATTGAAAATGGAATTTTCTTGTTCGATAAAAAATGCTACTTCTCATATATATTTTTTGACAAGCATTTTTTTTTATACGAATTCAAAGCAATATTTTTTTTGTGGTTAGATTGTAGGTACCTCTAACTGTAGTTAAACCTTTAATATTTTCTAATGCATTATGCATTTTCATCAAAAAAAAAAAAATTTTTATGTTTTTTCTATAAAAAAATATTAGATTTGAAAAAAAATAAATTTTGTAATCGATTTTTTAGTAAAAAAAAAAGAGAAATAAAAAATAAAGGATTATCTCGAGAAAATACGAGGATACAAAAAGGTATAAGTAGTGAGAAAATTTTTATTTTCAAGAGGTTAAAATTTCAGGCCTAATGGATCGGTTATTTAAAGCTTAAAGTGCTCGAGTTAAAACGTGCTAAAGTATTCCTATTAACAGTATAGTAGTTACAATTTGACGTTAAATAATTTTTTTAATGTTTACTTATACCATTCCGAGTTAAAATCGTCTTTTCCAGAGAAAGAGATAGAATGAGATATGAAAAGTTTATATATATATGAGCAACATTTGAGATTTATTACGATGCTTGGCTTGCATATAATTATAAAAGTAGTTTATATCGCATTAAAAAAAAAGTGTAAGAAGAGGGGAATGTATACAATTGCATTAGTGTTAAAACGACTTGACCTAAATTTTAATGACAGAATTCAAGTTATATATGTTTTTTAACAACTGTCATAAAAACACTTGTATCGTTAAGTTATTGATCAAAGTAATTGAAATATTAAATTTTAATTAATATTGAGCTTAAATTTTATTTTCATTTTGTTTATTGCACGTAAAAATATTTTGCATGTTGTCGTATTTTATTAATTCACGTTTCTTTTAATTAAATTTATTGATTTTATTTATTGACTTTATCTGCTGGTTTGGATTTTCAGAAATTTTTAAACTTTACCCATTTCTTAAAATTTTAAATTTCTAAAGCTTTTAAGATTTCCCTGAAAATTCTTCATTTGTAAAATTCAAAAAATTTTTTAAACATTTGGAATCTAAAAGCAAAATTTTTGAATAATTTGTGAATCTATTACTTCTGTTTGCAAAGGAAAAGTAAAAAAACACTGCAAAACCATTTCCTAATTATTGAGGTTCCTCAAAAATTAGGAAAATATTATCAATGAATAACAATTAGTTACATCCAAAAATAAATAATTAAGAATATTTTTTTTTAATTTTTGATGGCAATAACATTTTTAAATAAAGTTTTTTGCAAAGGTGTCGGATCCGAGAAATAGAGTAACCAAGAATTTCCTAAAACTAGTAGCAAAGAATATTCATATATACTACTAGATATACTACAAATTACATATATTCATAGCTAGTAGTTATGTTTGTAACAAGTACTTTCATATAAAAAAATTAGGGATTACGTTCAAATTAAAAAAAAAGTAGTTCTGTATTTTTAAGCAAAAAAATTTTTGGTAGACATCCTAAAATGAGAAAAAGTTTTGAGTACATGACCACTTACGCAATAACACAAAAACAGACGTGACATAAAGATCGGTTTTTTAAAAACTAATATGCGAAATGCAAAAAAATACTAATATGCGAAATAATCGGAAATAAATATTTTATCTATAACAAAGGTTCCCTTTTTAGGATCTAAAAGCATCTAGAGTGGTTTTGAACTTCGGGCTTAACTTGTATGATTATTTTTCTCGGTTAGGAACTGCTGAGAATCCATTTCATTAAATCTACATGATAGATGACATTCGAAGCTCATTAGCAACTATACGATTGTAAACGACTAAAAAGTATAAAATTAAAATAGCTATTTTTTAAACAAGGGACAAATTATTGGCTTTGATTTTGCATGCAGTTGTATAACAGCAAGTATGTCAGCTTTTAATGTGCAAAGCTCAAAACTTTAGTATTTATAATTTTTAATTTTAATTATTCTGAGTTAAAATAATATTTGAGATAATTCATCTAAATAATTTGAGAAAAGTAAAATGATCCTTTTCAAAGAATATTACATTTTACAAATGGAGCGTAGCATATACAAAAATTCATTTTAAACAATTTTTACGGTACTTAAACTTCGTAATTTTTTTAAATAATTTAGCAAAAAAATAAAAAATTCAAAAAATTAATTTTAACAAGTTTTAAAAATTTAATGATACTTTTTTTTATAAATTAAAAAAAACTAAACCCGTAGTAAACTCGTTAATTATTATAATTAAGAAAGTATTTAATATTTTAAATTTAATATATTAAACTTTTTCCTTTATATAAAATAATTCATCTAGTTTAACATTTATAATAATAATAATAATCAAACAAATTTCACGTAAATGTTCTTTCATACCCTAGACTCTTTATCTTTTTTTTTGTTTCCGGTCAACGACGTGGTGATCCCGTGTCCACATCACTCCCTTGTCCAATTTGTTCGTTTTTTCCCCTAGCAACTCTTTTAACCAACTATCTATCTCTGTTTTTTTTTATCTCTATTCTTTTCCACAAGTTTACATATACATAGACATTTTTAACTTTATTTCTCTTTTCCGTACACCGGAAAGCTCGATTCACGTCGTCGCTTTTTCACATACACACGTATAAATATATATATAAATGTAATACTGTTCGTTTTTCCTGCGCGTCAAAGGGTTGTTCGCGCTCGTAATTTCCGAAAGGACTCGGCTAGCTCGGACTAAATTATGCACGCACTTACCGTAGAAATGCACACGTGCATGCACATTCAACGACTGCTGTTACATCCAAACGATTCACTTTATACTTTAAATGTAGATATAATACTAGTGCATAAAATAGAGGTATATTCAGTCTTTTCCGTTTCAAGTAACAGTTAAAACCACTGGTTCGTTTGATATATACTAAGGAAAATCTGAATTCAAAAGAGCGAGAGAGAAAGAAATGAGAATTATGAGATAAAGTTCTCTCTCGGAAACTGGAAACGTGGCCAAATCGAAATTAACTCGCGCGTAACAAAGCCGCGAGTGAAATATTAATTATCTGAAAATTAGTTGGATATAGGTCACAGACCTTACTGAATTATGTTTTGTGGGAAAGAGAGAGAGAGGGAGAGAGAGAAATGGTGTACTTTATATGCCTGCTGGAAAGTTGAATAATTTTTATCTTTTTTTTTATCTGATAATTGTTTTCGAGTGAGACATTAACTCACTTTGAATACATAAAAGTGCTCTTTTATTTAAGTTTTAAATTAAAATAAAATTACTAGAATAAAAAAGTTAATTGAATAGTTTAAAGCTTTTTATAAATATTTAAATGCAATATTAGTTAACTTAGACGAATATAAAGAAAAGGGATAGGGAAGTTTAGCTCCTTTTGCCGCAAAGTGCTAATGGAAATGACACACAGCTGACTGGAGTTCCAACTAACATTTAGGGAACATGTCGAGTTTACATGTATAAATCTAAATATGTACGTACGTACATGTTTATAAAAGAGTTTTGTTTGTTTGACTGGTTGCCAAAAGCTAGTAAATATTGGCCGAACCATTTGCCATGCACAGGATTCTACGTTACAGAAACTCTGCTTCCCTATATATGCATGTGAAATTTACAAATACACTCATATAACAAACTTTACTCTTTACTATACACCTTCGCACTTATTTTAAGTATATAACAGTCATGTCATTCCTAAACCTCTACAATATTTGATTTTCATTATTACACTCGAATGAATTATGTTTAAAGAGGACCATATATATGATGTTTTATATATTATATATGCTTTCGATCTTTTATCTATGTCAAAGTTATTTTTTATTTTTCAACTCTTTTTCTTTTTTTAGAAATTATATAATTAAACAAATATTTATTTTTAAAGGGATGTGAGATGTTATAACTTGGGAAAGCTTTTATTAACTATAAGTTTTATAAAATTTTACTCAAAGTGCATTTATCCTTATTAAATTTTTTCATTTTTTAAATTGCTGCCAATAATGTCCTGGAATTAGCAGTATTTGAGAAATCTAGTTTGTAACAAATTTATGGTGGCAAACTTTTTTTTTCCAACTTTTAAACCTGAATAGGAAATTCAATGGTTTAGATTTAAATTTCTTGATTTTAGAAGTTTGCAGACATTCTTCTTTTAAGTAACCAGTAATAAAATTTTAACATTTTTGGTGCTTGAATCAAATCATTAAGAATTTTAATTTTTGAAGTGTTTAAAAAAAAAAATTATTTTATTAAAATTAACTAACTTATTTACCCAAAAATTTTAAAAACCATGAAAATTGGTTTCCAAGTATTCTTTTCTCAAATTACTACACTGTAAAAAGTAACTTTCTTATATTAACAAAAAAATTAGAACATTTTCGAAAAGTTAGTAAATTTTCGAAAAAATTTGTAAATATTCGAAAAAAATCGTACTAAATTTAGTATATTAACAAAAAAGTCGAGTATTCTCGATTTTTTTTTTGTGAATTCGCAAGAAAAATTGATAATTTACAATTTTTTTTCGAAAATTTACAAAAAACATTTGTAAATTTCCGAAAAATAGTTGTGAATTCACAACTTTTTTCGTAAAATCACAAAAAAAAAATCGATAATTCTCGAATTTTTCGATAATATACTAAATTTAGTAAATTTACGATTTTTATCGAATATTTACAAATTTTTTCGAAAATTTTTCGAAAATTTTCTAATTTTTTTGTTAATATAAGAAAGTTAATTTTTACAGTGTACTAAAACAAACTCTCATAGAAAGATTTCAAGTGCCGATTCTAATTTTTTTTCAGCCACTTTAGTTTGTTTGCCATTTTTAAAAATAGAACGTTAATTTTTCTAATTTTTACTCTAAAACGCTTATTTTACCGTAAAAAATATTTCTTTATTGGAACAAAACTTGATTTAAACTACAACTGCACGAGAAATCAACAAAATACAGTTTTATTTACATTCAATTAATTTTTTTTTTAATTAGTTTTTTGGTGGCGTAAGTAATATCTTCTCAATTTTGGGAGTCAAAGAATTAAGAAATTTGTTTAGTATTAGTAAATGAAATTTTTAGGTAGTAAGCAAATGTCAACAATGCTGAATTCAGAGATATTAAAAATCAAGATCTCATTTTAAAATCTTTTAAAACTTTAGGGTCAACGAATTGTAGTGGACCTTGTACAAAATCAGAACGATTATACGTCATGAATAACCTAAATTCTTTGTCATTTAAAGCTTAAGATACGAGAAAACGCACATGGAACAAAAGCTAAGATACTTTTCAGAAAATTAGATATGAATAAAAAAATTTTTTTTGTTAAAAAGAAAATTTTTACTCACGCTCACTTTTACGATCATAAATTATTTGTAATCCTGACTCAAGATACTCACCTGAAACAAATAAAAAATAAAATTATATTAATAAAAAAATGAAAGTTAAGCAAATCCGTCAAAGTGTAATAAAATGTATTTCATTTTTTTTTACAAGTGCTTTTTATTTTCTAAACATATATTCTACTCTTGGGTACGATCTCTAAGATGGATAAAGTACACTCGGGGAAGGTCGAATCCTTTATAGAATAACAAATAAGCAAAAGATCGACGCAATTCATCCAAATTTCTCTTCTATATTTTTTTTCCCGCGCGTAATTTTTCTTTCCTAACTATACGCGCACATTCTTTTTTTTTTTTGCTTCTTTATAGGAAAGATGCCTTGAAAACGAAGTAGACAGAAGGCGAGTCACGTACATTGAACGTACGATTCTTTCCATTGAGCTACCAGTACTTTATTCGCCATGCAAGCTTTCTTTCTTTCTTTATTTTTTTCCTTGACTTTTCCTTCTTTTTTATATACATATATCTATATAAAATTTTTTTCCCTCGTGAATCCACGTTCGATTCTGCATTTTGATATACAATTTTTAGCTGCATTTGGCAGATATTTATATATATAAGCTTTAACCTTTCTTTTATTATTTTTTTTTTTTTTTTGTTCTCCAAAGAATATTTAATGGAGAAGAATATATAAGATAAATTAAGGAAAGTTTTTAGATTCAGAAGATGAAGAAGAAGAAAATTATTTGAAAATCAAGTATTCTAATGTACTTTTCTCTCAATTAGAAATAAAACACGTTATTTTGCTCAGATATCACTGGGGACGTTTCAAATTTTTTTCCAATTTTCCTCAAGAGAAGAACTTACTTCCTATATTCAAAGAAAATTTTATGTTTCCTCTTTTATTTTTTTTTTACTTTTTATACCCATTACTCTATATATTTCTTTCTTTCTTGCTCCTTATCTATACATCTCTGTTTAACTATCTGTTTCTACGAGTATTAAGAAGTTCTACGAGAGATTACTTAAGCCAAAGATAAGATATTCTTACCACGAGTACTGCAGTAAAATCGAATAACAAGTAATTTTTAAGAGGAAAACTAATGTTCTGATAGAGATGTAGAACCAATAATTTTATATTAGTACTAATTACTAGACTTTAAATATTTAAGTCAATTTTTTTTTCTTTCCAATTTACATATTTTAACAAATTTTAATTTTTAATCAGAAAACTTGTAATCTAAGAACTTTTATTTTGATTTTCTTTTTTACTAGTAACTTTTTTTCATTTTATCAGAATTTGGTACAAAGTAGCTAACCATTTAAGGATTTATTATGATGAAGGATATTTTTGAAACCTGTGCAAACTTTCTATGTAATCGTACGAATTTTATTTAAATGCTTTGATTTATTTCAATCAAATCTTTCAATTTGAACATTTGGTAAAAATTTTCCTTAATCTTATTTATTCTTCTAAAAATTCAAAATCAAAATTTTATTAAAAAAGTTTCTTCATAATGTCATTGAATCATCAAAAATTTTCATCAATTTTTATCCTCGCAGTTTTAAATTCAAATTACTGAATTCAAAAGAGTAAAATTTATATTACAGTTCTAGGTAATTTAAAAAAGATTACTAAATAATCGAAAAATAAAAATGAGACAAAAATAATTAAGGGTTAAGCTACTTTATGAAGGTCATTAAGAAAACTGACCCTATCAAATGAGTAAATAATGAGAAACGTCAGTTCTCGTATATCAGACACTTATAAAACTTGGGTTAGCATAATTTAAACTTACATATTTCTCACGTAAACTACGTCGTGAAAATTTACGATTTCAAACTAAACTAAATAAAAATGTCTAAAAAATTACTTTCGAAAGATTCCTGAAAACCATATTTTGAAAATTCTATGGTATCAAAAGTGAAATAACATAAAATCAAATTTAAAATATTTAAAAAAAAATCTACTTATCGAACTGTACTAACCATAAAAATGTAAGGTTATCTAAACCATACGCAACTGTTTCTAAGCAAGGTATCTAAAATAAAAAATTAAATTTACTATTTTCAAAACCTTTTTTTTGTAATTGAATGTAAACTTTAGCCTAGAAACTCCAAACAGCATATGGAAAATTTACGAACACACATATAAATGTACATTTATAGAAATAAATACAAGAAGAAAAAAAAAATTAAATATTTAAAAAGGAAAAATATTTATAGGTTATGTGTCTTTAACTTTTTTATATTATCGTATTAAACTGGAAAATTTATTATTTTATAAAAAGAAAAAAATATTTTTTCATTATTTTTAATATAAATAAATCTTTATTGAAAATTATATGAGCTCATAAAAATATATAGCTATTTTAACTATTTGCAATCAAGCTAAGTAGATGGAAACTATATATATAAGAGATATTTTTTTATATTGCACTTTTTTAAATTATTAAAAGAAATAAACTTGAGTAATTTGTTTTTTTTTTTTAATTATGGTTTTAATTAAATTTAAAAAAAATTGTTTTCTTATAGATATGATGTTTTTGAGAAAGGTATAACAACAGAAGTTTAAATCCTTGTTAACTTAAATTTTGAATTGTTTTAAAGAAAAATAATAATCTAAACTTTAAATTAGCTCTTATTTTGTCCATCAGTTGAATTTACTTAGAAAATGGAATACGTGTATTGCCTGAAGGTGGAAATGCTTCTGACATTAGTTTTGATTAATTTGCAAACAATTCTTGTTGAGAAGATTCAAAGAATTTTAAGATTTTAGAAAAATTTTAAAGATTTTTGCATTTTTTTTAATAATTAGCATATTTGGGGTATTAGACATATTTCAATATTCTAATGCAAGAAACTTTAAAAATTTATTCTTTTGAAATTTTAAAACTTTGTTTGTTTAGGATTTTTTGTAAATTAAATAAAGTTAATCTCTTAATCAGATGCATTTTTACCTCTTGGAAATAAATTTCTCATTTTTTTAGTAAAATTTAGTTGATTTTATAAATATTAAATTTTTAATGGGTTAACTTCAGTCTCAGAATTTAGATCCTCCACTGCAGTCTAAACACAGAAAATGAAGAGTGGGAGGAGTCTGATAATGAGAACTGTGTAGGGAAAAAATCTAATAGGTGCAGGTTAGATTCACGATTACTTCCTACAGACCACAGTAGTCCAACTTTTCCTTTTACTATATCAAATTGGCCCTAAACCTAAATCAAATTTAACTTAGTAAATTTTTATATTTTTCATATATTTTGTAACTTCGAAAGCAAATTTTATATTTCATATATTATTTAAAATAATTTATTTATATATATTTTATTTTTATTCATTTTATAAATGACGTATCTATTTTTATCACCATATTTTTGTACAATTTTGTATAAATAAAAAATTAATCAAATATCGATGGAAAATAATAGAACGTCCTAAAATTAGCAAAAACTATTTTTATTATTCTGCATTATAAAGTTCGCATACTTAATTTTCGGGATCCTTAAAACTGCCCCAGATTAGCGAAATTAACATTTCTAGATCTTTAAGGCAAGTTTTTACAATATTGACTCGCTTCTCGTGAATCATTAAATATAGCATATAAAAAAAATGAATTCTGGTTTTAAGTACACTTTTTATAAATTTTTTAAGCCAGATAATTTTTACATCGGTAGGGAATTTTTTAGGAGCTCGTATACATCATGAATAATGAACTAATCTTTCAAAACAAATTTCCATAATAATATACTCTAATGTCATATCCATTAACAAGATACGAATATAAATCAATTTAAAAAATTTTTTTTGAATTTATATTCAAAAATATCAGGTAGTTTTTCATGCTCTATTTCTTAAACCATTTCCTCAAATATCTTTCATACGTAATTTTATACATGTATTTCATATCACAAATTTCGTTAAAAATTCGAGAAAAAAAAATGTAATTGTACATCTAAAAAAATGTTTCAACTAAATTGTTTTAAATTGATGGGTATCTTTCAGAGAACTTTATACATGCTCATTTTGTATTCTTTAGAGCACCCAAATTTCAAAAGATAGGAGTAAAGTAAGAGTGATAAATCCAAATTTTTATCTTAAAAAGAATAGGCAGTTTTAACATAAAAAAGTTTGTCATTTTATTTTTTTCCTTATATGATCTATTTTAGTTAGTTTTCATCTCGTTTTAACGATTTATAGATTATATAAAAGTATTTTAAACAAGTAGTAGCTGAAAAAAGAGAGATAGAGAGAAATCTATAAAGACATGATATGAATTTGAAATAAGTTTATATAATATATAAAATAGTTTTCTGAAAAGTCAAATGCTCACGCATCACTTTAGAGAAAGAAGTAGTTTGAGATATGTGACAAACTTTAGGCATGAATCTTGATGCTATATAAAGACGATTTTCGTTTCATCCTTCCCCTTTTTTAGATATAATTCGTGACTCTGTTAAAACATATGTGAAAATTCTTAACTTAAATTAACAAGATTAATGTATTATTTTAATTTTAATCTAATAAATCAACCAAACTTTTTAAGTAGACTTTGTAAAAAAGTTTTAACTTCTTATATACACGTTAAATGAGATTTAGTCCTATGTGAACTTGACCTCACTTTTTAATATCCTAGAGATTAACTCATAAGAGCGTAAGTATTAAACTAAATTTTACTCAGATCCAATTTTTTTTTTAAACAAGATCTGGCTTTCATCATCAGTTTCAATCTTTCTCGAATATATTCAAAACTATTTAAAATCTTAACTAAATTTTTTTTTTTACTTTGATAATCTGTTTAAGATATTTAAAACTTTTGTTTTAAATCTTTAAATTTTATTATATAAAGTAATTTTTATTTGTAGTTTTAAACTTGCATAAAATTATAATTATAAAATTCTTTTAAAGATTATTAACGGATAAGAACAGTGATTTGGCTACCGTAACCAAACCTAGCATAAGTAGCAGCGTCTCAAAAGTTGCCAAAAATTCACCGTTGGAATAGAGGTTGGAATTAGACCTCTAGGCCACCTCAGGCCCCCGAAAACCTAAAAAAACCCCAAAAAGAAAGTTTTTTAGACTTATTTTAATATGTCAAAACCTTGAACAGGTAATAAATACCCTGCACGTTGACTGGGAAACATGATGACAATATCAGCACTTTTGGAGAAAATTTTTTTTTTTTGGTTCTTTTGAATTTTTCAAAAATCGTGTTTTTGAGGGAAGATAGGGCCTACATCACCAAAATACTAGATCAGTGTAGATTTTGCCACAGAAAGTTCACCACAAAAGTTAACCACCAAAAAATATTGACGCATCAAAATTTCATACAAATACAAAAATATTTTTGGAATACGGTTCTATTTGACCATCAGTGTTTTTCACATATATTTTTAATGTCGATTTTTGATACAAAAAATTTAACCACCTGTAAAGTTTGACACCAAAAAATAAACCAACAAGAATATTAAAAAAAAAAAAAAAAACACGTATCATACTATGTGGTTCGTTTTTTTCCTTTTTTAGTTTTTCAAACTCTTTGAACGATAAAATTAAATATTTTAGAGATTGATTATTACAAAAAATTTTGTGAAAAAGATTAGAATTTCAAAAAAATATTCTTGTGGTCAACTTTTTGGTGTAAAATTTTATAGATGGTTACATTTTTCATATCAAAAATCAAATTAAAAATAACCGTATAAAAATCACTGATGGCAAAATAAAATCGTATCCAAAAAATGTTTTTATATTTTACTCTTTGTGCAATTTTTATGTGAAATTTTAATTTTTTTTCTTTATTCAATCAAAAATTTACATTATAATCAAAGTTTTAAAGATACTCATAAATATAACTGCCCTTGAATTTAGCACTTAGGCTCTATTTTAATTAAACTAATCATATACAAGATCAGTTTAGCAATAGTTAAATTTCACAATAAATTTCATTAACAAAATTAAAAATTTTCCTTAAGTATTCTGTTGTACAGATTATTTTTATTTCATTGTTTTTTAATTTAATAATCAAATATTTTTTTAATAAATAATTCGTTATTAAAATTAAAATTAATAAATTTTAAAAAAATTTTAAAAACAAATTATCTACAGTAAATAAAAAAACGTGCTTTCTTACTTATTAAAAAGATTCTAAAAAAAAGTCATCATTTTAAAAAGTTCACATAATT
The DNA here is from genome assembly GCA_022575985.1 of Anagrus nilaparvatae. Classification (NCBI taxonomy): domain Eukaryota; kingdom Metazoa; phylum Arthropoda; class Insecta; order Hymenoptera; family Mymaridae; genus Anagrus; species Anagrus nilaparvatae. The sequence goes on along the minus strand of JAKSXM010000040.1, from coordinate 1,451,420 downwards.
TTATATCACAAAGTAAATTTTTAATTATTTTTTGTTTACTTTTTACATTAAAAAAATATCAGTTTGTGCATAAAGTCTGTCATAGATTGTAAAAAAAAAATTATAAAGACTAAACTACAAACCTTGTAACATAAAAAAAATGTTTACGCTACTTTTTTTATTTTTCAATCCAATGCACACAGAAATACACAAAATTACATTGATATTTATGCATGTTCACGTTTTTATACTCTGTATTTTTCTTCTCAAACATTGGTATTCGATACAATCCAAAAAAAAAAATTTCTTTCTCTCTTTTTAGTAAATTGTACATCTTTTTGGTTAAAAAGAAAAATGTATTTATTTATACGTTACTCGGTAAACATGTCAAAAGGGATTTTTCTAAATATATATTTTTTTCTGCTTTCAGTTTAATCTATTTTAAATTTCCTTTTTTTTGATAATAAGATAGCAAATAAGTAAAATAATCTTAATTATTTTTGTGTCTAATTTGTCAAAAGAAAAAGATAAATTTATTAACATAATTTTTAGGTTAAATTACTTAATTAATAATTAAAAAAAAATGGGGTTTTTCAAAGAAAATACATTTGTCATAAAATATGCACGTTATTATATCAAAATCAACATTTATATTATGAACAAACATGATATATCCAAAAAAACATGAATAGCACGTACGTACAAAAAAAAATTATGTATGAGCAACGAACTACAACGAATTTTTTTTTTTTCTAAAAAACTTAAAAAAAAAAAATGAAAGTAATTAGAGAAGCATATACGTGTCGTCCTGTAATTACTTTATGTATGTGACTAACTAACAGAAAATTTATATAACACAAGATTTTTTTTTTGATAATAAAAGAATAATATAATGGAGAACTTTTGAAAAAAAAAATTTTTTTTTAGGTTATGTATCTTTGCGTATCTTTTTTTTGGTATCTAATTTATTAGTATGAAATTTTTTTATATTAAAAAATGGAGTATAATAATTTTTCTAAAAATTTGTTAGTTTGAGTGTAGCTTAGTTGTTATGTGATTGAATGTGAAGACGATTTTAAAGGTGAAGTAAACAAGTTTTGATATTAATTGGGTAGTGGAATATATTTTTTTTAAATCAGTACATTAAAAATTTAGTAGGGTCTCTGAGCCAAGTTGTGCAATTTTAAGTTAAAGAGCTAATTATAACAAGGTTAACACAAATTCTCAATTATCCATTTAGTTCTTTTTTTACATGGAGTCCAGTGTCTTCAATTTAAAAAAATCAGAGCTAAATATGGAGTCTACTAATATCCTCGCATTAAAAAAAAAATTAAATTCAAATTAAACATTTCACAGTTAAAAAAAAAGCCATTTTATTAGAAAATAAAATCCAAATGATAAAAAATAGTGTAAACTATCGCAAAATAAATAGCACCCACAAATGAAAACTAAGTATTAAAAAAAAGTAAAAGAATGTATTAAACGACAAAAATAAAAGAACATATAAGATAAAAAAAAGATAGAAAATGAACGAGATTCACAAGTCGGAACGTTAATTTTCAAGAAAAGCTATTTTATTTCTAACTAGTAAGTATATATATATATATATATATACGCGTTTAGTTTAAAAAAAATAATTTTTTTCTCTTTCTCTTTAATATATTTTCAGCCACAAAAGCTTTCTCTGTAACAAGTGGAATGACATTGTTTTTTTTTTCTACTTTTTGTGTCCCTTTACTTTATATATATCATGATTTACTTTTTTATTAATATTAACAGCCTGACGTTACACTTATTTAACTTACTACTATATACCTACTGTGAGAAAATTTATTTATTTTTTTTTTTCTTTCTTTTAAGTAATCCAATTTTATAATATAAAAAAATATAATAATCATTATAAATAAAATTTAATTTACTTTTTATTTATTTATAACCTATTATTACACAATTTAATGCTTTTGTTGTTTTATTTAATTATTTTATTTAGCATGTATTAATTTTGTGGTGCGTCGAAATACATGCGTCACTTGATACTATTTTTTTTATTTTGGAGGACTTAGCATCAGAGGATTTTCTTACAGTTAAGGGTCGTTTTATCTAAACTTTTTTTTGATAACCGAATTTTTTTTTTTCTATTAATTACTTTATATATGTCTCAAGAGTATGTAAAAAAAATTTATTTTTAAATCCTCCCCTCTAAGTATATTTTTTTGCCTGTTTTGCCGGCGCCGTCAAACGTGTTTTTGATAAAATTTAACGGTATGGCTCTAATATTATCTTACATATCTTCTAACTACTGTTAAATAGTTAGAAATCATGTCGGAACTGGTCACTGATAGAAATTATGAGCAAATTTTGCTAATAAAAAAAAAAATATTCGCGATGATTTATGACGCCAAATTTAGCCGTGCCAAAATGGTAAAAAATAGCAAATCGGCCCAGCAGCAGGGGTAAAATCAGCTACAACTTCAGTATGAAAACCAGAAGGATAATTTTATGGATCAAAAATCACTGATAACTTATAAGTATACTTAAATATACAAAAAAAAAAAGTTTTGTTAAATTTTTAAGAAAAAAAAATATTTACTCTTGTTTAGAAAACTATGTTTTTACACCTTCTAATTAAGAATACTCTAAAACTATTTGACCGATTTTTATTTTTTTGGTCTAATTTTATTTGTTGTAAGTTCCTTTACGCAATAAAAAAAAAAAAATTATAATTTAATGATTAAAAGTACCGAAAAAATTATTCCAAAACTTCAAAGTCGTTTTACTCGAAACAACGTCTTTAAAACCCTGTACTCGATTGCGCGATAACTTCTGCACCGATTTTCTTTAAATTTACTAAGCAACTTAATAAATGCACTAATTTCGGGATGTCGTCGAGTTTTTTTTTTTTTATGTTCTGAAAAAATTTTTACAGCTGCTTTTGCCCGAAAATTATAGGCTTTTTTTTTCATTTTAACTTTGAGTAGCCGCCATTTTGTTCTTAATTAATTTTTTTGAAAAAACTCGACGACATCCCGAAATTACGGGTTTTCAGTCTTACCAATTTTTTTTTCATACGTTTTAGATTATCCTAAGTCAAGATATCAAGTACGCAGTTTTGAATTTTTTTTTTTCAGAGACGCAAGTTCACCTCTCTCACGCAAAAGTGACGTCACAAAAAACAAAAAAAAATTTTTTTTTTAATTTTTAATATATTTGTAAACTATAAAAAAAATTTGATTCAAATATCTCTATCCGTTATTTCACAATCCTACCTTAAAAATCAGCTAAAATATCGACATATTTAGGTAAAACGACCCTTAAAAGCTCCTAAATACTACGATTCTTAAAATTTTTCGATAGGATTCAGGATTTTTTGACCTTGGAATTCTTTACCACTAAACTATTTTATCAATTCTCTATGGTTAAGAACTGAAAATATCGCATCGTTAAAGTTGAATTTATCGATAATTTCAATCCGTCTCTACCATTGATCCTTCAAAGAATGAAAAATGCAACTCACTCTGGATCTGAATGGAAATATTTATGAAGAATTCAAAAAAAAAAAATGTTATTTTAAAGAATAATTATCCTCAATCAAATTAAAAAATTTTTTGTTTCCAGAAACTTAAATATAGCTTAAGCTAAATATTTAAAATATTGCCATAAAATTATTTTAATTATTTAGAAAAAAGTGAGTAAAATATTATTGCAATACAAGCTAAAAAGTAATTATTTTGCTAGGTGTCGGTCTTAAATATTTAAGATCTCTCGGTGCTAATTCCATAAAAGCTTCCATAAAAAACGGTTTGATGCATAAAGCATAAATCTAGAAAAACAATATAAACTTTAACGACCCAAATTTTCTAATGCAAGTTTCTTTTTCTATAGAGTTAGTTAAAATGGCGGATCTGTGCACCCCTGCACAGTTGCTCTCTTTGACAAATGCCCCCTCGACATTTACCCCTCAGATAATTGATACCTTGAAAATCTAAGCAAAAAGTTAAGGAAAATTGACCCCCTTTGGCCTAGCTTACCCTAGGGTAAGTAGTACACCATTAGGGATTAATTGAAGTATTAGGTTTTCTATTGCGGGGGCTTTGTCTCCGAACCTTACGGGAGAGCTGCAGCCAATCGTAGGGGAAGGTACGAGTACACTATTCGAGAATAGATGGAGTGTGTAGTTTTTTATTGCGAGAGCTTTGCCTCCACTCGATTCACTTTTGTTTTCATTACCCTAAGAGCAGGTACAGCATTAGGGGGTAAGTGCAGTATTTGATTTTTTTATTGCGGGGGCTGTGTCCCTTTGGTTTAGATTACCCTAGATGACAGTATAATTATTAACACTGTAAATTATTTTTTTATAATATCATTCTTTTTATTAAAACTTTATCTTAATTATTCATCTCTTAATACTTTATTAATTAAATATTTTGTAAAAACACGGGGGTAATTGCTAGAGGGGCAATTATCTAGTGGGCCCATTGTCTAAGGGAGCAATACCCAGAGAGGAGGCAATTTACCCGGAGGGTAATTGCTAGGGGAGTACTGAGCCCTACTTTAGCTAAAAATAGCCTGAAATCTCAGCTAAAATTATCAGAAAGGATAATAATCCTTTCTCACAAATTTTATCAATAGCACATAAAAATTTTATTTACATGCTAGAACATAAAACGTGCGAGTTTTAGTGCAGTTTTTGTACTGATTGTGCACTGATTATGTAGAAAAAAATTTCTTCAACACCACAAGTAAAAAATTTTATAGAGTAACGTAGTCACTGGTCACGTATCACTTGGACCTAGCATTTTCATGCATTTGAGGTAATGCATTTATACTTTAGCACTCTTGACCACCATATATTATTTTATTTAAAATTTGAATCATCCAAAACGTGATTTTTCTTTTTAGAATACTTTTAAAACAGAGAACCAAAAAAAATATAGTTCTACCAAAAAAAAAGGTTAATTAAAGAAAAAAAAAAGTAGATAAAGTGATAACAATAATAATATGAGTTAAAATCTAGTAGTATATAAGAATCCTTTTCTCTTACTCCGACTATAACAATAATAATAGTAATGATAATAATAATGTATAGAAGTTTATCAGTGAGACAAATTCAAAGCACGTGTTATTCAAGTATGCAACTATACTATAACTTTATATTCTCTTTCTATTTCGCCCCCTTATATACCCTCATATACTCAATTAAACAAAAGGATTCCAAAGATATACATATGCATCTAAAAGGAATCGCATATAAATCTAAAATAATATTATCATTATTTTAAAAATCTCATTTCCTTTATTAAATTATCCTCTACTCAACAAAATAACATTAACAACAATTTTAACTTTAATGCGAAAGATTAATAATTAAGAGCTTTTTACAGAGACGCTTGGTAATTAAGCGGTTCTAGTTCCGTTTGAAAAATTCCGAGAGAAGAAGAAAATATAAGCAAGATAAAGTTTTTTTAAAAAAAAGAGGCCTTAAATATATAGGAAAATAGTTATCATAACCATTCGTTTTTTCAATAATTTTTTAAATAATACAAAATTATTATTTTATGCTAAATAAGGTATTAGCTTGCTAATAATTAAATTTTAATATTTAACAGTAATTTATTTTTATCTTTATTTTTATTCCTTTTTACATTTAAGTATTTTAGAAAATAATTAAATTTCATTATTACTGCTCTTATGGTTTGTTAAATTCAAAGATTTTTATTTTAAAATTTATATTTTTCTGAAAAAATATAGAACCGAAAAATTCCAAAATTTTCTCTGTTCTAAAAAAATCAATTTAAAAAATAAAGAGCCTTCTAATATGCATAAATAAAATCCATTACATAAAAAAAAAAATGTAAAAGTTAAAGTTTAGTCGAGGTCGCTATCGTTAATACTAATCACACCCAATGCGTGTTAAACGTTAGAGGATTGAGTGAAATCAATAGAGATTATTATGTATGCCCTCACATAAACTTTACACATAATAACAATAATCACAGGTTCGTGAACAAAGATAAAGAAAAATGTTATTTTTTTTTTTTAGAAAATGAAAAAAAAAGCAAGTATTGACCTCTTAACGCAGTTTACATTATATTCAAAGAGTTTAACTACTTGTTATTATTATTATTATTAAGTATATTATGAACTGTTATAATATACAAACACTCTAGACGCGTGCACTTGATATAGCTGATAATGTACTTTGAGAAAACTTGACGTTACATGCGCCATTTTCAATGTGTACCTGAATAACATTTTTCTTTTTCTTTTAACTACTTAAACAACGTTTATTATTAAACTTGTTAATTTATTCATATGTGATTTAGGATTTATTTCCATAGTAAATTTTAATGAAAATTTAATAGCTACATTTGTTCTAAATACAACAAATTATTTTATCTTGTAAAAGTCAATTAATTTAATTCGAAAATCAATGAAACCCCAGTGTAATCTCTAGAATTGAAAATCATTTATAATCAGGATTTAATTGTGTATCTTAAATTAACCGAGTACAAGCTTAACAAGTATTTAATTTACAATTTCTATATTTATTCGTTATCTTGTTACAGACTAGAGTATCTCAATTCATGCAATTTTTATATTGGGATAATAAGAAATATCTCTTACATGAATTTCTATTCAAAATAATTGAATGAAAAATATCAAAAGAGTATATTTTTTTATGATAAAGAAAAAATATTTTTTGTATTATAAAATATTTTAAGTGGTACGTAAAGTTATGTAGGGTAGCTGCACCAGATATCGATTACAGCATCAAATATCTTAATGAAATTATCAAATTCTTTATTGTTTTAATTTTTATTATCAAGTATTTTCAAAAACTTGAACTATTTTCAAAAAATTTTTATGTTACATTTACGTATTCATATTGAGCCGAATTTGATAAAAGCGTTCGAAAATTAAAAATTTAGCTAAACTTTTATTCAGCATGGTATCTAATACTAAATTCAGAAAAATTGTAAATATAGATTTAAAAAAGTTAATTCCCCTAGCTCATCTAGTTAAACATTCTCTTAAATTTCTTTAAAACAGAATTTTTATCCGATATTTGGAGGCACTACCCTACAAATTTTTATTTTTTCATAGTATAATAAAATTTTCTCGTCGCACCTTTAAAAATAAAATTTGAATTTTACCATGTCATATCAATCACTTTTCCAACATCGCTCAAGGTCAAAAATTCAAAAAAGAACTCTTGTTAAATTCTTTAACATCCTTTTTTTTCTATAATATGCGATAAAAAAAAGAAAGTAGCTTAAAAGATCGATCTCTTTTTTTTCCTATAAAATATAACAATATATCTACGTATTAAAATGAAAGATCGATGAACGTCTCGAGAGCTTAAAGAAAGAATTTTTTAGATAGTTATAAAATAAGGATCTTTTAAGAATAAAAAAAAAATGAATAAGAAATAAAAAAAGTTAAGATCGCGGTCAGCGAATTGTCGTCGGTAGGCTGCGAATAATGAGAGCTCGGTTATTCAGCCTTAGGATACACAAAAGAAAGAAAAAATAGTCGGCCGCCAAGATACGATAAAAAAAAAAGAAAAATGACTGGTATATACGGAAAATTGACCAAAACTCTAGAATATTTTATCTGGATATGTAGTGAAGAGAGAATATTATTTACTCTCACTTTTGCATTGTTGGTATGCATGTGTAATAAAGCTTTTTTCTTTATTCCATTTTTTTTTCGAGGAAAAAATAAAAAAAGATAGAAAATGTACAAGTTTGATTTAGTAGAATCGAAAAAGTAAAAAAGAAGGAGATAGAAAGAGTATAATGTAAAAAAAGTACTACTGAAAACTCGTGGCGAATTCGCATAAATCAAAACAGACACGCTATTCACTTTTTCACACACATACACACTCATACATTTATATTTGATTATATCTATATCTTTTTTTTTAACGAAAATATATAACAATCTATTTTTTTTTTTTAAATCCTAAAGAACGTCCTCGAGCTTTTTTTTATCTCTTATTTACTATCTTTCTTTTTCTTTATCTATAAAAGTTAATGCCCCTTCATTTAAAAAAAAAATTTTATTTATATGTAATCATAATTTTTAATCACTAACAGATGATAAAGTTTAATTATATAGTTTTGTCAAAAAAAAATTTTTTTTTTTAGTACATAAACTTTTAATATCATAAATTTTTTACAGATGACTAAATTTAATTTTAATTTAAAAAATTATAATTTTATTTGTTTAAATTTGTTAAAAAAATATAAAATCAGATTTTTAATTTAATTTAAAAAAATAATTTTATTAATTTTGTTTGATTTGATTAAATTAAAAAATTTATTTATTACTGATTTAATTAAAAAGGATTGAATTAATTTTTTGCTTTTAGAGGATATTCAATTTTATTTAACATTATTAAATTAAAATTTTTTTTTTATTTTTAGTATATAGACCTGAAATATCAATAAATTTTTAAATATAATAGAAGTGTTCTCAAAATAATTTAAGAGAATGTTTTTTTAATTTTCAGTTTTTTATAATTTAACAAATAAAATACACGGCCAGTCTGCTTTGCTTGAAAATTCAAATTTGTTCAAGCTTTGAATATTCAAGCAAAAATATTACTGCTTGAATTTTCAAACAAAGTAGCCTGGCCTTGTATATACGAATTCGAGAACAAAAAATATTTTGTGAGATTTTGTGAAAAAATTGTCTTGCAGTTGCAAAATTTCAAGGTGAAAAAAACGTTTTTAATATTTTCTGTTTGACACAAATAGAATACTCTTTCAATGAAATGAAATCTTTTTACATACGAAATTACTCTTTTTGCAGTAAATTGCTTACTTTTGTTACAATGGGATTCCTTTTAGGGTGGACTCACCAATGAATGATCTATATTCCGTCTTTTTTTTTATGGAAAAAGAGTGTTTATTTATATACCATTCATATCCAATAGAAAAAATACTCTTAGTTCCAATTTTCACATTTTTTTCTCAGTTTAGTGTACATTCAAAGGCATCTTAATTTAATTAATATGTCATCAAATAGAGCATATATAAAGTTATTATTATTATTTAAATATTATTCGACCGTTCTTACGTGGATTTTGTAGGTTAACTGGTGATTTCGTCCGAATCCTTGTTTTCGTCGTCGCACTATTTCTAGTTTTAGTCAAAATAGAAATTTTCTTATGCAAACACGAATTAGCAACATCATAAATCAAATAAGCACCATAATATCTTCCATTACTGCCAATTTTCAATTTATTTTTAATACCCAGTAGCTCCGTCATTTTAACAAAACTCACATAATTATCAAACACATACACAAACACTATCAAGCATGACTTCTAGTAATCACAGACTGAAAAAGACTAAAAAATATTTTAAAAAATTTAATTCGAGGTCATAGTCCATACCCATAAACCGTTATAAATAAAATAATATAAAATGGGATGGGTCTCTTATTAACGGAAATGCAATAGTCTTGATTGTCTACGTATATTTTTTTTTGTAACGGATATATAATAAACCGGAAATTTTATTACGAATCAATGATTACGAAAAAATTTTTATTTATTTTACATTATTTTTAATTAAACATTGTTAATGATATTAAAAATAATAACTTTTTAAGACCACAATAAACGATTTATGTACGTTCGAATGAAATACAATGCGGGTTTTTATTTATTTTTTTTTAGCTATTATTTTTTTTTTTTTTTTTTTATTTAGGTGACGCTAGCATATAATATATATAAAAAAAAAGCGATATAGTTATCGTATTTGGTATAAATAACAATATTGGTATTTATTATACTCTTTATGTGATACGTAAGCGTTTTTTTTTACATTTCAATTTTTAACTTTTTAGAATATTTATTTATATTCATTTACCTTTATTTCTGTGGTTTGTGATTGTTGTAAATTGGAAAATTTTTTTTTAAATAGAATTGATTATTCAATAACAAATTATTTTATTAATTAATAACAAAATTCGTTGAAAATCTAGTTATTATTTTTACGCATCAAACAAAATTTTTAATTTCATGTAATTATTAAATAAATAATAAATATTGGCATTTTTATTTATTTATTTATTTATTTAAATTTACCGGTAAGCATATGAAGGATTCTACGTCAACTGGACTGAAAAGTCGAGAAAAATATTTTTTTCTGAAAGTGCAACTAAAAATAATTAATTCTGTTAATTTTAGGTTTCTAAATTTAAATTTTGATTTCTGGTTGCTATTTTTTTGTTTTTAGCCTTTTTTTGTAAATTAACGCAAAATTGTCTTATTATTGTTGTCAAATGCTTATTTTACGTTAAAAAATATTTTCAATTTATGTACACTGAAAAAAAGCAGTTAGCGGAATTTCGCTTGCGGCTAGCGAATTTTTTTTTCTATGTGGGTAGATTTAAATGAAGTGAGGGCGACTTGTATGATCGGGTCTTTAAAGCTGCCCCTAAGTGTTTTATTCTGAAAGTACTACCAAAAATAAGTCACTAGCCCAATTTTTAGCCTCCCAGAGCAAAATCTCGATTTTTATTTAATAATCTTTTTTCGCCCTATTTAGACTCTAAAACTATTAAGACAAAATTTTAAATAATGATTTTCTCGCACATATGCACTGCTTAAATCGAGAATGGTAACTAAAAACCTAAAATTTGAATAAAAGGCTTATTTTTTTATTTACACTAGTTTTGTTTAAATGAGCTAAAAAGATGAACAATGATAAGTTATATTGAATATTATCACTGCTTCTATTTTCCATTTTTATTAATTTATAGAATATTTTTTGAATTTATTGACCAAATGGAATAAAATGAAAAAATTTATGTATATAGTTTACAAAATTTTTTTATTGCTGTTGTTAAAGCGACGTTTCGTCAACTGATTTGTTGACCTTATCAAGCTAAAATTACATAATTAATAAAAATTAAAAAAATTTTTTTCTCACAATATTAAAATTTACAATATATGTATGTTCATTTACCGATTTAACAATTTTTGTGTGTATAATATTTATACACTCATATCACTGAGTCTGATGTAAAACTGAGACTATTTTTATTTTATTTTTTTATTAAAGTCTAAAATTTAAAGTACGTTGGATATTTTATTAGATTCGGATTACAATTTTTTTCTTAAGTACCGATTATTTTAATATAGTTATAGGAAGTGTGACACATATATATAAAATTTTAAATATACACATACGTATAATACATTACTAAAATGTGAGTTTGTCATTAATTTTTGTTTATGTTATAACGAGATTTAAATTTAAAGGGTTTTATAGGAACATACGGAGAAAAGTAATAATTTTGTTTTTGCTTTTTAATGTTATATACATACAATGCGTGTGTGTATATATATATATATATATATATATATATATATATATCTAAGAATTTGTCTTGAAAAAACGACACATTGTTTTAAATACCGGCTTATATGGACGATGTAGTTTATTTACGTCATCTTTGGAATTTAACGGATAGGGTTGTTGGTGCATATGAGCTAACTCGGAAATCGTCCGTTTTCTGTAAACCGGCTCGATATCAATAATTCGCGGCGATTCCCAATCCATAATATGCCCATTTTTACAATGTTTAGGTATCACCTCATTAAATTCGTTATTAACATCGCGTCTATGTTTATTTACCCGATACCTTAAAGCTTTTTTTGTTTCCCCAACATATGAGGCTTGGCACTTAGTACATTTTAGTAAGTATACACAATTCGGCCGCGATAATAATGGTATTATGTCCTTGTTTTTAGTAATAATTTCCGATAAGTTATCTTTTACGTATACGATGGGCAAAATGTTAAACTGTTTCATAAGGTGCGAAATTTCATCAAAATAATGCGTTTTTAGTGGTAATTTTATTTTTAGTTTTTGTGCATAAATTCGGCTGCGTATGTCTCTCAAGTTAATGCCGTCGTGATGAGAGTTCACAAATTTCCGTTTTTTGATATATTTATTTATGAAATGCAGTGGATAGTCATTTAATAGTAATATTGATTTCACGTATTTTAAATTTTTATCGTGAAATTGCGCGTCAGAAAGTAGGGTTGCCTTGTCCACAAGATTGTAAACCATCGCTATTTTTTGATGTCTCGGATGGTTTGATTTAAAGCTTAAAACGCGCCCTGAAAAAGTTGGTTTTTGGTACCAATTTGTAATAATCTCGTTGTTCGCTTCCGTTCTTATAAGTTTTAAATCTAAAAAATTTATGCTGTTATTAGATTCGACTTCATGTGTAAATTTTAAGTTGTTATTAAACCGATTAAAAATATCCACTGTAAAATTAACTTTATCTTTCGGAATACACAATAGGATGTCATCAACATAGCGTAAATAAAACAGTGGTTGAAATCCTAATTGTGCTAAACACTCAGTTTCTAACATATCCATAACTAAATCCGCAAAAAGAGGTGATATTGGCGATCCCATGGGAGACCCCAAAATCTGTTTATAAACTTTGCCCTTGAAGGTGAAAAATGTATTATTGAATATAAATCTAACCGTATCGATAACATCTTCAAAGGGCAAAGGACACTTGCGTCTAATTTCATCACATCGACGGTCCAAACTCTGGATTACAAGTTCCACCGAAATATTCGTAAAAAGTGATTGTACATCTAATGATACTAAGATGTAATCATCCGGTATATTAATGTTTTTTAACTTATTTCGTAAATCATTGCTGTTTTTTACATGGGATTTCGGTAACGCACAGGAATCGGATAAAAATTGATTAAGAAATTTGGCTACGAGGTAGACTACACTATCCACATCTGAAGTTATAGGTCGGCCCGGATATTCTAGTTTCTGTAATTTAATAACCGCATAAAATCTAGCTAGTACAGTGTTGGTTTGCGTGAGCTCTCTATAATGATATTTTTTCCCTAATATGCCCAAATCGTTCCAATAATGTAGTATAGAACTGCATACTTTCTGTAAATCCTCTAAAAATATAACACATTTATTACTTTCCCGTATGTACCTATAAGTCCTTACATCTGACAATAACTCATAAACTTTGCCATCATAATCAGTTTTAAACATTAAAATAGATGTACTACCTTTATCAGCATTGACCACTGTTAAATTCGGATTATCTCTTAAAAATTTTTTTGTAATATTAAGTTTATTTTTGAAAATTTTATCATCAATACTCATATGTTTTTTATTTTTAATTGCATTATTTAAAGCATTAGCAAATTTACCACGAAATTCATTAATAGTATTATTATCCATCAAATTAGTATTATTATTTCTATTATTACTGTTAACTTCCTATAACTATATTAAAATAATCGGTACTTAAGAAAAAAATTGTAATCCGAATCTAATAAAATATCCAACGTACTTTAAATTTTAGACTTTAATAAAAAAATAAAATAAAAATAGTCTCAGTTTTACATCAGACTCAGTGATATGAGTGTATAAATATTATACACACAAAAATTGTTAAATCGGTAAATGAACATACATATATTGTAAATTTTAATATTGTGAGAAAAAAATTTTTTTAATTTTTATTAATTATGTAATTTTAGCTTGATAAGGTCAACAAATCAGTTGACGAAACGTCGCTTTAACAACAGCAATAAAAAAATTTTGTAAACTATATACATAAATTTTTTCATTTTATTCCATTTGGTCAATAAATTCAAAAAATATTCTATGATAAGTTATAATTTCACAGTTTACACCAACATTAAAATTGAAGTGGAAACAAAAAAAAATAATTTTTTCATCATACCTCCATGTATTAATAACACACCGCGTAACTAAATACTCTTTTATAAAAAAAAAAAAAAAAGATTAAAAAAAACTGCAATTTTTTTGTTAACTAATTAGTCTTCATTTATTTGCATTTATATTTACAAAAATATTATATGCATACATGAATATTATACATTTTTTTTTAGGTTATGTATATATTAATCTTTTAATTTATTGTTTATTTTCATAACAAAACGTATATATAATACCATGTATTACAATATAAAAAGAAAGAAAGAAAGAAAAAAAACATATAAATAAATTAAATAGAATAGAGTAAAGTAAACTTTTATTTTCACTAATGCAGTTTATACATGCGATGAAATATGTGATCGTGATAGTTTCCGCTTGATATATCTAAACTAAATATTAGATGTGACATATTCTTATTTTTATTATTTTATATTTATTAATATTTTATTTTTCTATATTAGGCTGTCGGTTATTTTGGATTTTTTTTAATTTTGTTTTTTGGAGGTATAAAAGTGGTCAAATTGAGCCATTTTGATAATGAGTTGTGCTAGAATTGGTATTAAAATTTTCAGTTTTTATAGTTTGATTGACTTAATTTTTTGTTTTTAATTGTTCTTGTGACTAAAAATATTTCCACTTCTATTTACTGTCTTGAAGCTTTCTCCAAATCTTGTAAAAATTATAACCTTGCATTACACAAAACACGTGAGCACTTAAATTCCAAAATCTCATAAAGTAGCTGCGAGTAGCGAGTAGTTGAAAAAGGGAAAATGAATTTATTAGCAAATATAAATATAAGGGTGAAAGTATAAAATCTTAAGAAACAACGCGAAAAACAACAACAAGAACAATAAGAAACAATAGATATTTTATAGTTGTAAAATTTCACAGTAGGTATAAGCTTTTTAAGAGAAACTAACAAAAGTTACACGCAATCTGCGTTTCTCTCATTGTATACCTATTCGTTTTGTATAATACAAACCCATAGCAGACGTGTAGCTCCATAGTAGAGAGAAAAGCTTGACGTTGAATAATCATTTAACAACATGTGTAACTTTCAACAAATTTATACACAAGATACGTTAATGTGGGTGTATTATGTATAATAGGAAACCTACAAAGAGTTTTACGTCTAACCTTGACCTTTGTTCTCTTACTCTTTTAAAAGCTTTTATTACATTCAGTTAATTGTACTTTTATTGAATTTTATTTATTCTTATTTCTCTTCTTAATCATTTTTTATTTTATTGTTCTATAAAGCTAAAATTTAAAACTTAAACCAGTAAAAATTTTAAATTAAAAAATTATTTAAATTTTTTGGCCAAAAAGTCGCCTTTCAGTTTTTATTTAAATTGAACAAACATTCTTTAGATTTAAGCAACTGAATCTAGCTTGAAATATTAATTAAAATCCTGTTCAAGCTTACCCCAAAATAATAAGACATTGAATATTCGTTTCGAGACCTCTTCAGGTCAGTAACTAGTTACAATTGTTATGAACTTTACTTAATGAAAAAGCATTTAAAATTTCCTTATTTTTTAAGAGTAAGCATTTGATTAAGTCATCATTCGCTCTTTTTTGGCTAAGCAAAATTACAAATTATTATTTTATAGAACCTTAATAATTGTAATATGATTTATTCAGTTTTTTATTAGGGCATAAAAGAAGCAAATGCTTTAGTGCTGGTTCATTTCTTTATCTTGTTTTGTTTAATAAGTAACGGATGTCAAAATTTTTTCCAAATAATAATGAATATTAGAATGATTCGGACCAAATTTTACCTAATAAATTTTTTTAGGGCATTGATTAAACTTACGTTATTCATTTTATGAAAATTTAATGGTTTTAATTAAAATTTGTTGAATAATTAAATAGATAATTTAAATAATCAATTGAAATAACAAAAACTTGCAAAAGTTTACCAACTATTGAAATATTAATTAATTTTTGTCTTGTTTCTTTAAATGCTAATTTATATTTCATAAAATATCATGTTTAATCAATATCAATAAAAATAAAACAAATTTTAACATAAATTAACATTTATTTAGGGGAGAGTTGCATAGAAATAAACAGATGACAGTTATTAATAATGTTTGTCCTTGATTACATTAGTGGAGTTATTAAAATACTGTTTTTTAGTTGAGGTATAGGCTTTAGCTTTATATCAAATAAAATTTTAGCTGAGGGCTTGGGGTAAACTGATTTCAAAGGATTTTTTATCCTTATTGATTAACATAGAAGTTTGTGAAAAAGAACAGCCTTGAGGAAAATTTTTTTAATAGTTAACGACAACTAAAATCAAATACTTTTTTATGATATTAACATTAAATTTTTAAGAGTAGTATTACACAATATGAATGGTAAGTCACTAGCAATGTTAAATGGATCCAAAAACTTTTAATGGTCGGAGTTGGAACCACCTCAGTGGATCTAATGTATTTTTGTTCACTAAAAACGATCTTTTATCCAATTTTTTATTTTAGTAAACAAAAAATTTATAAGAAAAATAAATTCTTGAATAGTATATTCTTATCCTAGGCCGTAAAAGTAAAAAAACTCCAGATTGTATGTAAATTGCGATCTGGGGCATTCATTTTTTATGTCTAAGAGCAAAAAATAATTTTTTTTCGACAATCGCAAGAAAACACAAACTTGTATTTGTTGCAAGTTTTTTGTTTGTTATATAGTACTATATAGAGCTAATTAATAAAAATTGGCTATCGAAAAATAGAATAGAACCTTCAAAATCGTTTTTAGCGATGGAAAAATCCACTGAGGTGAGTCCATTTCAGCCAATTGAAAATTCTTAGATACTTTTTAACATTGCTGGTGCATTGATATAATAGTGTTCGGTTTCATATAAATTTCCCCTAAAAATAATCAATTTAACTATATTGAAAAAAATTTTTTTAAATATTTATTCTTTATTAAAAAAGAAAATAAAAAAAATTAAATATAACTTCAAAAATAAATATTTATATTGAATAATTTTAAACGCATCCATGAAAAATAACAACATTTTTGAATTTTTACAAAAAATAATATTTACATTTAGCAAAAAAAAAATAGACCTATCAATTTTTTCATTAATAAAATAGAAATACTTTTTCAAATTAATTATAAAGAAAAAAAGAGGTAGAAAATCTTGAGGTGTGAAAAAACCCATTAAAAAGGCATATTAATAATTTTTTTTTAATATTTCTTTAGTATATATAGAAATGAATGAAGCCGATTACAAGTCTGCTAGTGATGGAAAAAGCTCTTTAGTCTAAGTTAAGAATAAGAAGTCTGAAAAAAAGGAAAATAATAAAAAAGAAGCGAGAAACTGCAATGAAAATCAATGACAGCCTTTTCTTAATACTCTCTGACTTTGCTCTAATTATTATTACTATTATTATTACTCTTTATAAATGAAAATTTATATATTATTTTTTATACCCTTTAGATGTAATAACCTGAAGAGAGTTATTTAATGAGGTAAAACTGCATGAGGTATATTTTATAAACTGAATTTCTTGCTTTTAGAAGAAAAAAATTTTGTGGTTCTGTGTTAAAGAGATATAGTTAAGGATTGGAGTGAGTACAGTAACTAAGTGCAATTCTCAGCAGGAGGTATCTTTTTACAAGAAGAAAGTCGTCAGAAAAGCTCTTGCTGTTACTCGGAAAACCAAAAGATTCTTGTATTAGTAGAATGCGATGCGCGCATGTGTGTGTAGGTGTTATCCTTGGTTTATTTCTTCAGCTTTGCACGTATAACCTTTTTTGTGGTCGATCTTTTAATACATATAATAAATATTAACGTGTTTGCAGTTCTGAATAATTAATTTATTGTTTTACAAAAGTCACAATATCTCATGTTTTTTTACTGCCAGATCTCTATTGCTACTTTCTAAAAGAACATTTTATTGAAATTATAAATATGTAGCTTTACTCTTGGATTGAGTCAGGTTCAAATCAAGCGTTTTGATAAGATTGGGACCAGATTGAATCATTCAATTTTTAATCTTAAAAAACCACTTGATTACACACTGTAAAAAGTAACTTTCTTAGATTTACAAAAAAAATAGAATTTTTTCGGAAAATTAGTGAATTTTCAAAAATTTTTGTGAATATTCGAGAATTCTCGATTTTTTTTGTAATTTTACGAAAAAAGTTGTAAATTCACAACTATTTTTCGGAAATTTACAATTATTTTATGTAAATTTTCGAAAAAAAACTGTAAATTATCAATTTTTCTTGCGAATTCACAAAAAAAAATCGAGAATACTCGAATTTTTTTTAAAATACTAATAAATTTTTAAATACTTTAGTAAATTTACTATTTTTTTCGAATACTTACAAATTTTTTCGAAAATTCACTAATTTTTCGAAAATATTCTAATTTTTTTGTTAATATAAGAAACTTCCTTTTTTCAGTGTACGTATTACAGCTCTAACGATAAAAAAGCTTTAATGAAAATATAATCATTTAAAAATATTAACATGAAACATGCTTATAGGGAATATTTATTAGCCAACAGTAAAACAAAAAAATATATCATGCACCATTCAATTTACATCGTTTATGAAACAGAGCGAGGAAAATAACAAGTTATCAACAATTGTTTTATTCACATTAAATTGTAATTCGGTACCCCAAAAGAGCTTAAGATTAAAATTTCTTCCAGACACCTAATTAAAAATAATAAATTTTTTCTAAACTAATTATAATTAAATATTACAGAATAAATCTTTGATCCGTTATAATTTTATTATAAAAAGCAAAAAATATAAAATTGGATAATTTGATAAGTTTTAATGAAAATTTAATATATAATCGTTAATGCTACATGATGTGCAATAATCTTCTTTTCTCTCTAATAAATAAGCCATTATAAATTAAATTATTAATTACATTGAATTGATTATTATTTTATACTTAAAACTTTATCAGAAAAATTTTATTTTATTAAAAAGTTACTCTGAATTTTTATTTGTATAAAAACACACACATAGAAATTTAAAAACACACAGATGTATAAATAATAATAATAAAAACAACGATCCAGAAAAGGTAAAGCCTCGTATTTGCATAATGAAAGGCACGTGCGTTACCTCGTCATCCTCTCTTTTATACTTTTTTTTTTTTGTAAAAAGAGCTTGCAAGTTTTAAAAGCTCTCTTAAGTGTATTCTTATAAAAGAAAAAAGTATATAGCAAGTGAAAACATAAAAAAATAAAATAAAATAAGTGTGTATGTTATTAAAATAAAAAGAAATTTTTTTTTATTTTTTAGTTTGAAGTAATGAAAATTTGATGACAAGTTATAACGATATTTAATAAAAAAAGTCTATTATAGTGAAGTCTTTAAAAAAATAAAAAAACATTTAAACTTAATACTGTAATTATTATTATTATTAGTCTTTTTTGTTTTAATGTGTATATTAGCCAAGTAATTATTTAAAAAATTTTAATTTTCAAGTTTTTATTTGGATTAAAGCTTTTAGAAAGTTTCTTAGTAAAGGAGCCAACAATGTTAAATTCATAAAAAAATTGTTAATGTAGCAAAATGGATCCAATTCAGTGGATTATACGTATTTTCGTTTGCTAAAAATGATTTTGAAGGTTTAATCCAGTTTTCGATGGCCAGTTTTGAGTAACAAATACTATACCACCTAAAATAACCAAAAAAATACGATTTTTTGATAAATATGGCTGATTCATCCATGGCTTCATCCAAATTTTGGTATAATTCTTAGGGTTTTGGAGTCGCTAATGAAGATTCTGAAATTAGATTTTTTAAATTCAAAATGGTGGGATCTAAATCCCGCATTTCTAAGTTTATGTACTTGAAATCGATAATTTAAACTATTTCAAGCACTTTAAATACGAATTACAGTTTTTGAAGTTGTTAAACACGATTTTAAAATTAAATTTTTGACTTTGATCAAATAAAGCTTGTAAATATACGTTAAAATATTTTAAGTAACTTAAATTACCGATTTTGAGATTAAAAACATAGAAATGCGGGATTTAGAGTCAGTCATTTTGAATTTAAAAAATCCAATTTCCAAATCATCATTAACAACTCCAAAAACTTAAGAATTTTATAAAACTTTGGTTTTATCAGCAATATTTTTCAAAAGTTTTTATTTTTTAGTTATTTTGGGTTATTTATTTTTGGTTATTTTAAAAAATTACTTTTCTGCATGAAATTTACGTAATCTGTATCAAAAATCATTGTATGCAAATGATTTGGACTATTTTCTATTAAAATTTACATAAATTAAAACAAAGTGTCTAAAATATAACATAAAATTTTGATTATCAAAATTCAAATTCGGAAAAATAAATATTATTTTAAATTATTTCAAAAATAATCAATATACTAAAGCAAATATTTTAAATATTTCAGATAAAAATAAATTTCAATTTTACTATTAAACAATACTCTAATTATAATCCATCTTATTTAAGTCTCATTTCAGAATGGTAATTTAATGTAGAAAATCTTCTTTGCAGATAATTAGAGTATCAAGGTGTTATTTATAACTTAGTTTTCTTAAATTTTCTAATATTCTTAGCTTCTTGAAGACAAACTAAATAAAATTAAATTCCAAAAGGCAAAATAATTTTTGTGATTTCATTCAATTGTAAATAACCCCCATTCCAATACACAAACAATAAAATACAAAAAAAAATCAACCCTATTCCTAAATAAATAAATGACCATTTATAATGTTATTAATATTCGAATAAAGAAAAGAAACAATAAAGCAAAAAAAGTATTAAAAAAAAAAATTCATTTATTTTTAAATACCAAAGACATGCAAAAAATAAAAAAGAAGTATATAAGTACATAAGTAAGGTCATAAATTTTCACAACTTTTTTTTTTTAATTCTCTTTCTCTATATATAATATAGGTTAGGTATATATTTAATAAACGAAAAGTTGGAGAAATTAAATTACCGTTATATATAATAAAGTATAATAAATGCAAAAAAATAATAAAAATTGAAAAATTCTATTATATTATAAAAATAGAGAAAATATGAAATAAGCAAAAAAAATTGCTTTATTTGCATTTGGCATTTACTAAATTTATGTATGTTTTTAAATAAATTTTTCTATATACATAAATGGAAATTTAAATAAATATCTATTTTAAATATAATTAAAATCATGGAAATCATAAAATTTCTTTTTTATAGTTTTTGTTATAAGAACCATTAGTCAAATATAATAAATATTTCAAGTGTGCATTTCTCTAAATATCGATAATAATAATATTTTTCACTATTAAATTTCAATATGTTAAAATATTTTATGTATCTCTGTTTTTTTGGAGTCACATAAGATATATTTGCATAAAAAGACTTTTTTTTATCTAGAAAATGAATTTAATGATGTCAACTCTTAAAGAAATAGGAATAACTTTTTATTTTTTTTGAGGAATATAAAATATTTAAAAGTTTATTTTTTTTTTGAGATACGAGTATCTAGTTTTGTTATAAACTCAACTCTCTTGAATACTATGTATGTATCGATCGATTTGGTGTGTTTTTTTGACAAAAATTTTGATAAAAATGGAAGAATAAATATCTTATTTCCAATTAGAAATAATAAGATGATTCTTCATAAAAAAGTCTTTAGAATTTTTTCTCGCAAAAGAAATGAAATTTTAGTCAAAATTTATATTTTTTATAAAAAAATAAAATAAAATACAATTAAAATACATTTTAACCATTTTTATAAACGGTTATCAACGGTTATCAACGGTTAAATCTTTAATTTTGCATATATGTTTGTGTGTCCGAAAGCGATAAACTAGAAATCGATAGAAGCTAGAGACTTAAGGCTTACGGCAGAAAACGGCAAAAATTACCGGTCAAGGCTATGTTTCATTTCGATTGATAACCAAAATTTTTGATGTAAAAAAACTGAATTTCAAAAAAAAAATTTTTATGCAATTTTTAAAAAAAACCTAAAAAACTGAAAAGTGAGGAAAAATTTTACTGTAAAAAAAGATTTCATTCGATTCGAGCATATTTTTTACGAACCCACCTAAATTTTTTAGGTAATCGGTCACAATAACTTTCCAAAATTTATAAAATTTTAGAATAATATACTATATATATTTATAATTATAAACAATTACTAACTTAGTATAACTGAATATAGTTGCTAAAAAAGAAGCTTGAACAGCTATTATCAGAGAGAATCCTAGAATGGGTAGTCGAGGGAAGCGTACTTGTGAATCCTAGAAAAAGGTAGCAAAGCTTGTACCGCTGATCACTTATTATCAGCCTGGGTTCCTATGCCAGTAATTTTTATGATTCAGTAAATTTTAGATAATACTTCGGGTAAAAAAGGTGATTATACAAAATATTGAGTAAGCTAAAACAACATATCTTTGGAAATATCTCTTGAAATATCAAGTTGCAGATATATAAAATTAAAAAAATTTTTTGTATAATACATAAAAATAATATTTACCTATGATATAATATATTCATAATTTAATGGTGTGCATCAATTGCATCAATATGACAAAGAATAACAACGTACATAAATCACCGCTGCAAAAAATCTTTGATGAAAAAGTAAATAATTGCTATCTATTTTTAAAAAGAAACCAAAACATCATGTTCACACCAGATGATAAAGGCAGTGCCACCATGTATTTACCAAGAAACATGTATATTAGGAGCTCAGAAGCAGTACTATCAGATAAAAAGGTATACTAAGTTGTCACACGTACTAAAAAATTTAGTACGTGTGACAAGTGAGGCTACTTTCTCGGCAAGGTCAAGGTTTTTAAAAACCTAACCAAAACCCATACGATCTTACACAAAAACACACATCAATTAATTTTGTATAATCATCCATGCAAGATGTTAATATAAACATCATTTTACCAGTTAGACCTGTTGTACCCAATTTCAATAGCCACACATCATTGATAAAAAAACGTTACATTAGTACTTATATTCATGTATTAAAAAATCTAAATCCAACAAATTAAAAACAGTAATGATCTGTGCAATAAAATCAATGGAATGCATATACCACGACATCATAAACTTTTATCTTTAGATGTTTTTTTTTTTACTATCATACCAATTACTTTGGTCATAGATAGTCTAGACAGAAGATACAGCCAGATAAATAACAAATGTAAGATACCTTGAATTTGAATAAGGCCAAACGTACAACTTGGATAATAAACAACATCGTTTGTTTACCAAAAAAATAAGTTAGTTATTTTAACAACCGTTTACCCAGTACTGATCAATTTATAGAAAACTACAAATTAATAATAAATTAACTATGGGTAATCAATTGAACAAAATTAGTAGTAATTATTAGTATAATTTGATTTAAAGTCTTATTCCTTGATATTGGAAAGAATTAGAGCCACAGGCTTTAGTCTTAGGTTCAGAGAGTTCTTTGAAGCGTAATTAACCACGAGCATTCCCCTAATGTATATGTTTGATAAAAAAATCACTCAGATGTGAAGCCTGAATTAAACGTAATCTTAAGATTTTGTGAATAAATATTGTTAATAAGTATTGCTTTTGTGAATCAGAGCCTAATAAGTTTCACCTGATGATTGGGAAATATCATCTGAATATTTTTTCTTTCATTCGTCACGTTCAAACAGAGAAATCTAACACTGAAACAACTATAGCAGAATTAAATTCTGGATGAGATGTGAAGTCAGCTCATTTTAATCATCACAATAACGAAAACTGATCTCTTGTGTCTATAAAAATTCTATTGGAAGTCTTGCTAGATATAATTACCAAAATTCAAAGCTTAAGATTATAATCATGAATAACAACGAAAATATTTATCAAAATAACATTACGAGTCTCAAAAACAATTAAAAACATAAAGTACATCTAGAGTTTAGTAAAATTTAGGGATAAAATACAAAGCTTTTGTGAGTGGGTTATTGCATAGTTTATGACTGTATTATTCTAGAATTGTAATGGATACTTAAAAGATAAAGAGTACGAAAAAAGGTTATTAATGCATGTGTCGACAATGCCTTTAAGAATCAGGAGATCATTTTTGACTAAAAATTATTTTATATATTTGTCCATCAAAGTAATAAAATATGGTTTGATGTTCCTGCAGGTAAAATAAGAATTCTTAATCACAAAAATACCATATCTACGATTAAATAAGATTTAATTAATATGAAATTGCTTACTTAACTATTCATTACAAAGTTTAAACTCATTAAGAAAAAAAAGAAAATTTAATTGATAAAATAAAATAAAAAGTCTACATGATCATAATATGAAATACATAAAACTTTCTTATAGCCTCTGTATTTACAAATGAATAATACAATAGCAAGTATTAGCATAATAAATAAATGAATATATAATTCTCTAAAATCTGACGTAATAAAAAAAAAAAGGAAAAGAAAGGAAAGTCGAGTATCTCATATAACAAACAAAAAGTATAATATAGAATAATAATAAAAAAAAAACTAATTTAATAAGAGAATGCTAATAAGGAACGCAGGTAAATATAAAAAAAAAAGAAGAAGGGAATAAACATAGTGTAATCAGTAGACATAAATATTCTCTCTTAATTCAGTCTCAAGGGAATATATCTCTTTCTCTTTTCTTTTTCAATGTATCCATGAAAAGTAAAGAGAAAACGGTTTACATGTTCTCTCTCGAGTTACTTTCCTATGTGTATGTTCAATTGTACATTTCTCTCTTTTTATCTAATACAGAAGAAAGAAGAAAACAAAAGCTATATCTCCAATGTATTATATAAACACAGAACTGGAACTGCTCTAGGTTAACGAGGAAAGTTTATTTGTATATTTATTACTATAGTGCTTTTTCGCTTATATAGAAATGCTTATAGTGTTTATGGATATTTCATATCGGGTATTTGCTTTTTATTATTATATATGCTATATTTTCTTCTTTCTTCTTTCTTCTTCTTCTTCTTCTTCTTCTTCTTCTTTTCTATTTTTTTGCTAAATAATATAAAAGAATTTCAAGGCGTTATCTTAATGTATAAAAGAAGAGTATTGGAAATAAAAAGAGAAAAAAAAATATCAGTTAAATTGTATGAGTATGTGTATGTGTGTGTTGAGAGAAAAAGTCATTTTGATATATAAAAAAAAAGCCACAAAAAAAAAAGAAGAAGAAGGCTGATGATATTCGACATATCGGATTTTATTTCCTTCGTTTTGGTAACCAAAACGTTAACGCTCCTACCATACAGCGACAAGTTACTTTTATATATATTGCTAATGGCTAGAAGAAATATATATATAGTAGAGTAATTGACGAGGGCGATAGACGAGACGTAGAGGGTTCATTAATTCAAAAAGGTTTTTACTATTGCACATGTTTTACTACTATAGAATTGGAATGTAGACGATGAAATGACGATGACGTGTGTATTCTCTACATACATACACACAAATATTTAATAAGTCTTAGTAAAAAAAGGGGTTGGGTTTAAAGCATTTATTCTATTAAATACTCTCTGCTTCTTTTTTTCTTACTTGCTTTTTAGTGGCGATTTTAAATGAGAATTTTTTTTACGAGATCGTTATCGATGTGTATGAGAAAAAATTATTTAGGTTAAAATATTTAGCTTTCTTTTTTAGTTTTATACTTACTTATAATTATTGCCATTTGAGGAATTTAAGTTCTGATATCATTTTATAAATAAAAGTAGTTTTTTTTACTCACCTGAAACAGAAAAATTGAAAAAATTTTATTAGCATTATTTTTTTGATAATTAATTTAAAGAATTATAATTATTATTACTTTTAGTATAAAATATAATTATTAACGAATGAAAAAGTATGATAAACTTATTGCACGCTGGAAAAATCTATTCTTCCAGCAGTATAACGTAGCACTAAGTGGGAGCTTTTAGTTTGCATAAAGTTTTGAATGAAAAATAAAATTTATTTTTAATTTAGAAAATTTAGCTAGGAAATAAAAAAAAGAAATTTATTTCCTGGTGAAATTCTACGAATTTGGTTGTAAATTATCTTAGGTATAGCATGTGAACTAATGTTTGTTAAATTAAAAATTCTGAAAACAAAATATAAAAAACAAATACTCTTTCCTTTTAAATTTATTCTAAATACTTTTATTATTCTCTGAGGTCGAAAATTTAAGCAATTAAGGAAGAGAGGGTTTAAAAAGTGGGATAAAAACAAAAGTGTTGGCAGTTTCTTGATATTTAGAGTCAACGTATAGTCAGACGTAATATTAGTTAATAAAGTAAAAAGAAAAGAAACCTAAGTTTTCCTATGGGTTTGAAGCCTATTTATTATAATTAGTAGTTTCCTTCAATTTTTTAAAATTTTTACAGCATTCCAACAACAATAAAAAGTTCTTTTTCTTGAAAAAATTCAAAAATATTCGAAAATTTTGAAATAAGCTTAATTATTTTTAGTATTTTATTATTATTTAATTCCATTGGAAACCTCAAAATCATCATTCTTCACCACGAATAATGTAACATTTTTTATTATCATAATATATTCAAAGTTTAAAAAAAAACCACATTTAAAAAACTTGCACATAAACTTTTCTTTTAAATCTTAAAGCAAAAAGAAAGAAGTATATATAATCAAAACAAATCTATAAAAGTAAACTTTTATCATACACAATACACATCTAATAATCTCCAATATCAAGAATATTTTGAATTCAAACATACGTTTAAAACTTGTAGAATAATAAGAGAGAAAACAAAGATAAAATAAAATGAGATAGAAAATAAACTTCTGTATAAGGGATTTCAGATGCCGAGATGTTGCACAATGGTCTATGACTAGTAAATTTTCTTCTTCTTCTTCTTCTTCTTATTCTTCTTATGGATATTCCTCTTGGCTGACGAGCTCTTTATAACAATAATATATAGTTTCAAAATGTCGAACATCGTGTCCTGCTATGTAAATCGTGTACGTTTAACTATGAGGAATAATTAATTGATAAATATTAAATTTTTTCTTTCTTTTTCTATCAGGGTTTAATAACTCCTCGGCGGTTTTTCGCTCTCCTAGATCTATGCCGGACTTTGCCTAGAATAGTTACTGCCAAATTTAAGATTTATCCTTTAGATGGCGGCGGGAAAACGGGTCAGGTTTTGCCTCTTTTGCTTCTTCAAGGCACTAAGCCAAAACGTCAAGTGACTTTCCGTTCTCTTACACATAGATACACTCATACTATACTAAGAATGAGCGATTTACTGAAAGTATAAGGAGGAAGGAAAATGAAAATAAATCGAAAATTTCGAAAAATGAAGTTTTTAAAAAAAAGGAAAGTGTATTTTAAGTATCCTTTTAAATGTCTATCTTGATTTTTCTATAATAAGTCATGTGAGTGTGAAAGATTTCTTAACGGTTGAATGAACGTATAATATTAGCGTACTAGCTTTCGCATTAAATAAATGTCGATGACTTATAATGTTAAAAAAAAACTTCTTTTTATAAATCTATAAAAAATATAAATTTTTATTTATGTGTGAGTAAATTTAAATGCATATGTCATGTTAAACGTCTATTTTATTTAAAAAAAAAGCGTTTCTTGTCGCATTTAATTTAAATATTTATTTAAATAATTAAATTATTTTTTGAGCTTTCGAAATGTTTTGATTTAAATTATTTTTATTTGTTTGAAAAAAAATGTTAGGATCATACCACTTGAAGTGAGAGTGATATTCTAATTGGCTGCAAAAATGTCTCATTTTAGTAGGCTTAGCTGGTTCAATATTTACTTGTTTAGTCAATTATAGTGAGGAGTTATTATAACAACCTTTTTGGATACTCTAAAGCCTAAAAATCTTCAAGAAAGAATTCTCTCAGTCGGATATAATGTATATTATTTAAACACAACAATTTAACAACGAATATAACAATTCCTTAATTTTTAGCTAGGATGAAACTTTTGTAGCAGAAGATAATACAATAATACATCGTTACTTAATATTTAAAGGCAAGAAGATAACTATTTTCAAAGTGTACTAAATTAACCCTCTTCTCAACTAACAATCTAATAGTAATCTCCTTAATTAATTACGCAGACATTGAATAAAACTTAAAACTATTTAGAAATAATATATTTTAGTGAAAAATAATAATTCATAAATTTAGAATTGATTCGTTACATTTGAAAAGTATTTTTTGAGCAATCAATAAAATACAGAAATATACACTTAAATTATCGTATTTATATAAAGAAACATATCATTTTAGTATGAAAATTCCACTTGATATTCAGTCCTGAAATTTGCATAGGTCAAGATATTTTCTTTGGATGCTTGGCCAAGTATAAAGCAGGCGCATTTTATCTTGTCCCTTTTTTTCTTTTTCAATGTTATAATATATTAGAAGAAGAAAAAGTCCTCTTTGGTGATAAATTGGAATAATGCATAACGATTTTCTTATACTTCTTCCTACTTCTTCTTCTTCTTCTACATATAAATTTGAAAGGTTTTTGCCTTTAGGGTAAAATACTTTGCGTAATCACATAGCTTCTCGATTCCAAGCGAAGTGCAGACTTTTTTTTTCTCAAGTACTGTTATATAAACCACAGAGCATTATATTTTGAAATCGACTGTTTTTTATTCCATACCTTTCTCTCTCTCTCTCTTTCTATTATTATAACTAAAATATATATAAACAATTTCATATACATTTATGTATCTTTCAAACTTTTAAAATAAAAAATACTATCAATAAAAATTTATATATTTAAAATACAATTGTTTTTTTTTAACTTTAAAATAACAAATAAAAACTTTTTTTTATATTTTTCAATTTTAACTTATACAAACAAATTTATTTTATAATGGAAATACTA
This sequence comes from Anagrus nilaparvatae, assembly GCA_022575985.1. Taxonomy (NCBI): domain Eukaryota; kingdom Metazoa; phylum Arthropoda; class Insecta; order Hymenoptera; family Mymaridae; genus Anagrus; species Anagrus nilaparvatae. Next base: position 1,422,838 of record JAKSXM010000040.1, on the reverse strand, counting down.
TCAAATATTTAAATAAATTTTTTTATACAAAATGCCTGGTTTTTATTTAAAAATTTTTTTTTTTTATTTACGTTCTGTAATTAATTGCTGAAATTAAAAAAATTAAAATATATAATGGTTTATTTTATTTTGAAAAATAAAGTTACATATAATTTTTTTTTGTATTTTTACGACGTTGTATTGTAAAATTATGAAAATTTCAACGGTGCTATAAAATTTCGTAGTATTAAATGTCGTAAATTTACTTTATTTGCAAATATTTTTGGATAATGACTTTGGGTAATTTAGGACAACTAGAGCAATATTTTTGAAAAGTATTGATCCGTTCAAGCAATCATCAAACAAATTTATTTTATAAAAGAAATAATATGAAATATTTAAAAAAATTTTTGATGCAAACTGGCTGGTTTTTATTTCAATATTTTGCCTGACCAAGCAATTTCACAAGTAACTAATTTCACAAGTAACTCTAAAAATAAGCATTTAATTTTAGGCAATATTTCTGTCAAGTGCTGATAAAGTTGTTTTGTGTTATTAAATTTTGCTACAATTCAAAAAATATTGATTAAAAAAGGAGGATTATGATTGAAAATAAAACTCAACAAAAATTAGAATCAACACTGAAAACATGAAATACAAATGAAAGTTAATGCAAATTTTAATACTTAGTTTCTTGATCAAACTTATCTTAGTGCTTTTGAAAGTTTTGAGTAGTATTTTAAAAGCCTCTTTTCGCAGTTTTTCCAAGAGAATAAAAGGCTGCATCCTATATGTTTTTGAATATAAGATTTAAAAATAATTCTTATATTGCATGAATAGTGTAAGGTCTTAAAAATTATCTTCTTCATAATTAAATTAAATTTTCTGACCAAATATCGTAATTTACAGTTCGCACAAAATAAAATATTAAAATTTACACTTCTTGATAAAGAAGATAATGTTTAGACACAGGTAAAATCGAAGTAGGAATTTTTGAAAAGACTACTATACATAGCTAATTTTGAAAAGTTTTCCACTAAGTAGTAGATAATTAAAATTAGATGCTGAAGTCATTATTAAAATTAAACAACTTGAAAAAAAAAATTAAAAGGATTATTTTTTTGGTCAATAAGGAACTTATTAGATGTTTCTTGCAATTAAAAATTCATTTATTGCATGTCACTCTTTATGCAGAAACATCTAATGAGTTCCTTACTGACCGAAGAAATAATTCTTTTAATTTTTAAGAATTTGATAAGAACGATAATAAAAAAATATTTTATAATAATTACTTGAAATAAAAAAACATTATGCGCTTATAAAACCAAAAAATCAAGCCCGTGTATTTACAATTTTTTTCTTGAATCTTTTTTTTTTACATATTTTCATTTTTAGTTTCATATAACATGTATAAGCTTTAAAAATTTTTATATAAAACATAGACGCCGTTAATCCAAAAGCAATTTCAAGAAGACGGTGACTTCGCGGCCTGCTGGCGCATAAAACAGCCTTATAGAAAATAACCTCAGTCAACGTGTCGAGATATTAGATTCACGTGTGCACAAAATTTATATGTGTATATTATTTTTAATACAAAAGAAGAAGAAGAAGAAGAGAAAAATCTACTTACAGTTTTTAAAGATAAAGGTTATGGTTTTTCATCTCTTTTTTTTTGTATTATATATTCAATTTCATACGCATTAGTGTACTTTTATTTAGTTTTTTGGGATTTTTGTCTAAACGTTTTAGGAAGAAATAAAACGATGTATTTTTATTTCGATATTATTTTAAAAGTTTTATATTTTGTTTATTGTAATCGTCGATAGTATATATCATAAGTCATGAGTGTTAAGTTTTTATAAATTTTTTGTATCAATTTTTATTGTTTTTTTTCTTTATACCCAAAAATTTTCAATCCTAGTCAGATAATTATGATTAAAAATTATTTGTATTTTGAGAAATCAAGTTAAGAAGAAAAGTGGGAAATACATTTTTTTTTCTGCAACTCGTCTTGTAATTCCATTTACTCTTTCCACTAAATTATTTTTCTGTCAAACAATACTTTATCTAAAATGTAACCTAGCCCACGAAATTCCCCATGTAATTAAAAAAATTTCTTAATTATGATATAAAAAGGCAAATGTAATTAATATAAAAAGTTATCTCTCAAATAATCTATCTTAATTAAGAAAAATAATATAAAAGTAAATAATAATTCATTTCTCTCAATTAAATATTTCACGTTAAATTATTCTCAATCAGTCAAAAGTAATATAACTAAGAGTGTAATAAACATGAAAATATAAAACACACAATGAATCCCTATAAACATCGATATTTCGTGTTAGAAACACGAAACCGTGATAGTCAAAAGAGGACATTAAATTTATTCTGAAAATCAATGCATATTAAGGCGTTTACAAACTTCCATAATTATTTTTACACATATAAATATAAAAACCTAGATATTGCGTAGAAATTGTTATTATCAGGCATGTATGTATTTTTAGCATCAATTTTCTGTATATATACACTGAAACACGGAAGACACGTTGCGTTTTATAAATGGACGATCGATATCACGGTCAGCATGTCGCGTTATTTTTCTTCGATTTTTTTTTATAACTCTATTTATTTATAAGGTGCACATAAAAATAAAAAAATAAAAACCTTGGTAAGTTTCGAAGGTTCTTTTGCTGGGATTGTAAATATAGAGCTGGTTGTTCCAAAAACACAAATTGAAAGTTTTAACTGACCTCTGACATTTGAATGTATTAGTAATTAAATGAAGAAAAAAATAATTTTTATTATTAAAAAATAAAATTAACTGTCTATGTATAGTTTTTGGCGCCAAATAAAATTAAATTCAGTATGTATAAGGAAAAAGTTTGTTGGTAACCTTGTCGGAAAACCAAAATCGAAGCCAAAACCCATTCGTTTGTGGATAACAGTTGAAATACTCGTATGTTTTTATCCTAACAGTTGTTTCCTTACTCTTTTTTATAATAAACGAGCTTGCATACCATCTCTTTCGCTCTTTCTACTGAAAATTTAGAAAGTTAACTTGGAGGAAGCGACAGATGTGTGCTAGTTTCTTTTTTTTTACTTCTTCTTCTTCTTCTTCTTCTTCGTTTTTTTGGACTTACTGGACTGTATACTTTCTCTCTGATGTAGAGGTGTATTTTCTGTAAAAGTTACCAAGGTTTTTGAATACCACTTTTCTTCCTTTCCTTTTTTTTTACTAAAAAGTTGCAAATTTTTTTTATTTTTGTAATTATCTCATTATTTAACTTTACCTTAATTTTTTTTTTTAATTTTATATTTACACTTTTAAGTTTAATAACTTTAATATAAAAAAAATTAGAGCCTCAATTAAATTGAAAAACTTTATTAATTATTATCTAAGAGAAATTAATTACTCTCTTAACTAAAATAATAAAAAAATCTATTAAAGTTTATTTAAAGACGAGTTTTATTTACAATTTTTCAAAATTTTAATATTTTCCATTTTTAGGTTTTCATTTTAGAAGAGACATAGTTTTATATGTAAGAAGCTTTTTAGTATTACTTATGCAATGTAATATTCCAAAAATGATTCAAAAACAGGTTTCAGAACAAAAGGCTTATGTTTTCATGAATAAATATTCAAAAGCGCCTTTTTAACATTCAAAAACCTCATAAATTACTTTGCCGATCTTCGTGATTTTTTTTTGTTAAATGATTTAACTAAAAATTTGAACAATGGTAAGTAAAAGATTTCAAGTAAACTTAGCAAATTATGTTTCTCAAATTACAGAAAGAAATATTTTTCAAGAATCATGTCAGACGGCGCCATCTTGTTATAATAAAAAATTTTCCGAATTTCATATATATTTGTAGATTAAAAAGTTTCTTTCCTTCCTTGCCCAAAAAGTACCTGAATCTCAAAAAATATCTTCGACACTAGCACAATAGTAAACAAAAGGCACTTTTAAACAAAAGAAAAAAAAATTATAATGAGAAAAATATTAAGATCCTTTGAGAATATAAGTTATGTATGTGAATTTATATATCAAAATGAATATACAATCAAAAAGAATATAAGATGTATAGAGAAAAAGGTACCCATGGGGACATCAAGAAATTTCTTTATTTCTATGATCTGAATATATAAAATTTATGTCAGGTTACGAAAAAATAAAAAAATATTTTACAAAAAAAAAATTTTGTGTAAAATGTCTATCTGAAAATTTTTTGATTTTTTAGTTAGGGGAAAATTGGATGAATTGGCGCGTAAAATTGAAAATTGGCTTCTAAATCAAACTTTAGGAACGTATTTTTATCATAATATGCTAGAACTGAAATTTGAAGTCATTTTTTTTTTTGGAAAAAAGCAGAAAAAAAATGTGCCTAATTATTTTGGCTTCCCCTACATTTAATTATTATTTTAAGACATTGATAAAATATTATATAAAGATTAATTTGATTATTTATTAATAAACATGTCAGAAGTTGTCAGAGCTATTTAAATATTTATTCAAATTTGGATAATCGAGTACAAGGTTTTACTGATTTGTCATTTTTATATTTGGAATAAAAAATAAAAAAAATTGAATACAATCTATTAATTAAAAAATAAAAAGATTTTATTCTCTTTTCTTCTAAATAACAAGCTTCGAAAGAAAATAAATCGAAAATTCTTTGAACTCAAATAAAGGTAAAATAAAGCAAGTGAAATTTTATCAACTATAAATCCTTCTTTAAATAAAAATTTTTTTTTTATTTTCTTCAATCACATTATAAATCTAAAAGTATAAAGTTGTATATTCTAACCTAGAAAGTTAAACTTTATCGTTGATTAACTCTCCTTTAAGTTTTGAGTTGTACAAGTGGTTTAATTGAAAATGGGATCAAACTACATAACATAACGTATTCGAGTTTCCTTTTCCTTATATAACATGTTTCTTCGAATAATCTTAACTTTGTCTTCTTAAAATTTAACTTGTTTTAAAAAAATATAAAAAATATTAGACATTGATTCGTTAAATCTTTATTAATTAAATTAAGTTATATTTGGTTTTAATATTTTTAGAATGTAAGTATATTAAATAAAGTTATTCAATTAGATAATGTATTTTGAGAAAAGTTATTTTACATTTACTATTAATAAAATCATATTCATCAGTCTATCTTAATAAAAGTAAAGATTTTTTTAACTGCATTATAAACTATTATTGAATAAAATTTTACAATAAGCTAAAAATTGATTTTTATTGATTTTTAGTTTTAAAACTGATAATAATTTTAACCTATATAAAAAAAAACTTTTCAATAAAATATCTAAATATTTGTTTTAAGAAATTTTGGCATATTGAAAGCATTAAAAGAATTACTTATTTAAAAATTTAATTTTATAGGTTATGTTAGTTTTAATTAATTACTATTTTAATAATCTGTAATTTATATCAAGTTAATTTAAACTTAGCTAAATATAGGTTCAAGATAGAAAAGATAACGCCGCAGTCTCATTTTTTCCCGATTTTTTCCCCAAAATTTTCGAATTATAAAATGAGACATATTCATAAGGAATTTGCAAAAGGCCCTTAATACATGGAGAAGGGGGGGGCCAAATAGACTTGGAATAATTTAGGTTTAGGGACTAGGAATAACTTCAATATGAGGACATGATATTAAATACTGTATAGGTTAATATGCCCCATACTCGTTGGTTGAAAAAAATTTTTTTTATTTTCTAAACATTTAAACTCATTTGCAATCGTTTGAGCAAGAAAAAGAAATTTCGAAACCTATTTTTTTTCTGTGGAAATTTGTAGTTTAAAATATACTTCATTTACTCAAAATCGATAAATCTTAAAAAAACTTAAAATTTAAGTAGTAAAGGTCAATAATTAATCAGTCATACAAAAAAAAATATATCGATTGATAATAAATAAACAAATAATTAAATTTCTAATAATTGTCTATATTAAACAGAATTACACTTAATACATAATATTGAATGAAGCTATTGTAACATATAAATTACTTCGTAACAAAATGTTGTAATTTCTAAGCATAAAATAGATTTTCTATAGAAACTTATAAATATGGTTTAGTTTATGTTAATTTTACTCAAATTAAGTCTAACTAATTTATTATTATTCGATTTTGCAATATTCAAGTAAATTATCTTATACACTTCTTTATACATATGAGTTATTTCACGTCAATTTAGTTACTAAGTTTTAATGGAAAAAAATGGTTTTTAAGTGAACAGAAATTGTTTCAAATTATTTTTGTTGCTATACAAGATTTCTAGCTTTGTGAACTGTGAATGTTAAGAAATTTTTATTAAAATATTTTTAATTCAAACATTTGGTAACTGGTTTTAAATGGAAAACTTTGTATGTGAAGGTAAATCAATAAATAAATAATATTTAATAAAATAAATTATACGCTTTGGATCATCCAGATTATTATGATCATGCTTGGTAAATAGTTTTATTGAATCGAAAAAGGGTGCCCGACACCTTTAATTTAATCTATTACACTGAAAAATTATTCCCATTGCCATGAGCGAATTCCGACAATGGAATTGATTTTTAGCGTAGAGTTCCTAGGCATACAATAGCAGCAAATTTCAATTTATTAAAATAGGGTTTCTCAGTATTAGCTTTGTAATAAAATTATTAGTTTATTTTCCTCTAATATAAGGTTCTATTCGTTCTAATTTTTCCTGCAGTAATCTTTTTAAACCCTGTTAATTTTAAATTCGTAATGCTAATTTTCTTGCCGTAATATTTAATAAACCATATGCCTATTTTTTGGATAAAATAACCAATTTTTAAAATATAACATTTTTCGACTAAAATAACTAAAAAATTATTTACATGCATTAAGTTTTTAAATAATTTAAACAGAAATTTTTTCCTTGAAACGTTTGTTCGAAGTCCAGTTCGCATTTTAATTTTTTTAAAAATATGAATTTGGGGTTCCGACGTTGCAGAGTTATGCAACGATCGATAATAATTACAGATTAAAATTCAAAGAATTTAGAAAGTTTTTAAGGCCAATAAAACTTATTTATCTAAAAAGTGATGATTTTAGTACTTTAAATATCGCAAAAGGATTTAAATCATTAAAAGCTCTTGAAACTTATACCGCATAGTTCAGATAGTGTTTTGATATTTTCAGCATTACTACCCTTTGAATTAAATGTAACGTAATTACTAAATGTAGAAAATACTTTAAATGATCATTTGAGATGGGCTTTAAGGTTTAAAATATAATTCATAGTTTGACTATAATTTTGAAGCCTTGTTTAAAAAACTACTTTTGAATTTTATACCATTTTTTAGAATTAATACTTTTTAAAACAAATCCTAAAATCTTTTTCCCTCAACAATTATTTTCTGCTTTTAAGTACCTAAAAATTCACATTTTTATAAAATTTTTTTTTTGAATTTAATACTTAATCCCTTTGTCTATTTTACATTCACTCTTTAAAAGACCAATTAACCTCTCAATTAATCTTTAAAAAAATATCCGATTCCAGCTTTAATATTTTAAAAAAATACTCAACGAGATAATCATAAAAAAAAATTATTCGATTGAAATAAATTTTTTTAATACAATATTTATAACTTTTGAGATTTCGTGTTAAAAATCAGATAAAAAAATATGCATAAATATTTTATAACTAAACTCTCTCATACATTATTTATTTATTTATTTTTAGTTTAAAAAAAACGAAAGAAGATAACGATTAAAAAAAAAAGGATTTCGTTCAAAATCGTGCTTAATCTATTTTATTGTCAATTATTGTTTGTAAAATATTTTTTAAAAAAATGTTGGTCTACAAACTTGATTTATTTTTTTTTTTACAAACTTTTCTCAATGTTACAATTCTTTACATATTTTTTTTCGAACAAAACTGTTATTAAAAGAAAAACTTTATGCATTTAATAATACTTTTCGAAATATAATAATATTCGAACTGTTCTTTTTTATATGAAAAAGTAAGTATGTTATTAAAAAATAAAAGTAGCACTATAACCTTAATTTATTTATACAAAAGTACATACGTATGGATTATGAATTTTTTAAGTAATTCAAAGACACTCATTTTTTTATACCATGAAATTGATTTTTTTTTTGAACGTGTGTTATAGAATTAAATTTTTTTCCTTTTTTTTCTCGCCTTTAAAAGTAAATTGTTCGAGTAACCTACATTAAAATACCTGACGTGTACTTAATAAGTTTAATATTATTTTTTAACATTTTTTTACCTGATTTATTAGCTGCTTGAGTTGGATGTGGTACAGCAACAACAGTTTGAATTTTTGGTACTTCTAATTTTTGTTGTTGTTGCTGTTGTTGCTGTTGTTGTTGTTGTTGTTGATGCTGTTGTTGCAATATTTGTGGTTGCTGCTGAGGCACACTGTGTGCTGGTATGGGTCCAGGATTTGTCATCGTCGTCATTGTCGTTGGCATCATCAATGTCGACATAGCCAACATTTTTAATAGCCTAATTTTTTTTCTTTTTTTAAATTACTCACAAAATAAATGTTTTCTTGTCACGTTTTTTTTTTTAATATCAAGTTTTTTTAAATGAAATGTTTTTTATTTTTATCTTTCCATCTTGTGATCAAGTCGACAATGACGACGACGACGACGATGAATAAGTAGTATCACGAATAAATTTTGACTTGTTAAATTTTTTTTTCTTACTTTTTTTTTTCTTGTTTTTATTATTTTTATTGCTTTTTTCGTGATTAAACTCTTTGTCGTATTCAATGAGAAAAATATTATTTTAGATAAATCGTTTTGATTGTTAAAACACGTTTCTTATTTATACATATTTTATTTTTTTCTTATTAATTTCTCAATTTACTTTTTATTTTTTTTCCTCTATATCAAGTGTCCCATGACATAACCATAAAGAACACGCGAGCGCTCGTGCGCCCACTTACACACACGCACTGACAAAAATAAAAGTGGAAATTCTAAAATAAAAAATTATTTGATATTGCACAGAATATCTTATTGATAACAATTTTTAAAAATCATGGAAAATAAAATTTTATAAACCAATTTTTAGGAAATCACACGCGGTCACCAGTAAATTTTTTTTTATTATTTACACGTTTATAAAAAATATATTTATAAAAAATCACTGGCAAATGTATAAAAAAATATTTAAGCTAATTTAACCCCTTTAGCTATTAAGCCAGATAAAAAATATTGACACAGAAAGGAAAAAAAAATTATATCAATAAAAATTCGCGCTTATTTTTTTTATGAAGCGTGTGCACTTTAGCGCGTTACGTCACGTCCGGTCAAATTTCCAGTCGGAACTCGTCTGGCTTTCGAGGGGTAGGCTTCAAGGGGTTGACTACTACTGATGCATTTAGTGTGCGCTTGACGCGGCGGCGCTGCAAAAACCCTTTTTCTAAAAATGGGATTACTAGAGGGGATGGAGTGCGCCCGCGCTTTTACTGCCTCTTCTTTTTCTTCATCTTTTTCTTCGAACATAAAAGTATTGTTGTTGCATATATACGGATGTACTATATTTATAAGAAAAATTGCATATGAATTTTGAATGTGTGCAGTAATAAAAAAGAAGGGGGAGGAAAGACGTCGCGACAACGCTTTGAAAAGGCGCCGGCGTTTTGACGAGAAAATGCGAATTCCCACGAGCAGATTCATAAGAGCAGACAGTCTCTCGTTGCCGGCGAGTGATTTCACTTCGAAGAGCCACTCGTTTTATGCATTACAACTTTTTATGACTTTTTATTATCAAATTATGTGTTATTACTTGTATTTTAATGTTTTCCATTACTTTTTTTTTAAGAGATTTTTATCTAAAGATATAAAATTTTTAATTTAAAAAAAATGTTTTTTGAGCTTTCGTTATTTTTGCTTCGCCTATTTAACAAGAAAATAATTTAATTTCTCATAGAATTTGCTGAAAAGCTATTTTTTGTTTATTTTTTAAAAATTTATTGCTGAATACTAGATGCCAATTTTATTTAAAAAATTTTTTTTTTCGTAAATTTTATTTGTTTGCTTGAAAATTTTTAATTTGATATAACGATTTTGTATTCTTATTTAGTTCACTTATTTAACTAAGCAAATAATAATTTAAACAGGGTCATTTAAATAAACAACTATTAAGTGCATTTAAGCAAATAATAATTACAGGGTCTATTTTCACACTTGACATTATTTTTATTTATAAAATAAATAATTTTATAAGAAAGTATGAATTTTTTCAAGGAAAATGTATTTCCAAGAAAAAATAACAATTTTATAATTATGCAAGCTGGCCAATGAAAGCAAAAAATAATGTTAATTTAAGGGTAGTTGTTAATTATAAATAGAAAATTTATGAGTAAAGTTTGACGAATAATTTTATGACTTAATATTACTTGATATATCTTTTTTGAATGTGCAAAAATTTTGGGAGGCACGCCCAATGCACTAATTTTTTTATAAATAAACTTAAATATTACATAAAAGTCTGAAAAGTTAGTCAAATCTAATTGTTAATTTGGGTCATTTTCACAGGCATTACAACCATCGCTAAAATTCATAAAATAGGTTTTTATACTAAAATTCATAAAATAAATTATTTTAACAGTCTTTATTTTTGTGAAATAGAACTTTTTATTAGCAAAACTTCCTTTTTTGAACTTTTTTTAAGTGATCCATGATTCGCTGCTTTTTTAAAATTAAAATTTGTACTCGTAAATTACCAACTATTCGAATTCGATCCCTGACTGCTCAGATCAATTTTTTTAACACAGTATCAAATAAAGAAAAAGGGGTAAAATAAATCATCTAGTAGAATTCCACTAATTATTAAATTCTAAACTTTTTGTGCAAAACCCAATAAAAGCACAATTAAGCTCTAAAAAAGACTTACTCATATAAATACTGCATTTAATAAAAATCGTAATTAAGTACTTTATTATTATTATCTAAAAAATAAAACATTAATTTATTTTTATTATAAATATCAAACAAAACGATATAAAATTAAATCGATTTACAATTAAATAAAAAATTTTAATAATATGATTTTTTTTCATTTTGAAACAAAAAAGTAATATAATATTCAGATTTCAGTTGTACACCATGCAAAAAAAAACCAATTATAAAAAAATGAACATTTAACGAATATACATTTACCAATATATATATATAGACTTTGATATAGCTTTTTTTTATATTTTTAATTTTTTAGTTAACGCTTCGATCAAAAAAAGGATGTATCATGTTTTTTTATCTATACAAATTTTAGTATGAGTTAAAGTGTATAAAGCCGAAAATGAGGATATAGAATATTTTTATTTTTGAATTTTCATGAAAATAATGCAGACGGTGCATTATTAATAATTTTTGTCCCGGACGATTCATATATATATATTGTATATATGTGTATATCAAAAAAGCCCCGGAGTTGAAAAGTTTGACGTGAAAAATTAACATGTGTATTAACCCCTAGTGGATACTTTTGGAACTTTGTTTATATAATATATTTTTACTCGTTTACTTTTTTTTTTGCATATAAATTCTCTTTTTATTTTATATAACCTGCATTAAAAGCTTAAGCTCATATGTCAAAGTTTAACCATTTTTTCATGCATTATATTTTTTTTTTTTTTGAAAGAAGCTTTTAAATTGACAAGATTTAATCACTTTATCAACGATATAAAGTCAATTTTTTTATTTAACGAATTCGGATTAAACATCAATTGCTTAATTTCTTTTTTATTTTCAAAATTTTATGCTAAATGATAAAAATTTATAATTTATGCTTTAATCGTATATTTGTTTGTGTATATGGGGAAATTTCACACTTTTTTGGTATTTTTTAATGAAAATTTTATCTACAAGTTTTTAATTTTATTTTTATTGAGGTCACAAGCAATGGTACGGTTTTGGCGCTTAACCCCTATTTTTTCAGTGACTGTAATAAAATAATAGTAAAATAATCCCTGCAAATGACACCTTGCAGAGAACTAACAGTTCTACATACCTGAGTTGTATAATTGATCAACACAAGCAATATAGAATGAATACGTAAATTCTTTATTAAAAAACTTAATCTCATACTGTTTTTATTTTACAAATCAAAGCGTTTTTTGAAGTTTAAACAAATAAAAACTATATTTATATGCAGTTTCCAATGCCCTTACAAGTTATGGTATTCTGAGTTGGGAAGACAGTTTTCTTGTTAGTGTCCAGAAAGTGCGTGTTTTCTGGCCGCTGCGCTATTCAAAAAAACGCATTTTCTCGACACTGAGCAAGAAAAATTATGTTTTGTCCTTGGCCACAAAAAAAGGATGCCCCAAATCGCAGTTTACCATCCTCTGCTTTGCCTCGTACGGTAATTTACGTGCGATTTGGACCATTCTTTACTTTTGTGGCCATGGGTAAAAATATACTATTTTTAAAAAGTTTCTTAGATTTTTGAATAATATTGGGAATCTTAATTTTTTGACAAACTTTTTTACCTGGTAATCAAAAACCAAGCAACTTTTTAAAATAACTGCCAGGGTAATATATAATTTTGTATTTCAAGAATATTTTTCTCTCTACTGATATTTTTTGTTTATAATTCAATTGATTTATTGATTTTTCTAATACTAAATAATTCATTATTTTTGTATCAGAATTTGTAAGTCCAACCAGTCTCAAGCATATATCTATGATCTCGTTGCGTACATGGATGGTATTACTTGTAATAATGATATTTACTCCAGTCAATATACGATTTAATCGGTTTTCTTTCCGTCCACCACCAAATTTGATCTACTATAGAATTTTTGGATTGCTGATCACTGACTCCGGGGTCTTTTCTATGAGAAATTTGCGGAATACCCTAAAATTTGCAAAAACTATCACTAATGTATTCGAATTTTGAGCAGCTAGATTTGGTCCACATGGGTTTTTTGGGTCGCTGATCACGAATTTCAGGGTCCTGGTTACTCAAAATTCATACTTTACCCTTAAATTTGCAAAAACCTGAAATACATAAAAAATACTCCTTTTAGAGGTAGTTTTTGCTAATTTAAGGGTGAGAAATTAATTTTTAATAAAAAATTACCGACGATTCTTATTCAGCGACCCAAGAAACCCACACGAACCGAATCTGAACATTAAAAGTGCGAAAATAGCAAAAACACCCCTTTAAGGGATCTTTTATCTAATAATTTAGGGGTGAAATATTAAATTTTCATAGAAAAATACTGAAATTTTAGATTAGCCATCCAAAAAATCTATGTGGACCAAATCTGGCTGCTCAAAATTCGAATACGTTAAATATACTACTTTTTAGGGGTACTTTTTGCAAATTTAAGGGTATTTCGCACCTTTCTCATAGAACATACCCCAAAATTTATGTCCAGCGACCCAAAAATCTATAGTAGACCAAATCTGGCGGTGGACGGAAACAATACCGACCCCCCCCCCCCACAACCGTACATTGACTTGAGTATATTATGCCGAACTAAATAAATAAAACATATTAAAATGTTACTGCAAAAAATTTTTTTCAAACGAATTAATTAACGTTTTAAAAGTGTATAAATGCTAACATAAAAATACTCAAAAATTTAAAAAAAATGACCATGTATATGTCGCAGCCCTATAGACGAATCCGCTTTATAGCCTATAAGGCGGCTTATAGACGAATGAGTCTCGAGCGCGGTGCTCGAGCTATAGGGCTAAACCGCGTCAGCTTTATAGGCTATCGGGCGCCTTATAGCCTATAAAGCTGATTCGTTTTAGCCCTATAGCTTGAGCCCCGCGCTCGAGACTCTAACAGTTGTTCAAATAGCCGTAAAATGTTTTAATTCATATTAATTATCAATAAATAATTATTATTATTAATTCTTTATATTATTTATATTTTTGTTATTATTTAATAGTAACATTTATTTACATATTAAAATTTTATAAAGATATTTTATATCATATTTAATAATAGCATTAAGTACCAATTGTTCCTGAGATTTGGTCCAAACCGATTTATTATTTCTCTTAGGGTATAATTCAAAAAGTTTCTCGTAGAAATTATTTTTATCCACGAAATCAAAATCTTCAGAAACTTGATCAATAACTGAATTTTCACCATTTTCTGTCATTTTAAAAACTTTTGATTAAATACGCGTTTTGATTTGAAATACACGTTAGCGATTAAGAACCAATGACTATACTAAAATAATATTTAAAAATGGTATATGACCATCCGATAAATTTAAATACAAATTTTCTTATCTTTATAAATCAAAAATAATGTTGACGAAGTTTGTTATCATTTACTTATAAATTGTATTCAATTCACTATAAATGTAAATAAAATTTATTAAATAATAATTATAATAAAAATATATCACAAAATAAATATTAAAAATTATCATGCTATTATTAAATATGATATAAAATATCTTTATAAAATTAATAATAATAATTATTTATTGATAATTAATATGAATTAAAACATTTTACGGCTATTTGAACAACTGTTAGAGTCTCGAGCGCGGGGCTCAAGCTATAGGGCTAAAACGAATCAGCTTTATAGGCTATAAGGCGCCCGATAGCCTATAAAGCTGACGCGGTTTAGCCCTATAGCTCGAGCACCGCGCTCGAGACTCATTCGTCTATAAGCCGCCTTATAGGCTATAAAGCGGATTCGTCTATAGGGCTGCGACATATATAGCCATAAAAACTTTATTATGAAAAATAAAAAATTAACAACTTTAAATTTACAAAAAATATAAAAATTATAATAAATTTAAAACGTTTTTATTGTTTTTAATAATAAATCGTTTTTAAATACAAAAAATATTAAATTTGCATTTTAGTTAATAAACTGAAATATCAAATTTTTATTATTTGTCATAAAATATTATTCTCCTATTAATTTTATTGCTTATATTTTAAAAATAAAACTTTTTAATAATTTTAATAAAATTTAATGTTGGTATTCAGTCGTTGTCATATTTAATTTTTACAGCCTAGTATCAGTAAAGTTTTGAGAGGTTACTTCAAATTTTCGAAAATTCTTTTAATTCATCCATATATTCTCAAACAATGAAAAACTTGTTTTCAAGCTGATATTTTCAGAATTCTATATTTTTCATCACAAGAAAAAAAAAAGGAAGCAAAACGAGTATGCCATAAAAACTATTAGTATAGATCGGAATATGATTTTTATAGAATTCGCACATACTACTTTTTATCAAATAGAATTTTTGGCAATTAAATTAATGCTCAGTCTAATATATACAATACCGACATTATTATCTCATTCTATTCCTTTGTAAAATTAATAAATAAATAAACAAGGCAAAAAAAAAAAATTTATTCTTTTTCTATTATATTTTAAAAGATCAAAGAAGTATAATCAAATTCTCGCCGCAAACCATAAAAAGGAATAAAAGGGGTTTTTTCGTACAAAAGATGACATTTTTTTTTGTTTCATTAGTTGTACAATTTATAATAGAAAAAACAATATTATTATTATTGTTATATTATCAGTATACCTTGAGGACATTCAGTATCAACTGAACTGTAAATCGTATTGTCAAAAGCTTCGAATAATAATTTATATATTCTAAAAATAATAAAAGAGAAATTTTATTATTTTTATTATAACCAATTTATTATTTATTTGAAAAAAATTTTAGTTAAATAAATTAATAATATCGATCGTTTTATTTTTTAAATCTGATCTCAGCGCCATATCCTTTTTAGTCTTTTTTGTGTGTAATAAAGAAAGAGAGAAAAAATGTATAATACCGACGACAGAGTATAAAAGAATGTAAAAATTTTAGTCTTACCATTCACTGGCTTTATCTACTTAACCCATACTGTGCTGCACCCTACTGTTTCTTATCTTACTTAAAGTTTATCTGTTTATTTTGTTTCAAATGAACATCCGAAATTTCATGATTTATATTTTAAAGTATTTAAATTTTATATTGCCTTTTATAATATTATTTATTCGTTTTTCAAAATATTTTAATAATTTAATCAATCAAATATTTTCTATATTAAAATACAATTATTTTGTATATTTTCATTATTAATTTTATCAATCTTTTAATTTTTGATATAAATATTATTTTATAAATAATTTGTATTAATTATGAAATAACTTTTATGTATATGGAATAATTCATGTTAACTTAGCTTCAAAAAAATAATTTCATGACTACTAGTGATAAATCAAAA
The DNA here is from genome assembly GCA_022575985.1 of Anagrus nilaparvatae. NCBI lineage: Eukaryota > Metazoa > Arthropoda > Insecta > Hymenoptera > Mymaridae > Anagrus > Anagrus nilaparvatae. Next base: position 1,406,635 of record JAKSXM010000040.1, on the reverse strand, counting down.
AAGTTTAATAATTTTTTGCAGTTGATTAAAGGTCGGATTTTAAATAACTACTCAAGTTTCGTCAAAAAATCTGTATTTTTAATTCAAACGACGTAAATATTTTTAATGAATTTTTAAGATTAAAACATCGAAATAGTTATTTAAAAAAAGCAGGTTAGTAGGGTGCAGTTATGTTTACTGTTTCTGCTTGATCTAACATCAACCCCTATTTAACAACCCCTTTTTAACACCATATGCTTTTGCTATTCTCTAAGAATAATTACGAAACAAAACTGCATCAGAATGCAGTGGCAAAAAGGAAATTCTAATTAGAATGATTTCGAAAATGTCAATGTAAAAAATTAAACAAAGTAATTTTAATGAGTAGTAGCGAATAATAATTTTAATCCTTTTAGTCAGTGTAGTGACATTTGATGTAAAACATTAAATTTTCGAGGCTGTTACTGATTATACTGATTAAAGATCCCAATATTTTTTCACAAACTTCCTACAATATTTTGAAAGCTAAATTTTTATTTTTCAATTAATAGAATTAAACAAAAAGTAGAAATAACAGAATTATTTTATAGCCGGAAAAAACAAAAATTGAAATTTCGAACAAAGAAAAACTTAACCTGTCAAAGTAAATCCTATCTATATAATTATTTCTCGTCCATGCACACACACATATATATATATCGTCTTAGTGGCTTATTTAGCCGCTGGCTGAAATTCAAGCTCATAAATAATTCCGTTTGTGGTCCATACATATATATAACTATCTCTCTCTCTGCTGAACAAGTCTTGCTTGTCGATATTATATCGAAGCTTTCAATGATTTATCCTTCTATGTATGTATGCTTTAAACCGTGAAGTATAAAATATATTGGTGACTTATCCTAAAGTGCCCCCGGATCAAAGATATATTTAGTTTAAAAGAAAAAAGTAAAGTAAAAAAAATTTAAAGATTTGTTTTTTTAAATAGTATTAAAAATTATTTATTGTTGGGTCATTAATATCCCACAGGTACTTTAATCTCTCAAATGGTAAATGAGCCAAGACGATGTATAGAAATCGTTAAAATAACTGATCCATAAACTCATGTTGTGGTTGACCCATTCAAAGAAACGTATATACCATTTTCTTTATCTCTAGAGATTCATAGATTATTTCTTTACTTGCTTACGCTACATTTAATCTATTTACGTTTTTTTTTCTCTAAATTACCCAAAATATATAAATTTTTATGACATTTTTTCTAGTTTCTTTTATCATCAAAGAAAATATAAGAAAAATCAGATGAAAATTATGTAAGGGTACCATGTTTTAAATAAATGAGCCTCAAGCGATTTTCTATATACGAAGCTTGTTAAGTTTTCCTTTTACTTTAAATTACACATACACAAGTTAATTATAACTAATTATGAAACTTGAGTATTTTAAACAAGCTATCATATATATAATTATGTAAAGCTTAATTAATTATTATATTTTTTATCTTTCTCTCTCTTTTTTTTAAAATTATTAAAATTTTCATCTTGTTAATTTTTCTAATTCATATTACATGTTTTTCTTTTATTTTCAGATGGAAAAAATATTTTAATTAAATTTTCTGTCTGTTTTATAAAAATATGTTACATATTTAACATTTAATTTATAAATTTCATTTTAATTTTTAAAGAGAAAATTTATACATGAGTTGTTCTAATATTAAAAGTTACATATTTTTTAAAAACAGTCAGTTTCTATAATTACACATTTAACACAGAACTGCTCCTATAGAAACTATAAGACACGAAATAAGAAAATATTATTTATCTTAGTTTCTTAATATTAATAAAATGAAAATATTTTCTGACGTTTTAGTAAATAAATTATTAAATTAAAAAAAGATCTACATAATTTTCTGAAGCAATAAATTTTAACTGTAAACTAATTAAATAGTTAATAATTCAAAATAAAGTTAAATATATAAATACAATTTACTGTACAAATATTAAATGGTATAAATCAAGTCAGAATTTTTAATTATTTACTTAGATTAAAAAAAAAAAAATTGAAGAAAAAATATTTATGATAACATCACGATTTTATCATCTATCAGAAATTTCAGAAGCTTTTCTTTGAATAAATATTCTATATCTCAATTTTTTTAGGTCATTAAAAATGGATAACCTTATCTCAATTTTTTTTTTGTTCCAATTTCGTTTGCGTATATATAGTTTATCAATACACCTTGCATCGATGAATTTTAATAAGGAATTCTGATTTTTTTTTAAGAATAATATTGGTGAATTTTTCTTTTTGTATTTTTGATTAAAAATTTTCATGCGTTGATGTTACCAAAAAAGAAAATTCTTGGCACGAAAAATTTTATTTCAACACATTTTAATAAAAACAAAAGATTCGAAAACAATGCATTTATATTACTGTTTAATTAGCAATATTCTTTGCTTGGAAAAAGAGTTTTAATAAAAACGTTGACAAAAGTAGTATTTTCAATAGGAAAAACTTTTATGAATTTGAAATTTGCACCGACAGTTTTTATACACATGAACAAAAAAATAAATAAAATATTTTATTACTAAAATTTAAAAATTATTTATTTGATAAGACATTACTGAATAATTAATTAGTAATCAATAATAAAAAACTGAATAATTACTAAAAAAAGTAGTAAATGTCAATATATAGTCAGACATAAAAAAAGTAAACATTAAAATGTAAAATAAATAATTGAAAGAAATGAAAAAACATTATAATCATACGAGCAAACTTAACACGTGACATTATCCATAAAATATATCATTAGTTAATCAATGAGATGTAATTTACACTAATTACGCATGCTAATACACATAAATAACCATTTGTTACATCAGAATATTGTGTACAGATACAAGCCAGAAATACTTGATAAACATAAGTAAAGCTCGTTACAAGATATGTTGTAATTTAATGGACTTTAAATAATAATAATAATGATAATATTGTCTTGCTTTTGATAATGTTAAGTGCAAGTAAATACGTTTATTTATTATCATTTGTATTTGAAATTTATACGTAATAATGAGATAGAACTCTTACTGTAAATTAAATATTGTATTTTCTAGATTTAATATATAAACTCAATTGTATTTACTAAATAATTATGTTCGTTAGATAATAATCTGTTTTTCAGCAATCTTTTAGATTATATTAATGAAGTTGAAAAATATTAATTATTTTATGAGGTCGTTATGGAATTAAATTTATGTTCGAATAGAAATTTATTAATTTACACTGAAAGGTTTGTTTTATTAATTAAATTAATTTTAGACAATTCATTATTGCACTTTTATTACAGTCTAGTTGCAGTTTATAATAGAATGTAAGATGTATGCATTTTTTTTCTAAGTTTTGTGAAGGGCTATTTCAACCTAAAATGTCAGTTTTTCCAAACCTAAGTTACCGAATTAAGTTATTGAGATCGTTGATTATAAGTTTTAAGGTTACGGACCCGAAAAATTAAACTGGATATTATTTATAAGATAACGTGATTCTTAAACGCACTTTGTATAAGAATTTGCTAACTGTCCTAAAAATAACAAGTAATATGTTTTTGAGATCACTAAACAAGAATTTTTGGGTCAAAAACCTAAAAAAACCAGTTCAAAATCATTTATGGGCACATATTCATCAATTTTGAGTGTTTTTCAACACACTTCACAAGAAAATTAATTTTCATATTTTAACTAATTTTCAGGATACCTCAAAAAGATGTTGATTATTATTTTGAAGACGTTTAGCAAAATATTATTCAAGATGAGTAAAATAATTATCAAAGTTGGCCAAAATATACCGTTTTTCGTAAACCCGGATAAATGTTTTCATGTCAGGACACATCAAGACCTAATACATGGAATTAAAGTATTGAAAAAATAACGATTTATACTTAGCTAGCATGGTTAAAGGAGGGCTCCAACTCATTTTGCCTGTTCTCTATGATCCATAATAAAACCATGTTCCTCTGACAGTAATGTTATGCAACCTTAAGTTTGTCTCCCACATGAGCAAAATCAATTTCTTTTACAGTTAGTATTTTTCGTCATTTTTTTTTGTTTCAGGCCTACACTGAAAGGGTTATTTCTTTAAAGGGCTATTGTCAGATAATTATAGCGATTTTATCCCTAAACCAACTAAACCTAGCCTAAATAGTAGCATTCAAAAATTTTTGAAACCTGAATCCCGTTTGAATTGTTAATTAATACCATAAAATATAAAAATATCAATTAAAATAAAATAATTAATGGGTATTTTACTAAAGATAGCTACGTAATCTTATAATATTGGGTACCTAATATTGTTGCATAAACATATCGTATTATTTTAATTATCAAAGTGTACTGAATTCTATAAGATTGCTGACTTGAAATAGCTTATTAAAAGAATATAATCTACTTACTGATGACTGGTCAGGAAGTATAATAAACAGAGATTTTAAGTAAACTGAATTTATTAAAATGACGATTTTAGAAACACGTCACGTGATTTATCTTAATTGACTGCCTGATTCTATATTTTTAATTTTCTTTTATACTAATGGTTGTTATTCAAAATATTTGAAATATCCAAAATATATATATTGTTTTTGTATTATAAAATTTTATGTTGTAATTTCATAATCGAAAACAGCTTGATTAATTGACTTAAATATTATTTACACTTTTGTATCAAAATACTTATAATTATTATCTTACGTAATTATTATTATTTATTTTTGTTAGTTATTGCATAACAGAATTAATCTTTTAGGCCGCGGCAGCCCCCCCCAAAATCCTAGGCATAATTTAATTTATCTGACCTGTAAACAAAATGTTGACTAGAAAACTTAACATAGCATTACATCCTTAAACTTTTTTTATAGCCCTGGGGATGCGGCGAGGGTGAGAAACAAAATTTTTTAATATTCTAGAAAATCTCCTGGAAGAGAAACCGTATTTTCTAATACCCGAAAATTTAAAATAACTCCATAATAAAGCCTAAATTATTTTCATAACACGCAATATTATAAGCAAGTAATCAAGATTCTACACATCTAATTAATATTATGTGCTTCTATATTTCCCCTATAAGTATTTCAACGATCTCTCTGAACTATTCCTCTCTCTATATGATACATTATAGACACATTTATAATTAAGCGAATACACAAACATACAAGCACACATAAACACTTTGGCATCGATAAGTACATTTGATCCAAAAGCATTCCCTTACTATACATTAATAGATAAGGAGATTGTTAATAATTCAGAAATTACTGTCACTATATATGATTTAATTTTTATTTATTTTTAATTAACAAATTAATTATTCAAAACATCAAAAGAAATGATGATAACGTCGTCTTTAAAAAAACTCATTTTCTAAGACTTTTATAGTCAAAGAAAAGAAGTAAAGAGAATTTTTTTTTCTTTTTACAAATATAATACGTCCAGTACTATAATATTTTATCTTACTAAGTAAATGTTAAGTTTTCTCTCCTATTTGTCTTGTACTAATTAACTAAAAAGTAAAATATTCCTTATAGTCAACGCCTCGGGACTTTTAAGTTTTATAAAAGAAAAATATGAGACAAGCTTTTACAATTCTAACATGATAACTAAGAATAAGATGTATAATTTTTATAATTATTATTTCACATTATCTACGTAATTTAACAAAAGTAATATACGTTATTAAACCACTAGAGAAATTTACTTACATGTATTTTAATACCTAAGTCGTGATGAGTTTTCATCTCTTGACTTTTGGGAATTATTTTTTAATTCTTTTATTTAGTTTTTTTTTTACAGCTTTTAACTGTAATTACGAAAATTATAATGAAGAACAATACTTTTGGGATTAATTGAAAATTTTAATGAGTGATTGTAAGATTTTTCAGTTCAAATAAGATTTAGAGCTGGAAAAATATTTAGGAAGAATTTCATCGTTATAGAAGAAAAAAGAAGAAATAATAGAAAATTTGCTTAATAATTTTTGATGAAAAGCGTAAAAAGTAACAAAGAAGTCATTTTATCCTTTGAATAACAGAAGTAATTTTCAAAATTTAAATTTACCTCGCAAAATGCTTAAATTTATTTTCTAAAATGCGCTGTTTATTTTCGTAGAAAAAGTAAAACAATAAGTCGCTAATAAAATTAATGAAATGAATAAACTTGTAATGAAAATTAAACTTTCTAAGTAGTTAAAATTTAAATTAAAAATTTATATTTTAATTATACTATTAAATAAGTTTAAGAATTTCATTTTTAGTTGTTTAGTTGCTAAATAACCTTTTACAATTGTTTTTCATAAATTATATGACTTTGAGAGTTGATAAATTAAAATAATATTGATAAAAATTTGTATAAATTAAATCAAAAAAGATTCAAAATATAAAGCCCCACTGCAGTTATAAAATGTTTCGGACGCAATGCGCAAAAAGCTCTTTTTACTTGGCCTACTCACAAAACGTTGTTTTTTTTTTTTAACTAGGTATTCTTCTTTCCACAAAATCAAGCAAGCAAAACAGATTAACTCCTTTTATATCTTATAATATTTTCTGCTATCAAAACCATTAAGAAGCTAAAACAATAAGAATAAAAAATTTTTTTTTTTCTTTCTTTTAATGAGCAGAATACATAAAAAAGAAAAAAACTATATTAAGTATATACTTTATCTTCATTTCTTTGCAGTATCAGGTTAAAAAAAGAAGAAAAACATGGTATTATACATTTTCAGTTATTCCAAACAACAAAAACGAATTTCATCTCTCTTTTTTTTCACACCTAATTGGGCATTCACTCGAAGATATTATCATAGTAATGGCCGGACATGAAAACGGATAATATACAAAATACTAAAATTTCTACCTATGGTTTTCTATTATATGTTTCTTGTTTTTCTTCTCTTTTCTATTTGTTCAAAACATTCAAATAAGAGATGTTATAATATCCTCTTCTTCTATTCTTTTTTAAGTATGTGTGGTTTTCTCGATACGTATAAGTTCATCCTTTTTTTACTCTCTTTGTGTTTATTTTTATTTTTATTTCAGTTTTTACGCCAAAGTCATTTAGTGGCAAAATTTTGCATAATATACAGTTAAATAAAGAGGAAAATGCAAAATAAATATCATTTATTTAAATTCTAAATCTTTTTTTAATTTAAATTTTTTAAAATATTTTTAGGAAACTTAATTTTACAAAACGAATAACTTGCAAGAATTAGGTGGTGCATGGTGTAAAATAAAGATTTTTGGACGAGATGCTTCTAGAAATTTTTAGTAAAGAAGGTGATAAAGGCTGTCAAGAAGATGATATTATTGTCATCACAGTGTCACTGATATTATTGTAATTGACCGATGATATTTTTATTGATGTTGAATTTTACAAATAAATCAGTAAATTAAAAACATCTAGGTTACATTTTGTAAACTGCAAATAAAAAATTAACGTATTTTAAAAGAGAGCTGGGAACAAATAGACCACGCGTTAAGCGCGTCCATATAAAATAAATTGTTAATACCCATAATCTGGTACGAAAGTAGAGTATTTTTTCAACTTTGTTCAAGATAAATATGACGACCTGACACACTCATACCAGAAATTTAAAGGCAACATTGTTAAAACTCAATTTTATAAAAATAAATTTTAATATTTTTCTGCATATTTTTTGATCATTTTAGACCCATATTGTGTTAAAGTGTTAATTAAAACCTTCCATAGTCTTCTACTATTAATTGATGAAAAACATGCAAACAATTTTTTTTTAAATATTCAAAGTACACACATAAATAAAAAATTGAAATAAAAAACACAATTTTTTTGTTATGTTTATTAAATTTATTGCGAATATCTTCTTTTTTAAAAAGCAATTAATTTATTTGATTTAAAAAAAAAAAATAAAAGAAATAAATTCACTAGCAATTTTTCGCTCCTATAAATCTTAATAATTTTTTTCCCCATTTTTTTAAAATGCTTGTCTCTTTACGTTACTTTTTTTTTTATAAATAAAAAATACTTGGTAAATTTTATTCTTTTATTATTATTATAATGTAATAATAAAAGCATTGTTTTGAATAATAATAATAATAAAGAAAAAAAAAAGTAATTTTTTTTAGAAGAATAATGAAATACTTGAAAGAAAATTTTATTAATTTATATTTGTTACAAAAGATATAACTTTTCATCTACACCAAAAATTTTATATTATAATAAAAGTTATGTTCTTGTCTGTTAAGTTTATGTTTTATAAAAGTTAGATGAAAGAGAAGAAAATGTATTGCCTTTAAGGCAAACAATTTTCTTGTTTATTATTATAAATATTTTTATCACATTTAGACTAGTATAAATTAAAAATAAGATTTATTTTTTTAATGTTTAACCATCTGTTTTCTTCTAATGTACGTTTTTTATTCTTTCTTTTTTGTAGAAGAAAGGAAGAATATATGTTGATGACAAGAAAATAGAAGCACGAACCATAGAATTAAGAAAAATAATGAGATGAAAAAAAAGGAAAATAAAACATCTTCTCAGGACTTTAATTAACTTCAGTGTGACTATTTAACGAAATGCAAGCGCGCGTGTCCTTGAGATGTAACAACAGGAAGAAAATTATATATCTTAGTTTCTCAATAGGAAAAGAACAAAGTTAATTTTTAAGATAAAGTATCTAATTTTATTTAACTTATTTTTTTCTTCTTTGAAGATTTTTACTTTATTTACTTTGTTTTATGATTACTATTAAAATATATCAGATTAATTTTTCAGTCTTTCGAGCAAATGTATAATTAAAAAATTATAATTTACTATGAGATAAAAATCATTTTTTTAATTACTTAATGAGAAAATTAGTTATCTAATCTTTTACTATCATTTTTAAGATGAGAGTTTTCTTTTCATTTTTTATACGCACAGTACACGCTTCTTTTTAATTAAAAGAAACTGCTTATTAAATTCTAAAAAATATCATTTCAAATTCATCTGAGAAGAACCGTGTTGATTTTGTGCATTCTGAATTATCTTTGTTCGAAATGCCTTAAACTATTTTTCAAATAACAATTCTTTTCTTTTATTATTCTTCGTGTATCAAATAAATTTAACTTAAATTTTCTTTCATACGTAGCTTTCTTTTAAAGAAAATTTTCTTTAAACAAGTATGAGCAACTGAAAAAGTTTAAATAGTAATTTAAAAAAGAAGAATAAGAAAATTACTTAAATTTTAGACAAGTCGCTTTAAAACAAAGACATAAGAAAGAAGTCAAAAGTTTTTTTTTTACATGACACGCATATTCTTTCTTTTTTTTAGAGGTTTAACTGAATAAAAAAAAAAACGAAGTCAAGTCAACTGTAAACTTTTTAAAACAAATGTAAAAAGATAAATTTTTTTTTTTACCTTTTTATTGTTTTATACCTTTTATCAGTATAAAATAAAAGGTACATGTTGAGAATAAACGAAAAAAAATATGCTAACTTTTTTTTTGGATAAGTATAAAAACGTTATTAAAGTATAAAATACCTGAGGCGATTAATAATAATTTGCAGTATAAAAGAAATATTGTCAGCTTTTGTAAAATGTGAAAATTAATTAAACTTTTTTTTATTTATTAGGTGTACAAGTGAGTTTAAAAGGATTCATAGGTTTCCGTACGATTTTTTGATCCTGAATTTCTGGGCATGCTTTTAACCTCAAGGTTTATTTTGATCAAAAATGTCTTTCTTATTTAAAACAAAAAAATTTTTACAGCTATTGAATGAAAATAAATTATGCCTCAAAGTAAAATTTGGATTTCCATAAACAAATAAGTATTCTATTCATGACTATTAGTGGCAAAAATGTTCATGTTAGTATCAAAAACCAGCATCAGAATCTTGTATATAGTTGATTTTTTCAGGATTAAAATATCTAGAGTATAATATAATTTTCGAATTTTCAAATTAATTTTAAAATTAACAAATAGGAAATTCTTCTCCTCTACAGTTTATTTTTTCTTTGAAAATTTCTTTTCTAACAAAGAAATATTTTTACTTTGAGAAGTAAACTTTCTCCTCCAATGGCTATAAATACTCCCCGCTTTTTAACTTTTAGGTATGTAGCTTAGGAGTAGCTTAGTCGGTCATAACAAGCCCACAGTTGTTATATCTATAAAATAAATACTTTATTTTTTGTTAATAAAGTAAAAATAATACTCAGAAGTTAACAAAAAACAAAAGTATTTAAGGATATATCATTGTCTAACATAATATAACCTCAAAAGTAAGAATATGGCCTCAAAACCTGCATTATCTGTTGTAGATAATATAGGTTCCATTAAAAAGTTAATAGAAGTTTTTCTGCTATGATTCTTTTGGGGTACTTATTATGTTAATTTTACAATATTTTCAAATCAACTTTTTATTTCAGCTTTGATTTTGGATTTTGTCATTAAAACAGCATGGAGAATCTACTATTTTTCGGTAAACGTATACATTGTTTAAGATTTTTCTGTTTTATTAAAAAAAAAACGAAAGAAAAAGTTCAAATTAAAAGTAATGACCCCACTACTGTAATTTAATTTATTGACCGGGTGTAAATGGTAATAAACAGAGTCCAATTAAAAGATTAATATTTATTAAATTCGATTAAGGTAATAATTATCTTAAAAATAGTGCTCTAACTTATCGACTGAATTTTTGAAAACGAGAGCTGAATCTCCTTAGCTCAACTACTAGACTTTAATAAATAAAAAAAATAATTTAGCAAAATAAATTAAAAGATGGTATAAGTTCTTTCAGTATTTAAAATGATTAACATTAATTAAAAATAATACATGAATATTAAGTTATATAATTTAAAAAAATTTTTTTGTTAAAACTCACATAAATACATAGAGAAAATCTGACTTTTAGATTCATTAGGTTAATTTAACGTTTGTATACCATCTCAGGAGACACGTGAAAAGTGTCATATGAGTAATAACATTTTCCATATATATAAACAAGAATTATATTTACGTAAATGTATAATGTACACATGGAGTATAATATAATAAACATGACATTTAATATAAATGACTTTATATATATAATAATAATCTTAGCAAACAAAAAAGTATAGTAATTTAACATGCAGAGAAAAAAGTTAAGTTTATTTGTAGAAAAAAAAGCGAAAAAGTTTAGTTATATGAAAATCGGTCCTTTGAGTAAATATGAATTTATAAATAGAAAGCTTATCATTTATGATATACAAGTCCAGAGGCTATTCTATGTTGTTGTTGTTTTTGGTCAATATAAAATCTCTCCTGTCATGCTTACTGAATGTCGTTTGAATATTACATAGGCAAGTACCTATGAGTTGTTAAGTCAACGATGCCGTTGGCTTTATTACTCCAAAATTCTATAAACGTAACCAAAACCTTCAAAACCTTTTAATGTTTTGTGTTTGTTCTCTGAAATTCGTTAAAACAAGTATAGAGTATTATCTTTCAAAAAGCTTAGAAAGCAAAACAATATTAATCCCCCTCCTTAACGGTAAAAAAAGGTAATCTCTAAGGCACCACTGAATATTGGATATATAAATATATAATGCATTGTACATAGAGTGGACAAAGAAACTTGCTACTTTAACATATTTTATACATATGTAGTGGTTAGTGTGACATATTATATTACTAAAACTATATGAAATAGTTTATTGTGAAACAAAAGCGATCCTTGAGGGTCTTTAGTTATTTGTACACTTAATATTTTTAATGAGATTTTCATTTTATTTATGCAAATTTATATACACTTTATGAATAAATTTAACAAATCTATCCTAACTTTTTATTGGTTCTTTTTTAATCGTCAGTATATTAAATAATTTTCTCATAGAATAGTAAATTTAAAATTAAATCAATAAAAATTAATCAGAAATTTACAAAGATAATTTATAGTAAAAATATTTTTTAAGTGATGATAGCAAGTTTTAGTCAGACCTATTTTAAAAAATTTTTTTAATAATGATTAAATTTTTTTTGGTTAACTCCTCAGGTTTTCTGTAAAATAATACCCTAATTAATACCTTCATCAAAAAATTTAAATTAGCAATTGAAGTTGATAAAGTTAAGATTTGTAATTATATTGTACTTAAATACAACTGTGAAAGTTATCCATCCGGGCATAAGATATTCAATATTTTGTAAACTAATGTTACAAAAGATGAATTTTAGACCCAGAACTGTCACTTGATGTAAACTTTCAATATACTAATTACATATTTTGATTTACTGTTCACGAACGATAAATTTATTCACTAGTGCTTTTCTTATATGGATTAATTTCCGGTTATTTCATACACTCTTTGATGTAGAAGAGGATATTTAAGAATTTTAAAAGCGACGCATATTGTAAAAGAGCCATTAAAAGACATAATAAAACCTTTACCAAACCTTATAATGTATATTTAACTTGTTAATAAATATTAAGGTCTGATTATCCAGAGTTAACAACTGGACTATTTGAAAGTCGAGAAGAAGCAATAGAATGTTACATCATTTATCTAATTTCATTGAATCAAAATATTTTACATTTCTTTTTTTCTATTTTCAATTAGTACAGGCGTGGTAGAATTAGGGTCAGTAATTTTTTTTAATATCCCGATTTAAATAATTTTATGTACATAACGGAGTAAACGTAAATGTTATTTTTAAATCCAAAAATTATTAGTGTGCTACTTCAAAAATTACAGTGCAAAAAAGTTTATAACCAGCAAATACCCTTGATGAGCATTGGCTGTATTTAACCAAAGTTGTCATAAGTTTTTATGAACTAAGAAGTTGAATGATGAAATTAAAAAAAAACATAATAATTTTCTGAATTTACTGTTCCTTTTATTCGCTTAAAATAATAATTTAATAATTTAAAAATAATAATAGTGTATTTTTACAACTTTTTTTGAGCATATTAAATTAATGTAAATTTCTTTTAATAAAATATACTAAATATAATGTAAATAAAAGAATAAAAAAATTTTATCATAAAAAAGTACACGAAAAGAGAAATAATTTTTGTATAGAATAAGGCTTAAAAAAACAGGGTTTTAATAATTACATGCCTAAGGCTAAAAGTAAAAAAACTAAGTTATATTACTACTGATGTGAACATAAAATTTATATTATTTAATGCTCTTTATTTTCATTTCATGTATTTTTCTTCTTCTTTTTTTTTATATATTTTTTTAAAAGCATATTTTACGACTATTATCAAATTTTTATTTTACTCTTTTTTATTAAATAGTGATATGTTAATTAAATATTACCTTTAACTTATACATATACTTGATTTCAAGCTAAATTAACTTTGACAGTTAAAGTAGTAAAGTAATTACATTTTTTTTTAATTTCAGTTTTACATATTATTTTATTTTGACATGAAAATTTTTTGAGCGAAGTACACTGAACGTGACAGCTTTCGATATTAATAAAATATTCTTTGTTGAATTCTATTTTTTAAAGTAATTTTAAAACCAAGGTTTGAGGTCCTATTTGTTAAATTGCAATTTTCGTAAATTTAAAAAATATTTTTTGGAAGTATCTTCGAAGCTTAACTCAGAAATCTAAAAAAGTAAATTTTATTGAAAATACCCCATATATATAAGCATTCACTGAATTTACTCTTCTGTTTCTTAAAAAAGACGTTCCCTTTACAACACAATTCATAAATACGTAATGCAAAAATCTAAGTACATAATGTTGCGTTATTTAAAAAAAGTTAACTAAAAAATCTTGTAGTCTAAACATAAGAAAAGATTTTATGCCTTCGTGTATTATAAAATAGAGCAGTAAATTTTTAGTAAGAAGCCCAAGCTAAAGTAATTCCATGAATCTCTCTAGCATATATAAAAGCTTTTCATGTACTTTATATATAACTAACCTTAAGAAAAATACAGTTAATATTTTTCATTTATAAAAGTAGAACCCATAACCATATTTAATGTCCCTTGGTGTCGTATTTACAATACTAAGAATTTACCTCTAAATGTCTTTTCCTTTTTCTTCCACTTTTTTTAAAGCCTCTTTTGTATTATATTTATGCAAAATAATACACAAGAGAATATTTAGAGAAAATCTTGAGGTTATGTTATACTAAATGTGTTACATAGAGAGAATATATATAAAGCAAATTCCTCAACTTTTGACTTGTCTTACATTTTCCGATATAATATAATGCCTTAAGGTTTTATGTGTGCATGATGTTACTTCTCTTGGATTCCGCAAAATCATAGAATTCTCTTGACTTTTTGTTTAAATTAAAATATGCTTCTGCTATTATAGAGGCATGTTTTTGAATTGTTTCATTAAAATAAAATAAATATTTACAGAAAATATTACATTCAGCATTATTTCTATTTACGATAATATGCTTAGAGTAAATTAGTCAAAAACATTTCCAAGATTTTTTTCTCCAAGTAAAGTAGTATTATATTTACTCAGTTAAATTTTATTAGCTATGATTATTTTTTGTTTTTATAGAACCTGAGAAAATGATACTTTGGCTCAAGAAAATTTCATGAAAAAAAAAATTTGTATTCCAGTGATATTTAAACTATAAATCGAAACAATCGAAGAAACCACAAAAAAAAATAATAAGACCTAAATTCGTCTTCACTCCTGGAATAGGATCTTAAAATGAAAATTACACTTTTCATTAAAAATGATTTCTATACCCAAAGTTGAATAATCCTAACACTCCTATATATTCAACTTATACTCCAGCATCAAAAATTTCAATTTTTGAATTTATACACTGAAAAGATAAATCTAATAAAATAATATTTTTATCTTTTGTTATGTAACATCAATCTCTAAGCTTAACTTTTTTGCTTATAAAAAAAGTAGGTAAAATAAGTTTTTATATAATCGTCTCGTGGGAAATTGAAAAGATGATGTTAAATATGTATGTATGTATGGGCGTAATAATTTATTCGCTTCTTTTTTATTCTTCGATTATTTAAAAGCAAACTTTTTTACTTTTTTTAATGCATATTATCGCTAAAAGTATAAAAAAAAGAAGCTAAGAAACAGAATAATAGCTAATGTAAAATATACAAAATTTAACCACACAAAAGTCTATATTATGAAAGTTTTATATAAAAAAATAACCTTATGGCGATTCGTCTTACGGGATTAAAAAAGCTTCTTAATTTCCCAAGCGAGGTTTCCAAAGGCGCGCATGTTACTTTTTTTTTCTTAACTTCGATAATACAATATCTAAGGCCTTCTTATGTACTTTGCTTATTATTAAATCTTTTTTTTTCTTCCTTCTTTTACTTTATTTTTAACTTGATACAAGAAAATTTTTAATGCATAGGTTAAACTAGTTAGTTTTATTCTTTTATTTATTCCTTCTTCTTAAATCGCATTAAAAAATAGTTTTCTTTTTGAATAAACTTTAATACCATGAAAGATTCTAATATGAAAATAATTTATTTTCTGTTTCTTTAATTTGTCTACTGAACTGTCAGTTTTATTTATAATAGTGGAAAAAAAAATAAAACTTGTTATTATTTACCTTGTTTTTGTACGTTTTATAGACTACGCAGGTATAGTTTATTATTTTTTTGTTGCCTTTTTTTTCAATTTTCCATTGTTTATTTATTTTGAGTTTATGAAATGTGGCTTTGACGAGTTTTATTGATGTTATTGAAAAAAATAGTTATTGAATTTTTGAAAATGTTACATGAATAAACAATGTTAAAAAAAACAATTTTAAACTCTTTTTTTTGTTATTTTAGGCTATGTTATTCTTTTTATATAAACAAACAATGTATAAAATAATAGAAATTTAATTTCTTTTAAAAACTAGCATGGATTAGTTAAGTTTTTGTATGGAAAGATTTTTTTTTCTTTTTATTTACAAAATTCATTGTAAGACTTGTCCTAAAATATATTTAGCCCAAACTCAAACTTTACTCAAAACTATCTGAAAAATATTATAATTTTATCAATAAACATGTTTAAGAATTAAACAGAAAACATTGATTTCATTTTAATATCCAAATTTTATAGAGCTGACTGTAAAAAACTAGCTGATCCATAAATGACCATAATTGAGCTTTCTGTTGTGATTAAAATGGCCCCCTTGCCTTGCCATTTTATTTCTTTCTTAATTCTACGTACAGCGCACCAAACGAAAATGCTTGTCTTAATCATTAGAGTATTCATATTTGTGATGATTATCGTGCAAGCTCAATGAATTATTCTAAGCTTTTGGTATCAAAAAACCATCAAAATACTTTTTCCCTCTCAAGTTAAAATGTCCATAAAATTAAAGTGAAAAAAAAAAGAAAAAATTTTTGTTTTTAAAAATTAAATATAGTTTTAGATAGAGAGTTGGCAGTAAAGTAACTAAAAAACCAAAGTAAATGTCACTTCTAGCATGCTAATCAGTGCTTATGCAGCAAATTTTACTTTATAGTGTAGCACTTTCATACAAAATATACAAATGAATTTTTGGCTACTGCCATATTTTTCAAGCTTACTGCGTATATTTTAACTCTTTTTAACTACAACTCATAAGATGAAATACAAGTTTGCTTAACGTTATGAATTATGAATCAGTAAAGAGAATTTTATAAAAAGGATAATAATTTTTTTTCTTTATCACAGTTCGAGCTTTTTTTCTAGAAAAAAAGATTTGCGATTATTTTAATTTTTTATAATCTACTGTTTATTTCATGAGTAACGTCAGAAATATGCATAATTTTTTTTCGCATGTACAAAAAATGAATATATTTTATAAATAATTCATTATAAAGTTGATTTAAATTTAATGCATTTTTCGCACATACAACTAAACTTAATTTATCTTCTTTTTTTTCGAAAGAATATTTAATTTACCTAAAAGCAATTTTTTATTTGACTAATGTAAATTATTTATGTATAAAAATATGTTAATTTAAATTAAAAAAATTTTAATTTTAAATTAACAAAATATATTTGCTCTAGTATTTTTTATTTATGATTTTATTTAATTACACAGCGTAACGAGAAATAAAATTATTACTCAACCTAGCAATCAGAGAATGCGCAAAAATAATATTATTTTTGTATTATTAAATTGGAATATTTTTAAATGCTGAAACGTAAAAAAGACCAAAAATTCAATTATTGTTTTTAGTTCTTCTTACTGAAAAATACCGAAAAAAGACAGTTATTCATTTTATCTTAGAATATCTCGAAATCGTTACAAGGCAGCAAAAAATCACAAAAGCCATTGTATTTAGTATTAAAAAATCCTTCCGGAAAATCTTGTTGGATCCAAATCTTAGTTAGTCCCTGTAATTATTCTTTATATCATTATTAATTATTGCTTTGTTATAAAAGTAAGTTTTATAAAAGCTTGATTCAAAATGCTTTTAATTTAGAGCAAGAAATTTCAAGAAAAGCAGTATAAAATTTCAGTAATAGTATTTCATTGTGAAAAAAAGCGTTTTCAGTTTATGCAGATTAACAAAAATTTGCAACAAGCCCAGAATTACTTATTTCATAATTTTTAAATAAATTTCCTTAAATGTTTCAGTTGTTCTAAAGTTAATTAAATCCAATTAAACTGTAGTTAGTAAATCATAAAAATATAATAGAGTCAAAGAGTAAAAATGTTATTGTATTTTTTAATTTCTGACTTTTAATTAAACAAAGTTTTAAAAAACTGCATAAGAAAAAAAAAATTTATCAGCCTTAAATTTAATTTACTTAAAATTTTCTAATACTAAAACAAGTCAAGTTTCCTCGTCAAAAAAAACAATTAAAAATTGACCAAAGTCTTTTTCAGCATAAAAAAAAAGGACAAGTAGACTTTTTAGTATAGAAAAATAAAAGTTTTTAAACTTAAACATAAATAACTTTTACAACTACTGTTTAAATAACGTTTAAAAAAAAACGAAAAAATATATATGACCTGTTAAAAAATTTAAATAAGTATAACTTCAAAGAACCTTGTTATAATTAAAGCTTTAACACTTTTTTAGTTAAAAAACTTTTTTTTTTCAACAAAAAAGCTTAAGATCTATGACAATGTATTCGAAGCAAAGCTAATGAAATTCTATCTTATAATATCGCTTCTACTTTTTTTTTAATGTAAATTTTATAATTAATGACTAATTATTTTTTTTTTTCGACGCTGCTGTTAAAAAAGTTTTATTTCAAAAATAAATCTACAGGGGCGGTCGCCCCGGGACGCAAGTGCCCGCGTGACCCTAGATATACGCCGATTTTCCTCTATCTCTCTCTAATATTATAATATTTATCGAAAGTCGAAATCGAATTTTTTATAGTTCGATGTTTTTATCGAATTTTTTGACGTTCGATAGTTCGATTTTATTTAATAAATTGTTTCGTTTTAGTTATTATTATATAGTTATAAATACATATGTTTTCCTTTTTCTTTATTATACAAAATAAAATTAAGCCTTTTTTCCTTTTTATTATCGAATATTTTAATTTAAATAAACAAAACTCCGAAATGGAAATTTATTATGCGTTTGGTCACGGGCCGTCACGGTGTATTATATTAGAATAGAATAGAAAACTAACCTAATGAAACCCCAGTGCTTAATGTTTATATGATCTATAAAAATAAAAAAATGTTTGATTTAATTTTTTTACTATGGATTATTTAGTGTAAATTAAATTTATTAATATTTTGATATTTCCTATAATTAAAAAAAAAGTTATGTAAAAATATATTGTTTAAATATATATAGTGAAGTGACTAAAAGTTGTATCTGATTATGTATCTGATGTGTGTATTCTATGATTTTCAAAAAATTGGAAATATTTTGTATAATTATAACATTAATAACCAAATTAGACAAAAGTTTGAAACTTTCACAAAAGATTCTAATGATGAGTTCGAGGATGAGTTGCTAGAACTTAAACTAGTCCTTAGTTTTTATTTTTACAGTTTATTACTTTTGTAGAAAAAAATTTTGTTTCAAAAACACTACTAATATAATAAGACTGAAGAAAATGAATACTGTATAATATTTTATAACTAAATCAAAAAAAAAGCTTGCAATTTTCTCAAATGATTATTATAATGGCTACGAAGAAGAAAAAGTAGTCCTTGTTTTTCTACCCGCTACAGTTAAATACTTCTAAAATTTTCAAGCTTTTATCTCATTAAATTATTATAATTATTAGATTTCATTTTTTTCGCTTTCTCTGTATCGTTAGGTAAGAATGTTTTTAAAATAGAATTTTTTTCTTGTGAAATTATAAATTGGAGCAAACAAAATATTAGGACTAGATTTACTTCTTGCAAGTCATCATTAGAATCTTTTGAGAAAATTTCAAGCTTTTATCTCATTTGGTTATTAAAATATTAAAGATTTCATTTTCTTCGCTTTCTTTATATCGGTAGGTAAGAAATTCTTTTAAAACAGAACTTTTTTCTGTTGAAATTATAAACTGGATCAGATAAAAGATGAGAACTAGATTTACTTCTTGTATGTCATCATTAGAATCAATTGAGAAAATTTCAAGCTTTTATCTCATTTGGTTATTAAAATATTAGAGATTTCATTTTCTTTGCTTTCTCTATATCGGTAGGTAAGAAATTCTTTTAAAACAGAACTTTTTTCTGTTGAAATTATAAACTGGATCAGATAAAAGATGAGAACTAGATTTACTTCTTGTATGTCATCATTAGAATCAATTGAGAAAATTTCAAGCTTTTATCTCATTTGGTTATTAAAATATTAGAGATTTCATTTTCTCTTTATTGGTAGATAACAAATGTTTTTATATCATTATTATTTGCTAGCAAAAATTTTAAAATGGAGTAGATAAAAAATGTGGACTAGTTTTACTTCTTGTAAGCCATCATTAGAACCTTTGGTTATTAATATTAGAGAATCCAAGAATTTTCCTTCGTTATAAACTTTTTATACCGGTACAAGAGATGTAATAATTTAAGTATATTGAAATTTAAACAATAATTCAAATAAAAACTTTTAAGACAATATAAGAGGGTAATATTTTACAAGGCTTAAAATAGAAAATAAATAATACATTTTATGGTTAAAAATATTTTATTCAATTAAATTTCATTATTTTATGATAATGAAATTTTTTCACATGATTCAATGTATATTTACTTCTCAGGCTATTTTACTATATTTTAGAGATTAAATATTTATTTATTTTGGTAAAGTATAGCAAATAAAAAATTTTTTAAATAGTTTTTAACAATAAATTTTTTTAATATTAAAATATCAACAAAAAGGCATAGTTGTTAGAAGACACACATCAGATGCAACTTTTAGTCACTTCTCTATTTTTAAATAAAATATGAGAAAATATTAATAAATTGAATTTAAATTAAATAATTCAATGTGTACATCAAAATTAAATTAAACATTTTTTTTAAAGCCCGAACACACTACTATTTAAAATTAAAATTAAAAATGAAAAAAAATCCGTGAGAAGGGAAGCTACGATTTTAAAATTTATTTATTTATTTATTGAGAGTCAATTAAAATTATCAATTTAGGTATGCTTAAGTGAAATAATTAAAGATCTTCTTAAAAATTTTTTTTTGCTAAAAACTTTTCAAAAATTATAATAAAATTTTTTTTATTTTATTGAAATATACTTATGTGAAATGAATGAGATCTCCCAAAAAAACATTTACATGTAAAGTTACGCAAGTGCCTATAAGTGTTGTCACTGCTTATTTATTTTATCTAGTATTTTATTAGGTAAACATTCTATTATCACTATTATTAAACACTACGAAAGTTTTGAGATCTAAAACAAAACTTTACGCAAGTGATGTGGGCTGATTAATAAAGAAAAAAAATAATAATTTTTTAAAACATTCTATTATCACTAATTTTTAACTTTACGACAGTTTTGAGATCTAAAACAAAACATTACGCAAGTTATGGAGGCTGATTAATAAAAAACATAAAAAATATTAATTATAAAATTTTAAGATCTGATAAAAAAAATTAACAATTTATTTCTACAAATTATAAATAAAGGATTTCATTAAAAATGAATAAACTGTATCAAATAATTATTGAATTAAAATTAAAAAAAAATTTAATTTAAATAAAAAAAAAAAAAATTTCACTTGCCAGGTCTACATAAATAGCCGCTTCCAACCTATACCTGGCAAGTGAAATTTTTTTTTTTTTTATTTAAATTAAATTTTTTTTTAATTTTAATTCAATAATTATTTGATACAGTTTATTCATTTTTAATGAAATCCTTTATTTATAATTTGTAGAAATAAATTGTTAATTTTTTTTATCAGATCTTAAAATTTTATAATTAATATTTTTTATGTTTTTTATTAATCAGCCTCCATAACTTGCGTAATGTTTTGTTTTAGATCTCAAAACTGTCGTAAAGTTAAAAATTAGTGATAATAGAATGTTTTAAAAAATTATTATTTTTTTTCTTTATTAATCAGCCCACATCACTTGCGTAAAGTTTTGTTTTAGATCTCAAAACTTTCGTAGTGTTTAATAATAGTGATAATAGAATGTTTACCTAATAAAATACTAGATAAAATAAATAAGCAGTGACAACACTTATAGGCACTTGCGTAACTTTACATGTAAATGTTTTTTTGGGATTATCTATACTTTGTAATAACTTATTTACTTAAATCTTAAAAAGAAACTTTTATTATACTTTTTAATTAAAAAATATTATTCGAGTTATTAATTTTTAAAATTTAAGAAAAAAAAATAGTCCAAATTAAATAAAAAAGAACGTTTACCGTGCACAAAAAATAAAAAGTGGGTTAATGGTCTGGAGATATAGTTGGGTGTCCCTTGATATTTAAAATAAAAAACAATTTCTTGTTTTTTTAATTTAATCTAATCTAGTAAAAAAAAACAAAACAAACTCTAAGTTTACTCAGTACCAATTCAATAATGCAGCAAAAATTTTTTTAAATAAAAGAGTTAAAAATTTATTGTTCTACCAGCAATTACACTAAATCTAACTATTTTTTTTTAGTCGGTATTCGCGTAAATAAACCACAAGAATTTCAACGTTTCTATAAAAAGAATTTTAAGCTTTATTCTTATCTTTTTTATTTGTTTACATTTAATCTACACATATTGCAGGTTTTAAAAAAAATCTACTAAATATTTGGAAAATTAAAATTCTTATAAAAGAAAAAATGCGACAAAAGTTTACGCATTCTAGATTATTTGTAGAAAAAATTTATAACATAAAAGGTGCAAGCTTTCATTACATGTGGCATGTTGCTGTTGTTGTATTCACGATTAAACCACTGAATTATGCGCATTCCCATTTTTTTTTCTTTTTCAAGCTTATACAATTTAAAAATAAAAAAAGGTGTTACTTATACGACTTGCTTTTTTTTCCACATTTTTACTCTCTAATGTAAATTGCATGTGGAACAAGATGAAATATGTAGTAGGTCATAAGTTTTAAGAAAATATTACTTTCATACAAGTAAAAAAACAAACAAACTAAAGGCTTTTTTGTAATTATAAGCTGATTAAAATTTATAATAAAATAAAAAATGTGCAATTTTTTTTTACTTTTGTTTGAATAATGTAACATGTTTTTTTTTAATTAAGAAATTTAAAAATTTTAAATAATTAACTTTTTTCTTTGCATATGAGTTTTTTTACTTCAAACATTTCAATAAAAATACAAATAAAAAAAATAAAAATACGTGATACTATTGGTAGTAGCATGTTGATATTCCAGGGAATAGGCATAATAAACTTTTAGAGTAAAAATGACTTCCTAGATGAAATTCAACCTAAAGATTCTAAATGTCTCTTTTGTCGAAAGCTAAGGCTGCTTAAAATTTTGAGTAATTGAAATTTCGCCTAACAAAGAAAGTGTAAGATTTTTACTTTAGTTTTGGCAAATGACCTTCTAACTTTATATTATAATTTTTACGATCTTTGATCCTTTTTGATTCAAAAACAAAAAATTGCAGGAAAAATAAACAAATACATAAAAAATTTTCTTAAAGTTTGGAAAATTATATTAATTCCTATAAATCTCTATTTTTCAGTAAAAATTTCGATTGTAAAATTCATATCAATGGATTTTTCGAACCAAAAGGTAAAATCCTTCATTTCTCTATATAAAAAATATTTTAATACATCATAAATTTATAAAAAATATCTTTTTAAATAAAAAAGAAGTTATATTTTATAAAACACGTAAAGAAACTTGTCAGTCAATATAAATAAAAGACAATATTTGCATGCATAAAAACTGAAACATATGAGACTCCTAAAAAAAAAAAGCGTATAAGCCGATAAATACTAAATATGTTGACAGAAGTATCACCTGAATCCAAAAAAAAAAAAAATTCAAAAGATCATATCATGTATAACAAAAACACCTGTGACACCAAAACACAAAAAAATACGTTCATAAAGTTTACCATAACATATTGCGTAAAATGGAAGCGCCTATAGTGCTATTAAATTTTTTTTATAATATAAAAAAAAGTAGATAAAAAATAATTAAATAATAAAAAATAGGATTAATTTTTATGTTATATAAAATGAAAAAAAGGATGGAAATAATTTCAGAGGATGATAATTAAAAATAGAAAGGTCATAAATAAAATATATTTCATATGAAAGAAAATACAAATATTAATAATTAAAAAAAAAGAAACGATAAAAGTCATAAGTTATAATAATGAAATAAACGATAAAAAATAAATAAAAAAGAATAAGGAATTTATGAGTTTTAACAGATTTATAGCATTTCAAATCAAGGATATGATTTTAAGCTTTTATATTATTATGCTTTATCAGCGATTTACGAGAAAATATTGAAAAAGAAAACTTGAGTATGCTTTTTTTTTTAATTTTTATGTTTCTTTTCTTAACCTATTTTTTTGTTTAGACTTTTTTTAATTAAAATAGACATAAACTATTTTTATTGGTCTTATTCCTTAGTTTTTGTTTCAGTGCGTTGAAAATGTTCATCATTTGGAGATAAAAAATTGTGCATATAATTTTTCAGAAAAATTCAGGGCAAATTCTATACTTTACAACAAGCAGTTGTTAAAAAAACAAAAATTAAGGCGGGCGGGTCCTTTACAGACAAGAAGAAAAAGGGATTTTCGTTTGATTTTTTCGAGTAGAAATAATTAACTTAGGCACATAAAAGTTGTTGCATATGAAAGATAATTTATTAAAGAATACAATTTTATTAATATTTTTTTTTTTAATTATAGATGGCGCTGATGATTTCTATTACCGCGTAAGACCTTTTTTTGATTGCGTGCAGTCTAGCGGCTGCCAGGATCATCTTAAACACACGAAACTGAAAAATTTTATTTCTTTAATCATATATTTTCCATATGAATGGAGCAGAATTTTTATTTTTTCAAAATTTAAAAATTTATTCAACTCCAAAAAAAAAATACTGATTTTTCAGTTTTTTTTTCTTTTCTTTTGTTAATAAAAAAATTTTGGAATCCAATATTCAAAATCGCTTTCATTCATATTCTTAGAAATATTATCAGTAAAATTTATATAAATTTTCGTGATGATTGGTTGAGTAGATTTTGAGCTACACTGCACGCAAGTTGAACAGACGTTTTTTTTCGAAAATAGCAAATTTCAACGCCATATTTAATTTATAAAAAAAAAAAATTATAAAAAATTGTATTTTTAAATAAATTTCCTTTCATTTGCAAAAATTTTCAAGTGTTTAAGTTAATTTTTTTTGCCCGAAAAATATAAACAAAAATTCCAGTTTTTACTCGTGTATGTAAAGGACCCGCCAGCCTTAAACACATACCAACTAACCACCAAATTTTCAGACCATTTTTTAATAGTTTGTATCCACAAAGTATAATCATTTTTCTAAATTATTTAAAAAAAACGCTGCCAAGTGATTGGCACTATGGTTCCTCATCAACAATAGCAAAATATTTATAATGGTCTATTTTATCTAATAAAAATGATGTTTTTTTAATTTTTTTATATGAAAAATATTCAACAAAAAAATTTGAAAAATTACGTATCAGCTGGAAAAAATCCTTTAAAAACAATAATTCTAGATATTAGTATTTTCATAGAAATAAATTAAGTACTAAGTCCAAAAAGAAAAAAAATTATTATGTTTTTTTAATTTTTTTATACAAAAAATTTTGAAAAAAAAAATTTCGAAAAATTTCATATAAGATGGAGAAATCCTTTAAAACCATAATTCTGGATATTAGTACTTTCATAGAAATAAATTAAGTTCTACGTCCAAAAAGAAAAAAAATTGTGTTTTTTTAATCTTTTTATACAAAAAATTTTATAAAAAAAAATTTCGAAAAATTACGTAGCAGATGGAGATATCCTTTACAAACGATAATTCTAGATATTAGAACTTTCCTAGAAATAAAGTAGGTATTACGTCCAAAAAGAAAAAAAATTATTGTATTTTTTTAATTTTTTTATTAAAAAAATTTAGAAAAAAAAAAATCAAAAAATTACGTATCACATGAAATAATCATTTAAAAACGATAATTCTAAATATTCGTACATTCGTAGAAAAACATTAAGTACTACATCCTAAAAAAAAAAAAAATTTGGCATTTTTTATATTTTTTGGCGGCAAAAATTTTGAGAAAAAAACTTTCAAAAAATTAAGTATCAGGTCCAAAAACTAGTTAAAACTAACCTAATCTTAAAACTAACTTCCATGGAAGCAAATTATGTACCACGTTCAAAGAAAAAAAAAAAATTGGGGTTTTTTGTATTTTTTTATGAAAAAAATTTTGGGAAAAAAATTTTCAAAAAATTAATTATCAGATTCGAGATATCGAGTAAAAACCATACTTTCCAATATAAGTACTTTCGTGGAAATAAATGAGGTATTACATCCAAATTAAAAAAAAAGAAAAAGTACCTCGAGCTTTTTTGGTGAAAAAAAATTTGAAAAAAAAATTAGGTCTTAATGTCGTGTTGGCTGTGAAATATCACCGGTTACAGTGCGACATACATACATACATACACACAAACACACACACACACACAGACTTTTTTTAAAAACCAGTTTTTTAGCTTTCTTCCTCAAAACGTGCTTATATGCCAAAATATCGAAAATCAAAATTTCACCTATCACAAAGGTTCCTCTATGAGGAACCAAAATAGTTTGGTAATATATTCAGTGAAAATAATTAAAATAATTTATTTTAATTACTTAATATATAAATTATTTCTGTAGGTAATAAAGCATCTTTCTTGGTATACATAAGTTTATTTGTATAAGTAGTATTAGCGAAGTAAATTGCTTATATGAACGTGAAAAGGGTTCGTATACTAGAGGTGAAGTGATTATATTCTGAGGGTTGTTGAAAGATCCTTAAAAGTAGTATTGCCCTAAGGGAAATTATCTAGTATATGACCTTATAAATTATCTTGATTCATGACTAATTTTTTGGTTAATATTTACTTAAA
Organism: Anagrus nilaparvatae; assembly: GCA_022575985.1. Classification (NCBI taxonomy): domain Eukaryota; kingdom Metazoa; phylum Arthropoda; class Insecta; order Hymenoptera; family Mymaridae; genus Anagrus; species Anagrus nilaparvatae. Next base: position 1,380,193 of record JAKSXM010000040.1, on the reverse strand, counting down.
AAAATAAATAATGTTTATTAACAGAGTAATGAATAATAATTATACAGCCAACACATCAATATGTGATAATAGCTTATTTACACATTATGACATTTGACATTCTGGATGAAAGTTTACAATAGGTTATATATTATACACTGTATATATTGCCTCATAAATTCTAATTACCTATATATTTCATGATTGACGTAATTCTTCTTCGATAACGATTTATTTCAGCATTATTTTTTTTACCTCTAAATTTACACGAAAAATTATTTTTTATTTTAATATTATTTTATTTTTATTATCTGATTAAATTAATTTTATCTAAAATAAATTATTGAAACACATTTTGTTTCACGAAATGGTATCTTCAGTGGTTCTTATAATTTCTTGGATTCATCAAACGATTTTTCTAGGCTTTTAAAGTTATATTTTTTTGATTTCTTTAAAATTGTTTTGGACATTTTTGAAAAAAAATTTTTTTTACCTAAAACTTAAAAATATTCTCAACAAAATGGTTAAGAACAAAACGATAAACGACAAAAAAATAAAATTTCTTAAGTTCTGTAACTTTTTGATGTTACATAAAAACAATTTCCAATGACTGAAAAAGCCTCTAGGAACTACAAATCTTAAGCAAATTTTTACTCTTAAAGCAATTGGAGAGGTGGAGAAGGGATAAAACTTAAACTTTTTTCTTTGTCTTCCTAATGCATTAAATGTAAACCCATTTACATTAACAATGAATTAATGCATTGGAAGGTCAAAGAAAGTCAACATTTGTCCTAAGGGCAAAAGTACAGTTTTTTGCCTTTAGGAAAAAAATATAATAAAATAAATTACAACTTTTGCGACCGAAGTTGAGTCAGGTACGTTAAGGCGCCTGTCTCAAAATTGAAATTTTTTTTTTCATTTTTTTTTTATTTCATTATCTTATGTTAAAACATTTGAAGAATCTATAAAACAAATTTCAAGCAAAAAAAAAAATATGTTTTTTAGATATTTTGATTTTTATGGGCCGTAGTCATATGAAAACATAAGCATTTAAAAACTTTAAACGCGTTTTTCTCAAAACTACTTTTTAAAATCGGTTCCCACGCTAGCTCAAAAACGAATTGAGCTATCGTCATGAATCTTGTTTCATTGTTTTTGTTATTGCAATACCTAGTGGGTAAACCAACAATATCAGCGTTTTATGTATCAGAAAAATTTTTATTGTCCGTTTTAGGCGCATTTTTTAACGTAAAAACTGCTTTTTTTGTTTTTGGTTCACCAAATGGTCAATTTTTAAAATTTTTGCTTAATGTTACTTCACCCACTAGAGAACACTATAGAGATTAATATTCCTTTTTATTTTTTTGTTTTGATGCCTACAATAGGCGCTATGATGGGAACCGTTTTTTAATTTTTTTTTCGAGCCTCTACTTTCACGCCATCTACAAAATGTAAAAAAAAAGCAAATGAAACAAAAATTTTTTTATGTTATCTAGAATAGTTTTGTAATTATTTAAAACAAAATTTGTAAACTTTTATAATAAAACAGCTGAGAAAAAAAATGTTGAAAATCCTTTAAAAATCGACACAATTTTGAGACAGGCGCCTTAACCGTGCAAAGAAATACTTCTTAAACTTACTTTTATGTAAGTGAAAAGATTACCAAATGAAGGATAAAAAAATTGCAGTAAAAAAATGAGGAATGCGTGTCAAATATTCAAATTTTAAAACAATTGAAATAAAATATAGTTAGTTTGCAGATTTTTTAATAAATCCATAACTAAAAAATAGAAAAATCATTGAAAAACTTAAAAAGGAAAAAAATTAGTCCACCAAAGACTGTCATAAATTTCAAAAATTTCAAATCTCAATAAATACAAAAAAATGAAAAAAAATCTATTTTTCATCTTCTAAATTTAACATTTTAATAAAGCCCAATGACAAATTTAATGTTTGAAATAATGAGGTCATAGTTGTTTGAAGTAAAATTAGTTAGATCCACCAAAGTATAGATTAATGTGTCAAAATTGTTTAATAGCATGTAAAAGTTATATGACTGACCATACCACTTACATGTGGTATACGTTCCATAATATAATGTTCAAGAAGTTACACGTCCAAATGGTTATTATGTTTATGACATATTAGAAATATATTCTTACCTCAGCTTATTCCTGATATTAAGCTATTATTATTATTCATAATTTATTTTTAAAATAACTAATTTCTCATACCACATAATTAAAAGTTATATATGAAAATAATTTATTATAATTACAGAAAAAAAAATTTTTTTATACTAAAAAAAAAAACTCGTAAATAAAGATTAAAAAAAAAATAAATATTAGAAAGTTAGTTTGGTAAGAAAAAAAAAGTGACTTAAAAAAACTTATATAATCGAGTTAATAGTAATTTTGCACGCGAATATATATGTATATATTTATGGAAACCAGATCATATTGTTCAATTTAAAAGTTTTGAAACTTAAATTACCTGTTACTTTTTTTTTTCATGCAAAATTACAATCACAGTTTTCTTTATAAAAGACTAATAATATTTATCAAGTATATAATTTTTTTATGCCATATATTCTTATAAAGAAATAGAAATTAAATTTATTTATATATCAGTCATTCTACGTCAATTTGGTATTAAAAAAACATTTTATGAAAATTTAGCAAATATTTTATTGCTCAAAAATAATTATCATTAATTTAAAATATTTTCTAAGAATATTTTTTATTATTCAAAAATTTAATAAAGCATGTATGAAAAATATTTTTAATACACACATAACCTAGTTTTTTTATAGTTTAACAAAAATTTATGCATGCATGATTTTTCTTCGAATTTAATATAACCAAAATTAAATATTTATAAAATAACACATAATATACTAAAAATAAAAAATATCTAAAATATTTGAGAAAAATTCCTACGAAATTTTTAAATTTTCGTTAAATTCAATGCGCGTTCAACATTTGTATTAAAAAAAAAATATCTAGCATAGTTTTGATAAAATAAAAAAAAATAGATATTCATGTAAAAATCATCAAGTCGAATTCTCGTATTATTTCATACACGAACATCCCATAAAATTCAAATATATAAATATTATAAAAGTAAAGAAAAATCTTATGTATTTAATAATGCAACCACTGAATATGTTTTTTTCTTTTTTAGTTATGTTTGAATACCGTAGCTGAGCTTTTTCGATGTTAAAAAAAAATATTCAGGAAGTTTATAATAAAAAAAAAAAAGAATAACATCTACAACAGAAACATGAGCAACGGTGACCTTATTGCAAAAGAGGGGAATGGAGATTCTACTAAATATTTCACATCACATTTCCGCTGTGCTTTTACGGAAGGGGAGGGGTGTTTGTTCTTTTCAGCGTACATATACATATTTATACAATTTTTTTATTAAAAAAAAAGAGTATAATGTACAAAAAGTTAAAAGAAAAATTATTACATATTTAAAATTACTTTTTGGTACTTTATTTAAAATTTTTTATTTATTAAGAGTATTTTGGAAATAAAAGCATATTAAAATTTGATGAGAAAAATGCTCAAGGGATGCAATTAGTTATTTTTTATAAAAAATACTAAATATAAAAAAAATTAATTGAAATATATGGAAGATTCCATTTAATATGTCTAATATGAGTTTCCTTTTATGAGATATAATAAAAAAGAAATATCCGTCAGCTCACTGAAAAAATAAATAAATTTAAAAATTTAACAAAAAGATGGTGGTTGTAAATAAATAAATAACACTGATTTATATAACTACAACTTTAGTTTATAATAACAAAAATTTGTAACCGGTTTGTGTAACTACACAACCAACGAGCATAGAACATGTTCACTCATAACAGTAATAAATCCAAAAACCGAAATTACAATAAATCCTGAAATATATACTATCCTAAGTCCATAAACTTAAAGTATTCTAAGTTTTTGTTGTTATCAGGGCCTGACTCCCACTTCAAATTATTCTAAGTCCCTAAATCGAAAATATTCTAAGTCCATTTCACCCCCCCCCCCCCCGGCCGAGCCAAACTTTTTCAAATACCCCAAATACTTCCATGTTAATACATGTGCCCGCTATGTTACAACTGAGAGCAAGGGAAAAAGTAACCAGAAGATGGAACTAATATAATAAAGGGCGTGCATTATATATATATTATATTACGGCACCCGCTAGGGTGCGCGACTAAATTTTTATAATAAATAACTTAATCTATGTTAAAATACCATTTAATAACATTTTCTTGTTTAATTTTTATTAAAAATGTTTACGAATACTACTAGTGTCGCCATGTTGTAATAACTTTAATTTCGAATATCCCAGCTATACCACAAAATATCCAACAAACACGATTATCATAAAACATCATTATGTGTTGGTGTAGAAAGGGCCTAAACTTAGAAGCACTAATATACAGGAAATTGAGGTTTCTCTCTCTAATTTTTAGATATTTACTCAACATTCCACCCACCGCATTTTAATCATTTAAAATTGTAAAATATAAGAAAAATAAATAAGTCCAAAAATTTAAGTTGCAGGGTTGTATATTAAATTTTTTTTTTATTTAAGCCAGGAATCTACATTTTGTTTCTAAAGAGATGGAAAAATAAACGTATAAAATGATAATTGCTTTATTATAAATTAAAACCTACCCCCGAATATTGTACTTGCACTTACCCCTAGAGTAAGCAAAATTCTAGGGGTCGAGGGGGCGAAGCCCCCCGTGGGGTACAAAGAAAAATGCCCCTAAAAGCGGGTGTTTTTGCTATTTTCGTACTTTGAGCGACCAGATTAGGTCCATATGGATTTTTTGGGTCGCTAATCAAGAATTTAGGAGAATTTTTTATAAATAATTAATATTTCACCCTTAAATTAGTAAAAACTACCCCTAAAAGGGGGTGTTTTTGCTATTTCCGCACTTTGAGCGACCAAATTAAGTCCTAACGGGTTTTTTGGGTCGCTGATCAAGAATTTCGGGGAATTTTTTATAAATAATTATTATTTCACCCTTAAATTAGCAGAAAAAACTCCTAAATGGGGTGTTTTTGCTGTTTCAGCACTTTGAGCGACCAAATTAAGTCCTAAAGGGTTTTCTGGGTCACTGATCAAGAATTTGGACAAATTTATTGTGGGTAATGAATATTTTACCCTTAAATTAGCAAAAACATTTTTTAGGAAAAATAAATGTTAAAATAAATGATTTTTTTAGAGTAAAATTAATTTTTAATACAAAAGTCCCCCAAATCCTTGATCAGTGACCCGAAAAACCCGTTAGGGCTTAATTTCGTCGCTAAAAGTACGAAAATAGCAAAAACGCTCCTTTTAGGGGTTGTTTTTGCTAATTTAAAGGTGAAATATTAATTATTCACAAAAAACTACCTCAAATTCTTGTTCAGTTTGATAATATATAAAAAAAAAACCCTTTTTGGGGGTAGTTTTTGCAAATTTAAGGGTGTTCCGAAAATATCTCCCGGAAATAACCCCGATTTTCGTAATCAGCGACCCAAAAAACATATAGTAGAGAAAATCTCATGTTGGCCAGTGAAAATACACCCTAAACCGCGATTTGACTGGAGTATTATTGTGAACCTTAACCTGCAAGAGTGCACTCCTCATGAAAGAGCTACCTTAATAGCAATAAAAACAACAAAGGTTTTTTTTATATTCCTAATTTTTGTTATTTTGTTATTCTAACTAAAACATAACCTTTATTTTTTCTAAAATTTAACTAAAGTAAAAAAAAATAATAACAAAAATAAAAATAAATAAAAGTAGAGTAAAGCAAGAAAAAAAAACAAGTAATTTTATTCGATAAACATAAATATGATTTTCTATGTAATGATAATAAAATCCTGATTTCTCACAAAGCATAATAGCATAGTATACGTTTTTTTGCGTAATATAACCTAAAACGTATAGGATCAGAGATTCGCTCTCTAGGAATTTCCATTAGTCTAAGCCTCTGGCATTAGCTTTAACTATTAACGTTGCGGAATAACCTTAATATATATATATGTTTAACTTTGTATGCATGTTCTATTGTATATAAATAAAACGTGTATGTGCTTTTGTGTTGTATATTAAAGTACAAGTAAACTATAAGAACGTAAAAGAGAGGATTTAATAAATAGGTTAAAATTTTAGTAACATAACCTGTAAATATTATTTACATTTTTTCTCTATATAATAATTATAGAATATGTTTGACATTTACATACTTTAAAAGATGATTATACATTTATATAGTTTGTCAATAATTTACAGAGGGTTTTAATGCACAACTGTTAAATAGATATTTACCACACACACATATATATGCATTATTATTATTATATATCTACTTATGTATGTAAATGAAATTTCCCTATTTGCAAGTCCATATTACTTATATAATGTAAAAGCTAATATTAATGTACTTAAATAAAATTTATTATTTATAATTGATACTGTAAGCTTTAATTCAAACATTACTTTAATTAAGGTAGTATTTTTTATTGGAATTACATAATTAATTATTTCAGTTAGTTTGTTTTAGAAGAGAATATTTGATAATATATATTTTAATTAAAATTTTATTTATTTTTTTTTTTTCCTTTTTTTAAATTAATTAATTTAGGTATAAATAAGTAAAATAAATTAAATGCCATTTAGCTGGATTTATAACTGCGAGTTTTCAATGCTTCATATTTTATTTCGCAGAGCGTAGTTTCTAATTTTAAAAATATTTAATTTTTAATGAATAATTATGACTTTATGCTTACCTTTTTATAAACGATATTGCAAAGATAAAATTAAATTTAAGACGTAAAATGTAATAATCAATATATAGATTCAAAAAAATTGAAGTCAAAAAGTTGTTATACCAGTTTTATTCATTTTTAAATTCTGTACTTAATTAAACGTAACATGAAAAACCTCTTATATTTCAATTTATAGTTTTCATTTTATGTATATTTAGGTACGTACTAATGAATATGCTGAAAATTTGTGATGTTGGGATAGAAATCTTTTTAAATAATTTTATTGTTTGAGAAATATGACTCTTCAAACTATCAATAACCATTTCAAATTTTTAATTAATTGCATCTGAATATTCAATAAATCAAGCTTTAAAATACTTAAATATTTGAATATTTTTTTGAGGTGTGCTTAAAATGCAATAAATACGTACTTGGAAGTTGCTGTTGCATTTTTACATTATTTAAAAAAAAAAACCGAAATATTACTGATTCAGTCAATTTATATTATGAGCATTGTACAAGTGTTCTTGAATTAAATAAAATTTTGCGATGATTAAAAATTTTTTTTAGGTATTTTGATCGTGAGATGTGATATTGATTATGTAATTTTGGCTAATTTAGTAAATCTTCAAAAATTAATATTTTTTATGAGTATGTATGTAAATTATTTGATTACAAAAAATTCTAAAGTTTACTTGAGCAAAAATATCAATTTTTCTAATTTTCCTTCAAAAATTAGTTGTTTAAATTACCTTTCAACACGTGTCAAGGGCTGAAATTTTTATTTTCATTATTTAGTCCCTTAAATATAAAAATTTTTGCATGATTATTCATAAAAAATTATCTTTTTTTGGTAGAAAAATCTTAGCAATAATTTACCATGAATAATATTATGGCTCGCCCATTAATGCTTTAACAAGTCGTCGACTTTTCCATTTTTAATTTATTTAAAATGTAATATCAGTAAATTAAAATAAAAATAAATAACGTTATACATAATAAAACTAAAATAATTAATTACCCTAATGACGCAATAAATCAACAAACAATGAAATTAATAAACCAAAAAAAACTAAATCATTTTAATTATCATTCTAAAACTTATCTAAAAGTAATAATTTTCATTACCTAAATGAACTTATTAAACACAAGTCACGAAATGAAAAAAACCTATTTTTATTTAAGAAAATATATTACACAATTACCATATCTAAATAATTTATTTTCTTTTCTTATCAATATTTTTACGTTTATTCAAAAATTCAATATGCGAAAAAAAAAATTTCATTTAATTTCAAACACAATAGTACACATTCGTTTGATTAATATTTTATACTTGCATCGTCATTTAAATGCATTTCGGAAAAGTATAACCTGCTGTGTGCAAAAACCATTTCGTGTCCATTTTTTTATTTCCACGACAATTTACATGTAAACTAGCAATTAAAATAATAATAATATAAGTTACAATGTTTTTAAATAATATCGTGATAATGTTTTATTATGAAAAATTTCTTTCGTATTATGTGATTGATTAGGTAGAAGAAAAAATTTTAATTATTTTATTAATTAATTCGAGTTTTATTTAATAAACAATTTTATCTGTTATTAGCTCAATTATTTTAAAATGTTTCATGTTATTAGTATTTTACTTTATCTTAATAGATAAAAAAATAAAGAGAAAAGAAAAAGATTAACGATGTTTTTCTTTTAACGCATCAAAGATTCAATCCATTAAATTAAGTAAGTAGGAAAAAAAAATTTATATTTTATGAAAAAAGTATATATTTTAAAATCATTTTTAATTTAAATCTCGATTTTTTATTCTATCACTTTTATTTTAATAATTCATGATTTTATTAAGCTTTTTTTTTTATTTATTTTTAATTTTTGGTTCCTCATATAAAACCTTGTGTGATTTTTTTGTTTGTGAGTTCACAAACTGATTGTAAGTTGAGTAGTACGAAGGTATTTTAAAATTTCCAGATTTTTTCTCTCTTCTTCACGTTGCCTTATGTCATTCTAAATAGCTTTAGAATATATCTATCTCTTTTTATTATAATACATCTTATAAATTTTGAAAGTAAATAGTTGAAAACAAAATAAACCAAAAAATGAATATGAGGAATTTTCTATAATGTTAAAATTCATTTTCTAATACATTTTAAAAAGAACAATCCTTACCTAAAAAATCGTCATATTTAGCACAAAGGACCCTTAAGAAATGTATAATTATATAAGATTTTTCCATTTTCTGTCGAAAAAAAACTGAACATTTAAAAAATTAATAATTTATTTAATTATGCCTTTGTTTGTTTATTTTATCATGTTGGGTTATATATAAAATGAATTCAAGATGAGTTGACTATACACTGAAAAATTTCTTGCACTGCGGTCTACGGTTGAGGACTGTGGGTCAATTTTACGGATTTGTAGAATAGGCCTATGTATTAGGGTATTTCTTATTTCCCAAACTGCCCGAAGAGAAAAATTTACTACTAAAACGTTCTAAAAGCGTGTTAGTGACAAAATATCTATAAAAAACTGTAAATAATAACATAAAAGGTTATGTTTAGGTATTTTGACCATTTACAGAAGCCTTGTTTCATTGCCTCGTCACCAAAAGAAGAAATATGCATTTTTGCAAAAACTCAATGAATAAAACAGTAAAATTGCAATTTTCATGGATATTTGCTTTTTAAACGATCACAAATTTTAAATTAGGTTTAGATATCATAAAAAATGTAATAATTTACAGTTTTTTAAAGATATTTTCTCATTAACAAGCTTTTAGAAGATTTTAGCAGTAAAAAGTTTTTGGGAAGGTTTTTAAAAGCTTTCTTAAACGTTTTTAAAACCATTTTCCTGATTTTTACCGATTTTCATTTGCAAATCGGCACACTACATCAAATTGTTTATAAAAAATTTTTTTTTAGATAATAGTTTTATGACCTGAAGTATCATATTCGAGCCAGTATTTTTCTCTACGGGCAGTTTGGGAAATAAGAAACACCCTACTATGTATATATATATATATGGAAATACGTTGAATTCATACAAGGTTTGCTTGGCATTGTATTCTCGCTTTGATTGATCCATTATTGATTTAATCACTGTACCAGCTGCAAGTTCTTGGCTGTTCGCTACCTTTGGAAGTTTGGCTTGTGCTACACGTCATCTAAAGAAAGTTTTAATTTTTTCTTCTTCTTATTTTCTGTTCTGAGAGTGAATTTGTGTGTGTGAATGAATCTAGTGAAGTTCGGCTGTTAATATTTGCTCAAATTTTGGCTGTCAGGGTCCGCACCAGATAACCAGTGGGTTGTGGTTGACTACAGTGGCAGTTTTGAACCAAGAAGAAGTCAGTGGAATTCATAGACAGGTTAGATAGTGAATCTCTGTATGTGATTGCTTGTGGAGTATTCTGATTCTTAGTGCATTTAGGCCCTTTTCAGGGCCACTAACTACTCAAACGTAAAAAAGCTATTTTATGATACTTACACCAATGATCAATTTACTTATACTACCCATTTTTATTATTTTAAATTTAACAAAAAATTTTACTGAAAAGTTATTAAAATGACCTGTTTGACCCAAAATTTTTATCATAAAATGGACACTTTTCAGTCCATGACAATTTAAAATTGAAAAAATAATAATTTTATGTCAGTAATTTGTTTAATGAGGTTTTGATTTTTTCATATAATTTTGTACATAGAAGTTTGTGAATAATATTATGTTCATTAGTACCATAAGAAACATAAATGCTGCATACCATTCTGAAACTGGACATTTAGATGATAAAGATTGACTTATATAAGCACCCAAAATGAAGAATTGTGTCTAAAAATTTTTAATATTTATATTATTTTTATTAATTTATTTTAATAATAATAATAATAATAACAATAATAATATTAACTAAAAAAAAAAAAAAAAAAAAAAAAAATATTAATTATAGGATTCGAAATATAGGCTAATTTTTGAGTTTTCAAAAATTTTGTGAAAGATCAATGAATTTTAAATTTGCCTTGAAAATTTTTTTTTATTATGTACATTTATTACTAAATCAAATTTTTTTCACACTACCTAAAACTAAAAAAAGGGTGATTCATGATATTCCATTTTTTTGAATTCTGACATGAAACACGTACATAGGTGGAGGTATTTTTTGCTTTTATAGCTAGGACTTTTGATTTTTGCAGTTTGAAATACGAGTATCTAGTAAATTATGAAACTTTACTGACATGATTATTAATACAGTTGGGTATTAGTACTAGAAGGTGACGCAATAGTTAAAATATCCAAAGGTTGTCTAATCTACCTTTTGTGTTCAACAAATAAATAGATAAGTTTAATATTTGGATAAGTATCAGCTATCAGTTTAATAAATAATAATAGGACTTAAATAACTGAGCAGTTTAAAATTTAAAAAATAATTTTACTTTAAATTAGTTAGTAAAGAAATAATTAAATAGTTGAAAAAAACAAATGTTTTATAATTGAGTTTTCTTGTTTTAATAATTATATTTACTAACTCTTTTTTATTTAAATTAGTTTATATTTTGCATTTGTTCTTTGAAATTTTTTGTAATAATATTCATATATTAACGTATTTTAAAAATATTTCAAAACAAACATTGTAACTATAGGTACACTTGAAAAATATTATTGATTTCGTAGTAGCTTAAATTATATTAAATGCGCTGTAAACATTAACTTTTCATAATAACAATGACGATGTTAAATTTCTAATTACAGTTTTTAGTGTATACAAACGTTTTTGTTTTTACTTCATTTTTATTTTTCAAAATTAAAATTTTAAATTATTTTGAAACGAAAATGCGGGACAATTAAAAATTACTTATTGAGCAATAATTTGCAAAGTAATTGTAAATTGACAACAAAATAAATAACTAAGCGGACTTTTACAGAAAAAATTTATAAAAACGCAATTCTTTACCAAAATAATAATTAATTTTGACTATTTAAAATACAGCTTGAGCCTGATAATTGCACATTGGCTAATTATTTGGCATTTCAGAAACAACTAATAAAGTTTTGTAAAGCAAGTTTAAAAACGAATAAAATTTTCAAATAAATATCTTACCAATTGAAGCATGGTTATGTAACGTTTAATCCATCCACTTATTTTTTGCAAACTTGGATAACCACTCATAAAATAATAAGAATACATAATAACATGAACAAAAGAATTTAATGCTGTTGGAAATGCTGCTGTAGCATCAGGATAATATTTTAATCCAAAATAAGCAACGTAAAGTATCGAAGAATGATGAAATACGTGTAAAAATGAAACTTGATTATTTTTTTTACGCAATAAAAATACTACTGTTTCAATTAAATCGACCAATTTAATAAGTGTTGTATAAAATATTATTTCAGCTATCTGTAAAAAATAAAATGATGTATCAGATAAATTTTTTGTGTTGAATTTAATACTCATTTTTACCTCGTACGTTCTTGGAACGGATGATTTATGAAAACCATAACAAATTGGTGAAAATTTTGTAAACATACCATTTTTTAAAAATGCGTAAATTATTGATGCATTGCTTATGATTTGAAATAAGTTATAAAATGACATAAAGGTAGTTAATTTTAATGCTGTTTTGTGTTTCATATACTTTGGACCCCATATGAGTATGATATAAAAATATAATAATACGATTAAATGTAATTGCCATGGGTTTTTAACTGGAAACCAATTAACTGTTATGTCATCTGAAAACAATTTTTTTTTTATTCAAATAAATTTTTTCAAAAAAATATAAAATTTTTTAACATGGAACATGTTTATTGGAAGAGGTATTTGGTAAATACCATTAATATAAGGGGCTGGGGATTGTTGAAGTGTGGGAGTGTTGTTGTCCAAAAGGACATTTTTGAAAAAGAGTGGGGGGAGTTGGGTCAAATGGACTTTTAATAATTTTAGTCTGGAGGCTTCGAATAATTTCAACTTATTGTTAGTTATTTAAAATAATTCAGCATAACTATAGTATAATACCAGTCTTTAAAGTACTATATATAGATCTTTTGCAAAAATATATTGCTTAAAAATTAAAAACGATAATATACTAGGTAAGCAGAACAGTAGTTGAGCAGCTAACATTATCTGGTTGCTATGGCCAAATGTCAACTAAAATTAAGAAAATTATGAAAATCCTGATAAAATTTTTTGATTTAATCATCTGAATGAAAAATTAGCATATTTACGGCTCGAGTCCATTAAAGTAAAGAATGGTCCAAACCACACGTAAATTACCTTTCGAACCGAAGCTGAGGATGGTAAACGGCGTTTGGGGCATTCTTTATTTATGGACAAGGGCCGTATAAAATTTTTCTGCCTCAGTAGCGAGAAAACACTTCCGGAAGGGGGTTCGGGGGGGGGGTGAAAATCCTCGCGAAAATCGTTTTTGACTCCGACAGAAAAATGGTAAAATTTTTTTGAATAATTTAAATGGGAAAGTCATAGGTTATGAAAATACCCGTTTTTAATACAGCCTTATAAGTATCATAGATTAAGTGTTACGGAAAAAAGGACAAAAATTAAAAGTTGGGCTAGAAACTTGAAGCTTGGCAAAGAGGCTTTTTTTGAAATAAAAATAAGAATTTTAAAAAGTTTAAAATAAGATTTTTAAAATTTTAGAACTTTTTGTCCACTATAAAGGGATTTTTGAGGGTGTCAGGGGTATTTTTAGGCTAAAAAACTCACTTTTAATAAATAATAAAACAAAGGTTTATGGGATTTGAGATCAAGAATTACAAAGTATAAACTTCAATCTTTGCCCTTGACTTATTTTGTAACTTTAGGGGGGTAGTTTAGGAGTCACACAGATTCCGCCGTTTACCCGCGCTTTTATCTTGCGACGATATTCAGAAAGCTTGGGTTTAGAAAATTAATTTTCGAGGGCACAAATTGAAGTTTATATTTTGCAATTCTTGGCAAATTATAAATTTTCGCAAACATTTATACTTTGCAAGTCAATACTTGTGCAATATTACTACAATAAACAAATTAATGTTTTCCATTGCTTCTAATAAAAATTCATTTGTTAGATTAAAACATACCTGGTTTTTCACTTAAAAAATCATTGAATATTTTAAACATATACGAAATCAACATTTTAAATTAATTTTATAATATTTACACTATAAATAAAAAATTAGCATATAATAACTTCCTTTTAAATAATTGTTTACAGTATTTTTTTAAAAATAACGTAATAATATCACGTTGGCATACGTATTTAGTTAGTAATTATAAAAATAATTTTTTTTTTTTTGATAACAAAAAATTAATTTTATAATTTCATTTTAACTTCCCACTTATGTTTTCCTTTTAAATAATTGTTTACAGTCTTTTTTTTTAAATAAAATGATAACATCACCTTGGAATATTTAGTCAGTAATTATAAAAATAATTTTTTTTTTTATTGAACAAAAAGTTAAATTTAAAATTTTAAAATATTTATGAGAATTTAAGTAAAGGGGAGAGAATTTTAGATTATTTTGAGTAATTTTCAATAAACAGTAAGTAGACGTTATTGTCAATAAATAAGATTTACAAAAAATTCAAAAATTATAGCAAAAAATTATAGCTGCAGAGAAAAGGAGATGATCTAAAATTTTTTGAAAATCAATAAATTACCCATCCAAATTGTTAACTTAGAATAGTTGTTAAATCACTTTCAGTGAATAAAAATTTTCGTGATATTAGAAATGCATGTAGCTAATTACAAAAATTTTCTAAATATTCAATTGAATAACAGAAATGAAAAAATTTTTTTAATACACTTCCCCTCTTGTGTATTTCTGAATTAAATAAAAAATAAATATTAAATAATAATAATGTATAATAAAATTTATTTGGCAGCGTTTTTTATTGTTTAATGTTTTAAATAGTAGATTTTTTTAAAATTAAGCTACTTTTTTATTTTTAATACACGTGGTTTACAAAAAAATTGAAGGATTAATATAATTTAATTTATTATATAAATGTTTAATAGCAAGCTTTGAGATATAAAGTTTTTTATATCAGTTAAAATTATTAGAGCGAAAGAAAATAGGTGAAATTAACTTTGGGATTTGTGAACTTATTTTAATACTTTTTAAAATTTTAGTTACAAAGTACTTTATGCTTTTTTCGAAATTTCAGCGCCATATTTTAGGATTCATGGCCAATGAATATATTTCTTTTTTACAACAGAGTTATTTGAAGAATCTAATATAAATTAAAATTTTTACAAAATCAATTGTACATTTTCAGTTAGTATTTTTTTAGATAAAAATTAGGTGTGTGTCGGGCCGAATCGGTCTTCGGGTGTATCCGAAAAGCTTCAGAGGTCCGCAGGTAGAGTTTTGAATCTGAAATTTCACTGGCACTACGATTTTATGAATATTTTTATTTTGAAAATTTTTTGTTTAAGAGAAATGGGCTGGCAAAAATTTTTTAAAAAATCTGAATTTTAGTTTGATAACCTAAGAAAAATATTTATGTCTAAAATCTCAAAGTACTTTTTTTTAAAACTAGTTTAAACACTTAAAACCCAAAAATTTAAATACTTATTTTTTTAAGTGCTATAAAATTTTTTCAAAATAACAATAAAAATAATTTTAATTAACTAATTATCAAAATAAAGTCCAAGCATTTGTGTTAATTACTCAGTATATAAAAAAACAAGCTTTTTTATCAAGTTAAATTCATCATATAATATTCTTGTTTATTTACTTTAAAAAAAAAAAATTTTTATAGAGATTGAGTATAATAAAGATATACGCACAGTAGGTAAATTTGTACATTGTAAATAAAACAAAGGATGTTTTAGTATATAAAATAGGTAATTTTTAGAACAAAAAAAACAAAATTAATCTCATAAAGTAATTTTTCATTTTATTATATAAAAATATTTTTATTTTACATACAAAGGAAGGAAAAATAGGATTAATTAACTGAAATTAGGTCATTTTTTAAACATATTGTTCATCTAATACGATTTCGAAATATTCCCACCTGGTTACATCTGCGTCCATACGTTTCCAAATTAAAAAAAAAAACTAATTTTTGCTCAAGTTTCCATGCAGAATATTGGGTAAAATTTTGTACTTAAAATTAATTTATTTTTATTAGATTTAAATTTCAATTTTCAAGAAAATCCAATGTTTATGTTATTTTGAATTTAAAATTTTCTATGTGTATGTTTGTGTACATTATTGTGAGAACAATTAATCAGAATGACTTTATTGCGATTACACCTAGCAACCGTTGCGAGTTTGTTTTATTCTCAGATAAAGCAGGTATGAGACGTACGGTTAGTTAGCTTAGCTGGCTAAAGCGCGCGCCGTCTTTAAAATCTATTTATTATGAATTCGTGGCGAGTTCGAAACTCCTACGCGTCAATATTTTTTTTTTTTAATTTTTTTTTTTTTTTTTATTTTATAAGAATTATTTATTTACTTGTTTAAGAAAAAATAATTGTGATGAACAAGTTACATAAAAATATTAAATAAAAAAAATTTAATTTTTTAATAAATATAAAGGCTAATCTCAGCAAGTGGTCACATTTATAGTTTTTTAAAATAATTTTAATTTTTTAGAGCACAATGTAATTTGGACAGAAGTTTAATAAAACCATAAAAATTAAGAATTTCTTTGCGTAACTTAATTTTAAGCTACGGGTTTGAATAAATAAACTAGTTAGGAGGAGTTAGGAGGGTAAATAAAAAATTTGAGTCAATATCCACATTACCGACGCTATTTTTTTTTTATAATTTGCAGTTTAAAATAAAATTAGTCGTAGAAATATTTAAAAATGTGTATATATGTAATATTATTGCAAAAAAAAAGTTATTTTAATTTTATAAATTATGAAAAAACATTATTATTTTAGGTTATGTTACTTACTAAAACTTGGTTTTTACCGAATAATTAATGATTGAATGTGGTAACCTAGTTAAAATAAATTGGAAATATAATCTTTGACAATTTATTTATCATATTTAATTAGTTTCATCTCCCTGTGTCATCACTATCATACTTTTTGTAAGCTCCAAATATGAATTTCCATAAGACCAATGTTAAACTGCCTATTTATAATTTGCAATAAAATGAAAATTAATGTGGTAACAAAGGTAAAACCAAGTTCTATTCAACTTTAAAAATGTTTAATAATTTTAATGAAATTTAATAATTTTCCAGTTTCATTCAGTTCTGCCATCATTTTTATTTACCCTCATAACTACTTAAAAAGATTTGAAACAGTCAAAAAATCAAATCAATATGGTTCACCGGGTCAGAGGGCTAAAAAAACCTCATATAAATAGATTTAGGTGAGTTTTAAAGTTTTGGATTTCTAGAAATTTTGACTTTATTCGCATAAAACTATTTGAATTGAATAGAGAGGTAATACAAATTAAAGTATTTTAATATAATAAATATATTTATATATTAAAATAAATATTTATTAAAAAATTTAATTTTTTTTATTTAATATTTTTATGTAACTTGTTCATCACAATTATTTTTTCTTAAACAAGTAAATAAATAATTCTTATAAAATAAAAAAAAAAAAAAAAATTAAAAAAAAAAATATTGACGCGTAGGAGTTTCGAACCCGCCACGAATTCATAATAAATAGATTTTAGAGACGGCGCGCGCTTTAGCCAGCTAAGCTAACTAACCGTACGTCTCATACCTGCTTTATCTGAGAATAAAACAAACTCGCAACGGTTGCTAGGTGTAATCGCAATAAAGTAATTCTGATTAATTGTTCTCACAATAATGTACAGAAACATTCACATAGAAAATTTTAAATTTTCCTCAAATTACTATGATAATAGTTTTTAAAAAATTTTACCGATTTTTTTAAAGATTTTTTTCGAATCATGATAGTCAATTGAGGGTAGTTTTGCTTACAGCGTATTTATTAAAAATAATTAAAAATTTTAAACTTCAGTTTTAATCCACGAAATTACTAAAATTCATTAAAAGGATTATTTTACTAGCCCGAACACTTAATTGACTTTATAATTATTCTTACCAAAAACAGATTTTTCTGAAAGTTATGTCCGACAAAATCAGCATCATTAGTAAATAAACATTAAAAGAAACATGTAATTAAAATTAAGCAAAAATTTAAACTCCTATTACATTTCATAACTACAAAAATATTTTTATCGTTTTCATGTCGGAAGTAATAAAAAAAATTACATAAATAATAATAAACAACTTTTTACGGAAAAAAGCATTTTATAGCAATTAAATTATTTCATACTTAAAAAATACCTTATTTTTTTATTTATAATAACACGCAAAAAAAAATATCTTTTTTTTTTCTAATTAGTTTACACAGCAATTCATAAAAATAAACACGAATATACTTTTTTTAAAAGTCTAAAAAAAATTTTAATGTTTATGTCGTCACGGTATTTTTATATCTATTATGCAGCACTGCGGTTTTATATTATTTATTTCGTAATATGCGTAAGTGTATGTGAGCTTTTTTTTTAGATCCTGCAGGCTATTTTAATATACATAATTAAACTTACGTGACTTATCTGTTTGAAAAAAAAAATGCTTCAGGATATTTTTAACTCTTTCTCAAAGCACATTTTTTTATTATTTAAGAGATGTTTTTCGCTTTGATTTTGTACTTTTAATTAATATTCTGATTTTTTTTTCTACGGTCTAAGCATTTTTCGAGTTCATAATTTAGAGGAAATTTGATGTTTTTCGTGTCTTATCTTTTGTTTACGTACCCTGCGTCCAGCGATAAAAATGCTCGAAAAATATGGCTTTTTTAGCCATCTGTTATAAATTATCAATCATAACGTAATAATTAGTATTTCCGATCCATCCAGCTAATACGAAAATCCCTCATTTACACGTCAAGATAAAAATCTAAAAAGGAAGGAAACAAACAAATGTAGGAAAACATCATCAAAAAAAAGGCTTGATTAATGAGTTAAATTTGAATTTAATTAATCTCTTTTTTTTGTTTAATTAATCTATTATTTCATTATAATAATGAATAATAAAAGAAGGAAGCTTAAAATTATTTGCATAATTAAATAAAAAATGATTTGCATTAATGGCGATAAAAAAAAGAGAGAGAGAAAGGAACATAATATGCATAGAAAAGATGTGTACATTTTTTGAATTAAATTCCTTTTTTTTAGTCCATGTTTCCGCAAGTTTATACTGGTATTCTTTATTTTTATGCTTTCGGAAATACAAGTTTTCTGCTCATGTACACATTGAAATACACGTTTAAGCGACGCTAGCTCTGACTTAATATGTATGAATAAAAAAAAACAAACAAAAATTAAAAAATAAAAGAACATTATTATACAGTTTAAAAAAAATTATAATAATAATAGAATGCAGATTTTTTATTTTTATTACTGAAATATTAGGTTTTTTGACGCATGTGAAGGAATTTTCTTAATTTTTTTATTAAACGTATAATGCAGGCTTATTAAAAATGCACGCATAAATATGTATGAATATTTATGCACAGCTAGATGGAAATATATAAGCAGAACGCAGCAGGGTACTTACTAATCAAAGGTTTCCCTAAGAGCTTGCAGTAATTTTATCCGAAAACTTAAGACTTAATAGATAGATCTTAAGTATTTAAAGGTACTAAAATTTTTTAATAAAAATAAAAATTATTAACTCTTAAGCGTAAAAAAAGAAACTAAAACTTTTATAATTTATTGTTCATTTGAAAATCTAAAAAAATAAAAACAAGAGGAAAATCAGTGCACTTGTTTTCTAAATAAAAAAAAAAACTTTTGAATAATATTTTAGAATATTTCTGAAGATATTTTACAAAAGAAAATAAAAAAACAAAAAAGCAAAAGGGGTTTGCATATGTGCACAAATAACTGTATGAAACGTGTTTAGTGACTAATTATCTGTTACAGATATTCTAGCTTCTTAAGGTACCTTCTATAGTCACATTACTCTGCCAAACTCAAATAATTCTAAGTCCCTAAATCGAAATTATTGAAAATCCCATTTTACCTTTCCCATAGATCATGACCATTTAGCCCCTTCTCGAATGCAATTTTTATTTTGATTCCTTCCCCTTCGATTGAGACAATTAGACCCCACTAAATTGTATAGAATGATACCCCCTAAGCAAAAATTACCCCTTCAGACAAATTTATCACTGGAAATCCCGCCTCTGAAAAATTGCCACCATAAAATTCCAAGCAAATAGTTAAGAAAATCTGACTTGGTCAAACTTACCCTAGGGTTAGGTGAGATTACACCATTGGAGGGTAACAGGAATATGCGATTTTTTATTGCGTGGGTCCTCTTGCCCCCTTCAGTCTAGGTTACCGTAAGGGTAGTTGTTAGTACACCCTTAGGAAGTAACTGGAGCGTATAGTATTTTTTCGCGAGGGCTGTGCTTCCGACCCCCCTTCGGTATCATAATTTTGTATATTAATTTAAATTTTATCTTAATTATTCAACTCTTATTAATTTATTAATTAAATATTTTGTTCTCAAAGAGGGAGGCCATTTTTTAGGGAGACAATCACTGGAAGGGGGAAATCGTCCATAGGGGGACCATTGCTTGCGGGAGGGACTGGGCCGCCTACCAATAAAATCGCTTCACCTTCACGCGTTTATAATGACCCCCCCCCCCCTAGATTGCGACCCATTGACCCTCCCATTGTGATCATTTTACCCCGATTCAATTGTGATTATTTAATCCTCCCATCAATTGTGACTATTTCACATTTTATCAATTATAGTGATTATATTACAAATATAAAATAAAATAAAATTTGAAAATTTTTTAAAAATAAAAACAAATTTGACTCCCCAACCTCCCCAATATTTTCCATTTTCACTACTTCTGGGGTATTCGCTTTTTCGTGCCAGTTTAGTAAATTCTATACATTCTAGTTGACAAAATTAGAGCGTGATTGAGGTGCAGAATTTAATTTTAAAAGAAAAATAGGATTTATTTAGTACATTAGAATATTTTGGTCGCTGGGTAAATAAAAATTCAAGAGAATTTACTGCAGAACGTATAACAGTTTTTTTAATAAAAACGAGAATAGTACTTTGTCAATTTCTCAAAACATGACATATTTTTAGATAAAAGCATAAAATCATAAAATAAGTGTTAAAAGATTATCTTAATAGATTAGCAATTTATTTATCCTGTAAATATAAACTTATTTATAATATTTATTTTACAAGCAATTTAAAATTTTTTGTTTATGGTAAAAAAAAGTACAAGAATAGAGAAAAAATAAATAAAAATACAAAGAAAAAAAAAAGGAAAAAAAGAATTTAACGTTTAGATAACAGATAGTAAATGTCCTAAAGTAAGCGCATTTTTAAGCTTTATAAGAAAAATAAATTTTATCCTGTAAAGTAAGCATAAATCTTTTGTGTAACTGTACTATAAAAACCTTTTGAAAAAAGCCAATAGCTTTACGTCTATAAAACCTCAAGAGCACGCTCTCTTCTTCACTGATATTTATATTGAACACAAAGAAGAGATGAAAAAAAAAAATACCCTTTATAGACATAACACGTAAATGTACGAACACATGTCAAATATAATTGTCACCTCTCACGTTTTCTTTCAGTATCTATAATAATTTTTTATTTTATTTTTATTTTTATTTTATCAGTCGTTGGACGATTTCATTTGAAATTTTCTTTTTCTTTTAAACGTATACGATGTTCAACAACAAAAAAAAAAGGTCCTGTAAAAATAAAATAAAATTCTTTAAAATATAGAGTGCAACTAAACACGACTGATCTTGCGAACGTTCGAAGCCGAATGACGTGACTAAAATAACGGAAATTCGCTTTTTTTTATTTCTGTTCTTCATGAACACACGGTTGTATAGGTTCGTCCATTGCTGAAGTATCGTCAACGTTTTTTGCATTGAGAATCTCCTGTCTGTCGGATTTTCTCGGAGAATTTGATTCCTAGGATGCAAAGAATTTGCGTATACGAGACATGCAACAATAAAAAAAATAAATAAAAGGCTTTTATCTTTTTTTTTCATTTATCACTCCAGTTTATTCTATATTTGATGAGGAATTTTCTTCAGCCTATATAGCTCCTGTTATCATTAGGTAGAGACCTGAATGAAAATAACAAAGAATAATACGTAAGCCACGTTCATAAACCAGTCAAGTGACCAAAATAGACCTTTTATAAATCAAAAGAAACAATCTTGCAGAAAAGCAGTTTCGTGCCAAAATAATATACTTTTCTAATTCACCTTATTTCGGTAGTATAAAAAATATTCTGAACAAAAAGTTTTATATGTGTTTTCCAACCTGTAGGACTTGATACAAAGTTACATAATTCAGTAACCTACTCTATTATGCGTACCCTTACCCTACTTACTGATATCCATTAAAATATTTATTAAAAAAATCAATTACACAAAAAAATGGTTTAATTTATCGCATAAATTTTTATCTCGATCTTTCATACACCTGTATTTAAATTGAACGCCGCAATGCATAAATAAATAGTTTTAATCTTCCAGCTTAATTTAATGCTTTTTTCATTTTTAGCGCAAGAAAAAAAAATATTAACCTCAGTTATATACTTGGTTTAACGAATCAGAACAAAAGAGTAAACATACTAAAAAAAAACACGGCAAATTGTACTGTATCTGCATATAATATACTTTTAAAAAATATATTTAAATATGTATAAAAAGAATTTTAGATATCACGTTGTATGAAAAAAAATTTGCATAAATTCTACAGGCCCTGCGCACACGAAAAAGTAATATAATCTTTTTCTTATAACGAAAAAAAGCGAATACGCAATGTGCCGGATCGCCGAAACAGATCGAGGAGACCGTGACGGTTTTTTGAATTTTTCTTTTAAGCGGAAGCTTTTACTCTAAAAAAAAGAGAGCAAAGTAAAATAGCTTTTTTTTCGTTATTGTTATTTTTATTATTATTTTACATCCTGAAATATAAATATAAATGTGTATAAAGTGCAGCAAAAGATTCTCTCCCAAAGGCACATAAGTGCTTGGAATTTTTAAGCCCAGAAAATGCCCTCGGAATCAACTATCATTGAACGCGAAAGCTTTTTTATCCCATGGGATGCCTTACTTATATGCGTTGTTGTTATTTTTTTTTTTAAACACGAACATAAAAAAAATAATAATTACACTAAAAGATTTATCAAAGAGAAATGATAACAAAAGAATAGAAAAACGTTAATGGATTTTATTACCTTTTTTTGCTATTGTTGTGTAATCGAATATGCTTTTATGTATTACATTTTGATTTATACATTTTTTTTATTCTATACAAGATTTAACGAATTAAAAAACATAACGTTAATTCGAGTTTTTCTTTATTCTTTGTTTTTTTGATAAAAAAATATTTTTCTCTCATCAAAAATTATTTATGTATCTGGAATTACTTTTAATTTACTAAAGTAAAAATATTATTTATTGCTAAATATTTTAGTATTTGATTGAATGAAAATAACGTACGTACACAAAGGAATTTACTTTTTTATCTTTTTGATATGAAATATAAAAAATTGAGTTTTTTCAATTAAATAATTTTTTTTTGTAAAAAAATGTATTCAACTGTAATGACTTTAATAATTTTAAAAAAAAATGAATGAAAGGGATTTTAGTTTTTGCTCTTTTACAAAACCTACTGAAATAGAATTTTTATTTTTTTTTCAAAGAAACGGTTTTTGTTTTGAACATGGAACATGATTGGCAAGATATATTTTGAAATAGATGTAAAATCATTTGGGTTTAAGGATTACACAATAAATATTTTTTTCCCTTTTTCACCTAATAATTTGCACGTCAGTGAGAAATTTCCAGAACATAATGTTTGAGAACTGAAATTGGTAATAAAATAATTTTTCATGATTTACGCTCAAAAATGTAAGATAAATAGTATTCTTAATTATTTTTTTTAAATTAGTGCAGCATAAAAATTTTCCGGCTAAAATTAGAAAAAATATAATTTAAATTTATTTTAAAGTTCTCAATACGTTTATTCGTTTCACTTAAAATCGCCCAGTTTATTTTTATAATATCAAAAACCAATTTAAAACAAATTTATTATTTTTTTTTTTATTTTATTTTTCAAACGAAAAAAATATAAATCATTCATAAAACAAAAACAAATATCAGTAACTTATAGGTACTTTATTTGTTTTAAATTAAAATATTACATAAATAAAATTTAATAAACAAAAAAAACATAAATAGAAGCAAAAAAAAATTGAAGGACTCTTGTCAAAATAAAAAAAAAGCTCTTATCGTAACCAGAGCATATCAAATGAATGGCATTTTCTCATTTAAATAATATCGAATATAAATTAGTAACAAAAAAATAAAAAAATATGTACACTCTCATATGGATATTTGTTTCAGCACCAAAAAACCCGACTTCATAAATTCTACTTTTTTTTTTTTAAATACAAATTTATATTTTTTTTTTTTATAAAAACTGAGTTAGTCAGTCACATGTTATGGAAAATATACTTTAAATTGTAGTTTGTAGCTTTTAGCTGACCGAAATATATTGAAAACGAATAAAGTATGTACCTGAATATGCAAATATATCTCAATATATATCCCAACTGTATCGCAGCAATATTACGTTTTTAGTTTTTTCTTTTTTTTTGAGTTTGGAAAATTATATTTTTGAATAAAAATTTAATGAAAAAAAGAATAGTTTTTTCATATATGCAGATGGTATTGATATTTTATATAAAAATATTAAATCATTCCCTATTATTAATCTTCAGTAAAAAAATGACCAGAAATGCAATAGCAAAGTCAGAATAACAAAATTTCCCTTATTTTTATATTTTAAAATAAAATAAATGCGAGTCAAGGCTAAAAGCTTTAGATTTAAGTGCTCTTTTAGAAAACTTTTTTAAAAAAATAAAAAATTAAGCACAAGGACTTAATCACATTTAGTTATTGAGTAAATGCAAATTTTTTGTAAAGTTTGTGTGCTAAAACTAGCCAGGTTAACAATACTTGAAGGTAAGAAGCTTCTAGGGATAGGAATGAGTTAAAATTGAATAATTAGGTAAAATAAATTAAGTAAAATCTGGAGCATTATTTTTTTACAGTAACGGGAGCATAAATTTAAATTTTAATTTTTTCAGAACTTGTGCTTGTTATGAGTTGTTTGTTAGACATGAATTTTGTAAACTAAATATTTTTGATTCTTAATTTTTGAAGAAGAAAATGAATTTTTTGACCTCCTGACGTAAAACTTGTGCGTAAAACTTGGAACAGAATTTTGGGCACTCGTTTTATGCTTAGGTATTCTACGTTGGATTTGCCGAGCACTCGTGCTAGTGATAACGCTAATACCATAATTTTGGCGCCCTTGATACTTAATATACTATTATATCCTCTATTCTACATTATATTTTATTTCTTACCTGGGTATTAATTTCTATGCAAAATGTTACCATGATTTTCTTATTTTATTCTTTGTTTAGGAGCTGTAATAAAAAAAATATCCTACGCAAGATGAGAAATATATTTTAGATATTCACTTGATTTTAACCAGGTTATCGTTAAATTTTACAAAAAATTATGTTTGATTTGAGCAGTATAATGTTAAAATAAATGAATCAAAAATAATAAATTACAGAATGAACATAGATTTGAATTTACTATCTAATAAATAAAATGACAATTTCGTATTTGTTCCATTTCTATAGATAAATTGATTAGGGGGCGTGTATAATATAAAGGCTGAGCATATTTGGAAATAGTATATTTATAAGAGTTTCATCAGATTTGTATTGTTTTCAAGAGAGAATATAGAGTACGGTAACATTGTCCGCCTATTTTGGTTACTAATGTCACCAACCGTGCGAAATAGAATATCTAGTAAAATATAGAGAGAAAACAATTTTCTGTATAAAACAATAGATTAATTCTTTATCTTTTGATATATAAATACAGAATTCGTTGTAAGGCATTAAAACATTGTATTTTCTACTGCACTGTAGAAAGAGATAAAAGAGAGTTAGTTATATTTTGGTTTTGTGGTGTTTTTGGTTAACCTGACCAATTGATTATAGGTTAGATACTGTTGACACTTTTATTGTAGTTATATATTTTTTTGCAAATCGATTTTTATATTTATCTTTCTATCCTTTATTGTTTCAATTTTTTTTTTATTTTTATTTTTTTTCATAATTTGTTGACTTTCCTGACGTTTTAATTAATAGATGCTGTTATTATTATTTTTCTTCTTTTTTTTTAATTTATTTGAAAACTGTAGATTTTAGGGAGAAAATAGTTTTATCATATCTTTTAATGTTCGGATTTTTTTCCGGTTTGTTAAAAACTCACAATCACTGATCACGAATTTTCGGGGTCCTAAAAATGATGAGTAAAAACTTCCCTTTGTCACTAATTTAAGGGCGTTTAGAGAATTTTTTGCTTTCAGCTCTCCAAATTCTTTATCGTTAACCCCAAAAACGCATCGCAGGATTAGTTAAAATTGCAAATCTACAAAGGGTGGTTTTTACTGATTTAAGGGCGAACTCCAAATTTCCGGCTAATACGATTTTCGTATTCAGCGAACCTAAAAACCTATCATAAACCTTTTCTTAGTTTTTAATAAACAACCCCCTAATGGCTATAATAGAACAAAGAAAGTCAGTAACTCCGTCAAACAGATAATAGCCACAAAAACAAATCTAATTTAAAAACGTTATTGCTATTTTTTTTAAATTCATTCCAGATGAAATATAGCAAAAGGGTTTTAATATAATTAACCTGGCAAACGCAGGATATGAACAATTAAAATTTAAATAAAAAATCAAGAAAATCTTATAAAGATTATAAAGAACCTCAAGCTTTTTATAAAAAATAGAAATTCTAAATTAAAAATTATTAAAGCATGTAAAAAAAATAATTAAAATATTTTAACTTGATCTTAGAGATAACAAACAATTTATTTACGTTAAAAATAGGCTTGATGATTAAATAAATAATTATAAGAATATAACCGAACACTGATATTTAACTTTGAAAATTACTTGGATCGTTTTTTATGTCAAAATAAATAGAAAGCTCACAAAAGAAGTAAATTGCAGCTAAAAAGATCTCATCATTTAATATAAAAAAGCATCTGACTTGACGAAGCATGTAATGGGAACAAAGAATTTTTCAATTTTCAAAGCTCACTAAGAAAGCTGGTAACAAAAATTTAACGATGAGCTTAAGTAGTATAAAAGATTCGTTAAATTTTAAACCATTTAATTGTATAAAATCGTAATAAAAAGAAAAATAATGGTATATTTTTTATGCTCAATAAACAATTTTTAAAAAATTAAAAATTGCATTTCGGGGTCTTAAAGGAATTCTAAAGGCAAAAAAAAATTTTTTCTTGAAAAGTAATAAAATGTTAAATTTTCAAGTCAATTTACTGAGTGTTATTTGTTTATAGGGCGGCAAAATTAAATAAAGCCTAAGAACCTGATTTTTTTTCGGTTTTTTTAGGTTTTTGGGGACCTGTTCTGGCTTAGAGGTCTAATTCCAACAGAAATCAGTGAGATTATTAACAACTTGGATGTCGAATAATTATGCTTACCAAGCAAGCCTTTAAAAGAAAGCTGAAATCGTTATTTTAAGAGACTGATATGAGTAAATGTATCTCGAGCCTAAAAGATGCAAGAAGTCTTGAAAACAAGAAAAAATAATATCGGATAAACTGATTTACATGTTACTTAGACTAATAAAGATGAATAAATTAAATATGAAAAAAAATTTTGTTTGTTATATTTTTAAATAATATTAGCTTAGTATAGTTAATCGCATCATAGCTCGTGAAATCCATCAAGCATACATAGTCTATAAGTAAAGTATAGGTAGAATAGAAGGCGAAAAGAGAGGCTAGATGAGAATTGACTTTTCCTCGGTAATATAAGACTTGGTATATATAGAAGTGAACATTATAATCGAGAATCGAGTACTCGTATGTATTAGTAAGTACATAGTACTTCCGGATGATACATATTTATGACGTTGAACACGCGCATGATACTTTAGGAAAGGATGTATTATATACTTAGAAATTGAAGAGAAAAGGGAGCTGTAAAAGTATATAGAGTTTGCAAGCACGGCATCTAAGTATACCCAAGAGAGATTATTTACAAAGCAAATAATGCTTCGCGGCACTAAGTGGCTAAGACGTATTTTCTTGCGTATTACATCTGCATATATGTTATATTTAATCTTCAAAATTTTACTTTAATGTCTAATGCGAATACTTTCCTTTTTTTCTCCACTATATTTTATATGTAAATGTATACTTTATTATGATTTATGAACTTATTTATTGTTATGTACTATTTTTCTATTCAATTATTTTTTACCTTTATAAATTTCTCCATTCTAATGATTGATTGAAAATTTTTATTGTTTTTGACGTCTTATTTATTATTTACATTTATGTGTACTATAAAGAATGAAAATATTATTTATATAAATTATACCTCTAACTTTATATATAAAGTAGGATACTATCAAATACTTGAATGTTTACGCGTATCTAAAACATCTTGCTGTAGGACGTTAAATTTTTTATATGATACTTGATCAACCTAATTTTAATTAAATTGAATTTTCGAATAAAGATTCAAAGAGGCTTTAAAAATTTGTAAAGGATTTCTCCAGAACCCTTTTGTGTCTCTTTGCAACTTTTAAAAGATTCATTTTAGGGTAGTATAATTTTTAATATAATATTTATTTGGCTGAATGCTATTTTATCGAATATCTGAGATCTAACAAACAAAAAATAAATTGTAATTTGATTCTTTGAAAATATTTGAGGTTCAGGTTATTTTTAAAATATTTGAGGTTAGAATTAGTGGACCAGCGAGACTTCGAAAATAAATGTCACATTGCATTCATGAATTCTGGTAAGTCAAAATAAATTATATCGTTGGTTTGACAAATTGATCCGGTGAGGCAGTGGAGTTACTGGAGCAAAAAGTGGTAACATGAGTAAAAATATATTTTTGATTGTATAATTATTTAAGGCAAGTTGAGAGTTATAAATACAAAATTTACCAAAAATTAGTAATAAGTAAAATATTTTTTAAATTAATAAATAAAATACTTTTTATGTCTGATTATATATTTACTTTACTACTGCCTATTTTTTAAAATTGATAAAAACTTGTTTAAAAATTATCGATTAGCCAAAAAATTTTTTTTACATAAGTAAGTAGTACAAATCAAGTTTTGGTCAAACATTTTTTAGAAAATAAATGAATGTTATTGATAATCAATACTCATATTATATTAAAATCACTTTTCTAATTTTCATTTTTGTAAAAAACGAAAAAATACGTGACTAATATTTTTTAATCTAGTTACAAATTATGCAAAAAAATTCTTAGAATTCCGACCCCCCTATTCATTAAATTAACTGAAAGTTAGTATCACGCCCTTAAAAACAATTAAAATTAATCATATAAAAAAAAAACCTAAAGGCAGCAGAAAACATCGTAAGAAATTTTATATTTCAAAAAATTTGAAAATCAACCATATAAGAAGCTATGCACTTAAAGTGAAAACCGATGAACCGTGTATTGGGTCAGGTTTATGTACTATATATATAGTTTATGTATACTCTCCAAGTGAACTACCTTATCATGAATTCTAGATTACTAGATGCCCTCTTATACCCATCTACTTCAATTTTCATTAATTATTCAAGTATCATCATTTCGATGCTTTATGAAATAACCAATAAATTATTTACAATTTATCTATTAAAAGCAAGTATTATTTTAATAACTTTATTTTAAATAAACACAAAAATAAACCAGAGAATAAAAAGTATATTCACATTTATATATTTTCATAATTATAAAATGATGTTAGACGAAGCGTGTAAGCTTTTATACACTATTTTAAGTCTGTTTATGAAAATACTCTTGCTTTTTTTGCATGCATAGTTTTTCTTTATAATACACTTTTGCTTTTTCATACTATATTAAAAAATTAAACAAAATCAAGGCTTTATTTTATTTACGAAAGATATTTAATTATCACTTTATTATGGAATGGTTCATGAACTTGATTATATTAACTTACTGGGGGGGAGAACGGAACATTTGGGGCGCCAAATTACAATCTAAAGTTATGGGAGACTTTAATGCGCCTTCTGGGCCTATAGAAACGAGCGGTTTAATGTTACGACAATGTTATAAAATAGGGTTTTTAGGCAATTTTCCAAATAACGCTGTCATCTTGCAATTCAACCAAAATACTTTCGAATTTTTTTTGTATAAGTGCCAACTTTTAATCTCCGCAAACCGAAATCTTTTATCACCGATTCACTAATCGCTATAGTCAATAAACCAAATGCTCATTTTTAGTCCGAATTGAACAATTTTTAAATTGCTGTTATAATTGTAATTTTTGATGAAAAAGAGTTTTACAGGTCTCAAAAATTTTGTACAAGTTTCAAGTTTCCAAAAACTTCTTTTAATAATTTTAAATTTAGACTCTGTCTTTAAATTATTCTATCTGCTAAACGAATTATCAGAAAGAAACGACGGAGTAAAGAATTTTACTTTAGAAACTTAGAGCTCAAAAACAATTTTTGAAACCTACAAGATCTATTTTTATTGAAAGTTTCAATTTTGGTAACAATTTAAAAATTGGTTATTTTTGGCCAAAAACGGGTAGTAGTTTGGTTTATTGACTATAGCAATGAGAGAATCACTGATGGAAAATCACGGATTAAGAGGATTGAAAGGTGGTACTTGTACCAAAAAAATGAGACGAAAAGGAACTATTTTTGTTAATTTTCGAAGTTACAGCATTATATGGAAGATTTCGAAAAAACCTTGTTTTATAACATTGAGTCCTGCGTTTCCAAGCCCAGAAAGCACGTTGGAATTAACGGAGGGTATCAAAGGTGTTTTTTCAACACATTGAAGCGACCCAAATTTTCCGTCGTTCCCTTGTTA
This sequence comes from Anagrus nilaparvatae, assembly GCA_022575985.1. Classification (NCBI taxonomy): domain Eukaryota; kingdom Metazoa; phylum Arthropoda; class Insecta; order Hymenoptera; family Mymaridae; genus Anagrus; species Anagrus nilaparvatae. Next base: position 1,349,415 of record JAKSXM010000040.1, on the reverse strand, counting down.
GTTTGTGCATGTTTATTTACAAACAAAGGTCTATTTCTTAGTAAATGCTTAAGAAATTCTTAGAAATTACAGCATGTTAATATTGCAATAATATTATTTATCATAAACAAGAAAATGTTAACCTACATTATTTGTTTAAATATTATTTTTCCATGAATTACATATTTACATAACGTACATCGTAACTATTATAATAATGAAAGTTTATTTAATTTAACTATCTGATATGGCTATTTAAAACAACTTGGTTTTTGTTATTCAAAACTTTATTCTATGAACTAAAGATACACTAACGTTTACTTATGTGCTGATAACAAAACAATTCAAAAAAAAAGTTTCTTTTTCAGTATATTATTAAAAATATAAAATGTGTTTTCTCACTTTGTGTTAATCGTTTATATCATAGCAGGGGTTTTCTAAATATTTCGTTGAGTTTTACTCGAAAAGTTACAACTAAACACAAACTCACATATGTTACACTAACTACATATGGTATCAAAATTTTCTATTTTGTCCTTTCATTATCTTTATTTTAGTCATAAAATATGTTTTTCATACATACAACTTGTATATATATAACTTTTTAGTGAACAAATATTTTATTAAAACGTAAGCATTTTATATGAAAATTTAACTATGCTTTACCTACGTGCTATAATTTTCATCATTTTTGTTTTTTTTTTTATGAGTAATAAATAATAACTATTTTTTGAGATTAGAATGTAACAAGGATTATTTTTAATTTAAAACTTACTGCTTGTATCCAGTTTGGTTTGATTTCCTGGTGATGTTGCCCAATTAACTTTCATCTCCTGAAACAATTTTTAAATATTTAATGTTTGTACTAAAGTAAATTTATTTTATAAATTGATTGATTAATTCATATTAGAAGTAAGATTGTTTAACATTTGTTGAATGTAAAGGCTGGTAATTATTGTGATAATGGATCTTAAAAATGATAAATAAAATTTTTTTGTCAAAAAGCAGATATACTTCTGCAAGTTGTGATAATTACAATACTTTTATTAATAAATTTTAATTAATCACAAGTAAATTACACCTGGATTAGTAATTTACTCTTTTTAATTTGTTAAAATAATACATTTGTTATATTTATTACAACCAATGGCTTAAAATCAAAATATAAATTTAAACATGTTTTATGATCGTTAGTTGTGAGTTTACATACAAGTTGTAGGTTTTTTTTGCTAACGTAAAAGTGCTTGATAAATCCACCTAAATTGACCAATCTTATCTTAATACAAATTTCAATTGGTTTTGAATGAAATTAGAAAGAGATTCTATCATTTTAATTCCTAGAAGTCTGAACAAAAATTTCAATAAAAATCAATTTTTTTTCTATTTCAAATACATAGATAGATGTTTTATTAATAAAAAAGATCAATTTTTTTGAATAATGAAATTGTTTTTGTCTTTTAATAAAAAATAACAAAAAATTTTCATATAAAACGCATATGTAGCATCCAAAAGAATGTTTAAAAAGTAACCTAAAAAAAGTAAAAATAAAAAAAAAGAACAAAGCAAAAAAATGTTATATGACAAGTCTCAAGCATGTAGAATAATCATATATCACGAGTTTGTGTGCAATGTGACCTGGCATTTCTTGTTCCTACATATAACAACGTAAAGTATCCGCAAGAATGCACAAAAACAAAGTAAATATATGTTTTGAGAGAAAATCAAGGCAACTCTACCACATCTAAATTACGCAGCTTTTATAAAACAAAGAAAGATAAGCCTCAGGCATGTCTTGTCTAGACCTTTGACCAGTATCTTACTGAAACTCCTTTTTCCTACACATATTTATTTATTTATAGTAGAAAGTCCTTCGAAATTTCAAAAGCGTTAATTGTCTTTTATGAAGCTTAACAGAGAGATGAAAGCTATTTCTCTTAAAACACAAGCAACGATTTTATAGTTTTAGATAGTTTCACTGCAACACCTTTATATATATTTTATTTTTTTTTTATGTATTTGTGTGACGAACGAAATAGAAATAAAAAAAAGTTAAAAAAGTATATAAAGTTTTTTAAAGTTTAGGAGGTAAAGAAAAAGTTTACTATGTCACATAAAAACCGCAAGATCCTCAGTTAAACGGTTTGGTCAATGAATAAATGGAAAAACGCGATAGAAACTTGTAAATTTTTAAATATATTTTTTTTTTCACTTATTTATTTATTTATATTTACTTTTTTATTTTTATTTATTTATGAAATACCCAATGTTGTTTTAAGAAAACTTCTTTTTTTGAAGACTTTTGAAACGGTTAGAAAGAGGTAAGGAAAGTTTTTAACCCTTATTTGGATTTAAAAATTTTATTTTTTTTTTATATATTTAAATAAATTATTTAAAAGTTTGAAAGTTTATTATTTTATAAAGCTCTGGTTAAACAATTTCATTTTGATTATAGTTTGTTAAATTTTATTTCATATTTTCTGGATATTTAAGTAAATATTTTTGTTTAACTTTGTTAATATTTTTCAAGTTATTTTAATACTTTTTTTAAAATAAATATTAGTATGAATATTAAAATAATTTAACTTTATTGTTTTTTTTTTAAGAAATTAAAAGAGAATGTATAATTAGCAGTCGCAATTTTTTTCAGTGTACATAAATATACACGTGAATATAATCCTGAACATTCCACCTACCCATTCTAATCGATAGAATGTTTAAATGTTTTTGAGATAATTTAACAGTTATAGCATATTAATCATAACACATTAAAATCAATCAAAGTGAAAGGATAGTTGGGTCTCGAAAATGTAAATTTTTTTGCCCACTAAGCGTTATTTCCAGGAGACTACTTTTTTTTTTATTTAAGAAAAAAATGCTGTTGAAAGTCACCGTTTACTGGTAGAAGCTTAAGGTGAGTTTTCCTTTTCTGAAACCACTTGCAGAAAATGGCTCAGATAATTTAAAAGCAGTTATTATGGTACAAGGGATAAAGAACGCTCTGGGCAATGACATTCGCAGTTCAAAGATTTTGCTGTGTGCTGGAATCAAAACGTATTGTTAACTATGAGCCACCAAAACAAGGTAAAACAATAGTAACGTTATATGGATGCGTTTACGATCTTAAAGTCGACTTCTGCATATTCTGTAACAGTAAAGACTGAAGTAAAAATACACGGTAGAGCTGCTTTGGTTGAATATTCAACCAATTGGTTGAATTTTCAACCAAAACTGGTTTAATTTTCAACCAAAAGCTAAAATATAAAATAAAAACGATGTTTTTATAGTACAGGGTAAGAAATGATCAGGGCATCCATTAAAAGTGAATGAATTTTATTATATTATTGTAATTAGTTATAATTTTTTATGTACTACTTCTATTGGCTCTGTACATAGTATGGATAAATTTTTTTAAACTTAATATTGTATGCTTTAACTTCCTGTCGTTTTACCTAATTTTTTTTTTAATAATCAAATTATTTTTTTTTATTAATTACTTTGCATATGTCTCAAGAGTATGTAAAAAAAATTTATTTTTGAATCCTTCTATAGTTAGAAATTATTTCGGAACTGGTCATTGATAGGAATTATGAGCAAATTTTGCTAATATTCGCGATTGTTTATGACGTCAAATTTAGCCGTGCCAAAATGGTAAAAAATGGCAAATCAGACAAGCAGCAGGGGTAAAATCAGCTACAGGTTCAGTGTGAAAACCAAAAAGATAACTTTATGGCTAAAAAATAACTGATAACTTATAAGTCTACTTAAATATACAAAAAAAAATTTGTATTCTTATTTAGAAAACTATGTTTTTACACCTTCTAATTAAGATTTCTCTAAAACTACGTGACCGATTTTAATTTTTTTGATCAAGAGTTTTCTGTTATAAATTTCTCTAACGAATAAAAAAAAATTTATAACCGGTTTGTGTAACTACACAACCAACGAGCATGGAACATCGAGGAACATGTTCATGTCACTCATAACAGTAATAAATCCAAAAACCGAAAAAACAATAAATCCTGAAATATAAATTATCGTAAGTCCATAAACATAAAGTAATTCTCTAAGTTCTTGTTCTTATCAGAGCCTGATTAGGCTTCCACTTCAAATTATTCTAAGTCCCTAAATCAAAAATATTCTAAGTCCATTTCACACCCCCCCCCCTGCCTAGCCAAACTTTTTCAAATACCCTATCTAACGAAAATGTTCCATGTTAAAATAGGCAAGGGATCTGATCAACACAAAATTATTCGACAAATCAATAATTCTACACAAGAAAGTTTTGCGGAATCGTTCTACACCGAAAATCCTTGTACCGAAAAGATCAACACAAATTTTTTCTAATCGAAATATTCAATACGCTGTTTTAAGTGATATTTATTTATGCTAGCATACGAAAGAAATAAGTGTTGAATACTTTGACTTAAAAAAATTTGTGTTATTTTTAGCACAACGATTTTTGGTATAGAACGATTCCGAAAAACTTTTTTGTGTAGAATCATTGATGTGTCGAACAATTTTGTGTTGATCAGACTTCTTGCATTAAAATAAATAATTTAATAACTAAAAGTACCGAAAAAATTCATCTAAAACTTTAAAGCCATTTTACTCGAAACAACGTTTTTGAAAAGTAATGCACACGATTGCGCGATAAAATCTGCACCAGTTTACTTTAAACTTACTAAGCAACTTAATGAATGCTAAAATTTCGGGATGTCGTCGAGTTTTAGTATTTTTATGTTTTAAAAAAAATTTTACAGCTACTTTTGCTCGAAAATTAAAGGCTTTTTATTTCATTTTAACTTTCTCTAGGTAGCCGCCATTTTGTTATTCTATATCGTATGATAACCTTTTTAATTAGTCATTCCTCAGTTTCAAAGCCAAAAGAAGTAGTACATAAAAAATTACTAATTACAATAATATAATAAAATTCATTCACTTTTAATGGATGCCCTGATCATTTCTTATACCCTGTACTATAAAAACATCGTTTTTATTTTGTATTTTAGCTTTTGGTTGAAAATTAAACCAGTTTTGGTTGAAAATTCAACCAATTGGTTGAATTTCGCAGTTTTTGGTTGAATATCGCAGTTTTTGGTTGAAAATCGCAGTGTTTGGTTTAATATTCAACCAATTGGTTGAAAATTCAACCAAAAACTGCGAAATTCAACCAATTGGTTGAATATTCAACCAAAGCAGCTCTACCGTGTACCACTTTTAGAATACCCTACTTAGATATAAAATATCAGTATAAAAAACATATTAACTCAGCAAAAATCAATAAAATTTATAACTCTGATAATAAAAACAACAAAAATTATAAACATATTTTTTAATATTTAGTGTACAAGGAAAAAGTATTTTAATAGCATACTAAAAAAACGTTTTTTTGCATCTTCGTACATACTACAACTATAATGTAATATAAGTTTAAGAAAAATAAGACATATAACTTTTATACTATATATTGTACAATTAATGGCTAGCACGTAATTGAAATAATAAAAAAAAAAAAGAAAGAGAAATGTCGTAAAATTAAAGGGACCGCAATAAAAATAGTGAAAAGAAAATTTTTATTATAAAAAAATACTTGTTTTATAGAAAGAAATAGAAATAATAATAATATTTCGTTGTAGATATAGTATAAACCTTCTGCCATTAAATGTAAAAAGTATATAAGATAAAGATACGTTCAAATAGGAAAAAAACAGTATCAATCAAGATAATGGAACAATAAATATCACTTAAGAGACACATTTTTTTATTTTGGTCAAAAAAAAAGTATACAATAATGCTACTGCAATTACAGAAATTTTTAAATTTGATTTTTTGTTTTGTATATGAGAATGTTTTTTTATTTTTTAGGTTTGTTAAATTTTCTTTTTTCTTTAAATTGTTACTAATTAATCTATCTTAGATTACGTGGGTATTGAATATCATAGAACCACATGCCTTGTCACAAGATATTTGTTTCAGAAGCTACTGAACTCAAAAATTTTCAAAAAAATTACCAAAAAATAAAAAAACATGCCCGTATAAAAAATTGTCTCTAGTATCTAATTAAATTTCGAAAATAAATACTTTTTTATTTATTTGTTAAAAAATAAATTATAAACTTGTAAGTAGCATAAGACATAATTATAAGAAGTAAAATTACAAAAGTTTTGGCTTACATTGTAAATAGGACAAGGGACTAAACCTACTGCAGAAAATATTCTCATGTGTATTAACTGTTAAAAGTTAAAATTGTATATAACCTCATTTTGTACTTTACATACATATAAAACCGAGTTTTTTAAAGAAAAGTCTATTACTTTTTTCTTTAGTCCTCTGTTAAAAGTAAACTAACGTTAACTATTATAACTTGTAAATTAGTATACTGCAAGAAGATGAAAAAAACTTTTTTTTATGTGCTACGAAATTATAATTTATATTAACCAGTTAAGTTTAATAACATGTAAATAAACGTATTAATTAGGATGGACGAAATTAGTTTGATCTTAATTAGCGTAGTGGTTTTATACGCTCGTGTAGAGATGATAGGACACTCATTGTTTGTCTATACTACTCTTGTCTAGAGAGAGAGAGACAGATGATCGAGTAAACATATAGTTTAAACTTTATATTATTGTAGTGGCTTCTAAATTAGATCAAAGATTAATTTCTGATAAATTTTCCAATATCAAATTTCAAAAATAATTTATAACGTCATTCAAATAACAAATTTTAGATATTATTAGAAATTTCAACGTCTGAAATCTAGAGAGAGTTTAATATTTTGGACCTACCGTTAGAGTATTTGAAAAGACGACAGCATTTATAGTTCCTTGAAAGGGCTATACAAGAGAAACATATTAAGACAATGTATGTTTTGAAAATGAGGTAAACATGTCAAAGAAGAGAGAACAAGTAGTAAGAGAGGAATAAATAACATGATATTGAGAATGATGCTTTTCCTCGCAAGCTCATCATATACTTTACTTTGTGTATTTCGTGAATTCCTTATTTTAATCTTCCTTCTGCTCTGAAGAAATTCTCTTATTACTGTCTGCTTGTTAATCCGCTTGTTATAATTTTACCTTTTTTTTTTAGTACGATTTAATGTTTGATTAATTTAATAATGAAATCATTATTTTAATACATGAAAGCAGTTTTTCATATTGAGAAATATTTTTTATAAATTCCAAAATACAAGGCATTTTTTTTTTAGAGTAACTTAATTTTTTATTTTAATTAAAAGTGGAATCCCAAAAAATTGAAAAAACTTATAAGAAATAAAGTACAAAAAAAATTTTACCTTTCCCAATGTTGTCAAGCCCGGTATATTTTTAATGAGTCAGTATCAAAGGGTTGACCTGACAGCAAAGATACGATTCCACGAAATTCGCAGAACCCTTTTTTTTTAAAGAACTTATTTTATTACAAAGATACTTTGTACTTTTAGACATACCAAAAGAAAATCTTTTTACAAAAATTCATAAAATAATTCATGCATTAATTTTACATAATTATGATAAAATTTTAAATTACAAGAACACACTAGTTAAATTTATTCAAAGACGTTCTCAAAAACAAAAAATTTACATTTTTTTAAAATTTATGTAAATTAATAAAAAAAAAATGTGAAAGGAAAATAAAGCACATAAAAAGAAGAAAGATTTAATAAATAAAAAAAAATGTGTCCAAAAATAAATGTAAAATATAGCAGAAAAGAAAAATGTAAAACAACGAATTAGATTTTAAATATATTCTCTCTTTAGATCTTTGCATTTCACTTGATAAAAAAGAAAAAATTGAGTATCCTTTAAATTATATGCATTGTGTGTAATAGAAAAAAAAAGAGGAAGAAAATTAAATAGACCAAAAACTATGTGCATTGTAAGACCAATGAGAAAAATGTCCCTTATTTCTTTTCCTTTTTTTATTTTTACTGTTAGGGAGGAAACGGACTGTCCCATGAGAATCTCTTTCGTATCCTAGCATTAAGTACTTTCCGCACATTCGTTACTTTTTCACTATTCACTTGAGCTTTTATATTCTAATTTTTTTTTTATTTCCTCTTTATTTTTTTCGCTTGATTTATTTTTTATCATACTGAATTATTTCACATCAAGATTTTAATAGTGTAAATTTTTGTTTATCCCTTTTTTTTTTTTACAATTTTGTTTAATGAGATTCTTGTGTTTTTTAAATAAAAATTTAATTTGAATAAGATTAAAGGACATTTAATTATTTTTTTGTTACCTTTTTTATTATTTTTTTTAATTAATCGCAATTAATTAAATTTTTAAATACTGAATTTAAGGAAAATGAGAAAAATTGGTCTGATTATAATTAAAAGTGAAAAGAAATTTTATTGTGTGACTCTCTGTTAAAATGTTTGTTTATTTTCTCTAAAATTCAGCAATATTAATTCAAAAAAATTGCTAAGTCAAAGGTTCTAAAGAGTTGAGATCGATTTTTGAGTAATGAAATTTATTTTTCTAAATATTCACATAATTAGAAGATTCAGAATTGATTTTTCAAGATTCAGTCGATTTTTAGGTTTCAGAGTTTATTTTTTATGATAAAAATTTGGATATTTTAATATTAAATATTGATAAATTTCTTTTAAGAAAACTTTCATTGTAACGATTTGGTCTTACGACCAAGAATCACGAAACAAATCACAAATGCGATAAAATTCTTATCAGTGCATAAAATCTTTAAAAAAGAAGAGTAAGCTTCCTTAAATAGCCATTTATTAAGAAACTATTATATTTATTTTTTTCTCATAAATGCACATAATAACCAATAAAATAGAAATAATAATAATAATAATCAATAAAAAAGGATAATATTTTTTATTACTTTTATCATAAAATAAGATAAATTTAATATCATTTTATGAAGAAAAAAAAATGGAAAAAAAATTCTAAATAAAAATTAATAATCGTGAAGGAAGAAAAAAAATATATTTTATAAAAAGCCATATATTTATTGATACACATAAAAGTCATATATAAATATAATTTCAAAGATTTATATAGAAATTTTTTATATATTTATGAAGCTCATTCTTTAATTTCCTTTTTTCTTGGAATATAAAAAGAAAAAAGTCAGGAAATTATGTCGTATAATCGAATTATTCTTAAAGATGCGTAACATTAGCTTTATTTTTATTACATTGCATTTCTATAAATAAAAATATGTGATGCATGGATTTTGACCTAGAAAATAATTCAAGAAGTATAAAACCTCTATGACTAGAAAATAGGGTCGGGTCTGGTTCCTATTAACCCAAAATGTTTCAGAGGTCTAAGGTACGATTTTAAATTGAAAATTTCTCTGGATTGGTGTTTCTTCAGATATTTTTAATGGTGTTTTTGCTACTCTTTTTAATGGTATTTTTGCAATATTTTATATCTACAACTAAAATAGTCAAACAAATGCCATTTTTCCAGGTATGGGCATATCGCGATAGTTTTAGAATTCGATATGTGAAAGATATCGATAATTTTTTTGTTTCCATCGCTATTTTAGGATTATATTGATTCCTATAATTTTCGATAAACGATAGTTTTTTATCACCTATCAAGAAAAATTTTGATAATAAAAAAATATCGAATATCATGAAATTTGTACGTTTCTGAAAACTGAACTTTATGGAAGGTCTACTTTTATTCCTTCTTCACCCTGCCATCAAACGCTGAATTCTTCCATTTAATTTTAGAAGCATTTGTTGCAGCTGTTATCAGTTAAAACTAATATTTACAAGTTTTATTGATTCTGGGATTTGAGATTTTTCTTGTCAGATTCTAGCCACACGTTTGTCCTGCAGACTGAGGCCTCTGTAGATTAAATACCACCCTATGTAATTTTTTACTATTTCGAGATATTTAAAGGAACCTGTATCAGTTGATTTAATAATGTTATTAAATAGTTTTTAAAAAAATAAACATATTTTTATACTGATTCGGACACAGTATTTTCATTAGTGAAAAAATTTTTTGCAATTTTCTACCCCTTATATGGAAAACTGCAGATAGGCCAAAATGTTTTAAAACGCCAAAAATATAGGAGAAGAACCTCAATATGTTCATGAGCCATTTATTTCACTGTCGATCCTATGTTAAGGGGCCACAGAACCAAAAAAATTTGTAAATCAGTTTTTTTGATTTTTAACAAATTTTATTGGTTAAATTTTAAAAAAATGAGTCTCAAGCCCTCCCCAATAAAAAAATACATCAAATTAGTCTAATTAAAAATTTTAATATGAACATCCCTTCAAGAATTTTTGGAAATTCGGAAATCTATAATTTTTTTCGAATTTCCAAAAATTCTCGAAGGGATGGTAATATTAAAAATTTTTTTTTGACAAGTTTGATGTGTTTTTTTATTGCGGAGGGCATGAGACTCATTTTTTTTAAATTTAATCAATAAATTTTGTTAAAAATAAAAAAAACTGCCCACGTAAAAGGATTAAGCTTAATTTTGGTTAAGCTTAATGAATTAAGCTTACTGGATTAAGCTTACTTCAGTAAGTTTAATCCAGTAAGCTTACTCCAGTAAGCTTAATTCATTAAGCTTAACCAAAATTAAGCTTAATCCTTTTACGTGGGTGATTTACAAATTTTTTTGGTTCTGTGTCCCCATTAGCCATTTCTCAAGTATTGTACAAGCATCTAGTGAGTACAACACAGTGGAAAAACCTGCCTATCTATAAAAATCTGTAGATGAATCATTACTTCCTGTACTATTTTTAAAAATACATGTAAAATTTTTTATCAATACAGTTGACCTTGTAGATTAAGCATACGATTTTGCAAATTACAAGCGATAAGGAAAAATTATTTGCACCATCTAACAGATAATTTCGCGACGATTAAGCCCATATAAAAATCTTACTTTTCATAAAAAAGAATACAGGGAGTACATACATTATCAAATATACCCGATTATTTTTATAATTACTCTTGAAAAAATTATATTTTCTTGCATAACAAAGCACTATAGCTTTTTTACTAAAAAAAACGTATAACCGGTTTGTGTAAACGCAACCAAAATTAAGCAATTTTTCGAAAGTTTATATCGTACAAAAAAGATATCGACGCAAAGAAAAGCATCAGTGGTCCAATGGTAGAATGCTCGCCTGCCACGCGGGCGATCCGGGTTCGATTCCCGGCTGATGCATAATTTTTTTTTTTTTTTTTTTTTTTTTTTTAATTAATTAATTTTTTTTTATTTTAAATTATTTGTTTATTTATTTAAAAAATTTTTTAAAATTTGATTTGTTTATAATAAATAGCAGGTCACGAACATGACATGTCATTTATAATTTTACGAAAATTGGGTTCTTGAGCATAAATAAAATATATTATAAAAATATACCACCCTTAAATTTTTTTTTTTAATAGGTATAGTCCTAATGGGATGAAAAATCATATTTTTTAATTTTCTATAAAATCTCCTGGAGGGGGAATCACTTTCTAATAATCACCCGAAAATCCAATCTATCGCTGTTTACCTGCACTCTTTAACTGGATAAAGTTTATATTTTAAAGTTATTAAATTAAAAAACTGATTTTTATTTTAATTTACTAATCGATAAAATTGAAAAGACCTGTTTTAATTTAGATAAAAAAATTGATAGGACAAAAATGATGAAATACTAATTTTAGCGATTCAAGCGGATCGACACACTATAGCCGGTGTAACTGGATATACTGTATTTTGTTGATTTTAGATCCAAGGCACAAGGTCGAAGCTTTTGAAAATAGTACTTAGGCAAAGGAGATGAAAGATGAAGCAATATGTAAGGTAGTAAATATTACACAAAAGAAGACAAGGAAGATAATGCTGTGTAACGTGGTTACAAACGCTAAAATACGTTTATTTTAATTTTAATAAAATATTTAAATTTTAGAAAAAGCCGCGAGATGTGATTATTAGAAAACATAAACGAGGGACAAGACCATTTTAGATTATGTTCCCACGTGTTTTCTTATATAATTTTAATTATAATTATTGCCGCGACAGTTTTAATTAATTTTGTATTTTTGGGATTGAATAAGTTAATATTTAATTTTGAGCAGTGAAGTTGGATATCCTAGGAAAGATAAGTATCTTTGGAATCAAATTTCAAAAGGAAAGAAAATAAGTGATTAGGAAGGTTTTCGATTACTGACGACTAAAAAGAATTTAATAAAAAAAGAATTGCGAGAAAGGCGCCGGCAAATTATTGGTAACGTTTCCATATTAAAATTTATGGAAATAGAAGAATTTTGAGCAGTACCAGTTATCATCAAAAATGGCAGCCAAAGATAATATCTTCAGGACCTAGATTTTTGACGAAAAAAGGTAAGCCCGAAACTCCTCGTGTCTTTAAGAAAGTGTGTGTCGCGAGCGTTAAAAGTTATTGATAGAGACAGTGAATTTAATAATTAAATTTAGAGACAGTGAAAATTGTTAAGAAAAGACAGTGAAATTGATAATTATAAATGAAAAAAGACAGTAATAGCGTTTAAGTTTATATTGTAAAATTTAATTAATAAAAATTATGATCTGTGTTTGAAATTGATAAAATGTGCTTCATTTCCCCTTGTGTTTAAATCATAAATATCTCTATCTCTTTTTCTCTATAACATTCCCCCGACCCCAATTTTAAAGTATATTAATCTCTTTTTCAACTTATATGATATAGATTGGTAAGTCCCGCGAACACGTGAAGTTATAAAATGATTAAAAATTAGATATTTACAATAATGTGTCTATTTCCGCAAAGCCGGAAATAGCCACATTACAGCTGAAATGCCTTTCAAAAAGCCATGACTAGATTTTAATTATTTTTTACATGTTAATTCTATTTATATTGATGAAATAAAATGCATTTGCTGATGAGTGGGGTAAGGAACTAGATGAATGTCTAAAAGCTTGAAGAGCACCAAGAGATACAAATATTCTTTAATGGTGGCGAAAACATGCGTATATCCATCGTTATCTAAAATTTCCAGAGATGTACTGATTATCTTTACACAGTTGATACAAAGATAATCAAAAAAATAAATTATAATTGTAAAAATTAAACGACAGATGATTACTAAAATAAAAAAAATTTTTTTGAAGACAAAGATTAAATTACTAGAGTTCAGATAGTATAATACACCCTTGTCAAAAATGAATAAGTCATTTTATATTTAAGTAAACAAGAACTTGTAAAGAGACAGGTCAAAGAGAATATCATATAAAACTTTTTTGAAGGTAAAAAATATCTTATACCTACCTAGCTACTTTTTTTGTATAAAAATTATAATAAAATGATTGAGATTGACGTTATACTTTGTTCAATAAAACATGTTTAAACAAAGAAAAGTTTATAAAAAGAGAAAAAAGGTTATGATTTAAAAATTTTTATAGTAAATTTAACAAAAAGCATATACGTGTATTTTTTATGAATTATGCTATTGCAAAATCAACGACAGTAACAGAGAGACGTACTGACAAAAGCATCAACTTGGGAAATGTTTATATATAATATCCATTTATCTTTCCTTTTTTCCTTTTTTTTGGACTTTTCTTATTTTTTAGTTTTTTTTTGTTGTAGAAGTTTATACGAAAACTTTTGATATGAAAAGTAGTTGACAATGAAGTTATTTTATATATTATTTATATATTTTCTTTCTCAAAGAATTTTTTTTCACATGATTTTTAAAGAGTAAATAATTTTAAGTATGAAAAATTGAAATTTTATTTATTTTTTTAGTATCTGAATTTTATTTTTTGTATGTAAAAACAAAAATAGTAAAATAAAAAAATTAAATATTCATAACTTTAGATTAATAAACGTTTCGTTAATTTAAAAAAAAATTTTTTTGAATCAATAATTAAATCTCATTATCCACCCAAGTTAAAAATATAACCGGTTTGTGTAAACACAACCTAAATGCATGGAAAATGTTTACTTCCGGATGAGGACTAGGTATAATACAAATGCTACTCAACATTACAATACAATTTTCTATTTTTATAATTTGTAATTATCATCTCACTAGCTGCTAAGATTCTCTACCCAAACTATTTTGATTATATAATATATTTTGATTATAATAATATAAAATAAAAAAAAAAGATCAGAATAAAGTTCAATAATGATCTGAAAAAATTGCTTTTTTAGAATGCTTGATTTCTAATTTAACTGCTAAATGCAAAAATTTTACTAAATACTTTGCAGTGGCGGATCCAGAAATTTTCTAAGGGAGGGGCGATATCAGTAAAAATTTGCGAGTTTTTACTAAATTTTTTAAGATTCTACAAAATTTTATTAAATAACATTTATATTTTTGGTTCCTAAGAAGGAGCGAATGCCCCCTTCGCCCCCCGCTGGATCCACCGCTGATACTTTGGGAAAGACAATATTTTTTTGATTACCTTTTCAATATTTCACAAGCATGTTTTAAAAAATCAAATTTAGCGCGTAAGTTGAATTTTTTTTTATTTTAGTGACCAAGTAAATACAAGTAGGCATGACTGTCGTATGTTTGACTAATCTGATCTGACTCGCCCTTAATCGATATTATTCCAAGTCCCTAAACCTGAATTATTCCAAGTCCCTGAATCTGAATTATTCCAAGTCCCTGAATCTGAATTATTCCAAGTCCCTAAATCGATATTATTCTAAGTCCTTAACCCCAGATTTTTCAAAGTTTTTTAAAAGTATTTTATTTATTTATATGTACTGACCTAATTATTCTAAGTCTCATTTGACCCCCCCCCCTTAAATAGGACAAATTTGACCCCCCCCCCCCTTAAATAGGACAAATCTGACCACCCCTCTTAAACAGGACAAATTTGACCACCCCCCTTAAATAGGACAAATTTGACCCCCCCCCCCTTAATTTTCAAGTTTTGAAGTACCTCCACCCTATAAACATGTTTCATGTTAATATTAAATGATATTTTTAAAAAAATAGCTTTCTATCTAGGTCACGACAGGCCCCTAAAAATAAAACAAAAATTCAAAAAGTATTTTTATACGGTTTTTTAGACTTAATTTAATTTCTCCGACCTATGAATAGATAATACTCTGCATATTGTCTGAAAAATATAACATATCATTACTTATTATGAAAAAAATTTTTTGGGCCTTTCCGAAATACACTTTTGAATTTTTCGAAAATAGGTTTTTTGAGCATATAAAATTTACCATCCTTCAATTTTTTTATAGCCCTGGGGAGGGAATGGGGGTGAGAAATATTTTTTAATTTTTCGAAAATCTCTTCGAGGGGGAACTGACTTTTATAAATAACCACCAATCTGTAGTCAAAATCATCCTGTGCTGTTACCGTCGTTTATCCGCGCCTTACGTATATTTTTGCTTTTTAAATGCACATAAACGGCGAAAACATAATAGTGCAATTGTGACTGTAGAATAGTGGCTATCGACAAAAATCAGTTTAATAACTCTTTATCTTATTCTATCTTTTCATTTTTGGCACAATAATAAACCGTTTAAAAAAAAAAATTCTATAAAAGTCAAAAAAGCGCGGGTAAACGGCGGTAAAGATTTTGAATTAGAAAATGTTTCCACCTCAAAGAGATTTTCTAACTAATTAAAAAATATTATTTTTTATCTCATTAGGGCAATAAAAAAAAATTTAGCATGCTACATTTTTTTTGTGCTCAAAAAACCAAAATCCAAAAATTCAAAATTTCAGGATTTTAAAAAGGTCCTTTTGGCACAAAAAAAAATTTATTTCTTAAAAAGTAATGTTATTTTATGTTTTTCATCCAATTTTGTCTAAATTAAATATTTTTTATACATTAAACTAAACCAAACTAGTCTAAATTAATTACTTATCAATTAAAAAAAGAAAAATACAAATTATATCATTTTTTTTAAATTAAAATTTTAATATTTTACTACCCAAATTTATATCTTTCAAAATTTTATTTAAATTTAAAAAATAAAATATAAATTTTATAAAACTACTGAATATATTCTTTTTTACCTATATATATTTGCACATAAAAATAATAATAAATATTTAAAAAATAAAGAGTACACTTTTGCCTCATTTTATAAAATAACAATATTTTTTCAAAAGAATATTTTAACGCTACAGTACCTTTTTTTAGTACTACAACTATTCCTAAAGGAGTATTTCGTCGTTGTTTCTGGACCAAATGCATTGAAAACTTTTTTTTAAAGAAAAAAAAAAATAATAGAACATCGTTTTATATATTTTTTGAATATACAGTACATCACGTGCTATTGTCGTTGAGGTACAGTATATAGTGCTAAGTTAAAGTAAAAATTGGTAGGGGTTAAACGATACTCATGGGAAACTTTGAGTCATTTTATACTCAAGATACTATACTTTTTTTTTTTTTAATTTTCTTTCCATATAAATTTTTTAGTAAACTTTTTTAGCTATAAAATAACTTTTTTTTATTTTAAATAAATGAAAAATTTTGTCATAATATAATTAATAATTTAAATGGAAAAAAAAAATGTAATACATTAAATCCGAATTTTACGAGTCTTTATTATATCCAACATATATATAAATCAAAGGGTATTAATATATATCAGGAAATGACATGATATATAATGTTTACACGTATTTTAATATTGTAATATATAAAAAAAAAAATAACAAAAATTTAAAATAGCTATTTTATATATTTAAATTTATTATTAAATAAAACATCTATCAAAATTAACAATAAAATTATATATGTGTGTGTATGTGTGTGTTTATATATTTTTCATCAATTATTCATTATTATATATTATAATTACATTTTTTAATGAAATATGGATATTATGTAATCAATGGATTTTAAACAATAATTTATAATTATAGAGTATAATAAAATTATGAAATTCATTTATTTAGTAAAATTTTAAGTTTTATTTATACATTTTTTCTGGGTAATTTTTCATTTTTTTTTTAGTTTTTAATTATCTTTAGTTTTTAATACATTTTTTATTTATTTATATTTGTTTTTATATTAAAAGTATATATTTTTTTATCTTTTTTTATTTTTTTTTTTTTTAATGGAAAAGTGTGAATCTTGTATCAGCCATGGAATGCTTGCGGGCCCAAATTTCCATGACGCCCAGTTGTACACAGTACACCATATTCCATCAATTTGGTTGTGTTTACACAAACCGGTTTAAGTTTTTAACTGTAATTTGTATAATATTAATTATATTTTAGATAATATTTATATGTAATCGAACAATATTTCCTTACATTATATCGCAAATTTTTCCTTGGCACGACAATTGAATGACAAATGAACAATAGCCTGATTTACAGCACTAGCGTGTTCACGATAGTGTCTTAAGTATTTTGTTTATGGCGCTTACAATATTTTTTGCTTACCAATAGTCGTAGAATGAGTGCAGAAAATTCCGTGCAAAGTTTTACGCACGAGCTTTACGCTGCGCCCGGGAGGGCAAAAATTATTTTAATTCGAATTTCAGTTGTCGAAATGTACAAGGTTCTCTAAAAATTGAAAGTTATTATGAATTTATTATTATATAAATTGAAAAATCTGTATGAGAATTAGTATAATTTAAGAAAAGAAATTTTCCTTGAAGTAATTATACAGTGTGACCATTATTTGGTGCAAGAAAAAATTCTTTTTCTACGTGGTACTCGTAATACCTTAATTATGTGTTCAAAATTTTAAATGCTAGTTTTTTCGCAGACAACATAGTCATATCGTATTCAGTGATCCAAAAAACATACTTACTCATTGGAAAATTATATGGACCTATCAGCAAAAATAAGTGACTACGATATAGGGATTCAGGCCTAAACTATTTTTATCTAATTTTTAAGAATTGAGTAGTGCAATGTAAGTGCGATCTGGTCAAATTAAATAATTTAAAAAAATTTTTAACGGTTAAACGTTAATCCACCTATCAAAAAATGTCAATAAAAAAAATGTTATTTTTAATGCTACTAAAAATACAAATTTTTATTTTATTTTCTTTGTTTACTTCTAAGAATGAAAAAATATTTAAGAAATTCTGTAAAGTTCCATATTGCAATTAATCGATATTTTTGAAAAAATTAATTTCATTATTTAAATAATTATTGTTGTTTTTATTTATATCGCCCATTATTTTATAATATAAATCTTTGATTCTTGTTTTATAATAACCAGAACTGGTCATTATAAAACAAGAATCAAAGATTCATTATTTAAATTTAAAAAATTCATATACTTACTTTACCTAGACCCATATATTAAAGAATTCATTAAAATGATCAATTTTAGATTGTTTTCAGTTCTTGCAAAATAAAATTTTCTCATTTATATAAAATTCATATAAAAATTTTAAGTCAAAAATCGTTTTTTTTTTTTTTTTAAGACAGCTTTCTTTGGAAAGGTTTCTTTTTAATTTAATGGTTCCATTAAATTAGTATATCCTCTAGTGAGTGTTGTGACAATAATAAAAGGATGGCTAAAAAGACATGGTCTAAACAGGAACTCCCTGTCTTAATATATGTAAGAAGTATGGCGTCGCTTCCTGTTTAGACCAAAAATGGAGTTATTGGCAGAACACTCACTACGAGCGAGGATATACTACATTAAATTAGAGTAATTCAAGCTCCTTTTCATAATCCTAAATTTTTCATCGACTAATTATTAGTCGATGAAAAATTTAACTATATGTCAACATTAAAGTGATCAAGAATTCGAAAAATTTAAAATTTTATAAAATAAAAGTAAAAACTAACAAAAATTTGAAAAATAAATTAAAATTTATTTTTTTTATAAGCAGATAATTCAAAAATATTATAACATTTTTAAATTAATTTTACATTTACTTTCCACGTCGACTGCATGAACAGTTTCCATCACTCCCACAAACTACTTTGTCTTCTCTGTTATTCATTGTATTATAATTATCGCAGTAGTCAGAGTTGCAAGGACACTCTAAAAAATATAAATGAAGTATTTACAGTAAGCTAAAAAACATATTACATTTGGCTTTTTCATTAACCCATTCACTGAAAAATTTTACCTAAATCTTAAAATAACGCGAATAAATTTATAAGATCGTTTGTCATTATTAATTTATTAAATTATTACAGAATAAATAAATATTTTGAAAAGTTTTGAAATATTTGAATAGCCAAAAAAATTAAGATGTGAATTTAGTACTTAAATGTTATTTTATTCGAAATAGAATTTAGAATATTTGAGAAAATCGAAAAAACCACTAAAGTGGTCATTTTCCGTGAACGGGTTAAAAAAATATTGTAGATAAAGATCAAACAAATTATTATTAAACATTTTTTTACTTTTTACAGTTGGATACTGGTCTGAAACAAAAGTAAAATAAAAATTATACAAAAAGTTAAAATTATACATATGTTAAAAATGGCTTTTTTTGGATATGCAATGTGCAGCCAATTAAATAAGTTTTTTTCAGTAATAATCTAATGTTTCAATGTTCATACCTCCTTGTGCCTGAAAAGAAAAAAAAATTAATCAAATTAATGTAACACCGAATTTATCAAAATTCGTCTAGTAGTATTTAGACAATTTTTTAAAACGACTGATTTTGATCGAATAAAAGCTAGCCTGCAGTTATTTGTCGAATAAAAATCAATTTTCTACATGAAAAATTTAATAAAATTACTTGGATTTGTAACATTTTTTAAAAAAATTAATCAATGCATCAAACAAAAATATTTAGTTTTTTAGCGAAAATTTAATGTTTATATCCAAACTCATTAAAAATTTAAATTGATACTGATTGTGAAACAAATAAATATAGAAAAAGATTTTTTTACATGAAAAATTAATACATAAAAGGGTACATTCACAGAAACCAAATAAAATTACTTTACAATATTACTTATAATAAAAATATAGCTATTTGTTAAATAAAAAATTTCTTAAATTAAAAATTCGTTAAACAAGGGACAAAAATAAATTTTTAACTTTCCAAAGGGTTATTATATTATAAATTAGTGGGTGCAGACAGCGTGGAAAACTTTAAACTTATATTTATTTCCGAATCGGGTTTTCATCTTAAGATAGATCTAGATTATTAATTAAGCGTATAATAAAAAATAATTAAACTTACCATCACAGTGATTCCAATAAATAAAATAGCACACAATAAAATGGCTTTGAACATTTTAAAATTTTATAGTAATTAAATATTAACTAAAAAAAAATTGAAGCAAATAATGAAAATTTCAAATTTTTTCTTGTATTTATACCAAAATATTTTGAAAATTTTTTCCTTAACTTTTGGAATTATCCTCAACGTCTCATATTATTTTTATCTTAGACCATTAAATATCAATTTAATTGAGGAGAATTTTCCAAGTTTTCCTTCCAGCAATTACATTTTAATCAGTTTTTCCTAGTCTAATAAATTATATTTACGAGATAATATAGTTATTTATTAAATTATTTGCAAAAGAAGCGAAGGGCTCTATAGTCTTTTACAGAATCATTTTCATGTCCTCGTGAGATTCATTGTTAAATACGAATGACCACTCTTTTTATTAAAAAGCAGGGTAGTAACCTCCTTACCCCAAAATGGGGTGTTTTTTACATAGTTGCAATTTGAGCGCTCAGATTTGCACCATACGGGTTTTTTGGGTCGCTGATCAAGAATTTCGACTTCTTTTTCAAAAATAATTAAAATTTCACCCCTAAATTGACTAAAATTATCCCCGAAAAGGGGTGTTTTTGCTAATTTCGCACTTTGAGCATCCAGGAAATTCTTGATTAGCGACTCAAAGTACCTATATGGACATATCCTGGTTGCTCAATGTGCCCAAAAAGCAAAAACACCCCCTTTTCGGGGATAATTTTAGTCAATTTAGGGGTGAAATTTTAATTATTTTTGAAAAAGAAGTCGAAATTCTTGATCAGCGACCCAAAAAACCCGTATGGTGCAAATCTGAGCGCTCAAAGTGCAACTATGTAAAAAACACCCCATTTCGGGGTAATTTTTTGCAAATTTAGGGGTGTAGCCCCCATTTCTTTACGAAATGACCCCGATTTTCGTGTTCAGCGACCCAAAAAACATATAGTAAAGCAAATTTCATGTTCGCTAGTAAAAATACAACCCCCCCCCCCCATATTTTGACTGGAGTATATTATTGATACAGAATATTCTGAGCTGTTTATTGGTTCAAGATATTGTCAATTTATTTGTTTGTTTTAGGAAGCATGTCCCTTTTAAAGCCCTCTGGGACTTCTGAGCTTCCTGCGCCTATCTCTGCATTACCTTTCTATTAGATTAACTTTCTTTACTTACCTAGACGTATTACTGATTGTACCTTATTGCTGATCCTTGCTGGACTATTTGGTCAAGGGGAAAATTAAGTTTAAACATTACTTAATAAGTTTTAATTTAAGGAAACATTATTCGCGTACATGTTAATATTATCTGAAATACAATTTATTATATAAATTATAGTTATTAAAATAATAAAAATAAAGTCAATTAAAATTCTAAATTAAGAAAAATAAAAATTAGGTTCAATTTGCATTTTTAAATAGATAATTGGTTCAAGTGTTAAGGGAAGGTTTACGGGAGTTCAAACAGCACATATATTTAAAACTACCCATGTTATTCGTATTGAACAATGAATCTCACGAGGACATGAAAATGATTCTGAAAAAGACTATAGAGCCCTTCGCTTCTTTTGCAAATAATTTAATAAATAACTATATTATCTCGTAAATATAATTTATTAGACTAGGAAAAACTGATTAAAATGTAATTGCTGGAAGGAAAACTTGGAAAATTCTCCTCAATTAAATTGATATTTAATGGTCTAAGATAAAAATAACATGAGACGTTGAGGATAATTCCAAAAGTTAAGGAAAAAATTTTAAATTTTCATTATTTGCTTCAATTTTTTTTTAATAAATATTTAATTACTATAAAATTTAAAAATGTTCAAAGCCATTTTATTTACAGTGAATTTATTTTTTTTATAGTGAAGGTAAAAATGAATAAATGACATTTAATATTTTTTTTTTTTTTTTTTTAAACCTATATGGACATATCTTGGTTGCTCTAAGTGCGAAAGTAGCGGAAACACCCTTTTTTGGGGTAGTTCTAATATTTTAAGGGTGAAATATTGAATATTTATGAAAAATAACTCGAAATTCTTTATTAGAGACCCAAAAAACCTATATGGACATATCCTGGTTGCTCATAGTGCCCAAATAGCAGAAACCCCCTCTTTTCGGGAGTAATTTTAGCTAATTTAGGGTTGAAATTTTAATTATTTATGAAAAATAAGTCGAAATTCTTAATCAGCGACCCAAAAAACCGATATGGACATATCCTGGTTGCTCAAAGTGCAAAATAGCAAAAACACCCCCTTTTCGGGGGTAATTTTAACTAATTTAGGGGTGAAATTTTAATTATTTATAGAAAAGAAGTCAAAATTCTTGATCAGCGACCCAAAAAACCCGTATGGTGCGAATCTGAGCGCTCAAAGAGCAACTATGCAAAAAACACCCCATTTTGGGGTCGTTTTTTGCAAATTTAGGGGTGAAGCCCCCATTTCTTTACGAAATGACCCCGATTTTTGTGTTCAGCGACCCAAAAAACATATAGTAAAGCAAATCTCATGTTCGCTAGTAAAAATACAACCAAACTCTTAGATATTTAAAAAATTTATCCTATCCAGTTACTTGTTTTAATCGCTTTATAATTTGGAATTTGCTTTTTTTAAGCCATTTAATGATTTGCAAAGAAATCAAAAATATGTATTGAAAGGTTATTTTCATGTATTTTATTTTAATTATAATTAACAAAACTTTAGCAATACCAACTCAAAAAATTGCTAAAATCGAGCTTTCAAAATCCTGGTATTTCTATGAAAATTCAAAAATAGCTCGAAATAAAAAAAAAAAAAATTTAAGTATATGAATCAGTACATTACATATTTTACTCGATATTCAATATTTATTACAACCTAGCTATAAATTTTCTAAAATACTCCAGTCAAAATACGGGGGGGGGGGGGGTTGTATTTTCACTGGCGAACACGAGATTTGCTCTACTATAGGTTTTTTGGGTCGCTGAACACGAAAATCGGGGTCATTTGAGTGAGAAATTGGGGCTTCACCCTTAAATTTGCAAAAACTACCCCCAAAAAGGGGTTTTTTTACATATTTGCAATTTGAGCGCTCAGATTGGCACCATACGGGTTTTTTGGGTCGCTGATCAAGAATTTAGACTCCTTTTTCACAAACAATCAATATTTCACCCCTAAATTGGCTAAAAATCACCCCCCCAAGGGGGTGTTTTGCTATTTTACCAATTTGAGCATCCAGGATATATCCATATAGGTTTTTTGGGTCGGTAATCAAGAATTTCGACTCCTTTTTCCCATATAATCAATATTTCACCCCTAAATTGGCTAAAACTCCCCCCCCCCCAAGGGGGTGTTTTGCTATTTTACCACTTTGAGCATCCAGGATATATCCATATAGGTTTTTTGGGTCGCTAATCAAGAATTTCGACTTCTTTTTCATAAATAATCAATATTTCACCCCTAAATTGGCTACAAATCCCCCCCCCCCAAGGGGGTGTTTTGCTATTTTAGCACTTTGAGCATCCAGGATATGTTCATATAGGTTTTTTGGGTCGCTAATCAAGAATTTCGACTCCTTTTTCACAAATAATCAATATTTCACCCTTAAAATAGCTACAAATACCCCTAAAAGTAAAAAATAAACTTACCTTCAAAAATAAATTATTATAACGAAGGAAAAAATGAATAAATGAAACTTAAAACTTTCTTTTTTTTTTATATAATGCATACTCAATAAAATCATTTATTAATGTAAAATATTGTACAAACAGTGCTTTACAATGATAAGAAATACAGGAAATTAAATTTCCCTTGGGGGGGGGAGTTTTAGCCAATTTAGTGGGTTAAATATTGATTATTTGTGAAAAAGGAGACGAAATTCTTGATTAGCGACCCAAAAAACCCATATGGATATATCCTGGATGCTCAAAGTGGTAAAATAGCAAAACACCCCCTTGGGGGGGGAGTTTTAGCCAATTTAGGGGTGAAATATTGATTGTTTGTGAAAAAGGGGTCGAAATTCTTGATTAGCGACCCAAAAAACCTATATGGATATATCCTGGATGCTCAAAGTGGTAAAATAGCAAAACACCCCCTTGGGGGGGGAGTTTTAGCCAATTTAGGGGTGAAATATTGATTATTTATGAAAAAGAAGTCAAAATTCTTGATCAGCGACCCAAAAAACCCGTATGGTGCCAATCTGAGCGCTCAATTTGCAAATATGTAAAAAAAACCCCTTTGTGGGGGTAGTTTTTGCAAATTTAAGGGTGAAGCCCCAATTTCTCACTCAAATGACCCCGATTTTCGTGTTCAGCGACCCAAAAAACCTATAGTAGAGCAAATCTCGTGTTCGCCAGTGAAAATACAACCAAACCCGTATTTTGACTGGAGTAAAAGAGAAGACGAAAGAAAAAGGACAAAATTACGAATACTGGTTTGCATTATTATAAAAAAATATATCGCATATATGCACCAAACGATACCTGATCGTTTTTTCTATTTTCATAAAACTTGTAGACGACGAAGGTAAAACGTGAGAATTTTATTATCTAGGTTATAAGAAAAGAAAAAGGTAGATATTTTATTATCTGAGTATCATACTTTCTTATTTTATATTTCCTGCATAAAATACTGAAATTTCAATTTTTTACCATAAATTATTTTTTTAGCTAAATTTTTTCCAGTTAAATGAAAATAAAAAAATTGCACAGAAAAATAATAATCGATTTTTCCAAATTTAGTAAATTCAAGATATGTAATTTTAGATAACGTTGGTACGAGCAATAAATTATTAGCATTACAGATAATTAAAAATATATTTAATTAAATAATACAACTAAAATGCTGCATTGACAAGAATGAAAAAGTTTAATGTTAAAATGAAGATAATCTCGAATAATAATTGACATAAAGTTTAAAAAATATTAAATTTTAGCCAGCACGTTAATTATTTTCTCTATTTATATAACAGACATGAATTTAGGATTTTGAAAAGGATAAAATTATTGCTCAACGCTTATAAAACTTTGATCAAACAAACGATAATATTTATTAAGCTAACATAAATATATCAAAAAAACACTCTTTTAAAAGCGTTAAAATAAATTTAAAAGAGCTCGAAGCTAATAAAAATAAACGTGGGATATCAATTAAAAATATATAAATTTTTTTCAATATATTTTCAAAGAGTTCAGTTCAAAAAGTTATTAACAAAGTCAAAACTTTTTTTTCCATAAAAATCAATTTTAGTCCCAGCAGTGAACTTTTTTAAATTTATTTTTGGACTAAATATTTTAAAACTAATAAAATTTTATTTTGTTTCTTAGTCTGATGTTTCTTAGAAAAAAAAGCTCATAAAATTATTCTAGTATTTTAACGTATAATTTTTTTATGAAAGCATTTTATTATTTTATTATGCAGCATAAGTAAGTATTATTTTTAATAAAAAAAAGTATAAAGTAAAAAACATTATTTTTAAAAAATAAGTATAATTTAAAGTTTTATATCTAGCCATAACATTAACCAAATAACAGCATAGCTAGAATCTCTAAAAACCTTTACCATTTTTTCAAATTATTTTTATGTACTAAAAATAACAAAAAAAAAAAAATTACATTCCTTTTATTATTACTACATAAATATGTCAAAATATAAAGTCCAATAAAAATAAACTTAAAAAAAATAGTAGCAATATCCTTTTTACTTTTGATCTGAAAAAAAAAGTATCCATAAACAGAATTTTCAAGTGCACTTTAGGCTCGTATTATAAAACCACAAGAATTTCATTAGTTTGAAGAAAGAAAAAAAAAATTTTTTTACTCATGGTCATATATATATTTCAGTGTAATTTTCTTGCGCCAGCGTGATCGGCTTTTTCTAGGCCAAATTTTATGATTGGTCCAAGTTGGAGGCTGCGCGACTAAAACCTTATGATATTGGTTAACGTGTAAGACATAAACTTTAACTTAAAATATCTTGATTGGTGAGTAGGCGGCGCCCTTATGTATAGGAGAAAAAATTTTTAGCTAAACTATCTTCTTATAAAAGGGTATCGATATGATGTAACTGGCGCATTGATAAATTATTGTTTTTGCTCATTTTTTGTTTAACTTTTTTGTTTTTTTATATGAGATTTTTATTGTTTTTAATTTACTTAAAATTTTAAATAAAAATTTATTCGGGCTTGGATCATAATTTCTTTTTTAAATTATTGGAAAAGTCAAGGCTAAAAATTTATTGTCAAATAATAATTTTTTTTATTAGGTCTTTCACTTAAATTTGTAAATTTTCATTACTTACATTTTCGATATTTAATTTTAATATTTATTTTTAAGCATATACCTTTAAAATTATTTAAAATTAAATTTTAATTTTTTTTTAGAATGATAGTAAATGTAAGTAATTAAAAAAATAAAATATTTTAGGTTATTATATTAAACAAATATAACAGATTCCCCCCATTTACTCCCATGGGCCGGTGCCTCTTATAGAAATAGAATTATGGACCTCCATGTTATAAGATATAGATTATTAAGCCATTTTCCGAATAACGCTGTCGTCTTGCTAATCATAAAAAATACTTCAAGTTAATCTCATTGTTTTTTGAAAGTCTCATTTTTCAAGCCCCGTAAAACGCAATTTTTTATCACCAATTCTCTCATTTTTATGGACAAAAACCCAAGTGCCCATTTTAGATTTTGAATACCAATTATAAATGCTGCCAAAATTA
Source organism: Anagrus nilaparvatae (assembly GCA_022575985.1). Classification (NCBI taxonomy): domain Eukaryota; kingdom Metazoa; phylum Arthropoda; class Insecta; order Hymenoptera; family Mymaridae; genus Anagrus; species Anagrus nilaparvatae. The sequence goes on along the minus strand of JAKSXM010000040.1, from coordinate 1,322,622 downwards.
TAATTTTTGATAAAAATGGTTTTTTTAGGTCTTAAAAATTTTGTACAAGCTTCAAGTTTTCAAAAATTATTTAACCACTCCTTTTGAATCATTAATTTCTGATATGTACATTAGGGTGTCCCTTATTTACCAAATTTAATTTTTTACTGCCCCTGATAAAAAATGACCAATTTTTTAATTGCTTCCAAAATTCTAATTTTTGATAGAAATGGGATCTATGGACCAACATTATTTTTATTAATTAGCAAGGAAATAGTGATATTAGCAAGGCGAGAATTCCTATCTTATAACGTGAAGCTCTGCGATGCTAGGCCTAGAATAAACAATAGGTATTGCGGATGCTTTTTAGCATAAGAACATAATCTTTGTAATTTGGTGTTCCAAACGTTGTAGACTTACTTTGTTAGTCAAATTCTTCAGAATTTTCTTTTAAGTTTTCGATCTTTAGTAAGACTTTACTGTATAAATTGCTATTGTAACAGTCTGTTTATTATTTCATAATATTTAATAATTTGTAAACTAAATGTATTTAATGTATTTATAGTTATGTAATTTTAGGATTTAAGAAAACATTATTAAGAAATATAAACAAATTTTAATAAAATAGCGAATAAAAGCTGTAAATTAAGCATTAAAATTAAGAAACATTAAATAATATTATTATTAATTCAAGAAATAGTTTAATATCCATAAATAATAATTTTATTATACAAGATTAAAGTATAGTAAAATAAAAGAGAGTCTTAATTAAAATTTTAAAGTGTAACTTCGTATTTTTGAGTTTTAATAAAAGTTTTTTTGCATTTATCTCTTCACTTATAGTATAAATTCAGTTCAGCACTTAGATATCGAACATACTTGCCATTTCACCAAATAAAAGCTTATAAAATTGCTAAAATATTAAACTGAAAATTGTAATAAATTAAGTACTTCCAGAACATAATAAATCCTATTGATGTAAAAGCTGAAACGGACAATGCAATAATAGAAATCGTAATTGAATAAAACAAAGTATTTAAACGTTTCAGGTAAAGCCAAGTTGTAATCTGGTAGTAATCCCGTTTTGTAATCCCACAAATCTTAAATAATATAATAATTATTTAGAGAAAATCGTAACAAATGTACTTCAGTATTCTGGGCAACTGGATCAATTTAAAAAAAATTTGTTTTTAGGTAAGAGTAAGTTCTCGAATAAGGTGATCATCAAGGAAGAAAAAGATGGTTTAATGTTATTTAGGTACTAATCAAAAATTATAATTTCAGAGAATGCAATTTTTTACCAGATAAAATTTTTTTAGAAAATATCAATTTCATCTCAGTAAAAAAAAGCATCTATATCCAAGCCTAACCTGATGTAAACAATAATTTCTATAACAAAAAAATTTATTATTAAATAACATAAAAGTATTAAACATGCATAATTTCATTTAATTAAATATTAAATATATTAATATAAATTTTCATTAAACATTGTTCTAGTTAAATAATTACAAAATTTCATATCATTTATATATTACAACATTAAATTAAAAAAAAAAAATCAGATAACAACGAATCAAAATGCAATTTAAATTTATAATTATTTAAATAAAAACAAAAAAATGACATTTTTTCATAAACAATTATATTAAAATAATAACAAAATGCCTTTGAGCTATTAAATAATTTTGTTTTTAAACGCGCTTAACTTGTTTTATTCAAAATATATCATAAATGCATAATTAAAAATTTTTTTATATTAATATTTATTATTATTTTATTGAGAAAAAAATTAATATTAACTTTTTTTTTGCAATATTAATTTTCAATTTTAAAATTCATGATATTTTACGATTAAAAAAAAAATTTAACGAGAAATATTTACGTACACATAAATATTGATATTGTTTTTATATTTATAATGCCATTTTATTGGCTGGAGGCAATTGGGAGGTTCCAGTCCAATCGGCTATCTCGATTTAATAACACAAATACAAATTTATGCATATATGTCAAAAAAAATGGAACGAAACTTTTTACTGTAGATGAGAATATTAGACTGGGTGTTATTTTAGATATTTAAAGTTCTGGAATTCGGTGATTATGAAATAAGTAGCATCTGAATACCATCAGTACTTCGAACATCATGTGAAGCAACACTAAAAAAATCCTATTTCAAATAAACTAAAATTTACAAATACTTAAACAACCCCAAAAGATCAAAATTTCCAAAACAGCGACCAAGCTAATATACACTCAAATATAAATAAAAATATTAAAAGAAAATTTTTTTTCTTTTTTTTTCTAAATGCCTTCAGGGATTTTTCAATAAATACATTAGGATACGTTTGCCTCTTGCATATATATGAATGTGTGTGTATAATCTCATTTTTTTATTGTTGTCGTAGTGAAAAAAAAGTAAACTGTGCTTTACGTTTTTAAATATTGTGCTTAAGGCAGAATACCATTTTTATTATTCTATTCTTTTATTATATTTTTTTTCATTTATTTTTTTGTTTATTTTTTATAAAAAAAAATTTATTAATTTGAATATTAATTTATAAATATTAATGTTGACATTAAAAATATAGAAAGTTTTGTTACTTATCTCATTAAATTCAGTAGGTTAAATTCAATATTTGTAAGTTGATACGTATTGTTTACATTAAAAAGAGAGCTAGCGAGAATAAGTAAGGCACATTATGAATAAGAGAAAAGTAAAATTAAAACAAACTGAAATAGGATATAAAACTAAGTACTATTATAAAATAGTTTAGTTGAAAATGTCGCATATTAATAGCTCTCGGATATTATATTGGCCAAGAGTTGTAAAAACACAAGTGTATATATAAGAGTATTTAGTTAAATTTCTTATGAAATCCTATACCGAGTTATAAGTGCACCCTTATCAAGCTCTTTCATGAGCTTTAAATTTATAAAACTTAACTAACTAATGCGAGAAAATCGGAATGTATAGAAATAAAAGAGAGAAAATGTATACGAGGAGCTTTCCTACTGTACCGTACAACTTTAATCGGTTTTCTTCAGTTTTCCCAACTTTTGAATTTCCTTCATTCTATTGTGAATTTTATACCGGAGAAAACTACCTTGATAACATTTGTTTATTCTGCTTTTTTCTTTTTTATATTCAATTTTCTTTGGGCTTTTTTTAAGTTTTCAAGCTGATGACACTGGAATAAAAAAAGTGAATACGATTCTCTGGGAAATCAGAAAACTTTAAATAACGATTTTTTTTTAAATTCAATCTAAACAGTTTACCTTGACATGTATATATGGAACATTTTATTTATATACGACATTTTATTTAAATTCAGTTTTTTAAAAATTTGATTTGTTTTTTTAAATAAAAAAAGCGTCCCTGACTTAATAAATGACTTAGAATTACTTAATTTTTATACTTAAATTATAAGGTTTGAATTTTATTTTATAGACTAAATGTTTAAAAAATCGGCTAAATATCAGGCATGTGATGTTTTTCATTTATTTTTACATTCCCTACCTTTTTTTACACCTAATATCAATAGAGTTTTGAAATAATTATTATTTTTAATAATGATTAAATGTTACGCAACATTACAATACAATTTGCTATTTTTATAATTTGTAATTATCACCTTTACTAGATTCTAAATTCAAATTATTTTGGTTCCTTAAACTCGTATTATTTTAAGTCCCTAATGTTCTAAGTTCCTAAACCTGAATTATTCCAAGTCCCTAAATGGAAATTATTCTATGTACCTAAACCCGGATTCTTCTAAGTCCTAAAATTGAAATTATTTTAAGTCCCATTTTAAATGTTCCTTCTGATTGTGTACTACGCACCTACCCCCAGGGTAAGCTACACCAAAGGGCTCGACGGGAACGCAGCCCCGTAGGATCCGGGGGCAAATCTAATGCAATAAAAAACCAAATATTCCACTTACCTCTTTAATGGTTTGCACTTACCCCTAGGGTAATCTAGAGTAAAGGAGATCGATTTTTTAAAATTTTTTCTTAGCTTTTTAGGTTTTTTGAGAGAAGGGGGAGGGGAATATTTAGGGTAAAAATTGCCTAAGGAGAAAGAGGACCTTCATTTAGATTAAATTTGCTTGTTTATAATAAAAAATGAAATAACTGATAATTTCTGAAATTAAAAGCGAGGTACTTGCGCCATGACTTGCACTCAAGCAATTTAAAAATGTTTCAATCAAATTTTTTCATAATATGAACATGAACCAATAAGCATTATACAAGAATCTCCTGTATATATTTTAACTTACTCTTTTAATATTGAGGTTTACTATCACAAATGTAATTAAAAAATTTAATATTCTTTCAAAGAAATATTTAATAATTGATATTAAAAAAAATGAAAAACATCCATTTTAGAAAAAATGACCTAAATTAAAGAAAAAATTTAAATTACAACGTTAATGAAAAATATATTAAAAAAAATGAATGCAAATCACGTTTATTTGATTAAATTAACAATAAATTACAAAAGAAAAAAAATTCATTCTTATATTTTATATTAATTTATGAGTTTAGGTAACAAGATAAAAAAAAATTTATTATTATTATTTTTTTTCTTCTTTAAAAATTTCATGCTAATTATAAATTATATAGCAAAAAAAAAAAAAATAAAAAATTACTTATATGAATAAAAATGTTCTCTTATTTTGCATTTAACGACAGAGTCTTTATATGTATATTAAAAAATGAAAAAAAAAGCAGTCTTTATAGCGTATTTATTTAAACATATAATGCATAAGTTAATTGCTGCGTTCTAGAATCGTAAATTATCTATAATGGCTCAATTTCATAATTAAAATGTCAGTGAACGATAACCATCGGCCTATTTTGTTTATTTAGCTATATTTTCTAAAACTTTATATACAAATATAATAAACAATAAATAATTTTCGTTTAATTTTTAAAAAATAATATATCATCAATTATTGGATAGAAAATTTTCTACATTATTTTTCGGTTATCTCCCAAAAATTACATTATATTTATTGATTAAAATAAATTATAAATACTGTACACACAAAAGGCAATTTATATTTTCTACACATTATTTGCATGTAATTAACGTTTACAAATTTTCTCTATTTTATATTCATTTAGACACGAAATATATTATTACGTTTTTTTTTTCTTTTTAGACAAATAAAAATTTATGAATATTCAATTATGTAATTTCAGTTTTTTTTTTGCGTGTATATAAAACATTGATATTACAAAAAACATTTTATGTTATCTGAAACTATTTTACTGCATATATAAAGTTTCAAGTTATGTGTATTATAAGTGACAGGTTTCTTACATGTCCTAAGGCTCTTTTCTTTTAAACGTATATCGTGCTTTTTATGCATACTTAGAAGGATGTAGAAAAGGGGGCTTTTTAAGTTGTACATTTTTTTTCCCTTGTTTTAACTTATTTTATCAGTAGAATTAAAACTATTTTTTTAATTGCTTGTAGATTAGTTTTATTTAAGATATTAGGTTATTTTTACTATATACAAATTTAAATTTAATTAGTTGCAATTTGTTCAAATAATCTAGAAAATTAATGAATTTTTATTAAAAAAAATATATATATATCCTTAAAAAATCAAATGTAGTGGAACTTTCAAATTAAAATAAAAGATTTTTCTTTGATAATATAATTTAGATTTACATTCAAATATGTTTTTAAGACAAATTATAGACATTGGTGATTTTAATTTTGAAATTTGATAATTAGAATTTTCTGAAGTTTTTTCGAACTTTTGAATATAGTATGGGAGTTGAACCTGTGTCTTGGATACTTTTTTGGTAATAAGTTCATCGAATTTTCCAATGATTTGTATCCTGTAAGTCTTTGAGTTTGAAAATAATATCCGCTTTTCCACTATCCGCGGATGGTGGAAGGCAATGAATTCCATCTTTTAATTCCCTGTGCTAAGAAAGAAAATCCACCTCGTCACTTTTGGAAAGTGAGAGTTCTTTGCTTTTCAACCCCTTGTGGTACCCCATAAGAGTGTGCATTTATATTTATCAAAAATATCAGGAAGATAAGAAGGTTGCTTTATGACAAAGATTGTATAAACAAGAATATCCATAAAATAATTTCCAAGTTCATCTGCAGTCCCTTGCCCATAGACTAGTACTTTTGCACTAGGGGTGTGCGGTTACCCGACCCGAAGCTTCGGGCGGTCTTGGATTTTTTCGGGTCGGGTCGGGTCGGTCTTCGGTTATACCCGAAAAGCTTCAGGAGTCTGAAGGTACAGTTTTTAGGTGGGAAAATTCCCCCTGGCATTACGATCCTATCATCCTTTTTGCGAAAATTTTCCATTCAGTCTTAAAAATGGGAATAAAAGGGTCAAAAAATGACTTGCTACATAAAAGGATAATTTTTATTAACTTTAATTTATATTATTTATATTCTTTATGTAAATAAAATAAATAAATAAATAAATTTGCATTTTTTTTAACTTTAATACACTGTAAAAAGTAACTTCCTTATACTACCAAAAATTTAAGAAATTTTTGAAAAATTAGTGTAATATTCTAAAAAAATCGTAAATTTACTAAATTTAGTACATTAACAAAAATTTCTAGTACTCTCGATTGTTTTTGTGAATTCGCAAGAAAAATTGATAATTTAGAATTTTTTTCTCGAAAATTTACAAAAAATGGTTGTAAATGTATAACTTTTTTCATAAATTCACAAAAAAAAATCGAGAATTCTCGAATATTTACAAATTTTTTTAAAAATTTACCAATTTTTCAAGAATATACTAATTTTTTTGTTAATCTAAGAGAGTTACTTTTTACAGTGTACTAAGTATGCTATTTTTTTAATGATAAAAAATAATAAAACCTATTCCCAAATTAATGCAGAAATTGAATTATAAAAAATAAAACAATTCGTATTAAAACATCACTGTAAAAAGTAACTTTCTTAGATTCACAAAAAAAATAGAATATTTTCGAAAAATTAATGAATTTTCGAAAATAATCGTAAATTTACTAAATTTAGTATATTAACAAAAAATTTGTAAATTAACAAATATTTTTTGTAAATTTTCGAAAAAAAATTGTAAATTATCAATTGCTCTCGTAAATTTACAAAAAAAATCGGAAATACTCAAATTATTAGCTAATATACTAAATTTAGTAAATTTACGATTTTTTTCGAAAATTTACTAATTTTTCGAAAATATTCTATTTTTTTTGTGAATCTAAGAAAGTTACATTTTACAGTGATCTTAAAAATCTATTTTTTTTGAGTTTTAACAATTAACTTACTTTAAAAAACCATAGGTTCAGCAAGTAGTATTTCCATAAAAAATACGTCAAAAAATGCGTTTTTTTGAATTTTTTTTAGCAAGTCTAATTTTTTGACCCTTATTCTCATTTCTAAGAGTGAATGGAAAATTTTGCGAGAAATTTTCGCAAAAGGATGATAGAATCGTAATGCCAGGGAAATTTCTCACCTAAAAACTGTACTTTCAGACCCCTGAAGCTTTTCGGGTATAACCGAAGATCGACCCGACCCGATCCGAAAAAAATAAGATCGGTCTTTCGGGCGGGTACCCGAATATTCGGGTAACCTCACACCCCTAATTTGCACTAATATTTTCCGTAGGGATTTCGTAGTGCATTATCTTATGAAACAAGGTTTACAAAGAGTCATGTTAACCTTCTTTTCAATAGAATTTATGTGCGCTTCCCAGGTGAACGTCTGTCAAGAATCACTCCAAGGCTTTTGACCTGATCTATAAAAAAATAGTTACATCATCTCCTTTGCGAATTTCAAAATAATCTAATTTATTGAGATTGTCAACCAATTTATTAGTACCAAAGTTGATGGCTCTCGTTCTTTTAACATATTGATTAATTTTAGTAATGGCCTCTGTAATAAACTAAGAAAAAGTTTACAGGGCTAAGGTGAGATTTTAAATTATTGATATACAGATAAAATAACAGGCGACCTAAATCCGACATTGGATGATTCCAAGATGGATTTAAAGTGAACAAGAGCATGATGTTATTGTCTTACCCTGTAGCAGTCTGGTTTTTAAATAAGATTTTTCTAAATTACCGAATTTAGAAAACCCAAAATCCAACGTAGTGGCTTCAAATTTTTTTACCAACCAACCATTTATCAAATTGGAAAGAAATCATGATTTAAGATCATTTTTATACTATTTCATATATAATTTTTTTGATGTAGCTTCTACTCAGTTCGATGGTCCTAAAATCGACGAAAAATAAACCATATGTATATTGTATATTAAGTATCAAGAGCGCAAAGATTTTGGTACTAGAGTGATCACTATTATAAGTATTCGACGAAATTTTTCGCCTACGGTACTTTGCTTGCCTAGATGAAAAATGAGAATAGAAAATTTCATGCCAATTTTTATGCCTGGGTGGAAAAAAAGTATTTTATATTAAAAACTCCTAGCGCACTTTGGTCATTTAAAAAAATTTCAATAAACCTTTATTATATATATATATATATATATTTTCTGATGGGCATTAAAATATTTTAAAAAATCTTATGGCAAGCAGGTAATTTTGTTTGAGCATTTCCTCTTTATAAGCTGACAAAATTTACAAGAAATTTGACGAGGACTTGAAGTGAAGCCACGTCATTTGATCCTGTAATGAGTCTGTAAAATTAAAGTGCTTTGATATTGTAAGCCTATTAAGAACACATGTATAACAAAGAAGGTTTCTTATATTTTACGTGTGATGTAGCTCAATGTATCTTTGAAAAACAATAAGCTATCGAATATGAGCCAATGAACCTACTCTAGTATGTTGTACTCAACATTATTTTTATTATTTAATTACATTCATTTTTTGGGTAATTCATTAAATAAATTAAATAATAATAATTTAAAATTTTATTCCTGAGATTATCGATAAGCCTGACTTTTTTTTTAACAATTATTAAAGGATTATATTAATTTTGTACTTTTGGTAAAAAAAATTTTTTTTTTAAAGTATTAACATAATTAATTTTATTATTTTTGCATAAATAATAAATCCTGAATTAAATAAAATAAGCACATTAAAAGATTAATTAATTTTTTTAATTAATTAAAAAAAAATAAAAAAAAAATTAAATATTTATTTAAAAAAATTCAAAATAATTAAATTTAATTGTAAAACTAAGATAATTTTTATTTTATTTTTAATGTTAGTTTTTTTTAACGTTTGAGATTTCCAAAAGCAATAATTACAATTCGTATCGTATAAAAGATTAACTTTTTAAAATAAAAGTTAGTTTTATAAATTAACGTGATTTTTTTTTATCGAGAAAAGTGAAAGAGCTTCCATTAAGGAAAACAAAGAAAATACTTTTTATGCATTGTGAGAGAACAAAAAAGAGAAGAAAGAATCACACTTTTACTACGAGTGTATTACGCGCATGGGGACTTAAAGTTTAATGAGCGTAAATTGCATCAAATATAATTTAACTTGTTAAACTTTTCTAAAAAAACAATTAAAATTATATTTATTAAATTTTTATTATTATTAATTGTTATTTTATGTACAAGTTTTTCTTCTCTAAAACTGACACATATATCATAGAAAAACTTTTAATTTAAAAATAAATGGTTTGTATATATTGAAAGTCGTTTATTTTTCTTTCGCATCTTGCGTTGATGGGCTCTTAACCCAATTAAACATTGTCTACACCTTTCAACAAATACGATAACTGAGCTGAATTTATTATTTATTTATATATCTGTGTGAGTGTACGTTTATATTCTCAAATTCAATTAAACCAATAGTTTTATAAAACTTTTTAATTTAATTTATTTTGAATTTGACATATTTTATGATTAATTATTTATTACTTTAAGATAAATTAAACAACTGCTAAAGTTTTTTCTTCGGTGTCTGATTTAATGAAAATAAAATACTGTTCTATTTATATTCAAATAAAGAAAATATGCTAAATAATTTATTTTGGCTAAAAGGGAAAATGCCAAATAACCTGTTCCTCATCTACTTGGATCATACTTTGTTTTAATTTTTATTCTTCTAGCAATTATTTCAAAATTTCGCTGAATATACGCCACTGAATATGCGCTTCTTTATTTCTTGCTTACTTTTCTGTATTTTTGCAACATATTTACAGGGTTTAAATTAAAAAATTCAAATAAATAAACTATTCAGAAAAATATTTTTTTTTTAATATTAATTATCTGACTCACACATAAACATTTATTTTGAATATTACAAAGTTTTATATTTTTACCGTATTGCAGACAAGTAAATATATATTAATAGCTGATAGGTTAATGTAATGCAATTCAAAAAAATAAAAATATTACAGTTTGCCGTGAAAAGTTTTTTGAAATAAAAATAATGTATTTTCATTTTTTAGCTGCATTATATGAAATATTAAAAAACATATGCTAATTTATACAATTTTTAATGTACATATTTTGTAAATTTAAATGTATCATATAAATATTATTTATATTTATATTCTTTTCTTGTTGAAAAGTTTTCAAAATATATTCTGGTTATTAAATTTTCAAAGTTATATAAAAATAGGAAAAACGGTATCCTGGGATACGATAGGCAAAATGCCCTAAAAGCTAGATTTTTAAATAAAATTTATTGTGGTGTCATTTTGACCGAAAAATCTGGATATTCATGGTACAAATATTTTTTTGGCCCATTTCCCCCCTTTTTTATTAATAAAAGCAATTTTATAATTTTTATTGCACTTTTTATGTGGAAATCCTCCTATGTATAGAATAACTTTTGTAGTAAATGCGGTCCTTCCTTGCATAACTGCACGAATTGCCGTTTTAATTTTCTTTTTTTGAATAAAAATTGATCAAAATATGCTAATTCTATGCTAAAAACTATGTTATTTCAATTTTTTCGCGGTGTTACTCATTGTGTAATATTATATCAATATATTTGTATATACTTTAAATATTTAGACCATCGGGATCCGAATTTTTAGGTCAAAATGACACTACAATAAACTTTATTTAAAAATCTAGCTTTTAAAATTCAAGAAAATAATAATTTAGTACTTTCTATATGACTGGGATTAGACCATATATCTTAAGTTATCATACAAAAAATATTCCCCCAAGAGGCTTACTCTTTGCTTTACTAAATAAATATAGTTGTGTGCATTTTGCATTTCATATAGCTCATGTTATCGTTCCACGAAAAAAAAAAAATAATAAATGAATATAGAAAAAAAAAGTATAGGAGGTTATATACGTATAACTAGTTAAAGCTTAATATTAAAACGGAAATTTAAAAAGTTATATGCACCTTTTTCATACGTACGTATTTATAATAAATAAAAATGTTTTTTTCTCTTTTTTTTTCAGAATAATAGCGCAAGTACTTTATACAAGACTGATTGCTTATTTACTGTTATTTTACCATGAACTTACATGTCTTATTATATTCCTGAAATTTCGTAATAGCCAAGGCCATATTTATCTTATATTTTTTCTTGAAAAGTCATATATTTTAAAATTATTTGCAATAACTACATACCCTGAAAAAAATCTTTTTTCATTTTTATATTACAATTGAATACGACTTGAAAAATAAAGAATAAGTAAGAAAAATAATTTAACTGAACAACTATACATAATGTTGTATCTACATTATAGATTTATTTATTCTTTGGGCTTTCTATCATTTGTAATCCTGATATCTTAAATATTTTTTCAGTAAATTCAGTTTTTTAAATATACTAGGTAACCAACTCCAGAATACTTCGTTTGACCTGCATGATATGGAACTGAATGGCGAAAAAATGAGCAAAAAAACAAGATTTTAGAACCATTTGACTTGTTATTCACTAGAATCTTGACAAAATCTCAAGCAAAATTCATTAGCTTTCTTAATTCATTTTTTAACGTTAAAAAATTTTTATGAATAATTATTAAATACTTTTTACATACGTTTTTGAATATCAGATATGGTGTGTTATTTACCTGAAACAAAAAAAAATTACTTTTTAATTAAATTTTTAATATGTTTTACTAATAGTTTATCTTATGTTTTTAAGATTATTTGGTAAAAAATAAAATGTGTACCATATAAGTTTTACAAGTCACTGTTACATTTTTAAAATTTTTCAGAAAATAAAAACAGTTTTATACAATTTTGCAGGAATATGAAGCATTTAAATTGTTTGCAAATTGTATTAAAATTTCGTAAAATTCGTAAAAATTTACTCATGTAGTTTTAATTAATTTGTAATATATTTTAAAAATAAAAATGGGCCCCAATTTAATGCTTCTACAGAAAAATACCTACACTGTTAAACTGCTAAAATTATGAAAAATTTTATATTTTTTTTTAACTAAAAAATAGGCAAACCAACATATAAAATTTTTGTTCATAATATGTAGTTACGAAAAAATGGGCAACATAGAAATAAATATAGTCATTTAATTTTAATAAAGTTGTTTTAATAAAATTAATATTATATTTGCAATATTAAATTTCATTTAAAGATTCCTGTTATTTTATTAGATGCTCAGTCAATCGAAAAAGATGAAAGTAACTTTCTTGTTTTACAATACATAAAGTACATGTTCTGTAGTCTTTTAGCATTCCTTACATTCTGTATACCTGCTACCGACATTCCAAGTTTACTAAAACCACGTAATGTGTATCGATGGGATGTTTGTAACAAATATTATGTCAATGAGAAAATTATCCTTCGGGTTTCAATACAGTTTTTTCATACACAACAAAATTTAATCAAAGTCTATATTACAATAAAGAATTATTAATAATAAAATTGCTTAATATAAATAAAATATAGTTAAGTCTAATGTAAAGCAGAATTTATTCTATCATCCTGAAATAAATTTAGAAGCCTGAAAACATTAAAATTTTTCTAAAATTAAATTTACATTTTTGAGAAAAAAATAACTGCAGACCGCTTAAGTTTATAATTATAAGAAGAATTTTTCAGTTACAATCTGAAGTCAAACATTGCGTAAAAATCTGAAAAATCAAAATAAGATATTTGTTAATAATTTGTCTGGACAGTGGCCACGATAGTAGGATTTCCTGGCCACTGCGCGGCCAAGGAAATCACAATTATTCGCCAATAACGCAAAAAAAATTGTATACAACCCTTGGCCATAAAAAAAGAATTCCCCGAATCGCAGTTTAATTTACATGTGATTCGAGCCATTTTTTATTTTTTTGGCCATGGGTCGTAATATACTATTTCTTTGGAACTCAGTGTAGATTCCACTTTTGTTTCACATAAAATATAGTTTTTAGCAATTTATTTATTACTTTAATAAAATTTTTAAAAACTTGTGACCCGAATTCTTATATAATATTTAAATTGTCAATAGATTAAATTCTGCAAAATCATTATTCATTAAATTTGCAAAAAAAATTAACGCATGAGAAAATATATTTTAATTATCTTATCTATTTGAAGTTTCCGATTCATGGTACATAATATTTTTGAATAAAAAATTATTTAATTTTAACATTTTTTTTTCCTTAAATTGAGAATTCAAAGAAATATGTATGATCTCATTTAAAGATAATTTTTTTATCATGTGACATTTTTATACTATGAACTAATTACCAATTCCATAATTTAATATCTAAAATAAAAGATTTTGAAAAAATTGCCTCAACGACCTGTGGTTCTGCAAGTACAAAATTGATCCCAGAAAAAAGCAGCATCGTTGGGTGATATTTGTCATCCAAGGGTAACATTGGCTCCTTGGGGGTAAAATTAAATTCATTTGCTGTTCTTGTAGAGTGGAAATAAACTTATAGGTTTCAAAATGGATAATTAGATATCACATGAGAAGAGCAGTCTTCCCAGGTAAATATTGCCATGTAAGCACTAACCGGCTTATACAGAATATAAAAAGAAATTTATAAAGGGGGACCTATGGTTCCCCTTCTCGCTAGGAATTGATAATATCTCCGTTACTTATTTTGCGTAGATTTGTTTTGCGTGAATTGGATGGTCGGCCTTTTTAAATACCGTGAGGAAGAAAGAATTGCATGGATCTGTAAGATTTTTAATTTCATATTTTGTTTCATTTCGATATTAGTGTGAATTGTGTGGAAATGATGGTGTTCGTAGTAGCTACATAGAAAAGCTCATGTTGCAAGGAAAAGTTCTCATCAAACCGCTACGAATATATCCTAAATTAGAGAAAAAATTTTTGTTTAAAGAATAATCAAATTGATAGTTTTCATTTTCAAAATAATTATTTTTTTTTGTAAAAATAATATTTTAAAATAATATTTTTATTGTTTGTAAATAATATATTGTTTTTTGTAATAAATCTCGTAATAAACATTCGATAAAAATTGTTTTTATTTTTTTTTTCATAACCTTTCGTATTGTTTTTTATAAAAATATTTTTTTTTTTAATTCAGATTGTGTCAATCTTTTTATGAAGTAGCTAAAAATTCACGGAAAAATTTTAGCAGCGTATTTTACAAAGCAGCACAATGATACCCGCTCCATATTCCCAAGAAACAATCTTAATATTTTGATTTTGCAATTATTTTTAGTTTTTTTTTTATTTCCATTTTATAAGGCAAAGAGATATTTATTTTTTTAAGGGCGTGGGCTTTGACCCCAAACCCCCACAAAGGGCTGCACAGTAGGCTGCGCCTCCTGAGCCATTAAGCTTGTACTCATTCTGAGGATAGGAGTGAGTGCATCACTTGAGGGTAAGAAATGGTTTTTTTTTTTTTTTTTGACCCTAAACTTCCGCGGGAAGCTTCGCCCCATCGACCTTCAAATTTTAACTTATTCTAAGGGTATGTACGAGTTCACTAATTAGTTAAGTAATTTTTTTTTCTTTAGCTTCTTTTAATTTTAATTTTCATTTAAAATTTTTTTATTTATACTTTTAAATATCAACAAACAATAATGTTTAATAGTCAAGGCACTAGCAAATGCATCAAAACTCTTATCTGCGCGAAAATGGGTCTTTTTTATTAAAACGTATGTATTTTTGGTCACTGAAAACGATTTTGAAAGTTTCATCCATTTTCCGTTGGCCAGTTTTGAGTTGGAAGGGGGGGGGGGGCAGCAATTTTTTAATTATTTTGAGCAACAGTTTTATTTAGGATTTATTTTGCATTCTTCAGGAGAAATTATGGCACTAATAATTCACTTGAATCTTTTTTCCACCCTGACAGTCCATTTCCAACTCCGATGAAAAACATTTGCATCTTTTATCATTAATGATCTTTGTTAAGATTTTAAAATTCACATTTAATATTTCTAAAGAATTTCCAAAATTTCGGATTTAAAAATTTTTAGTATTCAGCTCGCTGTATAAGTTATTAAATTTATAAACATACTAATTTAAGACACTTCTTCTTATATGCACATTAATAAAAAAATTAATTTCCTTAACCAAGTAAACAAAACAACTGCACATGCGCTGATATACGTAGTAAAAAATATATGTATTTTTTTTTGCAACAACGCATGCGCAATTAAATTAAAAAATAAAATTTTATAATCATTAAAATTCTGCGAAAATTGTCAATATACAAACGTACTTTATTATTATCAATTTTCTAAATAATTTAAAAAATAAAGCAATCTTATCCCCATGAATTCTGAAAAAAATAATTTTGACACAGTGAACTTGATAAGCCTAGATGATTAGAAAATAAAAGGAAAAATACTAATAAAAATAAGATAGAGTTAATTTTAATTTTCTCTCAACTAAAATCGTATCTCCAATGACCCACATAAAATATATTAATAGCAAGATAAAGAGAGAGAGGGAGATAATTAATTACTATGAAATATGCGTAAATCATCTAAGGTTATTCATTTTATAAATCAAAAACTTTTCTCACTAATCAAATATTATTTAATATTAAAACCAAGTGCAGAATAATTTCTTTGAAATATTAATTTAATCAGTATTATAATTAATTTATTCGCTAAAAAAAAAAAATACATTAATATTAATTTATTGAAAATACCAGTTAAATATACGTAATTAATTTAATCTATGTCTTAGTGTATACGTACGAATAAACTGTAAACATTAAAATTAAAAAAAAGATAAAAATTTCAATGATTTTTTAACGAAACTTAAAGTGGGGGAAATAAAGTCTGCAAAAAAAATATATATATTTAATTTCTTAGTTTATTTTTAAAAAATATGAAGAAACGATGAAGATTTTTTAAATTAAAATAATCATTTATAAAATCACGATTCATTTCTTTGTCAATAGTTTTACATTTAACAACAACTGGTGAGTTTTTTAAGATTTAAAATTTTATTCAATATTATTGGATTTTAATTATTGTATTATTTATTTTTTTTCAATCTTATATTTTAATTAGTTTGGATTACGCCAAGAGAGAGAGCGAGAGAGAGAGGGAGAGACTGATTAATCATATGATTGTATCATTTTTTTTCTTACGTGGTATTAATTATTTAAAAGATTTTTTATTATTTGTAAACAAAAAGTGTGTATTTAAGATTTAAGGTGCAAAAATTGAGCAGTATTTTAATTATTTTTTTTTTAAACGCGTCTCGCGAGTAAAAAAATTAGATGAAAAAATTTTGATCTTTCTACAGTGAACTTAAAAGTGAAACAATAAACGACTAAGCGCAACACACATTGCTTGAAAGACGTAATAAAGTTGAGGTAACTTAATGCATTATTAATTAGTGCAACTTTTGGCACAACTGAGGATATACTTGGAATTGATTTGAGCAATGTAATTGATATTCAAGGAGTGATAAATAATGTAATAGCCTGGCAGTTGTTTTAAAAAATCGCTTGGTGTTCGATTACTGGATGAATAAAGTTGCCAATTACCAAAAAAAAAAAAGATTCTCAAAATTATAGCTCATTTAATCAATCCTGAGAGTTGGGATCTTGTATAGAATATTTTTGGACCTCAAAAACCTCATATAATTGGTGTCAATATTTAGATACTCCTATAGTAATTTCGCTAGATTTCTGATTGAATCCACAGATTATCCAAAAATGCCCCAGAATCTAAATTCTCACGGTTTCAAAATCATACTTCGGTGAAAACCAAACTAACATCAGTCTTACTCATGCAAAAAACAACACGTACTCATTTCATACGATAAATTGAATTTAAAATCTTTATATTTAAAAAAAAAATATTTTTATTTGCAATTAAATAAAATAAATATTAAAATACTGTTATTTTAAGAAAATATATTAAAATAAATATTACAATTTACAATATATTAAAAATCTTTTAAACAATAATATGTTTGAAGAATGAATCATAATAATTAACTATAAAAAACACTTGCGTAAACAAACATGATATTATGATAATTTTTAGTTTAAATATAAATTTCTATAAATACAACTTATTTCTTATTAAAAAATATTAATTTGCATTTTTAATACTTAAAAATTAAAATTTACAGTACATTAAATATAAGAATAAATTTAATAGCAATTCATTTAGTATAAAAGATTATAAAAAATTTATTATATTTTTCAGATTTTAATTAAAAAATAAGTTTATCAAAATGTGGTTAATTTATACAGGACTTTTTTTCATTATTAAAACTGTAGCATCGAAAGATTGTGTTTGTGTACCGTATTATCAATGTACAGCAAATGATTCAATTTCAACTGATGGATCAAATGTAATTGATATTAGGTTTGGTGAAGAAGGTGAAACTAATAGTAATGGGTAAGAATCTTCATTTATTTTTCTACTAATAACATTTTCCCATTAAAATAATAGATTTTTTTTTGATTTACAGTTGTCAGCATTACTTAGATAAGTGTTGTACCCCACCAGATGGTTTAGGAGTAGGTGGTAATGTAATTAGCAATAATAATGGAGGAAACAATGGTGGCGGAAATAATGGTGGAGGAAACAATGGTGGAGGAAACAATGGAGGAGGCAATACAAATGTACAACCACCCCCTGTAAATACAGGTAATTATCAGTTACCCGATAAAATTTATGTTCCTTAACAAGAATATTAATTATATTTCGTGAATATAGAATACAAAACAAGAGGCTGTGGATTCCGTAATCGTAATGGTATCGGTTTTAGAATTACTGGTAGCCAAAATGGTGAAGCTAATTTTGGTGAATTTCCATGGATGGTTGCTTTAATTACTAAAACACTTATAAATGGCGCTGTCACAAACGCATACACTTGCGGTGCTTCTCTCATCGATAAAAATGTCGTTTTGACAGCTGCTCATTGCGTTTTTGGGTAATTATTTTACAAAAAACTTTAAAAATAAAAAAATTTAAGATACTAATTAAAAATCTTTGCATTTTAGTAAAGCTGCAGAAGACATGTTTATCAGAGCCGGTGAATGGGATACTCAAACAAGAAATGAGCCTTTACCACATCAAGATCGTGATGTAGCCCAAATTATTGTTCATCCCAACTACAGGCCAGGTGCAGTTTGGAACGATTATGCTTTATTAGTCTTAAGATCTCCAGTTATACTCCAAAACAACGTCGATACTATTTGTTTGCCCGATAGTCAAAGCAGTTTTGAAGGAGTTGAATGTACGGCAACCGGATGGGGCAAAAATGAATATGGTAAATTAAAATTAAAAAAGTATATTTTTTTCATTGAAAACAGTTATTACCGAATGTTTATTATAATTTCAGCTGCTGAAGGCAAATATCAAGTAATCTTAAAGAGCATTGATTTACCCGTTGTAAATAACCGACAGTGTGAAACTGCTCTAAGAACAACTCGTTTAGGATCATTCTTCAGACTTCATGAATCATTTATGTGTGCTGGTGGAGTAGCTGGCAAAGATACTTGTCTCGTAAGAAAAAAAATCGAATATTTTTTAAAATCATTTTTATTCAATATATTAAATAAAAATCATTTACTAGGGTGATGGAGGCAGTCCTTTAGTTTGCCCATTGAGCAATGGTGCAAAAGACCAATTTGTTCAAGTCGGTATTGTTTCATGGGGAATTGGTTGTGGACAAGCAGGAATTCCCGGGGTTTACGCTGATGTAAGGAAAGTAACTGATTGGATTAGAGTTGAAGTTTTTAGAATTTTAGGTCAAATTAATCAAGGAGGTGAAGCTGGTGACATAAGGATTGAACAATCAAGAAACACTAACCTGTAATATATACAATAACAGTATTGTTAATTTTTTGTACGAAATTGATTTAAGAAATTGTTTATTTAACATGCAAAATTAGCTGAAAATGTTTGAAATAAAAATTTTATTGTTACAAATATAAAAATATAAAATTTTTCGTTAAAATTTTTCTTGTAAAATGAATTAACTAATTAAAAATATTAGTCTAAAAATTAGGCAAAGAAAAAAAATTAATTGCTAATTTTAAGCTGGAAATTTTTAATTTTGCATTGAATATAAAAATTTTTTTCCATGACCAAAATGAAACTTAGTATAGATTTATTTGAATTGGCTAGGGTTTCAAAATTTTCCGTCATTTAAAAATTAGGTACAGATTTTATAAAAATTTTATTTCGGCCCTCCCTGGCGTAAAACTTGTGCGAAAATTTGGCCCAAAATATTCTACACTAGTTCTACGCCTACGCAGGTAAAAAATAACCATGGCGAAAAACTTTAGACACTATCGTGAACGCAAAGCAGGGCACTCATGCATGAGTTTAAAAAATTGTATTGAAATTATTTTAAATAAGTGCAAACTTTTTAAAAAACAGTCTGTCTGTCATTTTATTTAAGTATTAGTTAAGTAGCGCTCTTTGGCTATAAAATATTAATTTAAAAAATTTATAACTTTTATAAGATTTAATCTAAATCCTAAATGGTAATTCCCTAAATAAAAATAAAAATTAAGCTCATAATATTCTTTATTCTTTATAATAAAAATCCTCGATGTTATTTTATATTTAATAAGAAATTTATTTTCTTTATTTATGATTGAAAAAAAAAATGCAATTAATCTATATTGAAAGAAAATATAATACGAAAAAGTAAAAATAATATAAAGTTAGTATTTAAGCTCAATGTAGCGCAAACTTGTGTTATTTCAATCTTGGATATAAAAAAGGCAAAGAAATTATCCATGAAAGTTATTATTTTTTCTTTTTCTATTTCCAATATATTTTATAAATTTTGTCCATCTTTTAAAAAGAAAACTAGCCTTAAATTTAGTATAAATAAAAAAGTTTATTTATTTTTTGCTCAAATAGTTGGACGTCAGAAGAGAACAGGAAACTAAAAACTAGATTGAACATCTAACGCGCGTGACTTACTTCGAATCGTAGTAAATTGACTTTGAATCGGTGTTCACCAAAGTGAACAAGCCTCGTTTTCTTCGTTTTCTTCATAAAATATATATAGATAAATTATATACTAGCTTTTATATATAGTTTTGATAATCAATAATACTATGTACGTTTTATAAAAGACAAGTTATAAGATGTGATGTTCAGAAAACCGTGATCAAAAAGCGGGGGCTAAAACTTAGTGAGAAAGTTGTGCAGCGAGTATAATTTTCTTCCTACATGGATAATTCAAAACTATAAACTATGTATATATTCGTGTGACTTAAATTTAATTTAAATTTTAGAAATTTACTCTATTAACTTAATTGCATTTCTATTATTATATAATTTTATACAATTATTTGAATTTTAATCAAATTTATTCGTTTTGTCTCTATAATTTTTAAAATTTGAATATCAACTACGATTTTTTAATGCAGCTAAAAAGTAAGAAGCATCGACTGGCTTTGATTCAAAAAAAGTCAAATGCATTATTAAGAAGCTGCGCATTGGCCACGAACCAGAGAGATATCTAAATTTAATAAGGATAAAAAAATATAAAAAATCTAAGGAAAAAAAAAACACAAAAAATATACCGGATGATAGTGGATTTCCTTAAAAATTTTACCTTTTTTTTATTTTTATTTTTGGTTTTTATTTATTTTTGACTTGTTTCTTATTATTTTTCAATTTTAATCCGAAATTTGTTTTTTATAATTTAATTTTAACTGGTTCTCAATAGTTTTTAAAAAGAGTTAAGAGGTTTACTACACGGAGAAAAATATTTTGTATATTTAGCTTGCTTAATTTGAGTAAAAGGGGGTTAGTTTTAAGAATAAAAAAAATTTGTTAAATTTACAAATATGAAGTTAAAATTTCAGTTCTCACCATAACCAAGGTTATTTTAATATTTGATTTTATGCAAGACCAATAAGGTTGCTTTTTACGAAACAAGTACACTATTTGGATTTTATGATATGCTTCTGATCTTTTTTACTGATTTCTGCTTTTTTACATATTTGACCTAAATATAATCAATAAATAACTCAAAAAAATTTTACTAAGGTTCCTCAAACAATGAGCTTAATACTTCAATATGCCACAGATATCACCGATTACAAGCATGCAATCATACATACATTTGTATATTAACTTTTAAAAGTATTTTTTTATTGATCAAAAATTTTCGAACTAATTTTCAAAAATTTACGGGGCAGTGCAGGTTAAAATCCGACTTTTTTGAAAAAACCTAATTTTCAGAAAATGTTAACAAAAAATTGAAAATCCAAGAAAAGTGAAACATTGCCAAGACTTTGGTGGATTCAAAAATGTGGGTTTGGGTCTTTTTATAGTATGTTTGCTCGGAGAATTTTTTCGCGAACCAACATAACCGTGTGGTTTCTATTATTTTTCTCAAAACTTAGTTATTAAAATTATTAAACATGAAAGTTTGTTTAACCAAATACAAAATTATTAAAAATCAAATTATTAAAATACCTCATAATAAAATATTTCGCTTCATTTTTCAAAAAAATATTAAAAAATATGTCAAAAAAAAAATTTTAATTAAAAAATTTGTATAAAATTTGAAAATGAAAAAAAAAAAAGTTCATTTTATTTATTAATATTTTTTTCATCTCTGTTATTACCAACAACATATTGACCATAAAAATAAATAAGTCAACAATTTCAACAAAAAAAACCTATATCAACTTATACATTGTTTTTAAATGAAAAAAAAAGTATTTATTATACGTAATAACAAGAGCACTTAAAAAGCTGAAACAAAAAAAATTTTTTGTAATTAAATAATAAAATTGTACATAAAAATTTTTATTTATTGTCACACATAAAATGAAAAAAGGGGAGAGAGAGAGAGAGAGAGGAATAAATGAAAGGTGTAAAATACAGAGTAATATTTATATGAAATACAAGAGAAGGCCAAAAAGTGGTTTCTGCGGCAGCACGCTTTACTCCTATATCATCGTTTAAAATAATATTGCACGTATAGAGGAGAGAATGGATATTATTCGTTAAACTCATATCCAAAACGACAAATCACCCCTTTCTTTATATTATTATTTCTCATAACTATATATATTGCGTTAAATGAGTCTAGAGAGTTTGTGTACGACCGCGATTTACAAGAAACTATTGTTATTATTATTACATAACGTCCTTTGATAATATGTGTGTATTTGTTGGTATATTATAAAATAACGTTTATCCTCTGGAAAATGAAAAACATAAGGTAATAATGGCAATATCAACATTATATTTTTTTTTTAAACTTTTATAAAAATATATTGCAATTTTTTATTTTTTATTAAAAAATATTCCCTTTTTTTTTTATTCTACACATGATATTTTTTTATTGGTTATAATTTTTTATTTTAATAAAAATATTGTTAACAAAAAAAATTTAATATTAAATTTTTGAAGATATATCTTTTTTATGTAGCTTTTGGGTAATAGAATTTTTTTTTTTTTAGTATTCATTTTTAAGCCTTGTTAGAGGGGAAGCAGGCTCTGGTTTACTTAAAATTATTTTTGAAAATTTGTTGAAATTTTCAGAAATAATATTTTCAAATTTCATATTAATTTTTTCATCTGGCCAAACTCTTATAAAATTTTTGAGCTAAGTTGTAAAGGGCGAAGTTACTTAAATTCGGCTACTAATCAGATAAATTAAATATCGTGATTTACATTAGAAAATTTTTGAAATTTTGAGCAGAGAATCACCCCAAATTTTATTCTCTCATATTAATTATATCATATGCCCATAAATTAGTAACAAATTTTTGGTCTGAATTGCAGTGGGTAACATTACTAAAATCGACTGCGTATCAGATAAACTAAATTGTTTGTTTGACTTTCAAATAATTTTAAGATTATTGGCAGAGCATTTTTACAAATTTTAATCCAATTATGTGCCTAAGTGCCTAAAAAATTTTTTAGCTAATTTGCAGAGGGTAAAGTTTTCAATGCTCTGAATAATTTAGGAATAGGTCCTAGAAAATGAATTTATTTAAATTTGGCTGCTTGTTTGCCATAATAGATTTACGAAATATAATTTTTTACTTTCAAAGCATTTTCAAATCTTTGGTAGAGTATTTCCTAAATTTTACTATGTCATATTTGTTTTACCATGTGTCTCAATTTCTAAAAAATGTTTGGCCCAAATTTTGCATGAAATACAGTTACTGCATTTTGGCTGCCAATCAAATAAACTAAATATCGTGATTTACTATCAAAGATTTTATAAGATTAAAATTTAGGTTTAAAATCAGAAATTTTATAAAAAAGTCTTGATTAAATAAAGAATTTTCAAACGCTAATATCTCCTAAATAGTTAATAAATTTTTAACATTTTTTTTAAATTCAAAGGGAAATATAAATTGATAAATGGCCAAAAGAATTAAAGAATCTAGAAGTTTCAATTTCCAGAAATTTTAAATCGAAAAATGTTATTTTTATCCGCCTGATTCAACCTTAAACGAAAATTGATTAAAGAATGTCGATTTTTGTAAAATCCTTTTCTATTTAAAATAGATAAAACTGCATAAATACAAGGTTAAAAAAGTAATAACTATATCACAGCAAGTTGAATATTGCATTTGTCTCTTCACGACACATTTTACCTTAATTTTATGCATGTATATCAGGTACTCGATATAAAAACTGGATTGTGATATCAGAAAGAAAAAAGAAAATTTTTAAATAATCGATAAAAAAATGTATAAAACCTTCTAACGTATTATACTTAAACTGTATAAATATATATGCATTAGCGACAATAGGACTTAGCAAAAGTTCAAAAAAAGTCGTAATCTATTTTCATGATATACCTAACCTGCTATATATATAATTATATATATATATATAAATAAGCCACGAATACTCTAAACCTTAATTAAGAATCCGTCAGGTAGTAATGTTCATGAAAACTTCCACTTCGTAGAATCCTCTTTTTTGCCAGTTTTCATTTTGTGCCTGAATACTTTTTTGTATTTTTTTTTTCTTCTAGTTAATCCTAATTTCTTTCTTTTTTATTTTATTTTTCTGCATATAACTTTATGTACAACTCTCTTTTCTTTTATTTTTAATACCTGATCACTTATAAAGTTAAAAAAGAAAAGTACATTAGAAATGCATAGAAATTTTATATAAAAAAAGTTGCATACGTATCGAGATTAAGATGATACAGAAATGTAGATATAACACCTTTTTTTTTTGCTTCAATTTTTTTTCATTTTAAACTTTTGAATTGGTAATCAGTATTCATTGTATTCTTAATTTCATGATCCCCTATTTCTGTATATATTTATGTACATTTTTAATTCCTTTTTTTCGAATACAAAAGGATAATGGTATTAAATGCTCATTTTGTTTTTTAGCTCCAATTTAAATTATATATTCTTTCAAAATATCTTAATTTAATTTTTTATTATAATTGTAGTACTTTTTCTAGCTAGGAAATTTTAACATGGAACATATTCATTGGATGTGGTATTTGAAAAAGTTCGGCTTGGCAGGGGGGGGGGGGTGAAACGGAGGGTGAAAGAACAAGAACTTAGGATACTTTAGGTTTATGGATTTAGGATAATTTGTATTTTGGATTTCATTGTAATTTCGGTTTTAGGACTTCCATGATCCAAATAATAACTTAAAGTTAATAAATATTATCCTTTTTTTTAGCAAGTCATTTTTTGACCCTTTTATTCCCATTTTTAAGAGCGAATGGAAATATTTCGCAAAAAGGATTATAGAATCGTAATGCCAAGGAAATTTCCCACCTAAAAACTATACCTTCAGACCCTTGAAGCTTTTCGGGTATAACCGAAGACCGACCCGACCCGACCCGAAAAAAATACGATCGGTCTTTCGGACAGGTACCCGAAAATTCGGGTAACCGCACACCCCTAGCTGTAACCCCACAAGTTATCCAAATTGGTTGGTATCATTTTTTTGGTGTAAGTACATTGAAAAAAAAATCCGTTTGTGGCAACCGAATATCGGGAATGTTATTCAAGTACCCAATTAAAATTTAAAGAACCATGTAAATTGTGTAATGAGCAATGTGCCTGGTTTTTTGAGGTTATTTCTTTTGTTTCAATATAAAAAATAGATACATGCAATCAAAAAAAAGCTTTAAGGAGCTAATTGAATGATTTACAGTAGGCCCTCGGAAACCTAAAAAAAAACGTTTTTGCTTTTTTTAAATTTTATTTGATTCCTCCGACCTATTAATAAATAATACTCTGCTCATAGGCTAAAAAACTTAACATTTCACCTCATTTCAAAAAAAAAATTTTTTTGAGCCTTTAGGGAGCCTGAGTTGAAGAAATCGGTGTCACGAAGAGTCAGTTACTTAAACTTACCTATTACCTGATTCCATCCGGTGATAAACTTAAAATAAAATATTCACGAGTAACATGATTTTTATTATTATTCGTGTCGTTACTATTTACTATTTTTTTGAAAATATTTAAATCTTGGTTATTATTTAATTAATTATATTATAAAAATACAATTAGTTACTGATTAAAATGATTTATATAATAAAAGCAATAGCATAAATTAATGTATCATGTGTGATTAATATTATGCATGGATATGAAAATTTCTACCCCGAAGCTATTTATTCAATGTCTTTATTTAACCAACTCCAACTATAGTTTCGTGCTTTATTCTTCCTATTTATATTGCAACTCCTAATTGCTAGCGATTTTCACAATTATAAAAGATTAATAATTTTGAAGCCCTGAACATTGTTGGATGTAATTCGTATAGTAAATTAACTAGCCAGAAAAAAATTTCAAAAAACAATTTTAAACTTTTTCATTGAACAACTTTAATTAGTCCATGCAATTTAAAACAATATTTTCGCAAAGAAATAAAAATATTATTCCGACTTCTTAAAAAACAAATTTACTAGCAAAAGAAGCTAAATAAATGAAAAAGTTATCAATAACTGAAAACACAAATTAAATTTATTTTCAAAACAAATTATAAAATACTAACAATTTTAATTAATTTATTTACAAAAAGAAGCCCGTAGAATTTCAATCATAAAAATTAATTAGTATTTTCATTATTTTTACAATATCTAAAATAAAGAATTATATTTCCTTAAAGAAAAGTAACAAAAATACCCAATTTATTTAAATAATAAAAAAATTTTTTATTCTTTACATAACAATCTTACAAAAATATCTTTTCCTTAAAACAAATAAAGAAAAAAAAATAATAAATTCAGCCATCCACTAAAACGTACAATATTTTATGCTGAAAAAATCAAACTTTTTCTTTAACTTTTAGAAAAGTGCAAATTTTTTTTATTTAAAAAAAAAAAGTACATAATATTAGCCTTTTTTTCTCGCCAACTATAAATCCTTGACTTTATATATTATTTAGTAGAGTTTTTTTTTTATGTATAAAAGTTAAAAAAAAAAAGTTACTTTTCATCTTCGTGATGTTATCTTTCTAATAAATTAATGTATTCTCTAAAACTATACTTTTATAAATTAAAGTACAAGAAACTCTTGAATATATAACAAAATTTTTTTTCTTCTGATTAATTAAACTTAAAACACATTACTTTTCATCTTTATTTTCCATTATATGATTAGTACATAAACTTTTTTTTGCATTTTTTCTTTCTCTAACAAATGAAAAGCTCTTCGTGTATGCACATAATGTTCGTATTCTTTTTATCGAATTTTGTAATCTTCATAAAGAAAAAAAAGCATAACTAGAAAAAAAAACAGATAAGAATAAATAAGCCAGAGTACATGAAAAAGCATAGTTTGGAATTTCCAGAGATAGAAAGAGACAGCAGAAATACAAAAAAGGAAAATCAAAAACTTGTATTACAGTTATTTCCCAGTAGGCATACTTCATTATACATTATGACATGGTAAATATGCTTCTTATGATTACACTTTGATATTCTCTTTTATATGTATAAATATAATTGTATTTTGATATATATTTGCCAATTAGCAATCAATCGATGTCTTGTAATTAAATAATTAATTAAGCTTTCTCTTCCTATGTATGCTGAATAACATCAAAGAGGTAATAAATAAGCTTCCTTTTCTCTCTCTCTCTTCCTCTCCCACTATAGAAATTGAAGTGAAGCTCATTTTGAATTCCGTTAATGTGGCGGTTCTTTGCTTACTGGCGAGCTTACTGGCGATTTTCTATGATAAAATATTAATTTTATTTATATATTTACACTAGCGGTTTTACCTTGCTTCGTTCGAGTTATTATCTGAAAAAGCCTTTAAGTAATTATTTATTTGGGTATTTACCTATTCTTACCTGATATTAAGTAGTTTAAAAAGTATAAAGTCCGAAAAAGACTCAAAAGGCCCGTCGTCATAAAAATAATTTATATTTAAAGCTGTAACTTGTTATATAATAGGAATTATTGCCCAAAATAATACTTTTAACTATGTCAGAATTACCCCAAAATTTCACAAAAAATTATTTATACAATATTTTATTATCTCTCCTTTTGGACACTTTTGTTTTAGTCATTTTTTAAATATAGATTAATTAGAAACAAGAGCAGAATCCAATAACTTTCCGAAATCTTCTATTTGAATTAAAGAATCCACGAGGAGCCGTTAGCAATGTCCATATTAGGACTTTTTGGTACACTAGTGACAAAAACTTCAAAATTTAGTGGATTCTGCTAATGTCTATTGTCAGATTTTTTAAACTGGGTAAATAACAAATATATTACGTGAAACGAATTAAATAAGTGAGCTTTAAAATAAATTAATTAAGTACAAAACAGAATAAGTATGGCTCACTATTTTTTCGGCAGAACAGAAAAAAACAAATAACGGCCTAAAACAATTAATTAGGCACCCTAGTACTTTTTGAAACAAGTTGTTTTTTTACCTAATAATCCTTGCAAAACCAAAAATCATGTTATTTGTATCGAAGATAGAACTTCGAGAATGAAGATGCTAGTGAAGAAGATTTTTGAGACTAGTATAAAAGTAACTGATATAAATGAATTCGGGCCTTATTATGTAAAAATACAGCTGATTCCAAAACTTTTGTTTAGTTTTTATTTAATTTATTAAGAATATTTAAATAAATATTAAGCTAATAAAACTATGAAAAAATTTAGATAAAACTAGAAAACTTTGTGGAATATCTTGAAGATGAATAGATTATAGAATAAAATCTACTGTCAGCTTAATAATTATAGTAGTTTGTTATTAAATTTAATATTAAAATTCAAGTAAGTTTCTAATTTGTACGACGAAGATCTAAATTAATAATTTTAAAAATTTGTGGTAATAATTTACATAAAAGTTTTGTAATTCAAGAATATTAGTACACATACAAGTTAATTAGAGAATATGTTAATTAACTAAAATTTATAATGCAGGCAAAAAGATATTCTTAATAATTAGCTTAAATGCATGATTATAATATTTAAATTAACAGAAATTTACCTAGATATTTAATTACATAGAAGAAACGTCACGCATTTTCGTAATTAATCTCAAATTTAATTTAATATATCGATAAAAATATAAATTATAACCAAAAATTAGTTAATGATATATTACTCTTACGTCATATCGAATTTTCGAAAAAACAAGACACCTACCTGTGTGTATATAACTTTTTTAACACGTTATAAATAATTTACTGATGTAAAAGTATATATATCTAGATAAAATTCATGAGAAACAACCAAGAGAGAGCTATTTCGACGAGCAGTGAATATCAATTAACGCCTAAGTGCCTTATAGTAAAACGCGAAGATGCTACGTCTACTATGTTTGTTAAATTATTGCAGAGCACTATACGAGCTCGAGTAATTTTCTTACCTGTATATACTTTTTTATACATTTTATTTTTACATGCATTCACACATAAAAAATAAAATATCCATTATACAGAAGCAATAAATTTTTTTTTTTCTTTCTTCTTTTTCTATTAATATTTATTAATTTTTTAACAGTGTGTGTGTGTGATATTGAAATATATAAAATTTTTAAATAAATATAATTTTATATTCCATTTATAATGTAAAAAAGTTTGAATATTTAAAATTTTTAATTAAAATAAAAATCAAAATGCTTTTAGTGTTTTATTTTAATAGATAAATTTTTATTCATTTTTCAATATATTTTTTGTATATTAAAATTTATACTATTAAAATTTTTTAATTTACATGCATAAAATATTTTTCTGCTTTTTTGGATAAACATTTTTAACTTTATGGAGTTATATGGAAAATTGAATTAATGTAAATTTTTTAAAATTAAAAGCTATATTAGTATGGGACTTGATAAATTATGAAATAATATATATAATTATTTCAAAATTTAATAGATTTAAGGTAGTACATTAAAATTAAAGTAAAAATCTGTTTAAATGACAATTATTTAATGCAGTCTTTGAAAATG
This sequence comes from Anagrus nilaparvatae, assembly GCA_022575985.1. Lineage (NCBI taxonomy): Eukaryota > Metazoa > Arthropoda > Insecta > Hymenoptera > Mymaridae > Anagrus > Anagrus nilaparvatae. The sequence continues at coordinate 1,292,919 of JAKSXM010000040.1, read as the reverse complement.
AATAAAAATGATAATTCAGAAAAAAATTTACATTTAATTACTTCAATTTCTACCCAATATGGTCAGCTTACCTTTAGCCGTCATTTAGGGTATCTATAGTACTTATTTCATTAATAGGTTATCTACGTTTCTTTGGCCTAATTGTATTAAATTTCTTTTCTAAAACCATTCAATTAGCTCCTTAAAGCTTTTTTTGGTTGCATGTATCTATTTTTTATATTGAAACAAAAGAAATATTCTCAAAAAACGTCAAAAAAAAAAAACCGGTTACATTGCTCAGTACGCAATTTACTTGATTTTTTAAATTTTAATTGGATACTTGAAAAACATTCTCGATATTCGACTGCCACAACCAGAATTTTTTTTCAGTGCTCTTACATAAAAAAAATGATACCAACCAATTTTAGTAACTTCGTGATACCGATTTCTTCAACTCAGGCGCCCTAAAGGCTCAAAAATTTTTTTTTTCTTGAATTGAAGTGAAATGAAAAGTTTTTCAGTATGTCAAATTTTTTAAAACATACTTAGGATAAATTAATTTATAATCATTTAATAAATAAATATATTTCAACTTGATTATTAAAGCTATTTTTTTTATGAATAAATTATTTAATAAAATAAATATAATCCATTTAAATTAAAAATTATAAAAGATTATTTTTAATAAAATTTTAACTACAGAATTTATTGCTTAATTTTATAAGCTTTATATATTAAAAAGTCAAGATGAAAAGTACAAAGTTCAACACGCTTATAATATGTTATACTTTTTTTTTTTATTATTATTCTAGTAAAACAAGTACTTTTAACATGTAAAATATTGTTAAAATGAATACATCATACTTTTTTTAAATTATTTGAGTATCTAAGCTTGAATTATTACACTGTGTAGTTGAAATATAGTTTTAAACCTACTGTAAATGTTTTTTTTTTAATATTCTTGTAATTCACTGTACTTCAAATATTTGACTTTCAATTTATAATACCTTCATTTTTGTCGTTTTTGATAGACAGATTTGGAAATGCAGGTGCGAAATTTTTTGTAATTTAAGAAGAATTTAATTAATAGAGGATTATTTTGAAACCTGATATTTAGTACTAATATAATCGTGAACAAATATTTATCTTTTTATTTTAATAATAACAACCCTAAGGTTCCCAGCAAAATTAAAAATAATTTACTTTATGAGTCATTCTAGCTATCGCAACAAAGCCTTGTCAGGTCAAGTCTCTCGATCAGGATGATTTTTTCACCATCTTTTTATGTGAATAAAATATGTTTTCTGTGAAATCGTACCCAAAATAAGCTAAAATAACGGTATCCAGAATGACTCTGGTAGGAGTTACAAATAATAGTTTGCTTGTTAAATATTGATTTACCATTTTTTTTGTATTCAGAGATTTTAACTATATTATTTAATTTTCAACTATTACTTATTTATATTTAACTATTTGGTATAATCAACGAATTAATGAAAAATAATTTCTGTTTTTCCATTGATCTAAATTTTTTTCAGAGAATCAGGGTTCGTCCACTTATCATTGTAGCCTAATTCCTTCTATGCAAAAGCGATTTTATATATTTTTTTTTTTTTTTTTTTTTTATTACATAATATAATTTTAAAGAGCTCAGAATAAAATTTTTGTGCCTATAGTCTTCAAATATTTTTACCTGCCCACCTGGGCCAGATGGGTTACCGGGCGTATTTCAGGTTTCGAAACTTTACGCGAAAGGTTTACATTTGAGAATTCTTTTTCGAATCTTTCTAGATACAAGTGAAAACTAAGATTCAAAAAAAATTTAAGATAGTTTAACAAGTGCTTGCGTGCAATAATAACAACTACGTAAAAAAGCCGCCTTGATTTATAAAAAAGCTAAGCCTTTTTAAGATAAAATTTCTCAAAAAAATAGAGATTTTTGTGACTTTTCTATTTCTTGATCTGACAAACTTTGAATGCACAATTTTATCTAAATATTAGTACATGTAGGTAGATTATTTATTTTTTGTATCCTGTAAAAATTGCTACATTTAACAAAAAATGAGCTAAGAATTTTATTTTATATGAAATTTGGCAAAATAGTTTTCCATAAATGAAGAAATAAAATCAAAACAATTATTTTTTCCATGTAAGCCCATTTAAGTCCATGTAAATGTTATGAAAACATACATACACATTCATATATTATAATTCCCTTAAGTTTCACATATACCAAAGGATACGTAAAAGTGTAACTTGATATCCTATTAAAAACATCAAACATAAATTTGTATTTGAAATCATCAAATATTTCCCTTCTCTGTTATATACCTATTTAATTTGTTATAGAATTTTTATACAATTGATTTTTTAAAATTTTATTTAACAATTTTTAATAAAATTTGGTTAGTTCCTAAAAAGATTGAACTTTGCTCAAATAGGTCAAAATATTATCTAGAAAATTAGAAAATACATGAATATTTAAGCAGATATTAAAGTATCAATTAAAAATTTGTTTATTCTTTGGCATCATACTGGATCGTAGACAAAAGATGTCAAGAGCTACACAGGAAATCACGTCATTGCGCTATTTTCCCTTAGCCGTAAAAAAAACTTTTACCCAGGATTAAAGTATATTATTCTTAATGAACTGTTTTTCTACTTTAATAAGAATTCAGGATTATTAATTTATTTTTCTTAGTAGATTTAGTGTTTTCTTCCTGGAATAAAGATAATATTGTAATTCTATGGAATAAGTCTTTTCATGCAGAAATTAATTAAATTATTTAATTCAGTAGTGGGTTTTGAACTTTTAAGCTTTGTTAAGTAAATGTAAAATGCATTCAAATGGGTATTTCTAATTTCACCCCTTCATCTCAGATATCGTCAGCTGTAGGGCATCCTGGAGTATCCTCCAGAGCTAATTTTAAGCTGAAAAACATTAGTTTGACAAGTTCATTTTTTTTAATTAAATTACTTCAAATAATAACTTTAAATATTAATATTAGAACCATTTCAGTAATAAAAAACTCAAATCAGTAATTTTTAATAATTAATTGTAATTGCTTGAAACTTTTGCACAAACACGAGAATAATTTTTTAATTGCTCTTAAATAATTACTTCTAAATACAATTACATATTTGTATGTTATGATTATTTTTGCTTAAAAATACGATTTATGCATGTAAAACAAATTATAATATGTTCAATGAATTTTAAATACGTACATATAAACATGAGAGTTATTCATTTATACGATAATTTCTTGAAAAGCGCCTATTATTAAAAGCACGCACTTTAAAGCTCATGCTTATTTGTTAATTTTATTTTTCATCAAAAATAAAAAAGCTGAGTAGGTTTTTTTTTATTAAAAGCTTTGATAGTTGATAAAGAAACTTGCAAGCTTTTATTTTTTAGATTTTCCACTTTACCGACAAAAGACATTGAGATAACTATAAAATGGATAAGTTTTATGTGGCGCCATCCTTTCTGTATCTCTTGAAACCTTTCGACTTTGATATTGATTATTTTTTTGAAGATAAGATAAGCAACGGATTTATTTTCATTCAAATAATTTATTTAAAAAAATAATTTACTTTATATTACTTTAAAAATTTTAATTTTATAATTCATTAGTTGAATAATTGATTAAACATTTAATTAGTGTGCAATAATTAGGTTCATTAGATTTATATTTGTTAAATATGTTAAATAAACACAGAGAAAATTAGATAATTACTGAAATTATTTATTCTCAAAGTGTACAATTGTATTTAGCTTTATTTTGTTATTTAAAAATTAATAAAGTAGATAACAATTGATTATTTACTGAAAATTTGAAAACAAACAAATAAACTATGCAAAATTACATTTTATTAAGGCCCATAGCCACAAAAATAAAGAATGACCAATACTTCAGTTTACTAATTTTGGTAATTTACGTAAAATTTGAATAATTGTTTAATTTCTAGAAAAAGGGTCGCAATATACTGTTATATTCACTTTTTTGGGCAGTTTGTTACTGGGAATAGTAACTTTAGATAATCCTAAGAACTGAAAGGTTACTAAATCATAGATGTGCAAATATGGGGAAGGACAAGATATATCTCATCTTTTAGTGACTATAATGGAAAGCTATTTCAATTTCTTTAGCAGGCACAATTTGCGAGACTTTTTGGACAGAAATGAAATAAATACAAAATTTTCTGATATCGAAATCTGAATCATGCTAGGTGTTTGTTAACTACAGTGACAAGTTACCTTCATTAAATATTGTACACAATGCTTTTCCAAAATTCATTAGTTTTATTAATTTAGTCTTAAAAATCAGAGTCAGATATACTCCTAAAAATGTCGTTGTCTTTGATCCTATTGGATTATTCCTCATAAAAACGCCTTGTTTTATGAGTAAATTGTACTAAATAGGACTTTATGACTGTTTTTATTATTGTTATCAGATTTTGTAAATGAATATGGAACTAGCATGAAAACCCCAGCCTCAAGATCAAAGGGGAAATAAGGATTTGACTCCTTATTACCGCATAAAACAACTTATTGATGCGGCATGCCAGCAATGATAGATAAATATGAAATCTTAAATGAACAAAGGTTAACTATTTAGTATGAACTCCCAACCTCAAGGTCAAAGGAGAAATAAGGACGTGACTCCTTATTACATACCAAATTATTTAAAAATTATTAATGTTCAATCATGAATGGATGGTTAGTAATGCTATTACCATTGTATACTTAACCCTTCTTGGAATTTGGATGTGTTGATGATGGTATTTTTAGTGTCTTGTTTACCTGAGGCATGGTGCAGGTAAATAAAACTTAGGATATTACAAGACTCATAAATCTAGGTATTCGCTAGTACATTGTAATGTACTGGATTTTAGATACTCTATTCTTGATCAATTTTTAATTAAAAAAAGTTACATCGATATTTATTTTTCCTGGTTGTATCTTGGATATAAGATTGTAATTTTTTATAGAAAATATGCTATAACATTAGGTCAAAAAATGGACTATTCTCAAAAATTACACGCACACAAACACGTACACGCATTGTAAAACCCCAAAATACCCAAAAAAAACTTAAATTATTAATTATTCTTTTTAACTATAGTAAATGAAGAATACGTGTTAAATATTATATTTAAAAAAAAAAGTAATTAATATGACGAATAATGAATAAAATTAATAATTTATTAGTTAATAAAATAAGTTGAAAATTAATGTATGTAGTTAGAAAGACATGATTCTCTGGCGAACCACGATAATACCAATGGTATATAGAGAGAGAATTGCTTCAAAGGGTAAACGTCGCGGCGTGACTTGCTTGTAAATTCAATGTTTTTCTTTATATATAGTAAATTTCAAGTAAAATGGACATGCAATGGCTTGTGTAAACTATATCTATTGATATTGTAAAAGGGACACACACAGTAGAAAGGCTAGCAAAGATCATTGATAAGCATAAAAGCTATTATCAACTCATGTTGAAATGTTCATTTTTTAAAGAAAAAATTTTTTTTCTACAAAAGATAAAAAAATAAAAGTTTACCGCAGTTTTTTAAAAACAATTAAAAAATATCAGATTTTAAATTATGAATTTCAATAATAGTAAAACACGCATTCAAAGAGAGATTAAATTTGTTTGTTAAAATTAAATGAAGCTAAAATCTCCTCTGTTTTATTATTGTTATATGTTTAAGCCTCATTTACTTATTAAATGATTTATAAATATAATAATAATAGTAATAATAATAATAATAATAATAACAATGTACAAAGAGGAAAATATAATGAGAAATTTCTACAAATATTATATTTATTCAATACGTGTGTATTTTATGTTTAAATTAAATGATTCATTGATTTTATTTATAGATATAATGTTAATTTAAATTATTTTTTATTGCTTTTATTTAATATTTAATAAATTATTAGTTTGCTAAATGGTCATTGAAAATTAATTATTTAATTTTTTATCTTTTAATTTATTTAACAAAAACAAATAGTTTTGTGTTAATAATGGTGAAAAATTTTGTCAAAAAAATCAAAACTTTGAAGTGTAGGGTCCAAAGATGGAGGATTAACACGGCTTTCGTGAAGGGCAACCCAAGATAGACGCCATCAGCCATTTTTAACTAAGGGTTAAAAAAAATTATTTTAAGTTTTCACGGAATATTTAATTTATAAAAAATAATAAAACTTAAAAGACAAGATAGGCTTTATAGCATCGACACAAAGATTTTAATAATTTTAAATCGTTGAAATCCAATGCAAGATCACGTACTCCACAGACTGTATCAAATTTTATAACAGATAAAAAAAGTATAATAGAGGTGCCAGAGAATTTGAAACTATATAAACACGTAGAATAGTCTTTATAATAAAAGTCTACTATAGTACGATTTTTTTGTACGAAGTCACTTGTCCGTGCAGTTTATATATTACGCTTGTATGAATCTTATTTGAAATTTCTATTGTTTCGGATTTCAAAAGATGTATAACGGAACAAATAAAAATACACTCGATATACAATTGTTGTTTAGAAAATTGAAAAAAAGATAACACTTAAAATCCTTTGATAATCTTGAATAAACATTTTTGTACACTAAACTTCGTTTAATCCGATATTGTTGCAGTTGAGGCAAAAACTTTGCAGATTATTAAACATGAAAGGTTTTTCGTTATTACGTGATACTGGCTTTTTTCGGAGAATTTAATTAACAAAATATTTGTCGTAAGAAAATTATGGAAGTTTTTTAGATTACAATGAATTGGTTGAAATTTTGGGTACATATAATTTTAATGAATTTTTGATATACTCGAGTCAATATATGGGTTTGGTTATATTGTTACTGGAAATTACCAGATTTGATCTAGTATAGATTTCTTGCGTCGCTGATCACGAATTTCCGGGATTTTTTTTTAAAGAAATTGGGGCTTTACCCTTAAATTAGTAAAAAATATATACTCAAAAAAAGAGGTATTTCGGGGATTTTTTAATGAAAAATTAATATTTCATCCTTAAATTACCAAAAACTACCCCCGTAAAAAGGATGTTTTTGCTATTTTCGCACCTTGAGCATTTAAATTTGGCATGTGACGGTTTGTTGGGTCACTGATCAAGAATTTTAAGATTTTTTTATGAAAAATTAATATTTTACCTATATGAAGTAAATTTGGTCACTTAAAGTGTGAATATAGCAAAAATACCTCATTTAGGGTTAGTTTTTGGTAGTTTAAGGGTGAAATATTAATTTTTCATAAAAAATTCCCCTAAATTCTTTATCAGCGACCGAAATATCCGATATGAGCTAAATCTGGACACTCAAAGTGCGAATATATAAAAAATTCTATTCTAAGGTAAAAGAAAAGGATCCGTTTTTAACAGATTTCCGATTTTTAATACATGTAGCAATGTAAATTATTTTGATTACATAATGACCAAAAATAATAATTTGGTAATAACTTATGAGAAAATTTGTCTCAGGTGGAGGTAGAAAATGATCTAAGACATTTTCCTTAGAAAAAATGACATTCTACCGTATACGAAATAAATATTGAAGAAAAAAATTTTTTTACAATAAAATAAATAATTGCTCACATGAGTATAAAAAATTAAATAAATATACTTCAGTTCCTTCGAATATTTTAAAAAGCTTAAAAAAATATACGTTACATTAAAAATAAATCACATCTTTTATATGTAACTGCCTTAAAAGAAATAAATTTAGAATTATAAGGAAGAAACATCTTATAACAATAAAGTAAAAAAGGGAAAAAGAAAAAAAAATTTTTTTAAAGAACGAACGAAGGGAATTTTTGGTTATATAAGTTTATACATAAGTATATACTACATTACAACTGATTTATTTTTCCGTCACAAAAAAAAAAAGATCTTTGGGCACGCGTGTACGTGAGCCGCGATTTAAATCACCAACTTATAAACTCAACGACTTTATTTTTTATCGCTCGATTATACGATTCGGTGCTTGCTTTATCCATATTTTTTTCTTTCTTTTTTAGAAAAGCTTAGAATTCATACTTTTTTTTGGTTATTATGATAAAGTGTAGAAAGTTTTTCCGAGGTTTTAGTAAATACTAGTTTATTTTTATTTGCCATTAATTCATTATTTTTATGGGCGATATTAACAATTTTCATTTCAATACTTTTTATGTTTCATTCATTTTCACACTTCTCCAAAAACTGAAAAAAAGCAAAGACTTAAAAAGTTTATTAATTGGGATTAATTTGGTATTCACTAAGATTTCGTGTATTAAATTTAACAGAAACATTTGACTTTCAGTAAATCAAGAAGAATTTTTAAGTCTATAAAATTTTATTTCCTGGAAAATCTTTGCCTACCGTGACTGACCGATCATTTTGTTCAAATATTCATTTTTATTTAACAATAAAAGTTTGCTACAATTTCAAAAAAATCTTAACATTTTAGCTTATTCTTTTAATCCTTCAAATCAAGTTTTTTTTACATCAAATACTTTTAGTTAATAACAAATTATCAATAATTAAAACCATACCATTTTCAGAACCAAGTTTCACAAATTCTAAAGACATACCTGAAACAAAAAAATATAAAAATAAAATTAATAAAAATAATAAAGATTAATATTGACATAAATATCACAAAAAAGAAAAATGATCGAATTTTTTCATCGAGTAAAATAAAAAAATTCATGATTGATTAGATTTTTTTCCTTTCTAATATAAATACGTATTAGATAAACTACTTAAAAAAAAAAGAGAAGAGAGATTTGTCTAAAAAAATTGTTATTTATAAAATCGATTTGTCCAGTATCATAAGAAATTGAAGAAAGAAACTTTTTTTACGACTTTAAACTACAAAACAGGTTAAATATTTTCTTATATTCGTAGAGAGAAAGAAGAAGAGAAATAATATCATTATTTATTTATAACCCCGAATGTATTTGAAAATATCTTTCACCTGATACCCAAATCACCCCCATTTTTTGAGAAAAGAAAATATGGTATAGCTTATCGTCATTCATGCAACATTAGACTTCTTATTCCCACACACACACACATATCTGTAAATTTATTTATTTATATTTTACCTATGGGTATATATGATACTTTTATTTTTATGACCTATTATTATCGGTTAAAAAAAAATTATTATATTCTTTTTTTTATTATTTACCAATGTCAAGTTTAAGTATATTTATGAAGAATAAAAATTTTTTTCTTATTTTGCATTATAGAGTTTTTATTTATTTATTTTTTATATAAAACATAAAATAGCATTTTTATTTATTTTTTTAGATTAACAATATTTATTGCATTATTATTTATAGATTACAGTATTATTATTATTGTTATTATTTAAACTTTTGATTATGTAAATAAGGTTTTTTATTGGTGTTGAGGGATCTATCCTTGTTCTATTTTTTAATCTAAAAATAAACTTTTTAAAATTTAGTATTTTTTTTTTTGAAAAAAATGAGTTGTTTTTGGTTTTTGAGTTTTTTTTTTTGAATATGTAAGGGTTGAAATAAAAATGGTTCCCAAAGGAGGATGGGAATAAAAAGCTTGTAGTCTACACTGTTAGACCTCTTTCCTTAAATTTTGCTTCAATTGCTTGAATCCTAAATGCTTGAAAATTTAAGAAATTTAAGCAAAATTCAAGCAGGTAGTACAGTAGGTACTGGAATCTCCATAGTACTTAGCATTACCTATTTTATTGAAATTTTATCTTAATTATTATGAAATTATTATCCTCAGTCGAATCAATTATAAGAAATAATCTCAGATTCAAAAAAATGATATTTAGTATTTAAATAACCTAACAGTACAAAAAAACCAGTACACCCCAGCATAAAATAAAAAAAACCCTACATTTTTATAGATTATCGTTACTTTATTTCTTATTTAAAATTCTAACGTAAAAAGCCAAGAAGCAATGTTTTTTTTCAAATAAAAAGGTTATACCTACCACCTTATTTAAAAGAAAATATCCGCAAAATAAGAACTTTTATTTTTTAAAGCCTTTTTTTACGATCTGTGTTTTATTATTATGTGTTATTATTTTTTAACACATACATGGTTTATATAATACAAGGAAATAAAATCGTAACCAACTATAACTTAAAATGAAGAAATAAACTTTGAGAATATATCACATGCGTTTTAAATTAAAAATATAAAAAAATTTTAAATTTATTATTGTTTATTTATGTAGTTTTGGTTATTTTTATATTTTTTTTATTTTTTTTTAACTTTTGTTAAATTTCTGTTTTAGTTTTTAAATTGAAAAATGAAGTTTAGAAGTTAATGTTTACGTAATGTAGATTTATTGCATTTAGGTTTTTCAAATCAAAGAAAGTAAATTTAAAATTTTATTTTGCAAACATGTGAGTCCTTTAGAACTAATGTCATAAAAATTACAAAATTTTCTAAAAATTCATCTTAACATTCTCAGCCTTAAAAAAATTTTTGTTTCAAGTGGTCAATGAACGTTAAAAAAACATCGTCAAGTATAAAAAACTATGAATTATTCAGATAAGAGCTTAGTTTTTGTGCTAATAAAGAAAAAAAGCATCTCTTGAGCTTACAAGCATAAATTTAAAAATATCTTTGTCACATAAAAAAACCACATCTTTATCGTTTAGTTAACCATTTTTGTTACCCTTTTTTTTAATAATATATAAACAAAAAGCACGTAGTATAATCTGAGGGTTAAATATATGCAATCCTCGTGGGAAAAACTAACAAATTCGAAGCTTTGTGAGCGTGAAATTATGTGGTTATTGAAATGTACACTAAAAAAATAAAGTTAAAAAAATGTGTGGCTCAATTTTGTGGCTAGAAAAAAAAGTTAATAGAAAATTTGTGGTTTTAGGATATTTTTTTAAAACAATAATTAAAAATAATTCCTTTGATAACACAGTTTTATATAATTTATATTTAGAAAGTTTGATTGGCAAGGATAAATCTCAAGTATATATTTTCTAGAATGAAGTCAATAAAGGGTGTGACAGCAGTTGGTAAAATAATTGTGGGGGTTGAATTTATAGGGGTAGTTAGTTATTTCCGCGAGCTATTTCTGCTCGTCAAGTTAAACGACTCTCTTTATATAAATTCATTTTATTCCTTACTTGATTTAACCTCGAGAAATCCCATAGTTTGTTACTTTCTCTTTTCTCCCTTACTCTTATTTCTCAAATCAATTGCCAATCGAATTACAATTCTATTCTCGTACTAAATTTCACTTATTTATCTTTTATACTTGTTTACGTTTATACGTGTGTTGGTGCATTTATATTTATCAATCGTTAAATTTATCACGCCATATTTTATGATCTTGTCAATCAACTGACACTAAAAAAATATATAACAATTCTGAATGCGTACTTTTTATTTTTATTATATTTTTTTCCCAATTTTTTTCAACGAAAATATATAAAATGTTAACAAATAAAAATTATTAAATTTTATCTCTTAAGCTTATTCTTGAAAGTATACAGAAAAAAATATTAGTTTTTAACTGTGTACATAAAGTATTCATGTATGTGGCAAAACACGTGAAAATAAACCTGTTTATCTAAGTAAATTTAAGGGCTACGTAAAATTTTAGTGAAGTATTTGAAAATATATTTGTAATATCCTAAAATTTTCAGCACTAGAACTCAAATTTCTATTATAAATTTTACTTTTATAACAGTTCTAAATGTTAGGAGGTCGAATTTCATGAATAACTTTATATAAATTTAAATTATGCAAGCCTTACCTAGGAAATGCATTTTCCCATGACTTGGATTTTAAATTGCCTAAGTATGAGAAAATGTATTTTCCATTTATCACGAAAGATCATTTCTCATATATATGCATAAAATATGGGCTAAATACAGGAAAAAAGATTATATATTCCATAGATACTTGAATTGTGTCTTTAGGGAAAACTCGCCAATCAGGGTCTTATTCATTTGTTTTACCTACTTAATCTATTCTATTTATACTCTTGGTTTGAAAGTTATTAATTGAAAGCTGCTAATTTTATGTATTTACAAGCAGTATTTCAAATTAAAATAAGTAATTAAATTTTTTTCATATTGCCCTTAAATTTTAAGTTTACTAATTTGCAAGATGTCATTCAAATATTTTTGACAAAATTAAAAAGTAATTTAATTTATTTTAACCCAGCTAAACATTATATTGCATTACTTTGCTAAAAAATCAAAAGATAGTTTTAAATACATTTTAAGAATTCGTCTGATCATTCAAAAAATCAATTCTGTTCATGTAAAATAGTAGTTAAATTTAAATTTGGATAATCTTAATAAATCTTACAATGAACATACTAAAAGTCCTTTAATACAAAATTTTCTTAGGCATGCATTAAATCTAAAACTATTCTGCAAAATTATTGACATTTTCCTAACTCCCCTAAACTTTTAGACACAAAAGATTGACAAAGAAATACTATGCAGCTTATGCTGTAAAAATAAAATTGATATATTTATGCCATTGTAAAAAGGTATTTCATCATTAATAAAGCAATAAATAAAAAATAATTAAAAAAAAAAAAAAATCAGCATTAAATCACTCAAAAAAAGCTTTTGTTAAAAAAAGAGTTTAAAGGTTAGTTTTTTTTTGCTGCTGTTGTGTAACATAGAACGAAAATCTTTAGTTATCATCTCGTTAAAGTTAAAATTATCGTTTGACGATACTCTATACAATAGGTAATACATTAAACTTCAGTCTAGGACAGGTAATAAATTTTTCTCTTTGCTCTCTTTTTCTCTCTTTCTAGTTATAGCTATAAATATTTGACAGGAAAATCCATTGAAAATAGAGGGAGGAAAAAGAACATGACATGTATTCCATACTTTATAGTATCTTTTGAGCTATCTTTTCAAAATATATATAAGCTTATTAAATTAAATAATTTTTGCTTTTTTTCAATTTAGAAAAATCTATATCTCCAGCTCCACTTTTTTTCTTCTTTTGATATTTGATAACTTTAATAGAAGTTAACTTTTTATATGTGTGAGTCCCGAGAGACAATAATAAACTTTTCTCACTCACTTGTTTTTTTGTTTTTAACTTTTTTTTTAATAAAGTAGGATGAAATAATTTTTTTTACTGTCATTTCTAACTAATAAATTGTCAAATTAAATATTTCCTTGTAATTTTACAATTCAGAAAATTTCACCAATTTTTGAAATTTCAGCTCGCAATATATCAATTTCTGTTATTATTATCAAGCTTTAGCCCTTGAATTGATGTAAGTAAGTATGTGTAAAAAAAAAGAATAAAATAGAAAATCCTTTCCTGTAAATACACAAAAGTATAAGCTCTTTTTTTGATAGAGTATCCTTTCAAGAAGTGACACTATAACTCGCGTTCTATTCTTACAGTAATATCCTTTTCTCGTTTACTAACTTTTCAAGAAGAATTGATTTTTTTTTTGTAACACATAAAAAAGAAAGTAAATGATACACTATTATAAATTTACTTTGTATTTTATTTTTTATAAATTGAAAAAAAAATTTTTATTTTGCCATTATTCTATAAATTATAGACAATTTTTTTTTCGGTGTTTAAAGTAAGTGTATAAAATTCAGGATTTTAAAATAAAGTTTACTTTAGTGAAAAATTTTGCAAATTTAACTATTTTTATATCTTATATGGACTGATCTGGTTTATTTTGTTGAATTAACGTATTTTTTTTAAAGAGATTTTTATTTTTTTTTTTTATTAGATAATGAATTTTCACTTTTAATCAAGAATTTTAATCTATTAAAATGTCAGCAAATGGGTTGAAACTAAAAGTTTATTTTAACAGTATATAATTAGGGAACTATAAACTAATTCAACTATCAGGGAACTGATCCAAAATTCAAGTTTTTTTTGGGATTTTCAGCAAGAAAAAGTTTAGATTCGGGAAAAAATTCATCTCTCGCCAATACTGGTGTCTTAATCAGAGCGTTTTTAAGTCTTTAAAAGGCTTTTTCCTGCTTTGACACAATCATACCATGAAAATGGCGTAATTATTTATAATTATTTTGAATTTGTCTCCAATTGTAAATATTATAAATAAAACACTTTAATATTTTTATGTAAATATCTTTTATTGTTCCTTCTTTTTACAATTTAATCATTTTGTTAAAAAACGACGCGTTTCGGAAAGTTAACTTTCCATCCTCAGGTTTGTCTCAATTAATGAGAAAAATAAAATTATATTAAAACACTTTTTGAACATAGTTTACGTCAATGTTGCATGGTTACTGTATAATACTTAGTATTATACAGTTGCTCGACCATGGTTACTGTATAATACTTAGTATTATACAGTTGCTCGACCATGCAACATTGACGTAAACTATGTTCAAAAAGTGTTTTAATATAATTTTATTTTTCTCATTAATTGAGACAAACCTGAGGATGGAAAGTTAACTTTCCGAAACGCGTCGTTTTTTAACAAAATGATTAAATTGTAAAAAGAAGGAACAATAAAAGATATTTACATAAAAATATTAAAGTGTTTTATTTGTAATTATTTAATATTCTAATTTGTGTACTCGACTGTCAGGCGATTTTTTTCTGAATCAGGACAAGCCTTCTTTGTCTACTCACTGCCCTAAATAAATGACGCGCAAAATTTGCATTATTTTCTATTAATTGTTAGGCCAGCGTTTTGTAATGCCACAATAACTCGCTAAAAAAGATGTTCTTTAAATGATTCCGTTGTAATGTAGATATCGTCAAAGTAAGCTTCAGCATTAGTTTCGAATTCTGGTCCTAGAACTGTATCTAAAGAAAGTTCGAACTCTCGGGTACCCAACCCGAAACTTCAGATATATTCACGCCTCTAACATTTCAAATCAAATCATTCAAAAAAACGGGTGAAATTCATTTTTGAGCTTCACTGACTGAAAGTCAAAATGATCTATTAAATGAATAAATCAATTAGTTAAATAAATAGAAAAAAATTTTAAAAAACATAAAAATCAGTCAAAACTAACTAGATTTACCCATCTGTACACACTTTTTTTTTGATAAGAAAGAAGTTGAAAAGTTTTCGATAGGTCTTGTCGGATTTTCTACGGACGAATAATTCTTTCATAGTTCTCGCCAATAAGATATAAAGTCTCTTCTTTTCTTATCATGTGTATAGCCTTTTTTTTCTTCCTTTTTTTTTAAATCCTCTAAAGCTTAAATCCTCGTTATTTTAAGGGTTATACAATGTTCGATTGCTAAATTTACCTCTATTTACTACAAATAATTTTCTAAAACATTTTTTTTTTTTGAACAAAATTTATTTTAAAAATGTAAATTAATTATTTTAAAAGCCTCATTATTAAACTATTAAAGTTAAAACAAAGCTTTGCATTAAATAATTAATTTGTTAAATATTTTTTAAAATAATAATTTTGTAAAAACACTTGAATTTTCATTGGTCGAATATTCGTGTTTTGATTAAAATATAAATATATAATAATAGGAAAAAACTAATTAACCAGCGACATAAAATTTCGCTCTTTATACTTGTATCGTAAAATTAGTAAATGGGATAATATAATAATAATGAATAATTAAAAACATGTTTTTTAATGCATTAATTATAAGCATATGTATTAAAATTTTAATTCCATTATAATATAAAACATAAGCAATTAATTTCTATATTTTGAAATTTGTGTTATGCCAGTTTTTATGATCTAATACTGCGAATTTAGGAACATTCTATGAGTTACATAAAAGCGCGTTAGCAGAGTACAAAATAATCGTTAAATTTTTATCTTTGTTGTTACTTTCCAAGTTACTTGCTTACTTGTCACAATTTGATAATCTATTACTCTGTTTTACCTTTATTACTATCTCCTGCCAAAATGTCAGACAGATCATAAATAAAAATATTTAATATGACAGACCCCAAAAGACTTTCGTGAAAAACTCCAGGTGAAGCCCAAGTAGGCTTAGATATAATATCCCCAAATCTAAGAAGTAATTTCCTACTACACAGATAATATTTGATCCAGTATTAAAATAATTCACAAATACCTCACGAATATAAGTTTTTTAATAGCAAACCGTGATCCAAGGTGTTGAATTCTTTGGTATAATCAAAGCAAATAATGTCTGGTTGTTTTATGTTATTTAGTGAATTCACTGAAAAAGTAACTTCCTTAGATTAACAAAAAAATAGAATGTTTTCGAAAAATTAGTAAATTTTCAAAAAAATTTGTAAATATTCGAAAAAAATAGTAAATTTACTAAATTTAGTATATTATCGAAAAATTCAAGAATTGTCAATTTTTTTTGTGAATTTACGAAAAAAATGTGTAAATTATCAATTTTTCTTGCGAATTCACAAAAAAAAATCAAGAATTCTCAAATTTTTCGTTAATATACTAAATTTAGAAAATTTACGATTTTTTTCGAATATTTACAAATTTTTTCGAAAATTTACTAATTTTTCAAAAATGTTCTAATTTTTTTGTTAATATAAGGAAGTTACTTTTTACACTGTTCATTATTAGAATTAATGGTTTAAAAATTTGGAAATAGTGCTTAAAATTTTAGTCACTAGTCTATAATTATTTACAAATTTTTTATTCCCATTTTTTAATATTGGATTTAAATAGCCTGATATCCAGGCATCAGGAAAATAACACGTTTCTAAAGATGTTTTTAAAAGTAAATAAAGAGGATAGGATGTTATAACTTTCGGATATCCGAAATTGCTACTTCTCGCACTCACTTCAAATTTGATATTTTTAAATGGATTTTTTTAATGTCAAAAAATTTTAGTACCATGTAACAACCGTGTAAATTAGGTATAAAGTAAATTAATGAATAAAATTTAATATTTTCATAGATGTGTGAATATACACAGAATAGCATGCTAAGATTTGAACATAGGACGTGGGTATAATTGAAGTAACTTAAAATTTAGGCTATAAAAGACTTTCATCTTACAGTTTACATAAGAAAGTTAAACGTGTAATTTTTCTTCAACTGATAAGATTAGCACTTAAAAAATCCGTTTTATTATACAAAAATAAATCATAAATAGCACTACTTCATTGAAATTAAATTTTACTCTTGTTGATTTTTTTATTTATATTGTAATCACGCAATTGTCATAACAAAAAAAAATATAAATATAATTCAACTCAACGTATACACAATGAAAATATTTCTAAAGCACTCTTATATTAATCAACAAAAAAAATTTCAATAAAAAAACTGGTCGTTATTTTTTTTACTCTTTGAAAATTATTTTACCCTCTCTTCTCAATTCACTTTTCTAAAGCATTCAATCTAAAATATTTACACGAATTCAGCGATCGCCATCCATCACGCGATAGTGCTTTACATTAAATATACACATTCTCTTTCTCTTAAATTCTCATATATTTTACACGTAGATGCACAAACAATCAACGTTAAGTGCTGTTCGAGACAGAAATTTCAGATTTTTTTTTTTTCATTAAGTACACATATTTTTTACATAAAATTTGCATTTTTATGTACATTTAATATAAAAAAAATTTTTTTTTATCAAAACGTCTTTAATAAATATTAAAGAAAATTTTATGCTGTTAAATTTACTCTCTTTATAACTAAAATCATGTATGAATTTCTTATGTACATATTTTGACATTAAAAAAAAGTATCTTAAAGATACTTAAACTTTGTCTCTATGTAGTTGAATAACTTATAGACTTTTTTTATTTTATTTTTTGCCTCAAGCAGCAAATAACGTAAGTAAATGTAACAGTAGTAGCAAGAAAAACTCTTTAAAGATCCTTAAAGACAACAACGTACAGGTTTTATATTGAGAGGGTGCATTTTTAAACGATATTCCTTAAAGATGATACTATAAAGTAAAGAGATATTAAATACATAAAATGACAATATTATGTATATTTAAGATACTTTTTTGCTCTAGTGTATATATTTATTGTAATTTTTTCATTTTTTTTTTTATCATAATGGTTTATTTTAGAGAGTAACTAGTTATGTCATTATAGTTTTTTTTTTGTTTTAGATAACTGGTATGGTTTTGAGAAAAACTTTTTAGATGGATAGAATTTTAATGTACTGTGTTCGTACAGTTTTTAATCAAAATTTGCTTTCAATGAAGTTAAATAAAAGCATCCGAAAAAAGGGTTTATCTTGCTCCAAGATACATTTTAGCCAAAATACAAGTCTGCTATTTTTATCCCTGTCTAGGACTCTCAGGATTAATTCTTGTTTTCTTTTTATAGCGAAAAATTTTGCATTGAAAGGCTGTGTCTAGAGTTAAAAGAGCACACCCTATATTTTTTGCAAGTGAAATCAAAGTCATTCCATATAAGAAGTCATATATGGTTCTCAGAACAAATTCCACAATTTGGCCAATTCTGGGCGCCCTTTTTTATGTGTATGAATTATGAATATCCTCAAGTTCTTAGCTGAAGCTTCTTCAAAGTGCACATTTGTCCAAGCCAAATCCAAATTACGTTTTTTGGTCATTTTTTTTTTGCAATTTTATTAATAATTTTTTAACAAAACCAGTTAAAAAAATTTTGCAAATATTTTTTGGCTATTTAAGAAATTTTCCGCTGAATTCAACTTTGACATTAATTTTTCAAAATTTTGCCTTTTGCGTATATGTATTTACTAATTTACTCTAAATCATGCAAATCTGAATTCACACCCCTTAGGAAGCTCAAAGTGGGTGGAGAAGTTTGATTTTTTATATGCTATAGGTTGGAAAAAATCTATTGGTATAATTACATAAAATAAATTTTCATAAATTTCAAATTTCCCGCCTGGAGATATACTCAAGTTTTCGCCAAAAATTCTACAAATTCAACTTGAAATCTTTTTTAAAGACCTTACTATGCCAAAAATTTTATGAATAAGAGAATAAATCTACAAATTCTGTCACCTCCGTTTTTTTTTTTTCATTTTGGTACCATAGTTTCATAGCATGCCCAATATGAAACGTCATTTAAAATTTATGTGTTAGTTTAAGATTCTTATTATTTTTTGCACAAAAATCAAAAATCTGATACTTCTTCAATATTTAAAAAATATCTAAAAAATAATCTCATTATAAAAAAGTAAAAATTTGCTTTAAAAAACATCATCCTTCAGACGTATCTTTTTTGACATTTAAATGTCAAGACAATTATTTTTCTTCATATTCAGTAAAATATTAAATAAGTCATTTATTTATAGATAAAATATATTTTAATAAAAATAGGTTATTTCACAGTCTACTTAATATATAATTCAAATATAAAAAAAGTCTTAATACATAAATATGAACACAATTTATAAAAATTTTTTTAAATTAAGAAAAAATATACGTCAATTCGTCATAACATACAAAAAAAAAAAATTCATAACCTTAAATTTTCTTTTTCTACTGTATGTGTATATAGCTTAACTTTTTACAAACGCGAGTCGTTTTTTTAAGAATTTTTTTTTGTGATATATAAAAATATAAAATCCAACCACAAGCTTTTATACACGTACGAAAGAGACTAAGAAAAATATCAACACGATCCCTATCATCTTTTCCTTAACCTTTTTTTTTCTTATATACATTTTTTTTTTAAATTATGTAAGCCTGCTTGCCCTCTGATAGCACATTTGAGTTTGTCGTTGGTAAATGTGAAATTTTCAAGCAAACAAATTCTCAATTTGTTTTTCTTTACTTTTTTTATACATATACATATTTGTTACATATATTTTTGATATGTTATTTTTGAATTTTTTTTTTTAATTTTTTTTTTTGTAACATATTGAATCATATATATTATTTTCTGGTTTATTTTTGGTACAGTGAAATTTTAATGCCTTAATTTTTAACAAACAAATTACTTAAAATTTTGACCAAATTTATATTGCTTCAATATAATTGGAGTCAATTTACATAAGTTTTAGCTTAAATATTTGCGCTTAAAGTTAGTTTTGATAGTAAGATTTTATTTTGCAAATCTATTCTTTCTAAATAGTATAGGCGCAGAGGTCTATTGTGTAGTCACTTTTTTTGCTGATAGGTCCTTGAAATTTTCCAACGGTTACTTATGTTTTTTGGGTCGCTGAATTGACGATTCTGCTATCCATTTTTACTGCAAAAGGTCCAGTTGCCCACAATAGGCAACTTTAGGTTCTTTTATGCAACTTTTTTGGTATTCTAATCCGTTATTTATGTACTTTGGGCAATAACTTAAAGTTGCCTGTTATGAACGTCATACTAAAATACTTAATTTTCACTTTCTGTATAGACACAAACTTCACAAAATCTGTTTTTCGCAAATTCTAATAACTTTACAATGCTAGTTAAGGCAATACGTTGACGGACTCATTGCTGGATAAGCTTTGACAACGGCAACCAAACTTACAAGGGGAATGTATGAGTTTGATCTGCCAGATCTGGACCTCATTTGGCAGAGCTTTTTGATATGATGAGGAAACACAACTATACCTATTTTACGATCTCATAAACATTCTGGGCCTAGAAAAGCGAGCTTCAATGTCAAAAAAACTTGTAACCGGTTTGTGTAAACACAACCTAAATGCAGTTTACTTCAAGCTGAGGGCTAGGTATAATGCAAATGTTACGCAACGTTACAATACAATTTTCTAATTTTATAATTTGTAATTATCATCTTACTAGTTGTTAAGATCTAAACCCAAACTATTTTGATTCCGGAACCGCGTATTATTCTAGGCCCCTAAATCAAAATTATTCTAATTCCCTAACCCCAGATTTTTC
Source organism: Anagrus nilaparvatae (assembly GCA_022575985.1). Classification (NCBI taxonomy): domain Eukaryota; kingdom Metazoa; phylum Arthropoda; class Insecta; order Hymenoptera; family Mymaridae; genus Anagrus; species Anagrus nilaparvatae. The sequence goes on along the minus strand of JAKSXM010000040.1, from coordinate 1,272,165 downwards.
AAAGTCTCCCCCTCCTTAATTTTCAAGATCTGTGGTACCCCCTCCCTATAAACATGTTCCATTTTAAAAATGCTATTATTGAGTATTTTTTAGTATAACACTGTCACCTTGCAAGTCAATCAAAACATTTCTGGTTAGTATCATTTTTTTGTATAAGTGTCTATAGTTTTAAGTACCGTTAACTAATTTTTTTTACAATTACTGCTCGTCCCATTATACTCAATAAACCAAGTGCCAATTTTGGGCCAAAAATGGTCATTTGGTTTATTGTATAACTCAGTGAGACAATTAGTGATAAAAAAAATTTAGTTTACGGCGTTTAAAAATTGACACTTACACAAAATAATTGAGATCAACTTGTACTTTATAGGAGGTGAAACAACTGTCTAATAGCTAAAAACCCAAAACTTTTTCTTCGTTAGAAATTCTTTTTTTTTTTTCAATTACTAAAAGCGCGGGTAAACGGCGGTAAAAAGTTTGGATATTAATAAGTTGTATTGCTTCCTACAAAGTATCTAAATTTAAAGTACGTTTTTTCTAGATTTTACCAGGTTTATTAAAAGAATTTAAGGATGGTATATTTTAACTTAATTTCAAAAAATCGAAAACTGTAGTCAGGAGTCTAAAAAGGGCCCTGAAGACTTTAACAAATTTTCTTCCTAAAAATTGATAATACGATAACTTATACAAGTAATGTTCACAATTTTATCTGAGTATGAAATTAAATAAAGCGTAAAAAAGAGTCTTTTTTCGGGTTTTCAAGGTTTCTGGATGCCTGTCGTAGCTTAGATGGCTAGTTGAAATGGGATTCAATGAGTTTTTCAACAAATTTTTAGGTGATAATACTTAGACTACGTGGTATTGTGGGGGGAAAATCACTGTACTTATCTGGCAATAGTTTTTTAAAATTCAACAAAAATCAAAATAACCCTAAGCCTACACTATATTTTTACTAAAATTGAATATAAATTGGCATGTATAAAAATAGCTAAAAATAAGGAAAAAAAAACAAATATTACATTTGTAAAAAACTTATTTTATTGACAACTAAAAAATTACAAATTGATAGTAGACAGAATTTTTGTTCTCTCTAACAAAATACTGAATAAAATAAAACCTACTTAATCTTTGAAGAAAGTAAAAAAAGTAGTTTGATTGACAAATGACTTTAAGATTAATTTCTGCTACTTAACAGTTGATTAATTCATCGTGTTACTTTTATATATATAAATAAAAATGCGTGTAAAATTTCATTAAGAAGAAGAAAAAAAAAATATTTCGTGATCGTGCATTTCTGACTTTTTAAGCGTTCTGTCAGTAACACTGATTGAAATATAGGGTGAAAAAGAAGAAGAAGGAGAAAAAGTAAAGAAAATTTATAGTATTAAAGTGAGATAGCTAAATTATATTACAAAGGACAGCCTCTATTATAAATTTATAGTATGAGAAAGGATTTCTAACTGGACTTTGAATAATTTACAACGGGTTGGAAAGTTTTGAGAAAACCCTCTGTTTTATACTATTTAGAAAAGGACGTAAGACGTACTATATAGGCTTGTGGGTTTTAACGTCTAATGACTTTCAATACTTTATTTAATATTCATAAGATAAAATCATCACTAAAAACTTGTTAATTTATTCAATTTATTTTTTTTTTTTTTTAATTAAAATATTTATTTAGCAGTAAGAAAGAAAAAATGTATATAATCATTCAAATTCTGACAAGCGAATTCTAAAAAAAAAAGAAAAATATTCAATTTAAAAAGTAGCATAGTAACATTTCATCTACTACTATTACTAGCTTGCTTAATAACACTCTCACGGTTGGACGGGTCGTTAAGCTTTTTTAATAACACCAAAGAGCTTTACTCAGCATTATTTTATTATTATTATTTTTTCTTTCCTTTCATGTCTAAAAATGACACTTAAATAAAAAAAAAAAATTTTATTATTATTTAATATATTAAAAATTAAATTTTAATTACACATTTGCAAAAAAAAGTTTTAGGTTTATTATCAGTATTTGGAAAAAAGCCATAACATATTGCGTCCTTTAGAAATCATGAGGGACAAACAACTTGTCATTAATAATATTGTCAATATAATAGAATGGTGGGTATATCATGTAAAGTTTTGTCTTGGAAAATTATACACACATAAACTTTGAATAATGTCAAAAGCTTACATTATATTATTATATTACCTTTATATAGAAACTTATTCATGTTCGTGCATTGAAATCTATAAATTTTGATGATGATTGATCGTTCTTTGACAATATTTCACACTTTATCAATTTTAATCTATATTAGACTTGGTGTTGGTTCAAATGTGTTCATTAATAAAATTTTGATTTTTTCAAAATTTTTTAAAAATTGGGTTTTTTTAATCATGCTAACTCATGGTGAAGTAGGGTGATTCAAATTTTAAATGTGTTTTCTATTTATGATTAAAAATATATTGACAAAAAAAAAATACAAAATCTATTTAAATGTTCGTTAATTCTGCTCACACATAAAAAATTAATACTGAACAGTATTTCCCAATTAAAATTTTCTATTTGCGTATAAAAAATTCTGAAAAACGTCAATAAAATAGTATAGGAATAACGAAATAATCGCGCGAAATATAGTTAAACACAAAAATAAATATAATTTAAATGATGTTTTAGCTAAATAAGCTTAACTTTAATCCCTGTATAAAATTAATATATTTAACTAAAAATAGGGTCAAAATATTTTTTTATTTCATACATGATTATTATAAAGTATTAATCCATGAGGATTTAGTGCAAGCTCTGGGGTATTATTTTTATTTTGTTAATTAGGGCTACAGTAAAAATGATTTAATCTAACGTGGATTTTATTACTATTCTAAAACTAATTGGAAGTCATTACATTTTTAATTCTACATTTCCTTTCAATTTTTTATTGGAGTAAGTCTTAGATGACTGATTGATGACTCATTACCACCTTTTTCCCATAAAGCTCATTTCGATAAATTATTCGACAAAAGATTGTGATATAATAATAGATTTTAAAAAAAACCATAAATTAAAAATTGGATTTTAATTTTATTCACCTCACTAACGATTTGAAAAAAAGAGACGAACAAATTTTTAGCTAAATTTTACGTGAACGTGTTTTTGGTAAATAAAAATGTCAAGATAACTTTTAAATACGTGTTCAAGTAAACTTCAAGTAGAAAAATCTGACATTACACTAGAAAATATCTTCAGGTAAGAACAAAAATTATCTAAAATAAACTTCTTGAAATAATAATTAATAATATTAAAGTACGTATTTAATTTTAATTAGGTAGGAAATATTTGTTGAGTATACTTAAAAGTAATAATAAAAATTAAGTATGAAAATTAGCACTTGATAATTTAAAATCAAAATAAACATAGTTAAATTAAGTAAACCTCAAAAACCATTATAAAATAATAATAATAATTATTATTATAAACCAAATAGTACAAACTTGACCTAAACCTTTTTTTGTAAAAAGCTCTTTGTAGGCATTTTAACAGTTTTAAATGATAAAATCAAACAAGTACGTGTTTGAATTTAATATTTAAAAAACATTTATTTAACTTTAAATTAAAATAAACCATAATTCTTAATGATTTTAACCTAAAGCTTTTCAAAATGACTAAATATATGCAGAAGAAGAATTATATGTATAGAAATAAGTAAAAGAGGGAGTAAAAGCTTTAATACGAGAATATATGTAGATGAGTATATATAGTAAAGTGTCGGTTGTATAGTAACGAGGCTTTCCATATTCATGTTCCTAGACACACTCTAACAAATTTAATCCAGAGCAAGAGTTTATATATGGAAGCTTTCAAGTTAATTTACTTGTTTGTTATTTTCATTTTTTAATGATAATTTCAGCTTTAACTTGCTTCGTATCCTTTTAGACTTCTATATGAACTTTTTACCAATTAACGAAAAATATCAATTTTTAGAAAATACTATGAAAAAAGGAAGTATAAAACGTTAAATTTTTTCATACAAATGCAGAAAATCATCGTTAACCAAGGAAAATTCCTTTTATTTTGGAATCGTCCCAAATGAAAAACAAAAATTAGTCTAAAAATAATGTCCATTTTTCCAAATCGCCAAAAGAAAAAATTGTGACTTTTGTAAACTAAAATAAAATGCCCCATATAGGTATCGACTTTTCCCCTCGTGTTTCTATCATCTTTCCATGCATGTAACTAACAGGCACACGACTTTGCTTTCTCTCCTCTTCCTTTATATAAGAATCGCTACCGCACTATTATGCGTCTAGTTTATTATAGAAGTAATACTAATAGTGTGAACTCGAGCTTTTCTCTCCTCCTACTTTATATTATGATCCTTATTTGGCTCAAGATTTTATAATTTAACTATTTTAGGTATTATAACACCTGTCAAAAACACTATATTTTCATCTAAATATAGCAAAAGGCTTATTACTTCTTTTAAATAACTTATTCATTTTTAGAAACATTAAATATTTAAATTAAAAAATTTTATTTATGTACAGAAAATAAAATATACAGAAAACATTGTTATGTATAAAAAAAGTGTCGAGACGACGTTCAACTATGTCAATCAATGAATTGGTAAAGTAACGGAATATTGAAAGCTATTTTACAAACTAAAACTACTAAAACTCCCAAGGGCATTACTCAATACAAGCAGAAAGATGGATTTAGATAGGTCGACAAAATTGAAAATTCTATATATAAATATTCTCTCGCGAATCTTACAATGCTTGTGTATACAATTGGTTTTGTAGATTGGATTTAAAATGACTTTATCTATATGTATTTTTCTTTATTTCTTTTTTTTTTAATAAGAATTTTTTTGTGAATATTTTTAGTTTTATGTTTCATAAATAAAATTGAATTTTAATTAATATTTTGAAAAATGTTTTCATTTGCTTGACAATAGGGGACCTGCGCATTGTTTAAAAAAAAGTACTAGTGAAAAAGTGAAATCTAATGAACAAATGAATCTTTTAAAAATAATTCTAAAGTTTTTATAAATTTAGTTTATTTTATCAATAAGTTTACTGGTGGAAGTAAAGAACCTTGAGTATATTGAAAATACATTAAATAACGACTAATTAAATATATTTTTCATGAAAACTTACAATATTTATAATTATACCGTACAAATCACAGTTTTTGATCTAATAAAATTTAATTATTGAAAAATAAAATTTCTACAAAGGTCGGGTCATTTAAAAAAAAATTAGATATATGAAGTCGAGTAATTAACTGAGAATCGAAACGAAGAGTTAAAAGTTTTCAGTAATAAAAAAAATAAATTATAACTAAATCAATTAAAAATTCAACAATATAATTATTACATAAAATAAAGTATCAAATTTTTAATTAAAACTAATAAAAAACAATAGCACACAGTGACTTGATACCCTAAAACTAACTATAAGTTTTGTAGTGAGAAAATTTTAATTAAAATTTAATAATAAGTAAAATATTATTTAATCAACACTTTTAATTGACACCGCTATTTTGTATCAGAAACATTTATTACTTAACTTTCTTATAAATACATTTCTCTCACTCTAACTCCTTAAAATATCGTATTGAATAATTTAAAGGAAGTAAATTTAAAGTTTTAAAGTTTCTATACTTAGTTTTATTATAAATTTATCAAAATAGAGAAAACTATATACAGGTAATATTTATAAGTAGCTGCGTATTACTAAAACTTACATTGTTGCTTTTTGTATTTTATATTGTCGAGAGAATATTCATAAGCTTCTTTACATAATAACTTACTATTATTATTATTATTATTATTATTAAAGTTTATTTCTGGAGTAATTACATGTAATAAATTTAACATAATTCAATCACATTTATTTCAATAGAATTCGCATCAATCATGAAACTAAGATATTTAGAATATCATAAAGAGATTTTCTCTATTTATATATACAGAAAATGACATTGATAAATTTCGTTTTATTATCTTTTACGTTATACTCTGCATACAATTTCTTGGGGATTATGTTTTAATAAACATTGTTTTTAAAAAAAGAAATAATAATTAATTTCTTGAAAATATTTTTTTGATTGCTTATTTTTTTAACGTTCTTAAAATCTAGACATGTTATTTTATATAAAAATCATGTTTTTTTATTTATCAAATGAGATCCACGACAATCACGGTTTTACGGTAAGATCACGCGGTTATTTCAAATAAAATATTATTATATTTTTTCCCTTTCTTTTCCCCTCAAGGAAGAAAATTTAAGATGAATTTTGAATGAAAAGACTTGAACTTTTATTATCTTATTTGATGTCTAAACTGAAAGAAGTTTTGTGATACGAAAATGATTTAACTCTAATTTTTTATAATTTTACAATTGGACAAATTTTTAATTTACCCAATTTTTTCCTATTTATTTACATTTTTTGTAAATACTATGACCTGTCATTTATGTTGAGCTCATTGTATTTTCTATTTCTATAAAATAATTTTTTATTTTTATAACAAGATATAAAATCTGTACTATGAAAATCTTTTCAACTGCTATTTCTCTACATAATTCAGGCAATCTTCAACTTTGTTAATGTTACGCAACATACAATTCGCTATTTTTATAATTTTCAATTATCACCTTTACTGGATATTCTAGGTCCCTAAATCGAAAATATTTTAGATTTTATAAGTCCCTAAACCCGGATTATTCCAAGTCCCATTTGATTCCCCCCTTTGATATTTAAAATTCCAGGGTACCCCTCTTATAAACATGTTCCATGTTAATAAATGTTTATTTAGCAATCCAATTCTCTAAGCTAACCAATATTTTTAGACATGGACTTCATTATGTACGGAGCTCAAAGGTTTCAAAAAGTTAGTCGTTAACATTGGTATGCCCATCGAAGCAGGGACTGAGTAATATTACTGAATAAATAATCGAAACCTTACACTGATCATCCCAGCTATGTAGGACCAGGTTTTTGCAGACTAGGAGATACAGAAAAACTTGTTTAAAGTATTGAAACACTATAAGTAATTATTTTCTCTTTCAATGAATACTATAATAAACTACAACTTTATCCAAAAAACTGACTCTTCTGTCAGTTTTGATTTCACCTCCGAGATCCACAATCTCTAATTATATATCCAGCAGACTTAGTTTAGTCATTTAATTTAGTTATACTAGGATCCCAAGTTTAGCATTAGCATCAAACTCCAAATAATATCAATAATTAATAAAAAAAAACAATTTATTATTAAACGATGAATAAATTATTTATATCACTAATTTAAAAACTTTGATATTTAAAATATGATAAAACTATTTTAATTTCTATAAAAATTCAATCAATTTTTTTTAAATTAAAAAACTTGTTCAATTAAATTATAAAATTTTTTTTTTTTGTAACTTCCTTCAATTTATTCTATGAATAAAATAAAAAATTATTGATCTTAAAATTCCAGTGTAGTTTAGGATTTATACATTATACATAAATAAACCTCTATAGTAAAAGCAACTGATGTCGTGATCAGAAGTCATAAAGTAAAATATTATAGTCTTTGGCATGGGCGTTCTGAGCATCCTGAATGAACAATGAAATTATTATATATATATATATATACAAATTATTATTGTTGGAATATGCCAGTTCAAAATTTTCACAATTCAACTATTCATGATTTCTACTGATATAACTGTCAATTAAAATTTACAAAGTGACCTAGATGTTGACGTTAGTTATTAAGAAAGCCTTTTTACTAAATAAAATAAATAACAAAAATTTTAAAAAAATTTTTTTTTGCGATGTATAAATTGCTTTTTTGATAATATTTATTTAACAAAAATATATATTAGCTATGACGTTAATTTTAAAAACAATCTTAGTTGACAAGACATGAAATTAATTTTTATTACAATGAAATGAGGTACAAAAAATGGAGAGAAATAGAAAAATTGACACCTTGATGGAGTTATGGTACTAATATAAATTTTTTCACAAAAATTTCCTAAAAACCCTTTTCGAGTAAAAAAAACCTAAAAAACATTTTTAAAAAAGCCTTACTTTAGCACATGGGTCCTTTTACATATAAAAACAAAAAACAAAAATGAATACTATATCTAATGAACATAGTAGTTGTAGAAATGTACTTTCCAAGTAAAAATAATATTTATTTTTGAATATGATATAAAATATGCTCAAAGTGTCAATTTCTATTGAATAGAGTTTTAGTCCGAATTCATATATTACGTAATAGAACCAATAATTTACTGATCATCTGATACGAAATAAAATTTTGGCTCAACCAGTTTTTTTCATAAAGTCAATGTAACCTGATACATAAATTCCTACATATGTTTGTTAAATTTAATTAAACGTATGATAAAAAAAGGAAGAAAAAAAATTTTCATTGCGATATATGAAATTTTAATAAAAAAATATTTCTCTTGATATTAAAACGTATTAATTTATCGAAATTAAAAAAAAAAATGAAACCACCAACAAATCAAAAGATATTGAAAACACAAAAGGGGTCATGTATGTTCAAAGTAAAATTACTATGTATGAAAAGGATTTAATATTTGAGTACACGCTTTGTAATTGGATATTGTTCGGTCAAATTAGAGTTTTAACTTTGATAGATTGCTTACCCTACACGATCATGTAATATTCGTTTGTCACTATTTTTATTCCCTTTTTTTCACTTGTAAAACAAACTCCCCTTTATAAATTGAGATTCATTCTTGTTGGATAAAATTTTTTTTAAATTCCCAAAAGGCAAATGAAGAAACTTGGAAAAAAACATATGTATGTATATCGTGCACAAGATATACATTTCAAGGAGATAAAAGAATTGATCTAACGGTAAATCCAAAAATGCAAGGAGACTCTAGAGGGGTATAGAAGAAAAAAAAATAAAAAGGAGAAATGTATACATGTTAAAAAAAATAATAATAATAAAAGAAATACAAAAATAGGGTGGATCAGTGGTGTATAGAAAGAAGACAAAATATTCCGAAAAAGTTTTGTTCGTGTAGGTAAAAAAAGCTCAGTCTGCATAAGATCTAAGTTAAAATATGCTGACTTTTAGAGGAATAACGTAACGAGTAAAAGAGAAAGAAAAATATATAAAAAAAATAAAAGTGAGAATATAAATGTATATAAAATACAAAGGCCGTATGTGGTCGGCTCAATTTTAACGGGTAGACGTGTCCTCGGCAATTACTGAACTTTTTAAAAAAGGCCTTTTTTATTCTCTCACTATATGTCTACTCTTTAAAACTACAAAGCTATTGAATATCCTATTTTATGTAGGAGGAAAAATATAAAGCCTTTATATGCTATTTTATTTCGGTTTTATTTTATAATGGAAAAATAAAATTTTTAAATTAATAAGAAAATTTATTATTTATAACAAAAATTGTTATTTGTATAGAGAAAAAATTATTTGTTATTTTTTTTTTTTTTTTGATTGTTTTTTTTTTTAAATAAAATAACAAAAAAGTAATACGAAAAGCAAATCCAATTAAAAAACTGAATGTTATCTGGTAATTGAAGCAATTACGTTGGTATAAAAAAGAATTTTTCTCGATATAATAATTATTGTAAAAAAAGAAAAAAACGGGTGTATATATTAGAGTGTCATTTACTTTCCAAAATACGTGAATATAGCTAAAAATTTGTAGTTATGTATGCTGAAAATTAAATTTTTAACCTAGGCTGAATTATAGGGGTTCAAATTTCAAAAATAATAGTAATAAATTCTAATTTTGATTTCCCTGACCAGTACAGTGATCAAATTAAATGTGAGCGATTCTTACTCAAGGCAGCCACTCTGTCTAAAAATAGAGGCCACTTGAAAAGATTTTTGTTTTCTCAAGTTAACGAGAAAAGGTTCTAGTTTTCTTTTTCATGGGTCTTTTCCACTCTATAAATCTAAAGATGCCATTTTAGGTGCTGAACGGTGGTAGGTCAAAATTTGAAAATCAGAATACAAATAGTTTGATGGTAAATTGAAAATATTTATTTTTCTTAAAAGTTGTTATTTAGTAAACATCAACAGTCAAGGTTGACGTTTTTTAAAAACTTCAAAGCACCCACAAAACTTTTTAAGGAATCAACGGATTACCTCATGGATAGTTTTGTTTTCTTCGTTTTAATAAGTAACAAATTTAGGGAAAAAAAATTAAAAAAATTTACTGTTAATTAACATACTTTTATTTCAATTTTTTTGATTTTTAAATGTCAGCATGCCACCGTTTAGCGCCTAAAATTCGCACTTTTAAATAGTTACTAGGGGGCTCCGCCCCCTGCGCGCTTCGCGCGCCAACCCCCGCAGAGTGATTGAGGTATTTTGATGATGTTGGCCTGAAAGGTATATTTTGTTACGCTTCGCGCACCAACTCCCATAATGTGACGGAAGTACCACATTTTCGTAAAAGTTTCAGATTGGCCCAAAAGTATCAAATTAATCCAACAAAGGAAATACATTCACCCAATTGTATTGTTGCAAAAGTGTCAAATTGGCCCAAAAGTGTCAGAGTGGCCCAAAAGTGTCAGATTGGCCCAAAAGTACCATATTGCCACAAAAGTGTCAGAATGGCCCAAAAGTAACATATTGCGTGCCCCAAAAGTGTCATAATGGCCCAAAAGAGTAAGAATGACAGAGTGGCCCAAATCTATTATATTGCGTGCCCCAAAAGTGTCAGATTGGCCCAAAAGTGTCAGAATGTCAGAGTGGCCCAAAAGTGTCAGTATGACCCAAAGGTGTCATTCGACAGCGGCAGCGGTTATAACTTTATAATATAGAGAAAAAGGCCAATGAGAATAAAAGACTAGACCCTTTTCCTGTCAATTTGAGAAAACGAAAATCCTTTGAAGTTGCCTCTATTTTTGGACAAAGGGAGTGGGTGGCTCGAACAAGAATCACCTATATGTTGAGTTTGTCTTTTTAAAACAGATTAATTGAAAGCCCTGGAATTGATTTAATTGCCATAGTAATTGCAATGAAAATAATTTATGGAAACGCAAAATGTTTATTGTAAAACTATTTTTCAAAATTTTTTAATTTAAATCTTTTTTTAGATTTAGTTTTGTAAACCAATAATTAGTAAAAAAAAACATTATAAACTAAAGTTTCATTATTGTACTTATTTAATACCGTAATTTTCTTTCCAGAACATTCATTAATGAATCACAGTCACTTTATTACTTTTGTCCATTTTAGCAGATAAGTGACACTCTAATATACGCATATTGAATTTCCAATATATGAAAAAAAATTGCGCAGATTTGTAAAACCGAAGTGTATTAATTGATACGTGATGTAATGCTAAAATTTTAGTTTTTGATACTGCATAATTTTTTTTTTAAATTTTAATAATAAATAAAAAAACATTAATTTTTAATTTTAATTATAACGTTAAACATAAACCGTATTTTTTAAATTATTTATTTTTGTGTACATGAAATTAATTAAAAATAGCTTTTCTAGCTTTGATTAAAATTTTTTTTTTTTTGAAATTTTTAAAATTGTTAATTAAAATTTGTTTTTTTTAGAATTTAAATTTTGATAAACATTTTTAATATGGTAAATTTTAAAAAGAGCCAAAAATTAAATATTTTAAAAAAATGGAAAATGTTGAAAAATTAAGATAAATTCAAATATATCTGCAATATGTCAGTTTAAATCTTTAAGTTTCAATTGAAATAATTCATAGATATTGCTTTTCATAAGTAAAATCCAAAAGCTTTCTCTTCTGTCTACAAGTATAGAAATTTATGAATATATTTGCATATCATGGCTATTAAACGATATAAACGTCATAATTCTGGCTATATATATTATTGTAAATATGAAAGCTTCTTTCATGTAAATTTAAATGCTAAATATTATATATACACAACAAATATCTATATATTTTAAATTGTCTACAGAGTAATAAGGGCAATGTCAAATCAGGAGGTATTATAATTTACATTGAAATACGTCTGATTAAACACTAGTTATGACTAAAATAATCAAAATTTATATGAATATATTCTTTTTATTAAAAAATTTTTAAATTATTTATTAATTTTTATACGGTTAAGTTGCAAATTTCAAGCAAAAGCCTAGATTTTTCAGGGATGATTCTGATTTTTATCATGTGACTAAAAAAAAATTCTATATATTGCAAAGTTTTATATACATGTAGCGAATATAATTTATTCCTATATAATAATTATCAACAAAAATTTTGAATGATGTTAAAACTTAAAATGGAATATAACAAGTTTATCTCATTTACAAGGTTTTATTTGACGAACAGTTAAAAACTAATCTTAAGTTTATAACAGAGAAGGATTTATTAGCTTGCGACAAACTTTCAAGATATTGTTAAAATACCTTTTGTTGTAACTTGAGAATAATTCATTATTAGCATATATGAACTTAAGTAGAAAATAAATACCTTCTCAAATAGGAGGTTGCCTCTGACTAGTTGTAGAATACAGGATTTTTTAAAGGAATTCGTGTAAGAAAGAGAAGTGTATATGTTTGGATATTTGATTCCTAATATATTTGGGCCTATAATTATTTGGGTTTCCCCTCAAAAAAGCCTGTAACCGAAAGAAACCAATAACCAATTTATTGGGACTACAGCCAATCTTTTGATTGAAGTTTGTTTATGACTGAAGATTATTGCCGGATAAGGATAGTGATTTGGGTCGCAAGCAGCCCTAGCCTAAATAGCAGCATCTAAAAAGTTGTCAAAAATCTTAATGATTCTTGTTAGAATTAAAATTTTTTTTATAAAGCCTAAAAAACCGATTTTTAGGATATTTTTAGTTTTTTTGGGATTTTCTTAAAGCTTTTTGGATGCTTTTACTTAGGCTAGGATTGATTGCGGGAACTAAATCTATATGCCTACTATATGCCTATTCAGAATTAACCTTATTTTGAGTTCTCAAAAATCACAAGGTTTTATGACTATAAAATTGAAGTATTTCACTTATCAGATTGCCTGGGTAGAGTGGTGTCAGGAAAAATGTTCTCCTAGTTGTCAAAAAGAGTAAGGATTGTGATTCTAAGGATTGTGATGGGAGTCGGAATATTGTTATATTGGCACATGATGGTCAGTACAAAGTGAAAGGGAAAGACGAAATCTTATCTATTATAACTGGATGTCCAGAAAACGTTCAAAGTCTCCGAAAACCCCGTTTAAATGAATTAAAGCTGAGATTTGCATACCTGAAACCGAAAAAATGAATAATCATTATAATAATGTTTTTTTAATTAATTTTTACAATTATTTATAATATTAACAGAAAATTTTAATAGTAATAAGTAAATTAGCTGCTGCTATCAGACTCACATGTAATAATAATAATATTTTGCATATTAATAAAAAATTTATATGGTTATCTTGTAGCTTCTTTTGAAAAACTTTTTGATGTTCTTTAATAAGAGTTCTGGCTAAACTAAGGCTGAATTTTTGATATTTATTAAGTTATTTTATCATTTTTAAGATTAAGAGACGTATTGGAGACAAGAGAAATACACAAGATAAAAATTGAGGCACGTTTTAGCCAAGCTAAAATGCTAGATAAATTTTCGCGTTGTAATAAGTTTTTCAAAAATCTTGACAGTATTTTTTTAATAAATAAAAACTAAAAAATTCTGTCAGCATATATTTTATTCTATGACGTGTAAAATAGTACCTAAAAATAGTATAAAAATAATTTGTATTTATTATGAAAATAAAAGATTTATTTATTAATTTACTTATACTATCATATTAAATTTCTATATATATAAACACACGCATTTAATTTAGCAAGCAATTAGTTTAAAACCATTCGTCAAGTCATTTTGTTTTCTATATGCATTCTATGTATACAATTTAAATTTCAATCGACTTTCTGTCATGTTTTTAGTTCAATTAAAAATAAATCAGTAGTACAAACTATGCATGGTCAGACAAGAATTTCAATTACGATTTTCTGTTGTTTTTTTCTATTTATTTTATAAATGTTACCATTTCACGTATTTTAATCAAATTTTAAATTAACAATAATTAGTGTTTAATATAATTTATAAGTTAAATGAAATTTTCTTAATTAAAATAAAATAAATTTTTTAGGAAATAAAAAAGTGGGACAGCCTAATATAGAGTAAAATAATTGTCCAAAAATTAGAATACTACAAGATCTTATCCAATATGAGATTCAAGCGATAGAAGCAATTAACGAGTAAGAGAGAGAGAAATAGAATTCGTGTAGTCTGAGACTTATTCAAGTGGTATTAATTAGCGAGCTTGCGAGATCATAAATGATCCCTATAGTTATACATAGAACCGACAATAGTTTAACTGCTCCATACCCAACATTCCAATTTTCATTGATCACTAGTAAAAGCGTTCTCTTTTCGTATATACACAATTACAAACGTATCTCAATTGTATAACTACGATGTGTATTAATGGTTCCTTAGAAATTCAAATTCCACTCGAGTTACCAAGTTTATATACAAAACAAACAAAAACTCTAGACATCGATTAACTCGAGTTGTTTGATGAGATTTGTAGTTTTTATTCAATGAACTTTTACGTACCTAATTAATTATTTTTTATACTATTTTTTAAATAATAATATTGTTAGTTAAGTTTGTATTAAACTTAAATCTCAGTTATAATTATGTAACTTTAATATTTTATTAGTTAACACTCGAGTGCACAGTATAGTAAAATTTTGTAATTTAAGTAGCTGCAACTATATATGAACTTTAGTATTAGTTATAAATACTTAACATAAATTATACAATATTAGCTAATATATAACAAACATAAATTTATTAAAAATGAATTTAAAATCTCTTTTAAAACTTTTGATTATTCATCAATAAATTATTAGCCAATATATTTTTAATTAAGAAAATAGCGTATACGAAGAAGTTAGTAAATTAGTATTAATTTATTATTAATTTCGATTCAAGTAGGGTACATACACAGTTACTTAATTTTTAAAAAATTTTTCATAAAATTTTTTTCACAATTGCAAATATTAAATGAAAAATATTTTAAACTCATAAAAAATAAGTCTTACACACACTAAATAATTTTTGACAGACACACAAAACATTTTACAAGACAAGTAACGCTTCAACAATTTTTAATTTTCCCTTGTTGCATTTTCCAGCCTTTCACTTAAAAGAATCCAAGTAAAAATACAGCTATAGTTTAAAAAAGGAATGAGGAAAAACAATTAAGGTGATTTTAATTCCTTCGAATCTTTCCTTTATTGTGATTTGTAGCTAACAGCTAATTCATTTTCCTTAACAAAGTTTTGAGAATTCAAACTATTATATAACTCTGTACTCTACAACTTTTTAAATAAAATAAAAGCTTGATATTTAACAAGTCTTAGCATTTTGAACAGTTCTGGAACAATTAAGATTTTGGACTACTGGATAGAAGGAACCGAAACCGGACAATTCATTGCGTACTCGGTCATGAGTCGAAAAACATGCTATTAATAAATCTCTCTTGTATTTTAAATAGAAATATTTACTAATATTGATTTCAAGTTTTAATTCTTAAAAATCTAATAACAAAAATTCAGGGTTTTTTCGGATTTCCACTGATAATTCTTACAGGAAATCGATCCCATTTACCAGGCATTAAGTTAGGCCAAGTCAACGCACTGACCAATAAAAATAAAATATAAATTCATCTAGCAATTTGAAAATTAGGCTTAAGGGCAGTAAAATTTTAGGCTTGTTTCACAATTTTAAAAAAATCTGTTACTATAGAATAAAAGATGCACTAAAAATTAGGTTACATTCCAAAACACATTCTGCACTTTTTTTGTAGTTACATTCTATTCCCAATTACTCATACAGATCTTGTTTAATTTAGGAAAAATTTACATTCATAATCTAGCTAACCCCTTAATATCAAGCTGAAATAAAATTTTCTCACGCTAAAGTTGGACCGAATTCCGGTAAAATTTGTATTAGGGATGTGCGGTTACCCGACCCAAAGCTTCGGGTCGGTCTTGGATTTTTCCGGGTCGGGTCGGGTCGGTCTTCGGGTATACCCGAAAAGTTTCAGAGGTCCGACAGTACAGATTTTTCTTCTGAAATTTCCCTGGCATTACGAATCCATTAATATTTTCCCGGGAAATTTCCCTTGAAGCTTAAAAAAGAGGAAAAATAGCCAAAAAAACCGTACTAGAAAAAAAAAATAATTTTTAACCCATAAGTAGTTGTTTACTTTTTCATGTAAATTGAACAAGAAAATAAATAAATTCGCACTCATTTTAACATTTATACTTATATAAGTATACTTACTATACTGTTTTAAATTTGTGATTTTCTTAAAAAATAGTAATATATCCCAATTTATATTTTTATAAAAATAATAATAATAAATTAAATAATTTGTATTCAAAAATTTGGAAGAAATTATTTTTCTAAGTACGAATACTTGATTTACCTTAAAAAATAATTATGCAAAAGGTATAATTTAAAATTTTTTTAAATGTTTTTAAAATTATTAGCTTAAAGGCTGTATTAACCCATTACCGCCCAGGCAGCCAAAACGTGCCACTTGATTAATACCGGCTTAGATTTTTATTAAAAATTAAATTTTAAAATTGTTTTGAGACTAGAAACTCATGAGGAATTCAATTTTCGAATCTTTTTTAACCAATAAACCCTTAGAAAATGTCTACAACTGGCGGAAAATTGAAAAACAAAAACGTTTTATGTAAAAAATTAAAAAAAAAAAATTTCGAAAAATTACGTATCAGATGGAAAAATCCTTTATAAACGATAATTCTAGATACTCGTACTTTCATAGGAAAAAATTAAGTATAACGTCCTAAAATAAAAAAAATTTTGGCGTTTTTTGTATTTTATGGCGACAAAAATTTTGAGAAAAAAATTAAAAAAAAATTAAGTATCAGGTCCAAAAAATTACTATAAACGATATTTCTAAAACTAGTACTTCCATACACTGAAAAAAAATTACTGGCCACGCGCCTAGATTGCTAGTATAGGCGTAGTGCCTGTTTAGCGAGACCGGCGAGGGCCTCGAACGAACTGGCGTTTCACGCGTTTGGAGAGGGGGCCCCAGCATTTTCTCTTTGTATTTTTTATATGCCACGTGATCTAAACGTGTGAAACGCAAGTTTGTTCGAGGCCCGGAGCCCGTTCTCGTTGAACACGCTCTGCGCCTATAAAATTCTAGGCGCGTGGCCAGTAATTTTTGTTCAGTGTAGAAAACAATTAGGTACGTCCAAAAAGAAAAAGAAGTTTGGTAGTTTTTGAATTGTTTGGTGACAAAAATTTTAAGAAAAAAATTTTTTTAAAATTAATTATAAGATTCAAGATATTGAGTAAAAACGATACTTCTAGATATTAGTACTACTTTCATGGAAATAAATGAGGTATTACATCCAAATTAAAAAAAAAAAAAGTACCTCGAGATTTTTTGGTGAAAAAAATTTTGAAAAAAAAATTAGGTATTAATGTCATCCTGGTTGTGAAATAACACCGGTTACAGTGCAACATACATACATACATACATACATACATACATACATACATACATACACATACATACACACACACACATACAGACTTTTTTTAAAAACCGGTTTTTTAGCTTCCTGAGGTCTCAAAACATGCTTATATGCCAAAAAATCAGAAAAAAATTTGTGACTAATCGCAATGGTTCCTCTATGAGGAACAAATTTGATATACATTCTGTATAATTATTTTTTAAGGTAAGTATTAGTACTTAGAAAAATAGTTTCTTCAAAATTTTTGAATACAAACTAATTAATTTTTCTGGATATAGAGCCACGAAAGTACGATTTCACGAAATTTCTTGCTACTTCCGCAGAAACATTTTATACGACCCTGGTCCATACATAAAGAATGCCACAAATCGCATTTACTTTACTCGGCTTTGCCTCGGAAGGTAATTTACGTGCGATTTGGGCCATTCTTTTCTGGACACTAGCTGTAAATATACTATTTTATTATTTTTTTTTTTGTAAAAATATAAATTGGCATATATTAATATTTTTTAAGAAAATCACAAATTTAAAACAGTAAGTATAATAATAAGTATAAATGTTAAAAAGAGTACAAATTTATTTATTTTCTTGTTTAATTTACATGAAAATGTAAATAATTACTTCTGGGTTAAAAATTATTTTTTTTTCTAGTAAGCTTTTTTGGGTATTTTTCCTCTTTTTTAAGCTTCAACGGAAAATTCCCGGGAAAATATTCATGGATTCGTAATGCCAGGGAAATTTCAGATGAAAAAACTATACCTTCGGACCTCTGAAACTTTTCGGGTATACCCGAAGACCGACCCGAAGCTCGGGTACCCGAAAATTCGGGTAACCACACACCCCTAATTTGTATCTTCGATTGAGCCAGGCTTAATTTCAAAAAATAATTTAGAAAAAGAAAATCTCAGATTTCTTTTACAAAAAACCCATTATAAATCATTAATAAAAATTAAAATTGTTTTGCAAACTTAATATCTAAAATTAATAATAACTCGAAAGTTTGAAAAAGCAAAAACAATTGATTATATAGCAATAATTCAAAAAATTTTCATTATAACTAAAATTAAAAAGAATGTCGTTAATCTTTTATTATTCAAAGAATAAAAAAAAATTAAATTTCTATAAATTTCTCAAGATAAATAAAAAGTTATAATGAAAATATAATTTATATAGTTTAATATTACTTTATTGTATAAAATAGAGAAAAGAAAACTTTCAATAATAATATAGTCTCGAAAATTTATTATTATTATAAACTTTAATAATAGCAAAGGACGCTAAAACTTTTATAATTGCTAATATAAATTAAATATGTAAATCATTATCGAGTCAACAAAAATATTATCTCATCTAAACATATTTTTTAACTTTAAATTATATTTTCAACGATAATGAAAAGCACGCAACGTACCAATTATCGAAGCACTTTACAAGCGTCATTTCCAATATTCTATAAAACCACTATACTCTAGATATTGTAAAGAGGATTTTTTTTCATATGAACCATCTATTATTACTTTTTTTTCATGATTTTACGCAGTTATTGCCATATATTGCATTTTTTTTCTCTTTAATTGCTTTGCTCACTCTCTTTGTATGTACGTGCATGTTTTTTCACTATTTTTTAAGTGGCAATTTTATTTAGAGAAGAAAATTTTACTTGGATTTAGTTAGAAAAAAAGTTAAATTTTTTAATTCGTTTATGTTTGTGTTTTATTTAAATTGAGAAATAAATAAAAAGTTTTTAATAGAGAGCAGTGGTTTAGTGGAAATGTTTTTTTTTAAATAAAATAGATAAAATATGTTGACAAAAAAGAAAAAGAGAAAAAAAATGAGAGAAAGAGTGAGAATAGTAATAATTAAAAGTCTGCAACTGAGGTTTATATTTACGAGTAAAACTCGGGATATTCGCCAAGAGAGCTCTCAAAAACTTTTCAAACTATACTTTAACCAATTATTTAAGATGATTAATATGCAACTTATGTCTAACATAATTATATAAATATTCTTTTTTAATTAAAAATAAATTATTTATTATTTAATTAATATATATTTTAAATATTTTTTAAATTTTATTGCATTTAATATATGAAGAATTCTACGTAAACTCAGCCTGAATAGGACTAAAAAGTCAAGGAAATTGGTCTAAAATATTTTTTACTGAAAGTAAAACTAAAAATAAATAATTTTATTCATTTTTAGCTTTCTAGGTTCGGTTGTCGAATTGTGTCAGCTTATTTTCGTGTTTTTGGCCATTTTGTAAATTGACGCAATATTTTTTTATTGTTGCTGCCAAATGCTTAATTTCGGTAAACTGAAAAAATGATGAATTCTAAAATACAACTTAGACTGTTAAATCTAGACCCAAACTATGTTTTTTGAATTTTTTTTATTTTTTAATGAAATTTTTTATGAATCTGAATTTTTGGTTGGAATTGCATATGGTTATATGATTTTGCAGGAAGTTTAAAATTTATGAAAAGTGATTTTTTATAAAGCCACTAAAAAGCGTATAGCTTTTATTCATCTATTTAACCAGCAGGAGATTTTCACAAACTATGGAATATCAAAAAACAAGCCTTTCGACCAACTTTGAGTTTTCTAAAGTATGTGAAATTTGAAATATTTCAATTTTCGCGATTTGGGCCAAAAATCATCCAGAGGCAAGATTTAATGAAAACCCTACGTCAAATTCGAATTCAGCGGTAAATTTTACGATTAGCTTTGTCCAAAAACTATTTTTAAAAGTCTTGTACCTCGCTTTGTTAATAGATTTCTAAATATTTCTTCAAAAATGTTGGTATAAATTGGGTCATTTACACCTAAAGAGCTAAAAAGTTAAAAGAGTTCATATTTCATATGATTCAATCTGATAACCATATGACACCGTATATGGAATGACTCAATCATAATTTAACAGTTTTAATGAATATCTATTCTTGGAAATTTTATTTGAAAATATGTAAATAGAAATTTAATATTAGGTACGAATTTAATTAAACATATTTTATAATAACGCATTAAATCTATTTACATCAATCAAATGATTACATGTTACAGCATAATTATATCATATTATTTGTAACTGCAGGCTTTTCGAGAGATTATTATTTTAGTTTTAATTATAAATTACTGCTTATCAGATATATTTAAATTAATAGAGAATAAATTATTATCAATTAAATTTATGTAGCGTAAGATTAAACAACGAATAAGATATGTATAAATTTTCAATACTTAATAACTCGAAAAACAGCATTTTCATGAAAAGTTGAATTTTGCAATTTGACCTTAAAATATGCTAAATTTTACTTTCTCAAAATTTTATCAACCATATGAAGGGACTCCCGGAAAAAACTCGTGCAGCAAGATTGCGGAATAAAAGGTAAGGCTTCTAGGCAAGGGGGAGTCAAATGGACTTAGAATATTTTGAAATGGGAGTCAGGGTCTGATCAGGACCTGATAAGAACAAGAACTTAAAACACTTTAGGTTTATGGACAAAAGATAATTTCAATTTAGGGACTTGGAATAATTTTTATTTGGGGACCCAGAATAATACGTCGTTAGGGGATCAGAATAGGTTGGGATTAGAATCTTAACATCTAGTAAGGTGATAATTACAAATTACAAAATTAGAAAATTGTATTATAATGTTGAGTAACATTTGCAATATACCTAGCCCTCAGCTGGAAGTAAACATGTTCCATGCATTTAGGTTGTGTTTACACAAACCGGTTATAAGTTTTTATTTTTATTTTTTTTTGGTTTTTGATTTTTTGGCAGGTAAGCACGTTTTGAGACCTCAAGAAGCTAAAAAACCAGTTTTTAAAAAAAGTCTGTATGGGTGTGTGTGTGTGTGTGTGTATGTATGTATGTAATCGTTGATATTTCACAAACATTATGGAATTAAGACCTAATTTTTTTTTCAAAAATTTTTTTACCAAAAAAGTTCGAGGTACTTTATAATTTTGATGTAATACCTCATTTATTTCCATGAAAGTACTTATATTTGAAAGTACGATTTTTACTCGATATCTCGAATCTGATAATTAATTTAAAAAAAATAAAAAAAAAAAATACAAAAATCACCAAATTTTCCATGAAAGTACTAATATCTGAAAATATTGCAACCGGTGATGTTTCACAACCGTTATGAAATTAAGACCTAATTTTTTTACCAAAAAAGCTCGAGGTACTTTTTTTTTTTTAATTTGGATGTAATACCTCATTTATTTCCACGAAAGTATTTACACGAAAGTATGATTTTTACTCGATATCTCGAATCTGATACTTAATTTTTTGAAAATTTTTTTCCCAAAATTTTTTTCACGAAAAAATACAAAAAACACCAATTTTTTTTTTCTTTTTGGACGTAGTACCTAATTTATTTCTTTGAGAGTACTAGTTTTAGAAAGTTCGTTTATAGTAATTTTGTGGATATGATACCGAATTTTTATAAAATTTTTTTCTTAAAAAACAAAAAAATTAAAATAACTGCAATATTTTTTGTTGTTGTTGTAATACCTCATTTGATTCCATGAAAGTACTAATATATAAAAATATTGTAACCGGTGATGTTTCACAACTATTATGGAATTAAGGCGGGCGGGTCCTTTACAGACAAGAAAAAAAAGGGATTTTCGTTTGATTTTTTCGAGTAGAAATAATTAACTTAGACACATGAAAGTTGTTGCAAATGAAAGATAATTTATTAAAGAATACAATTTTATTAATATTTTTTTTTTAAATTATAGATGGCGCTGATGATTTCTATTACCGCGCAAGACCTTTTTTTGCTTGCGTGCAGTCTAGCGGTTGCCAGGATCATCTTAAACACACGAAACTGAAAAATTTTATTTCTTTAATCATATATTTTCCATATGAATGGAGCAGAATTTTTATTTTTTCAAAATTTAAAAATTTATTCAACTTCAAAAAAAAAAGTACTGATTTTTCAGTTTTTTTTTCTTTTCTTTTGTTAATAAAAAAATTTTGGAAACCAATATTCAAAATCGCTTTCATTCATATTCTTAGAAATATTATAAGTAATATTTATATCAATTTTCGTAATGATTGGTTGAGTAGATTTTGAGCTACACTGCACGCAAGTTGAACAGACGTTTTTTTTCAGAAATAGCAAATTTCGACGCCATATTTAATTTATAAAAAAAAAAATTATAAAAAATTGTATTTTTAAATAAATTTCCTTTCATTTGCAAAAATTTTCAAGTGTTTAAGTTAATTTTTTCTGTCCGAAAAATATAAATAAAAATCCATGTTTTTACTCGTGTATGTAAAGGACCCGCCCGCCTTAAGAGAGAAATGTATGTATGATTGCATGGTTGTAATCGGTGATATCAGTGGTTTATTGTATTAAGTGTATTAAGCTCATTGTTTGAGGAACCTAAGTGCCAGCTAGTTGGCAGGGTATTTTATTTAATTGATAGCCAAATATCTCATAGTAATTATTAATTCGATAAAATTATAAAAATATTTAAATTAATTTATTATTCTGATGAGCTGAGCAAGATATTCGAAACGTCAACAAATTAAAAGAAAAACTATTGTAATTTAAAATTTTATTATGTTTGATATGTTACCATAAAAGTAAAGCAGTCGTCAAAATTAAACATAATAACTTCTGAGGCCAAAGAATATAGAATGAATTTATTTTGAAAAACAAATATTCTTGCAAAAATAGCAAGTTTGATGTAAGTTCAATTTTTTTGGTTTTTAGCAAGTTGATACAACCGTAGATCTAAAAAGCGAGTTAAAAAAATAGAAAAGGATAGAGGACAAAATGAAAAGTACAATTTCATAGTTATGTATTTGTAATAAAAATATGAATTATTTATAAAGTAAAAAAAAATGACAATAATTTTACATTTTTTTTCCTCATGAATAAAATAAAGAGTTGAACATGCTAATAACTTAACAAAAACATAAAGCTAAAACAAAAAAATATAAAAAAAAGTAAAATAAAACAAAAAATACAAGTAAAATTTTGTCGAGTGGGTAGTAAAACATTACTTGTAAGTTTAGTTCAAACATTTGTATAATCCTTTTCGGTCAAGTGTTATAGTCATTGTCCAGACACATTGTTTCTCTTCTCTTTACTATACAATATATATAACGCATCCCTTTTAACTTTTTGTTACTCCCTTTACTAATACAATGACATTTACCCTTCTAATTGTTATAGTCGACGTTAAAATCTTTTAATTTATTGATGTTTCATCTTATGTATATTCAGTTAAATTATTCAAAAGCTTAATATACTAAAATATAATTTTTAACTTTTTGCTATTTCAATACAAAAAGCATTTTAAATATTCATTACAATTTACTCATTTTTTTAACAGTATTTCTAATGTTCGAAATACTTTCTAGAAGATAGTAGAGAAAATTCCAAGAAAAAATTTTATATATAGCTCTAGGTTTTAAAAGTTTATCCAACTTTTGCTTGAATTCAAGAGTCAGTTATAGCTTTATATTCAAAGAAGTGACAGGTTCATTTTATTTCATGAAGATTGCATCCTTTAAGGCTTGAATACTTATATGAGGTGGATATAATACAAAAGTTACCTTTAATCAGAATAGTAATCATCTTCCTGCATTAACACTGCTTTTTATCATTAAGGAAAACGTAACGAAGTACTTTTTTACAAAAATGGGAATCATAATTTTGTACTATAATTATTTCTGAAGAAAAAACTGCACTGAATTAGGTAATAGGAAGTCAAAAGAGAAATTTCTGTAGTCTTACACAATATTCGCTGTTGTCTTTAAAATTTTCAAAGTCTTAACAAAGTGATCAAATATTATGAAGGTAATTTGTAACAAAATTTGTTCTTTACGATTGTCGTTAAATTTAGGTTATTACCAAGATAATGAATTCATGAAATTTAAAGTATTTATCCTCACGTAAAATGGGAAGAATCACAGAAAAGATAATTTAAATAAAATATTTTACTGAAAACAGGACACTTTACCTTTAAAACAAATCGGTATCAAAATATTGGCACTGAGGTTCTTTAAATATTAGGAAAATATTTCTTAGAATTTTAGTAAAAAAAGAATTGCATAATGGCTAAAAATAAATAAAAAATTATTTTTCACTTTAGGTGTCAGATCTGAAAAAATCGGTTTTTTAGCATCTGATGGTTACAAAATTTGCTCAGGTACAAAAATATCGATATTCAAACTTTTACTTATAATATTGCTTACTTTCTTATTCATTATTTTCGAGTCCATAAAATTTTAAATACAAGTAATTCGTAAAATCTGAACATTTTTAACAACTAAATAAAACAATCTGAAAGTACATAAAAACAAGCTTATTAAATCTAAAATCACAAAACCAGAAATTAAAAACAATTAAATAAAGCCCAAAAAACACATTAACTCTATTAAATAAATTTCTATTCTGCAGATACAATAAATTAAAAGATTTAACACTAATTAAACTTTATACTATGCACATTAAACCTTAAATAAAATTATTTAGATTATATTTCATGAATAAAGCCTACACACATACATGCATAAACTGAAATATCTTAGAAAATAGAAATGACTTAAATAAGATAAAGATAGAATTCTAGAAACAGTGAGAGAAAATAGGAAGGAAAGATAATAATATAACGTTAGTTTATTTATAACTAAGAAACCGTAACCAAATAATCTACATAGAATTTATACATATAGTCAAGAGTTACCTTCATCTTAAAAGTTAAGTATACATTTAGAATCTAAGGCTCGTGTAATTAGCGTCAAGGTAAATGCGACGGTTTATTTGTACAATAAATGAATATATCTCTTGTTGTGGTTTCTCAAATCTTTCTTAATTGTATGATCTATACAATTTATAAGATTAAATTCTGGATTATCTTTATGTTAATTATTTTACTATTCAAAATTTTTAATTTTAATCTTGTTTATTTAAAAATTTAATTTTTGTTATTGGATTTTGAAAAAATAGGGTATATTCAGGGATCAGCTGTGCAATCAGGCGTTAACTCACAAAATGTTATACGAACGTAACCCTTTTGATAATTTACCACTGTGATATATTAGAAGGGCTTAATTAAATGGCACATCCTGAATTTAAAAAAAATTTAATAATCATAATAATTATTTTTACCATATGAATATTTGTGTTCATTTAAATAAATTTATGTACGTGGGTGTAAAACTAGAGAGAGGTTAGTTAAGAATTAAAGTAAATAGTGAAAGGTTTGACACAAGCAAATTTTCTATATTTATAGTGATGAGTTATGTGTATAGGAAATGTAAATAAATTACTAAAATAATAATGAATGTAAAATTAAATTGAAATTTTGTTTAATTTGAGGTTTTTTGTAAAATTTAATTTATTTTAATTTATGAGTCATTTTTGGTATATTCGTATAAATATGGGTGTTTCATTTGTTTAAACAAATTTGAGGATGATCTGAGATTTAATTTGGTCTAATTATTAATTTTTTAGAAAATTTATAAGATTAAATTTAAATTTATTCATTGTCAAAACTCTAAAACAACAAAGAATAAGATTAATTTTTAAGTGCATTTTTTTTTTATTTTAGCTAATTAAATCTATATCTTTACGTGTTTTTGGTATTTTTCGATACGAGGGATTCCACCCCAACTTGAGCTGAAGGGTCGTAAAAATGGGCTTGAGTTTTTTGGGTAGCTGATCAAGAATTTGGGGTATTTAAGAAGGAAAAATTAATATTTCATCCTTAAATTAGCAAAAATTACCTCTATAAGAGGGTGATTTTGCTTTTTTTTGCACTTTGAGTGTCTAAATTTGGATCATATGGATTTTTTGGGTCACTGATCAATAATTTCTGAGACTTTTTTATGAAAAATTAACAGTTCACCCTTGAATTAATGAAATTGCTACAAAAAAAGGGATTTTTTGCTACATTCATGTATTTTTTTTAAAAACTTATTTTATAAATATCATAATTTTTGTTTTTGCTAATTTAAGAGTGAAATATTAATATTTCATTAAAAAATTCTTGATCAGCGACCCAAAAAACTCATACGGGGTAAATTTGGGCCCTCAAAATGCGAATAAATAAAAAATAGCCCTTTTTGGGGGTAGTTTTTACAAATTTAAGAATGTTCTGCAAATATCTCCCGGAAAAGACTACGATTTTCGTGATCAGCGACCCAATAAACCAATAGTAGACCAAATCTGATGTGGGTCAGGAACTTAAAACTCTAAACCACGATGTGACTGGAATATTATATTGTGGCATGACACGCCGTCCAAGGCAAAAGACCATGGAAAATTATTTTTAAAAAAGTGCATAAAAATAAAAAAAAAATTATTATTTTTAATTTTGTTCCAAATTTTTATGCACTCCGGAACTTAACCCCCTATTTGCCTTTTTTAGAACGCATTAACAGCCTGTACCGGGGCTTACCTGCATAGGTAATAAATATATATTTTTTTTTTATTTCGATAATAAATTATATTTAAAAAAAAAATTTTTAATAAAAGTTTTAAGTGTCAAAATTTAAATAGATATTTTATTTTCTCTATAAAATATGTAGCGTACAAATAATAATAATCATTAAAATAGAAATATAAATTTGTACATATCGTCAAAAATCATATATAATTGAGTATGACATGAAAATGTCACATGCATTTATTATATTATGGAAATAATAATTGATTTTCGAAAATTTTACATTTTGACACATCCAAATAAATAAAAATAATATTTTATAGTTATTTAAATATTAAATTTTTCATAATCAATTTCGATGTAATTATTCTGGTCAAATTGTCAATTTTCACTATTTTTATAAAAATTTTATATATATTTACGTTCAATTAATTTTTTATGGCATGGAAAGCTTCATTTTATTTTATTATTTTCTCAATATTATTATTTAGAAATGTCGTTAGACTTGGGTTTTAATTAGTCTAATCATGGGACATATAGGGAGACGTACCCTAGAAGGTATAAAAATGTCACAATCAAGGATAGAGGCTAGAACAGGATATAAAATAATTTTGGTTTAAGAATTTAAAATAATTTATGATTAGGGCCTTTAAATAATTTTGATTTGTGGACTTAAATGGAACTAAATCCTAGTCAATAAAGTTATTAACAGAAAAAGTAAAATTTATTAAGATTTTCAATATTCATCTAGTATATTTTTTTATTACTAAAGTAAAGACGAGCAACCTTATTACTAAACCTGAGTATTAAATATTTAATTTAAAAAAAAAGAACAACAGGAAGAGAGATAAAATATGCATCCTATGACAGCTTAAACATTTTAAATGTTAACTTTCCTCCAGGCAATATGTACAATGAAAAAAAAAAAAGTGAACGTAATATGCGAGCTTTTTTTTTTCTCGTTTATTTAATGCAAAATTGTGTTTAAGCTTACTGATCGAACAACAGCGAACGCGAGGCGACGTCAGGCTATGTGCTATAGAAAAACATTAAATATATATAAATATAAGCTTGCATAAAAAGCTTGGAAAATAACCATTTACGATAACCTTCTCTCTGAAATTAAAAAACATTAAAGCCTCGTAAATATAAACGTATTTCGTCAGTTATAGGTTGGTTATATATATTTTTTATATATATCCATATATATATATATAGCTTCTAACTTTTATATTTTAATGTCATATTATATACGCTTTCATTTTACTTTTATTATTGCATATTCACTAACGCAATAAATGATTTTTATGAAAACTACTCAATTTAAGTATACTATTATTATTATTACTATTATTATTGTTATTATCAAACATATATATTTTTTTAATATTTAATTTTATGTTAATACATAAATTGCGTTATGGTTGACGAAATAATCAAGCGGAATAGGGAAAGCTTAAGATACTCTAAGGCTGATACTTGCTTTTTATCCAGAACTCTGACTCATGAACTCTGCTAGAAGTGCGAAACAATGGACGTACAATCAATACCAAGTAAATTTTTGTGTTTTATAAAAAATTCATAAAAAATTTTTTAATAATTCATAGATAACCAAATACCAATTAACTTAGCAGTTTCGATTAACAATGCAACCGTTTTGCTGCATAAACAAAACAAAAAAAGTCGATCAATTTTATTATATTCAGTCAGAGAAAAGTTGAATTTCGGATAGTAATAAACCCTCATGAAAATTGCATGAAAAAAGGAGACATTTTTATACATATAAATTTTTCGTATCCGAATTTAAAACATGCTAAAAGCGTCGATAGAAAATTGGGCTTTTCTATAGAAGCCTCAAACGCATGAGTGGATTATGCTTTGAAGCAAATATATACACGAAATTTTATAAGCACACTTACACATATATAGAAAAAAAATTGTATATATGTATCACTTTGTCATATATATTCATATTTCATATTTTCATATCAGCGATTGAAATAACAAAATGTCATAAAATACATGTTTCTAAAAGGTTTATACATTAAAACTAAAATTTTTAACGTTAAATTTGTAAAATGTGTAATTCAAAAAAAATTTTTTCATGACGTTTCGTCATTCTTTAAATAAAAAAAATAGATATACTGATTTTCATTGATAAACTGACCTTTTTATCAAGAGTTTACTCGCAACTATATTTTATTATTTTGATATATTTACATATATGCATTTTTTTAAATTTATAGTTATTTATTTTTTTTTTTGGCTTTTGTTTATAAATGCATAAAATACATTTGGATAACAAGTTTTTGAGTTATTTATGTTTTTTGATACAATGGAATAATACTAACTTGTAACCATGTAGAAAATAAGTTCTCGATGCGATTAATTAGTCATGCCAGAGCAAAAATCAAGAATTCAAATCGGTGATTCCCGTGTTTTCAGATATTTTAAACCTTTAGAAATCCAAAAAAAATCATGAACGAGAAATTGGCGATAGGTGTCAAAAAATTTTTTTACTTTTATGTCAAAAACAGCTTTTTCAATTCTGAGGTAACAAAAATTTTTATAAACAGATGAAAAATCCAGGTTGCCAGGGAAAAAACACTCCTGAAGGAAAAAAAATCTTTTATTTAAGTATTAGCCAAGTTATCATCAAATTATAAATTTGTCAAAATTTTAAATTCGTGTCTCTTGAAAGATACAGTGGTCGTTAAAAGACTAAATAATTTTTTAGACGCAAAAGAGTGGTTAACTTGAGAAAAGTATTTCAAAAAATAAAAAACTTTAAAATGAATAAAACAATTTATTCATAAAAAAATACATTTATGTATTTGTCAAATATATTTAATAATATTCATATTCATCCTGAAAAAGTTAATTTAATGAAAATTTAATTTTAATTTAATATCTAAAAATTTGATAAACTTACGTTATCTGATCCTTTCGAACCATCATCTAAGAAAAAATAAAATTAAAACAAAAATTTTTAATTAATAAATTTAAAATTATTTTTTATATAAAAATATTTAATTATTTACCACTTGCTGGTTTTCCCATCACTAACAAAAAATTAACTAATAAAAGCAAAAATACAGAAACGTACTTCATTGTTACTTCTGTTTTTTTCAATAACTGGCGAATAAATAAACTTTTTTTTTAAAACTTATTCTTTTATCCTTTTATACTTTGATGGTAAATAATTAATGTCATTATAAAATTTATTAAATTTAATTATAAAACAGGAAAAATTTTTTTATTATTATATGAAATTATTTTTTTTTATTTTAGGAAAACATTAGTTTATTGCATGTTACGATAAATGATAATAATTACTTTGGCTAAATGTAAAATGAATATCAAAATTTAATAACACTAATTTGCGAATACAATAAAATACAAATTGAGGATGTAATTTTACAAATTTTCGTTTATTTTAAAATTTTAGAATTTTAAGGTATTTAAATTATTTAATAAATGTTTTATTAGTAAATTAATTAATAAAAGAAAATTTTATTCAAAACTACCAACAATTAATTAAAAAAGTTAACAAAACTTTGAGTAAGTAGTGATTCTTCTTTAACATTTTTTAATTAAAACATAAAATAGAAATAGCAAATAAATATTTATTAAATATTTTCCTATTTATAAACTAGAGGTGTGCGGTTTCCTGATTTTTTGGGTCGGTCAGTCTTTGGTTTTTGGCTTAGGGTAATCGTTCTAGAGGTCTGTTATTACAGTTTTGAAACATAAATTTCCCTGGCTTTACGGTTAAAATATTAATGAATTGTTTTTTTTTAAAGATAAATGAGCATTTCTACCAGAAAATACGTTTTAATAGCACCAAATATAAAAAAAAATTTTTGTAAAAATAAAATATTCGTAGAATTGTAAAGTCAGGGAAATTTCCGATTCAAAACTTTACCTGGAGACCTCCGAAACATTTCGGGTTTACCTGAAACCAACTCGACCTGACTCGACAAAAAAAGACCGAAATTTCGGGCTGAATACCTCAAAATTTGGGTAACCTCACACCTCTAGTATAAAACATAATTTATTTCGTGTGTGTAATTAATATATAATTATTTTTTATTGTTGCTATTTTTCAGAATTGAAAAATAAAAATAAAATTTAAAAATTACGTAAATAAAATTAAAAAAAAAATGTATTAAACATGATACATATTTTTTAATTGACGTAGGTAATTAGTATTATCTAATTAATAGTTTCTAATAATAATTATATAATTTAAAAAGTAAAATAGGAAATATTTATCTGGGGTTACATTATTGGAGAACAAAAAGTTCCAGAAATTTTTAAGTAATACAGTTAATAAATTGGGTTAACAAAACGGAGTACCAACTGCACAAACAAAAGTTTTTTTAAAATAACTGTCAATCAAGATTTCATTTGCTTACTTAACCATGCTCTGTCCGGCATTCCCAAGTCACAAAATAATTTTAATTTAACCATTTAAAATTCACAAATTAAATGATAATTATTTTTGAATTCTATTATTCACTCAGCAATTCTTCAAAAAGAATTTTTGAATCAAGTATAATTGTTTTTATCTTATTGTTCATCAAGGAAAACTTAAATTTATGTTTATTTGAATTTTTAAATGTTTAATTAATATAAATATTTTAACATTGAGGTTCCCTTATTTATAATTAGATTCCTAAAAATTTTATTAATATAAATCTTATGGGTTTGATTGAATAGTTATTTTTGACCAGAAATGGACATTTGGTTTATCAGCTATGACGAGAATTTAGTGATATAAATTGTAGTTTGCAAGTCTTGAGTGGTATCAATCTACAATTATTTAAAAATCTAAAAACAATTTTTAAATATTTCAACACGGGACCCTGAGTTTCCAGCTCCAGATGATCCATTGGAATGAACGGATAGTAGTCAGGTTATTAATCAAAATTCATAACTTTATGATATATCTGGATTTCCAAATGTAGTAAACTTCTCTTGCAGGTTAAAATGAATAAAATTACTTAATTAAAATAATAATAAAAATGATAACAATAATTTGATTAAAAATAATCTAATTAAAATGAAAACTTGTATTCATAGATCTCGTGTAAGCGAGAAGTGTAACATCTTTAGAAAACTTTTAAAATACTTTTTGTTTAAATTCCTAAAATTTTCTCAACGATCGTGTGAATTACAAATAAGAATGTCGAAGAAGCAGGAAAATAAGTAAAATAACTTAGATAAAAAAGATGATAATATAAGTGAGATATTACAATTCTCTTGCTTTCTAAATTATTATTACTTTTAATTTTCATAACACGAATATAATCTATAAAAAAAATTTTTTCTTTCTTTACCCTAATTTAAAACCTTTAAAAATTACGATACGCACTTTTTTATAGTTAAATAAAAACTTTTTTCTTTCGCTTCAATTAAGAATATTGTCAGAGTTTTTTTTTAGAAGTAAAAGTTTTAAAGAAAAATTAGTGAAAGAAAATTTTTTTTTTTAAGGGAGGGTTATAATATCAGGGGAACTTTTATTAGTTTTTACATAAAGAAAAAAAACTTGCGAAAGTGTATTATCATTGTTTGTAATTTTTTAAAGAAAGTGTTTAATTTTTGTCATTTTACACAAACAAATAATTAAATTGCGTAAATCAATTAAAAAAAAATAAGAAAAATTATAAGTTTTTTTGTCGATAAGACAAAAGTTTTCAAGTTTTCAATTAAAACTGCTAAGTTTTAATAATAAATAATAATAAGCAAACAAGTTTTAATGATCGAATAGGAGTACTAAAAATTTATTATTAAAATGGATAAACTTATTGAATAAACTTCAGTAGAAAGTGATAAAATACTTGTTCCAATTAAAATTATATTTTTATGGTAATTAAGGTGATAAGATACAAAAAAAATTTAACACTCACAACCAGTGACAACCTAAGTTAGATAGGGAATTATCTGAAACACTATAAGTTACAGTGGGGTGAAAAGTTAAGAGCATATCCCACTTTGTCAATAAGATTTACGCAAATACGACTAATTGTAAAAACGACTAAAAAAAGGAGTTAAAAATTTTCAGATAAGGGATTAGCATAAAATTATTTTCATTGTTTTTCGAAATTAAGGCTTTTTCCAAATAAAATTTTCAATTTCATGGAGCATATTTTTACTAGGTTCTGGGGTAATTATCACAAAAAATTTATTGAAATTCTACTTGAAGGTAATTTCCTGTTCGAGCAGAAATTTAATAGATTTTGAGTCATAATTAATTATTTCTACTCTAGTAGCCCTAGAATCTAGTAAAAATATGCTCCAGCAAATCAAGCCTTTATCTGTTATCCTCTTTTAAAAAATGCAATCAAAATCAAGTTTTAGAATTAAACAATTCTAAAATCGATAACACAATTTAAACAAAACTTTATTTCAGGTCCCTAAAAACTTTGATATTAATTGAAAATGTAAAAAACTATATATTTTCAAAAATAAATTATTTTCTCTTTTCTTTACATAAAATGTCCAAACTTAAATACAAACAATACCTAAGGGTAACACACACACACACATATATTTTCAAGTTAATATTTGCAAAGTTATAAACATGAATATTGTTCTTACATAAAATCTCATGAGAATATAAGTAAATGTTATCATACATATTATATTAAAGTAGAAAAAAGGAAAAAAAATTTTATATTTTTATTTGTTTTTCTGATATTTCTTTACTTTTACCATTTACCTTTATTGTTGTCATGATCTTTTATTATCTTTTTTCCTGTACTTTAATACAAAATTTCTAGTTTAAAAAAAAATATGCAGAAATATATAAATTAAAACAATTTTTTTCCTTTTTTTAAGAAATCCACAGGATAAAAAACAAGACACGTGACAAATCTCTCAAGAGAATACAGAAGAAGAAGAAAAAAAAGTAAAGTTTATATATATAAATGTACATGTAAAAAAAAGAAAATAAAGGGAGAATTTTAAGAGAGAGGAAGATGAAGAATGTGTAGGGTGAAGTATGAATCAAGCTGAGCAAACATCGAATTTAGAGATATGCTGTTGAGTATAACCCTTTTCTATATTTTAAGAGATTGTGTACAGCAGACAAAGAAGAATTTGTATGAAAAAATAATATTTTTAAGAGAAAGTAAATTCTATCATTAATAATTTATTTATTTTTTTGAAAATTTGATTAAAATTTTAAATGCTTTGTTTGTTTCAGTAATATTTTTAATTGTTTTATTTTATAATATTTTCCTTATTGCATATGTAGTAATTATTTTTGTTATATGAAAGAAATAATTGTTTTAAACATGACATGTTTTTATTTACAGACTAAAATCACCTGACTTAAAATATTTTTCTATTGTTTATAAAGGGGCTATTTTAAAATTTTTTCGAAATCCTTCATGTATTTTGGTCTTTATAAAAATTTTGAGGATTAGAAATTGGTTTTTAGTTACTTTGAAATATTGAAACTACTAGAAATAATTGGTCAAATGTAAAAAACTTGTTAGTAACTGTCTTCTGAAAATTTAAGGGAAATAGGTTAATCAAAAAACCTATAAAAAACTTAGGTCCTTGCTTTTTTGAATTTTTATCTTAGAACTACACTGTAGAAAGTAACTTTCTTATATTAACAAAAAAATTAGAACATTTTCGAAAAAATTAGTAAACTTTCGAAAAAATTTGTAAATATTCGAAAAAAATTGTATGTTTACCAAATTTAGTATATTAACAAAAAATTCAAGTATTCTCGATTTTTTTTGTGAGTTCGCAAGAAAATTTGATAATTTACAATTTTTTTTCGAAAATTTACAAAAAATAGTTGTGAATTTCGTAATTAGTAAAAATAGTTGCGTATTTCGTTGTTTTTTCGTAAAATCACAAAAAAAATCGCGAATTCTCGAATTTTTTGATAATAGACTAAATTTAGTAAATATAAGATTTTTATCGAATATTTACAAAATTTTTTGAAAATTCACTAATTTTTCGAAAAAAATCTACTTTTTTTGTAAATCTAAGAAAGTTACTTTTTACATTGTACTCATATATAATTCAACTCCTAAATTGTTAAAATTAAAATAAACTCAATAAAATTAAAAAAAATGATTACTCGTATAATACAAAGTTTTAATTCATAAAGTATAAACCAATAATCTCATGAAATAACATAACTTTCTAAATTTCAATATGCATATCAGATAATGTATACTGTCAGCTTAGTATATATGAAAATCT
Source organism: Anagrus nilaparvatae (assembly GCA_022575985.1). Classification (NCBI taxonomy): domain Eukaryota; kingdom Metazoa; phylum Arthropoda; class Insecta; order Hymenoptera; family Mymaridae; genus Anagrus; species Anagrus nilaparvatae. The sequence continues at coordinate 1,236,938 of JAKSXM010000040.1, read as the reverse complement.
ATGTGTTAGTAATGCGTATTTTCAGTATAAGATAAGCTTCTCTGTTAAGGATCACCATGGATATAACAGCACTCATGACGTGCTTTATTTTATTCTATATTTTAGACATACAAAAAAATGCCTCTTAAATATAAAAAACAAAATATTTTTCTTGCTATTTTTTTAACGATTTTTTTGTATTATTATTATAATACACGGGAGCAAAATATGAAAATTTTTATATTTAATAGTACATATTTTCATAAGTTTCAATAAGTACTTTAAAACAATGCGAAAGTTCCAAAACTCTGCTCAGGAATTTATTTCTCCTTACTTGCAAATCAGATTTCAGGTAAAACTCACATTTCAGATAACAAAAATGAATAATTGATATTATTTACAAGGATTAATTTATATGGTAAAAAAAACTTAAAAAACAGTCCGATATATCCTACCTAGTATTAAAATATTAAAATGATCAATTTATCACAATTAATAAAATGATTAATCGAAATGAATTTATTTCTTATAAAAAATACCTTGTTCAACCAAGTATAAAACTACTTATAAGAAAGAAAGTAAAAGGACTAAAAAGAAGATTTTCTTTATAAAAAATTACATCTTTTCAATTTTCCTTTTTTTTTTACCCTTGTCTTATCTAGTTCATTACATTGAAACAGGCGTAAATTATCCTTAATATATAATAAGATTTTTTCCTTTAATTTATACTTGTAGACACGAGTAATTTCTTTATTTTTTTTTATCAAGAAAATTTCTTTTAATATTCTAAAACGTATAACTAAAATAAATACAAAAAGAAGGTTAAAACCACAATTGAAGAAATATAATAAGAGTATAAAAAACGTTATAAAAATATATAAATAAGAAAATGAAAGCTTCATACAGAACGCTTTTTTTTTTTTTTTTTGCTAAAGATAAAGAAAGAAAAAGAAAAATACAGCTATTACGAATATAGTTGGAGGAAAAAAATATATATAAAAACGGGGTAGTTAGCCAATCATGCTACTAAGCCTACACCGGATGAATATCAATGAATGAAACCGGAGCTATCCTTTTACGATTTTCTCAACGTTCTTTATGCTAAAGGTTTTTTTTTTTACTACTTTTTTTTACATATACTTTTCAAATTGCAATGTAAAAAAAGAAGCAAATGTATGCAATGAAAGTCAATTTTTAGTTTAGCTTTTTTTTACTTTTTTTTAAGAGTAAATATTAAATAGTCTAATTAATATGGTTTGTACTTTTTAATTAAAAATTTTAATTAATTTTGGGTTTTTTCATTTTTATGAGATGGACATAAAATTATTACATGTTTAATTAATGTTTCGTAGATATTAAATGTAATGTAAACATTCATAAGGCGACTTTACGGTCTTTGGGTTCCACTGTCAGGTTGCTGCGCTTGAAGTTTGCTTGAATTTTTAATTTTTTTAAATTGGATTGAATATTCAAGGCAAATGCAGACGTAAATTGACAGTGCTGCTTGAAGCTTTCAAAGTTAATACAGCTAAAAAACACATTTCCGACAGCTATAACTTGGTTGAATAGGCCTCCTTGGCCAAAAAACGTAGAATTTTAGCTATCTTTGTTGAGTTTCCGAAATATCTTTGTTGAGTTTCCATCCCTTCAAAAATTTGATTCAATTTTCCGACAGTCATTTAATTGCCATAAAGGCTTCATAAAGAAGCAACTAAGAAGCAATTAAAGGGTTCTTAAGATCGATTGAAAGTTATTTGGTAAAAAAAAATTTAGCAGTATTATTTGAAGCCTCAAATACATCATCTTATTCAAACGACTGCAAATAAAGAATTTTACTGCATTAATAATTTTAAAATTTTAATTAAATTAATAATTTTTTAAAACAAATAGTTCTATTCAAAAAGTTGTCTTTAAAACGCTTTTATCAAAGAGTTTATACATAACAAAATGGAAATAGAAATTGATTAAGTAATTTCCTTCTAGAACTATAATACAGTATAGAGGAAATAAATTATTTACTTACGCAATTATACTTAGTTGAAATGAGATCTTCTTTAGTTATTCAAATAAGATAAGTCAGATTAAAAGGGATGATGCATTTAAGCCAAATCTTTTGGTGTAAAAAATTATGTGTTTATCAAAACTTGAGTAAACAAAAATTTACCGAATTTTAAATAGTATTTTAACATCATTAAAAATCAATAAAAATTATTAAAAAATATTTTCATCGCTATTATTTATGATATTTTTTTTAGACACAGAAAAAAATGTCTTTCGTCTTTTTTTTTAATAATTCCTGCACATAAAAAATATTTGCAACGTATAGATATATATTCGTTAATAAAAAGAAAATATGTATGAAAAAAAAAAGAATTTAGGAATCTCTGCTACAGTATACAATTCGTCACCGACAACAGCGATTTTAATAAAAAAAAATACGTCATACATACATAAATTTTTTTTTCTGTCTCACTCTTTTATATATACATCATTTAAGCGAGATATATGCAAAACTCCCTCGCTTATATATAGAAGAACACTGATTCCTATATATATCCTGTATTACCGCTTTTTTGCAATCGAAACTGTCGAGATTATGGGGTATCGAATAAAATGTATAAAAAGAATAAAATGTCGTTGTACAGGAAAAAAAAAAATTCTGTGTATGTTGGGAAAATTCAATGTTGATTTAATCGTTTTTGGTCCTTAGAGGATTGATACGAGTGTTAAAATAAAATTTGAATAATAATTTAGTTTATTAGAAAAAATAAGTAAACGACTTGATTAAAATGATTATAAAAATTTTGGAAATTTTATTTTTTTATTATTAATTTGGTATTTTTTAGGGTAAATTATTCATACTTGAATGATTGGTATTGTATGCCTCGAAAGTCACTTTTGTTGATTTTTTAAGATCTAAAACTGAAATTTAGTTTTTACAAAAATAAATTGTAAAAATATATTTTTTTTTTTGTTTCAATTTAATCGACTGAAATAACAGCTTGAATTTGAAAAAAGGTTAATAAACGCCAATATTCTCAAAATATACACTATTTTAACAAAGGAATCTTTGAAAATGACCCACAGAATCTCCTACAGTATAATGTCGTGGATTTCCTCGTATATAATAATTTCAATTACGTCTATTATTGAAATGTACATCTTTATTTATATCAATAAAGAACTTTAATCATTTTACCTTTCTTCCTATTCATACAATTTTTATTTCTTTTGTTTCGCTTTGATTTGATCTTAACTTTCTACACGTACGTGCATTTATATTCGTATATGGAGGAGTCTATAAAAAAATATTTAAAAAACACAAGACATTTTTTAGGGGGAATTTGTAACACCGTAGTATTAGTTCATGTACTTGTTTCAATAACTTATAACAATAAAATTAATTAATTTAAATGGAAAATGTGGATAAACATTTTATAGAAAAGCGTATTTATGAAAAATTTTGCTAAATTATATTCTGAAGCTTAAAATTTTTTGATTTTCTTCAAAGATTAATTTGAACGATTAATTAAATTCCTTTCTTCATAGTTGCGTTATGTCTGAAAAAATATTTTTACCATAAAATTTTGGTAAATCAAAACTAAAGCCTAAATTTAAGCATAGAATTTTTCAAGTTCACGCACCACTTTTGAATCACAGATCTTCCCATATATACGTAATACAACTGCTGCATCATAAACTTTATTTTTTGTTTTCATTTTCTTCTGTTTTATTTTTATTTTAGTTTATATATATACGGTTTGTTGCTTTTCATATATATAAGACAAAAAACAAAAAGAAATTGTAGAAAAAGAAAAAGTAATAACTATGACTTCACTTCCGATTATATGAGTTTCCTTGGTCTGTCGCTCTTTGTTGATTGTTATACACTTGTGTATGTGGTGTACCTGAGAGATATTTTATTTATGAAATAGAAGAAGAATTTTTTATTCCAAATTTATAAAGAGAGTTTTTAAATTTAAATATTATGAATTGTTCGGCTTTAAATTTTTTACCCTCTTGGTTATATGCAATGGCGTTTCACTTGACTGCACGAATAATTCTTCTGCACTTAATCTATACGATTCTTCTTTTTGGAATATAAAAATTTTTCTCTTCTTTATTTAACTATAGATACAGAGTACAGTTCAAGTTAAATTATTAAAAAAAGGAAGAAGAAAAATTTTCATATTTTAATTAATTATAATTGAATGTCTGACTAAACATATGCTTTAACTACTGTATTTTTCAACAAAAAAAAATAATAAATGAAGTAAAAGAAAATCAAGTATAAAAGATTTTTATTTTTTTCTCTTTTCCTGAACACACATAAAAAAAAAGTAAAGTAAAAAGCGAAATAAAGAAAAATTCACATCATGTACAGCTAAAAGCAGATAAAACCATGGATCGTAGTATAAAGAAAAATCTTAAATATATAAGGATTTAGAGAGTAGAGGCGCATGCCAAGGTTTCTCTTTATTTTTTAAGAAGATCTATAGCCAAAAGTAGACAAGTCAAACCCTTCTCTTTCTCTTATTGGTTTACCCTTAAGATACTCTACTTTCTATACTGTCACCTTTAATGGATAAGATTTCTTTTAAACTAATGCATCTATGTATGTTCATTTTTTAATCCTATTACTTTTACAAATTGAATCGATAATTTTTCTAGTCAGTTTCACTTAATATTATACACTAGTCAATTTATTCCTTTGGTTTAAAGACTTTATTTTTAAAAAATAATTTTACTCAACTTTTTCGCTATTTATCATTTATTTTACCGTAATGTGATTTGTTTAATTTTAAATTCGCGCCACATGTTTCAAAAAACCACTACGATAAATCATATTAAACAAATTTTTCATCTACAAAGTTTCTCCTTTTTTTTATTAACTCTTTTTCTCAGTTATTTTTTTATCTCTGTTATTGCCAAGCTATATAAATACAAGCGAGAAAAAGAGTTATACGTTTATAGTTTGTATAAACCAACCCCACTTTATATTTACCGAGAGCAATGCATCTGATATCTAGTGCTAAAAAGAGAATATGGAGAATGAGAAAAATATACGAAAAATAAATGCTCGAAAGGGCGTAAGAATTGTAAAATATGAGTCTAAAATTAACCAATTCCTTAATTAGTCTTTTCCGGTTTTTCCACAACCCTTCTTTTTTTTTTTGATCATTTTTTATTTTTATATTAAAAAAAAATTTGTCCCTATTATCAAACTTGGAAATTTATTTCGTTTATTAAAAAAAACCAATCTGTTCCTCATTAAATTGGGATATACAAGGATAAAAGAGAGAAAAATTTAGATATCCCTATTTTATTCTATACGTACGAGGCGACACGAGCATTTTATATTAAGAGGGCTTTATTACTGATTTATTTATTGGTGTGAAATAAAGACTGTACTAAAAGGGATTTTAAGTTAATTAAAATATTTCGAATACTATTGAAATTAAAATATAGGAAATTTTTTCATTTCGCTTGTTTTTTGCTAAAAATAAGTAAGAAAAAAATAATTGTAAAATTTTTTAGCATAAATTTATTATTTATATTGGAGACTGAATAAAATATTTACTTGCACGTTTGTATAAATTTTCCGCTATTTCTTTCGCTTAGAAGTATATAAATATTTATTATTACATTTGTGGTATTTTATGTTTAAAGGCGTACCAGGCATACCAAACTACTGTTTCTTGCTTTCCTCAACATACGAAGATATTTTTGTACTTTATGTAACATTTCTATTGTTTAACTGAATGAAAAATACAGGTGAAACAATGTTAAGTTATTTCTTGGAAATACCTTTTAAATTCTTTTCAAGATATAAAAATTTTTTAAAACTTACATTTATAAATTAATTTTATCAGATTCCAAAGCTTTTGACGGATTTTTTTTTCATAAAGGTTATGGCTAAAAGAATTTTAAAAGATTTTTTCATATTATTAAAAAAATTTAAAAAGCATACCACGTAAAGGATTTAAAGGTGCTTTTTAATTTTGGTAATAGCCATATTTCTTGAAAACATATTAAAATCCAGAATTTCTTATCAAATCTTTTTAGCTAAACATTTTGGTTAATTTTTTTTTTTAACTTTTACAGCCTCTCAGAAAGGGTGTGTACAATTTATTAAACTTTTAAGTTGAGCCAGCGAGAGATTCACTAAAATGAACCTTTCGGAAGTGTAAAAGTGGATATCAAGTCAGAAATTAAAAGTTATCTGAGCAAGAAACATTTTATAAAACTTCAGATTAGAATACTTTTAAGTGAAACTTTAACTAGCAAATACTTGGGGCTCTTAGAAAAAACGCAAAAAATCAATATCACTGAATACATATTTTTTGTTAATATTTTTACGAATATTTTTCGAATTTATAATTTTTGATCGTCGCTAAGATGTTATTGAAGATTCTTGGTATAGCTACCAATGTTTTCAAACTTTTTTTTACTTAGAATTTTTGCCAATCGAGGATGGTATGGAAGTGTTAACTAAAAATCTAAGAAAATTAGAAATAGCCAAGGAAATTAAAAGGCTGAGGAATGTAAAAGCAGCATACAAGGATGGAATCTCGACGGAATTTCTAGAAAATTTACCAGATTTCCGGAAACTAGAATTTATTTATTTGTATTATACAGGAAATGAGGAAAGATTAAATACTTGGATTACAACAATCAATAAAATAAAGGAGAGTCAAAAATTCCTGGCAGAGAATTTATTCAATACAATCATTTAAGAATTAATGTTTTACCCACAAGTTCAAGTGTGGGTAGAGTCACCAAATTAGTCGGAGATCAAAGACTATGTCATGCAGGTTGTAAGGCTGTTGAACTACAACCCAGTATATTCAGAATCGCTTTCATACTAATGGAGGGAAAGTGAAGCGGCACGACAATGTTTCCTAAGACAAAAAGGCTGGAACTTTGAGGACAGAAATCAGTTCCATACATCAGAGGGCCAGAGGAAATCTGATTTAGTGTGCCAGAAGGAAAACATAGTATGGGTGATAGATTCGCAAGTGGTAGGCTACTATAAACCACTCAACTCCAACTCCATAAGGATAAGGCGAGTAAGTATAAAAAAGATGAGATTAGAATAGCTATTATGGATGGAAGGAAGGTCCAAAGGGACAATGTAAAGTTCTCATCCTGCACCTTATCCTTCAATTGAATTTGGAGTCACCAATCATCTGAAGACTTTTTAAGTCCCGGGTTAACCAGAAGTTTTTTTTCTACCATTACACCCATGGTTATGCAAAGGTCTCTTAATAACTGGACCCGATCTAATCAGATGAAACTAAGGATCTGATAAAAGAGAGAACCATGTCTTGGAGAGTTAGGATCTTCAAAATCAAACCAATAAGAATACCCGTTTCCGCAACAAAAGCGTCAAATACGCAACGGAACAAATGATGGCATACTTTAGCAATTCAAGTTCAGTACAAACTGAGAAGATTCAAAGAAGACCAGTTGAAGAACTCTGCTAGAGTATAAACGAGACGAGGAGTGAGTTTAGTGGGTAGTCCCAAACTATTGAGAACTCTGAGTTCTGTTCGTGCTCCCCTGCCCGTATGCAAAAAAAAGGAAAAAAAAATGTAGGAGGAAACCAGGTGCGAGGTTATAACAGAACAAGAAATTTCAATGAGTTTTAGGACAGAAGTAGGAATCAGGTAAAAGTTTCCAAAAAAAAGCATTTTAACCTCTTTATTGAGTGTATAGACGATTTTGTGTTGTAGGCAAAGCAAGAAAAGCAATGAATGTATCGTGAGAACTGATGAAAATAAGAGGGCCAGAAGGATGCACTTGTTGCAGAACCTAGCGAGGGCAGGTTTTTTGTACGAAATAGAAATATAGGACTCAAATGGTTATAATAAGTTGAAAAATTTCAAGGAAAATACGTCTAAATGATAATGGGCTTAAATAGCATAACTTCCGACTTTATATGGAAATTATATTTAGGTTCAAATAGATTTGGTATATGCAATAGAAAAATAGCAGTAAATTACATTGAAAATTTTCTAAACATGCAAGGATAGTCCTTGGAAGCAGTCGGAAAAAGAAGAAATACGGGAGCTACTAACAAAACTTATGAGAAAAAGAAAATTTCCAAAAAAATTGCAGAGGGGCTCAGTATCTTAAGTGAACAAGATACCCATCAAGACCCTATTAAGGTAGAGAAATCAAGGTAATGGGAATGGTAAAAGTAGGGGTGTGCGGTACCCGAGCTTCGGGTCGGTCCTAGTTTTTTTTGGGGCGGTCCTAGGTTTTTTCGGGTCGGGTCTGGTCGGTCTTCGGGTATACCCGAAAAGATTCCGAGGTCCGAAGGTACTGTTTTTTCATCTGAAATTTCCCTGGCAATACGAATACATGAATAATTTTCCGGGAACTTCCCGTTCACGCTTAAAAAAGATAAAAAAGTCAAAAAAATTAAACTAGAAAAAAAAAAAATTTATTACCAATAGTCATTAATTTGCAAATTAAGTAAGGAAATAAATAAATTTTTGATACTTATTCTTAGTATGCTGTATTTTTATTAAAAAATAGTATTAACTATGTTTCAAGTAACGCAGAAATTTATTAATAAAAAAAAAAAATTAGCATTGAAAAACTTAGAAAGTATTTTTATAATGAAAATTACAGTTAAAAATTTTTGAATTTAAAATTTTGAAATAGGTGTTCAGAAACGCTGTATATTATAAAATTTAATATACAATTTATTGAATTCATAAAGTATTGAATATTAAAATTTTTAATTATTAAAATAAATAATTAATGTGTTTTTTTTAGTTTATTACTATCAATTACATACTGTTACTCCTTTTTTTCTTCCAAAGTATTTTATTTATTCCTATTATTAAGGTCCTTTTACTGCTTTTAAATGTTATCATAATTGTAATTTATCGTTCACAAGATACAAATTTTTAATATTAGTTTTAAACAATCAAGAAAGTTTTTGAAGGTTTCTTTTTGAGGTAAGCTAAAAGTATCAGCATTAAAAATAAAACCAAAATAATTTTAACAAGATTTAAAAATACAATTTATTGTATTTTTTAAATTCTGCATTATTACCAAGTTATATAGATTTAAAATATAGGTTATAGGTTATAGGTTTAAAATCTCCAAAAATATCTCCATCCTAATTAAATAAGGATATATTACTATTTTTTAATAAAAATACAGCATACTAATTATAAGTATCAAAAAGATTGCAAATTTATTTATTTCCTTACTGAATTTGCAAATTTTATTTGCAAAATTTACCAATGACTATTGGTAATAAAAAAATTTTTTTTTTCTAGTTTAATTTTTTTGACATTTTTTATCTTTTTTTAAACGTAAACGGAAAATTTCCGGAAAATTACTCATGTATTCGTATTGCCAGGGAAATTTCAGATGAAAAAATTGTACCTTCGGACCTCGGAAGCTTCTCGGGTATACCCGAAGACCGACCAGACCCGACCAGAAAAAATCCACATCCCTAGGTAACCGCACATCCCTAGGTAAAAGCATACAAGGAAAACTGCAATGAAGAGAGATTCTAGAAAAAAGGGAGATTTAAAGAATAGCTGGTTATAGAAATAGATGTGGGAATATGAGTAAGGAGGAAAAGAAGGAACTTATTGATACAAAAAGCAGAACGCTCAAAATAGAGGAAGAAGCCTATAACCACATCTGGACCTGTACTGAGGCTAGAGGAAAAAATCAAACAAACATTGTAAAAGACTCAGAAGAATGGAAAGAAAATATGGGGTTCACAAAAAAAAAGTTATATATAAACTGAAATTTTCCAAAAAAATTTGGACGATATTTACGTCTCAGGAGAGAAAAATAATTTTTTCTTAAAATCCCTTACCGAATGTTGCTGAAGAAATTTGAGTTTAAAAAATATTAAGCTATACATTAAAAATGACAGAATTCTTCTCAAGTATGCTAAAATAAAAAAAAAAGTGCATAAATAAATATCCATTAAATTGATATTATGATTGATAAATGTTGGAGAAAAAAAAAATTTTAGTACATAAAAGTCAAAACCACATAAAACCAGGGGGCCAACGACGTGATTCAGTGATTCAGAATCACGTGTGAATCATGAATCATGATTCAAAATTTTTTTTTTCGGGAAACAGCTTAAAATGGCTGAAAATGCAAAGAAAACTATTTATAAAGGTCTGAATCACTCTGAATCACTCTGAATCACTCTGAATCACTCTGAATCACTCTGAATCATAGTCTTTTTTGACTTTTACTAGAAAATTGTTAATTTTGTTTAAAATCTTCTTTAAATCACTCAAAATGGTTGAAAATAGAAAGAAAAAAATTTTTAATCATTCAGAATTTTTCTGAATCAGTCTGAATCACAGTTTTTTCTGCGGGAAATTGCTAACTAGATTTTCTAAAATTTAATAAATCCTTAAATAATCGCTGGAAATCACTTAAAAAGGCTGCTAATGTAAAGAAAAATATATTCGAATATCTGAATCACTCTGAATCACTCTGAATCACATTTTTTTCTGCGGGAAATTGCTAACTAGATTTTCTAATATTTAATAAAATCCTTAAATAATCGCTGGAAATCACTTAAAAAGGCTAAAAATATAAAGAAAAATATTTTTAAATATTTGAATCATAGTTTTATTTTTTTAACTTTTTACTAGAAAATCGTTAAAATTGTATGGGAGTTACGGAAAAGAATCTAAAATAATTAAAAATCAAAAGAAAAATAAGTAAGAAGGTTTGAATCAATCTAAATCTCTATGAATCATATAGTTTTTTGAAAAAATTTTTACTATAGAATAATGTTAATTTTGTATAAAAACTTCTCGAAATCATTTAAAATTGGTGAAAATAATCGTTTAAATTGTATGGGAGTTTCGGAAAATAATCCAAAATAGTTAATAATAATCAGATATATACACAAGAAGGTCTGAATTACTCTGAATCACTCTGAATCATAGTCTTTTTTTATTTTTAGTAGAAAATCGTTAATATTGCATGAAAACTTTTGATATCTCTTAGAGCGGCTAAAAATATTAAAAAAAATATTTTAAAATATCTGAATCACTTTAAATTAATCTGAACCACAAAAATTTTGTGAAAAACATTCTGGAAGTGTTCCACTTAAAGAAATCGGATTTTTTTCTTTGTGTAGTTCGAGGTGTAGTTAAAGTATAAGCACTGCTAGGCTGCTGCTAGGTCTTTGCGGAATGGATTCATTAATTTTTGCATTAACTGAAATATTCATAACTATTCCAAATGCTTGCGCCCTTTACCCCTTCCTAATCTAGTTATCTGAATACTCGTCTAAATATTACTCGACTATGATTCAAAGTAATTCAGAGTAATTTAAGCCTGCTTAAATACTTTTCTTCGCATTTTTAACCGTTTTGAGCAATTTCCGGAAAAAAAATTTTTTGCATTATGAATCATGGTTATTGAATCAAGGTTATGTTGGTGTAACGCTTAACGTTACTTTTTTTTTATTATAGACCACTTCCTTAGGTTATGTGGCTGTAAGGATCGACAAAAGAAACTGTGATTCAGATTGATTCAGATATTTGAAAATATTTTTCTATACATTAGCAGCCTTTCTAAGTGATTTCCAGCAATAATTTAAGGATTATATTGAATATTAGAAAATCTATTTAACGATTTCCGGCAGAAAAACTGCGATGCAGACTGATTCAAAGTGATTCAGATATTCAAAAATATTTTTCTTTACATTAGCAGCCTTTCTAAGTGATTTCCAGCGATAATTTAAGGATTATATTGAATATTAGAAAATCTATTTAACGATTTCCGGCAGAAAAACTGCGATGCAGACTGATTCAAAGTGATTCAGATATTCAAAAATATTTTTCTTTACATTAGCAGCCATTCTCAGTGATTTCAAGCGATTACACAGCTGCACAAAAAAAAAAGTTCTGATCCTGTAACTAGAGCTACCTACAGACAAGTTTTTCGATGTCCTAAAACCGAATCTGAAGTCAGAATTTAGCCTACACCCTCAGATTTTGCCCCAGCTACCCTCAGCCAATCTCTAAACCGCCCAAAAAGCAAATACTTTACTATGTCCAAAAGTTAAAAATACAAGTACTTTAGTTACGTATTTTGGTGTTCTAAAACTGAATCAGAAGTCAGAATGTAGCCTACACCCTCAGATTTTGCCCCGGCTACCCCCAGCCACCCTCTAAACCACTCCAAAAAGCAAATATTTTACTATGTCCAAAAGTTAAAAATAAAAGTACTTTGGTTACGTATTTTGACGTCCTAAAACCGAATCTGAAGTCAGAATTTAGCCTACACCATCAGATTTTGCCCCATCTCCCCCAGCTACCCCCAGCCACCTTCTAACAACCCCAAAAATCAAATATTTTACTATGTCTAAAAGTTAAAAATAAAAGTACTTTAGTAATGTATTTTGATGTTCTAAAACCGAATCTGAAGTCAGAATTCAGCCTACAACCTCAGATTTTGCCCCAGCTACCCCAAGCCACCCTCTAAACCGCCCCAAAAAGCAAATATTTTACTATGTCCAAAAGTTAAAAATAATAGTACCTTATTTACGTATTTGGATGTTCTAAAAACGAATTTCAAGTCAGTATCTACCTGTAACCTTTAGTTTTTGTCCCAGCTACCATAGTTACCCTCTAAAACCCACCAGAGAAAGGTTAAGGAACGAAACATACGTAATCATATATGCTCGTAGGTGCTAACTGTTTCCAACAAAAGTTCCTAGCACCATCCTGATATCACTGTAATATTCTAAAGCAATTAATTAACCTTCCTCTGGTGGACTTTAGAGGGTAACTAGGCTAGCTGAGACAAAAACCATGGATGATGGATAAATTCTGACTTAAAATTCGTTTTTATAACATCAAACAACGTAACTAAGATACTTTAATTTATAACTTTTGCACAAAGTAAAATATTCACCCTCTGGGGCGGTTTTGAGGGTGACTGGGGCTATCTGGGGCAAAATCTGATGGTGTAGGTTAAATTTTGACTTTAGATTCGGTTTTAGGACATCAAAATACGTAATTAAAGTACTTTTATTTTTAACTTTTGGACATAGTAAAATATTTTATTTTTGGGGTTGTCTAGAGGGTGGCTGGGGGTAGCTAGGGCGAAATCTAAGGGTGTAGGCTAAATTCTGACTTCAGATTCGGTTTTAGGACATCAAAATACGTAACTAAAGTACTTTTATTTTTAACTTTTGGACATAGTAAAATATTTGCTTTTTGGGGTGGTTTAGAGGGTGGTTGGGGGTAGCTGGGGCAAAATCTGAGGGTGTAGGCTACATTCTGACTTCAGATTCGGTTTTAGGACACCAAAATACGTAACTAAAGTACTTTTATTTTTAACTTTTGGACATAGTAAAATATTTGCTTTTTGGGCGGTTTAAAGGGTGGCTGGGGGTAGCTGGAGCAAAATCTGAGGGTGTAGGCTAAATTATGACTTCAGATTTGGTTTTAGGACATCGAAAAACTTACCTGTAGGTAGGTCTAGTTACAGGATCAGAACTTTTTTTTTTTTGTGCAGCTGTGTTATTTAAGGATTTATTAAATTTTAGAAAATCTAGTTAGTGATTCCTGCAGAAAAAATGTGATTCAGAGTGATTCAGAATGATTTAGATATTCGAAAATATTTTTCTTTACATTAGCAGCCTAATTAAGTAATTTCCGGTAATTTCCAACAATTATATAAGGATTTCATTAAATATTAGAAAATTTAGTTAACAATTTCCCGCAGAAAAAATGTGATTCAGAGTGATTCAGAATGATTCAGATATTCGAAAATATTTTTCTTTACATTAGCAGCCTTTTTAAGTGATTTCCAGCGATTATTTAAGGATTTATTAAATTTTAGAAAATCTAGTTAGCAATTTCCCGCAGAAAAAAATGTGATTCAGAGTGATTCAGAATGATTCAGATATTCGAAAATATTTTTCTTTACATTAGCAGCCTTTCTAAGTCATTTTCAGCGGTAATTCAAAGATTTTACTGATTATTGGAACATCTAGTTAACGATTTCCAAAATAAAAACTGTGATTCAGAGTGATTCAGAAAAATTCTGGATTTTTAAAATATTTTTCTTTCTATTTTCAACCATTTTGAGTAATTTAAAGAAGATTTTAAACAAAATTAACGATTTTCTAGTAAAAGTCAAAAAAGACTACGATTCAGAGTGATTCAGAGTGATTCAGACCTTTATAAATAGTTTTCTTTGCATTTTCAGCCATTTTGAGCTGTTTCCCGAAAAAAAAAATTTTGAATCATGATTCATGATTCACACGTGATTCTGAATCACTGAATCACGTCGTTGGCCCCCTGCATAAAACAATTAAGTAAAAAGCTTTTTTATATATATATATACATAAGACTACATCTTAGTGAACTGCGTGACATAGTAAATACATGAAACGTATACTTAAAATTTTCTATTATAAGTATGTACACATAAACTCTCTCTTGCTCTCTCAAAGTCTTTTGAATTTCAATGGATAAAATAATCTATTCCAGTCATCGATATTATACTTTGACGTTCACGCATGCATTATATATATAAACCTAAAGTGAGAGAGAAAGAGAATAAACTTATATTTATGTATATTATAATGTTACACGTATCGTATTATATCGAAGAGAGCTTTTTAGACGACTATAAGGGATCATATTATATTTAGGTTAGCTTTATTTAATGCATAAGGTACTCTCTCTACTCTTTTATAACCTAACTTTTTTAGTATTATTATTATTTATTTTTTCGAAATTTTAATTTAAATTTTTTTTTCTTCTATTATATAGAAGAAGCGATGTTAAATCATCGATATAAAGAAGGAAGTTGCAATCAATGGACTGGAAGAAAAGAAAGATGGATAGCTTTAAGACATTGGTATTTTATCTCGAAAAGTATATTCAAGCAGAAACTTTGTATTTCTTTATGAATAAATAAAAAAAAAAACTAACGTAAATTACTATACCTTTTCTTCTATTTTTCTTCTTCTTTTTTTAGATTTTCGAATCGCTGAATTTTTAATTTCTTCTTGTTTTTAGTTAACTTTACAATTTACATACGTTCTTTATGCGAATAAAAGTTACTCTTTACGAATTATTTTAACAATGCGCCTTTTTAGTTATTTATGAAATAATTAGAATTAACAAAATTGTTGAAATTTAAGGTCGTATTTATTTTAATCCAGCCTGCAATATTCAAGAATTTTTGTATATCAGGCTAAATGCTACCTTCTAGAACTTTCTCAGAACAGTAAAAATAGGATAATTAGCATGACCAATACTAGCCTGAAATTTATTTTAAAAGTTTTCTAGGATTTTTAATTACCAAATGAAATTAGTTGCCATGTGATTAAATAAACTAAAATTTAATACACTAATATTTTTTTAGTGAATGGCACTTACCATTTCATCCAATAATCCAAAACCCAAGAAAATTTTTAATATAACTACCAGACTAGTATATTACACGCTTAAAATTTTATTTATTTCGTTATTTTTGCAAATAATAAAAAAAATAATAAATTCATATTGAAAATTTTATTTACTTTTTAATACAAAAAACAGCTCTTATTAAATATTCATATTTTCGTGTAAACTAAAAAATATTGTAAATAAAAAAAAAATAATATTTTTTTTATTTTACTAACTAAAAACATAAAAGTGATAAATTTTATAAAGTGTAAAAAATCTATTATCTTCGACGTTTATAAACTTTCGGGGGAAATTTAAAAATTATAGTTTTTTGAAAATAATGAAGTAGAATTTCAAAAATAAGTTTTTACTACGTAAATCAATTTTTTTTGCTTTGTAAATTTATTCCTTGTATATTTTAAATATGTTTTTTCAAGCGAAAATGTAGTTTTGTTCAGGGTAAGGAAAGATAGTTCTGAGTATTTATGTAACTAATTAAATTTAGATAACTGTAATAAAAGTATTTTTGTTGTTTTTGGTAATTAATTTACGAGGTGTTAATTTTGTTGTTTAGAATTCTCCTAACTCAGAACAATTTACGAAATTTGTCTTTTTACAGTAATAAAATAAAAATATTAAATTTAGAAATAAAAGCTCACAGATAAATATTAATGTTGAGTAAAAATCCTAGAAAACGCAGAATCGTGCAAACGTGACTTGTTTTTTTTTTTAATTTTTTCTATAGCAAAACATCACAGCCTATTTCTGCAGTTACTCTTCTAACTGTCAGAACGATTCCACTCGTTCATTCATTTTAAAAAAGGAGAATAAAAAAATGAATAAAAAAAATGTAGATGGAAAAAAAGTGGAATGAACCTTATTCGTTTATTTTTTTATTTCAAGAACTGGTCTGCTTTTTTTTATCACCGGTTGAATCAACTTTTTTTATACTCGATATTTTTTTCTCTCTTAAATTCGAATTTCTTAACCAAGTTTATGGACACATAAAATTACGCTTATATTCAAACTCCCTTACTGTTGTGCATGTTGTAGAGCAGTCCCTCTTAATTTCATTGAATCATTATGAGGATATAAAAAAAAGAACAAGAGTATAAAAAAAAATTGAAATACAGTAAGGGGTGAGATATAAACATCAAACGAAGGAAAGAGAAAAATAAGCGTAAATTAAAAAACCTTAGCTTTTTTTTCATGCTATTCAAGATAAAAGAAAATAAAAAAACTGAAAGTAAACTTTTGACGAAGCTGTCGACGAGATTTTTTTAAAATAAAGAACATATGAAAAAAAAGCTACATCCAATCACATTCAATTTTAAAATAAAAAGTTTTTAGAAAAATAAAGTCTTAATCAAAACGAAAGGAAAAAAAAGGTAAAAATTCAATATATTTATAACGAAATAGGAACAATCTAAAACTTTATCGATACAGAAAATATATTTAGTTTTCCTAAACTGACCAACAACAAGTTCCAAATCCCAAAGCTATATTAGAGAATTTTCTCTCCTTCTCTCTCTAACTCTCATCTCGATACATAATGAAATTATAAGGTCGATCAAACTTTTTAAATCAATATACGAAAATTCTCAAAACTTTGACATCGAGTTCTATACACAGCCACACCAAGTCACTAAATTGATTTTCGTATGTGTGTGTTTGTATTATATAAAAGTTTCATATGTGTGTGGAGATATTTTTCTGCTTTATTATTTTTTTAGTCTTTTTTTTATATAATTTTTTATAATAATTTTATAATAGACTATTCATTATTTATAATGACTTACTATTTCATAAATGAATATTTTATTTCTTAGGCAAAATTTTTGTAATTTTCTAATAATTTAAAAAGCTTTTTATTGAAAAAAAAATTATCAATAAAGTGTGAAAAATAATTCAATAATTAAAATAAATATCACATTAATTTTAATAACTTGAAGTTTCACACAGAATTAATAATATTTAAATCGATATTATTTGATAAAAGCAATAAAATAACCGTTAATTAGAGAAGAATTTAAATCAAAAGAAAATTTGATATTTATTTAAATTAATGAGTGTCACTTTGATAAACATTTATGTACCTAATAGATTTTTTTTTCAATTAACTAACCTTTGATTTCCAAGAAATTACTTTTAATTAAAAAGTTATATATTTAATAAACCAATATTTTCTTTTATTTATTTTTAATTACTTTATATTTTAATTTATTTTAGTGACAAATTGACGTTCGTTTATGATTATAAATAGATTTTTTTTTCTTGGCTTTGACATTTTAATAAATGTTATTGAAAATTACATACTTTAATGTATTTCTATTTATTCCCATGTCATCTATTCATAAGCAAAACATTTTATGGAAAAATGACTGATATGTGTTGCAGGTACGATGACAGAATCTTTATTTTTTGGGGGGCGGGGGCAGAACCTAAATTTCTATAATAACAATCAAAAATTGTTTCTTATTTTAAAATATTTAACACTAATATTTCTTGGGGAAATGATATATTTCTATTTTTACTACTAATTTTAATTTCGAAGTAGGTGCTATTGACTGGTTGGCTTCTTTCTGGATTGCCGAAATATAAAAAGTTCATTATAATTTCAAAGCTAAAAAATGCTTCCAATAAAAATTAAATTAAATATTATCACTATTTGGCAATAAGGGGCTTGAATGGGTCGGAATTTTTATAAATTTTTTGCATTGTCTGAAACTAGATAAAAAAATATTAAATACGTATTTTTATTTTCTTGAAATTAACTAATCTAGATGATTATACAGAAGTAAAGCGACCCGCAGATGCACCCATAAATTTATAATAAATATATATTTGCATTAATTTTTAGTTAATAAGTACATTGAATCAGTATATGCTAATATTATTATATTATCAATAATGAATTCCTATGTAAATCTAATAAATAAAATAGTAGATTATTTTTTATATTGATTGGAGAAAATCGCTCCAGAGAATTTTCCTTGTTTATATATGAAAAAAGAAAGAAATTCAATTAATTTATTGATTATTTCATATTTATTTGAAAATTATTTTTTAGATATAAATTCTTGTTCAAATATTTATAAAAAATATTACAGAAAATGAAATTTCGTATTTTTAAAACAAGAATTAAAAATCGTTAAAATATTTTAAGAAGAGGAAGCAACAAAAAAATGTATAGAAGTAAATTACAAAAAGAAGAAGAAGAAGAAGAAGAAGAGTTATTGCTAGGATAGTAAACTGATATAGGAAAAAGGTACTGAGATACTATTTTTTTGGTTGAGAAACGAAGAAGAGAGAAAATGAGAAATAACGAAAAACTGGCCGAAAGCGTAATTAAAATAGTTTGAAAACACGAGCAACAAACGTTTTCGTTGAATATATAAATATGCATTGAGTAAAATTTAGTATTAACAACCCTAGAGGCTTCAAGTAACAGCGACCAAAATTCATAACTCTTTCTCTATAGTTTTGAATATTTAATAAACACGTTTTTTATTTATACACCAATGTCATTCATCAACTATGTAAATAAATTTAAAATAAAAAACTTTTATTTTTTTAATTATTTTCTTCTTTTATTTGGTTAATTTTTTAATAATATTATAAAAAAATTGTTTTTTATGTCTGACTATTTCAATTTTTTACTACTTAAAACTTGGGTAATAGAATGTATTTTAGTTAATAAAATTTATATATATTAGATCGTAAGCTAAACATAATTTTTCAAATTCTCAAAAAAAGTTTCAAAAAAACGTCCAGCCTAATATACAAATACAAATTTAATTATATAGATACTTAATCTTTCAACATGCTTTATAAAATTAAAAAAAAAGAAGAAAAGTAACTCTATAAAAAAAGTATAAAACTAAAAAAAAAAAAAAAAATAAAAGAGTCTTAACTCGTGAATTAATCTCATAAAGTAATAAAGCAA
The DNA here is from genome assembly GCA_022575985.1 of Anagrus nilaparvatae. Lineage (NCBI taxonomy): Eukaryota > Metazoa > Arthropoda > Insecta > Hymenoptera > Mymaridae > Anagrus > Anagrus nilaparvatae. Next base: position 1,217,588 of record JAKSXM010000040.1, on the reverse strand, counting down.
TAGTGTATATATAAGTTAAAAGAGGAAGCATTTTTTGAAAGAATCCATTGAAACAATGTTCTTATATTTGATATAAAAAGAGTAGTGAAATAACTAACGAAACTACCTAACATTACATAGTGAAAAAAAAAGAAGAATAAGCGAGCCGCCAAAAGAAAAGTAAGCCAACATCAGACTTTTTCTTTCTATATTTAATGTAACAAGAGTATATGCTCGTGGAAGCAAAAGCGTCTCTTTCTATAGGTATAATTGGAAAGGAAAGTTGGTTATATGCCAGTAAAAAAAAGAATTAAAATTATTATCATTATTATTTTTTTTTTCTTCTTACCTATAGAAAAAAGTCCTTGTTGTTTTCTAGAACAATAAAAAACTGAAAGGAAATTAAACGCCTTGCATTGTGTAAGAAAAAGTTGAAAAATAAAAAATTAAGTGAAACGATAACAGACAAGTGAATATACAAAAAAGTAGTAAAACAAAAAAAATTTTTTTAAATTTAAAATAAAGAATAAAAAGATGTTCTTAGTAGCATATTGTAATGTGTCGAAAAGTTAGCGTATAAATCGAAGAAAAGCGTTGAGAGTAAAATTAGATAACAAGTACACTAGCTTCTGTTACGGTTGTTGGTCTGGAAAAAGATAGAAAGAAAAATAAAGAGGGAAAATATCTCGAAGAAAAAAAACGTTGCCTTTAAAACTTTTTTGACAATCTTAAGGCCATTTCCTTTAGTTATAATGCTTTTAGCAAATCCACCTTACATTATTTCGCATCTTATTAAAGTTAAGAAAATTCAAGGCTTGTAAAAATTTCTTTCTTCTCTCTTTTGCATATCAAATTTTAATCTCATTTGCAATATTATGTAAAACTAAATTTATTTATTAAAAAAAAACCTTTGCGGTAAAAAAAAGTTTACTTTTCTACAGTTAATGAATTTTAGTTGAATATTTCATGATAGACTGAAAATTTGAATTTTAATGAAATTTTTCGATATTATAATATTCTTGAATAATCAATCAAATTATTAATGTCAACATTGTAATAAAATACATGATTTAATGTCTTACATATAATACGGATATTGAAGTGAGTTATAGAATCGCATATACATCCATCCGTCAGATTATCATAAATTTAAAGACCGAGCCGTTATCTATATTATCAAGAGTATACCAAGTACGTCCTCTTAGTTCATTAATTTCTAATAACATAATTCATGTCTTATCAAGATTTTGATTATTTTAAAAAATTGCCATTATTGTTACTTACGTACGTCATTAGACTCGTGAATTAAAACTTATTGAAGATTGACTAGCTTGGATCGTATGTATGTGAATATTTATGGTTGAATGAATCTAGAAAGAGACAGAGAATTTGACAGTATACACTGCAGAACGAGAAATAGTAACCAATGGTTTTTGCGGTTAACCAAATTTCTAGCATCCCTATATTGCTCAAATATGTGAATACTATGTACTCTACTTGAATAATTATTCGCCAGGCACTGAAAATTTATTATACATTTTATTAAATTATTTAATAAAAAAGTTTGACGCTTTAAATTTTCGTATTTTCTTATTTTCCAACAAGTACGAATAATAAAATTAATTAAATATTTCAAAATAAATAGAAAAAAAAGAAAAAGTTTTCTTGAGTAATAGAAATTAATCGACTCGATCAACTATCACTTTATTATTAGCCACAAAGTGTTAACTCAATTACAAAAGTACACACATAGAAAGAAAGTAAAAAAATAAAAAAAAGGAAGAAGAAAGAGAGAGATAGAAATATATTAAAGAGAAAGTTTCTCTTGAGTTTTCGTCAGTTGAACTGATTCCCTTGAGTTTCAAAGGTTTCAGCAATCGAGATTCCCGTATCTTTCATCTCATTTTATTTTGTTAAATTTTCTATAGAAATATAAGGTTTATATTGAGACAAATGGCACTAGGGACGATGAATCATCGTATGTCAAAAGCATTCACATCTATATTATACTTAAATATAATTATATATCATTTTACTCAACTGTCAGTTTTTAGTTTATAACTTTAAATAAAGATAGTCTTTAGATTTAGAGAAATATTATAAAACTTTTTTTACGAAAATATAAACACTCAAAAATTTTAATATTCAAACACTTGGTTAAATTTTTTGTACACTTATCTTTTAATTAGAATCACGAAAATTTAAATCGTGTGTGTCAGTTTTTCCTTAAGTATTTCCTTTCTATCTGGTAATTAATATTTAACAAATTTTTCGTGATCTTAACAATAGAATCAGAAGACATGATGCAAAACATAGTCCTCTTCTATGTCAAAAATCTTGTTTTTACCAGAATGATACCGTTTACAACTACAAAAATATTTCCATTTAGAAGCCATCATAACCTCGTTGATGACGAAAATGAACTTTTGTTCCTGACCCTCCAAACGAAAGTTTTAAATTTCTAACAACATCAAAATCCAGAAGGTTCTGACTGGATTCAGTTGGTTACCCTTTCTTACAACTTAGTTTGGCATGAAAACACTTACTATTTAAATATAAATCTGCAAAGAGTTATGTCTTCATATTAATGTCTTAAAATCTTATCTTGATACTTATTTTTATCATTTATTACTTGCGGTAGATCTGTAAGTTTACATACAGATTTCTCAAAAGAATATAAAACAAGCTATTATTCATCTTTCATCAGTGTAGTTGATTTTTCTAACACTGTTTCTCTGGGTCTTAATCATGAAAAAACTAAAGGAATTTATTTTGGTGCCAATCGTTTGCTAGATCGAATTTGTAAAAGTAATTATCTTGGTGTTAAAAGTTAGGGTCATATTACTGTTTCTTCTATCGATGAAGTCCAAATTTTAGGAGTAATACTTTACTCTAAACTATTATGGGAATATCATAAGACATTAATAAGTGTTAATATTTATTTATTATTTTAAAAATTTTTTATATTTTATAAATTTAATGTAATTAATTTCAGGAATTCCTAATTAAATACAAATTAAACAACAGAAAATTAGATTACAAAATTTAATCCTTTTATATTAAAAACGAATTCTCCCAAAGGGTTAAAAAAATTTACCACATATTCTTTAGCAAATATTTATTCCTACGCATATTAATACACACACACATACACACAAGTAGAAAATGAATAAAGAGAACAAATGAAAAATACAAATAAAAAAAATGGAAAAATAAAGCGAAGGTCCAATTGTGATCAAACCAAATTCTTCTTTCACAAAAGAGTTGTACAAATGCGTTCTTTTATCTAAAAAAAATTTTTTCCTTGTTTTTTTCCCCTATAAAATACTCTTTTTATATCATGATAAAACTATTGTATATATGTGCATTTTATAAAAGGGTATAAACTACTCTGTTGAAGAAAGATCACTGTTTCCTAGTAAACGAGACTCGAACACTCGTTTCCGCCGGAATGGACACGCTGCCTATTCGTTGACACGAAGTAATTCTAACTAAAGTCATGTGACGTTTCTATACTTTAAACACTTGCCATTCACTAAAAACAATTTTTTTGTCATTGTTTTTCTTTCTTTTACATGCAAATAAATTTTCTTTTGATTTATTAGGAATCACAGAGATATTTAACCAAAGACATTTTTGATATTTTATAAACTTTTATTATTTTAAAAAAATTTTAAATTCAATAATTAAATTTCATGGAAATTAAAATAACAAAAAGTTTCAATCGATCGACACAAATTGATTACAATGATAAGCTTAAATTATTGAAAAAAAAATGATTTTATCTCGTAACGATAATTTCCGTCTCAATTCTCTAGTATTTCCCAGAATCTTTATTATATTATTTCAATTTACTTTTTCATATCATCGTTTGCCTAATTTCGTATCCCCTTTTCATTTTTCATGCCCCATTCTTAATTTTTTTCATTATTTCTCATTCCACATTTTTTTTATACATAGCAACGAATTGTCGCGGGACATCACGATCGAAAGCCAAAGCTTTTTTTTTTCTCCTTCCCTTATATATTCATCTCATTTCTATATATACTATAAATGTATAGAGAGAAAATCGTAGGTTCCACGCCATAGCAAATTATTTGCTCCGGCGGAGCATGAATTCCAACCGTAATTACATTTCGCTTGATATTCTATTAGTAATACCCGACATGGCTCTATATATATATAAATTTTTTATACTCATGTATATATAATGAAGTACAGGAACGAGATATTTGTGAATGAAGAAAAAAATTACACGAGCCGATTAATACGCTAAATACCTAATGACAAATAACTGACAATTATTGTGTCTTTATTGTTACAATTTGTATTATCATTTTTAATTTATACGTGTTTCAATTAAGAACTTTCTTTTTTATAAATTTTTAGTTTCTTAAAAATGTCGTTGCCTGACTAAGGACAGGGCTTCTTTTTTGGATTGCATTTTTTAAAATTATGAACATAAAAATTTAATTGGTTACTCTTGAGACCAAGTTTTTCTTGAATTGGAAGAATCGATTACCAGCAATACCGAATTTTGAAGAAACTTGTTAAAACTGCATGGTTAAGTTATTACGCTTAAAATTTTAAGAATTTGCTTTTAATTTTAAGCGAATATTTGAAACCACGTAAAAAACCACTTAAGGACTTATGACCCCAATTGGAAAAAAAAAGCAAATATCCACATTACCGACGTTATTTTTTTAAAATAATTTGCAGTTTAAAATAAAATTAGTTGTATAAATATTAAAAAATGTGTTTATTATGTAATATTATTGCAAAAAAAATTATTTTAATTTTATAAATTATGAAAAAACATTATTATTTTAGGTTATGGTACTTGCTAAAAATTGGTTTTCACTGAATAATTAATGATTGAATGTGGTAACTTAGATAAAATAAATTGGAAATATAATCTTTGACAATTTATTTATCATATAAAATAAGTTTCATCTCCCTGTGTCATCATTATCATACTTTTTGTAAGCTCCAAATATGAATTTCCATAAGAGCAATGTTAAACTGCCTACTTTTAATTTGCAATAAAAAGATAATTAATGTGGTAATAGATAAAAAACCAAGTTCAATTCAACTTTAAAAATCTTTAGCTTTAATAATTTTCCTGTTTCATTCAGTTCTGTCATCATTTCCAATTAGGGTCATAACTCCTTAAGAAATTTTGATACGCTGATTTTTTAACGTGATTGACTTTGATATCTTGTTAGTATAACCAATAAAATTCATAAGATTTTTAAGACTTAAAAATTTTTTTTTTAATTTTTAAAATTAAAAATTTTCTTGTAATTTTGAGCACAGCAACTTAAACATATTGTAATTAAATTTCCAGAAAGGCTACAAAAAAATCCTAAGCCATCAAAAAATTTAGAAATCCCTATCAAAAAATAAAAAAGAAATCTTATTTCCTCAAAAAGCAAATTTCAAAAACTCGTTATTAATAATGCACTATTTTTTTTATGTACGAAAACGAATTGACTATCCCATATTTGAACGACTTTATTCCATACATAAATAATTAAATGAAAATCAATTTTTTTACCTATTTATATCATAAATAACAAATAATCGAATTACGGTACTGAAAAAATAATTTAATAAGCTGAAATTTAATAAATAAGTACAGAGAATGATGTATAGCTTATTAAATTATTATCAAACACTTTATTGCCTGTCTATAACATCGTACCGTTGCCATACATACGCATGAATTAAATCATAAAATCACTAAAACGATGCTTGTATCTAATAATTAAGAAGCTTATAACTTATTTAGATATGCAATATAAACACAAAGTCGATCTTTATAATATTGGATTAAACGGAAATATTTCGCTTGATTAATTTTCTACTTCATCATGTATAACAGATTAGCGAGTGGACTATTGTCATTTATAAATATATATTTAACTATGTATGTGTATATATTGCAAATTCCCCGATTTTACCGATAATCGGATTCTCTTTTCATGGGACCTTGACGCGCCTTCCTGCCGTATATTTGACATCCGAGGGTTTTGATGCATGAGGAAAAGGATTTTAAACGTCAATATATACTTATGTATGTATGTGTAGACACATACCAATACATGTATTGTATTCCTTGTTGGATTTATTTTTAAAAAAAGAAATAAAAAATATTCTACCATTCTCGAATGTAATATTATTGTGTAAGATCGCACGTGTACAATTGAGTAGGGAAGAAAATATCAAGAAATTGGCTATATAAATACATAGTTGGAATTCTGATGTTAAAATTATGTATATATGGGGTGTCTTATAACAAATTACTCACTTAAAATTCAGATTTTTTGGTATTGAAAAATAATCTTTGGAGGGTCTTGCAATTGACTTGAACAAAATAAACTTTTTTTGCGTGATTATTTTGTTTTATGTCTTATAGATTTTTGGTAAAACATGGAAATCAGAAAATTAACTTAGCCTAACATGAACAATTTTTTTAAGTCTGGCAGTTATTTTAAAAAATCGCTTGAATTTTCGATTACCGAGAGAGAAAAGATTTCCAAAATGATAGCTCATTTAATCACTTTTAAATGTTGTTACCAAATATGTGGGCTCATTGAAACCAAAAATTTTGTCCATAAGAGCCCATATATTTGGTGGCAACATTTAGAAGCGTTACTATAATTTTAGGAATCTTATTTTTTGGTAAATTGGCAACTTTTTTCAATCAGTAATTTTTTAATCTAAAGTAACTGCTAGACTAATGAATATCCATAAAAATTTATGAAATATTTGAGCAGCTAATTTATTCTTCAGCATCAGAATATTAAATAAAAATAGATCACACAATATCTTACAAAAAATTTAAAGGCTACTGTGATATTAAATATTCTAAATATTTCTATAAAATTGACTTTTTGACACAAAATTCAAACTCAAAATACCTCTTCAAAACAAATATGAATTTTCCATAGTTAAAATAACGTGAAACAATCAATATAGCAAAAAAAACTAAAGTTGAAAATTCATTTAATTTATTTTCACGCCTGATGTATGATTCTCCAAAAAAAAATAAATTTTCATAAAATAAAAGTTTTGATATAAAAATTGTATAATTAAGGTAGGTATTTTACTTATAAAATTAAATTAAAAATATATTCTACGAGACATTTGTCAGATGAGTTTTTTGCAAAAATATAATTTATACTTGAATGCACAATTTATCTTAGTAAGGAATAAAAATTTAATAAGTTAATTATATATAACTGTAAAAATAGTAGAAAATAAGATAATTTTAAATTTATATTCAAATTTTCAATATTTATGTTAATTAATTTAGTCTTTCTAAGATAAGTTAAATGTCAATAAATAGAATTTTAATTCGGACAAATTTAGCATATAAATTTAAAATGATGTTAATTTCCTATAATAATTTAGTCAGATAGAAATTTAAAGAAAAACATGAAAATATAAAAGGGTGTATAATCGTAAAGAGGTTTGTTATTACTCCAAGTGTCATTCAAAGGTGGCAATCGAGCGTCAAAAGTTTTAAGCGTCCCGTTACTCTCGTTAACAAAAGGCGCCTCTCTAGATATTTTATACTTTATAATTCTCATCATCATCGACTCTTTACAAAATTTATATTTTCTATTATAAGTGTGTGTACGAGAGATGAGACGAGCACTTGAGGAAGATACGAATAAAGAAAAGAGGGGACTACAAGAACTCTTATTGATAAGCTTTTTCCTTCTGCTGTTTTATTATTATTATTAAAATAATTGCAGGCTAACTGATAATAAAATACAAAACTTTATTTTTCAAAATTTTTCATATTTTCTAGTTTTTCTTATTTCAATTAATTATATTTTATGTGAAAAAAATTTTAATCTTAAAATTCTAAATAATTGCAATTATTTTAGACGTACATTTTCTTTCAACAGTTAGTATATTATTTAGTTAATCTAGTCGAGTGTATAGTAGAGTAGTTTAACTGAAAATTTGTCCTCGAAAAACCAAAAAGTTTTCCTTAATGGTCTAAAACTTAATGCATATATAACATGTATATATACGCTTAAAAAGATTACATTGGGAAAAAAATACCCATAAGTTTCAAGAATATACAAAGTTAATATATGGGTAGATCCAACTTAAATTAGCGGAGAAAAATTTGTTTAGGAATTTTTTTTCTACTGAATTTTAAGTATTCATTTTGTTATTTCATCGAAATTTTGATCAAACATCCAGCGTTGTGAGATTTATACCTAAAATTTATCAACAAAAAAAAGTTAACGAAATTTTTTTTCGTCAATTTTCATTGAACCTAACCATATAGAAATATTTAAGAGCATTCTTGAAGGAAATTTTCTTCTTCGAATTCAGTAGGATGAAAGTAGGTACAGAAAAAAGAGAGAAAGTAAAGCAGAAAAAAATGTTATGTACGCGCGTGAATCTTTCATGGCACATTTAGCACGTCTATTTCAAATTTAACGATCTAACATTAAATGCATAAAAAGTTAAAAAAAATAATCATTTTATCAAAGTATTTTACCATTTTTTAATGAAATTTTAAATATCAACTAGTACTTAAAGTCAATGATACTTTATTTATACCGAATTTAACAATTTTTCTTAAAATACTTTATTGCTTTGGATTTGTTCCCAAAAAAAAAATTGGAATTTTTCTTCAAGATTGAAAGTTCGTATTTAAATATACCTAAAATTTATAATTTTTAGATTATGTTCTCTTTATGTTCCTCCAGGGTCTAAAACTCGTACGTAAAACTTGATGTAGAATTTTTTTCCACTCATTTTACGCCTAGGCAAGCAAAAAAATTGTCAGCACCATGGGCGAAATTTGAAAATACCCAAAGTAAAAGTCAAAATATTTTTGAATAACCAACACGTTAAAAAAAAATTATTAAATATTTTCAAATTTTCTTATACTCACAATTTCCCTCATTAAAATAAATCCAAACACATCTTTAAGATAATCTCTTACCTATAACACAAAAAATAAATAAATAATTAAAAATAGATTAAAGTAATCATCCTTAAATAATAAGTTAAACATACTAAAAGTTTCCTAACCTAAAACTTTGATGAATAATACAGTTTACTAATACATTGAAAATACACCTCTTTTATGTATAGAAATACAGAAGATGATAATTTTATCTGCACATAGAGAGAAACTTCTTAAGAGAGTACATTATGAACGCAATCCTTTCTAAAGCTAGTGCCATACGCGACGTTTAACCTCACTTAATACTCTAAAAACGTGCTTGTTAATTATATAGTTGCGAATTTTAAAAAAAATAAAAATTAAGATGATCTAAGAAGCTCATAAGTTTGTCGTCGGTAGTTCATAAAATAATCAAAAATCTTGAGTATAATAATAATAATAAATTATTTTCAAAAGAATAATATATAAGAAAAAGACCAAAGTACCTTAAGGCTACGTATTATAAACTTTATTAGCTTTCAAGACGTATAATTAAAGCATAAAGGGTTGTCAGAGTGTACTTTCATCTCGCTCACTCTTTATTGGCATTTTTTATGTTTAATAAAATAAGCAAGAAAATTTTATAGCAATCTTCTCTTTCTTTTTTTTACTCTAACTTAGACACTTAATTATTAATATTCTCATTAACGAGATATTTACTCGGGTTCGATGAGGTTCGTTAATTGTCTTTTATGTGATTATTATTTAAATTTATTTTTTACTTTTATTAAAATATATTAACAGATTAAGTAAATCTACTTTTAGAACAATAAAATTTTTCTCTCATTTTTACTCGAAATAAATAAAAAAAAAAAAGCTTTCAACGTAAAAACCCTCAAAGTAGATACAAAACGACGACTAAACGCATAAACCAATTCTCGAAAAAACATAAAAAGTGAAGACTGGACTTTAAGGGAAAATAGAGTTTCAGAGAGAAAGAAAAAATGCTATTAAATATTATGTACTTATATAAAAAAATATCTGATATTACATGACCATTTTTTTGAAAAAAAATGATATTTTATTGAAGGATAAGGGAAATAGTACCTTTTTTTTCATGTAATTTTCAATATAAAAAGATTATGGTGTTAAAAAGGACCAAGGGAGGATTATCTTATATGAAAGTTATTATCTGCGATATTATACTCGAAGAAATCAATGATTGAAAAATTCAAAGATGCGAGTTAAAAATTAGATTTTTATTATTATTTTTTATAAAGATAAAATTTTTTTTTTTTTCATCCCAATGACGTAAATGGATTTGACAAGTTAGCTGCTTGAATTTTTTCCATTACTTTTCTTACCAATGCAGTCAGTGTAACATAACATTTTCATTATTTTCAAGAATATAACCTAACCTAACTCACTACACATTTTTTTTTTCTATTCATATAATTTTTTTTTTATATAAAAAAAACCTCATGGGGGTGATAAGGCAACCGGAAGATGAATAAAAAAAAAAGGTTAACATCCATTTATTCATAGTACTTCATAAATAAATGGATGTTAGTATTTTTCTTTTCATATTTTCTTTTATGTTGTACATTTTCTTTTATTTTATCATATTTTTTTTCTCTTCTTTTTTTTCTCATGTTTATGAAAAATAGAATTTACATTACATAAATTATTGTTATTAAATTTTCTTTTTTTTTAATTTTTAAATATTTTTACATATTTTTATTAGAGTCATTCTGAGTTACTTCAGTTGATTTTTTTTTCTAAAATAGATCTTCAACAGTTTCACTTAATGTTGGCCCTAGTTTTTTAGCCACCTAGAATTTTAGATAGTATTTTATTGCTAGGGTTTTAAATATTTACACCGCATACATGACTCAATCTGAAAATGCTAAAATGACTAAAAATAACTCATAAATAAATCTTATCAATTTTCATTTTAAAAAAACGTGGTCGCGTGTTTCAAATATTAAAAAAAAGTTAAGGTGACACGCGAGAAATCACATTATTTAAAAAAAAATATATATATTTTATGTGCATGTCATATATCAATGATCCAGTTGAGAAAACTTATAATTTAAATGTAAAAAAAATTTTTTTTTAAATAATAATAATTATAACAGTCGTTTGCTCTTAATTATACAAGATTATTATTTTTATTTTTTTCGTGTCTGCGTGTTTTAATGTCTACATATATTTTTTATCTAAAAGTATTTTTAATTAATAGTTTAATAGCATTTTAAATTATATGATAATTTTATATATTTTTTTTTCAGTGTATTATTGCTAGAAATTTTCAAAGAATTCATCACAATTTGATGCCACGTCTGACTATTTTAAATTTAAACTACTTACTGAAAATTCGTAACTTAATTTTTGTAAAAAATATGAATAAATAAACAAAATGAAATCGTATTAGAAAATTTATTGCATTTCTAAATCACATAACAATAATTATTTTCCTCTTGTCAATGAATAACAAAAATTTATACCGTATCCCAACAGTATATACGTCCGCAAAACGTCCCAGCATACATTTTCCACTCTGACATTTTGCTTGGCATTGCGTGACATGAAATTTTATTCTCTTCAACCATCCAGTATTTAATTTTAATATAATTTATGATTTTATTTATTTTGAATTAATCTTTTACTGTCTAATTCCTTTTTTTTTTTAATACTTCGGCTAAGAATTATTTGTTTTCTGAAAAAAAACCGTGGTATTGTATGGCTTTTATTTAAAGTAATCCATTGCAAGTATAATAGTAGCATTGAAATAAAAGTCACACATGCATGCACACAAACAAAGAGAAATAACAACACAACAGCAACTAAAAAAAGAATAAAAACAATTTTAAACAAATCCTACTTTTTTTTCATGAATTTCACCCTGTATTCAAATAAAAAAAGAGGTGTCGCTATAAAAAAACTTGAATACACTTGTGGTTTTACAATACACAGGATTAAGTTTTAAAGAAGACGTTCATTCTTTCTTTTTTTTTATTTTCACTGCACTAGAAAAACTCTTAAAGCTCTTGATAAGCTTCTATACTTTTGTTAACTCCCCCAAAATCTTATATGTATTTATACGCAGACACAGAAACAAAAAAATGTATAAAAAATTCATGAAAATGTCCAAACCCGTTGTGCTTTGCAAGTCTGTATAAACGTTTTCGAGGATTCAAAAGCGTTATTTTCTATGACCGTTGTTTTTATTTTCTTCTTTTTCTCAAAAAAAAAGGAATAAGACTTTATACTGACAATAACAAGTATACAACTTTAAGCATTTCTACTGAATATAAAGTACCAAAAAATCTATCGAAAGAATAAATAAATACAGAAAGCATTAAAAAAATGTCGAGAGATTAATCTATAACTTGATCCACGTAGTATTTATTTTTAATACATTCATAGATTTATGTACACATAACCTTTAGATAGAAAAAAATAAAGGGGAAAAGATGTGACACGGCTCGGTTAGCTCGTTTCTTGATGCGCATCGCATGTCCGAGAGAAACACTCGGGGATGGATGTAATGTTATGGTACGTTGACCATCACGGCTCATGAGAGTATAAACTACCCTCTATTTATATAAAACGGAATAATGTTTATGGTTAAATATATGAGACTCTAATGCATTTTGCGTTATCTGAAGACTAAATTTACTTTTTTTTTTTCTCTTGCTTTTTCTAGAAAAAAGAATCTCGTGTAACATATTTTAGTCTCTTCGATTTGAAACATGTGTTACATTCTATATACTTTTTTTTCGCTCTTGAATATGAATAATGATTCTGTAGATTTTTTTATAAAATAAGATAAATTAAAAGCTTATCTAGAAAATATGATAAGCATGAACATTATTTAAAAAGATTTAATATTTAAATTAAAGGGTTTAAAGTGAATTTTCTTTTGTATATTTACGCCTTAAATTACTGAACTAAACTATAAACTAAACAAACAGGTAAATACTAGAAAGTACAAATACGAGCCAAAATAAACAGCAAAGTAAACTTAAAACTGGGCAACAGGTAATTTTCATTTATTTCTGATGCTTTTATATTTTATTTCTGTTTATTTTATAAATTTTATTATCTTTTATTTTAGCTTGTTTTAGAATTTATTATAATTGCACGTTTTAAGATAATTAATATTTGATAAAACATAAAAAGTTAATTAAATCTTAGAGCTCGGAATTTAATCAACTGAATGTATGAGTGCAATAAGGTGTATTTCATTAATTTATATCGAATGGGTCGTCTTTACGGTAAATGATTACTTCGAATCAACAGTGTTCATCGGTTTATTAATGATTTGATTAAGTACGTTATAGCTATAAACTAAGTCTATAAATTCAGTTAATGCGATAACTTCAAAATTTTTAAAGGCAGATTACTGTTTTATGACTGATATTTTCTAATTATCCTGACCAAGAGTCTTGTAATAATGTTTAGTGATAAAAAGGCCTCTTCAAATTGAAATACGCTGTCAACGTAACAACTACACTGTAAATAGTAACTTTCTTAGATTTACAAAAAAAAAATAGAGTTTTTTCGAAAAATTAGCGAATTTTCAAAAAATTTTGTAAATATTCGATAATAATCGTTAATTTACTAAATTTAGTACATTATCCAAAAAATTCAAGAATTCTCGATTTTTTTTTGTGATTTTACGAAAAAAGTTGTAAATTGACAATTATTTTTCGTAAATTTACAACTATTTTTTGTAAATTTTCGAAAAAAAACTATAAATTATCAATTTTTCTTGCGAATTCGCAAAAAAAAAATCGAGAATACTCGAATTTTTTGTTAATATACTAAATTTAGTAAATATGCAATTTTTTTCGAATATTTACAAATTTTTTTAAAATTTACTAATTTTTTTGTTAATATAAGAAAGTTACTTTTTACAGTGTAGTTCTATCAATTGAATTAAAAATCCATAAAGTTTAATTTTTGAAAAAATTTTAATTGTCATCACATGATCTGCATAGTAGCACAATTGGCAAGAGCCCTCCTGTTAATCTTGTTTTAACATTATCTGCGCGTTTATATCAAGCGTTAGTGAAATTTTTGTTTGCATATAAATCTGATAAATTCAAGCAGAGAAAATTTAACTACATTTTAAATTATTGTTAATTTTAAATATTTTGAAGTTTTATCAAATTTTGAAATATATTTTACGGAAAAGGACAGAGAATAACATTTTATCAATACTTGGAGCCAAAATCCTTAATTTTTTCAAAATTCTGGATGCCTGGAATTTTAACCTTATATTTCAACATGGAACATGTTATGCATGATACCCATATAAGAATGGGTACCCTGAAAATCCAAAAATCAAGGGGAAGAGGTCAAATGGGACTTAGAATAATTTGGATTTAGGAACTTAGAATAATTCATATATATTTAATTAATATAGCCAAAGTTAAGTTAAGTCACTTTTGATAAAAAATACTCAAATTTACATCTAAACAGAACTACATATCTTAATAATTTCAATATACCTAAAAATTTTATATTCACCATCTCAGTAACACAAAATTCAATAATTTATAATATTAAAAAAAGCATATGTAGAAAAATAATATAAAATATAAAGTTGAAAAAAAAAATATCAATTTACACGAGAATTATTATATGTAAAGGAAAGTTCGTTGTCAGAGTTTCGTAAATATATACACCTAAGTAAAGTAGAATTCAATTTTCTATATATATTTCCCTCGCTCTCTCATTTTCTTCCTCTACACGTTAAAGATTTACGTACTTAAGCAATCCTATATTCGTTATATACTTAAACTCCCTTAGGCTTCTTCTGCCTCCGTATAATCCCCTTGGCTCTTTCCGGGATCCCGCAGTGCCTTAATACTTTTTATACAAAGAAGATTTTCGCGAATATTTATAATAATATTTATTAATTATTTTAAAGATAAATAAAAATTTTAAATTATTTTTTTACATGTAACCAAAAAATATATCACATTTTAGTAAAATATAAGACTCAAAGATTTACAGGGGAACGAAAAAAAGGTTATTTTTCTAATTTACATACGCATAATATAGGACCGATAGTAAGGGTTTTAACCAGACTGAAAAAGAGATACGTTTTTTTTTAAAAAGAATTCTTATGGTATTTTCTCTACTTTATTTACTTTTTATTTTTATTAATTTACATGAGATTAACTTTATATATATTTATTTAATATAAACCACTTTAAATATATTAAATATTTAAAAAAGAAGAAACTTTTATTTTAACAAAACCATTCTAATTTAAATAATCGGATATAAAATCAACGATGCATGTTATCTCTCAAAACAAAAAGATAAATATATACGTACATACTAGTGATATATTTATAATCGTCTTTGTGTATATGAGCTATTCTTTTTTAGATACCCGTGTCTCTTGAAAAATTGACGATTTAGGAAGAGAAATCTAAGTGAAAAGTCTGTTATTTTCAATATCGAGCATTAACATTCGGTTAATATTAAAATGGTAGGTACAAATATTCGGAAAGCAAGCAACGATTTAAATAATTAAATGAAAAATTGGTTAATTTTAGGCCAAGAAATCTTTTATTTATTTAGCATACGTACTGTGCCAAATAAATTTTAATAAAAATAATGATAATACATTTTGGATCTACTTGAATGCCTCTTCAGGACTGAAAAAATGGGCATACATAAGTATTTTAATATTATTTAAGGAAAATAGCTGGATTAAAAAAATGAAAAAATTTTGTTTTCAAGTGCCTAAATACGATTCTTAATTTGAAATTAGGAGTAACCAAATCGTTAAATTTTCTTTTATATTAATTGGATCGTCAGTGGCTCTAATGTTATTCATTACTGAAAAGTGTCTAATACAAAAACTGCTATCTTTGTCAAAAATCTTAGTATAAGTTCAATATTAAAGATAGACAGCAGTTATGATATAAAAGTTTCACCACGAAGTAAAAAAAAACCCAGAGTTTCGAGTAGTAAAAGGTAAAGACAAGTTGCCCAAACTTGAATAAAACAATGTGATTTATGAACTTAAATGTAATAATTGCTTAACTAAACATGTAGGAGAATGCAAAAGAAGGTTGAAAAAGAGAATAAATGACCACATAGAAGATATTAAGAAAGATTCTTCTAAATACTAATCAGTGGTTTTCAAACATAAATTAAAATTGAATAATGAATTTGTTTGTAATTAATTATGTATTGTTTCAGTCCTGGAGAGGCATCCATATAGATTTGAAACGTAGATTAAATAAATAAAAGATTTTTTAGCCTCAAATTGACATTGAAAAATAGTGTTACATGTAGTTGAGAATCATAGAAAAAATCGCAAAAATTATTTCAGGCACGATCACATATTTGTTGAGTAATTTGTCTTTACAAGACCTTGATGGGACCCTTGAAGACTATTATTTATTTTCTATTCATAAATAAGGATCGGGAAAAACTTTTCTTTTATCTAGACTTACATAAAAATATTTGAAATTTATAAAAAAAAATTTTATCTCTAAATCAACATTTTTTTGAGAAGGTGTCATTTAACATCCTTCAGATAACTAAAAATTTAAAAAAACAATTCAATTTTTAGCATTTTTTTCTTAATAATTGGATATCTAGAACCAGTATTTTTGTGATTCTTTGACAACAAATTAATAAAATTTAGCCAAATTGGAGAAGGCACAATATTCCTGTCACCAGCAATGCTATTAACAAATTATTGCAAAATTGGCCAATAATTTGATAATAACAAAAAATTTACCACGAATTCGTGTTTAGCGGGTCAAAAAACATAAATACCACCCATTTTTTTCCATGGAGCTTTTATGGTATTTTAGGATTTTAGGGCATTAAATAGCTTTGCTGGTGACAGGACTACAACTAAATACAATTTGAAAAATTAAAAGAAATTTTTTTGTTAATTTGTCGATTTGTTCCTGATATTTTACCATTTTCATCATTTTTTCATTAATTTTTTTAATATCTGAAATCAATTTTTTTAACATTTCTCTGCAAGGAATGAATGAAATGACTTCAGATTGGAAACTCTGAAACTAGACCTGGTTTCAAAAAATTTGCTCGTTCATTAGGTTTTTGAGAAACAGAAGATACACCTTTCCGTACGTACATCCCTACACAAATCAAGGAAATATAAGCATTTAGAGGCATTGAAATGACCTAGGGACCAAATTTCTTCACGAATTGGACAATTTAAATACTTTTCCATTTTTTGACCTGAAAAACTTATAAGGCACGATTTCATCTATGTATTACAAACATAGGGGGATCGTGCCTTAAAAAACTGCAAAGGTGCATTTTAAATTTGGAATGAATATATTACTACTTTAAGAGAATGAGCCATAAAATAAAAATTCGGATACTAGTAAAATTTAGTTTTATAAATTTTATTTGATTAGAAAGTCACTTAGGAGTCTTGACAGTAATCTGGTTGTAATAGGAATATTGTATAATTGTAGTGGTTTACTGTCAAAAACAAGAGCTTTCAAGTTTTTAATTAGAAACCTTAATTTCTATAAAATTTTCTTATTAATCAGAGTGTCAAAGTGACGAAAACTAGTTCATATTAATAAATTATCTGATAAAAAATTTATTTTCAAATTATTATTAGTAAAGGTTAAAAAGTCATTGACTCTATAGGATTTTCATAATATAAATATACTACCGTGTATAATGTTACGTCAATATAATTTTATTTGAGTATTATTGAATCTTGACACACATATATATAAGGTAAAGAAAGCATCAAAAGTTTAAGGACAAACTTGACAAAATATTATTCATTCGAATAACTTGACCGTATATACACTTCGACATTTTTTTTTTCTTTTACTAAAACCTATGTTTTTTTAAAGGGTCTTTGTCAATAAGTCACGAGTTATACTAGCTACTTTTTTTTTCTTCCTTTTTATAACTTTTTATTTGATTCTTACACATGATAAAATATAAAAATAACTTTCTGTATTTTATAAACTTTTCTCGTTGTTATTTATTATTGTAATTGATATTTTATTGAATTTTAATTATTTACGGTTAATAATTAAAATATTAATTATTAATTACACTGATAAAGGTAACTTAAGTAAATTTAAAAGAAAAAAAAAATTTTATGAACTTCAGGAATAAAAGCTAAGCACGTTCGAGTTTGTCGAAAGAAATCCGTTATTTTTTGTAAAGATATGTAATTTTTTCACTAGCCCAACTGAATAAAGTATATGCTTAGTCACGTTGTCATGATGATTTTATTTTAGTTTATTTTACTTTTAGTAATAAGATTATTATATATTTTATTTATTTGCGAATATCGAATAAGAAATTTTTACTTTTTTGGTTACTTCAGTGCATACCTACACTGTAAAAAGTAACTTTCTTAGACTCACAAAAAAAATAGAATTTTTTCAAAAAATTAGTGAATTTTTAAAAAGTTTTGTAAATATTCGATAAAAATCGTAAATTTACTAAATTTAGTGTATTATCGAAAAATTCGAGAGTTATCGATTTTTTTTTGTGATTTTACGAAAAAAGTTGTAAATTCACAACTATTTTTCGGAAATTTACAACTATTTTTTGTAAATTTACGAAAAAAAACTGTAAATTATCAATTTTTCTTGCGAATTCACAAAAAAAATTCGAGAATACTCGAATTAATTAATTACTTCAAATTTTGTTAATATACTAAATTTAGTAAATATACGATTTTTTTCGAATATTTACAATTTTTTTTGAAAATTCACTAATTTTTCGAAATTGTTCTAATTTTTTTGTTAATATAAGAAAGTTACTTTTTACAGTGTAGCTTAAAAATTTAATATGAAGGTTTCTGAAAAGTTAATAAAAGGTTACAAAAAAAATAAGAATTTTTTTCAGATTTTAATATTAGTTTACAGTAGATAATCATTATAATTAATACAATCAATAAACGTCTAAGCATTGATAATACTCGTCCATTCATTAAAGTTTAGAATCTCAAGACCGAAATGCCAATTCCATAATAAACCACTGTTAAACAACTAAGTTGACCAAAGATCTTACAAACACACAAATCGAGTCTGTCTTTGACGTTTGATCTCAATTACCACATAATTTAATAGGCCCTTAACCCTAACAACCTGTTATTCAAATATTTTAATTCAATTCTTATATCAAAAAATATTCGATAAGTAAACTCAACTAATGACGTCTTAATTGATGTTTTACCTCTTTCAAAACTCTCTCTCGCTTATATACAAAACCCTTTTTCCTATTGTAAATTGACGTTGCGAAAATTCTCTATCAACAAACTTTGATTATTGACACAAGTCTAATAAAGGTCTTTTTTATTTTAAATAAATCAATATTAATGAAATTTTAGCATATGCAAATATTTTATTTTATTTAAAATTTTTTTCTTGCTGTATTTAAATATCACAATACTATAAATTTCACAAAAGAAAAATATGAAGGATAAAAAAATTTGTTGTTATAAACAAGTTTTTTCAATAGTATTTTATTACACAAAAAAAGTAAAAAAATATTTTATTTATAAAAAAAAGTATATCTAGTATCTTAAAAATAATTTTATTTTTGCATAAAAAATGATATTTTTTTTTATAACAACAAAAAAATACCATTATTTTTTTTTCGAAATTATTTTTTACATCAAAGAAAAATTTTAAATAATAAAAGTACTTTTATTTTATAACAAACAACAGCAAGCCCGCATTTTATGTGTAAGCCTTTTTTTTATTATTTTTAAAATTATTTTAAAAAAAGGCTTTTCATGTTTATTTTGATGAATAAATATTTTAAATAACTAAATTTATAGAATTTATTTGATATTATTTATAAAGGTTTTTTGAAAATTTAATTAAATTCCTTTTGTGTGTGAGTGGTTCTATGATAACAGGTTTTTGGAATTTGGTGAAACAAAAATTTTATTTTGAAAGTATTAGTGAACAAAAGTTTTGGTTTTTAGTACCTTGGTCCAATTTTTTGTCTACGAAACTGGAATATAAAAAAAAGTAAGATTGAATTCCTTATAGCAAGTGTTAGATTTTTAAAATACAGCAATTTCATTACCAAAACTTGCAATTTCTTTTAATAAAAAATCATGTTAAAAAAAGTTTTCTAAACCATTATAAAAAGTTAACTATTAAATCAAACCCTTTGAAAAGCTCTTAAAACACTCTAATAAAAAAAAATGATAACTCAGATTAACAATTTAAAAAACTTAACACAATAATCTTTAATAACACAACTAAAGTGAAAATATAAAAATCCAAAGAATTTATGATAAAATCTTTCCTTTATTTTTGAGACAAAGAATAAAACAGAAAACAATAGCATGTAATCTCTTGTTGAACCCTTTTTTATATAATATAACCTTAAACCTTTTCTAAAAACAGTAGTAGTCTCTGTAGTTTTATACCCTAAATAAAAATTTAATACACTTAAATTTCATTTTGATTCTTATATAAAATGGATTTTATACTTTTTTTTTTTACTTACTTAATATAACTTTTTCGATTTAAGTTAAACATATTTTTTGACAAAAATTATCTTTATTTTACCTATGTATACGTTTTTTTTCTGAATTTATTTTTTTTTTTTTTATATAAACTACACATATATTTTAAAACTTATGCATGGATATATATGTGAAGGAAAATTCTATTTCCGTATTGAAAAAGTATTTTAATACATTGAAAATTTTAAACATTTTGTATTTCCTGTATTATTTATCAATGGATACATAAATTAATGTATTGGCAAGAGCTCGAGTCAAAAAATGGTGCTTTTTTTATAATCTTATTTATTGTTAAATAAATCAGGTTTTATATTTATATTTAGCATCTAATTCACTATGAATTGTTAAAGTAATAAATAATTTTTTTTATAAAAAAGAAATTATATGCACAACAAATATAAAGATTTTAGTTCTCAATATTTTTAATTTTTAAATTCAATTTTTTATACTATAATAAAAATTTTCTGATACCTCAGACAAACGGCTTTATTAATGTACATGCTGGTACATATTTTTAGTAAAAACTCTTTTATTTTTGGGATGAAAGTTTAAAATTTTTATAACCGGATAAAGTTGGTGGTGTACTAACGTAACGTGTCGATTAAATAAAATAAAAAAGGTATTCAGTTTTATTAAAAGTTTGTTTTATATTCTATAAACTCTACATCTGCCCTAAAACTCCCTGAAATTCCTTGTTCTGTTATAAACTATCACCAGGTTTTCTCATATATTTTTCTCCTCACTTAAGATCTACCCTTTCTCTACTAGCGAGCAATAATGACTGTATTCTAATTTTTAGAGGCATTCGGGTTCTTTACTTAACTTTGTAGAAAAAAAACATTCTAAAACTCGTAATAGAATTTTTTTTTCATTTTTTCTTATTTCCACATTTCCTGTAGGTTACTGACAAATTCTAGTTTCCAGTAATCAGGTAATTAATTTAGAAATTCTGCCCTTACCCACTGCCTTCACATTTTGGCTATTCCTAGCTTAGTTAGTTCCTTATTTGATTCTTTTGGATTATCCTCATTTGTTTTTTTGTAAATTTCGTCTCTTCTCGCTGATATTTTTTGCGCCCCCTTCTCCAATCCTTGAAAATTTGAGGCAAAATTAAAATTGAATGACTTTTAAGCTAGTGCAGGTTGGTTTGATAATTTTAAAGACAGAAATATAATTACTAATAAGAAAATTTGTGGCGAAAGTGCAAGCGTAAAAGTTGAAGATCCATTGGAAAAATTACACCCTGTTAGAACATATTAAAAATTATAAGCCAGAAAATATTTTTAACGTGGATGAAACAGTGTTATTTTTTAAATGCACTACAGATAAAGCTCAAGCATTTAAAAATGAAAAATAATTTGGTGGTAAATTGAGTAGAATACACTTACATTATAGTTGGAGCTAACATGAATAGAACTGAAAAGTTGCCTTTGTTCATGATTGAAAAATATGAAAATCCTAATTTTTTTTGAACTGTAAAAACTAGACCTATTGAATACGTAGGATAAAAAAGCATGGATGACATCAGGATTGTTTTCAAATTAGATTAAAAAATTATATCGAAAAATCTAACGCCAAAAGAGAAAAGTGTTGCTGTTCATAGATAATTGTACTGTGCATAAAGAGTATGCCTAAATTGAGCAACATCAAAATTGTTTATTTTCCACCCAGTGTGATCTCCGTGTTGCAACCAATGGACAAAGGAATAATAAAAAACTTTAAACATTTTTACAGAGTATTGCTAATTAAGAATACATTATCAAATAATTTTAAGAAATATAAAAACGACCAAATTAAGGTTAATGTATTAGAAGCATCACGAATGATCAGTACAGCATAAGATCAGGTTACACTAAAAACAATAGCATATTGTTTTAAAAAATCAGAATTTTCACATGACAAAGATAAAAATGCAGATACAGATAAGAATAAATGTAAAGGAAATAAAGATATCAATGAAAATATGGATACAGATGAAAATGAAGATGAAAATGAAAAGACTGAATGTGTTGAAGCAGAAGTTTTAGAGTATTCTCATAGTGCTATTTGGGATGAATTTGTAAATATTGATGAAAATTTAGTAATTTGTGGAGAACCTATAGATGACGAAATTGTTTCTGAAGTTTTAAAAGATGAAAATGAAGATGAAAATGAAAAGACTGAATGTGTTGAAGCAGAAGTTTTAGAGGATTCTCATAGTGCTATTTGGGATGAATTTGTAAATATTGATGAAAATTTAGTAATTTGTGGAGAACCTATAGATGACGAAATTGTTTCTGAAGTTTTAAAAGATGAAAATGAATATTTTACTGAAGAAGAAAAAAATATTGCTCCAATCAAGAAACCAATACAGTTTCTGATATTTTAAAATTAATCGAGGACATGAGAATCTTTTCAGAATCACAAGAGAATATTGGTCCTGAAATTTTTATGTTACTTAATAAATTAGAAGAATTTGCAAATGAAGGTAAAAATAATTCTTTCAGACAAACTAAAATTTAAAGTTTCTTTTCGCAAATAAAATTTAAAACAGAATAAAAATATTGTTTAAATTAAAAATTGAAAAAGAAAATTAAATAATTAAAATAAAACCAAAAAAATTTTTAAATTTCCATTGTACTTCTAACATATTTTTTATATTACCATTTTCTATCATTAAATTTTGCATGAAAAAAATTTTTGCTTTCCTATAAAATGTTTTAACATAAACTATTTAATAAGACTAGGTAAAATCCAAAAAAAAATTAAAAGAATTTAATCAATAATTCATTTTAATACACAATTTTTATCCCTTTTTTTTATTATGTACATTAAATAATTAAATTCTTTCTCACGAAATAAATTTTTTTTTATAGCTATTTATTGATTTATTTTAAAAAAATGTATAAAATAAAAATGAAAAAAATAATAGTCTGTACTAAAAAAGTAATTATTAAAAATGTAAAACTTTATTTTTTTCAATATTTTACATCATTTTTGTAAAACAAATACAAAAAATAAAAAAGAAAACGTTATTCACTAACTTTTTTTTAAAGTTTTATATTTTTAAAGAGTTAAACTTTATGTTTTAAGCCTTAAGCTAAAAAAAGTAAAAACTTTTACATTATGAAACATAATTTTTTTTATTCTGCTTATATTTATTAAAATGACTATTATTTTTTATCTAATTGCTGTTTAAAATTAAAAAAAAAAAATTAAATAAACTTTAAATACTTTTTTTAAAAACTTTTTATAAAATTTAGAGAGATGATAAAATACCTATTAAAGGATAGTGCAGTAGTAGTTATAGAATAAAACTTTGAAGAAAAAAAAAATTTTTTTCTACATAAGTTGTATTTAAAATGTAATTAATTAAAAAACTTTATATTTTTTAATAAAATACAGTTTTTTATTAATTAAAAAGAAATTTAATAAAAGATAATATCTTGATTGAAAAAATGTTACATTACACTGACCTAAGTAAGAAAAATCATTCCTAGGCTTTTTTTTATGTGTTAAGAGAGAAATGAGAAAAAGAAATAAGAAACGAAAAACGTTTTACTCTCAAGAGATCACATTGCGTTTTAGAAAGTTGAAAAAAAAAGTAATATAAAAAAAAATGTAGTAGATTACTTGGACTAAGGCTCCGTGGTGTCGAGACTTGATCGTTTTTCAATTGCGCACAAGTTGATAGCTTAACGAAACGAGTAAACTGACCCGTATTTTTTATATTTTCTACTTTTTTTGTTACCTTTCTTGTTACTTCTTATATCAACAGATTTTTTTTCTCTGTCGATTATTGATATACTTTTTATGGGTAAGATTAGAAATTTTATGGATTATTTTAAAATCAATTTACTAAATTCAGTTTTTTTTTCTTTAATTATTTTAAAATAAAATTTAATATTTTGGTATGCAAGAAAGATACTTATTATTTTTGCAAGATTAATTACGCAGCCTTATTTATTCTCTTCCGAATATTAAAACTGGTTACATTCAGACAACTTCTTGACAATTTATTATTTGGATAACTAAAACTAAAAAAAGTGATTAATTTTGGATATTCTAATAATTTTAACAAAATTCAGGTGTGTCACCTAGATTGTTTTTGAAAAATGCATCGGTTTCATTTTACAACTGACAAAGTGTCACTGTTCATCAGAGTTTCTTGTTCTTTTGATACGCTTAAAGACGTACTGTTTTTTGAATATAGTTGTCAAAATTAAAAAATCATCAGCAGGATATAATGTATAATCGTACAGATATAATTATATTATATTATTGTGACAAATATATAAATTTTTCAGTGCATCTCTGCCAAAAATTTGGTAAATTTGTCCGACACCTACTCTACCGAAAAAAAATAAAAAATTTTAAATCGTCACGTCTCCAAGAAATTTAAAAAAAATCAAAAGATGCACCCATTTTAAATAATTTAATGGATTACCTTAAAATTATTGCAAAATCTAATGAGCCTCCATTTCTTAGATATTTCAGTTTTTTTTTCATTAAAAACTGGGTAAAGAAATATTAAAAACTACATAAAGTATTTGGAAAGTCTAAAAAAAATTTAAAAATTTAGTAGATAAAGTCAGCTTTTAGTCAGACAATAATTTGTATTTCATCTTATCAACTATCCCTTGCTACTTAATACAACTCTATTCCAAAAATTTACAAATATTTCTAAAATTATCTTGCCTAATAATTATCATTAAAAAAATCTAAAATAAAACAAATAATTTTTTAATTTAAGAAAAAGCAATAAAATTAAAAAAAAAAAACATTAATAAAACATACAATTTCCTAACAAATTAGTAAATACTAGTGATACTCATCAATATTTATCTTAACCTCAGGGTAATGTAAATTCGAATTATGTTTAAAACATTATTATCTAGCTATCTTTCAAACGCTTCTCCAATCTATGTCCGCATTCATTACGGAACTCATTAAGATATCTAAACCTATCGCAATTGTCTGTTTTGTATTGAAACGACCAAACATTTATACACGTTGAATAAGGAAACTAATAATGCCCTAGGAATATATTAATGTATGTACCTAACTTTATGACATTTTCATATATTAAAAGAGTGAGTGAGAGAGAGAAATTTTAATTAAACAATAATACGTAATTTATAATATTAATAATGTTAAGAAAGATATCACTGATAATGGAAACAGTCGTGTAATTAGGATATTTTGACGCCAAGTATTACACTAAACTCAAGTCAATTAGTTACTTGTTTTCAAGTTAGTTTCTTACTGTACACTTTGAAAACATTAATTATTAAAGAGAAGTAAAAAAGTTTAAAACAAGTAAAATACATTCATTGGCATAAAATTAAATTTTAATTTTTAAAAAAATGTAAAATTATTTTATCAGGTAATATATCATATTTAAAATTTAAAAAAACAGCCATAATAAATCCACATGAAAATTAAAGTCATATTTTCCTTTCTCTACACATAATGTAATACAAACATATACATAGAAACTAAACACGACATAATATAGACCTCTGATGTATCAATTTAACCCGAGTGTATAATTTTCACTAATTAATTGATAGATTGTCAAGGCAGATATATGCTCCATCTCTCTCTCTTTACCTATTATATTCATATAACTTTCATACATACATTAGTAAATTCTATATTATAAAATATATTTTTTGATGACACAAGAGTTTTGGTTGGTTTTATACATGCACTCAGCATTATTACTAATTTACAGGGTTATAATATGTAAAACATTAAATTATTTTCATGTTTCTCTAATTACTAATGCGTTTTTTTATAAATATAAAAAAATTTATTTGAATAAACATTAAAATTTTGTTATATGCGCTTTTCAGTTTTATTATAAACCATAATAAATCGTTAATGCACTATTGCTTTCAAATACATTTTTTTTTTTTTATTTTATTCGACAAAATATACTGGACGTGAATATATTTATGTTGAAAACTAATTTTTATATATTGAAAATTGTCGATTTATTTTTTAACTGTTTTTGATGAGAGACAGTTTTACGATTAGTTTAATTTTGCATGGATAAACACCTGTGACACATTTTGTGAAATAATATTTTTTTTTATAGATTAATAGTTGACAATGTGTAAATATGAGTTTCATTTTTTTTTGTGCTATGTGCGAAGGGGCTTCTAAATTTGTTCATATTTCTAAATTAAATACACTGTAAGAATTTATTCATTGAATTTTCAAGTAAAATTTACATATTACCATAAAATCATTATGGATGATTATTTATGAAATTTTTTGATGGTTTTCATACTTTTTTAAAATTTAAATTAATTTTTTACCATACAGTAGCAGAGAAATGTTTTCATTAGCTACTTGAATGCTTGCTTGAACTTTAAATATACGTGGTAGTTTAAATTTTATTTTATGAGAGATTGAGGCTTGACCCTTAAATTAGCCAAAACTACCCCTAAAAGGGGTGTTTTTGCAACTTTGGCTTTAGCCCGTTTCTACACTATAATAATAATTGTAAATTCCAATTTCACTTATTATATACCAACATAAAAAAATATTTAATATGTCTAGGATGTATATTTAATATAAAATATACACACATACGATTTAACGAGGCGTTGTCGTTAATAAACTCGTCCCTTTTAAGAGGATTATATGTCCATGTGGCCAGCTTGTATTAACTTTACGAATATAATACAAACAACCTTTTCCTACAAAATTGAGGTTATGTTAAATTATAACAAAGCATAGAAATATATTAGCCCAGACTTTGTTAAAATAACTTTGATAGTTTTGCAGTATTCATTGAAAGGAATTGATCGTTTAATAAAATGAAATCTACCAATACTATGACCTAATACTATATTCAGAAAATTCAACTCACGAATATACTGTAATGAGATCGATAATTAACTGATTTACGTAAATTTAGTTCTCTGGAATTTTGGCTCGTCAGGGTTAAGGCTACCCGGAATTTTGGCTAGTTTTTCATTACGGAGGCCGAAATCCTGAGTACGATCAAAATTACAGGTGAACAAAGTCTTAGGGGGCTAAGATTCTGCACAAAATTCAGTTAAACTTTTAAAATACAGCCCAGACTAATATGTATTAATTTATACAGTATAAAATAATAAGCTTTAGGAAAACCATCAGGTATTACAAGGGTGAAAAAAATATTCATTTATTTTTAATCAAATGTGTAAACACGTATAAAGTTAATAAAATATAAAACAAAACAAAATCCTCTATTATTAAAATTAAAAAAATTGTTAAAGAGGAATTAAAAATGCTTTTTAAATATACCAACCATGACATCAAATGATTGATTTAATCTTTCTCTTTCTAGTATTCAATTGTTTCACGCTTTTGCATAAAGACAAAAGTTAGAGAATTCGTATTTTCAATAGAATGTTAAACGAAAATTCTAATAAAAGCATGAAAAAAGTTTATAGAAATACTTGTCATTTTTTTATCTCTATTTTTTCGTACCAAAAATCTCTTTGTGTCATTCTAGTAGTTTAATCATTTTAGGATTCAAAAGGATATTCGTGTTATGTATTATAAACAAGAATCAAAAATATTTTAGTTTTCTATTAATTTTCAGGCATGAATTCTCGTTTATCAATTCTCTTTTATTATTAATTAAAATATCTGTATAAATTCATTTTTAACTCTTTGTCGCATACTTGAATTTACTCTTTGAAAAATATAATTTAATGATGGTTTTTGAGAATAAAGCATTATAAAATCGTATGTGTGTGTTTAAAGAGTTATAAAGAGAAAAGGTAAAAAGGATAGAAAAAGATAGAAAATGAAATCTAGCTCACTCGATGCATAACATTGTGAGCTCATTAATTACATAGCCAGAGGGAATGCCAAGAGGGGTTTCTCTCGCAACATATAGAGAGACATCAGTCTTTCAATTTCTATGGCAATATTACAGTCGTGTGTAATATCAAAAACAAAGAAAAGAATTTTTTTAATTTCAATTTTAACTAAATAATTTACTTGTTAAATATGAATTTTCAGTTACTAGACACAGGCTAATATATACGAATTTTTAATATAAGTTTCTGTAACTTTCCTAAATATACATTATGTTATAGAGAATTAGATTCTCAAGGGATCGAACCAAATGTGTAACAATTCGTAGTATATTTGATCTGAATATATTAGATGTAATTGTATTATTGTCTTTTAAGAGAGAGAGATCGACGAATAAGTAAAATTAATTTATGCCATAATATTCAAGTTACATTGAATTTAGAGCAAGTTTATGGAAATTAATAATTTAATTATTGTTACTATCTTTAGTAATTATGTATATTTTACAAGATAATTCAAATAAATTATTGTAATATTTGAAATACATGCAAATTGTTTTTGTTTAATAAGAAATTTTATAATTTTTTTACTGCTTTTTTCGAGAATCCAAATTAACAAAAGAACTTTGAAATAAAATTTGATTAAATCTTTGATATATTCATTTAATTAAATTAAATACGTTTAAATTAAAATCCATAAAATAATCCAACATAAATAAAGCAATAAAATTTTTTTATTACATGTATAAACTAACCCAATTTAAAAATTTTATATTTCAAACAAGATCTTTTGAATTTAATTGAGACATTTTCATTTTATAAAAGAGAATATTACATTTTTCTCTCGAACATAAAAGAAAATTATACGATGCAATAATAGTATAAAAAAAAAAAATCCTTTAAAATTCAACTAGAACGTTCAAAACCCTAGAAATATTTCGCATCACAAGATTTTAAAGGATATAATAATTCTCTGTTTCTTATACACACCTCTCTTTTTTTATCCTTTTAAACATAAAATGTTTTACGAGCCCAAAGAATTACCCTCGATATATTGCATTATTTTATACTTGCTTTACATACACACACACAGAAAAAGAGAAAATATTTTTTAATTCTCGTATGTAGAATGTCACGTTTTTAGAGAGCCCGAAAGATTAATTTTATACCACACAGCTCTGAATTTTCTAATTGATAAATTATACCACCATTTTTGTTATTTTAATGATGGTCAAAATATAATTAATTCAGATTTTACGAGAAGAGTCATTCAACCCTTTTTTTACATTCTAAAATGTCTATTCTTATCTTTTCACTTCTCTTGCCTCTTTTTTATAACGTTTTAATTATATTGTGTTTTCATACTTTTTTTATTATTGTCTTTTCAGCAAGAGAGAGATAAAAAAGGAGTTGGATATAAAAGAATAACGAGATTTTTTTCTTTTATACTTTCACTTTTATGTTTTGTAAAAAAAAATAATTTAGTTTAGGTTTAAAAAATTTTAAATAAGATATTTTTCTTTAATTTAAAACTTTACACCCACACAAGCTAAGATCTTAAAATTTAATAAGAGAAAAAAATTTTTATTAAATTAGTTATTTTCTAAATAAAAATTGTAATTTTATTTAATAAAAAAAAGTTTAATAAAAATATATTAAAACTTGTGAATGTTTAAATACAAATATTTAGAATACTTTTTTAATAAAAAAATTTTTGGTAATAATGTTTTTTTTTTTTTAATAAAAAAATTAAGCTAAATATTTTTGCAAAATTTGAAAATGTTTTTTTTAAAGTTATTGGGTTTTGTATTTTTTATTTATTTACTGTAAATATTAAATTTTTAGATTACAATGTTACTCTGTTTTGAATTTGTTAGAGCTGCTTCAAATCTCAGGCAAGTTATATCAAAACTAATCTGAAGAAAAATTTTTCGACAAGTGAAATTTCAAGCAGGTAAATCTGATACTCAAGTTTACTAAGAAATTTTAATTGGTTCGATTGAAATTCCAAAATATTTACAATTTCTATTACAATAGATTTTTAAATTATTTGCTAATTTATTTTTTTTTTATTGGGCAAGTATTTTAAGAAAATCACAAATTCAAATTAAAATACTTATCGGTTTGTGAATCGAAAAGTATAACAACAAAATAAAAAAAAATCATACTAGTTTTCAATAGTTAAAAAATTCCTTGCTGTAATTAAATATCGAGTCAAATATATAGGACAAAAAGAAAGGGAAAACAAAGAGAAAAAAGAAGAAAATTGTCAAAATTGATGTGGTCTGCAATGCGGTAAATAATCGCTGATTCGTTTATCTCATTCCATTTTTACATTCCAATCTGCATCGATTTTCATTCGAATTTTATAACATTTTTAATCTAAAAATTATCTCTAAAAAAAGTAATTGGCATATTTTTTTCTACTTAAAAAAAAATAAAAATAATTGTTTGATAATTTCCCTTGATTCCTTTTTATACTCATTATTTTATAGTAATCCAACCGATGCAATAAAGGTAACAAATTTTTTATCCTCTCTCTTTTTTGTTAACTACAAAGCCAAACGATGCATTTCTACACTTTCATTTTATTCAATGATTACAACACTCATTAAAATATATATACAACATACCCACATACATATATACATATATGTACATGTTTTAATACTTAAATTAAATCTGAATTTCAAAGCGAAATAGTATAGAGAAGGATAGAATTCAACATCAAACCGAGAAATTCCGTATTATAAAACATAGAATTCAAAACAGTTAAAAAATAATCAATATGCATTTCACGTAAAATTAAATAAAATGTTTTTATATCATATAAAATTTGTATTTGGCTAGATTTTATTGCTCATAATATATGGATAACTTCAGCTAATGTTGTATGATTTGTAAATGAATTTTGGTCTAGAATTTTAATTATTTTAGGATTTCGCTACTGGATTAATTATTTTCTGAAATACCCTGGTAAAAAAGTTAATATAAAAGCAATAAAATTTCTGGAATCTGTGACAGCTGCTGGTCAAAATTCATAGGACCAGTGGAAAATTTTATTTACAAGGGGAATATCAAATACTTTTTGAGAAGCCAATTTGCTTCTAAATTTCAGGACAGGTTGTGCTAGTTGAAAAAATATCACCCATGCCCTCAGTGTAC
Organism: Anagrus nilaparvatae; assembly: GCA_022575985.1. Lineage (NCBI taxonomy): Eukaryota > Metazoa > Arthropoda > Insecta > Hymenoptera > Mymaridae > Anagrus > Anagrus nilaparvatae. The sequence continues at coordinate 1,186,183 of JAKSXM010000040.1, read as the reverse complement.
CTGAATGGGCCTAGAAATTAGACCCTCTAGCAGAGTTCTATGCTGTAAGGGATTTTCAGCTATATTCTAAATGATGCTGGTACCTTGTAACTCAACACCTGATAATGACATATGGTCCGAAATTAGTCAGTACGTGGGGTAAGTACTCTGCAGTATAAAACTGATGTCCAAGGCATAGGCTAATATTAAGCTAATATTGCGGTAATCTGAATATGGGCTAGGGTGGTTGCACTAACAAACAATCATTCCTGCACTTGCACGCAATAATTTAACCAACTGTATCTGGTATGCAAATTTATTTGTATTTATTTATTTATTTATTAATCTTCTTTTGACGATATTAGGAAATGACACTTAAGAATGGTGATGATATTTTTTATAGAAGATGACAATACATAAAGATCGTAGATCGTATGGAACTTTAAGCGGTAGGAGTGACGGAATCCTCTATTAGACTGGCGAGTCATATAATCCAAGTCAAAAGATGGAGTTTACAAATGGAACTGAACGGCCTTGAACCTATCCTGCAGTAATGTGAAAACGGTCCTGGATAGGCTCATATAAGGTAGGAAAGGAGTGGAGTTTTAGTGAGTATATAAGGAAATTATCCAAGTAGGAAAATTCTTGTTTCTACAAAATTTTGTGTATTAGGTAAAAAAAAAATTATTTATGTACATATTAATCGTTATAAGGTAATTAGCTTAGTTCCCGTTAGATTTTCAGCCTACAATGTTAGGTAGGACGAGCACACAATCGTAATATTCAAGACTACAACAAACCCCTTAACTATGGTTAAGAGGGGGGGTTTGTAACAGGGTGAAAACCCGTGACATTTTTATATAAAAATTTTAAATTATTTATATTTAAATTTTTGCCGCTCTGCCCCGATTCGACTGTGATCTCAGACCAATAAGAGATCGATACTCGAACAGAGCAAAAGAAAAACGCTTGCGCGCCGAGGCAGACTGATGGTAGCCATCACAGAGTGCAGACGTCCATCTCTTTCGTTTCATTAATTAAATCTTAGACTTTTTGTTTGGTATGTTTATTAATAATTAATAACTTGGCCTAATTTGAGTTCATTTTCACATAAAATTAGTGATTTGTAATAAGAAAAATTAAAATTAAAAATATAAATTTTCTATTTATTATATGGTGATTATTATACCAATAACATTACGGAAGCACGCAGTCGCTTTCCGTAATTTATACTAATAAAGTAATTTGTGTGAAATCCGAATATAAAGTTCCAGATTTTAATAATTTGGACAATTGGACAGTATCAAGAAAGAATTAAGGTTCATTTTGTTATTCTCCGAAGCTCATCGACAAGAATATCTTCAAGGTAAATACACCAAGATATATTGCGTATGTATGCTCTCGGGTTTTTAGTTAGGTTATTTTTCGTATTTCTATTTATTTAATTACAGTTTAATTGTACGGTTTATTTTTGTAATATTTAGTAAATATAATTGCTTATGCGGAAAGACGCCCTAGATTTCCCATGCTCTTATGATTTTCCCCTTAATATTCGTATTCCGTCTTTTCTTAGAATTTAAGTATTTTCTGTAGATAACGTTTTCTTTGTATATACTGGTATGGTTTCGATATTTGCTATAAAATATCATGGCGCATTCAACGAGCATTTTATTTAATTAAAAATTATAATTAATAAACATAAATCTGCAATTAATTATTTAAAATTTCCCCCTTTTTGCTTATAAATAAAATTCAAGGTAAACATCTTTTGGCTATTATTTTCCCGTCGTTAAAAGCCGGTCACAAACTGAACAGCACGGGCTGTAGGTATGCGTTATTGCATATCACAACTTCCTACGAAAAAAAAGAAGAAAAAAGTGTCACCTTTTAATCCCCGTAAACCGAATTTCTTTATCAGCCATTCTTTTACCGTTATATAGTCAGTAAAAAAACTGGCCAATCTTTAAATTGCAGCCAAAATTGTAATATTTGGCTAAAATGTGTGAGATATGAAAATTTAAAGTCCCAAAAATAAAAAGTGGACAAAAATAAAAAAAAAAATTTTCGGTTAGTTCCGGTAAAAAGCAAACGTTTTCCCAATCATATTTATACGAAATTAATATTTGTTAAAAATTCCGGTTAAAACGTTAATCCAAGACCTAAAATAAGACATCAAGAAAACAATTTAAAAAAAAAAATTTTTGGTCCAGCATTTTTACCTGGATCTGAACATATATAATTATCTAAAAGGTTAATTAAGCAATTAACAATTAAACTTTATGTATAATTAATGAAGCAAATATAATCTAAAATAATTGTAAAAATAATAGTATAACATTAAAAGTGGTTTTAACTTTAATGAATGCTTTTAAAATCGGATTTATTATTTTGCAAAATTTATATATTATATTGTATTTGAAATTAGAATACATTTGAAAATTAATAATTATAATTATTTATAGGAATATTAATGAGAAATTTATTGATATAAAATATGTACAATTTAATTATTTATGATCAATGTATATTATATTCATTGATTGATTTAACAATTTAATATAAACTATTGCCTTTGAGTCTAATTTAGATAAAATTTATAAATAGTTTATTTTCAACTCTGCCTCAAATTCAAATAAAAGAACAACTAAACTGTTGGACTTAAGGACCGTTTTTCAGATTTCAAAGTCCCTAAATTGAAATTATTCTGTATCATTTGACCCCTTCCTTAATTTTCAAGTTCTTGAGGTAGCCCCCCCCTATAAACATAATCCTTGTTAAAATTTAACAGTAGAGTATACCTAAAAAAATTTTTTCAAATGATCATTACTCTGTAATTACCAAAAACCAAAATTAAAAGCAAAGTACCATAAAGTCATTAGTTAAAAATGATTGCCTTATAATAAATTAACTTTTAAATTCTTAACATGTATTTATTTAATTAACTTAAATATCATAATCATTAAAATGACTTTTAACATGAAAAATAAAAATAAATTTAGTAGAAATTCATGTAAATGAAATCGAAACGTAAATTTTCCATCGCTACATCATGCGAGAAATCTATTCTAAATTATCTCTATCTCTCTCTTTTAAGCTTTTACGCATATATAAATTTTTTTTTATACATGGTTTATTGGCTTTGGCTCACATAATACACACAAAAAAGTATAGAGAGACTGCAGGGTCCATTCGAAGCCAAAATACGAACACATGGCCCGTTACACAAAATGATGCGAGCTGCCGATGAAGGAAAATACGTTTTATACATATAGAAGAGCTAAATATATTGCATGTATGTAAATGAAAATGTTGTACTAAAGCCAATAAACCTTGATGGCTTTTTTTGCGCTTTTTTTTTAACCTTTAACTTTTTGAATACACTTTTTTTATTTTATTGATGTTATATTGTACATACTTTTTTTTTTTTATTGTTTTTTTAACATAGAATTTTAAATACACTGATATAGTTGTAACTATTTTTTTTTTGTTTAGGGATTGTTGATGTTATTTATTTTGTTATTTCCTGGGGTTAGATTGAGGTACTTGACATATGGATTGTAAAAAGCTAGGATTTAAAAAAAAAGAAGCTTTTTTATTGTTATTTTTGTTGTTGTTGTTTATGTTTTGTATTAAATAAAGATTTATTGAATTTATTTATTTTGTCATTTTGGGTGTTTTAAATCAAATAAAATGAGCTGCTGTTTATTTTAATTCTAGGAAATTTAATTTTAACTAATAACTTTTTTTAAAAGAGTTTTCTTTTTACGTATAAAAAATTTTTTTAATTAAAAATAGTTGATACTCATGCATAAAAAAGAATTTTGTAACAAGATTCAATGCACTCGTTTGTGTGTTTACATGTAAAACGATAAATAAAATAATTTAAATATCATCTTTTGATCTTTTACATGAGGGATTAAAATGTATAAAATACAAGTTTAATTTTTTATTTATTAAAATAAAAAAAAAAAAAATTTTTACATGGGCAGATTGCTTTAATTAAAAATTCTTTTAGCTAGTATTTTTGAGGTCCAATTCTCATTAGATAATTTTTGAAAATCTATTTTTTTTTTTAAGTTTATTTTTGATGTAAAAGTAATTAAAAATATGAAGAAAAAAAATGGGGCAGCGCAGGTTAAAATCCGACTTTTTTAAAAAAACCTAATTTTCAGAAAATGTTAACAAAAAATTGAAAATTCAAGAAAGTGGCAACATTGCCAAGACTTTGGCGGATTCAAAACTGTGGGTTTGGGTCTTTTTATAATATGTTTGCTCGGACCAGTTTTTCTTTAAAATATAAAAAATTAAAAATTAAGGATAAATTTTCAAAGAAAAAATTCTCCGAGCAAACATGCTATAAAAAGACCCCAGCCCATAGTTTTGAATCCGCCAAAGTCTTGGCAATGTTGCCATTTTCTTGGATTTTCAATATTTTGTTAACATTTTCTGAAAATTAGATTTTTTCAAAAAAATCGGATTTTAACCTGCACTGCCCCTTATATGAGATTTAATTAGCGCAGCTTATTATTAAAAAAATAAAACAATTTAAAAAAAACTTTAAACAATTTTTCCTCAGAATGTATTTTTAAAAATTTTTTTCAATTTTTAATTTTTGCCAACAAAACAAAAATTTCTTTTAAACTTTATTACAAATCCAAATAATAAAAAAAATTGACCAAAATATCTCTATACGTTATTATATTCTTCTATCCTACTTTTAAAATCAGTTAAAATTTTTACAAAATTAGGTAATACGACCCGTAATTTCTGGTTTCAAAACGTGCTAATAAAAAAATCACTATTTTCCCTTTCATAATGGTTCCTTTATGAGGAAAAAAAATATTTAGAAGAAATTTAAATAAAACAAATTTTAAAAACAAAAAAACACTTACTAACAAAAATAAATGTCTCTTGAAAATCTACAACCTTTTCATGCATCAAAAAGTTAATTCAAAGGACTTGAATAATAACTAATATTTAAAACAAAATTTTATTCACATTAAAATAATAATAAAAATAAAAAATATAAGTTAAGTGGTTTTGAATACACCAACGAAAAAAAAAGAAGAAAAATTTTATGTACATTAAATGAAAATTCTTTTTATTTTTAGTGTTGTTACAATTTTCTTTTACCTTGACGTTTGGTATATAATCATCTTTAAAAAAAGCGTAACGTAAAGCTTTAAATTGACGTTCATTTGTAAAAAAAAAAAATGCTAAGCGTCATAATTTTTTTTTTTTTTATTTACTTTATTTGTATTAAAATGTATGAAATGCTTTAAAAAAATGTTTAAAAAAAACTCTTAATTTTTTACTTTTTATTTTAATCATTATTTTTTTACTTAATTACTTGTACGTTTGTAAATGTGTGAATAAATTAAGTTTTTCACATTTTTTTACTCGCGTATAAAGTAAAGTATTTAAACGCGAATTACTTTTGAATAAATGTCTTAATATTCAAAAAATATTTACTTAGTATGTTAAAATACCCTAAAATTAATTTATCCAAAACAATCTCCAAATTTTATAAAAATTCAACTTCAAATTAAATTCAAAAAATAACAATAAAATAAAATTATTTAATCCGATTTTCATACACAAATAAAAATGATATCACATCACACGCCTATTGAAAATCACCGACAAAAAACATTTATTTATAATTTACTTTTATCGATATTTCTTTTTTATCTAAAAAAAAGTAGAGTGAATAGTATTATTCCAATAAATACGAATTTAAAAAAGTAGAGAATTCTCGCCTCTTGAAAATCCTACAGTTCAAAAATCGTATTTTCTCAATCTCAAAAAAAGTAGTAATAATAATAATATTCTACAGATATAAAAAAATGTGTACATTTATTTTTAAAAAAATTTTTCTCATCTTTTTTAGTAGGTATTTGATGATGGAAAAGAATATAAGAAATGAAATAGAAGGGAATAAATTTTTTTGTTGCAGTAAATCGTTTATTTCTTAGGATACGTCAAATGTACGAAAGATCTTATTCTGACAATATAGATGGCAGCTTGAGCTAATAATATTATTTCTAAAAAAAGTATAAGTAAAAGAAGATTGCGTACCTTAGTAAATACCATTTTTTTAGGCTTTTATTGAAAATTTATTGTATGTATTGAAATGGGTATTCAAATGAAATGACCTATTTATGATTTGCATTTATTGTTCAATTTATTCATATTATCTTTCTATGTATTATATTTTTTTTATTTTTTCTAATTATCTTTTGTTGTTAATTAAAATTTTTTATTTACAATTTTAATAGGATTTTTATAAAGCTCTTTGTCAACTAAATCAATATCAAATTTGAGTTCATAGAAATGGATTAAGGTCTCGGATTTAGTACAAAAAAATCCATCTGATTACATAATTTCGATCAGAAACACGAACAAAGTTTTCAAGATTTTTTGCTGAGAAAAAACCAAAAACTGGTTTACTGTTTGTAATACATATCACGAAATTTTGATGTGATAACTAAAAACGACTTAAAAATATTCTTCAGAAGTCATAAACTTATTTGACTAGAAGCTGAAATATAGTTATAGGGTTCACAATAGGAACTGAATTGTTGCCATATTAATTACTGTATAATTTTTAACATAGAACATGTTTTTAGGCGGGGGGAAGTACTTCAAGCATGTCATTTTTTTGGGTGGGGGGTCAAATGGACTTACAGTAGTTTCGATGTAGAAACATTAAATAATTTGAGTTTAGGGACTTAGAATAACTTTGATTTAGAGACTTGGAATGATTTCGATAAATGGGTATAGAATAATAAGGGTTTAAGGATAAAATATGAATTTACAAATTAAAAATAAAATATATATTTAAACGTGTTAGTTGATTGTTAGTTCTGAAACCGGTTGTAAGTTTTATTTCTTATGGTTCAACAAGGTTGTTCTATTGCTTATTTTACAATTTTTCAACTGGACAAAAACGACATTTATTAAATTTCTATTTTTATTTTTTACTTTCAAAACAAAATATCTGCACACCCTGAAGTCATGACCAAAGAAGGATAACGGTATCATCTTTAGCACAAAAAAGGATATGCTCCCCGGATATACTCAATTTGACCAGAAAGTCAAATATAGATTTCAAAATAACGGAAAATGGCTGATGCCACCCTGTTTAGAATCAATAAATCCTTCTGATGTGTATTATCTGATAGATGAATTAAAAAAAAAAAATTGTGTCGGCCAATGTGACTATTTTATATGATTTTTAAGTTTTTGCAAATTTCATAATTATTGAGGCAAATGTGTCGCCTAAATAAAACAATCATCAAATTTATTCGTTAAATTTCCAAAATTTGAGTATTATTTTGAAAATTTTTTTCTTTATTAAAAAAAAAACTTTTCGTAAAAATTTCACTCGCAGGAATTAAATTTTTTTAATAATTTAGCTGCCAAATCTTTTAACATTGCATCTTATTTTTTTAGGTCTAATAAAATGGATGTTATTTAGTGTCCTGAATTTACTAAATTTTTTACCTTTAATTAAATCATCCAAGATCGTAATTTCAACCCTAAATCAAAACATGTGCTTGTATCTTGCAAAAATAATACATTAATTTAATTAAAAAAATGAACTTGAATATTTCAATAAATTTTTTTCTCAATAACAGTGAAAAAAAAAGTAAAGAAAAAGGGGTTTAACCCTTATTAATTTATTTTTTATCATTAATAAATTCATCGTCAATGTATTACTTTGATCTTTAGGCGCAATTTTCTCGTATATCTTGTAAATTGCATCATTTCCCTCTCACTTATTTATTATTATTATTATATTAAAGTTAGTAAAGCGGTCTCTTTTACACATCTTAGTTGTTCGTCTTTTGAAATAAAAAAAAAAAAAATAAAACTTTTTATAAAAATTTGTCATATCTTTGAAGTATAGACATAAAAGATAAAAAAAAATGTGGTAGAAAAAAAGTTAAATTTTTTAATTATCAGAAATAATATTAAGTTAAGATCTTAATTTATTGTATAACTGTAATATAATTATTCAAATTAAAGTAAAAGTACTTTTTGGAATTTTTTAAGTTTTTTTAGAATTTAATTAAATTAATCATACAATAATATATATGAACGGTTCTTTTTGAATTAGGCTATTATGTTAGGGTAAATTTTCAATAAAAAAATATTTAAATGGTCTTTTAATTTGAAGAAACTCGTTAAAATTTACGTAAATATCTTTAAATTATCAAAAATCTTAAAATTATCATTATCTTTAAATTATCAAAAATCTTAAAAGTCTCCTTGAATTTGTCCTCAGAAACTAAAGAGAATGAATTCTAAAGTTTATATTTAATTTTTATTAAAACCTCAAACATTTTTTCAAAGACGAACCCTAGTTAACAAAGAATCAGTCATATACATATTGTACAAAGTAACTTCCTTAAATTAACAAAAAAAATAGAATTTTTTCGAAAAATTAGTAAATTTTCAAAAAAATGTATAAATATATTCGATAAAAATAGTTAATTTATTAAATTTAGTAAATTATCGAAAAATTGGAGAATCCTCGATTTTTTTTTTTGTGAATTTACGAAAAAAGTTGTATATTCATAACTATTTTTCGTAAATTTACAACTATTTTTTCTAAATTTTCGAAAAAAAAATGGTAATTATTAACAATTTTTCTTGCGAATCCACAAAGAAAAATCTAGATTTCTCGAATTTTTCGCTAATATACTAAATTTAATAAATTTACTATTTTTATCGAATATTTACAAATTTTTTGAAAATTTACTAATTTATCGAAAACATTCTATTTTTTTTATTAATATAAGAAAGTTACTGTTTACAGTGCATTTCCCTATCTTTTTCCCATAATACTTTATATTTTCTAACTTATTTATTCAAGAAACAAGAAAAAAAAAACTTATTTCCAATTATATAATTGTATTACAAAATAATAATAAAAAAAAATCAATAAAATATAATAAAATAAAAGTGAATAATAAAATTTTTTTAATTATAATTTAATACATGAAATAAAAGAAATAATAATTGCTAATTAGTTTATTATTACAAAAAATTATATCACTTTTTTTTTTATTATCATTAAAAAAGTTATAATTGTTTTTATAAAAAAAAAAAGTTTACAAAACAAAAGTAAGTTATAGATCAAAAGAATAATGTAAAAGAAAAAGGAGACACGAAAAGTTAAAATTCTTTCTTTTTTTAATAGATAAAGTCAACGCTTTTGTCTATATTGGACTACAAGTTACAACCGATACTTTTTTTTTTAATTAATAAAGTTAGTTTCTTAAATATATTTTTTTAGAAAACTTTTAATGTTTTATATATTAGGGTGGCATGTATTTTAAAACTGTGTCAAAAGTAGTCACGAAGATGCCTGAAAATTCAAATCTATTCATGCAATTATTGAAATCAGTTGGATATTTGTAATTTTCAAGTAATTACCAGCCTAATACACCAATTTTTTTCAATACAAATAATAACAATAATAAAATTTATAACCCATAAAGTATATAATATATTTAATTAACTAAGAAAGATAAAAACAAAAATTTATTACACATAAAATCATCAGTAAATTATATCATTTTATATATAAAAAAGAAGACTCTACACGAAACATACATCATAATTATCTTTTTTTTTATTATTAAAGTATGAGCTCAGCATCTGGTACATTTTCGTTTGTTTTCCTTACACATATATAGACTTTTCTTATAAAACGAAACAACGATAATTGATAACCTCTCTTATATATAAGAACAGGATGTATCTTTAACCATTTCTCTAAATACACACATACATTTAAACAATTGTATACGATTCATTACATATATGTGAGTGTGTGTTTGTACATAAAATATCGCGTGTGGCCAAGTAAGGTGGAGCTTATGGACATTTTCTTTTAAGTATACATTTGTATATGGGTGAGAATTTCTATTTTGAACATTATTTTAGTAACAGTTTTAAGGCTTAAAAATAGATTTTTAAATTAAAAAAAGATCCCATATAAATAATATGAGTATCACTCTTTGAAGTAAGATTGAATCTATAAAATAGAGAAAGGAAATTCTTTTGAGGTTAATTATTGATAGCTAGGATAGAAACAGTTTTTTTTTATACCTTATAGTCATAAATGGCCTTGGTTCTTTTCAAAAAAACATGAATCTTCTCAGAAGACTACTGTCCCAAAAATCTACTTATAACGCCCAAATTTAAATTACGCCACAGAAGTGGGTATCACATTTTAATTTTAACATTATTATTTTATTTTTGAAATATAATTTTACTTTGGCTCTTAAAAGTGGGATTTGGTTCTTAAACATTGATCACTATTTTTAAGGCTCCAAAAAAGTCCAAACTCCATTAGCAAAACTTGCATAATTTCTTAAATTTTACAATTTTTTGCAAAAGTAATCCAAAAATACAGACCTTTACTCATATACATATTTGTATTATTGTTAGAAAAGTATATATCTTGGTAAAACGATGATATGAGCAAAAAGAAATATAAGAGATATACCTTCCCTCTAAAGGGAGTTATGGTGCGCTAAAGGAAATTGACTTGAACTTTAGCCAGGATAATAAAAACCAGTGTCCCTTTAACCAATTCTTTTTTTTTCAGATAAAAGAAATAGAAATATGAATACAAGGCGTGTTAAATGTTATATTTGAAAACTTTTAACTGTATATTCAACTTCATTTTTATTTCACTATATTTTATTCGTCCTTTAGTTTATGGTTAGGTGAATAGTTTTTCCCATTTTAATTTTTCATTTAATGAATTTTTTTATCATTTTTGATTGTAGGAGGTTCCAAATTTTCATGACTGTTTTTATTGTCGAAGGACGCCTTTACTTTTTACAACTTTGCTACTTAAGTAATTAAAATTTATTATCTTACCTTGTTTGGTGTCGTGACTTGCTGCTGCGGTGAACAGCTAGTGCTGTGAATGACCTGTTGATTAGCCGTAGTTGTAGTAACAATTCCTTGATGATTTAAATGATTCAATTGAGACAATTGTTGTTGCGCTGTTGATGTTACAGTTTGCTGTTGCTGTTGTTGTTGTTGCTGCTGTTGCTGTTGTTGCTGAACTTGAGTTTGTGGCACTACAGCTTGCAATTGATTAATCTGATGTGTTAAATGGGTGGTTGGCTGATGGTGTTGCTGTTGTTGTTGGTGCGTCGCTGAAAAAGTAGCTGGCACCGAAAACGGGACAAACAACATTGGGCTGCCGAGGATTTGTGCACCACCTCCACCCACTGCGCCTGTCTCCTCCCTACACCTTGTTTTATTTTGTTTTGGTTTTTTTTTTTGGCTGAATTTGTTTTTATCACACAATATCTATTTTCATCACTTTTATAAAGCTCGACGCACAATCTTACTATATACTACTAAAATTGTATTTTTAAGCACTAAGTTTTTTTCTTTTTTTCAAATTAAGCACAAAATAATAATTTTTAGGTTATGACTAATCATATTTGACTGATTTTTTGATTTTAAAAATAAATAATGCAATATAAAAAGTAGATAGAGAAGAAAGTGCGCTGACCAATATAACTACCGCAAATACCAGTATTCTAACATTAGCATCAATAGCAAAACTAACTACAACACTAACACAATATACATATATACTTTACTTTATACTCTATATAAATAATACAATTATATTACACTACACTTTGTGGTTTTTTTTTGTAATTAAAATTTACCTGCACTCGGTACCCAAAGGCTGATACTGGGAATAGGCGTAGGGGGCAGCTCGGACGGAGGTGGCGGACGCCACCCTAGCTACCCTTAATGAGATACCACCACGTTGACTTGTAAGTTGTACTGTTTGAGGAGTTCCTGTTGTTGATGTTGTTTGTTGCTGATTATGATGGTGGTGATGACAACAACAACCTTGACAAGTTACTTGCTGCTGTTGTTGAGACTGTTGACTTACTGAATCATTGGACCCTGATGATGCAGTTCTTGAATATGGATATACTCCAACCAAACAACCAACGACTGGAGTAGTTGCAGCTGTTCCTCCTGATACTGATAATGTATTACTTTGTAATGATCGATTTGAATTAGATGCCACTTCAAGTTCTGAACACTTTTTATTGCAACAAAGTTTATGCTGATTTGAACAGTCGGTTTTATCACTTTTAGAATTGGAAGAAGATGATATCGAAGATGAAAGTAATGATGTTGATGATGAGGATTGACGGACTATAGTAGGTGGACGGGATCCAAGGGCTGCTATGATTATTGGAGCCCGGACCACTTTACGGGTCTGGGACACCTTGGACTCAATTATCCTTACGGACGGGATTTTGCTGGATAAATCGCAAAAATTTGAAGGAGTTATTTTGAAAAATTATTTTTTACTTTTTTCATAAAAATTTTCTTTTTTATATTGTATTTTTATAAATTTTCTAAAATCAGCAATCAAAAAATAGATTTTTCTCAAGTTGAATATTGACTCACTGCACAATTGAATAATTTAAATCACGTGTCTACAATAACTTCACTGTTCACAATTAAATTTTCTAATTTTTTTTTTCCAGTAACTGGGTTTTTACTAAAAAATAACACTAAATTAATAAATTAACACTGGCACTTGTATCTTTATTTGTAAAAAATCTTTTTAATCTATGAAATCTCTATATTTTAAATTGTTAAATTTTTCTTAAGAAACCGGCAAAATATAAATCAGTATAGAAAAAAAAAATGATTAAATTTTCGGTTAAAATTACAAAAAATCGGTAAATTTAATTTTATAAATACTACTTTACTATAAACCGTAAACTAGAAAGGTCGCTTTGCGACTGATTTGTATTTCCGATTAAAACTAGCTGTTGTTATATATATATATAAATATATAGGTGATAAAGGATCAAATCTATACATGTTGTGTAGGCGCAGGTTTAGTTTTGTGTTGTGTACAATAATAATAATAACGATTTGTGTATTTGTTCGTTTGTATATTCATGTGCAGTTTGAATTTTCTTCGATTTATGCGCACGCGGGAAAATCAGATTTTATGCTTTTATCTAAATTGGCATTAGAAATCGGTATCGATATTTATTTCGAATCAATTTTAAAATATTGAGATTCATAAACTAAAATTTTTTAAATTTACATTTTTATATCCTTTTTGAAATTATCTTTTCTTATAACCTTTTTTTTTAGTAAATGGGTTATTTTTTGCACTCACAATTGAATTTTTTGTATTTTTTCACTTTGATTTCACTTATAATAACTGTAATTAATTATCACTTTTAATATTTTTCTTTTGTTATTTCAAAAAATAAAAATCACAATTTTTAAATAATTTGTTTCAACACTTCAGAAATCTAATATCTTTTACATAGCCAACATTTGAAAAAAATTCAATTGTTAAAAATTGTTAATTAACAATTCTCATAAAGATTTAAATTTTCAAAAATAAATTTTGTTTTAGAAAAATATCACAATTTTATTACGTTTTTTTAAAAACTTTATTAGTTATGAAAAAATGCCATTAAAATTTGAATAGTAAAAATAAAAAAAAATTTTTCTTTATCATAAGGTTCTATTTTGGCATCAGTGAATGCGTATACGTAACTGGAGCAGTATTTTAAAAGCAAGCTCTTGTATCGTAATGTATCGCGGCGTTGTCGGCGTTTTGTACCGGCGTGAGCTGTGCGCCGGCGACATATACATAGAAAATAATATAAATATACATAGATACATTTTAAATATATACACAAAACTGTAAAATACATAGACAAATTTTCATGAGAGAACTAAACAAAGATAGAAATATAGTAAAAAGAGAAATATTGGGAGGGTAAAGAATGAAGGGTGAAAAGCTTGTACGTTCATTCGCTCGTTTCAGGATTCAAGTTGTAATGCTAAGGAAAGGGATAAAAAAAAGTAGATGAACGGGGAGGGAGAGACCTTAAATGTACAAGGAAAAAAAACCCTAGAGGCTTTATAGTGCAAGCTTTTTTTTTATTATACACAATTCTAAATTTAAAAAAAAAAAAATTTTAGTTTTATAGCTTTGTCGGTTATTCATAATAAACGTGTAGCTGGGATGGTAGTGCACTTGTATTAAGAGAAAGAAATAAAAATGCACCTAGCCTGTGGATAATATTTATGGAGATTTTTTACACTCATACCGAATGATCCTTCTTTTCTGAAAAAATAGAAATTATTATTAAAAATTTTATTTTTTTAAAGTTAGATTGTAAATTTTTAGCTTGGGCAATTTATTGCAATAAAAGTATTTTTTATAATAACAGGTAAGAAAATAAAAATAGGTAACGAAGCTCATAATTATTTTATTATGACTTTATTTTTAAAATTCAAAATAGAACAAATAGATAAATTACTGTAATTAAAAAAGTGTGTCATTAATTAATTTTATTTTATACCTAAACTAGATGTTTATAAATTATTTATTATTGAGCTTAATTACTAACTGTTAAAAAGTTTTTTTTTCTTAATTATTATGTTGGTTATTAGGGTAAAAAATATTTAAGAAGTGTTAATCACTTAATTAACTTTTGTGTTCTTTTATATCCCGTAAGTTATTTCAACTCAAGAAGTGTGAATTTTGATCAGGAATATTCGTAATTGGGATATTTAGGATATGCGCGCTGTTATACGATACGTAAGAGTTTAGGAGTTTACGATTGTCTGTAATGGATATCTGACTCGTAAAGTTGGGCTTTTAGAGATCCTGTCAAAAAAGACAGATGGTACTGAGTAAATCAAAAATTTCTATGGCCAGAAATTCAAAGAAACTGAAATTTTTGGGTCAAGTACCTGACATTTCATACTCCCAATTAATAAGTCACAGTATTCAGTTTCAAAATTATGTTTTCATGAATTATAAACTTTAAGATTCTACAAGTACTAATTTACAAAAAAATAGGAAAATTTCTCATGAGTAATCAAAACCAAACAACGAGACATAATAAATATTTAAATAGTTGCTAACTACCTGCAAATAGTAAAAATTAAAGTATAAAAAAAAAGCTAAACTAAAATAAATATTGACAAAAATAAAGAATAATTAAAATAAACTGAAAATAAGTAAATTTAATATGCAATAAGAGAGAGCTTACTGTAAATTCATTAATAAACCCTCATATATATATATTTATGAAAATATATTCGTAACTCTTAAAGTATTTACAGTAGTATACACGTATTTCTTGCTAATGACTGACGAAGGAGAGACATTAATGTAGGTTAGGATATTTCGAGACTGCACGTTGCATCTGCCATGTCGTCACCATTAGCATTTGTAATGCGTAGCTTCTATATACATAAATATCAACATATATACAGCTGTTCTAACTAAATGCTTATAACGCTAATGCAAACACATTAACGTTTATATAGAACCACAGAAGGTATACAATACGTGCTTATATTATTATACTATTTTGATGCTGAATTTTGATATTTTGCGATAGATGAGATTTGTATAAACAAAAATTTTATACATTCTGCAAAGGTACATTTTCTTTCATTTATGTAACGAGAATTGTTTAGTTAGTCATTAAAAAACATTTTTATTTTCATATATTGGTCAATTATTTTTATGAGTAGTAAAAGTTTATATTTAGTCAGACGTCATTTTTTTATACATTCAAGAATATTATTACATGTTTACCAAAAAGCCCTTGCTGAAAAAGTATGTGAATGCAGCTAAGATTTAGCTTTTAAAGTGTACTTATATTTACTGAGATTTCACTAATCCCATTAGTTCAGGAAAGTTGCAAAAGACCCATTTCTAGATTTCAAACACATTTTTCATTTAGTTTCAAATTTGTATTAAAAAATACTGAAAGTAGTGATCCTGAATGGTCATTTAACGTTCTTTCATATTCGCTTTTACTTTATTTCAACTTTTAAGGACTTGACTCTGAGCAAGTTTTACAGTGCATAATTTCAATAAAGAATTCATACAATCATAAAACTCTTTAACTAACAATGAAAAATTTTAAATGAATTATAATAAAATTAAATTACATTGATAAAAATAAAAAATTTTAAGTAGTAAAGTAGGTTAATAGTCAGACATAAAAAAATTTGAAAGATAAAATTCTTTTATTTAAAATAAATTACAATTTTAAAAATAATTCAACCTTTCAACTGTAATTACTAAATTTTAATAACTTATACAGTTTATATGTAATTTTACTTATATTACACTAAAATTGAAGAGTTGCGGTTTGTAATATCTCAGTTTATAGAAATACTTAAAATGTTTGCGTGTTGTATTATTACATATAAACTTTACAGCTGTAATTTTACACTTTGAAAAGTTTTACCTTTAGAAATATTAAAAAAAAAATTTTTTATGGTAATTTATATTTTTGCTTTTTCAATATACTGTATGGTCAAATTAGAATTATGCATATGTTATTAATTATATTATGTGTTAGAAATTATTTTTTTCATAGAAAAAAATTTAAATAGGTTTGGATGGATGTTCAAATAAAGTTAACATGTCATGTTTAAAACTTTTGACGAGTGCCTGTAATTTTTTCCTTACTATATAACGTTGTTACAAACGCTAAAATTACATTTATTTAAAAATTATTGAAATATTTGAACTTCATTATAAGCGGGGCATTTTTTGAAAATCATGTTGTGTTATGATTGGTTAGATAGGTAATAAAAGGCTACACATGCATACATGTATAGTAAATAGAAGCCACGAAGAAATAAAAAAGAAGAAGAGAAGGGAGAAAATCTGAGTGACAACGTGGGCTCGAGGGACTACCAAGGCCGATTTTCGGCGCCTGACCCTTCTGAAAATAGGTCACGTTTTTAATAACACGAAAAAACGCGAGTCCCCGGCCAATATAGAAGGATTGTTTAGAATTTTTATCTGCTGAGGTAGTATATGTAAATATGCTTATTTTTTCTTCTCATTATATGTAATGAATGCAAATAAGGTTTGAATAGCTGTTGAGAATCCTCTTTTTTATTCAAAGGATCATCTTGGATGTTTATGGGTTCAACAAAACATCAATTAGATAAATGCATCAAAATTTTTACTTGGATAGATCGACTTATTTTATTTATCTTTTAAATTTTTACAAAGTGATAAATTTTCATCAATTATAAAAAGGACATTATTAGTTAAATAGTTTATATTGTAAAATTATAAAAATTATGAATTTGGTGTTTGAAATTTAAAGAATGTGCTTCATTTTCCCTTTTGTATAAAATATATAACATCTCAATCACTTTTTACCCATAGTATTTTTCGATCCCGATTATAAAGTATTTTTATCTCTTTCTTTTATTATACGTATATAGCGAAGGCAAGTTACGCGCATATATAATTATGTTTGACATAGTCACGTGACTTTGATTTTGAAAATGTAGTATCTCCATATTTTTAATAATTACTTTCTAATGTGCGTTATTTCTTACGACGCTAATTTTGTCTAAATTAATTTCAGCCCTTTTCCCTAGATGAGGAATCTTCCGCCACCATTTTTAGTGGAATACTTTATCCATATTTTATAAAGAATTTACTAACAGGTGATAATTTTCACGCTAGAGTTTAAATTGTATCCACTTGTTTTACAAATATACAATTTTTCAAACAAAAATAATAAATGAAAAAAAACAATGAATAAATTAGAACGTCAAAACCACAAAATTTCAAATAAACTAGTATTTATGCAAAAATAAAAGTTTTTTATTCTCCAAAGGTCAAAATATCCCCTCGGGATAGCAAACTATCCCCTACGTTTAAAACAACGTTCAAAACCAATCAACCCAGTTTTTCTACAAAATTGAACGCAAATATTTTACAAATCTTTTCTTTTACGAGTGATTAAATAAATTTTCTGACGAAAATACTGAACCTAAATTAAACTATTTTTTAAACGTTAATTAAGATATTTTATAAATCGCTAATTCGCAAATAACAATAAAATAAATAAAAGTCAAATATTTACCTACCAAATTGCATAATCTATAAAACCATCCTTTATTTCATAAATATCAAGCAAATAAATAACAAAATAACATTTAGAGCCAAAAGAAAAGCAAAAATTCAAATATATTAAAATATTTAAAAAAAAAACGAAATAAAAAAGAATCTTTCGTCTAATCATAAATATCATGGAGCTAGATATTTATATACGACTGTATATAATTTTGAGTAAAAAAAGCTCGAACTGGTCATACTTCATGTTTTCTAGTACAGTTAAAGGTTTATCTCAAATCCCCGTAGAAATCAAAAGAGCCATAAAGGCTCGTGTAAAAACTATAAATAAAATAGAAAAAAAAAAATCTTTTCAGCATCTCTATGTATGTGTAGATGTGCAATAACTATGAAATAAATGTAACGAAATGAAAATCCGTATCGTCCAGTTTTCCAGCGTTTACCTCTCTCACTGTTGTATATACACAGAAAATATAAAAAAAGGTGTACAGATATCCCAATGGAGAAAACATAGATAGAGAAATTATTTTAAAAAGAGAAAGAGAATGTGAGATAGTTTGAATAAAATTTTATTTATAATGAGCCTATATGTATGCAAATGGTTACATATCGTACAAAACTATCCCCATTGGTTTATCTGTCTATATATACGTATATGTACATATGTTGGTTTTTAGATATATACCTACGTGACAAACGCGGATGACGTGGGAAATAGCTCTCTGATAATACAATACTTTACTTATATTTTCTTTCTCTCTTTATACAGATGGAACCAATGATCAAAGGATCCAGAACTACAACTTTATAACGCCTTTTATGCTTATGTAACTTTAAATTAATATATAATTAATGAAATTCACTTTGATCTTTTCTCTAAATAGTACCAACTTTAATTTCATTGTTTTTCGTTTATTGGACAAAGATCAATTGTTTTCTATCAAAGCAGTACGATATACCATTCAAATTGATACTCACCTATTTGTTACATCAAATTTATTGATTTTAAGATACTTCTCAATTTAGTTATTCTGAATTGTGTACCAAAGTTGGAACAATTAAAACTTATAATTTACATATTATTATTCTTTGATGCTGATGGAAAACTGAAATTTTATGGTTTAGAGTACGAATAGGCTAAATTTATACCTTTTGTTGAAGACTTATGCAACATCATTTAGGGTCTAACGTTCTTTTATGACAAATTTACCGACAGTATGATTTCAGGTGATGGATATCAAAAGACACCACAGAAATATTGACAGTAAGTATTAATAATATGTTTAATAGGTGCTTACTTAAATAAACTGATTTATGACTGCAGTAATTAAATTGAAAATTTATAATAGAATTAGCTACCAAGCAAACAAAAATTAGACTGTTTTTTTTCTTCCAAATGTACGTTAAATTATTGCTATGTTTGGTAAATTTTCTCTACTATTTCATAATTAAAATCTTTACTTCATTCAGCTACCACACTTGACAATATATTTGAATAAAAGGATAGATAATTACATGTTAATTTAAACTTTGATATTTTGAAAATAAATATACTTTTAATTTAAAAATAAATAAAACAAGTTTCATAAAAAAAATATTTTAATGATTATTTTCAATTATTAAAACTCAAAAATATTCAAAAAGTAACGATTAGTATTATTCATATAAAAACTTAAAAAATTAATAAATGTCCATAAAAAAAACTTTAAAAAATTTAAATTTAAAATACCAACAGAGTCAATAAAATCTATATTTTTCATTAATCAAAGTTAAATAGAAAAGCTTTGAAACTGAATGACAATCGATTTTGAAAATTCATTGTATTGAAATATAGAAATAGAAAGATAATTCTCATGCTCTATAAATGCAAAATTCAAAGAGCTTTTGAAATAAAGTGAGAAAGATAGATAGATAGTCTGTATAAGTTCGGTACACCTATAACAATTCATATATATAGTGTAGTTGCTAGCGGCATGCATAAATTACAACGATAAACATGTTATTTATAGGGGAGACATAAATTGGCTATGCTAATTTCTGCTGATCAGAGAACCGCCAAAACTACATCGGGATGAAAGGAATATATATATATATATAAAATATAAGCGTAGAAAGAAAAGCTTACTATTATTATATTATGGAGTGATAAAATGTGCATCGTACCCAAACCAAAGTCTACTGTTTTCCCCAATTATACGAACTACTACAATTTTAACGCATTCTATGCAACGCCTACCATACTACTACTTTGTTATAATGGTCACGTACCTTTTAGTTGCACAAAATTTCAATATATATATATTTTGCCAAATCAATTAAACCACAATGCTTGAACTAAAAATTTATAAATTTATATCCCCGATATAGCGCTATATTTGGATTTACTAATTGCCAAAATGACAAATAAAAAAGTTAATAAAATGATTTATTTTTTTAAATTTTCAGTTCTTTTCTAGCAAATAAATTTGAATTTCGTAAACAAATAATCAGCAGTTTTTAGTCATCAGTCTTCTTGAACATCAAAAGCAACATTTTTCCAGGGTGAGCGGAATGTGTTAAAACTGACTGTCATTGTAAAGTTTTTTTTAATGCCTCCAGGATGGCACGTTGTCTTGATAATGTGTTCGTTTATGGTGGAAATCTTTATATATATAAAGCATAATAGAAAGTTTGCCCGAGGAATTTCAAATTGCGAAGTTAGATGTAAAACTAATATTGCCATTGTCACTATAAGGTAACTTTGAAAATGACTTTGCCAGAGTTTTCTATAATGTAAAACTTATAATTATTTATAAAGAAAAGTTTAGTAATATTTAAATTTTATAATTTTTTTTAGAATCTAAATGTTAAAAATTTTAAGTGAAGAAAATATAAAAGGGAAAAATAGCATCTTACATATAATAACCTTTAGGTTATTCATCTAGGGAAGCTCAATTTCAATTTCAAGGCCCCAGGGTGTCGTTGTGAAAACGAATATAATTATACAAAATTATACAACACAGAGAAAATTTAAAATAAAAGTCTCCTTGTTTAATATTATTTTCTTCTTCTTCGCTTTCTTCTTCATCTTTACTTTTATCATTATCATCTTCTTCTTATTCTTTATTTAATGAATGTATATAAGACTGTTAACAATAATGCTTAAGGGATTGCAAAAATGATAGTAAATTTGCATAAATTGTTTCAATTTTCTTAAATATTATTATTATTATATTCAATTAGGTATATCAATAAAATAAAAAGGGTAGGTATAGATAAGAGAAAGAAAAAAATAAAATTAATAAATCGTATCACGTTGTAAAAACATTTGAAAAATTCTTAATAAATATAAAATCATGTTATCTTGAATTAAAGTATTGATTCAGGATTGATTTTATAAGCCTGAGGCTTTTGACTCTTTATTACTTCTATAGCATATTAACACGATAGGAAAATTCTATTAAATGGCTTGGAATTCCTTGCATGGAATGCTTCGAATGAAAATTAACTCAAGTACTTGTATTATATACGTTTTGAAAACTTCCCTTTTTAGAAACTAGTATAGAGAAATATGATATATATATAGACGTTTAAATGAATCGTAAATGATGTCATAGAAATTCCATACATTCTTTTCTTTACTTTACTTTTTACTTACTTTTTTTTTAAATTATAGTCTCAATCTCTTCGTTTATTTTATTATGTCATTATTATTATTATAGCTTTGATTAAATAATTTATGGAAATTATTTGAGTAAATAGCAAAAATTTTTTACTTTTTTGTAGAAATTATTTTTTTTTTTAGTCATTTAAATACTATTTTTGCTTGAATAAGTTTTAATTTTTTTTTTCAAATTATTAATTGTTAGTAACTCTTTATTAAAAATTTAATAAATATCTGACATATTTTTTCAACTAGTTTTCAGCTTAATTAATATGATTCACAAAAAACAATGAATCAGTTTGATATTTATTGTCTGTCCAAAAGGATCTTTTTTGGAAACCATGTATGTGATTTTAAGGAATTATGTAATTTTTATCTTCTTGGCATGATTTTTTAAGGTCTCCTAAAACTGTTTTTCAAAAAAAATAATATTGAAATTGATTAAATGTTTCATTATTACAAATATAAGTATACACTAGTCATTTAACCCGGCTTCATCCAACTAGTACACCGGAAAAGCATTTTTGGAAAATCGCCTAAAATAAAAGGCCCATTTTTTAGACCCAAAAAAGCTTTTATGGTTTTAAAAATGAAAATAAATATATTTTTGGTAGTTACTACCATTTTTATTCAAAGTTTGTTGGGGTGGAAAACTATTAGTGGTTATCTGAGATTTTGGGCCCTACAGCCATTAATGGGCCTAATTTGGGTTTTTCTAAAGCTCAAAATGAATAAAAAAGATGTTTTTAGTAATAATATTGCCATTTTTATTGTGAGTTTTTTGTGGTGGAAGATTGTTAGTGATCGTTTGAGATTTTGGGTCCTACAGACCTTGATGGGCCCAAAATCTCTAATAATAATCAAAACTCTTCCTCCACATCAAACATATAATAAGCATGTAGTAAATGGTATTATATACGTAGTAAATGGTGGTAAATAGTAAAAAAAAATTTTTTTCGTATTGAGCTTCACGAATTATTGATTTGACCCTAAGAGGACCTAAAATTACTAAACACTAACAGTATTCCACCACAAAAAACTCAGAATAAAAGTGGCAGGAACTACCAAAAACATCTTTTTTATTCATTTTGAGCTTTAGGAAAACACAAATTAGGCCCATTAATGGCTGTAGGGCCCAAAATCTCAGATAAACGCTAATAGTTTTCCACCACAACCAACTTTGAATAAAAATGGTAGTACTTACCAAAAATATCTTTATTTTCATTTTTAAAACCATAAAACCTTTTTTGGGTTCACAAAATGGACCTTTTATTTATTTTCTTAGCTAAAGTTGTATCTGGAACTAAAAATTGCTGCAGAATCTGAATATGAAATAAAAAGGGGGCTCTAAGAAGAACCAAATATAATTTCACCTATATAATGGCCCCTTCCAAACCTAACAACTTTTATGCGAAACATTTTTCATTATTTTGCTTTGTTTTCAAGATATTTGAGTGCATCATTTAAAATGACTCACCTTGAATAAATTCATTTTTTTCAAAATCTTGACAATTTCAAATACCCTTCAGTGCAACCTGGGCACAATTGGGTTGGAATGTCTCATATAAAATGAGGCAACAAATTTTCTTGATTTACCTTAAGTACAATTTTTTTATTTACATGGATTTTATAAGTAAAATGTTTGATTATTTTTTTGAAAATTTGAATTTATTTTGAGAGGAATGATTTTATTTTACAGAGCAAATGGATAAACTTTTTAAGCATAAATTTTAAAAAATTTTCATTAAAGCCAATTTTCACTGATAACTCTAGCAAGAATTTCTGTTTTAAAATGTATTTTTCTAGAACATACTTGGAATAAAACTGAAATTGATAGCTTTAGCCCTTAAGAAAATAGACAAGTAAATATTCACAGAAGGCTTTCATGAGATATGAAAATATACCAAAAAATGTATGCCAAATTAGGCATAAAAAATATTCTAAACATACTAAACAAGCTAAAAGATTTTCGACATTTTTAAAAAAGTAAAAAATTCATACATTTTAACAGCTGTCATCATATTATTATTTCGTATTGTACATAAAAATATTTATGTCTTTCAATGTAAACATGAAATATTTTTTTCTTCTTTTTCATTTTTCTAAAAAAAAAAAAGTAAAATACCATCATCTTATATATTATTTATTTACACATAATAATAAAAAAAAGCACTTAGTCATGCAAAAAAGAATTTTATTTTATTATATCTGTTTTTGACATAAGTCATACCTTCTTTTACGTAGAAAAATATTTTTTCTTTAATAATAGTAAAATAGATAAAAAAGAAATATTTTTTGAATTATTATGTCAAAATATGATGAATTTTTTTTACAAAAACGTACCTATCGATAAAAAAATATTAACTTTCAAATTAGCCTTTCAATTTACAAGCTTTTTTTTTAAATAAAAAAAAATAGAAATTTGCTCGAAGCAATAAAATTCATTAGAATGTTCTTTTTTTTCGATATAATACACACAAACTATTATCTAAAGTAACTATTTGAAAAAAACATGCATTTTTTATTATTTCATAGTACATACACATGAATAAAAAAAAAATGACTTATTAAGCATCAAGATAACAACAAAAAAAAGTAGTTTTTTATATTTAAATAGAAATATTAAAAAAGGCTTTAAAACTATCTTGAATTGCCTAAAGGTATTATATTTAAGAGTAAAATGTTATATATCTCTCATTTGTTTTCATTTATCAAACATTACTATCGTTCCATCTATACGTCTAGCTTTATATCGTTTCGTTGGTAGACATAAGTCTAAATGTAAAATATGAAAAAGAAAAGTTTAAATATTTTTTTTTTTATTTATGTCTACAGTTTCTTTTTTTTTACTTCTTTTATTTAAATCTTTTCAATAAAAAAAATGATAATTATACTTTTTTTCTTTTATTTATTATTCATATACGAAAAAATACTGATTGCTTTTGAGGACAGAAATTCTTAACACTCTGGATTTATGTACACTGTAAAAATTAACTTTCTTAGATTTACAAAAAAAATAGAATTTTTTCGAAAAATTAGTGAATTTTCAAAAAATTTTTTAAATATTTGATAAAAATCGTAAATTTACTAAATTTAGTATATTATCAAAAAATTCGAGAATTGCGATTTTTTTTGTTAATTTACAAAAAAAGCTGTAAATTCACAATTATTTTTCATAAATCGAATTATTTGTTAATATACTAAATTTAGTAAATTTACGATTTTTTTCGCGACGAATATATACAAATTTTTTCGAAAATTTACTAATTTTTCGAAAATGTTCTATTTTTTTTGTTAATATAAGAAAGTTACTTTTTACAGTGTAGATATGGCCTTTTTTAAAATTTTTGCTCTAAAAATACAATTAATAGTTTCCTATTTGACCTGAAAACATAAAAAAACCTGTTTCTTTCAGGGTAGAAACTACTTACTTCAACCTCTATTCATGTAATTAACTAACAATGCAGTTTCAAAATTCTTAAAAGAACATTTCGCAAAAAATTAAATATTAACAAGTTAATTCAATAAGCTTATTTAAAATAAAAGGAAAAAAATTCTGCACAAAAAATACCCAATTAATCTAATAAATTTTAATATCATAAGCTTTATTACTTAAACATTAATTTTTTCCACAGAGAATGTAAGAAAGAAAAAAATAGATTATTTTAATAAAATATAGCATGTAAATAAGCTTAAAAAACATTATGAAATATGTAGTTTATAGACATAAAAGAAAGTAAAAAAGGAAGAAAATATAAAAGTATAAAAGAGAATATAATAAAAAATAAGAAAGTCTGCTTACCGAAATGGCCTTATAAATAAATATGCAATTAATCAAGTTAACTGCCGCGACGTTCAAGTTACTTATTTTTTAACTTTTTTTAACTAAACTAAATTTTTATCGTTTTTACTTTTTTTATAATTTTCTTTATTAAAAATTCATTTTCTAATTTTATAGTTAAATTAAAATTTGATTTTCTCAAAGCAATAATTAATCTACAAAGTCTTAAAAAACAGAAAAAACTTTTTTTTTATATCGTAAAGTAACGATGAAACAACAAAGTTACAGAAAAAAAGGCGAAGAAAACTATAAGCATAAAAATAGTTTATAGTACACTTAACTTGATTTCAACAGGAAAAAGTAGCTATTCTCGTAAATACGAAATTGATATAATTATCCAAATTGATAATAAACTTTTCTGGATGTTATATTTATTTATTGGCTTAAAATAAAATTTCATTTTTGAGGAAAAAGTATAAATAAATAAATTTTTAAAAACTAGAGTTAAATTTTGGCTTAGACGGAATTCTAAAGTTTGTACTGAGTTACTTGTACGTTGGATTATGCTTAATGAATTTAATTAGAAAAAAGATAAAGTAAATTGAAATTCTTTTTCGGAAAAGTTTATAATTTATGTACTGAGACTCTTGAATATTGAATTTTTTTTAAGTCTAGAAAACTTTTCGTTTAAAATACAAAACGAAAAAAATAATTATTTTAAGAATAAAAAAACATTTTGTAGATTTTTTATTTTTTGACGATAAAAATTTTTAGTAAATTTGGAATCAAGTTGAGAAACTACGTACTGACTAATTTGAGAAAACTAGGACTTTTGTATAAAAAATTAGGCATTAATTCCAAAATAAAAATAAATAATGGTTTTTTTTATTTTTTGATAGCGAAAAAATATTCCTAAAAAAATTTTTACAAGGGTATTCTGGGATAAGTTAGGTAAAATACTCTGCGACCCGGATTTTCAAATAAAGTAGACGATGGTACCACTTTAAATTAAAAAACTTATAACCGTTTTGTGTAAACACAACCTAAATGCATGGAACATGTTTACTTCCAGCTGAGGGCTAGTTATAATCCAAATATTAAGCAACACGTTACAATACAATTTTCTAATTTGTAATTATCACCTTACTAGATGTTGAGATTCTAAACCCAAACTAATCTGA
Organism: Anagrus nilaparvatae; assembly: GCA_022575985.1. Classification (NCBI taxonomy): domain Eukaryota; kingdom Metazoa; phylum Arthropoda; class Insecta; order Hymenoptera; family Mymaridae; genus Anagrus; species Anagrus nilaparvatae. The sequence goes on along the minus strand of JAKSXM010000040.1, from coordinate 1,159,640 downwards.
TTCCCTAAACACGTACTATTCTAGGTCCCTAAATCAAAATTTTTCCAAGTCTCAAAACCCGAATTATTCCAAGTCCCTAAATCTGAATTATTCTAAGTCCCTAAATTGAAATTATTCTAAGTCTCATTTGACTACCCACCCTTTAAACCAGACAAATTTGACCACCCCTTAATTTCCAAGTTCTGAGGTACCCTCTACCTATAAACATATTCCATGTTAAAACTTGGATTCTTATTGTAAAAAATTTTTTTACTCCCCTGTACCTTAGGGGGGAAATGTATTTTTAGGGTTCTTTCGCTATTTATTTAATTTAGCAGCTAGAAAACCACCAAATTATCTCAGATTGAACAAGAAGAAGCCTTTAACATACACTTTTGAGAAGCATAGATACCAAAATGACCTCAACCTATTCTCAAGCTTTAAATTGATGACATCTCTAGCTTCCTTGAGAGATAAAACCAGAGTATCAGAGTGCCAAGTGGGTCAATTTTGGTAAGCAGAACTATCACTGTGCGATGAACCATTCGCTGACTTAAGGCACCTAAGTCGTCGGTTACGAGACTTAAAACTAGAGAGGGGCAGGTCTTAGAAGAAATTAAAATAAATGTAAATAAGTTTCACAAAATATTTATACATTAAATATACTTAAAATACAAACTATAAATGTCAAATTTAAGTTACAATTTAAATTAAGAAAATAGTTATAAAACGCTGATAAAATTGTAAAAATATTTAAATACTATAAACTATAAAGGGAAAGTAATATTAATGAGTAAGAATGAGAGAGAAAACGATTTAAAGGGAAAGGAAAATTACTGCAACAGCACGTGCATTCAAAATAGACCATTATTCTATCAGCACGTTATACCAAAATGTTTCATAGTATAGAAAACTTAAACTTAAAGATACAAAGTCTTGTAACTGTTTTACATATACGTGTTGAAAGGGTTTTAAATAGTTTGATGAGAATAAATATTGGTTTTCTTTTATACTTAGTAAATATAATTAATATAAAATTAAAAACTACAAAAAAAATAAAGTTATTGGTAAATTATTCTAACTTAGATGTTAAAAGTTTAATTTTTATAAGTCATAGGAAAAATGTAGGTTATTTTGCCAAAATTTCTGGAATATTTTATTACGTTTTATTTTTTTTTTTTTCTTAACTTCTTCTGAAAGATTCAGATTTCTCGGGGAATACCCGAGAAATAAAAAATAAGAAATACCTTGGTTTAAAAAACAAATCATCTTTTTTGGATGAAATATGGATAAGATATCGTAAAATTAAAAATTTGCTGTTTTTTCAATTTTTATCTTTTTTTGAATTTTTTCGAAAAATCTATAAAAAGTTGAAGAAATACGTAAATCTGTTCATATTCATCGTAAAAAGAAAATTTTTAGATAATTTTAAGGTACTTTTTCCTTAGCTCTTTATAGCTTCAAGAAAAAAATTAGTTTGATTGAGAAAAATTCGCCAAAAATTTTGCAGTATGCTGAATAGCTAATTTAAATTGTTAATGTTTTAATTCAACTTAAGTTATATACTTTCAAGATTCTCTGGTTCCAGTTACCAAATTTTTGACTAATAGACTTTTTCAAAAATCAAATTAATACAGTGGCCGTTGAATTCTTCATTTTCGGGCGTCCTGAAACATTTGCATAGGGGTATTTTTGTAAATATATTTTTGTATCTAGTAGGTTTTATAAATTAATTACTAAAAAAGATTAGCGAACCTGAAAACTTCCCAAAAAAGTTCAAATAGGCCTAATTTGAGCACTTTTGCACCTAGAGGGCTATAAATTGGGAGAGATCTTATTTCATGTATATAAAAATATACAAAACTTGGTGACAATCGGTGAAGGTCAATCTGCAATAAATGTACCTTCCAGCTGGATAACCCTACTTTCTGATGCGCAGTTTCATGATAAAAATTTAAAATACGTTAAATCAATATTACTATTAAATGACTATCCATTAGATTTCATAAATATCGTCAGCGTACAATAATCTAAATGTATTACAAACATCCAAATGATTCTGAAAGTCATAAACAAAACCGGAGAGGCCCCAGGACAGAGCCCTGGGGCACTCAAATATTTTTTTTGCGATAATCAGAAATTATGACTTTGGACGTTACGCATACTGAAGACCTGACTCCACTGCGCATTTATTCTCTTCTATATTAATTGTAGTTAGTAATGTAGACGAGAGTCAATTTTTTTTAACTTTATTTCATTTTTGTATTCGAGTCAAAGTAGTTACAAAGAGGTATCAACCATATTCATAATTATATACTATACAGTACAGTTCGCATTGAAATTTAAATTTTAAATATGTGTAGACGGGAATAAAAATTAATAGAGTCTACAATTATTGTAGAAGAGATTAAATGCGCAGTGGAGTCAGGGCTTGAACAATCACAAAGATATGACCAGAGTCAGTTTAGAGATGGCTTAGCAAAACCAATGGCCTGTAACTTTCTTAGTAGTTTCTAACATTGTCAAAGACATGAATTTTCCAAATATGTATAGAAATCTTCTTTTGCTTTAGTGGGAAAAAAATTAGGTGGTTTTTAAAGTTTTTTATTTGGGTTTTAGTGATATTTTAATTATTGCATTTTGAATTTTTACAGTTTCTTCATTACAAATTTTTCATAAAAAATTATTTTTTTGAATAAAACTTTATTTATGTATACCTACTTCTAAAAAAATTATTTAAACCTTCAGAATAATCTAGTTTAAAAATTTTACATAATTTACCAAAAACATATATAAATAAAAAAATTAAAAAAATGGAATTTAAAAACTTTTATCATAAAATTTTATAATTTTTTATTTAAATTAAATTTAAAAAAGTTAAAAAAAATAAAAAATTTTAATATTAAATATAATATAAGTAGAACTTTAATAAATTTGAATAATCTTAATTACTTATGCATTGTTATGAATAATTTTACATATAATTTTATACATAAGTAACTTATGTTATTATAGTTTTAAAAAATAAAAAATAATTTTTAATTTTTATTTTAAGGTATTTTCTACTTAATATTTAAAGACTTTTCAAAGTTATTATTCAAATTTAATTTATTTTAGTTAGAAAATTAGAATATTTATAATAAATTCATACTTAAAAAAAATGAAAGAAGGAAAAACTAAATTAAGACTAAAACTTTTTATAAAATTTTTTACTGATGGTATCAAAAACTAAGAAAATTCCAAACCAAAAAAAAAAGAAAATTTTGTTTGATTCTTTCAGTATTTTTAATTTTCTGAAATATACACAGTTCTAAGGTTTAATCTGCATACATTTTTTACAGCTAATTATACCTAAAAATTACAAAAACCCCAAAAAATTAAAATTCAATGTACAACAAAATTTTAAATTTAATTTGAACAAAATTTTTAGCTAGAAACTAGTCAGGTACCTTAATATTTTAATAAAAAACATAAAAAAAGCTTAAAAGGAAAAGTGTTAATCGTAAAAGGCTAAATGATGCGGTCCAGTAGTTCATTCATCCTTTTAGTTGAAAACGAGATTTTCAAAAAGAACGTTAGAAAGCTTTTTCGATTAATTCTTAATTGCATTAAATTAAAAAAAAAGTTTAATTTAATAAAAGAAATTTCTCATTCGACTTTTTGAAAAAACATTTTTATTGATAATTTTAATTAAGTTTGCTAATTAAATTTTTTACAAAATGGAAAAAAAATTTTTTTTCATATTTATTTAAAAACTTTTATTTAAACACACGAGTATATAAATATTTAGTAAGAACATTTAATACCATAAAAAATGAAGGATCTAGCACGCGATTTAAAATATGAGTAGACGACTTATTATTTTTTTTTTAATACTAAAGTAAAGAAAAGAAATTTTTTTTTGTAAAATAAAAGAAAAAGTATACAGAAATATATCACCGAAAAAAAACCCTCTCTTAATTTTTTTTATACAAGAATAAAAAGAAAATATTTTACTCGATGATTTGTGTTTCTTATCTGCATTTTAATTACCGCGAATAATTTCCGGAATAATCACCCATCTATTTATAAATACGCATAAAAAAAAGTAAAACCCTTTTTTTTTATTATTTTACTTTACTTTTTTTTTTGTTTCCCCCTTCAACGCGTACAACTGACGATTTTTTTTTTTACTTCCCTTCTTATTTTGACGTGACGATGTGCTTTCATAACCCGGACGAAAAAGAAAACAATCATTCTGTCAAGAAAGAGGATTTTTCAAGTAAAAAAAAAGGTTTAAGTTGAGAAGTAAAAAAAAGTACTTTAATGAATTTTTGAAAAACGTTAGTTAAATATTATAATGACCTAGCTATTTGGTTTTAAAGACTTGTTTACTTAACTTTAATTTTCTTTTTTTTTTAAATAAATACAAAAAGAATAATTATTATTTTTTTAATTAATTAATCGATACTTTTATTTTAATTAAATTTATTTTAAGTAAAACCATTAAAATTACAATTTTAATATTTAAACGTACAGAACATAAACACATAGAAAATCTTAATTTATTTTTTATTCCCTCAAGGGAAATTCTCGTAATTTTGCATACATATTACGTCAAAGATCGTTAAATTTTTTTTTTTTATGTCTTGATTTTATGTTTAAAAAAAAAAAAGAATTACTAAAACTCGTTACTTAATTTGATTACAAAATAACTATTTTTTTTTCGTTTTCTTTTTTTTCATGACTTAATGTCATGCTACATTAATTTTTTTTTTTACGATACTAATTTTTATTCAATAAACAAAGTCATTACATTAAGCAATTTTTTTTTATATGACTTATAATATATTTCTTGTGATTGCTATAGCTGATTGAAAAAAAATTGTTATTTAATATCTAGGGCAGAAAAAGACTATTTTCTGATCTGTATAGGTCGTCTTCTAGCCTGGAATAAGTAATTACTAGTATTATTCTATTGCAACAACGTATGAAGAAATATTAAATATGATCCATATGTTGAATCTCGTACCAAGGGAATTTCACCCTGTAAATTCATGGGGCTGCACTCCAGCGGCTTCTCTTACAGATTCCGAATAAAGATTTCATCCCTTAGGAATAAGAAACTAATCTTCTTATAATTTCCAAGTATATTAATAGAAATTAGTATATTTTAAGAAAGAACTTTGTTGCATTTTGAAGTAATGTTATTAAAATAAATTGGTGCAAAAATTTGTCCAGATAGTTAGACAAAAAGTTTTGGCCTTTTTTTCGTTAAATTTGAGAGACTAAAATAATAATTTTTTGAACAAAAGTTAGTCTAAGTTTGAACTAAATTTGGGCTAAAATATTAACTTTTTGGTCAAATTTAAAAATTTCAATTTGCTAAAAATAAAAATTGAAGTAGTCAGAAACTAAAAAAAAATTTTTTTTATAGAGTGACTAAACATAAACTACTTTTCGAATCATGTGTATTTGACAAAAAAGGCATTGGTTTAGAGATATTTAAGATTTTTTGCTAGTTTAAAAAAAAATTTGTTTTGAGCAACGTAAAATTTTGAGAGAATGCGAAATTTCCCAAAAATTCTTATAAAAGTGAAAATCCATGACCTAAAATAAAACCAGGACAAAAAAAATTTTAAATGTAGGCTCATGTGAAATTACCTATGTATTAAACACATATTACTTCATATTTAGAGAAGAATTTAGAGACTGTTGATTCTGATTACAAAGCAGGCAAATTCTTTTCCATGTACAATGGCGAAACAGTTCAAGACATATTTACCTAATTTAATTTTTTTAATAAAATGTTAAGCAAAGAAAATTTTGCTTTTACATAAAATAAGTATAAAGAAAAAAAAAATTATATTATGTTAAATCTCAAGCTGAGTTTTCTCAAATAAACTTCATTCAACAAGATTTTATTAAATTAAAATTTAAAAAAGTATATGCTGCAGTTTACTTTCTTTTACAGAAACTATTCTTTTTTAATTTAGAAAAAATCTTGCACAATGTATATATACCCAACAAAATTCGTTATAAAAACTTGAGCAATTTCTCTATTAAAAAAAAAAGCATACTCCTTTCTACCCACATTTCAAGTCCACCATTTGCTCATTCAGAGAAATTAGCCCGGCGGCATAACCCTTTGTAGTTCCATAATTCAAAGGCGCGCATTTTACTTTTTCCGTTCGCAATTTATGTTGGCAAAGCTCTCCAACACTTCATTTGGACATTAAAAAAAAAACCTCATCGTATTTTTTTTTTTTATTTTCTTTCTATAGAATATAAAAAAGCACGGTTTCTAATTCTTTTCTCCTTTTTTAACCCTTTTTTTCTTCATATGTGTATTGCATTTATTCTTTGTCCATTATTGTCCTTTTGTTCTTGACGTTCGTTTTATCCCTTTCGCCTTCTCTCTCTCTCTCTCTTTCTCTCTCTCTCTCTCTCTCTCTCTCTCTTCCTATATTTTCTTATAATATACTATAGTTTTTTTTAATATTTTGTTTTGTCTTTATGCACCCTTTAAAAAACAATTCATTTAAGAATTTAATTATAAAATGTACAATATAAATTATTTCAAAGAAACTCATAATTAAAATTTTTATACAAAAAATTTTTTATTCTATAACTTTTAGTTAATTAGCTAATATAAAGCAGTTTCATGTGTGGAAAATCTAAATACTTTGCCAGAGCTGTTATTTTGACGTACTTAATTTATCTGGTGTAATGTCAATGTATAATAGATTTTGGGTTACCATAGGTTACGCATTTGCTAAAAATAGTTTCATTTATAGTCAAAATTTTAAGTGATATATAGACTCTGAAAATCTATGGGCGAATCATTTGGCGAACAGTAACTGTGCGCTGAGTGTACTCCAAGTCAATAAGAATTCCGCAAAACAAGTCACATTAGAAGAGTTAAAAAAAATAGGATACTGATAATTTGACCATTTATCGATATCATTGTCATTGATATAAGAAATGAGCGTATCATCCTTAAATCAGCAAAAACTAAAACATAAAAGGTAATATTTTTTGATCTTTGAGAGTCCAGATCTGGTGTATTCCGGGTTTTTGGGTCACTGATCTTGAATTTTGTGGCCCTAGTTATGAGAAATTAGCACTTCACCCTAAAATTAGTAAAAACTATCCCTAAAAGGGGTATTTTTTATATATTTGCTTTTAAGGAATAGTTTTTGCTAATTTTAGGGTGAACTTCCAACTTAACTATAGTTAGGACCCTGAAATTTGTTATCAAAGACCCAAAAACCTGTATACACCGAATCTGTACACTCAAAGTGCGAATGCATCAAAAATATCCCTTTTTGTGTGTAGTTTTTGCTGATTTAAGGATAAAGCGCGCATTTCTTAAATAAATGACCCCGAAATTGACCAAGTGACCCGCTCATTGCCGAGAATTCTCGGTAACAGGAACGGTGAGTCGTACCTACGAGCTAGATCATATATGATATTAGTACATGATTCTTGATAGAATTCTATACATCAGTTTTCAAAAAAATTTTTGACTTATTAAATTATTTTAATGTAATGGTGTCTAAACTTAAAAAAATACGAAAATTATTTATCCCAACCTAGTAGGGAAAATAACTATTATAATAAAAATATTAATATTTTCTGATTCATGTATAATATAAAGTTTGTCATAGCCACTTGAAAACAGTACGCTAGTAAATTAAAAGCACCAACTGCAGTTTTGAGTAATATAGTTTTTCTAATTATTTCATAACTCAAAGTTTGTTTTACATTCACAAGTTTATTTCAACAATAACAAATTTGACGTTTATAAATATGCAAATAAATATCATTTTTGTTCATTCTTTATGTAATTTATTGGCCAACTCTAAAAAAAAACAAAATGTCAAGAACTAAGGCAATTATTAACTTGAGGGCCATGAGAAAGAAAGTATGAACCCTTATAATATAAAAGCAATTGAAATAAAATACCCTGCGCATTTTCTGTATTTTTTTTTTCTTTTTATGCATTTAATAATTTTTTTTTTTTCTTACTTTTGTGGATATAACCATTTTGCTAAATATGTTTCATAATTTTTCTCACTTCGCTACTTGATATATTTATAAGTTATTCAAAGAGCCATTAAATTGAAAATGAATTTAATTAACTTTTTAAAAAGATTCATTTTTTTATTTTATATAAGAAAAAAATGTTAAACTGTTTTTCAGCTTTTGAACATATTTTTGTTTATCATATACCTATTTAAGGTTTGTATATCACATGGTTTGCAGTCTTAATCAACAGGAACAGATTTAAAAACAGTCTAAGAATCATATAACCTTTTTTCAAGTGTACTTTAACTATAGACATAGGTTACGAGGTTAGTAAACTTAATTAATTTTTCAACGAACTGCAGAATATTATTGAAATCAATTAATGCAAAATATTAATAAAAATATCTTGCAAAATTTTCTTTGCTCTGAAAAAGTAGTATGTAATTCTAACAGAATCTGGAAAAAAAACTAATTTGTGTGTTCACGTAATCAACGATCATTTAGTATGTAATTTAACACTTTTCAGTAGAGCAAATTTAAAGATTTTTGTCTCTTTTATTTAATACTTTATAGGTAATCCTTTATCCAAAACCTGGTTTTAGTATAAAATACGTGTTTTTTCAATTTCATAACTTCGTCAAAAATACGATTTGCAAATATATTTTTTTAAAACTAGAATCTACGTGTCAACGGCTTTCCAAATATCTAAAAATCTCAAAAACGTCAATTTTTGTATTATTTGTTTTTTTAATATTGTACGGCAGTATTTCAAGTCCCTAAATTTAAATTATTCTAAGTCCGATTGCTCCCTCCCCTGAATTTGGAGCCTTTTTTAAGTGCCCCTTCCTTTAAAAAATATTATCATGTAGCATTGCAGTGAGTGCCAAAAATTGTTCACAGGGATATTCGAAAACGGTTTATGTAATTATAAATACTTCTAATGATTTCTCTTCGCAAAAAAATAGCGGAGTAAGATTTTAGATTAAGAGGTTAAAAACAAGATAAAGTGGATACCTGAATTTTTCTACCTGAATAGTTAAATTTCATCACTAAAAATTTCTTCGTAGTAAATGCTATTAATTTGGTCATTTAAATTTTTATCAATATTTATTCGTATATTTTTGTTTGTATTGGAAACAAAGTATAAAGAATATAAACATTGTCAATTTTAAAAAAAATATGTTATTTATTTTCTTTTATTTCTGTAAAAAATAAAATATGAATAATTCAAAAAATCAACAATAACATATGAATGACAAAAGCTTATGAATATTCAAAAAACAAAAAAATTTAGTAAAAAAAATATTAAGCAATATTTTATCCTTTTATTTTATTTTTTTAGCTCAAGTAACAAATCGACACGTCAATTTTTCCAATACCCACAACGTAGATATAGCTTAAAATGATCCCTACGGGCATAATTTTTTTTCTCCTCGCATTAAAAACAAATACTTCATCGATTTTGTTCTCTCTATACGCGTTATATCATTTTTTTTTCTATTAAGTGTTAATAGAACAAATACGTGTGTAAAGACTTTCAAAGAGATTTCTTCCAATAAATTTTTTTCCCCTCGGGAAATTTAGTTCTTTAATGTAAATCGAACTATTTAAATTAAAAATAATAATTTTTTTCTAATGTAATTTATTTTTAAAAATTTTGTGTTAAATTAAATATAAAAAATAAAAGGTTAAATTGGAATTTGTAATTTTTCATTGATTTTAATCAATAATGCGATTCATTTGAATAATGTGCGATTTAAATTAACATTTTACATTTTAGTGAAAACTTTTTTCAATTTTTGTTAGAAATTATAGCTGTGATTTTAATTTAAATTAACGGAAAATCTTGTAAAAATGTCAAAATTATTCATTTATAAAAACTGTAATTCAAATTATGATCTAGTGAACCTTTAAATTTTTGAATGTATTTTTATTCTAAAATAAAAAATATAATTATTGTCTGTAGCAAATATAAAAAGCACCTTTTTTGAAAATGAACAAATTTTTGATTTCTGTATTTAGTAAGTAAATTGTATGTTTTTTTATATAAAATTTTTCCGCAATAAAATGAGTTCTCAAGGCTATATAAAAGTCAGTAGGTCAAAAATTTTCTAGTTTCCCCAGATATGTCCAAAAAAATTTATAACTGGTTTGTGTAACTACACAACCAACGAGCATGGAACATTTTCACTCATAACAGTAATAAATCCAAAAACTGAAATTACAATAAATCCTGAAATATAAATTATCCTAAGTCCAGAAACTTTCAAGTATTCTAAGTTCTTGTTCTTATCTCCCGCTTCAAATTATTCTGAGTCCCTAATACTCCAGTCAAATCACGGGGGGGGGGGGGTGTATTTTCACTGGCCAACATGAAATTTGCTCTACTATATATTTTTTGGGTCGCTGATCACAATAATCGGAGTTATTTCCGGGAGATATTTTCGGAACACTCTTAAATTTGGAAAAATTACCCCCAAAAATAGATTTTTTTCATATATTATCAAACTGAGTTTCTAGATTTAGCCAAGAATTGGTCTTAGGGGGTTTTTCGGGTCACTGAACAAGAATTTGAGGTATATTTTTGTGAATAATTAATATTTCACCCTTAAATTAGCAAAAATTACCCCTAAAAGGAGTTGTTTTTGATATTTTCGCACTTTGAGAGACCAGATTAGGTCCATATGGGTTTTGACATGGAATAAGTTCATTGGATGGGGTATTTGAAAAAGTTTGGCTCGGCAGGGGGGGGGGGGGTGAAAAATTGACGCTTTTAGAGGGGGGTAAAAAATTGACGTTTTTAGGGAGGGGGTGAAATGGACTTAGAATATTTTCGATTTAAGGACTTAGAATAATTTGAAGTGGGAGTCAGGCCCTGATAACAACAACAACTTAGAATACTTTAAGTTTATGGTCTTAGGATAGTATATATTTCAGGATTTATTGTAATTTCGGTTTTTGGATTTATTACTATTATGAGTAAACATGTTCTATGCTCGTTGGTTGTGTAGTTACACAAACCGGTTATAAATTTTTTGGGTCGATAATCAAGAATTCGGGGTAGTTTTTATAAATAATTAATATTTCACCCTTAAATTAGCAGAAACAACCCCTAACTGGGGTGTTTTTGCTAATTCCGCACTTTGAGCGACCAAATTAAGTCCTAACGGGTTTTTTGGGTCGCTGATCAAGAATTTGGGGGAATTTTTTAAAATAATTAATATTTCACCCTTAGATTAGTAGAAACAACACATAAATGAGGTGCTTTTGCTATTTCTGCACTTTGAGCGACCAAATTAAGTCCTAATTAAGTCGCGCGCGCACTGCGCGCGCACTAATAAGCGAAGGAGGTTGAAATCAGCAATGGCCCATAAATGTAACCTTGATTCTGGTCAAAGCACAATTTGCTGTCCTGCCTTCAGCCATTACGCATGGTGCTATTTTCAACGCTATTTTTACTGGATAGGCTGTGGAGCAAAAATTATTTGCTTGCTGGTGACTGACTGCTGGTTTGCTTGCTGTTGGTGTGATTGGTACACTTGGAGGAGCCCTTGGTATCAGGACATTATTTCTTCTACTATTGAAGCAGTTCACATACTGCGGTTGTTGAATCGCTTAGTGCAATTTTCCAAGCTTGTAGGCTTAAAGTGCTGTATATTGGAATTCCTGGCCAGGAGACATCACCTGAGTACAAGGTGCTCGTATTGGATTTTGATTGTGAGTTTTCAATTTCCTTTGTATATTTGTGTATGGAAGTGTATTTTCAGCTTTCGTTTACTGGAATTTTCTGTATGTACGTAATTATTATTTTTAAAGCGTGCGGCTGGAGCCACTCATCAAATTTTATAAAAAAAAAGCCAACGTCCCTTTTCAGGGTCACATAAACGTAAAATAAAATAATGCAGAAAGCTTCTGATGTTAACAACCCTAAGCAATGTTAGAAAGGTTTTGTAAAAAAACCAAATTTATGTGAAAATCTGTTTTGTACCCTGAATTTAAAGGTATTTAACAATATTTCATCGGGTTACATTATCGCAGATTAATATTAAACTAAAAATATTTTCTATCTTTTTGTAAAACTACCATTAAATCGAAGTGTCCTTGTAATTTATATAAATTAACTTTTGATACATACAATAAAGAACATTAATTGTTTGAATAAAAAAAATAAATACTTTTTCTATTATTTTCATAAATACCTAAGTCGTTAGCTAATTTGAAACTGAATCGTGCAATAGGTACTTTAATAAAAAAAAAAGCAAAAAAAAAAAAGAACAATCAACCTTTTATTCTACAAGCTTGAAATCTAAGAAAAAAGAAAATACGGTACATATAAAAAGAATTCGTATTATTTCTACGTACACCTTGTTTCTTTCGTTTTAGTAGCAATCATTTTCTATACACGTAAAAGAGAATTAAGGTATATATATAGTGCTGGGTGCGCGCGTCGTTGATTCTAAGGCACGTCTTTTGAAGAATTATCAGGATAAAAAAAAAAAGAACAAATTGAACAAATGTGTATTGAGCAGAAGAATCTAAATGCAATTGGCGCGAGCTTAGAGTGCCAAAGCGTATATATCACATCAAAGAGAAAAAAAGAATTTCCCTAGAGGCTTTATACATTTAGAACGTTATATTTCATGTGGTATTTTTTTTACACACATAAAATACTTCCTTTTTTAAAAAATTAGATCCTTGCACATATGTTTTACATATTTAATTATGTTAAATGAAAAAATCTTATGAGATTTAGAATAAAAGATAATAAATTTTGATTTTTTTGGAAAATTTCGTATCTATTGGTTTTCAATTGATAAATTTAAAATCACTCAGAAACGACAATCGATTTCGAATCAATTTGTAGTTTGACTCTATAAATTTAAGCTGTATATACGTACTTATAGAAATTTATAGCTACATTATATACCTTACTATTTCATTCCCTTTGACTTTTTGTCCTCTCTTCCCTGTTGCGCCTCTCAATTTATATATATCTTAAATTCGTCTTTTTCGATCGTTGAGCTTTAGTTTTTATTCTCTTTTTTTTATTATATATACAGAAAATAAAATTTTTTTTTAGTTTTTAACTCGGTGCACATGCTAGCACCAACCCTCGTTCTGGTCGAACGCCACGCGGCAATGTTTTTTAACTATATTTAAGAGGGAATGAGAGATTTCAAGGTTTTTCTCCCTATTATAAATTTTTTTTGTTTTCCATCAAGCGAACATTGAATTTTGGTTACAGTTCATTCGATCCTCTTTTATTTAATTTTCCATTATATAAAACATGAGGGATATAATATATTAAATAAAAGAGTAGGTACATTTGAATAAGGCGTTCTTTCTTTAATTTTATTTTATTTTCTTTCTTTCAATTTGAATTCCCTTGAATTCGTTGAACAAAAAAAAGTTATTCGCTGAGTAATGTATACATGGAAAATTAATCGTTGATTGTTTTTATACATTCCTTTTTTTTGTTATTAGATAATTTAATTTAATATCTTTGTTTTATATGCGCCTATTATTTGTTTTATCAAACTTTTATTTTTTGTCTGATTTAATATTGATATTACTACTTGTAAATTAAAAATTTAAAATTTGTGATTGATTTTTAATTTTATTTGTAGTATATAAATTAATTATATTTTTGAAAATGATTTTTTTGATTACAATGTGATTATAAACAATAAATAAAATTCTCTAGGGATCTGGAAAAATTTTTATGAATTGTTTTTAGTAAGATAGTAAAGCTAATTTAAGACTTCGCCAAGCACTCAGTTTCACGCCCTTGATACTTAATATACTATTTAATTATTTTATTTATTTATTTGATGATTTTACTGTAACTCTAAAATAAAAATTACACTACAATAAGTTATTTTTTTTCGGCGGCTTTTAAATTCATGCATAAAATTTTTTGTGGTAGGTGGACAAAGTGAATTTAAACGGAAGTCAGATAAGTGGTTTTTAAATTACTTTTTAACTGTATTTTAATTAATTAATTTATTTTATTTAAAAATTTTGGTAACCTTTGAAGAATTAGTGTAAAAATTGCGAAATTTTAAGATTAAAATTCATAATATAACAAATTTTTGTTTTTTTTAAATAAAAACTTAAATGGATAGATTTATTCGGCTCTTTATCCCAATTTGATTCCAGTTAGCAAGAAATCCTTTTTATGCAATAAAAAATCTAAAAAAAAATCAATAAATTTTTAAGTTCAATTTATATATTCGCCTACATCTAAAATGTCAATTTAAAAAATTCTATTAAAATTGACTGATCGAGCTGATTTTACTATCGGAGAAAATATCACGTAGAATAGAGAAGATAATTTAAATTGAATGAATTGAGGCGTATAGAATCTGTGGTAGAGTGCCGCAGGCTTGATGGTCACCTTGCTCTGCAATTACCTATAGCATTGTAAAAAAAAAAGGATTTTTAATTCTCTTTTTAATTTTATGTACTTTAATGAATTACTACATTATTGATATCTTTTAATTATTGTAAATTAGAAATTATACAGAATTTATACTTTTTTTTTCTTCAAAAATTGTATCGATAAACAACTGTTAAAAAATATGTAACTTAAATAAATATTTTATTTTATATAAAACTTTAATAAAAATAAACCATGTGGGGTGTGTAATACTAGTTTATAAGATAAAATTGAATTTTTTTCTGAAAAACACATGTATGTTGAGAGAAACTTGTCTGTTATGTCAGAAAAATCATCTGCCTTTTTACGTTTTTTTTTTATTTACGAAAGTAGAAAAAAAGGAGAAAAAAAAATTGCTGAAAAACTGAGATCACGAAGAAAAACGTATGAACACATTTAAAAAAGAAAATACAAATTGACGATAAAGGGGTTGAGAAAAAAAGTAAAAATTTAAGTGGGGAAAAGTTAATGAAATGAGTCTGACGAATAGAGCAACTAATTGTATCTGAGAGGAATTAATAAAAATGCTTGACGGCTTGCAAGCCTGTGAAATTCTCGGACGCAATGTAGCAGCCGGCAATTTTCGATCATTTATTTTATTCTTTACAATGGCAAAACTATTACGTTATACTTTTTTTATAAGCTTTATTCTTTAAAAGAAAATATACTTGTCTTTTTTTTCAATTTTTATAGTAAAGCTTTTTTTGACTCTTGTCTTTTTTTAAATAATGTTTTAGTTTGTAAAGTTTGGTTACTTTGATAGATAAAATTCTGTTGACGATCACAAACATAGGTCAGGGGAAAGGATTTTAAAGGACTTTGAATAATTTCAATTTCAGAGCTTACTAATTAAGCCATAATATCTATTAGTTTTTGAAATAGTAGAAACTAGGGGTGTGCGGTTACCCGACCCGAAGCTTCGGGCGGTCTTGGATTTTTTCGGGTCGGGTCGGGTCGGTCTTCGGTTATACCCGAAAAGCTTCAGGGGTTTGAAGGTATAGTTTTTAGGTGGGAAATTTCCCTGGCATTACAATTCTATCATACTTTTTGCGAAAAATTTCCATTCGCTCTTAAAAATGTGAATAAAAGGGTCAAAAAATGACTTGCTAAAAAAAAGGATAATTTTTATTAACTTTAAGTTATTATTTATTTTTTTATGTAAATTAAGGATGATGAGTACTTTGGTGGGGATAATAGACATAAGAAACTATTACTCTCTCCTTCTATCATATTACTATAGAAGCGAGAACCTTGCGCGCGCACAGCTATACGATAGCATTGTTAAATAAATAAAATTTTCGTTATAAACAAACCACCCTAGTCTAAAATAAATTGAATAATTATATTCTACGATATGTTTTTTATATGTTATAAATTTTTTTATCAAAAACTGTACTCAAAAAATACTTTAATTTTTTATTGTAAAATGTCGTCCCATAAGAATCACGTGTATATAAGATGCTCGGAGAAGCAAAATTATTTTTAATTATTTAATAATGAAGGAGTCACCCTAGGATCTTCTAATTTTAAATATGTATTTTTTAATATGCTTTCTTGTTATATACCAACTTTTATTAAAATCTGTACTCAAACAAAAAAGGTGAGCAGCATCCTTAAATAAATAAATAAATAAATTTGCATTTTTTTAAACATTTTATATGCTTTATTTTTAATGATAAAAAATTATGAAACATATTCCCAAATTAATCGGTCGGTAATCCCCTCCTCCACTTGCCAACCCGCGTCAGTTTTTGGACTTCATTTAGAAATTATTATAAGAAGAACGTGACTTTATACATCGGGATGCGAGAGGTCTCAAAAAATTTATAATAATAAAATACACCTAAAAAATTTTTTTTAGACAGGTTTAAACGCGTTTCAACGATAAAAACTCAAAAAAACGCATTTTCGGGTATAACCGAAGACCGACCCGACCCGACCCGAAAAAAATAAGATCGGTCTTTCGAGCGGGTACCCGAATTTTCGGGTAACCGCACACCCCTAGTAGAAACTTATTGAGCTCTAGGTGTTGGGTATTAGTACATGATTAATAAATGGGTTAATAATAGCTAAAACTACTATAACTTAAAGTGATCCTAACCCTTTAGTTATTTTAATACACAACAGCCTAATATATATATTAAAAATAATTTTTCTGTAATAGGTTTGATAGGTAATATGACATTTAATTAATGCAAAAAATCTCATTAATCAATAAAAAAAGTAAACGCTAAAATAAATTACATGAACTGAAAATTAAAAAATTGATTTTATAAATGACTATTTTTCATTATTTACACAAAATAATGCAGTAAATAATAAATTAAAAAAATTTTTATCATACACTTGATTAAAATACGTATTATATAATAAATAACTCTCGTTTATAAAAAAAATCTGATAATTAATAACGGCGTTGTATTTAAAAATATTTTTTCACATTATAATAACAAAATAAATCCATCGATAAATTATTTATTTAAAATTAGTAAATATACTTTAATTAATTCATGTCGACGTACTATATAATCACTATAAAATGCTATATTTATTTTATTATATAAAGTAAAGAATTTAACCACCCGTCGACATTCACTGCACAAATGTAACAACGTTTTACCCCTTCATTTTTTCTTTCTTTTTCGAAAATAATGGTTGGACTCGCGTAAAACCAAAAATAATCGAGCTGCCTGCTGTCCACCCTTTAAATCACCGGAGCGTGCTTTTATGCTCACAACTACAAATATATAAAATTACACATATATTATATATTTTGTATCTCTTTATATATGAATTTGGTCATTCTATTTTCAACGTGTTACTTCCGGTTTAAAAACGTCTACTCATTATTCAACTTTAATTCGTAGCAATTAGTTAAATAATTAATAAGTTCATGAGATACTGAAAATATATTCATTATTAACAGCATTTAAATTAAAATTTTACAGGTGTTAAATTTCTGTATCACATTTAAATATTTTTTTCAACTAATTTTAATTAATATTTATTTAATTAAAAAGTAACGCAACTGGTGCTTAAATAATTTATACTCTGAAATAATTAAATTTATAAAACCACAGTTACGGATAATCTTATGCCATCTTGTCATTTTTCCTGTTAATATATTTACTATCCTAGGGATAGACAAAATAATATACATTCAAATTCTGCATGAGTTGTTCCACTCTAGCTGAGCTCTTGTTTGAATATTTAGGGTTATGTTAAATTTCATTCAAAATATTTACCAGAATAATCCAGGCAATGTACGGTTTCATCGGTATTCTTTCCGTCCACAACCAAATTTGGTCTATTCTAGGTTTTTTGGGTCGCTAATTACGAATTTCGGGGTGTATTCTATGAGAAAAGTGCGAAAAACTCTTAAATTTGCAAAAAATAACCCTAAAAAGGGGTATTTTTGATGTATTCAAATTTTGAGCGGCCAGATTTAGTCCACATGGGTTTTCTGGGTCGCTGATCACGAATTTCAATTGACACTTCACCCTTAAATTTGTAAAAACGTGAAATACATAAAAAAATACTCCTTTTAGAGGTATTCTTTGCTAATTTAAAAGTAAGAAATTAATTTTTAATAAAAAATTCCTTGAAATTCTTGTTTAGTGACCTAAAAAAACCCGTATGAACCGAATCTCAATACTGAAAGTACGAAAATAGCAAAAGCACTCCTTTTAGATCGATTTTCTTCTATAAAACGTGGTCAAAAGCAAAAATAAATGGTTCCATCAGATTTCTGGGGAAAAAACACATAAGTTCCTATTTTAAAAAATATTCAGAAAAATTTATCCTGAAAACTACCAAATTTTTAAAACTCTTGAAATTGGGACCTTTCTTCTATAAAACGTCGTCAAAAGCTAAAATATAATGGTTTCATTGGATTCCTAAGAAAAAAATACTACGGGATATCAAATTTTAAAATAATCTAAAACACGATTTGAATCCACTAGACGAATTGAAAATTTTAAGAAAATCCCAATTTTAAGAAGGACAAAAAAAAACTTTCAAGAGCTATCGTGGGCTCAAAAATCAATGTTTTAGTCTATAAATCCAACGATAAAGTTATTTTTTTAAATTATATTTTCAGGTTCTGCCAGCGCGTTAAGAATCCCGGATACTTTGAAAAAAAAACCACTCTACTCTACAAGTATCTTCTCCACTGGACTACTGAAGCTCCTTATTAAATTCTTATAAATTTAAATTAATTAAAAAGCCTTCTTAATAACAAACATAAACCAAAAAAAGTCAATGCATAAAATTAGCTTACGAATCAAAGTTTTAATTTTATTAAAAACTTTGTTTTTACAGTATAACTTGATCAATTTTATTAAACTTAATAAATTTTAATTTAAAAATTTAAGTTAAAAGTCAAGAAATATGGAATTTTTAATTAAAGAATTAAAGTTTAAGTAATGTATTATGTATTTTATATTTCAGCACAAATAATTTATAAAAAAGAAGAAAGAAAAAAAAACTTTCTACACCTTGATATACATCAGAGTTTCAGATATATAACCTCAAGAGCATTACTTTTGTTGAGAATCGTAACAATTCTTGTTGATGAGCCACGAGTGATTAATTTCTATATATACAAAGATATATACTTATATATCTTTATTGTTCTCTAAGAACCACTATCTTTTACAGACACATAGAGAAACAAATAAACATTTATATAATTCTAAGAATAAGATGAAAATGTTGTTGGTAAAAGAAGATACATGGTGTTAGAAAGCTTGCAGGAGTAAGTGAAATAGATATAAAATAAGAAATCATTGAGGCCAAAAGAATGCTTTTTCAAGGGTTAAATCCTATGGGAAATCAGCAGGCTCCGAGACTACGGTATAAAGTACCTGCAGGCTGGGGATCTTGTTGGATCTTGCGGTTCGCTAAAGTACCTTGTCAATAACTTAAATCTCAATCGTAACTTCTCTAGGCTCTTTCATACTTGCTTTATATATATATACGCAATTTTGTTCTGTAGTTATACTACTACTTGCTCATGTAAATGTACAAAATCTACAAGAGAAACGTCAAATATTTCTTTGTAATTTTACAAAATACTCTTATGTGTTTTTTTTTTCCTAGTTTTTTATTTTTTTATTTATTTTTTTTCTTATTTTATTTCTTTTGGTTGCAAATTTTCATAGAATTCCAATAAATAATTTAAAAATATCTTGTAACAAAATTATTTTTGAATTTAATACCAAAATTATTTACATTTAATTTCAAAATCCTTTTATCATGATGTATTTAATCCACTTTGTAAAATTACAAATATGTAGAAAATGTTGTAAATTTTATTGATTTTACATTGGCTGAAATTTCAATGTAATATGTAATAATTAATTAAACATCATACATATTATCACATAAAATTTTAAAATTCATTGTATTTATATATCTGCTAACTCTCTGATTAAAACTAATTATTTGAAAACGGTTTTAAAAATAAAAAATGGATCTGTAAATGACATATGATTTTAAATTATATCGAGTACATAGAAATTGCTAAATTTAAAAGTAGGTAGTGTATATTTTATGCTGATATGGAAAATAAAGAGTAGCTTTTGTCAAAACCTCTGGGCAAAACTTCTTTGAACGCCTCACATAAGAACCCATATATTTGGTGTCATAGCTTATGAGTGATTAAATGAGTTATAATTTTGGAAAACTTATTTTTTTGGTTATTAACAACTTTTTTCACACAGTGGTCAAAAATCCAAATAATTTTTTAAAATAACTACCAGCCTAATATACATATTTGAATTTTAAAGTTTATTTTTTAATTATAAAGTTTTTTAACAATAAAAATAATATTAAAGTAACAAGTCTCTTTGGTAGCAAAAAATTATTAATTATATTATCACGAAGAAAAGTTATTAAACACGAATATTAAAATTTTATAAAGTGCATAATTTCGACCGAATATTCTCTTATGCCATACATGTAGAAAATATGTCATATTTAAGCATTAGTTATTCCATTCAGATCTTCTTACATAGGTAGTAGTTTCTTTACCTATAACGTTATTATAGTTTGATAGATATACGAATAGAGATCAGTGAAGCAAACTATCAACGAAGACTATAAGCGCAAGTTCTGCATCAATTTATATAATTATATTTTGAAAGCATGAACGCCGGAACTTAGTCGCTGGCATTTTCAACTTTGACACGTGCGACTGAGCGTAAAACGCGTATTTCTAACCCGTATATAGCATGACAATGCGCTTAATCACCTGACGCTTCTTTGTCATTATTGTAATTATTATATCTTAACTGAATAATTTAAAATTATTATATAAGACAAATGTAATTTGTACGTTTTATACAGTATGATTGTCTTTAAATATCGTCTTTCTGTAAAATTGATGATTCAGAGATTTTTGTTAATCTGAAGAAATTTTTTTGAACAGAAATAAATTATTTTAATGCGAAAATTAGTTTAAATTTAAAAGATACATCTATTCAAGATGTACATTTACCAAATTTTTTGGGTTGGATCGGGTTTCTAGTAAAGCACAAAATTTTTTGCAGAAGTTTTGCAGGTAAAATTTTAAATAAGAAATTTCACTATAGCTTTACAAACCTATAAATATTTTTAAAAATAAAAAAAAAAAAAAAACTTAGTTTACGCCTTAATAGGGTGTACCGTCAATGCCATCCTAGAGATTAACCCCCCCCCACCCCTATGGATGATTTCCCTCCCCTGTAAAGTTGTCCACCTGTGTGTACAAAATATTTAACTAAGTCAAAAGAGTTGAATAATTGAAAAGATAATGTTTAAATAAAAGAAATAATATTATAAAATATTAATAATATAAAGCATAATATTATTTAAGATTTAGTCGCACCCACCCCAACATTAAGCTTTTATTGGGGGCAAACCCCCCAAAATAAAAATACTAGACACTCCACTTACTCTCTAATGGTGTACTCGCACCTGCCCCTATGGCAATTTACAACTTAGGGGTTCGGGGGGAGGC
This sequence comes from Anagrus nilaparvatae, assembly GCA_022575985.1. NCBI lineage: Eukaryota > Metazoa > Arthropoda > Insecta > Hymenoptera > Mymaridae > Anagrus > Anagrus nilaparvatae. Next base: position 1,138,212 of record JAKSXM010000040.1, on the reverse strand, counting down.
ACACATCCTCGCAATAAAAATTTGTGTTTTCCACGTACCGCTTAATAATGGTGTACTCACACCTAATTTTTTTGTAACAACTATTTATAGAAATGTATATCCACTGAAGTTAGCAACTCAAAAATGTTTAAAACAGACCTATAGCAGAAAAGTTTGGGCTTTACTCGTAACCCGACCTGGCCCAAAAAAAGTCTGAGTTGGGTATTCAAAAATACGGATAGCTGCACGCCCCTATTATCTGCATGAATTTTATCGTTTAATTTTCTAACTGCTAAACAACAAAAAAATATTGTAAAAGTTTAATTAAAAGTTGAATATAATCCAGGCATGTTTTTCTTATATAGCCTCCATAACGAGTAAATCTCTGCAGCTACAAAACGCACAATATGAATTTTTACGTGTCTCAGAAAATAATATAATAATAATATAAAAAAAGTCTATATAATATACAAGGAGACATCTTGTGGTTAAGAAAGAACATAAAATACATTACAAGACTTTTATTAAAACTCATACATTTTCTAGTATGATATAAACGTATTATTGCGAGAAAATATAAAAAAATAAAGTAATATGTGTGTTATTTTCTTTATATATGAATGTGTATGCATTCTGGATTATACTATATATATATATATATTATGATATATATGATTTCAGCAGTTATTTAAGTGAACACCCTCTGTAATAAATAAGCTCATTTTTTTACTTTAAAAAAATAGTCTCACTATTTAAATAAAATTAATATTTTAAGAAAGTTTCAGTATTTTATTCAGTTTACTTTCTTAAATTATCAATAATTCTATTCGAACGAAAAAAATCCCATCGATTATTACAGTTAAACAGAGCAAATTATCATTTACCCTTATAATTCCCCATGTACAAAACCAAAAATAATTTCAAATCAGATAAACAGCCTTATTGTCCTAAAGCGAATATCATAAGACAAACAAATTTCTCTCTCTAGTTCTACAAATTCAAATTCTTTCCCTCTATTTATCATTCTAGCTTTGTTCATCTAAACAAATATATATTCTATAAATCCATACGTTATAACAATAACAATCGCACGAAAATATAGATAATCCACGTTAAATCCTCTGGCTGTATAACCTATCTTATGTATTTATAGGGAAGAGAGAAGGAGAGGTTAATATAACTATAGATAATCGTCGAAACGTTGCATTTGCTCAGAGCGCATTAGCATTACTGTTTGTGTATTTAGACAGAGGGACACGGCTGGACATTGTAATTAGGTACGACACATCGTGCCCTTGGGAATACCAAAAGCTCACCTCTTTCCATTGTAATACACTCACTGAACAAGTTACTGAATTCTGTGTTTATTTAAGTATATTAGGCTGGATGTTATTTTCCAAATTTTCATATTTTTCAAATTTTTAAATTATTATTTTCACTGCAGAATAAAATACTGAATCTTTCAACTGAAATAATTTTTACATATCTAGGGCAAAAAAAGCCTATTTTCTACCCTAGGGAGACGGATTTTTTGCCCATTATATGTAAAACTATGTCTTAAATCATGGGATAAACTATATGTAGGGTTTGAATTTTGCATGCTTTCTGCACTCGCTATGCTCGCTTGTGCATACAACTGCATACAAAGTCAAAATCAATATTTTATCCCATGTTTAAAAAATAGCTATAAAAATATAATTGAAAATTGTATGGGGCTAAATATAGTTGAATGTTTGTTCCTTGAAAATTCATAATTGGTGCCAGGGACTATTAAATGTTTAGGGCTTATAAAATTTTTAAGTAACTATCTTTGTCCACATTGGAAAATTCCTGCATTTTTGCTTAGAAAAAAATGAGATTTTAAAATATCCTCAAATATACGTTAAAAAATTAAATAAAAATTAAGTTTTAATAAACAAATATTGAATATCTAAATTTTGCATATTTAAATGATGCAATAAACAAGTAGTATAAAGTAATATTGGTCAGACGCAAAGATAATCATCATACTGCAATATATCCTTTATCATATAAGTAATAAGAGTATATTTTATGGTACCTTAGGCTAAATAACCCCAAAATCTATCGACTTTCTAATCTCTGATAGACTGCATAAGACTGGATAGTTATGTGCTACATGTTTTGCTGAATAAATGTATGCATAATTGCATATACAAGTTGGTGTTAGGCTATTTGCTTAAAGTTATGTTACTTCTATATATGTATGTGTGGTTATCGTAGATTAATGTACATTTGTAATTAAACATAAAACTGATGGAGAAAGTGTATTTCGATTATCAATTTAATGCATAAACTTATAAGTTTATAATGTTAATTTATTATATTATATTTATAATGTTCATTAATTTTTGGACATTTTTTAAATTAAGAAATCATAGAATTTGATTCTTTGTTTATTTTTAAAAAAATATTTATTGTAATTATGTAGTTTATCATTTAATTATTTATAGAACCATCCTTCTACGGTAATCTTGATTGATTTGACATGCGTTTCTTTATCAGATATTTATTAAACAGCAGTTACTGCATATTTAGTTTATATAAATGTTTTTAGTTATTTATCGTAATATTTGAGAATTTATAAGCCAGTATTTACTCACGCTTTTTTATTAAAATTGAACAATTAATTAAAGCAACTTAAAGTAAACTAAAATTATTTTCAAAAAACTCACAAAATATTTTTGGTCTGAGTACAATAGTATCTATATGAATGCAAAATAATATTTTTTTAAAACAAAAATTGCTTTTGCATCAATTATCCTTGCCCTTTTAAAAAAATTCATTCAATTCACCTCACATTAATTTTATTTTTCAAGTGACTACATTTTGGCAAATGTCCTACCGGAAATGCCTTTTCTCTCTAAAAAAACCGAGGGTATATTTATATACAATACTTTTAAGTCGATAATGTTTTTAAAAAAAATCCATTGTCACGTTATTTGATCGCATGACACAACTCCGTATAAAACTCGAATTAGCCAAGTGCTGCATAAAATAGCAGTAGAGAAATCAATTAGCCAATAGTATAGCGCATAAAGCCAAACGATTATTCTTTTAAAAGTATACAAAAAAAAAGTAAAGTGGCTTTATACCGGAAACTTTAACTTGTATTCTTTGCTATTTTTGCATTCTCTGAGTATAAAAATAAATTTAAAAAAAAAACCTTAGAATAATTTTCTTAAAATTTTTTTTTTTTTTTAATAAAACAGTTTTTATATATTGAAAAATATAAAATTAAATTTAGGAAAGAAAAATATATTATATATAAATCCTATCAGTATTAATAATCTTTATTACTTAAAATCCATTACTTTCTCTATTAGATCAAACTTACTGATCATTTTATTCTATTTTTCTTCTCTTTTTCTCTATATAATATGTGATCATTTCGTAACATATATATATTAGAAAAAAATCAAAAAATAAAAAGATATTTTTTCGTTTAGCAGTTTTTCTTACTATTTCACATTTTTTACGACTTTAACCCCTCTTTCAATCTTTTATTATTATTATTTTTTTTTCTTTTGAATTTTGTGTAAGATTCTATATAAGTAATGAATCTTTTATTTGATGTCTTTTAGAGACCAGATATCTCTGGAGAGTTGACCTTTCAGTACCTTTTTTTATTTTTGGTTACAAATTGCATTTTATTAAATAAAATCAGAATATTTTTACTTTGGTATCAGAAAAAAAAATATTTTTTAAAATTTTCTTCAGATAGAATAATCATAATAATTATGACTTTTTTACAGTAAATAATAACCATGATTATGGAGATGTCATAATTGTGTAATAATGTCATTGAAAACGAGTAACATTATATTAATCATAAAGTGTTTAAAAATAATAAATGGCCCCAACGTCAGTTATAATTTCATGAGTATTGGTGCCTCGTTACCAAACGTTACAAAAATTTCACGTTACAAAACATTTTTAATATTTATTTCTACACACACTCGCACACACGCATATTTTCAAAAATATGTGTAACTACACAACCAACGAGCATGGAACATGTTTACTCATTATAGTAATAATTGTTGTTGTTATCAGGGCCTGATCAGGTCCTGACTCCCACTTCAAATTATTCAAATTACTATTAATAAGTTTAATATCATTAATATTTTTACACAATAATAAATTTTTTTAAATAAAATATTTAAGGCAGTTAAAAAAGCGTGGCAAAACGGCGGTAGAATATTTTGAATTTTCGGGTGTACAGAAAATAGTTCCTATACCATTATAGTTCCCCAAAAAAATTTATAACCGGTTTGTGTTACTTCACAACCAAAGAGCATGGAACATGTTCACTCATAACAGTAATAATTCCAAAAACCGAAACTACAATAAATCCCGAAATACAGGCCCTAACTCCCACTTCAAATTATTCTAAGTCCCTAAATCGAAAATATTCTAAGTCCATTTCACCCCCCCCCCTAAAAACGTCAAATTTTCACCCTCCCCTGCCGAGCCAAACTTTTTCAAATACCCCATAGTATAGGCCTGGAGCATGGTTTTATTTGCGATTTTTTTTGAAATCATGTCCATAGAATTTTTCGACAATGATTTTAGTTTTTGGGATCGCTGATTCCAAATCCGAAGTCCATTTTGACCTAACGTGGTCCAATTTTGCGTAATTGCCCATTGAAGGTCATTTTTAATGTTTTTTGTTAAAATTTTTAATATATTACCATTTTAAATACGAATATTATTTTTAATTTATCTAAAAACAACATAGTAGCCCATAATAGGCACTTATAGGCTGTTTTTTAGTAATTGGTATTATTTTATAAAAATAGCTAAGATTAGCCCAAAAAGCGTCAAAAATAGCCTAAGAATCCCTATTATGGGCTACCATTTTTTTGTATGAGTAGATATGATAATTAGGTATAGAAACCCAAAAAACATTAGTGTAGTGTGAGAAAAATGGTAATATATTAAAAATCTTAACAAAAAATGGCAAGAAAACGTTAAAAATGACCTAAAATGGACAATTACCCAAAATTGGACCACGTTGAATCAGCGACCCCAAAAACTAAAATTACCGTCGAAAAATTCCATGCTGCAGGACTATACTACCATCCAATGAACATGTTCCATGTTCATATTGACTGAAATTTAATATAATACTTTCTAAAGTTTTAGAATAAAATTTAAGCAAAAATTTCAATTTATAAAATTTTTTTTCGCATTTTTTAATTACTTTTTGGTTTTTTACCACGTTTATATAAACGTGGCTCATATACATATTTATTTGCACATGGAAACTTTTTTAGGTTATTTATAACATAAAGACTCCGAATTTCACATACAGTCTTGATATTTATTCGTTTAAATTATAATTAATAACTTTAACGATTTATATTGATTTTTTTATTTTTTTATTTTTTCTACTTTTTTTTTAAATTTGACCCCTATAAAAAATTAAAAAAATTTTTTTTCTATTTTGCGGTAGCCTATCATTTAGAATACATGTCCCCAGAAGTTTATCACGAGCCAGAATTTTTTTGGTTTAAAATTGGCGTGAAGTCAATTTTTGAACTTTTTTACTCCTTTATACCACACAGTGCTATGTCGCGTCCTATGGTATTCCTTGCGGAGCTACGCTATTTTGAGAGTCCACCAGTAAACTGGCTTTCTCCCTTTCCAGAGCCTTCGGCAAGGCATTCAGGCGTCACAAGCCCCACGCAATAGAGACGTTACTTTCTTGACTAAGATTTCAGCCTCCACGGGACCTGCAGCCCCACCATGCCTAGCGGGGATGGACGCCGACTGGATTTGAAGATACTCCTCGAATTTGTCCTAGTCCATCTAAGAAACAATCCATTCCAAGGGACGCCTCCTGTACGGAGGTCGTTGTGAGAATCACTCAAGCACCCGGAAGGTGATGTAATGGTGATCACTACCATTGTAGCCACCCATCACCATTCATTCGCCAATTTTCACAGACATACCTTCTTTTGTAAAGGTTATGTCTGGGATAGAAGCACCCCATCCTGCCCTCTCGTAGGATGACCTATTTCCTGTACTCTAGACCACTAATTTGCATCTAGTGGCCATTTCGATAACCATTTTTCCCCTGGGATTGGTCGTCAGCATGCCCCGTTCTAAGGCCCTAGCATTAAAGCCTCCGGCTAGAATAACTCTGCCAGTTACCGTCTGGATCGTGTTCTCAATGTTGGCCAGCTCTGTAGCCAGCTCCTGCGAGCTGTCGGTTAGAGAGAGGTAGCAACTTATATAAATTGTCTCCCCTCACGTTTATAATTTATAGTTTATAGTTTACAGTTAATTTATTTCAAGGTGTAAAATACATACAAATCATGTTGAAAACACCATAATCCCAAAGAGACTTTCGTCTGTACTTAGGCCTTAAGTCAAAAGTTTACGTGACCCAAACGTGGCAATTGCATTCCCCTTTTTGGAACGGTTGAGTTCTACCTCAAAGCCATATGGCACAGTAGCTAGTGTCATCGGACAGCCAGTATTTGTGGTTCATTTTGTGTGATTGCTCACTTAGTAAGAGGATATTTGAATCCTCTTCACAGGCAATCTGTTTAAACAAAGCACCAACTTTCCGGGCTTGATTCATGTTCCCTTGTAGAACCTTGATCATTTCCAATGGAACTTATTCCTTGCCGCAGCCAGAGCCTTCCGGTAGCTGGGGCAGTTTCCTTCTCCAGCATAATGCTCTGTAGAGCATTTTTCGTTTCTATTCTCTGAAAACACTCGGATGTTTCCTTATGGCATTCATTTCTTTTATGGTTGTCCACCCGTATTTGGGGCACGGTTTTCTTCGGTCTGGGCCTTTGCAGGCATACTGATTATGTCCGTAGTCCAAACATTTAAAGTTACAGTGCCTTGCATCCGGTCAAAGGTGCACTCTATTCGAAGCCCAGCCAATTTGGAATTTTCCTTTTTTGGCTATGCGTAGAGCATCAAACTCGAGTAGTTCCACCATGGCCATCTGGCTCGTCATGCCTTTGGTTTTGAAAATGGTGCCCGGGAGTAGGTCCCTATTTTCCATACTTATTGCCTTGGCAACAGCCTCCTGGATCTCCTGTTCTTTTGTGACCTCATCTAAGCCTCAAATTTCAAGTTCCCGAACGTTCGAATTAGGGTCCGTTACCGCTTGAACTACTTACTACAGTTTCTCTGAATCCACTATCGACTCCAGCTCGATCAGATAGCTAAAGAATCTTTGAGCTGGAAATTCTTCTTAATATTGAGGAGAGTCTCTTCATAAGTAAAATCTGCTGCTGGTTATATAAGCAGGAACTCGATTATCTTTTTCTACCTGCGCCTTCTCAGCTTGGTATTGCCCGTTTCAGCAGGCTTTTTTTGGCTGCTGAGTTTTCTTCGCATAATACATTTTATATCTGCGTTACTTTTGCTAAAAGAATGAATAATGCATTTTTTTAAGACTAAATTTTATTTAATTTTACTAACCTTTTGTGAAATGTATTTTTATCAATAAATTTTGTAATTGTGGCTGTTTAGCTTACTTTGCTGCAATGATAGTTTGACCCTTCCAGTCTCTAAATCAACGTATGCATGACTTAAATTATTTATGTGTTCCAATGTGGCTGGGAAAATTGTCCATCAATTTACGATTAGCCAGATTGATACAATCTTAAATAAAGAAAGATTATGTTATAAGAGTTTATTTAGAATCATTTATCAAATTACATTTAATTGCATACCTCTAATATGTTACCTATAACCCCTAATAAGTGGAATCTTGGAGCGATAACTCATTTATTTGTGATTGAAACTCTTCCACTTCAAATAAATAATTCAGTTTGGGACAAACTTGAGGCGAACAAAACACAAGTTTGATCGATTATTTTCATTGATACGATGTCTACTCTTTAGTCCAACTTGATTACTAGTTAGCCTTGCTGGCACATGTTTCATGTTCGTAAACATTCCAAATCATATTGAAATATTCTTCACTGCAGTTTAGACTAAAAAAACTAATACCTCAATACTCACTGGACCTAATGCAGAATCGTTTTGTTATTTTTCTGCTTTCTTGAAAAGTATCTACACAAGCAAACACAGGATAACTTCCTTGCCCTTCACAGGAGATAATAACTCCAATTTGTTCATGTTTTACATCGAAACGTAATATTTGTAACGATTTAAATGACAAATATTCATTTTTCAACTTTTCTTACTTTAGGTTTAAATGAAGTACCACTTCTTTTCCTTGAGTAACACAGAAGAACCATTGGCTTCTGCTTCTCTGATATTTATCTGAATACACTCCATTTTGTAGAAAGATTTTATTAGAAACATTTGAAATAAATCTTAAAACATCTAGATGTATTATTACATAACACATTTAAACGGAAAAATCAATTTTAATAAAGCTCTACAATTCGTTTTTTTTTACTTTTTCTTTATTGGGTATTTTCTCTATCTGGGCCTGTTTTTGCAAGTGGCCCTGAATGTCAGGTACCTGGTTTCCCTGTTGGAGCTGCAGCTTTTTCTGTTTCTTCAGCTTCTTTCTCTCTTGCTCACTCTTTTGGGACCATTTCCATTATTTTGGCCATCTTCCGAAACTTGTGTTTCCATCGGTGATTTATTATTATTATTATGATTCTTATTAATATTAATAATATAATTTAGTGAATCAATCTACAAATTAAAGAGATTAGCCTCATGCTGAGCTATCAGATGAGAACGAGGTAATTTCCCACTTTGTTATTATCTTTATTAATATAAGCCCATGCACATATATATTAAAGGCGCTCAATTAAATTTACATAAATATATTAATATATTTGTGCAGGCTTATTTAAATCATTCATTTACCCCAAATTACCCCAGTTATATATTTTAGTGTTCAGAAGCAAAGTCATAGTAATTTTTGAAATAAACCTTTATGATTTGTATTAAAGGCATATGTTATAGAATTTTAAGTAAATGTTAAGTAATTAGGAAAGAATTTCCACGACATTTGCATAAAAAAAGTATTCTTTGTACCCTAATTTCAATGCTCATATAAAATTGATTTTAAAATAAGTACTAACTGTGAAAATCTAATTTTTTCAAATATTTTGTATTTTTATAAAAAAGTTTTTAAAATCCATCAAAAACTCATAATAAAATACTTTACTTAATAATGATATATACTTAAAAAGAAAGCATCGTTAATTCTTGAAAAACTAAAGAGGTCTTTCTCTTAAGCAAAAAGCTGCTTCAAACGTTTATCTATACACTTTTTTGAGCTTTTGTTTCTTGCATAAGAGATTCTTTAGTGACAAAATGAAGCGTAAAATAAAGATACATAAATAAAAATATTGAAAATTTCATAAAAAAAAACTAAAAGATTTGATTTACGATTTAGAGCTTTTTATCGACAAGTCTATTAAAAAAAAAGTAAACTTTATATTCAAAACTTTTTTTTATCCAGAATATCTGCATAAGATGTATAATAATGACAACAGTATAATATTATTGATATGACACGTAAACATCGAAAGTTTCTTTGGCGTTACATTAAAAGTTATTCTAAGAAACTATGATCGTATCTAAAAGTAACTGGAGAACGTTATAGTAGCCAAGGAGAACCTTTAAGGCATTCGTTGATTTACACTTGTTGCTTATTGATATATATAAATATATATGTATGAGAATAAATATATAAAGTTACGTAAGCAAAAGAACAAGAAGTATAAGTCAGTTTCGAAACTATATATAAAGTTAAAGTTTTCTGAGTTATGTGTACATAAGTTTTATATACATCATCAAGCTAATCCTGATTTTATATATATAACATCTTTTAAGTTTCATCATTCATAAAACTTTTAACTTTTCTCGCACCAATGAAATATACTTGACAAAAGGACTTTATATTTAAATCTACTTTTCTCTTTGACTTATTTTTAATTTCATTTGTCATTTTAGATATTTTAGTTTCAAAAACTTCAATGTGAAAAAACTACCTGATAAATTATTTATTTCTTTTTTTTTTAAAAAACTTTATTTTATTATTAAAGGCAACTATATTTATTTATATAAGTGTTTGTAATAAAATTATATAAATTTTAAATTTTATTTCAGCGGCATTCAGACAGGGGGCTGATCATGTAAATGTTTCGTTCGATACGCGTTAAAGAATATAGAGATACGAGCAAAAAATTAAAAAAAAACTATCTTTTCAAAAAACATTTTTTTTTTTTGTTTTTAATAAAATGAAATGAAATACATTTAAGGTTTGGGTACTTGTCCATACAACTCATTTTTTCCAGAGTGATGATCTCAGGTTTATTAGTTTATTTTTATAACAAAGGTAAGTCTTCCATCATTTTTACTCATTTCATAAACCATTAATTTTTCGAAAAAAAATAAAAAAGCTCAAAAAGTTGTTAAAATTTTCTAATATCTCCCCAAAAGCAGGTCTTAAAAGTATAGAAAACTTCTTTATCGGCAATAAGTCGATAACGAGAAAGTTTAAATATTTTTTGTGCTCCGAAAAATACAACACAAACTGTTGAAATGAAGAATTAGGTTTTCCAGCTGAAAAAGTTTTTTAAGTGTGTTAATTAATATTAAAATAAAAATTTTCTCAATACCCTTGATAAAAATTACAAACAGATACTTGTAAATTAAAGAATTTTTTCTTATAATTTCTATTTTATAATTTTAAAATCAAATATTAATCTTCTATTTTTTTTCCTCACTAACAAAAAAACTCTTTCGCAAACATTATAGTAGACGTTGGAAAAAAAATATACGAGTTAATTTTTCCAATTTTAAAAATTTATAATAAAAAAAAAAGAATAATCGTATTTCCTTTACAGAAAAGTGTTAATATAATATATTACTTAAATATAAAATAGAATTATTAGGGGTATGCTTAAATTCTTGGATATTGAGTAAAGCAAGCCATATACTTCGAAGACCCCTAATGCAAACTTTGTGAGTAATGACAATATATGTTGTTAACGATGAATAAAAACACAGACATATTTTAACCCTTGTTTCATAAGTTGATTTCATGGATCTTTTTGGAGCAGAATTTTAATTAGTGATATTAAGTGTTTTAACTTAAGTAGCCTTAGAAATCTAGTAAAATTACTCTCCATGAAATCGATCCTTAAATCTAAAAAATATTAGAGATATACTTAAATTAAAAACCTAAATAACTCAAAACCCATGTTCAATGGAACCTAAAATTTTTAATCTTGCATAATATTAGAAAATTGTTATCCTTAGGCAAGTTTCAATCTTATACAACTTTTAAATACATATATAATTTCTTAAAACTAATTACTATTTTTATCAACTGTTGAAATTTATTACAATTAATATAATTAATATAATGAATAAAAATATTAAATTCTTATAAAATTTCATAGAATATACATTTTTTACAAATAAGTTGCATACATTTCTTACAAAAAAATAATTTTTTGCTTTTCTTAAATAATTAAAGAAAATAATCAAATAATCAAAAAAAAAAAAAAATTTATATGTACATACATGTATGCAAATATTAATGCTTTTTGCAATAAAAAAAATAGATATTGATTAATAAATTATAAAATTTTTGATAAGCACAAGCACAAGCACCATCGTTAACAAATAAACTTTTAGTTTTATTAATATGTTTTTATAGATTATTCTTACTAAGACTTATTTAATTTAAAAAATCTTAATTAAAAAATCTTTAGAAAAATCTTAATATAAAAAATTTTAATTTTTTGATTATGAATTTGATCAATATAATATTAAATATATTTTAATTTAACAAGCAATTTTACATAATTTCTATTCTATTTTTTTATTTTGTAAAGAACTTTTCTAATTTTGCTTATACAGACACAATATTTTATAATAAAACACAATGTTTTAAACAAAATCTTTGAAATTTTTCAAATTTCTTAAATAAAGTTGATAAAGTTCTTTCATCAAATTTTGTTAAAAATGAAATAACTTTTAATAAATTTTATATAATAATCAAGATTAATGAATTTAATACAAAAAAAAACTATAGAGTGATGTTAATTAAAAATTCAATTCACTCTATTATCATATAAAAGTTTAAAATTACCAAACATATTATGCATAAAAATTTTTGAATTTACGATAACCAAACAACTAAAAAAAATTTTTTTTTTTATTTTAACAAATTTTTACCAAGTATAACAACATATTTATTAAACTGAAATAATGTAATTATTGAAATTTAGTTGGTAATAATACCCTACATTTTAAATAACATCAAAATTGATGTTTTTTTTATTAAATACAATAAAAAAATGCTTACCTACGAAGAATACCTGAAGAAGTATTATTCAAAGTTGATGAAAAACTACATAACAAACTTATATTTTTATTATCGTCAATATTTGGATAGTAAAAAATTTCCTTTTATTTTTAGCCCAGGCAGTTTTTTTTTCTCAATAATCTAGAAAATTATCTGAATTAATTATTATTGTTCATAACTTTTTTTTTTTAAGTTTAAAAAAAAATGTCAACTTTATATTAAATAGTATCCTTTTTCTAAATTTTTTATTTTTAAAACTAAAAACTTAAATTTTTTTTAAATGAACATATTACTTGTAAAAATAAAAATTGAATATTTAAACCATTAAAAATTATAATTTTTTCTTCTAAATATAATATTTTGAAAATATTTAAAATTTAAATCTATGATTTAAAATCTGGATTGAAATTCAACTGAAATTCATAAAATTTATCTTTCATTTTTATTAATAAATAATGCTTACAAAGATAACGTCCACGATTTCTAATATTTCTATCTATTCATAATTCAATTGTCCAAAATCAAATATTTTTATTAATTTTCAATACATGCACTGATATATCATTACTATACCTTAATAAAATTGAAGAAATTATTTATTTCTATTTTGGCTTATTTAAATCCTTTTTGTATTCACCATTGCTTACGATTCACTGTAAATAAACAATAAATTTTATAATTAAAAATGATTCATTTCTTATATCAAATATAAGCATTATCTAAAATTATCGACTTTACCTTGGTTTGTTTCTCGCTACTTGACAAGTCTTCAGTAATAGGATCCAACTATTTTGGCCAGATTACTTATTTCTATAGATTGTAATATTTATAGGATTCTTTAACTGAAAAATCGAAAATTGCAGATCAGATATTTCAGATATTTCAGGTTTCATTCTTATCCCTTGCTTCATTCATGCTTGTTTTTCTTTTGACATTTTCATTTGCTAGGCATTCTTCCGCACACAGTGTAGGCTCTCTTGCATCTGTAACATCTTCAAAAAAATCCTCAAAGCTTTCAAGTTATCTTTTTGAAGCATGATTTTGGTTTTCTCAGCATTTATATCATCACTGGTTTCGGAGCCTGATGTTTCTTGTTTTTTGAAATTTAAGATATTAGAATTTGCACTCAGCTCTTCATTGCTATTAGCTTGGACAGATTGGTTTGAAAAGCTTTCTAAACCAGCATTTTCATCTTATTCTTTTTTAGAACCCGTCTTTTTGCCAAAATAATCACAAGTTGATTCATAATCATTTGAATTCATTTGTGTGGGTAATAAGAAGATTCATTTAATTAACCTCATGAATCAAAGAATTTGAAAGATCAGCAAGTACACTATCATGCAAAGTGCTTGCTTTCTTATTGATTTCTTCTAATAACCAAGCACTTTTTACATTTTCAATTTCATCAAGTACAAATTCACCAAGCCTCATTGACCAAGTACCTATGAAACTTAGACTATGCAAATTCCTGCTGCAACTAACTATCGCTATAACAACTTTCTCGTTAACAACTATTGGTTTCATTAAAATTATGCTACTTTCAGTAATTATTTTAAGTTTTGGAGGTTTACGTTGTTTACCATGCTTTAAGCATTGACTGATACTTTTGCCGCAATGTAAATTTACAATATCTGACAGTATAGACTTTAAGCTTAACAAGCTGTTTACATTTCTGTATGTTGGTAATTTTTCAACTCTTACACAAATGGCATAAATAGGCCAACAATGCCTTTAAAATACTAGTTGGTTCTGCCTTGCCATCCTTATCCTCAGAATCTAACTTATAATATTTTTTATTGGGAAATTTATTTTCTGCACGCATTTTTATTTTTTTCCTTTGTAAAGAAGTACATGTAGCAACGGAATTAAAGCTATTCGAGTCATTCCACTTGGTAATACAAACGGAGTACTTTTTCTGATCCTAACTAAATCTGATGGACTTGTATTTGGTAGTTTAAAGCAAAATAAGCCTCTTGGGTTCTTCAGAAACAGAATCATTAATTGCACTTATGTCGCTTTCTTTGCAACAAGTGCTATTGCTGTAGGATTTTTTTGATGTAGTTACCCTGTACAATAAAAAATATGAAATTCATATGCAATGATGCAAAGTTGTATATCAAAATAAAAAGGCAATCCTTACACTACTCTAACTGCTAACCTATCCAAAGTATTCTCAAAAATATCTCTTGTAGATTTTTTATCACAATCCTCATTACTTTCTTGGTAAATTGTGTTGGTCAAATAAGGATTTTGTTCATAATTTTTACTAATTAGGCAGAAGATTTTATTTTAGTCATATTTTTAATATTCGAAAAATATTTTGCTTATAAACACACATGGAAATAAGTATAAGTTAGGTGTTAGATACTATAGCCAAAAGTAGAGCGAGAAAGAGAGGGAATTACTTTAATTTTTATCACGTGGTGCAAGTAAACCGCCAAACTATACAATATTTAAAAATATATTAAATCAAAGAGCATTCCGGAATATTAACCATAATTTTTTAGTTCTTTCTGTGATTAAATTATTTAAAGTATTAGTAAAAGCAAAACTGAATATCAAAAAAATTACTTGCTTTTAGGTATGAATTAGTTTCTTCTTGAAATCTTGTATTATATATTTAAAAAATTTAAACCTTTAAATATTAAGTAATTCTATGAAATTTCTTGAATTATTATTGAAAGTAATGAAAATTTTAGTCATTATTTTTTTCTCAAATTCTTGAAATAATTTAAGTAATCATGAAATAATATAAAAATCTCGTTAGATTATATTATATTTATTAGCTAATCTGTTAATTTCAATATTAAATATGTATATTCATATTACAAATTATTTGAATGTAATAAAATTTGTTATTGAATTTATAAATAAAATATTGAATATTAATTTGAAGATATTGAATTTGAAATTTTAATTGATCCTTTAAAGGAGGCACTAGAGCACTTTAAACAAATTCAAAAATATATTTTCCAATTATTACCAACACCTATTTAAAATTCTGACTTGATTTTCAAGTTATCGAGGATTCGTACATATAAAATTGCTTTAAAGAAATTCATTTTACCAAAAAAAAAAACTATTTTCATTTTGCTTTTTCTTTAACTTTTTTATATTTTATATATAATAATATCATATTTTTTTATTTTTTGAAGACAAGAATTAAGAAAAAAAAAATTTTCCCAAATTAGGTATTGGCTCTGAGAAGTGGAGAGAGCTAGAATCGTCTTTGAAAAAATATAAGGTGCTATGCCCAAATATGAGAAAAAAAATGAAATTATAATATTATGTACTAGGTATATTTTCACAATTTCAAAATTATATTTTATGTGTAAAATTAGTTTTTTTAAACAACATAAGACAGTGATTTTTTTATAAAAGTCTTAAATAAAATAAATATATATTTATAAAGTTCTTGAGACAAATAGGTGATGATATAAAAATTTTCAATTTTTGTCCTAAAATGATTTTCATTTAAGTTTAATCAACTGTTGAATATTTAATAAACATTTGGGTTTTGCTAATTACATTTTAAATTTATTTAACAAGTATTTTAATTGTGTAAATTTAAATTTATTCTTAAATAAAATGAATCAAAATTTATTCAAAATATTGTTTATTATTTTAACACACAGTACATAATATATTTGTTTTAAATATATTTTTTATGATAATAAAGTAACTTAGCTAAGATTACATTAATGTTACATGAAAGATTATATATATGAAAGAATATAATAAAAATTAAAAAATAAGGATGTATGTTTCTTATAATCATCCTTGAAAAAATAATATACTAATTATAATTAAGTCTCATACGATTAATTAAAAAAAAGAAATTATTTCAACTAAAAAAAAGAATATAAAAATTGACAAAATTTAAAGAAAAAATACGATATACACTTCTTAAAAAATATATAAAAGAACGTGCTATTGAGAATCTTTTCGATCAATAAGAAGCTTAATTAAATTTATAAAAAGCATTTAAACATGTAATAATGACAATGATGTTGCTTCATTAGTTTCATAAAAATTACTTAAAACTAGAAAAATTATAAAAAATAATAGATATAAGAAACATCAAATTATACTCCTAATCCACCACCATCGTCAGCATCATCGTTAGTGAATTCTCCATTCTAAAATATATTTAAAAACAATTCTTTTATTAAAGTATGTAAAAAATTTTTAATTACGTTATTTCTAACCTTTTTAAATATATCATCGTAATTGTCAAAAGCTTCTTCAATAGATTCTTCCTCTTTTTTAGGCTCAATTTTTAAATCTTTCTTTTTATTTTTTTTCTGACAATCACAATTATTTCTCATTGGCGAGGAAGCTACTGATTCAAACCCATTCTGTATTGACAATGTTAACAGATCAAGACTACTGAGAACTTGAGCCATTATTGTTTCTATTAATTCGGTTTGGTTTCGTGTCACATTTATAACCTCTGAAACTATAAAAACAATTTTTCTTATAATAAAAAAATAAGTTAATTAAAATAATATATTAAAAACAAACCTCTTGTACTCATTTCATCAGTCCTGACTGCTTGATAATTAAATCTCTTTTTTTTATTTTCTTTTTTGTAAACTTCATCATCTGAAGATGAAAGAGCAACTACCCCTGGATTTCTGCGAAGATTTGATGTAGACTTAATTTTATTAGTAGTTCCAGATGTTCCTGGTCTTGAAGTTAAATCTGGATTTTGGTACGGTATTTGTGCATTAATGCGAGCTGGTTGCAAGTTTCTAAATTGAGGACCTGCTTCTGGTCGAACTAGTGGAGCTGGAGTATTAAATGGATTATTTTGATTATCTTGTAATCTATTATTTACAGGGGGGTTTCCAGCAACCATTCCATTTAATCTGTCTTGGAGTTGCACACCAAGATTTTGATTATTGCGAGCAACGTAATCTGCAGCCATTTCCTGATTACCAGCTACAGGAACAGATAGATCTTGATATCTAGCAACATAACCTGCAGCCATTTCTTGATCGCCAGCTAAAGGAACTGGAACAGCTTCATTACCAGCTATAGGAGCAGGAGCCATTTCAAAATCTTCTTCAATATGTCTATATTGAATTGGTCTCTCTTGTTGCAGAATAAAATTTTGCTGATTAGCAGCTACTTCACCAGGACCTATTTGTTGGTCAATATGCCTGGGAACTATTCTTTCTGGTATACCATGATTTGGTTGGACTCCCTGCACATTATCAATGACATGATTATTATAATTTGGTCTTGGACGATAATTATCGTTCTCCATTAAGTTTAATATTCGAATATCAATGTCTGGAAGAGGTTCAAATCGAGCTCCTGTGCGAAACAAAACCCTTCTTTGTCTGGCTGATTTCAGCAAATCTGAAAATGTCTGAAAACAAAAACAATAGTTTATAATTTTTATGATAAAAAAGTATAACTAGTATTTTAGATATGAGCTTAATTAACAAACTTTTTTCCATGAATCAATGTCTCGGTCCTTTTTGTAGAGTTCAAGGTTATTGAGCCTATCGACTAAATTTTGCCAAAACTGTCTGGAAGTGATTGGGTCAAGCCTATTTAGGGCCAATTCTACATTATTTTCCATAAATTGCAGTAGCTCCTCCATTTGACGAACAGTGGGTCTGCTTCGGTTTTTTTTCCTATTTACAAAACACAAATGTAAGACCAATATTAAGTAATTTTAATTTTTTGGTTAAAATATTATACGTTATGGTTAGGATTAATATCTTTAGAGTGAAAAGATCCATGCACGATAGCAATGAGCATAAGAGGCATAATAAAGGTATATGTTAATTGTATATTTTAACCATAATTGTATATTAAAAATAATAGCTATAAGGTAGCTTATTAATTTGCTAAGTATGTTCATTTGTTTATTTTTAAAAATAGCAATTAAACATAAATTCAAATTCAAATTATAAGGATTTTAAAAATCAGAACCAGTGGTCTGAGAAAAAAAAATATATTGAAGTATAAAATAAAACATTGGGTTCAATAATTTTTTACAAAGGAAGATGTAAAAGTAAAATTTTAATGATAAAAAAATGTTTGTTTAATCTTTTTTGTCAATCACTGTAAGAATTAGGTATTTATTTATTTTATTTTTTCTTTTTGCATTTATATAAGAGAAATTTAAATTAACAACTATATTTCTCAAAGCTGAAAAAAAACAAACTATACACGTTTCAGGCACAAGAAACAATTTTAGAGATATTTATTATATACCTATAATAAAAATTTAATAAATGCAGATTAAAAAAAAAAATTTATTTGTTAAACCAATTACTTCGTTTAAGTACCACATTTTTTATTTTATAAAATAAATTTTATTATTTTATTACTCACTCAGCCATGTTTAATAAAAATGTATCAAAAAAAGAAAATTTTCTGTTTAAATAAATTATAAAAAAAGACGTTGTATCGTGTTAACGGCTCGGCAACGACTGAGTTGTTGTATCGAACCGATTTAAAATGGTGTCAATAATTTGAAGTCGGCGATTACATTATTTTGATTTTATAAGGCGCAGCGCTATTTGTTGATGCTTGTAATCTTGACTGCGATTGGACAACCAATAAACAAACAATGCGACCGGCTCTGGATGACGGTTTAAAATCAAGCTTCCTGGTGGGGATAATTATGGGATAATTAGAGTTTTTTTCTAAACAAACCATTTATTTCAGCAAATTCTAATTTCCTCGAATAAGCTTCTAGTTTTTAAAAAATAAAACTTATTTTTTGTCAATATTTTTTAACTGCGTATTACAATATAAAATATTTATTGCGTAATAACAGCCAATTTAGCAGTATTTAAAAAAAAAATTTTTTTTATAATAATAATAAAGAATTAAAGTAACTTTTACAATAATATAAAAAAATGCTTTAATAAATTTCCAAAAACTATAATAATTTATTTGCCCTATTTTTTGTTTTATTTTTAATTTTAAAAAAGTAAAAGATTAAAATAAAAAGAATGAGAATCAAAAATGCCTATAGCAAGATTATTAAAAAACTTACTCTGATGCATTTTTTAATAAATAAAATGAAACAGATTGTTTAAAAAATAAAATGTCAATACACATACGTAAATAATAAATAACGTTCTAAAACGTTTCTAAAATGCAAACAGAAATGTTTATAGAACACGTTTTCAAAAAGTTTAAGAAACGTTTTTTAGGCCCGGTTTTTCTTGGAAGGTAAACGTTTTAGAAACGTGTATAAAAAAAAAATTTTTTTGATCCAAAAAAATTTATATTTTTTTGCTAAGTGATGTATAAAAAGAAAATGTAAAAAAAAACTTAAAAAAAAAATTAAATGTAAACAAAATTATTTTAAATGGAAACGTTTTTAAAACGTTTCTGAAACTTTTGGCTTCCAAGAAAAAGCGGAACTAAAAAACGTTCCTAAAACGTTTTGAAAACGTTCTATAAACATTTCTGTTTGCATTTTAGAAACGTTTTAGAAACGTTTTATGCTGTATGTGTAATGAAGAATTAGAAAAAAAAATAATTTGTAAAACCAATTTTCTTTGGTTAATATTACCACATTTTTTTTTTTAATTTTATCAAATTAGGTCTGGAAATGTCTGGAATTTCAGATAATTTTTTTTTTCCAGATTTAATGGACACCCTGAATTTAAAAAAAAAAAAAAAAACACTTGTTTGAGCAAATTCTTATTTCCTCGAATAAGCTTCTTATTTTTACAAAAACAAGTTGCGCAATAACAGCAAAATTTTATGGAAATTTATTTTTATGAAAAATAATTAAAGTAACTAACTTTTAGAAGAATATAAAAAAATTGCTTTAATAAATACTATAATAATTTATTTGTCCTATTTTTTAGTTTTGCAGAAATGAATTAAATTTATAAAATATCAAAGATAAACTATTAGAGAAAAAAATTAATTAAAGATTAAAAATTAAAGAAAAAAATTTTTTAGCAACATAAAAGAATCAATTAAAAAATAAAAAAAATAAAAAGTGAAGTATAAGTGCGAAAAAATAAATATAGATTAAATGATAGATTGAAATTATTTTTAAAATTTTAAATATTTTGTTTAAAAATTTTTAAAATTCGTAAAGTAGATATAAAATTTTGAAAATGTCGAGGGTATTTTACGGGATTAGATGGATTTGATGGATTTGCAAATCCATCAAATCCATCAAATCCATTCAAATCCATTCAAATCCATTCAAATCCACTCAAATCCATAAAAAACTATAAAAAACATTAAAATTCTTTCATACTTCTAAAAATACTTTCAAATCTGATTTAAAATCCGTTTTATAGGCATTTATGTAAAAGTTCTTACACTTGTACTCAATGTTATTATCAAATAATTTAATTTAAAAAGGCGTATGATTACAAGCAGTAATTTCTCTTGTTCTCGCGCTCGATCAATCTTACCCAAACCTCGCATCGCCTCGTTCTCAGTAACGATCTGGGTCTCTCATATATAGTATTTTTTCTTATAGATATTTATTTATTTTAACTAATTTTATTTGTCAAAAATAGGAGCAAACGTAGATTTCTCGATATACTTATAGAATTATAAGATTTTTATTTTGCAAAAACATTTTTAATTAATTAACAATTATTCTACAACCCACGTCATAAACTAATTTGTAAATTAATTTAAAAAAAAAATTAAAAAATAGGTTCTTTCTTTTTAAAACAGGTTTTAAGATTCTTATTTTATTTAGGGTACTTTTTTGATCCAATTAATAAGTATTTATTTATTTATTTATTTAATGGAAGTTAGTGCAGGCATTACCGATGCACGATTACAATATTATACAATTTTAAATAAAAATGTGAAGCAGTAAAATTTGAAAATTTATAATAATAATAAATGCTTAAGTATAATCAAATTAAATATTATAACTTAATACATCTGAGAGCTAAATTATTAGATTTTTTTAACCATTATGTTTTGAAAATCAAATCCTTGGGATCAAAAATTTGTGCACACATGAAGCAAATTTTATAATCTAATTTTTTTAGGCCTGTAAAATATTAATTATTTATCGTTGTTTTAGTCTCTAATTGACCTGTATCTACTTAATAGAGTTCTGGTTTATTTAAACAACAGTAATATTTATAAATATAATTCTTTTAATTTTTTATCAATGATAAAGGATTCCGAGGTACTCGGTGTTTCTGCTGAAAAAATCTCCGAAAAAATTAACTAAATAATCAAGGGTCTATCATCAAAAAAAGACACTTTAGAAATAGTATTTAATAAAAAAAATCACACGTCAGGCCTTACACTAGCGTAGCCTAAGGAAATAGGCTATAATAAGAAACGACACGTCAAGCTTTACACTAGTGTAACCTAAGCAAGTTGGCTATAATAATTAGCGACTCGTCAAGCCTTACACTAGCGTAACCTAAGGAAGTAGGCTATAATAAGAAACGACACGTTAAGCCTTACAGTAGCGTAACCTAAGGAAGTAGGCTATAATAAAATAACGACACGTCAAGCCTTACAGTAGCGTAACCTAAGAAAGTAGGCTATAATAAAATAATGACACGTCAAGCCTTACAGTAGCGTAACCTAAGGCGCAATCTACGTAAGCGTTTGTTTACGAATTCGCATTCAAATATTTGCATCGTGCCAACCTATGCAGAGAAAAAAAATAATTATAGTCCGCGATGAATGGCGCGAAAATTCAAATTTTAAATAAAACGAAAGGTAATAAACTTGTTAAATAGTTTAATTTTTAAAAAATTATTGTTTATAAAACCATTTTACTTTATTTTAAATTTATTTTTAAATAAATTTTTTAAAAATTTAATAATTTTAACCATTTAGGTTTTTAGATTTATTTAAATTTTGAATTTTCGCGCTTTAATTATCGCACTAGAGGGAGCAGCAAAAGTATTATTAAAATAAGCATAGGTTGGCACGATGCAAATATTTGCATGCGAATTCGTATACAAACGCTTACGTAGACTCAGCCTAAGGAAGTAGGTTATAATAAAATAACGACACGTCAAGCCTTACAGTAGCGTAACCTAAGAAAGTAGGCTATAATAAAATAATGACACGTCAAGCCTTACAGTAGCGTAACCTAAGGAAGTAGGCTATAATAAAATAATGACACGTCAAGCCTTACAGTAGCGTAACCTAAGAAAGTAGGCTATAATAAAAAACAAAACGTCAAGCCTTACAGTAACGTAACCTAAGAAAGTAGGCTATAATAAAATAACGACACGTCAAGCCTTACAGTAGCGTAACCTAAGGAAGTAGGCCAAAATAAAATAATGACACGTCAAGCCTTACAGTAGCGTAACCTAAGGAAGTAGGCTATAATAAAATAACGACACGTCAAGCCTTACACTAACATAACCTAAAGAAAAAGACTATAATAAAAAGCCGACACTAAAATTTAATGGAGATGAAGATAATTAAAAAACAAATCCATTGATCCCAAACAATACCCAGGTTCCTGGTTAATTAAGAAAGAAATAAGCAACTCAAAATTTTTAAGGTTAAACACGCGTTATGGGAGTTGATATTGTTTTACTTCGTACTCATTCAATAACGAATCTTTTTAGATAAAATTGTACACACGTGTTATTTAACAAAAGTAGAAACTTTTTCAAGAAAAAAATACAATAGTTGCCGATCAAATTATAAACACATAATTTTAGTCGTGGGCTCCTTTCAATAAAATGTTTTGTAAATAAAAAATTTTGTTTATACCACACTCATTATATAAGAAAATGCATTATTATTAATAATAACTTCTAAATATTCGCATATCCATAAAATAATTAATATAATTTAATTAATTAGTTATACCCCCCTCTGATCACACCCTAAAATCTACGGATCTAAAACCGGGAGCCACGTTAAATATAATTTTCTCTGATAAAAAATAACCTTTGAGTGAAGTGTAAGTCTGATGAAATAAAAAAATAAATCAATCTTTCAGCTCTAGTTGCAATTTCGGGTTTATTTGAATTATTATCGGTTACTTATATTTTTTGGGTCACTAAACACGAATATGATGTTTGTTTTTACTTAAAATGCACCAGTTGCCCACATTAAATATCTTTAGGTAATTGCTACGCATTCATCTTCTATTGTAGGGAATAAGAACAATTTAGGTAAAAACAAATGTCGTATTCGTGTTCAGTAGAGCGTGTTTTAATTTTTTGTTTTCGAGATTTTTTTGCTCTCCCCACATTTGGATATTTTGGTCATAAAACCCCCCATCTTCAAGGATTTTACTCGTACCACCGAGCACTTAAAGTTTCCCATTTAAATAACATGGGAATTTTTACTTTTCAGTTTTCTAATTTTTTAACATGCTTTAAAATTTTTTTAAACAGTAGCCAGCAGATAGAAAATGATGTTTAGACGTATAATATTCAAAAATGATCATTTTTATTTATTTTCAAAAATACTTTTGTCCCCTCCTTTTTAAATCAATTTAATAATAAAAATATATAATACAGAAAATATAGTAAATTTAATAACTAGAGTGCAGATATAGTTGGGTATTTAAATTTAATATTAAATTTTGAAAAAGAAAATGTCTGAAATTTACTAAAATTTGTTTGTAGGAAACTCTGGAAATTCAGGGAATTTGGTTTGTAAAATTTGGTTGAAACACTAAAAAAGTACTGGAAAATTTAAGAAAAATGGTCTGGAAAGTCAGGGAATTTTAAAACTTCAGTTCCGTGGCCACCCTGACTATACCATTGCATGAGGTTATGTTGGTGTAACTCTTGCGTGTGTGTGCGAAATTTTTGTCTCAATCTAATGCTTTCAAAAATTAAAAAAAAAAACCCCTAAATTTTTATTATTTTTGGACGTAATACCAAATACTTTTCAATGAAAGTAATAATTTTAGAAAACTCGGCTTTAATAAATTTATTGGATCTGATAATTAATGATTTGAAAAATTTTTTATTAATTATTAACGTTTTTGTCATAAAAAAAACTCGAAAAAAACCGAGAAAAAAACTGACCTGATACTTAATTATTTAAAAAGTTTTGTCTCCAAAATTTACGTTGTGTTGGTGTAAGGCTTGACGTGTGTTTTTTATTATAGCCTACTTCCTTAGGTTACGCTACTGTAAGGCTTGACGTGTCGTTTCTTATTATAGCCTACTTCCTTAGGTTACGTTACTGTAAGGCTTGACGTGTCGTTATATTATTATAGCCTACTTCCTTAGGTCACGCTACTGTAAGGCTTGACGTGTCGTTTTTTATTATAGCCTACTTCCTTAGGTTACGCTAGTGTAAGGCTTGACGTGTTGTTTTTTTAATATAGACTATACTTCCTTAGGTTACGCTACTTTAAGGCTTGACGTGTCGTTATATTATTATAGCCTACTTCCTTAGGTTACGCTACTGTAAGGCTTGACGTGTCGTTTCTTATTATAGCCTACTTCCTAAGGTTACGCTACTGTAAGGCTTGACGTGTCGTTATTTTATTATAACCTATTTCCTTAGGTTACACTAGTGTAAAGCTTGACGTGTCGTTTCTTATTATAGCCTATTTCCTTAGGCTACGCTAGTGTAAGGCCTGACGTGTGATTTTTTTTATTAAATACTATTTCTGAAGTGTCTTTTTTTGATGATAGACCCTTGATTATTTAGTTAATTTTTTCGGAGATTTTTTCAGCAGAAACACCGAGTACCTCGGAATCCTTTATCATTGATAAAAAATTAAAAGAATTATATTCATAAATATTACTGTTGTTTAAATAAACCAGAACTTTATTAAGTAGATACAGGTCAATTAGAGACTAAAACAACTATAAATAATTAATATTTTACAGGCCTAAAAAAATTAGATTATAAAATTTGCTTCATGTGTGCACAAATTTTTGATCCCAAGGATTTGATTTTCAAAACATAATGGTTAAAAAAATCTAATAATTTAGCTCTCAGATGTATTAAGTTATAATATTTAATTTGATAATACTTAAACATTTATTATTATTATAAATTTTCAAATTTTACTGCTTCACATTTTTATTTAAAATTGTATAATATTGTAATCGTGCATCGGTAATGCCTGCACTAACTTCCATTAAATAAATAAATAAATAAATACTTATTAATTGGATCAAAAAAGTACCCTAAATAAAATAAAAATCTTAAAACCTGTTTTAAAAAGAAAGAACCTATTTTTTAATTTTTTTTTTAAATTAATTTACTAATTAGTTTATGAAGTGGGTTGTAGAATAATTGTTAATTAATTAAAAATGTTTTTGGAAAATAAAAATCTTATAATTCTATAAGTATATCGAGAAATCTACGTTTGCTCCTATTTTTGACAAATAAAATTAGTTAAAATAAATAAATAAATTATTTAAATAAATAAAATTAATTATTTAATAAATAATAATAATAATAATAATAATAATAATAATAATAATAATAATAATAATAACAATAATAATAATAATAATAATAATAATAATAATAATAATAATAATAATAATAATAATAATAATAATAATAATAATAATAACTCCGCTAAACCGGTCCCAAGCCCGGAGCCTCATAAGGCTGAGGAAGGAGGAGGATGGTTCAGGCCGCCTTTTTTCAAGGTTGAACTAGAATCAAGGATGTAGGATATAGCTCTCTGGAACAACTGAGGCTGCCCTATAAATCGGGTCTCATGCCTTGCATTTCTCTAGGGACATGCTCTATGCTGTACCCCATGCGTCCATGTTAGGAATGCCGCAGACTGCTCATGGTTACGCTATAAGCGGTTCTGGAATAACTGAGGCTGCCCTATAAACCGGGTTTTATGCCTTGTCTTTCCCTCGAGCATTCTTGACAAGCATGCAGCCACAGACTGCTATCCTAAACTATCCTTGAGGAAGAGGCACATTAAAGGGGCTCCAAGGTTTTCTCGATTGCGATTTAAGCCACATACAGGGTTGCCTTAGGCCTGACGTATTGGCTCTTAGCATGGGAGAATCCCACCTCGAGCACAGCGACGTAGCCGATTAAAGGTAGTCGCGAGTCCCGCTAAATCATGACTGCAGGTTGTTTTATTTTTTTCTGGTTTAGTAATGTGTGAAGGTGCGGCCAGAATATTCCGCAACACTAGACAAGCTCTCTGAGAACATCTAGGCCGCCCTTATAAACAGGGCTCTGTGCCTTCGCTTCTTAATTAGGTACTTGTACCATCGTGCACTCAAATAAGTGCCGCAGAAAGCCGTCATGTGTTCCCGAAGATTCTGGCTGGGGGCATTATTCTGGAATGAACTTATGGGGGGTCTTTGGATCATTCAGACGTGACTTCCAGATTAGTTCTCCCCCTGTCTCACGACGGGCTAGAATATCGCGAGATGGTAAGCAACCATAGTGGTAAAAATCCACCAAATTGTCACCCGGCCCACACGACGGGTCAAGAATGACCGTGTGATGCTAGACAGACATGGAGCGAAGGTAAATATCCTCCCATCTGCAGGACTGACATCGACCGCCACCCTGGGACTGGTACCTAGGGCGTTGACCGGTGAAAGACCGAACACCAATTCCACTAATTACAACCTTTTTTCTTTTTAAATTTTATTTACAGATACACTAACAATAGCTCTTTTTACAGGTTATCAACCAAACGGCGTAATGCCCCCGATCATCGCGGCTCGCGGTGGTCGGCCCCCCGAATCGGGATGGCAACCTCCGTAGAGGGTACAGGTCAAAAACTGGGAACTGCACCTCCAGGCCGCCGGATAGTACAGGAGCCCGGAGCTGTCTAGCTAACAGGTCTGGCTGCTCTATCAGCCGGCGCATAATCTCGTTTTCCGTAGTAGTGCCGGGTAGCGCCCGGGTAGGGCCCTGCTGCGGGGAGCGGGGGGCTTTCCACAAGGCCACTACGCTAGGGGACACCCGGTTGGGGGGGCCGACCATTGCGAGACAACCGCGTTGATTGGCTGCTTTACGTTTCGCATTCAATCACACAAGACAGAACAGGTTAGAAGGAGAAAACATTTTTAAAAATAACGATGAAGCAAAACAATAATGAACAGGTTCAAAGCGTGCAGGGACCGCAAATGAACAACAACCAACAGGGCCCCCTAGCCCTAACAAACTCAAACGAAGCTGACCCAGTAGAACAAATGAGGCGGGATAAGCTCAAAGTGACGCCTAGATGGAGCACTCGATTATCTCGGCTCATGGAAAATGATGGTATGCAGGATATTCTTGCAAAATATAGCGATGTCCAACAAGCCTTCAAAGAAACCCAGGCAGCTAAAGGTCTGGATACTGTAAAAGAAGGCTTTATTGCTGAAAAGGGATATTACGGCAAACTTCTGGAGGCCATAATCGAAATGGAGTATCAGTTCGGCTATGTTCAGAAGAACGCGAGCATGGTGATAAAAAATGGAGTTCGGAAGTTTGCCAGCGTAGTGGAGCAGCTGGTATTGATTAAGGAGCAGCAAACTAAAGCAGTATCTGCGATATATGAAGCCCTCCTTAAAGAAATGAACGGGAAAGGCTCGCTTAAAAGGCCCCGCCCGACATCATCTCCCGAGAGCTCACCAGGCAACGGGGGGAACACGGGGAAAAAGATGAACGAGGTTACCCAATCGAATGAAGAACTGTCTGAATTCGATCAGGGAATACAAAATGTAGAGCTCTCAATAACTGAGAAAAACAGGAAGGAGCTACAAGGGCAAAGAAAGAGGAAAAAAGTGCTCCAGGAAGAAGAAAACAGAAAGAGGCTCCAAGAGCAACGTGAGAAGCTCCAGCAGCAGCAAAAGAGACAGAAGGAATGGCGTGAAAAACGCTTATTAGAAGAAAGAATAATCCAAGAAGGGTCGGATAAATCGAAGCCGAACGCAACGGCTCTCGATCGGTCTTCCACTGATCACCATGATCTAGTGAAATTGACAAACCACCCTGGGGTAGACGAGTCTCCAATGGAAACTCAAATTTCGGAAGAGGACCAAGACAGTTTACGTGAGCAAGACAATTCACGTAAGCAAAATAATGCAAACGGTCCCAAAAGGATCAGCAAGGCCGAAAAAAAAAGGAGGAAAAAACAAAAAAAGCTGCAGCTTCAACAGGGAAACCAGGTAACTGAAACCCCAAGCCAGTTGCAAAAACAGGCTCAGGTAGAAAAAACACCCAATAAAGTGAATACCTGGGAAAAACCCAAAAAGAAGCAGAAAGCTAAGAAGAAGAATACTCAGCAGCCAAAAAGGCCTGCTGAAACGGTCAGTACCAAGCCGAGTAGGCGTAGGTACAAAAAGAGGATGGAGGCCTTACTTATAAAGCCAGCAGCAGGCCATACATACGAGGAAACTCTTCTCAGTATTAAGAAGAACGTCCAGCTTGAAGATTCCGGGGCTAAAGTCCATCGAATCCGCAAGACGCAAGGCGGCAGCGTCCTCATCGAGCTGGAGTCGATATTGGACTCCGGCAAACTGCAGGAAGCAGTTCAAGCGGTAACGGGCCCTGATTCGAACGTTCGGGACATGATCCCCATGCTCAAACTCGAAATTCGAGATTTAGACGGGGTCACGAAAGAACAGGAGATCCAGGAGGCGGTTGCCAAGGCGATAGGTATTGAAAACGGGGAAAACCTCCTGGTTACCATTTTCAAAACCAAAGGCACAATGAGTCAGATGGCTGTGGTGGAATTACTCGAAGCTGATGCTTTCCGCCTAGCCAAAAAAGGGAAAATCCAAATTGGATGGGCTTTGAACAGAGTGCGCCTTCGAGCAGATGCAAGGCGCTGCTTCAAGTGTCTGGGCTATGGACATAATCAGTATGTCTGCAAAGGCCCAGACCGTAGAAAAGCATGTCTCAAATGTGGCATGGATGGCCACAAAAGAACAGAATGCAAGAAGGAAACACCCGAGTGTTTCCTGTGCAAGAATAGGGACGACAAGTGCTCTACGGAACACTATGCCGGAGAAGGAAACTGCCCCAGCTACCGTGAGGCTCTGGCTGTGGCGAGGAATAAGTGTCATCGAAAATGATCAAGGTTCTACAAGGGAACATGAACCAAGCACGGCAAGCTGGTGCTTTGTTGGAACAGATTGCTCGCGAAGAGGATTCAAATATCCTCTTACTAAGCGAGCAATCATACAACATGAACCACAAATACTGGCTAACCGATGACACTGGCTGCTGCGCCATATGGCTCCGGGGTAGAGCCCAAACGACCTTGACCAAAAAAGGGAAAGGCAATTGCCACGTTTGGGTCACGTGCGGGGAGACAACTTATATAAGTTGTTACCTCTCCCCAAACGATAGTTCGGAAGTGCTGGCTACAAAGCTGGCCAGCATCGAGAACACGGTTCGGACGGTAACTGGAAGCGTTATCCTTGCTGGAGACTTTAACGCTAGGGCCTTAGAATGGGGCATGCCGACGACCAATCCTAGGGGACAGCAGGTACTGGAAATGGCCACTAGATGCAAACTAGTGGTCCAGAATAGAGGAAACCGGCCCACCTACGAGAGGGCAGGTTGGGGTGCCTCTATCCCAGACATAACCTTTGCAACAGAAGGTGCGTCTGGGAGAATCGGCGAATGGACGGTGATGGATGGTTACAATGGTAGCGACCATCATTACATCACGTTCCGGGTGCTTGAGGGAACCTCCCAACGGCCTCCGTACAAGAGGCGTCCCTTGGGTTGGAATGTACCAAAGATGGACGAGGACAAGTTCGAAGAGTATCTTCGAATGGAGTCGTCGTCCGTCCCTGCTTGGCATGGAGAGGCTACAGGTCCCCGCGAGGCTGAAATCTTAGTCAAGAAAGTAACGTCTCTATTGCGAGGGGCGTGTGACGCCTCTATGCCTCGTCGAAGGCCCTGGAAAGGGAGAAAGCCAGTTTACTGGTGGACTTCCGAAATAGCGGAGCTCCGCAAGGAGTGCCACAGGACGCGTAGACGGGCGCAAAGAGCACGGGACAGGCCCGAGGCTGCTGCACTTTCCCAGGAACACAAGGATGCTAAACACCGGCTGGCCAAAGCTATCCGTCAAAGCAAGGCTCGATGCCTGCGTTCATTACGCGAGGATGTAAACAAAGACCCCTGGGGTCTTGGTTACAAAGTCGTAATGGGCAAGTTGAACCGGGGGTCTGACAACATGATGGACGCAGTGTCGACCGAACGAATCATCGGCGCTCTCTTCCCCGAGCGGCCTATCCGGGAAAACCCGGTAGAGGCGATACCCAGGGAGGAAGTGCCGTTATTCAGCGAGGACGAGATGGTGAAGGCCATCAAGGCAATGAAAAATGGCAAGGCGCCGGGGCCGGACGGGATACCAGCGGAAGTGCTCAAACGAGCGGTCAAAATAATCCCTGGTATCCTGTTAAGCATGTTTAATGCATGCTTGGTGGCGGGAGTGTTTCCAAGGCAGTGGAAGGTGGCACGTCTCGTGCTCTTGAACAAGGGTAAAGGTGGAGCCCCGGACTCTCCATCATCTTACAGACCCTTGTGCATGTTAAACACCATCGGAAAGGTGATGGAGAGCATGCTCCGGGCAAGATTGAGAAGAGCCATCGAGGAGGGCGGTGGCCTTTCCGAGGAGCAGTATGGATTTCGTGAGGGGCATTCCACGATAGACGCCATTCGGCGTGTCGTGGATACCGTAGAGGCTGAGAGGAAAAAGCGGCCTGCAATTTGCAAAGACGTCCTTCTTGTAACGCTGGACGTCAAAAACGCTTTCAATTCGGCCAGATGGGATGACATGATCCGGTCTCTCGAGTACGACTTCCGGATACCCAGGTATCTGGGTAACGTAATAAAGGACTACCTACGGGACCGGAGACTTCTCTACGACACGCTCGATGGCAGGCGACAGAGGGTTCTGAGTGCGGGCATTGCCCAAGGTTCGGTTCTCGGACCGGACCTGTGGAATGCCTTTTACGATGGCCTGTTGCGCGTTCACCTCCCGGAAGGAGCTTCTCTGATCGGGTACGCGGACGACGTGGCTCTGACCATCACTGGCAGGGACATGCAGGTAACCCAGGAGAGGTTGAATCTAGTCATGAGACAGATCAACCTCTGGATGGGCGAGCACGGGCTCCAGCTCGCGATCCCAAAAACGGAGATCGTACTGCTGACCCGTCGCACATCAATTTCCACGGACATCGATGTAAATGTCGATGATGGTGGAAACCCTCACACGATCCAAGCCAAGACATCGGTTAAGTACCTGGGAGTTCTGCTTGATAACAAGCTGAACTTCTGGGAACAATTTCAGAGGTCGAGTGAGAAGGCCGCGTCGATCGCATCCTCCTTGTCAAGGCTCATGGCCAACATAGGAGGGCCCAAACCCGGGAAGCGAAGATTGTTGATGTCCGTTGTCAACTCTGTCCTGCTTTATGGATCTGAGATCTGGGCGGATATCACCAAATTTGCCAAGTACAGACATAAAATATCGTCTGTGCAGCGGCAAGCGGCCCTGAGGATCGCCTGCGCGTACCATACGGTATCGCTCGAAGCGATCCAGGTAGTAGCATCGGTCATACCCATCGACCTGCAAGCGTTGGAGCGGAAATACATTTACGATAGTGTAGAGGACCGCGAAGTGGCATCCACTCGCGCCCGCTCCAGCTCTATGGAAAAATGGCAGGAACGGTGGAAAAAGGAGGAAGAGAAAAATGCCCGATGGACGCGCAGACTGATTTCAGATCTGCAGGCATGGACTGGACGACAACATGGGGAGGTGGATTTTTACCTCACCCAATTTTTAACAGGACACGGGTACTTCCGTGCAATGTTGAAACATTGGCATAAGGTGGCAACAGAGGAGTGCTTGCACTGCCCAGGTGAGAAGGATACAGTGGAGCACACTTTCTTCGGATGTGTGCGCTACGTGGAAGGGCGCCCGCCCTTCCCGATTTGGAGGCCGGAGACGGTGGTCCCGGAAATGCTACGGAGTTCCGAAAACTGGAACAAAGTAGCAGAGTACGTAAGGGCCACCTTGTTGAAGAAAAAGGAGGAGGGCTTTCTATCGTAGATTGCTCTCCTGTCACTAGGCAGGGGGAAGGCAGCGGCCAGTTGCCTAGGCTGCGCGTCCCAAACTGAAGTTATACCTGAAAAGGGAGTTCCGGTTTGGGACAAACAAGCGCAGGGGGTTTAAAGTGTGTTTATCCAGTAAGAATCTGGGGCGTAGCCGGCGACCGCGTTCGTCGGTGGTCTCCCAGTTGTGCACTTTGTGCAACTGGGCGGTCATGGAAATTTGCGGGTCTTTAAGGCCCGCAAACACTCCGTGGCTGATGTAAGATTCACATATTTCCCATTAAAAAAAAAAAAAAAAAAAAAAAAAAAATAATAATAATAATAATAATAATAATCCAAGTCCAAAAGTAGCATTGCATACCCTATAAACCCTAAAAACGGCGCGTCCCCCACTTTTCCGCGCGTCGCTTAAAACTCTGGCCGAACTGCCGCGGAACTGTCTAAAACTTTAATGAATTCGCGCATTACAGTTTTTATAAAACTGCCACTGAACTGGCGCGGAACTCTTGCGCAGTCCACTGCTATGTACCCCTCGAGGGATTGGTTATTGCCCTCTTAACCCCCCCTACGTACCTTAAGTATAATAATTCCATGTTATTGCCCCAACTATACTCGGGACTGCACGTAAAGGGGTTAAGGCAGATAACAGTACTGTAGAATTTTAAGATCCTGATTTTTGTACTCAGCAACTCAAAACACATATATAATGTAAGTTTTAAGAGTCATTTAAGGTTTGTATTTAGATTGTCGCGAATAAGTCCTAGCCCTAACATGGGTAGGTTTTATCCCAGTATGAGCAGATAACAAACTTAGGACTTCGACACCCACATAAGCAACCCAAAAAACATATGTTGGTAATTTGAACCGTTTTGAACGATTATTCAAAGTTTACACTTAGACTATCGCGCAAAAGCCCTAAAAAGGGGGAACTTTTGCCCATTATGAGCATATTACACAGCGATAGGATTTCAGTACCCCGATTTTCGAAATTAGCGACCCAAAAAACATGTAAGACCGTACTTTGAGCGTTTATTCAAATTTTTTTATAATTAGTTTATCATGAAAGTTCTAAAATAGGCAGCTTTTGCCCATTATGGGCATACAATTCAACCTTAGGATTACGGGGCCCTGATTTTCGTAATCAGCAGTCAAAAAGTATACAAGACAGTATTTAGAAAGGTTATTAGAAGGTTATTTAAAGATTTTACTTAGATTTTCGCAAAAAGGCCCTAAAATGGGCAGCTTCTGCCCATTATGGGCATTCCACATAACCTGAGGATTTTGTAACTCTAATTTTCGTAATCAGCTACCAAAAAAATATCAACAATGGTATTTTGAACTGTTATTTTATATTCATGCTCAGATTAATTATCGCACAAAAGCCCTAGCATGGTCAGTTTTTTGACCATTATGGTCGGACAACACAACTTTGGGGCTTTGCGATGCCCGGACTCATGATCAAAAACATAAAACACATACAAAGAATGTAATCTTCATTTATGGAGTGCAAAAAACATATTGCGTTGGACGCTTACTATAATATAATGCGTAATTACAATTTTAAGGTTTTTCCTTGGATTTGAGTGGATTTGCAAATCCCAAATGCATTCAAATGAATTAAAAACCATTCAAATCCATTCAAATCCATTCAAATCCCATTCAAATCCCATCAAATCCCATCAAATCCCTTCAAATCCAAGTGGGATTTGCAAATCCACAAATCCTCAAATCCCGTAAAATACCCCCCGGAAAATGTACAGAAATTAGTATCCTTTTGTAAAATTTCCCGCAGAATCAGAATTATCAGTCAAATTTTCATTTGGTTTCGTGACTTGGCCAGAAATTTAAAATTTGTGTAAAATTATTTTTGTAATCGCTATTTTTTTATTTTAGTGCTTTTAAAATAAATTTACCGAAAGAAATGATTTCCTGTGCTGAAAATATATGAGAAAACATAAAATTAAAGACCAGCAGGATGAAAATTGAGCTGTCTGCAGCTGAGATACAAAAGCTAGGAAAGGCAAAGTATAAGAAAGTTGATTTTCTCGAGAGTGCGCGGTAAAAAAAAAAATTTGGACCCCGAATTGTACGGGAAATTTCCGGGCAACTATAAGAAAAACCATTTTTATATTTATATATATCTTATGGAGTTTAAGTACTCGTGTCCAAAACCTGACTCTGGAATGACAGCAAGTCCATCACCTGAATTCCCAAAAAGACTTGAAATTCGTTCATCTAAGTTGTTTAAAGTAGCTTCAGGTACAATATTACCTGTTCTATTAACTTCTGTAATAAATACAGCTTTATTATGCTTAGCTTTGAGTCTTAACCTATCCCAAGCCTACAAAATAACGATTTTAAAATTATTTTTTGAATAAAATTTATTAAAATTATATAGAATGTTAATTGAACAATTTTATTTTAATAAAATACATAAAATTATGTATGTCAGTAAGGTAGCATATTCTTAATTACGATAAATAATAAAGACAAAAAATATACTTACTTTTTTCCAACTTGAAGCTGGCCTTATTGCAGGACCAATAACATTTAAATTATAGGTCAAAAAATCCCACATACTATCATATTTTTCAACGCCTTTGCCTCCCAAAGACATAATTTGTCCTCTGCAAAAAAGTGTATGTTGCTCCATAAACCTTGTTAAAAATTCTTTTTGCTCCAAAGATGAATGTCTGTCATTGTAAAAAGCCATTTTTCTTAAAAAGAACTTTATATATATTTTTATTTTATTTAAGACTTATATAATCAGCAATTTATTCAAGCTTAAAATAGTTCATAAAAAAATCACTGTCTTATATTGTTTAAAAAAACTAATTTTACACATTAAGAGTTCTGCCTGGACGCCATATTGTTTTTCAAATTTTTTATTTCTTTTTCGTTTTTTTATTAAATTAGAAATTTTTTTTGCATCTTATCAGAGTTGTCCCACATTCTTTATTCAATTTAGAAAAGTTTGGTATAAACACTTTTTTAATTTAATCAAAAATAAGGACATGATTTGATGAGAAAAATTTTGAGTAAACTTTTTTTGACAATAAATTTTTCTCACCAAATCATGTCCTTATTTTTGATTAAATTAAAAAAGTGTTTATGCCAAACTTTTCTAAATTGAATAAAGAATGTGGGACAACTCTGATAAGATGCAAAAAAAATTTATAATTTAATAAAAAAACGAAAAAGAAATAAAAAATTTGAAAAACAATATGGCGTCCAGGCAGAACTCTTAAATTTAATTTTTGTACATAAATAAAATGGAGTAGGTATCCATATGTGCTACCAGAGTACGCCCTCTGTGTGCAACTTCATACAGCCTTATACAAACAAGGACGCTAATAAATAATATGAAGCGAGTTTTCTGAAACACAGTATATACATACATATTTGTTTAATTCATAACCTTAGTTTAATATTATGATCACAGATTATTTAATTATTATATATTAATATAAAAATGTAATCAATTATAATTTGTTTAATGCCATTTATTTTTTTTAGAAAATCTATTAATTTCAAGCTTTGATTTGTTTTCAAATAATTTCAAGAGCTATCTGTGAGGAATTCAAATTTTATGTTTAGTTTATAGACATTATTCTTATTTGTTTTTTATAAGTTTTTTAATTACTGTTTTATAGAAGTGCATCTGATACGGTAACGTCAAAAATAGGACTCTAAAAAAAATAAGAGCAGGTTATTGTAAGCCAGAAGTGTAAGAAGTTTAAAGATACATTTTCATACAAAAACAAATAATGGCTTTACAAATTATTGGAATTTTGGATATTTTTCAAGCTGAAGAAGATGCAAGGCAAGAAAATATTAGGCATTTTCGTACAGACAGGAGGGTTTTAAGAGATTACATGAACCCATTTCATATCGACCCGGAATATTTTAGGAGAACGTACAGGTATACATTCATTAAATTAATTATTCTTAAAAAGTATAAAATTTTACAAGCTTAAGTTCTTAAAAAGTAAAAAATACTGCAATTGATATATGTATTTATTTATTTTAACATTTCTTTCAATATTTATAAACTTCTTATTTTAGAGTACCTCCTCATTTAGCATTGGATCTTGTAAATTTGCTTTTTGAAAAGTTGGATGGATATAGAGATACAAAAATACCGGTGCACATACAGGTTTTATTAACAATCAAGTTTCTTGCGTCTGGCATATATCAATGGGATTTAGGTCACTATATGATACACCCTGTTTGCCAATCTGCAGTAAGTAAATATATCGACAAAGTCTTGAAAGCCTTAGGATCTTTCAAAAATATGTTCATCAGGTTTCCAACTAACCCCGAAGAACGACAGAGATTAAGTATTAGGTAAAAGCTGAAATTTTCCCATCCATTGTATAATAAAATAGGTACTTTTTATTATTCCAGTTTTGAAAGGACCACTCGTATTCGAGGAATCATCGGGTTGATTGATTGTTTCGTAGTAAAATGTAAAAGACCTTCTGAGAATGAAGAAAATTATTTCCATCACCTTCATAAACATTCAATGAACGTACAAGTTGTAAGTTGTATAAAATAATTAATTTGTTTAAAATAGTAGTGCGTATAAAAGAAAGTAAAAAAAAAAAAAAAACTATAAATTTTCTATAAATATTTTGTTTTTATATACATTTTTAGATCTGTGACCACCAGTTTATTATCAGAAATCTTAGAATATGTCCTGGAAGTAATACTGATAGATTTATATGGAACTTCAGTGAAGCAAAAAGATATATGTATTACTTAAGAGAAAATCATAATATTTTAGAAGAAGAAGGAAAATATTATTTAATAGGTAATAAAAACTATTTTTAAAAATGTAAAACAAAACTGTAATTCAAAATATACTTATATATATTTAAATTTGTAGGAGATAGTGGATATAATCCAGAAACAATTTTGCTTACTCCGATAGTAAGAGCAGCTCCCAATACTCCAGAGTATGCGTATACTCAAGAGATTGTTAAAACACGTTGTATAATAGAAAGATTATTTGGTATTACTTCTAATACTTGCCGATCTATTTCAAGACAACGTACTCTAAGCTATAAACCAAAAAAAGTTGCTCGTATAATTCAGGCAGCATGTATTTTCCATAATTTTAGAAAATTGAATGGGTAATTATATTTTTTTATTTTTTAATATTAATAAAAATTAAGCCTTTATTTTAATAGATATAAATTTTATAGAATTCATGATGATAATAATTTGTGTAATTTGTTCCCTATAAATCATGATATCGATTATGAACAAATTCAAGCTCCAGGACTTGCTGAACGAGAAATAGTTTTGAATGCCTATTATCGTAGACGTAATAATGGAGTTGAATAGAGTATAAATAAGTTGTAAATATGACGATAATTACTTCAAATTTTAGTAATTTTTTCTTAATATTTTTATTTATGAAATAATATATTTCTTTATTTAAGCTTCTATGTAAAATAATAAAATATTTATTGCAGAACTCAAATTACATCCTTATTTTTTAATTTTTATTATATTCTTTCATATATATAATCTTTCATGTAACATTAATGTAATCTTAGCTAAGTTACTTTATTATCATAAAAAATATATTTAAAACAAATATATTATGTACTGTGTGTTAAAATAATAAACAATATTTTGAATAAATTTTGATTCATTTTATTTAAGAATAAATTTAAATTTACACAATTAAAATACTTGTTAAATAAATTTAAAATGTAATTAGCAAAACCCAAATGTTTATTAAATATTCAACAGTTGATTAAACTTAAATGAAAATCATTTTAGGACAAAAATTGAAAATTTTTATATCATCACCTATTTGTCTCAAGAACTTTATAAATATATATTTATTTTATTTAAGACTTTTATAAAAAAATCACTGTCTTATGTTGTTTAAAAAAACTAATTTTACACATAAAATATAATTTTGAAATTGTGAAAATATACCTAGTACATAATATTATAATTTCATTTTTTTTCTCATATTTGGGCATAGCACCTTATATTTTTTCAAAGACGATTCTAGCTCTCTCCACTTCTCAGAGCCAATACCTAATTTGGGAAAATTTTTTTTTTCTTAATTCTTGTCTTCAAAAAATAAAAAAATATGATATTATTATATATAAAATATAAAAAAGTTAAAGAAAAAGCAAAATGAAAATAGTTTTTTTTTTTGGTAAAATGAATTTCTTTAAAGCAATTTTATATGTACGAATCCTCGATAACTTGAAAATCAAGTCAGAATTTTAAATAGGTGTTGGTAATAATTGGAAAATATATTTTTGAATTTGTTTAAAGTGCTCTAGTGCCTCCTTTAAAGGATCAATTAAAATTTCAAATTCAATATCTTCAAATTAATATTCAATATTTTATTTATAAATTCAATAACAAATTTTATTACATTCAAATAATTTGTAATATGAATATACATATTTAATATTGAAATTAACAGATTAGCTAATAAATATAATATAATCTAACGAGATTTTTATATTATTTCATGATTACTTAAATTATTTCAAGAATTTGAGAAAAAAATAATGACTAAAATTTTCATTACTTTCAATAATAATTCAAGAAATTTCATAGAATTACTTAATATTTAAAGGTTTAAATTTTTTAAATATATAATACAAGATTTCAAGAAGAAACTAATTCATACCTAAAAGCAAGTAATTTTTTTGATATTCAGTTTTGCTTTTACTAATACTTTAAATAATTTAATCACAGAAAGAACTAAAAAATTATGGTTAATATTCCGGAATGCTCTTTGATTTAATATATTTTTAAATATTGTATAGTTTGGCGGTTTACTTGCACCACGTGATAAAAATTAAAGTAATTCCCTCTCTTTCTCGCTCTACTTTTGGCTATAGTATCTAACACCTAACTTATACTTATTTCCATGTGTGTTTATAAGCAAAATATTTTTCGAATATTAAAAATATGACTAAAATAAAATCTTCTGCCTAATTAGTAAAAATTATGAACAAAATCCTTATTTGACCAACACAATTTACCAAGAAAGTAATGAGGATTGTGATAAAAAATCTACAAGAGATATTTTTGAGAATACTTTGGATAGGTTAGCAGTTAGAGTAGTGTAAGGATTGCCTTTTTATTTTGATATACAACTTTGCATCATTGCATATGAATTTCATATTTTTTATTGTACAGGGTAACTACATCAAAAAAATCCTACAGCAATAGCACTTGTTGCAAAGAAAGCGACATAAGTGCAATTAATGATTCTGTTTCTGAAGAACCCAAGAGGCTTATTTTGCTTTAAACTACCAAATACAAGTCCATCAGATTTAGTTAGGATCAGAAAAAGTACTCCGTTTGTATTACCAAGTGGAATGACTCGAATAGCTTTAATTCCGTTGCTACATGTACTTCTTTACAAAGGAAAAAAATAAAAATGCGTGCAGAAAATAAATTTCCCAATAAAAAATATTATAAGTTAGATTCTGAGGATAAGGATGGCAAGGCAGAACCAACTAGTATTTTAAAGGCATTGTTGGCCTATTTATGCCATTTGTGTAAGAGTTGAAAAATTACCAACATACAGAAATGTAAACAGCTTGTTAAGCTTAAAGTCTATACTGTCAGATATTGTAAATTTACATTGCGGCAAAAGTATCAGTCAATGCTTAAAGCATGGTAAACAACGTAAACCTCCAAAACTTAAAATAATTACTGAAAGTAGCATAATTTTAATGAAACCAATAGTTGTTAACGAGAAAGTTGTTATAGCGATAGTTAGTTGCAGCAGGAATTTGCATAGTCTAAGTTTCATAGGTACTTGGTCAATGAGGCTTGGTGAATTTGTACTTGATGAAATTGAAAATGTAAAAAGTGCTTGGTTATTAGAAGAAATCAATAAGAAAGCAAGCACTTTGCATGATAGTGTACTTGCTGATCTTTCAAATTCTTTGATTCATGAGGTTAATTAAATGAATCTTCTTATTACCCACACAAATGAATTCAAATGATTATGAATCAACTTGTGATTATTTTGGCAAAAAGACGGGTTCTAAAAAAGAATAAGATGAAAATGCTGGTTTAGAAAGCTTTTCAAACCAATCTGTCCAAGCTAATAGCAATGAAGAGCTGAGTGCAAATTCTAATATCTTAAATTTCAAAAAACAAGAAACATCAGGCTCCGAAACCAGTGATGATATAAATGCTGAGAAAACCAAAATCATGCTTCAAAAAGATAA
The DNA here is from genome assembly GCA_022575985.1 of Anagrus nilaparvatae. Classification (NCBI taxonomy): domain Eukaryota; kingdom Metazoa; phylum Arthropoda; class Insecta; order Hymenoptera; family Mymaridae; genus Anagrus; species Anagrus nilaparvatae. The sequence goes on along the minus strand of JAKSXM010000040.1, from coordinate 1,097,736 downwards.
CTTGAAAGCTTTGAGGATTTTTTTGAAGATGTTACAGATGCAAGAGAGCCTACACTGTGTGCGGAAGAATGCCTAGCAAATGAAAATGTCAAAAGAAAAACAAGCATGAATGAAGCAAGGGATAAGAATGAAACCTGAAATATCTGAAATATCTGATCTGCAATTTTCGATTTTTCAGTTAAAGAATCCTATAAATATTACAATCTATAGAAATAAGTAATCTGGCCAAAATAGTTGGATCCTATTACTGAAGACTTGTCAAGTAGCGAGAAACAAACCAAGGTAAAGTCGATAATTTTAGATAATGCTTATATTTGATATAAGAAATGAATCATTTTTAATTATAAAATTTATTGTTTATTTACAGTGAATCGTAAGCAATGGTGAATACAAAAAGGATTTAAATAAGCCAAAATAGAAATAAATAATTTCTTCAATTTTATTAAGGTATAGTAATGATATATCAGTGCATGTATTGAAAATTAATAAAAATATTTGATTTTGGACAATTGAATTATGAATAGATAGAAATATTAGAAATCGTGGACGTTATCTTTGTAAGCATTATTTATTAATAAAAATGAAAGATAAATTTTATGAATTTCAGTTGAATTTCAATCCAGATTTTAAATCATAGATTTAAATTTTAAATATTTTCAAAATATTATATTTAGAAGAAAAAATTATAATTTTTAATGGTTTAAATATTCAATTTTTATTTTTACAAGTAATATGTTCATTTAAAAAAAATTTAAGTTTTTAGTTTTAAAAATAAAAAATTTAGAAAAAGGATACTATTTAATATAAAGTTGACATTTTTTTTTAAACTTAAAAAAAAAAAGTTATGAACAATAATAATTAATTCAGATAATTTTCTAGATTATTGAGAAAAAAAAACTGCCTGGGCTAAAAATAAAAGGAAATTTTTTACTATCCAAATATTGACGATAATAAAAATATAAGTTTGTTATGTAGTTTTTCATCAACTTTGAATAATACTTCTTCAGGTATTCTTCGTAGGTAAGCATTTTTTTATTGTATTTAATAAAAAAAACATCAATTTTGATGTTATTTAAAATGTAGGGTATTATTACCAACTAAATTTCAATAATTACATTATTTCAGTTTAATAAATATGTTGTTATACTTGGTAAAAATTTGTTAAAATAAAAAAAAAAATTTTTTTTAGTTGTTTGGTTATCGTAAATTCAAAAATTTTTATGCATAATATGTTTGGTAATTTTAAACTTTTATATGATAATAGAGTGAATTGAATTTTTAATTAACATCACTCTATAGTTTTTTTTTGTATTAAATTCATTAATCTTGATTATTATATAAAATTTATTAAAAGTTATTTCATTTTTAACAAAATTTGATGAAAGAACTTTATCAACTTTATTTAAGAAATTTGAAAAATTTCAAAGATTTTGTTTAAAACATTGTGTTTTATTATAAAATATTGTGTCTGTATAAGCAAAATTAGAAAAGTTCTTTACAAAATAAAAAAATAGAATAGAAATTATGTAAAATTGCTTGTTAAATTAAAATATATTTAATATTATATTGATCAAATTCATAATCAAAAAATTAAAATTTTTTATATTAAGATTTTTCTAAAGATTTTTTAATTAAGATTTTTTAAATTAAATAAGTCTTAGTAAGAATAATCTATAAAAACATATTAATAAAACTAAAAGTTTATTTGTTAACGATGGTGCTTGTGCTTGTGCTTATCAAAAATTTTATAATTTATTAATCAATATCTATTTTTTTTATTGCAAAAAGCATTAATATTTGCATACATGTATGTACATATAAATTTTTTTTTTTTTTTGATTATTTGATTATTTTCTTTAATTATTTAAGAAAAGCAAAAAATTATTTTTTTGTAAGAAATGTATGCAACTTATTTGTAAAAAATGTATATTCTATGAAATTTTATAAGAATTTAATATTTTTATTCATTATATTAATTATATTAATTGTAATAAATTTCAACAGTTGATAAAAATAGTAATTAGTTTTAAGAAATTATATATGTATTTAAAAGTTGTATAAGATTGAAACTTGCCTAAGGATAACAATTTTCTAATATTATGCAAGATTAAAAATTTTAGGTTCCATTGAACATGGGTTTTGAGTTATTTAGGTTTTTAATTTAAGTATATCTCTAATATTTTTTAGATTTAAGGATCGATTTCATGGAGAGTAATTTTACTAGATTTCTAAGGCTACTTAAGTTAAAACACTTAATATCACTAATTAAAATTCTGCTCCAAAAAGATCCATGAAATCAACTTATGAAACAAGGGTTAAAATATGTCTGTGTTTTTATTCATCGTTAACAACATATATTGTCATTACTCACAAAGTTTGCATTAGGGGTCTTCGAAGTATATGGCTTGCTTTACTCAATATCCAAGAATTTAAGCATACCCCTAATAATTCTATTTTATATTTAAGTAATATATTATATTAACACTTTTCTGTAAAGGAAATACGATTATTCTTTTTTTTTTATTATAAATTTTTAAAATTGGAAAAATTAACTCGTATATTTTTTTTCCAACGTCTACTATAATGTTTGCGAAAGAGTTTTTTTGTTAGTGAGGAAAAAAAATAGAAGATTAATATTTGATTTTAAAATTATAAAATAGAAATTATAAGAAAAAATTCTTTAATTTACAAGTATCTGTTTGTAATTTTTATCAAGGGTATTGAGAAAATTTTTATTTTAATATTAATTAACACACTTAAAAAACTTTTTCAGCTGGAAAACCTAATTCTTCATTTCAACAGTTTGTGTTGTATTTTTCGGAGCACAAAAAATATTTAAACTTTCTCGTTATCGACTTATTGCCGATAAAGAAGTTTTCTATACTTTTAAGACCTGCTTTTGGGGAGATATTAGAAAATTTTAACAACTTTTTGAGCTTTTTTATTTTTTTTCGAAAAATTAATGGTTTATGAAATGAGTAAAAATGATGGAAGACTTACCTTTGTTATAAAAATAAACTAATAAACCTGAGATCATCACTCTGGAAAAAATGAGTTGTATGGACAAGTACCCAAACCTTAAATGTATTTCATTTCATTTTATTAAAAACAAAAAAAAAAAATGTTTTTTGAAAAGATAGTTTTTTTTTAATTTTTTGCTCGTATCTCTATATTCTTTAACGCGTATCGAACGAAACATTTACATGATCAGCCCCCAGGTTGAGAATGCTTAAGGTGTGTTTTGTTTTCTCATATGTTAAAGAGTTAAGAGACCGCCAAAAATTTAAACGTACAAGTTTGCAATTAAACTAACACCAGTGTATATATATATATTTATTTATTATATCCTTTTTTAATATAGCAGCAAATCAAAGAGATTGTCATGTTATATCTCGATAGCAAATCTAGGCAAGAGGAGGTTTAGTGGGTGGGATAAGGGAAAATAAATGGGTTTTATGATAAAAATTTATGGATTGTATGATACTCTTAAATACATTCATCAATTTCTAGTGGTAGGAAAAATATATTTCAGAAAATAGTTAAATGCAATATAAAGTTCTGCAGTTCCATAGTATAGATTAACTGCTCAGTTAAAAAAATAAAATAAAATAATATACTTCATACAATAATAATATATTAAAATTATCATAAATTTAATGATTCAAAAGTTTAAATAAAATTAAAGAAAATTTTAAATTAAATGAAAATAAGAAATAATACAAAAGAAACAACTAAAATTAAATTCACGACTAAAGTCTCTTCTCATTTAAAGACTTCATTTAGCATATTATAATTCTTGTGCATTTTACATGAGAACTAATTCATGAAATACAATGAATTTCTTAATTAACGTTCTGCTCAAATAATAGAGATCAACTTGTTTTTACAAGTAGGACAGCTTTTATTATTTTAAAACTGTAAAATATTCATATTAAAATATCGTTATAAATTCGGTTAAAGTTAAAAAATTAAATAAATATTTCTTTGTTTAAATTAATTTTGAATAAAATGAATTATTCTACATTTGAAATACACATGTGAATTGTACTTAATAAGTTGTCAGTCCTCGTAGTCATCGTCGTTTTTGATATATTCATGGACTACATAAAATAGGAAATAAAAAGTGGTAGAAATAAAGGGTATATATATATATATAACCTTTTAGACTCTCAGTTTGCGCGTAATGAACTTGTGAATATTTAGTGAGGTAATTGCCCACCGCCGCATTGCCCGCACCCCGTCACTGAAATAACCCGCAGACTATTCTGTAATTCTCTCTATTTCGTATATCCATATTCGTATATATAGACTTTAAGCTGCATGAAAACGAATTCAAAGTCATTTTGACTTTATATATATGATTATATATATATGTATATATTTTGAGGGATTTTACTCAGAGAGTTTCATTCGTTTATCAGAGAAACTGTATAAATGTGGGTAAGTGTTAAAATTTTCTAGGATAATTTGATTTATATTACAGATGGTTACACACGTATATATATATTCTATATGAACATATACATATATAAATATAAATCAGTTATAATTTGATTAATAATTCAGTGATACAAATAACATAAAAGAGAGAAAAAACCAATTTAATAATTTTTCTCTATGTATTTACATAATGCAAAGATATAAATTTAAAATTTAAATTTATTTAAAAAAAAAAATTATAAAGATTCAGTGGCTTATGAAAAATTTATACAATATACAAAAATACATAGTTTTACTGATGAAAAAGTTGAATGCTTCATTAAACTTGGTATAGTTTAAATTAAGATATGTTCTTTTTTTTTCACTTTATGTCTAACTTTTTTTTTAACAGGTATATTTTCAGAATTTATAAGGAAGTTTTGATCGAAAAGTTTTCATATTTATAAAAAGAAAGTCAGATACTATAATAGTTTTTGCAAGCTATTTGTATGTATTTTTTCTTCTTTATACTTAATTTCTATTCAAATTGAAAAATTTTGCATTTTATTTTTTACATAATAGCATGAATCTTTGGTCTCCTGCAGTTAAAAAAACGCTGCCAAGTAATTGGCACTATGGTTCCTCATTAACAATAACAAAATGTTCTTAATGGTCTATTTTACCTAGTAAAAACGATAATTCTAGATATGACTACGTTCATAGAAAAAAATTAAGTAAACGACTTATATGAAAAAAAATATTGCTTTTTTTTTTTATGCAAAAAGTATTAAGAAAAAAAATTTCAAAAAATTGAGTATCCGATTGGAGATATAGAGTAAAAACCATTTTTTCAGATATTAATACTTTTATAATAATAAATTAGGTACTACGTTCAAAGAGAAAAATGTATTTCTATTATTTTTATCTTTTTATGTAAAAAATTTTCAAAAAAAAAATTTTCAAAAAATTAAGTTTCAGATCCAAAAAATTGACTATAAAGAATATTTCTAAAACTAGTACTCTTACAGAAAAAATGAGGTACTACTTTCAAAAAGGAAAGTCTTTTTTTTATTTTTTTATGCAAAAAGTTTTGAGAAAAAAAAGTTAACAAAATTAAGTGTCAGATTGGAGATATCGAGTAATAACCATATTGTTAATAACCATAGAAAAAAATTAGGTACTAGATCCAAAAAGAAAAAAAATAATTTTGCAGTATTTAAAATTTGTTTTTTTTTAATTTTGAGGAAAAAATTTTGAAAATATTAAGCATCAGATCCAAAAAATTACTTTAAACCAGGTTCCTAAAACTAGTACTCCCATAGAAATAAATTAGGTACTACGTCCGAATTTTGTTCAATAAACTCAATTTGGGAATAAAGAGTTGATATTTGAAATGACTGATTTCTTATATAAACAGAACGAGTATTGTTTAAAGGTATGCAATCAAATATATTTTATGCTGCCTCAGGAGTAGTCCAGGGATCCCTTATTAATGACATATTTATCATATAAAACATTTTCAGCTTAAATTACTCGTTGATGACTCGCGCCTACTTTGGGTTTTTACACAGATTAAATCAGGAAATCTAAGATCTTAATAAAAGAACTCTGAGGTATTAATAACCCTTTTTAAGTAATTTGTACTACCGCATTTGACTTTTGCTTCACTCATTTGGAAGCCTAACGCCAAATCAGATTATATTCCTCTAGAAGATTTCTATGCTATCTTTACTTTTACACAGAAAATCCAATGACTATGTTTGAGCATGGCTACTCATTTATTTCTGGAAAATTTGACTTACGAACTTTACAGCTTATACATAACTTTTACGATTTACTGTTTGTTAGTAAGTTATTAAATGGCTGTAATATTTCAAACCAAATACGCATACTGAATATAATCAAAAGAAACCAAGACACCTGGAGAAGGCTCACTCCTCGGGATATTTTTAATTTTGTTCTCCTCCCATTGATTAAGAAGAGAATGGAACGGATTATTTCAGGAGATTGAGAACTCTTTAGAGGCTTCACTTCTTAAATCCCACTTTTGTAAAAATAAACCAAAATTTTGCTAATTACACAAACTCAAACACAAACTCCTGAACCTGGTTAATATACTAAATCATTAATTCAAAAATAAAGTTAACTTTAATAAAATTTAATTTTCATATAAAAAATCTTTTATTAAATATTTTAAATTTATTTATTTGTATCAATTATTAATAATAAGCTAATTTATGATGTTTACAAATCTTTAATAATTTATTAAGTTAGTTTTATGTTCACACAATTTTATAACTTATTTTTATGACGTATATATAATTTAACGTATTTAATTCTATCCTTTAATTTTCTTTTTACAGTATTTTATTATTTTTTATTTAATGTCAAAAAAGTTACTTATTTATTCATTTTTTATTTCACAAAAATATTATAAATTAAAATACAGCGATAATCAAGAAGATAATGCTATTTGAATGCTGCTTTATTTAAATTCTGTTTCTCTTCCATAAGCAAAAACCGACACGAGTGGCTCCAATAGGACGACAGAATAAATCTTTACAGCAGCCTCCTGCTATTTCTTTTCCACACTAAAAATTTAAATTATTGTTATTAAATGAGATTATATTTTTACTTTAACGTTAAATCCTATCCTATCCTATAATATATATAAATTTCCAATTATGTATATGGGTAGAACGACCTGAAAATATATCTCTTGTAGAATGACCTTCACTGATTGACTCCAAATCTTGTGCTTATTTTTATATTTATAATAAAGCATCAGCAAAATTTGGGGTAGGTACCCATATATATTTATTTGTTTGTTTGTTTATCCGAACGCGAACCACAGGAACACGATTAAAATCAGAGATATCGGTTCAGTTTTCATCATCCACGAAATCAGTTCACGGCAGTAGACTAAAAGAATTACCGAAAGGTCTATCCAGATAAACCTAGGACTATCCAAGCGGAGTTGCATAAAGTCCGATTCTTGATTTTTTTCATCTTTTTTGTTCAATTTTATCAGGTAACGCTTGGATAGTCCTAGGTTTATCCAAGAGGCTTGGATAAAGTCCGTTTAGTAAAAAATTTGAACAAAGATACAAAAATTATTTCAACATATTATTTTTTTATTTTATTTATCATAATTTTATACTTAAATAATTTTTTGATTTAGTCAATTTACAAAATAATAATAATTATAAATATTAAATAATCAAAATTAAGTATAAAAAAAATACAAAATACTAAATTTTAACTATCATACATAAATTTATTTTTATTTATTTATACAAGACAAACCACTATGACATTTTGAGTTGCATTTGAGTCCATTTGATATGCACTTGCATTGATTAGTTTTGCAACCTTGTTTGCAGTTACACCTTTGAAAGCCTTGTCCACCAAATTTAGATGCCATTATTACAAGTTGGCGTAAAGTTTTCTTTTCATTGGATAATTTTGAAATATTCATGTGGTTTGGATTCGTAGGTATAAATTGATTCCGCGAAAATTTTGATTCGATCGCCATGATAATTACCTAATTTATACAGTCCGTTATCGCTGATTTCTATTATTGGCATTAATATGTTTTTAAAATTTCCGCGACCTCTGTCTCTACATCAAGAATACCCACTCTGATTGTATCTCCAACTCCAAGCAAGTGCAAATCAAATGGACTCAAATGCAACTCAAAATGTCATAGTAGTTTGTCTTTTGTATAAATAAATAAAAATAAATTTATGTATGATAGTTAAAATTTAGTATTTTGTATTTTTTTTATATTTAATTTTGATTATGTAATATTTATAATTATTATTATTTTGTAAATTGACTAAATCAAAAAATTATTGAGTATAAAATTATAACAAATAAAATAAAAAAATAATATGGTGAAATAATTTTTGAATTTTTGTTCACATTTTTTACTAAACGGACTTTATCCAATCCTCTTATATATTTCTAATTTTTATCGGTCACTTACTTAGTAACTCGATAATGTAGTAACGGCTACTTGTGGATCCTGGGGAAGGGTAACAAAGATTTGTATTGCTGATCACTAATTTGCCACCTGGGTTCCCGTGCCCGTAATTTTTTTGATTCAGTAAATTTTAGATTATGCTCCAGGTAAAAAAAGTTTATTATGCAAAATTTTAAGTAAGCTTAAACTGCATTTCTTTAGAAAAATCAAGTTTCAAGGGTCCAAGGGAGGCACAACCAAAGTGAACCGAGCGATCTGGAGGCAGCTAGTACTTTATATCTCTTGAATTTAAATGAAATTTTCAGAAAAATTTATTCAAATTTAACTGTTGAAAAGTATCTTTACATTACAGGATAGATTTTAGTGGCGGATCCAGAGTTTGGCGATACAGGCGATCGCCCTCATCGAGCTTCACAAATTTAGCGCTTTTTGCTATTTCAAAAAATGTATTTTACAATTTTTCTGAAAAAAAATATAAAATTTAACTAGTTCGCCACAATAAGATCTCCATTTCACCACCCCCTGATTCAAAAAAAATTTTCGAAATCCATGAAAATAAAAAATAAGTAAAAGGAAAATGGCGCACACCCAGTAATCTAGTAATCATCCTTAAAAGTTGTCGTCTCATGGGCCCATTTTAAAATAACTTTTATAGATAAATATTGTTTATTAATAGTTATGATTTCAATTAACAAACAGACAACTGATTCAAGGAAAAATAAAATTACTACAAAAATTTATTGACAATAAATATATATATATATAAAAATTATTAAATTAATTAAATATATATATATGGGCACGTCCAGGGAAGAACGACCAGCCGAAAAATAAAAAATGAAAAAAAAATTTTTTTTGTATCACTTTTTACCTGAGATTTGTGAAACCGCTCCTATTTTAGACTTCCTGATGCATTATTTTGATATACGGCTGCTCCAAAGTTGGATTTTTTCATTTTTTTGATTTCAGCTGCCCAGTTCAACCTAAAATAACTCTGAACCATTTAACTTTTTATATATACATATGATTGGGAAAAAGTTTTATTTTTACCTGGACTACCAAAAAAAAAAAAAAAATTTCCATTTTGACTCTTTTCACTTATTTTCCTCCTCGACGGTAGCTTTCAAACATCCAGAAAATTTGTTTCGCCATGATTTTTTTCAACTTTTTTTTTCTTAAAATTCACTTCAAAGGGTCTAATTGACATCCTGAAAGTCCTGAGATGTGATAGGCAATGATCGGTCCACAATCTTAAATTTTGGTTCTTCAATTTACCTGAAAATCATCAAAAATGTAAAAATTTAGGAGTAAAATTTTAAAAAAATTAAATTAGACCTTACCAACATATTCCAACTTGAAAATCTTCATCTCCTGGACCACATGAACACATTAAAACATAAAATTAGGTCTGGATACTTTTCCTGGAGCTAAATCACCCAGAACCAACCTCCCGTCAACATCCAAAAATTAAAAAAATCTCTAAAAAAAATGATAAAATACAACTAAAATAATTATAAGATATTAAATTAGACTGAAAAATACTTAAATTAACTTACCAAATATATTTTCAAGTAAATTAAAAATCTAAAACTCCATACTGCCCATGTCTGGAACCTGGAAAAAAAATTAAACACAAAGATTAATTCTTATTTTTTGAAAAAAAGTTATAAAAAGAATTTTATACTTATCTGATCATTATTTTCCTGGTGCACCTTCTTCTTTTTGCATGCCTCTGAAAAAAACTACTTTATCATGTGTTGATTTATTATTTTTTTTCTATGATGCATTTCCATGAGCATGATATTTTTTATAATAAAAATATCATGCTCATGGAAATGCATCATAGAAAAAAGAGGCATGCAAAATTTTTCTTCTGCTAATTTCACATATGATTTTGTAAAGTTATACTTATAAAATTAATTTATGATAAATATTGTTGTTAATTGTTATTAATTGTTAATTATTTTTTTTAGGTACTAATTTATGTCAAGAAGAAGAAGGTGCACCAGGAAAATAATGATCAGATAAGTATAAAATTCTTTTTATAACTTTTTTTCAAAAAATAAGAATTAATCTTTGTGTTTAATTTTTTTTCCAGGTTCCAGACATGGGCAGTATGGAGTTTTAGATTTTTAATTTACTTGAAAATATATTTGGTAAGTTAATTTATGTATTTTTCAGTCTAATTTAATATCTTATAATTATTTTAGTTGTATTTTATCATTTTTTTTAGAGATTTTTTTAATTTTTGGATGTTGACGGGAGGTTGGTTCTGGGTGATTTAGCTCCAGGAAAAGTATCCAGACCTAATTTTATGTTTTAATGTGTTCATGTGGTCCAGGAGATGAAGATTTTCAAGTTGGAATATGTTGGTAAGGTCTAATTTAATTTTTTTAAAATTTTACTCCTAAATTTTTACATTTTTGATGATTTTTAGGTAAATTGAAGAACCAAAATTTAAGATTGTGGACCGATCATTGCCTATCACATCTCAGGACTTTCAGGATGTCAATTAGACCCTTTGAAGTGAATTTTAAGAAAAAAAAAGTTGAAAAAAATCATGGCGAAACAAATTTTCTGGATGTTTGAAAGCTACCGTCGAGGAGGAAAAAAAGTGAAAAGAGTCAAAATGGAAATTTTTTTTTTTTTTTTTTGGTAGTCCAGGTAAAAATAAAACTTTTTCCCAATCATATGTATATATAAAAAGTTAAATGGTTCAGAGTTATTTTAGGTTGAACTGGGCAGCTGAAATCAAAAAAATGAAAAAATCCAACTTTGGAGCAGCCGTATATCAAAATAATGCATCAGGAAGTCTAAAATAGGAGCGGTTTCACAAATCTCAGGTAAAAAGTGACACAAAAAAAATTTTTTTTTCATTTTTTATTTTTCGGCTGGTCGTTCTTCCCTGGACGTGCCCATATATATATAAATATATATCTATAAAAAATTAATTAAATCTAAAATATGTGAAATTGATAAAATTATTTTTATTATTAATAAATTAAACATGATGTGTTATTACTTACAAAATAGCCCTCTTTAATACAAGGTACATCCAAGCTATCATAAGAGCTATCATCCGAGATATCATCAGCTTTTACAAGTAAAATTACAGAAAATATTAAAAATATTACGTAAAAATATTTCATTGTTCTTTTTTGTGAAATATTCTGCAGGTAATCTATTTTTATTAAATTTTCAAAGACTACTATTTGAATTTTATATAATCGGTCTGACTTATATAGTAGGAATTCTTAGGTCATAGTTAAAAAATATTTATTAAAATAAAAATAATATAGATAAATAAAATAAAATAAATAAATAAATAAAAAAAATATAGAATAAATAAAAATAATTTAGATAAAAATTATCAATTAAATGATATTCTTATTTGTTTCTTGTAGTGTGTATTTATTTTATTTCTATTATTTAATTATTTAATTAATTATTATAATTATTATTTAATTAATTTTAATAATTCAAAAGCTATAAGTAATGTTGTTTGTTTTAATAAAATTTTGTTTAATCATCGTGATCATTCAGTTGAAATAAAATTTTTTACCTTGATGAATCCTCTTATCGGTCAAAAATAAAAATTTTTTTGTTTTAAATCGTCGAATTTTTTCTTGGCTATTTGAATATTTACAAAAAAACATTTTTTTATATCCAAAAATTATTTTTTTTTGGCAAAAAATATTAGAACTTATTTTAGTTTGTCAATGTATTAGGGTAGTTTTTGGCAAAAAAAATAATTTTAAGAATTAAAATAATTTTAATAAAAAGTTTTTTTTTGTAAATATTCAAATAGCCAGGAAAAAATTCGACGATTAAAAAAAAAAAAATTTTATTTTTGATCGACAAAAAAGTTATCGTTATTTGAAGTTAAAATACTGTGTAATGACCCTAAAATTGGGATTTTTGGAAAATTGTTTTAAAAATTTTAAAATGCTGATAACTTGCTTATTTGTTGGTCCAAAATAAAAATTTTTTTTTTTTTAATTTTTCCCTGCACGGCCAGGCTGCTTTGCTTGAAAATTCAAGCAGTTTGCTCGAATTACTTGAAGATTCAAGCAATTCAAGAAACAAATAAACCTGCTTGAAATTTCAAGCAAGCTGTTTGAAAATTCAATCAAATGCTTGAAAATTCAAGCAAATACTTGAAAATTCAAGCAAAATGCTTGAATATTCAAGCAATCAATTAAATCAGATAAAAAATACCGTAGGAAAGCTTAAATTTTATTCCCCTCCCTTTTTTTCAAGAGTTATTTGAGAAAAAAAATTTGGATTACCTGCTGTTATACCTAATTGTCTATTTCTTTAATTTTTTAGTTATATAAATTTCTGGTTTGTTACTGCTTTTATGTTATCCAAAAGGAATGTTGGGTAGGTAAATTAAGAAACAGAGTCGCATGTTTAAAAATAAATTCAATATTGATGTTTAGATAAAAACTAAATTTTCAAAGCATATATAGAATAAATTAATAATAAAAGTATGTTAAAAAAATTTCTTATTTTTTAAAAATAATTTCTGTTTTATTAAATGCGTATAAATTTGTAATTTTATAAATCAATATTGAATTTTTTTTAAACATAACTCTATTTCATCTTAATATACCTACCCCTCCCCCCCTCATTAACTCTGGAACTTTGAGATCTTAATAAAAGAACTCTGAGGTATTAATAATCCTTTTTAAGTAATTTGTACTACCGCATTTGACTTTTGCTTCACTCATTTGGAAGCCTAACGCCAATTCAGATTATATTCCTCTAGAAGATTTCTATGCTATCTTTACTTTTACACAGAAAATCCAATGACTATGTTTGAGCATGGCTACTCATTTATTTTTGAAAAATTTGACATACGAACTTTACAGCTTATACATAACTTTTACGATTTACTGTTTGTTAGTAAGTTATTAAATGGCTGTAACATTTCAAACCAAATAAAAGCTGCCTTTATAAATATGCATACTGAATACAATCAAAAGAAACCAAGGCACCTAGAGAAGGCTCACTCCTCAAGAGATTTTCAATTTTTTCCCCTCCCATAGATTGAGAAAGGAATGGAACGGATTATTTCAGAAGATTGAGAACACTTTAGAGGCTTCACTTCTTAAATCCCACTTATGTAAAAATAAATCAAAATTTTACCAATTACACAAACTCAAACACAAACTCCTGAACCTGGTTAATATACTAAATCATTAATTCAAAAATAAAGTTAAGTTTAATATAATTTAATTTTCATATAAAAAATCTTTTATTAAATATTTTAAATTTATTTATTTGTATCAATTATTAATAACAAACTAACTTATGATGTTTAGAAATCTTTAATAATTTATTACGTTAGTTTTATGTTCACACAATTTTATAACTTATTTTTATGACGTAAATATAATTTAATGTATTTAATTCTAACCTTTAATTTTTTTTTTACAGTATTTTATTATTATTTTTTATTTAATGTTAAAAAGGTTACTTATTTATTCATTTTTTATTTCACAAAAATATTATAAATTAAAATACAGCGATAAGCAATGGATAATTCTATTTGACTAAGAATATTAAATTTCGTTTATTAATTTAAAATATTATTTTAAATATTTATCCATTATGCAAACACCCTCAAAGTCTCCATAAGAACCAGCGCAGGATAAACCTTCACAGCAATCTCCTTCTTTTTTTCCTCCACACTAAAAATTTAAATTATTGTTATTAAATGAGATTAAATTTTTACTTTAACGTTATAAATCCTATCCTATCTTATATATATAAATTTCCAATTATGTATATTGGTAGAACCACCTGAAAATCCATTTCTTGTAGAATGACCTTCACCGATTGACTCCAAATTTTGTGGTTGTTTTTATATTTATAATAAAGCATCAGCAAAATTTGGGGTCGATACCCATATATATTTATTTGTTTGTTTATCCGAACGCGAACCACGGGAACACGATTAAAATCAGAGACATCGGTTCAGTTTTCATCATTCACACATTCAGTTCACGGCAGAAGACTGAAAGAATTACCGGTCAAAATATAGGCTAGGTTTCATTTTGATTGACAACGAAAAAATTTTTAATGCTAAAAAAACAAAATTCCCCCCAAAAAAAAAATTATCCAATTTTAAAAAAACCTATAAAACTGAAAATTAAGGGAAAATTTTAGTATGGAAAAAAATTTCATTATATTTATGAATATTTTTAAGAATCCACCTAAATTTTCAAGTTAATAAGTTCGATCTGTCAAAAGTTACAATAATTTTTCAAAAATTATAAAAGTTTAGGACTAATATTATATGAATGATTCTTAGTTAATTCAGCAAAAGTTTCCAGGTAGGGTCGCTGAAACCGGCTAAAATTTTGTTTTTGCCAATTACCTATACAAAATGGACTATGTTCCCAAATTTTAGCCCTTAATATTGAAAACTAAGCCCAGGGCGAATTTTTGGAAAAAAAACACGTTTTCACCTTTCCTCAGCCGCACCTTTTGGAAAAGATTAAAAATTATGAAAAAAGAGGTACTTTAGAGGAAATTTTACATACTTTATATATTTAAATATTTTTTAGGCTTTAATGTAAACGAGCTCACACCAAATGCCTCAAATACAAAAGTCGGATATTCATCATTTTCAACAGTTTTTATGAATTTTCCCGCACTAAATGACCTCGTACGAGTCAAATAAGTTCAGATTTGAATTCTCCAGGAAATTTCATATAACTTCTATACTATGAAAATCTTTATGGTTTAGTATAAACGAGTTCCTAGTAATGGATTTAAAAAATTCTGATTTTCCTTGTTTGTTTACATTTTTTTGTATTTATGCGGTTAGTCTAACAAACATAACCAGTAACCCTCTGGCTCAGAGAGTTATAACTCCCTAAATCAAAGAACTTTCTACATTACCTGGGGGTTTTCGAGGTTGATAAAATCATTTTTATGAATGAAAATTTAAATTTTTTCGCCCTAGCATTTTTTTCAATTTTCCAAGATGGCAGACTAAAAAACATGTCATAATAAGCTTTTTACATTGCCTAGAGGTTTTCAAGGTAGTTAAAACGTTTTTATTAATGAAAATTTTCATTATTTATAAAAACGATTTTCTCAACCTCGAAAACCCTCAGGTAATGTAGAAAGTTTCAATTTTCGTGTTTATTGGTCCACCATATTGGAAAATCGAAAAATTGTTTTGAATGAAAAATTAAAAATTACGCCTCCAGGATATTAGCTTTCCATCGTACGGTTCACTTTCAACTTTAAAGTATTCCAGGAGATGACAGAAATTTCAGGGAGCTAACTCCCTGCCCCAGTTCACTCTCTAAATCAGGGTGTTGACTCTCTAATTCAGGAAGTTAACTCCCTGATGTAGGAAGTTATAACTCTCTGAGCCAGAGAGTAGTACTACTGGTTATGTTTGTTAGAGTAACCGCACAAATACAAAAAAATGTAAAAAAACAAGGAAAATCAGAATTTTTTAAATCCATTGCTATGAACTCGGTTATACTAAAGCCTAAAGATTTTCATAGTCTAGAAGTTATATGAAATTTCCTGGAGAATCCGAATCTGAACTTATTTGACTCGTACGAGGTCATTTAGTGCGGGAAAATTTATAAAAACTGTTGAAAATGATGAAAATCCGACTTTTGTATTTAAGGCATTTGGTGTGAGCTCGTTTACATTAAAGCATAAAAAATATTTAAATAAAGAAAGTATGTAAAATTTCCCTGGAAATCCGAATTTTACCTTATTTAAGTCATTCGGAGTCATTTAGAGCGAGAAAATTCAAAAAACTGAAAAAAATGAGAAAAATTGAGGAAAATTTACGATTTTTCGATTATTTTAGGGTTTAGGAAATTCGATCGCATCTAGGTTGATATGGCATCCGAAAATATATATACACTGTAAAAAGTAACTTTCTTATATTAACAAAAAAATTAAAACATTTTCGAAAAATTAGTAAATTTTCGAAAAAATTTGTAAATATTCGAAAAAAATCGTATATTTACTAAATTTAGTATATTAACATAAAATTCGAGTATTCTCGATTTTTTTTGTGAATTCGCAAGAAAAATTGATAATTTACAATTTTTTTTCGAAAATTTACAAAAAATAGTTGTAAATTTCCGAAAAATAGTTGTGAATTTACAACTTTTTTCGTAAAATCACAAAAAAAAATCGAGAATTCTCGAATTTTTCGAGAATATACTAAATTTAGTAAATTTACGATTTTTATCGAATATTTACAAAATTTTTTGAAAATTCACTAATTTTTCGAAAAAATTCTATTTTTTTTGTAAATTTAAGAAAGTTACTTTTTACAGTGTAGAAACACGCTTTTTCTGAGAAGCTTAATAAAAAACTAGGATATAAAATTTTTCTGTAGCTTCCTCTGAATTTATCGATTTTCCGACTCCCCGTGTAGAAATTTTCAAAAACTAATTGCAGGACTGGATTTCTGAGGAAATTTTACAATAGTACCTCTTTTTCATAATTTTTAATCGTTTCCAGAAGGAATGGAATAAAAGAAGAATGAGCGGCTGAGGAAAGATGAAAACGTGTTTTTTTTCAAAAATTCGCCCTGGGCTTAGTTTTCAATATTAAGGGCTAAAATTTGGGGACATAGTCCATTTTGGATAGGTAAAAAAATTTTTAGCCGGTTTCAACTACCCGACTTGGAAACTTTTGCTGATTTCACTAAGAATCACTCATTTATGTTTCTAATTTTTATCGGTCTCTTATTTAGTAACTCAATAATGTAGTAACGGCCACTTCTGGATCCTGGGACAGGGTAAAAAAGATTTGTATTGCTGATCACTAATTTGCCACCTGGTTTCCCGTTCCCGTAATTTTATGGATTCAGTAAATTTTAGATTATGCTCCGGGTAAAAAAAGTTTACAGAAATTTTTCGTTCATTTTCAGAAAAATGTATTCAAATTTAACTGTCTAAAAGTATTTTTACATTACAGGATAGATTCCAGTGGTGGCTCCAAAAGTTGGCGATACAGGCGATCGCCCTCATCGAGCTTCACAAATTTAGCGCTTTTTGCTATTTCAAAAAATGTATTTTACAATTTTTCTGAATAAACATGTAAAATTTAACTAGTTCGCCACAACAAGATCTCCATTTCGCCACCCCCTGATTCAAAAAAAATTTCCATAAAAATAAAAAATAAGTAAAAGAAAAATGGCGTACACCCAGTACTCTTAATAATAATCCTTAAAAATTGTCATCACATGGGCCTATTTTAAAATAATTTTTATAGATAAATATTGTTTATTACTAATTATGATTTCAATTAACAAACAGAAAAACTAATTCAATGAAAAATAAAATTACTACAAAAATTTTTAATAATATATAAAAAAATTAAATCTAAAATATGTGAAATTGATAAAATTTTATTATTATTAATAAATTAAACATGAAATGTTATTACTTACATCATCATGCTCTTGAATACAAGGTACATCATTAGCTTTTACTAGTAAAAGTAAAGAAAATATTAAAAATATTACGTAAAAATATTTCATTGTTCTTTTTTGTGAAATATTCTGCAGGTACTCTATTTTTATTAAATTTTCAAAGACTACTATTTGAATTTTATATAATTGGTCTGACTTATATAGTAGGAATTCTTGGGTAATAGTTAAAAAATATTTATAAATTCCGAATAAATAAAAATAATATAGATAAAAATTATCAAATAAATGATATTCTTATTTGTTTCTTGTAGTTCGTATTTATTTTATTTCTATTATTTCAATATCAAATATTTCAACATATTTTTAATTGAAATTTTAATTTTAATAATACAAAAGCCATAAGTAATGTTGTTTGTTTTGATAAAATTTTGTTTCATCATCGTGATCGTTCAGTTAAAATAAAATTTTTTACCTTGATGAATCCTCTTATCGTTAAAGTTAATGTTATTAAGGGCTTATTTATGGCTCAAAATGACCAATTTTTAAGTAGCTGTGTTAGTCGCAATTTTTAATAAAAATTAGTTTCTGGTCTTAGTTATTTTTTGCAAGCTCCAAGATTTGGAAAATGTTCTACTCGTCTTTTTCAATTATTTTTTTCCGTTATTTTTTCAATTATTTTTTAAAGTTAGAGTCTCAATATAAAGCTTTTTAAAAGAAGCTGCCAAGTAATTGGCACTATGGTTCCTCATTAGCTATAACAAAATGTTCTTAATGGTCTATTTTACCTAATAAAGTATAATGGCATAAGAGAAACTAAAAATGATCTTTTTCTTGATATTGTCATTTTAACATATCAAGGGAAAAATTAGGTACTATTAAAAAAAAGAAGAATTTTTCTACACAAGCACATAATCTTTTTTTATGATAATCATGTCTGCTAGACAGTTTTGGTGTAGCTGGCGTAAAACGTAAAACCCAATCAGAGCGCACCTCACCCAACAGGGTATATTATGTTATGTTATGTACCCTTACCTCAACATAAAGAAAATTTTAATTTTACTTCGTAAAAATTTGTCAAGTTTTAATTGACAAGCATACTCTTTTTGCAAAATGTAAATATTTTGTAAGGTTAAATATAGGTTCTAATCAATTAATTATTAACTTGAAAGCACACCCAGTAATCCAAATTTTCTTAGGAATGCACTATTTTTTTGGCGCACACCTGGCGAACATGAGGTGTGCTCTGAGTGGACCGCCCCTTGGATGGATTTTTACAAAAACTACTAAATTTATTTTAAAAAATTTTTTTAAATTGAAATCTCTGTTTGTTTTCTGCACTACAAAATCGAAGTTTTTGTCTCTGTGCTCCAGCTCCTGGTACCCCAGTCTTTCCTCAGGCTTTGCCACGGGCCTCTGGCCTTACTTTGCTTCTCTGCGACCTTGCTACGCATCTCTGGCTTTTCCATGCTTTTCTGGCCTTGCAACGCTCATTATTAACTTTTATTATTTATTTTATAAATTTTGACGAATATATATTTCACGAATTTAATAATTCTTTCTGCCTTTAACCAAGTTATATTATTATATTTTGTTTTATTACTTCACGAATTTCGTAACGCTTTTTTCAGCGAACGAAGTCAAAGTCAGCAAAAGCCTAAGCCTATAAATGTAACCAAGATTCTGGCCAAAGCAGTATTAAAAATTTGTTTAAAAAGTTTTCACGCTAAATAGGCAGCGAATTTTAAAAGAGGTTTCTCGTTCCACACCATTTTTTTGGGTATTGATTATAAGGAACAATAAAAATAAAAAAAAATTTTTAAATAAATTTAGTTGTTTTTGTAAAAACTTTATGAAAACAAGGATTTAAAAAAAACCTTAATATTTATTTAATATTTAAGGATTTAAAAAATTAAAAAAATTCAGCAAAACCTCCCTTAAAGTAATTGTTGTATAAAAATTATTGAAAAATCACTATATAATAAAATTAATTTAAATTTAAAATCAGTAAATATTACGAAATTCATACTAAAAAATAAATAAATATACTTACAAAAATAATATTTATTTTAAATAAACTGTTAAATTAAAAAATAAAAATTTCTATAATAGTAAAATATACAACGGAAAAGAAATAAATATTTATTCTTTCAAATCACTGTCGAAAATCTATCAGAATGTAAAACGATTGAATCTCATAAAAAAAACCTATTAAATAAAAGAAAAAAAAAATTACTGCGAAAAAAAAAGTGTAAATGTTTACGTTTCATACCGCAATGTTGCAAATACAGCAATCGTTTTCTAATTTAACTGAAAATAGTTTCCATTAACAATTTTCTCTTCAGTCCTTCAACGTCTATTTTTAAATTCAACGTTATTGCGATTTTGTCATCATGTGAATCTGTTTTCCTACATTTATAAACTCTAATACATCTAAAATTGCAAAAAAAAAAAATGAAAATAAAAAAAAATAACGAATAGACAGTTGACGAGCTACAGATTTTTTAGTAGATTTACCAAGTACGAGAAAAAAGAAATAAGAGAAGGCGTAAGAGAGAAAGGAAGCATTATAAGAGGGAAAAAAAATATAAACTTGCAATAGAAGAGAAGCTGACTCGTACCGATAAGAAGTCTCGATTCCTATTTTTTCACGTATTCTTGACACTCGTTTTACTCTTTTTATTCATTCCTACTTCTTTGACGCCTTACTTGGAATCTTATAGTATATTTTTCTTAGCAACTTTTCTATTGTCACAATTTTTTTTTTTTTTTTTTTTGTATGTACACTAACTTGATGTATACGCAATATTTTTTTTCTCTTTTTCTTATATTTGATTGATATGTACTTGAAGTTTGTTATTTCACTATTTCTCATTCTATTTTATTTACAGGACAAAAAGAAACGAATTCTATTCGGCAATATACGAAAGAAATATTTAACTAAAAGTTTCCTTTTTTTATTTTGTTATAGGTATTTGCGTTTATTTACTTTTATTATTCGCTAGAATAAAATTAAATTTCATTATTATCATATTATTACAAATTTATTTTATTCTATAGCCAAACAGAAACTTTATTGTCCAGTAAAAAAATTCAGAAAAATTTGTAATAAATACGTACATGCTTTGCTGTAACTGACACCTAAAAAGTCACTTGAAAGGTATTTACTTTGTAACTATTGAATTCTTTCATTATTTTTTTTTTTGTTAACTTAAAGAGGAAAGTGAAGAAATTTAATTTAATTTTGATCAAAGATGTTAATGTTGGGCTTTTTGAAGTCTTTTAAGGCCATTCAAGTTTTTAGATATAAATTTGCAAGTCTTCCAATTAGGGACGTGCGGTTACCAGACTATTCGGAGGGTTTCGAAATATTTAAGAGAATAATTAATTTCGAAATATTAAAGCTGGGCAATCTGGCATGTTTTTGTGGTTGTTTCAAATGAAACTGATCAAAAAATCGTTGCAAAATATCTGTGGCATGGAAAAATCCAACACTAAACGAATGTTTTAAAGACTGATCCATTTCAAAATTTTTTGAAAATGAGAAAATTTTGAAACAATTATCCGTTTAAAAAAAATTAAAAACAATAGTACGTATTTTCTGTTAAAAAATTTAAAAAATATATTCACAGAATTGTAAAGCCAGGCAAATTTCCGACTTAAAACCATTGTTTACCCGAAACTCAACCCAAAAAAAAAAACTGAAAATTCAAGTAAACCGCACACCCCTACATACAAATTTGTAAGTTTTTTCCCAAGCAATTCGAATTTAGAAACAAAATAACTTTACATTTTTTTGAAAATATTTTTACATTTTATAAAAATTTTGTGTCTTTAATCAAATGAATTGAATCTTGAATATGGCCGTATGGTTGAATCTTGACTTTTTAATATAGAAATAAAATCAAGCAAAAACTTCGCCTTCGAAATAAAAACAAAAACTAAAACGAATTAACAAAAAATTAACAATTAGAAATTAAATTATAATATTAAATATTTACAAATATGAAATTATAAAAAAAATAAAATCTTTAATAAAATTTTATTAAAGTTTCATTAAAACTTTGTATAAAATAAATCCCATTATATAACGTACATAAGTCTAGCAGATCACACATAAACATATTCGAGATAAATCATAAAATAGTTACAACTGCAGAATACATCCAAGAGTTAATCGTGACATTTGGACAATAGAATCGTCGCTTTAGGTACAGTAAGAGAGTCCAAGCATTCGGTTCCTGGTTATGGCGTGAATACAATACCCCTATTGTATAGAAGACCAAGTATACAGCTCTGTATGTATCGAAGGTTTTCTCTAACAACAGTTTCTCTCTCAAAAGCTTAACGACGTCGTCTCCTGTACTGCCTACTATATTGTGTATCTCTTCATATTATGACATTTTATAAACTTTATAAAACCAGACAGTTTCACACTTGTGGATCTTTTTATTTTATCTTATTTACTGTTAAATATTGTTTGACTCCAAAAAATTGATATCAAACTTTTCTTTTTCGTAGAAAAATTATCCAGTTTAGAGTAACGTAATTGCTTATTTTTTATATAAGCGAGTTATAAAAATTTATAACCGGTTTGTGTAACTACACAACCAACGAGCATGGAACATGTTCACTCATAACAGTAATAAATCCAAAAACCGAAATTACAATAAATCCCGAAATATAAATTATCCTAAGTCCATAAACCTAAAGTATTCTTGTTCTTATCAGGGCCTGATCAGGCCCTGACTGACCCACCTGATGTCCCACCTGACCTGACAGACCCACTTCAAATTATTCTAAGTCCATTTCACCCCCCCCCCCTAAAAAATTCACTTTTTCACCCCCCCCCCCCCTGCCGAGCCAAACTTTTTCAAATATCCCATCCAATGAACATGTTCCATGTTAAAAAAGTTTTTTTTTTTTATAAAAAATTGAAAGCAAAATATTTGAGATATTTAATTAGAATTATTATAGACAATTTGATAATTTATTTAAAATGGTGACAATATAAAGCAGAGTCATAAATTTTAAAAACTATACGAATTTGTTTTATTTATTCAAGGGTGCTATAAAATATTAGTATTTCAAAATTTACGAAAAAAATATTTAAAGTGTCTTACCATTTAAGTACCTCCTATATTAATTAATTCAAAAAAAAATGAAAATGTTCTTCATAATTTTTATTCCAGAAACTCTTCTAATAACTTAGTAACAAAAGCAATGACAATTTTCCCAACTTACTTGAATATCATACAAATAGGTCGCAAATTTTAACCATAAAATAAAAACTACATAAAAAACTTCAAAAAAAAAAAAAAAATTAGTTATAAATTTTATGTAAGCAAAATGATATAGCTTCTGCACCCAAAAAAAACTTTTTTTTTAATATAACTACTTTTTCAAGACGATGAATATTTTAACGCTATTTTTTTTTCTACTATAAAAGTATAATGAACTATCGTTATATTAACGTTCTGAGAATCTCTTATATAATTGGCGGTTAAATTCAAATTTTTTTTTTTAATAATACAAAAAAAAAGTTTTTTGGTAAAACAAACGTTGATAAAAAAAATGAAGAAGAAAAAGTTTTATACACTTTTTTTAACTTTTTTTCTCGTTCTTTACAAAAAAATAAACTTTTTTAGTTATGAAATATCTAAAAATATCGCGTGCTGAAAAAATTCTTTAAAAATATGCATCAATGATGGTCAGCATACACATTTAGTTAAAGAGAAATATTACTTTTTTTTAGTCTGCATGCAAACGTGATAATATATAAACGCATTTATAATCAAATAAAAGTTTTAAAAAAATTTATTGCTATCGTATTTTATTTTTCTTGCACCCTATTTGTTAATTGCCCAATTTTATTCACTTAAAAATAGAAGATAAAAAATTTTTCATACCAAAACCAACAACTAATTATTAGGTAAGAATCATCTTTAGGATTACAGATAGGTTTTTCTAAAAATACAACTTGGTAATGATCTAGGTCAAAAATTAATATTTTGGAAAATAAATATGAGGAATTTTGTGGAATTATAGTAAAACTTTGGACGATATTCTTTTGTCATAATAAACTGTACTGTAAATTTGGATAAAAATTCAGATATTTCAAAAATTCATGTTTTGTGTAAGAACCCCTTTTGCCCTATCTGTAAATAAATTTAAATTTTCGCTGTACAGTTGATAAACCGAGCAAAAAATTTTGCCATGCACCTGAACTGACTGATTGCCCAACCTAACTTATGAAAGTAACAATTTCAAAAATTTTGTATAACGGGTATAACGCATAAAATTTTACAGTGGAAGAAAGTACATAATACAAAGTAATTTTTTTATATTAAAAAAAAGTTCTATATAAGCTTGATATTTGTATAAAACGTAAAATATAAAATTAAATTTTTTTTATACATATTTTGCTTTATTTTTTTCTATTATATTACCTAACATTAATATATACACATATAAAAGAAAGGGGTTTTTTTTACGCATTAACGTCTCAATTTTCTTTTTCTCGTAAAAGCAATTCGGCATTTAGCGAATATGTCGATTCGGTACACGTATAATACGCCGCCTGCGTTTTACGGCCATATTCAGCAATTTTCCATATTGAAAACCCTATGTATAAAATAATATATATATATATAGGAACATATGGGTTATGTCTCTATTCGATTTCTTTCTTTGTTTTTCTTTTTTTTTTTTTTATTTTTTTTTTTTTACTAAAATTTATAGATATATTTTATTTTTATTCCTACAACTTTTATACATATATATTCAAAGAATATGACATTTGCAGACTTATAATTTGGTTTTCTTCATAGCCGCAATCTGTCCTGAACAACACGCCCACAAATAAGAATCGTTAATGTTAAAACGATTGAATTGGGAATGAAATAATGGATGATTTATTTATTTTTACGAGTATAAGCAAGCACTTATAGCTTTCAAATGAGTTACTAACTTCATTTATTTTAAAAAACTTTAGATTTCTTGTATTCAATTTTTTAAGAATCCTTTAAATGGATAATTAATTGAAGAATACACACGTATACCTCGTATTTTGAAAGTACTAATAAATTCTTTGGACTTTTTGTACCCTTGTGTCTTCAAAATTATGTTTGACTACCGACTGTAAGATCTATGCCATTCAGTTCCTGAAACTTTTCTCCAACAATGTAAATACTTTTATTCGAAAATTCAATGGCCAGAGCTTCTTTAAATAAGTATAATCCAAATGATAATGAATCTTAAATATTTAAGGGCCCCTTTACAAGATTTATTTCTTTGTATGTATATTTATTGTACAATTAAAATTAGTTTTACGTATAATTGGGTTTTTTTAAATCCAATTAAATTTACAATGAAACTCCTTTAATTGAATAGAAATTTTACTTTAATAAAAAAAAATTTCAAAACTTTACAAACTAAAAAAAAATTTTGAAGTTGAAAGTTGAAATTTAGAAAAGAATAGAGTAAAATAATATTTTATTTCTCAATAATTTGTATACATGCGAGTGTCAAATTCTTTTTTTTTTAATCAGGGATTACGCAAAAACTTGCATTTACAATTTAAGCAACAAGATAATTAAGCTTGTTATATACTAAAATTAAATTCTAAATCTATCCTTATGATTACTTATATACTAAAATTAAAAAAAAAACAAAAATTGCAAATAAATAATACTATTTTACCAAAAATATTTTAACTCAAAGCCGTAAGTCTTGAACTAATACCGTATTTCACTATTATCTTTAAAAATGTAAGTTTTCAAAAGATTTTTTTTATATTTATAAATAATTCAAAAAAAAGTATACACACCAAACCTAAAAGAATTTTTTGTTACCCAGAAAAGAATGATTGTTTATTTAATTCTTTAGAGCGGAATGATTTTGAGGTTAATATTTTTAAAAACAATTATTTTCAATTTAATTCTTTTGGAACAGAATTAAAACAAAAATAATTGTTTTTAAAAGAATTAACCTCAAAATAATTCCACTCTAAATAATTAAATAAACAATCATTCTTCTCTGGGTAACAAAAAATTCTTTTAGGTTTGGTGTGTAGGAATTAAAATTTTAATATTTATTTAGCCTCTATTTTCGGTCAATAAGTAATAAATGAACAACAATTTTATAATAATGAAAATATTATACATACATTGCTTCAGTCAAACTTGGGCTCAGTTGGAGTGGAATCTTTCAAGGTTTTTTTCAAAAATCTTGCTTTATTATAAATTCTGAAAAAGTTTCCAAATTTCTAGACCTATCCTTATGAATACATGTTAAATAAAAAAAAATCTTTTTACAAAACTCTCTTACTTAATCTTAACTACTTGTAACATGATATAGGTAATGCTACCTGATTTAAAATATAGAGCAATATTATTCATATTATGTGAGGAGTATCTCTTCATGTAACGATATTAAACCATCTCTTTGATGTATATATCTTATGTCGCGTCTTGAAACAAACTTTATGTAAAATGATAAAAGGGAATAAATGAGTTCATATAGAATGAAGATGTAAGTAGTAAATTTAAAGAAAAAAATATTAAAAATCATCGATGTAAATTTTAGATGTATGAGGTGGAAAATAATTAAATTAATAGCATAAACTAAATTGCAAAGACTTTACCAACTTTTCATTAAGTTGTTTACTGCTTAATGCTTTTCTGCAAAGTTGTTAGTATAATTACAGGCTCAATGCTAAATTAAAATTATTTATTTGTGTAATTTGTTTTTACAGTACATACAAAGTTGTACCTAATTACAAAAGATTTTTTAAATAAAGGATCTTAACCTCTTCATCTGTAAAAAGTAAATATATTATCATGTTATCCCTTATTTTAACATGGAACATGTTAATTGGAGGGGTATTCGAAAAAATCCGGCTCGGCAGGGGGATGGTGAGAAAGTGCCGTTTTTAGGGGGGAGCGGGGTAAAATGGACTTAGAATATTTTAACATGGAACATGTTTATAGAGAAGGGGTACTTCAGAACTTGAAAATTAAGGGGGGGGGGGTCAAATGTGTCCTATTTAAGGAGGGGTCAAATTTGTCCTATTTAAGGGGGGGGGGGTCAAATAAGATTTAGAATAATTAGGAGACTTTGAAAAATCTGGGCTTAAGGACTTAGGATAATACAGGTTTATGGACTTAGAATAATATGGATTTAGGTACTTGGAATAATTCAGGTTTAGTGATTTGGAATGATATCGATTAAGGGACCTAGAATAATACGCGTTTAGGGAATCACAATAGTTTGGGTTTAGAATCTTAAGAACTAGTAAGGTGATAATTAACATTTGTATTTTAATAATGTAACATTTGTATTATACCTAGTCCTCAACTGGAAGTAAACATGTTCCATGCATTTAGGTTGTGTTTACACAAACCGGTTATAAGTTTTTTTGATTTAGGAACTTAGAATAATTTGATTTTGGAGTCAGGGCTTTATCATAGGTCCTGATAAGAACAAGAACTAAAAATACTTTTGGAGTTAGGATAATTTATATTTCGGGATTTATTGTAATTTCGGTCTTAGGACTTATAATAATTAGGGAGTTTACGTTATGTCTCTTATAAGCGAACATGTTCCATGATCGTTGGTTATGTGAAAACAGAAACCAGTTATAGTTTTTTATTCAAAGGTTTGAGTGCCTCCCTTCCCCTTAACATTTTATAAATTTTTTAACAAATGTTAGACCATATATAAATTTCCGTAAATAAGCCCAAGAAGGCCATCTTATTTAAAAATTAAAATTTTTAAATAATTAAACTTTTTAAATT
This sequence comes from Anagrus nilaparvatae, assembly GCA_022575985.1. Classification (NCBI taxonomy): domain Eukaryota; kingdom Metazoa; phylum Arthropoda; class Insecta; order Hymenoptera; family Mymaridae; genus Anagrus; species Anagrus nilaparvatae. The sequence continues at coordinate 1,070,108 of JAKSXM010000040.1, read as the reverse complement.
TACAGTAAATAATCTAAAAAATATTTCAATATTCTTCCATTAATTTTCCATACTTCAATAAAATAAAATTGACTCTAAGCAAATCATGCATAGTAATTTTTTTGACTCGAATGCAATGTAAGCAAATATAATAGTTGAAAATATATAGTACATATAAAAATTCGATAAAATTTTTTTATATGTACCTAAAATGTATAAGAAATAACCGGTAATAATATCAATGAAACTGTCACAATCATATGTACCTTTATCGAAATTTATAAATGTCGAAATTCTTTCAAATAAGCGATTTTAACTTATCAGTAAAAGCTTTACTTATGTATAAAAATTATGTATTTTAGATTCATATAAAATGTTTCACGGTGACTCAACCAGTTAGAAAATTGCCTTGAAAAATTTTCTGATCGATCAAGATACAAAAAAATATGTTAAAAATTTTAGCTTTCTTGAAATGTATTTTAAAATGTATTTTGCAAAACTGAAAAAAAAAACGAAAAAAACTCAAAGTTAAGATATTAAATCATTTAAAAATTTTTAATTCTTCTAGCTATTACAGTGAAATAAATGGTAATAAATAATACGTTATATTTATTTCAAAAAGAAAAAATACCTAATTTTAGTTTTAGCTTTTTACCACGAACAGCCCTGCATATATACATAAACAATGAATTAAAGCCAATAATCAAGTAGCTAGACGTATAAATTGCAAAATTTGTCAAAAAAAAGTTAATATAAATTTTTTACCCGACAATGTAATTTTAATTAAATTTTAATATTAACTAAGCTAAGTTTAGAATAGAATATAATTTAATTAAAAAATTAAAAAAATGTTTTTATGCATATGGTACCAGGTCTCGTATATACATGTAACAATATTTTAATTTTGGTCATATATTTATAAATATTTATTTAAAATATATTCAAAACTATTTCATTATTAAAATACTTTGTCCTTGTATTTCTAGTAACTGACAAAATTCTATTAAATATACATGAATAAATCATATTTTAAGCTTCAAACAAAAATTAATTAATACAACTAGCACACACCTACACATATGAGCCCCACACTAACACTTGTACATTTTATATTTTATTTAAAATTTATATATATTATAGTCTAATGTATAGTATGTGAATTCATTAGGTTTCTCATTCATGTATTCAAGAAATTCAATAATTTGTTACACACACAAAACATATATACGTATAAGCTCATTTCTAGCTTCTATTAAATTTTAACATAGGTTATTGTGGCCTTCTAAAAGCCACAGCAAAGCATATAATAATATGTTTCCTTTAAACACTCTGTCTCGTAAATATAAACATGTACAATATGTACCATAAAATTGATGCACGTATCGTTAAATTTAATCTCAAAACTTATTTATAACAAGCTTCAGAAAGTACAATCTCTTCAACTTAACATTTTGTATTAAAGAAGAAAAAAAATTGTATATACAGGAGGAAAAAAAATGAATTCTAATATTTATCATACAATTTAACAAAATTATAACTTTGTTACAAATTGCAGTTATATAGAAGTTTACTAAAACTCATATTTCTAAGAAACCGTCACATTCATTCAACCAACACATCAGATTTTGAATGGATAGTAGAATCATCGTTACAGTTTCTTCCTCCGAAATTCAAATATATATAATGTCTTATATCTTAATTGTAAACCCAAAAACTTCCTTCTTATATATAACACACACACATACAAATAATTCTATGATTGTATAACACAAAAACATATTATCTTGGTTCCCAGGCGACGTACCAATCGCGAAGACATTTGTATGAAAGAGAATTTTGAATTTTCTATATATACTATGTCTATATATTTAAAGCTTTAGTAACAACATAGGAATGGGGTTTGAGAAATCGATCTCACTTTTGGAGTATCTCACCAAGGGATTTATAATGTGTATAAAGATATACCAGTTTATTTCTTAGATGCTACTAAATTTAATGGAAGATGTATATGAAGTCATTGATATTTATAAACTTTGGTTAAAAAGTCTAATATTTTTCCATTTCTTTAATTTGACGTATGTCCAATTCTCTTGGTTATAATCTGAATTTATCTTTATAAAGTTTATATATATGTTCTTGCTAAAATTATAAATTTCTGCGCTTGCCTTCTCCTTTCTGTAATTAAATTAATACTAGAAACCGTTTAATGACAAGTAGAGCGAAGCTGACTATATTAGAAAAAAGTTGAAGTAAATTTTTAATTTTGGGGATCTAAAAGCTGTGATTGGATTGAGTTCAATATTAACGTAAAAATCTATTAATAAAAGTTAGAACTCAAATTTAATTTGCTGTTTCTTAGTTTAAAACCACACTGTTATAAAATACAATGAAAATTTTCAAATTGATTTGTATTATTAAAACTAAGATAAAGCAAAATAAATTTGAGTTATTACTATTATTAATAGATTTTACGTCTTATTTATACATTGATATTGAACTTAATTCAATCAAAAAATTCCAAAATTAAAAAATTTCTTCAACTTATTCCAGCTTCGCTCTACCCATCATTTTCGGTATCTAGTATTAATTTATTTAACTTGTTAATTACAGAAAGGAGCTAAGGTAGGCGCAGAAGTTTAGAATTTTAGCAAGAATATATTGTTTTTGGCAAGGATGTTGTAAATCAAGCATTGTTGAAACTTTTAATATTTGGCTCCATGAACTTGAGAAATAATTTCTGGTGGTTCTTAAAATTATTTATTATTTCAATATTGTACGTAAGTAATTCTTATATATAATACTTTACTTATTTTTTTAGAATAAACTAATTTTATTCATTAAACAGATTTTTTTGTCATTTTTTTTTTTAATATTGAAATTGAATGGAGCTAGAAAACTTGTTCCTTTTAAAAATAAAGTATCTATTTACCATAATTTTTTCTGAAGCTACTTTATAAATAAATGAAAAAAAACATTATGTTTTGAAAGGCAATAATTGTAATTGTAATAAAACAAATTTATAATGTTAAATAATATTTATTAAATTGGACAAAAATTTTATAATAGCAAAAATACAAATTAAAATAGATAATATAAAACAGAATTTATGTAATTAACAACGAACAAGAATTTATGTGTTTAACAAAGAACAAGTATTTTTTAAACATTTTTTCAATGAAGATATACAAGTGGAGCACCATAATTTCCAGCAATTGGTGCTGAATAATAAGTGTCTAATGTTCTAGCAATTGGTGCAGCAACAACAGGAGCAGAATGCACTGAGTAAGAAACTGGTGCTAAAAACATTTAAAAAAATTTAATTATTATTAAAATTTAAATTATTATTAAATTAAATTATTATTAAATTAATTATTATTAAATTATTATTATTAAATTATTATTATTAAAATTTAATTATTATATAAAATATTAGTTTTCTTAAATTTTTAATTAATTTATACTTTAAGTTAAGTCTTTTATAAATTAAAATTATTATTTGAAAAACGAAATTTAAATACAAGAAAAAAATATTTTTTAAAAATTATTATATATTTTTCAAGGAGTCTTAATATCCATTTATATAAATAAATAAATGTAAATACGAAGTTTTTTATAGATAAATCATAACAAAAAAATTTTTTAATTTTCATTACACAAAAATATTAATAATATAAATATTTACCTGCTACTACAGCTGGAGAAACAACAGTTGCAGCAACTGGTGCATGATGAACAGTTTTTGATTGTTGAGTATAACTTGTAGTTATAGGTGCACTATGAACTTGAGTTAAAAAAACTGGTTTTGCTTCTGGTTTTGGTGCTGCGAAAGCAATAGCCAAAAGACCAAAGAGAACAATGAATTTGTACATTTTTGAAAAAGTTTTTTGGTGTTGTCTTGGCGAGTGAATCGAAGAAACTGATAATATTAGCAGTTAAACTCTGGTTATTTATAGAGCCAGAAATTAACCTTTTTTATTTATGCAGAATATTATACCTCCTTTTACAATTGATAATAATATAGTAAAAAAAAAATATACAAAATTTATAAAATTTAATTTAAATATTGTATCAATCAGGTATACTTAAGTTTACGTAAGCACATCAATGAAATGCCAGATTTTGTACCACTTACAAATCTTACCTAACTCATTATTATATTGACAGTTAATGACGATATACTTTACTAGGCCATTCAATTGTTTATTTATTAATTAAAATAATTTCTTGTAACAAACTTAATCGGTTGAATTGGTTAATCCCATTTTTTTTTGACGTAAAGAAATTAGTACCTAATTAAAATTAGTATTTGATCTTTTAAAATTTTTTGTCAAAACTCGAAGGATTTATTTGCAAAAAAAGTTTGAAATATTTATTTTGGTTCTTAAGTATAAGTATACGATATTAAAAAATATACCACTACTCAAGAAAATACAAAAATTTTTCGTCTTGTGGTGGAAATTCACTAACTTAACCAATTTTTAAGCTACGTGAAATTGAGATTATAGGGGAATTATTACAAAATCTTTAATTAACTAGAACTTATTTATTTTTCAAGAAGTTTTAGTATTTTCTCTAATAGTTTTTCCCGAACGAAGTATTTGAAAACCTTTAGACTTAAATGACTTACTAATGCAAAGTATAATATAAGATAGGACAAAACCAATAAAAATAAAAACAAAAGATTTTATTGTCAAAAAAAAAAAAACCAGATGAAAAAACTACTTGTTTCATTGATTTCCTGAGAAAATAGTATTACGTAACTCTTATAAACATTATTCAGAAAATTTTTTCTGTTTCTAATTTGTTAAATTTTTTTTTCAATTTATGCCCCACAAGCCCCAAAATGGGGGTGGTTTCCCCCGAGAGAAGCGGTTTAAATTTTAGGACAAACATTTCCTGCCTCAGGAGACCCTACAAAATAAGAAAATACCAGATATTTTTAGAGGAATCGTGGTGAAACTTATTTCGTGTTCCGAACCACTGTGTGTTCCAAAATTTTTAAGACCTAAAAAATAATAAAACTAATTACTTAATTAGAAGTTTAAGCCGAAATTTTATTTCTTTTTTATTTTTTTTTTAATTACTTTTTTTTAGATTTTAAGTCAAATATGTTTGTGACGATTTATTCCTGAATTTTACATTTTTTCTTATAATATTAATTTCTGTTTATCCCTGAAAGAAGATACACCTTTTATCATACAAGATTAATTATTTTCTTTTTAAGGCGTCACGAAAACTTTATATTTTTGCATATAAATAATACTAAAGTTTTGATTACAAATTAAGAATATAATTAAACATTTAATTAACTGTGTTTTTACATTTAAAAAAATAAATTTCTGATTTTAATGAAATTTAAAACATTTAAGTTTTATTTCAGAATTTTTGAAAAAAAATAGGATTGCTTTCGTTAAGTATTCAAGAGCTGATTAAGTTTACAGCCAAATCATCGAATTTTCAAAAAGTGAGCTAAAATTTTAGCAAACTAGTTCCAAATTCAAATTACTAAAATATCAATTAAAAATTGTTACTGCAGTTACATAAATATAAATCTTTGGTGAACCAAAAATGCAATTCTTATCGTGTGTGCCTATTTTGAATGGAATAAAGTCTTTAGTAATAAAAATATATAAATGAATCTTTTTAAAAATTTATATTGTGATTAATTATTTTTATAAGCCCAATAATAAGCTTTTTAAAAAATGATTATGCATCTTGTTTCTGCAATTTAAAGTTTTATTCAAAACATTCAAATTTAAATAAATAAATAAAATGGTTGCCAAAACTTTCGTAAAAATAATAAAATTAAGTTATTTAAGATTAAATTCAATCTTAAAAATTAATATTTATTTCTTTCATATTATATGTAATTAAAATTGTAATTAAAAAAAGTAAATCTCATGTTTCATTATTGTAATCTTAAAGGCGTACCTACTATTTTAAATTAATATAAATTTGTCTATTTCGCATATTAATTAATCTGAAAATTACATAAATATTTGGATTACTTAAATATGATATAATTTAAATTACCGTTTTAATAATCATTGCTTTCGTCATATAGTAATTTTAAATACAAAATAAATTGACAGTTTATTGACATGTTGTTATGACCTTCAATTTAAAAAAAAAAAAATCAAAAATTTGTCTGATTACGTATTGAATTCACTAAATATGAAACCTTATAGGATAAATATTGTAAAAAAAATTTAAAGGTCATTCAAAAACCTTGATCATGTAAACCCAAATTGGCATGACCCAATATAAATAAGCAGAATTTAACAAGCAATATTATCAGTTTACTTGTGTATCTCACCCAGATAACTTAAAAAAATATATTAAAATGTATAAAATATTTGTTTTATTAGGCCTTTTGGCTTGTGCTTTCGCTGAACCAAAAGCTGATCCAAAACCTCTTCTAGCTACAGTCCACAGTGCTCCTCTAACTACAAGCTACACTCACCAATACCATAGCATTCAACATTCACCAATCGCCTATGCATCTGCTCCAGCTGTATTTGCAACAGGTAAAATTTATATATTTGTTCAAAAAGATTCAGGATTATTAAATTTTTTTAAAAATCCAATTTCAATCTTACAATTAGTAACGTGAAATTAACTAAATAAAACAACATTTTAATCGATTTTAAAGATTTTTAAGGCTAAAACCTATTTTTTTCATTTATAGCACCAGTTAGCTACTCTCTTCATGCTGCACCAGTCCTTGCAGCTCCAGTCACTGCTCATGTTACTTCACCAATAACTGCTCGTGTAGCTGCACCTTCAAACTTAGTACATTCCGTACTGTTTCGTTAAATTATAAAGTTATCAAGACAGGAAGACTATTTTATATTTGTTTATTACAATTTGTTAAATTTATATCACTATTTTTGTTTAACATGAGAATTTTACTTGCTTTTATAAATTGAAAAACAACATTTTTTTGAGTCTAATAAATATTTTTTTAAAATTATTTTGGTTTAAGAATATTTTTTTTTATTTAATACAACAAAAATTGAATTTTATAATTAAAAAACCAGTTCATTATAAGCTAATACCAACAAGTTTTAATCCAGCCCTTCTTTACTATAGTTTTAATTTTTCCAAAATATTTTCCTTAAATTTCATTTTTCTTATCTGTTTCTACATTAACCCTCAATAGTCAGGATTTGTTATAAAATTTTAATTTTATAAGGGCCCAAATTTTTACATATACTTACTACACGGAGAAAAATAACTGCTAAAAATAACCAAAATTGCTGGTTATGTTTACATTATAAAGTTTTGTTATTTTCTGTTCAAATATTTTGTAAATATAACCATGTTTATAGTTAGAATTACAATATTCTGACTTCATATTTGTAAAATTTACAATTTTTTTTTGTAATTAAAACTAACCCCGTTTTATTAAAATTAACCTTGTAAAATATACAAAATATTTTTCTCCGTGTATAATTATATAAAGTTGCACACAAATTTTTTTCTACTGGAAATTGAAAGATGCATTTTTTTTTTAAACTAGATTTCCTATCATTTTGTATTTGCGTTTTAAAATAAGTTCTGATATGAAAATTTAGTCTCATGTTTCAATTTTATGAGAAGGTTTATCAAAATCAACTTAATTTTAAGAATAATCAAAACATAGCTCAGAATCTTACTTAGTTATTAACAATGGAAGTGTCGTAATTGGTTTGCATTTAGCATGGTGATGGTGGGTCAGTTGTTTGGAAGAATATACATTTTTTAATAGATATAAATTAGCTATTATTTTTCAAAGAAGAATTATAAACTTTGCAATTGTTAAAATTTTGATTTTTTTGCGTATAAGCACTGTTCAAGACCCCCGCCTAAAAACCTAATTTTCAAGGCGGAGTTTATATTTTTATATGTGCGTGCTAATGTAATCTTGAGCAAGCTTCAAGTCTTTTAATATTGTAAAGTTGGTAATACCAGTCAGAAAATTATTTTTTAAATATTTTTTGCGAGTGAAACTTGTAATTTACCTGTTAATGTGATAGGAAATAATTTTTATACACAGCAAATTCATCAATCACTGCTTAACCAAATAATATAATAATTTGAACTCAATATTTTGAACACAAAAATTATATGTTTTCATTATGTTATAAACACAAATGAATTGAAATTTAGTATAATTTAAAAAACAATAATATTCCTTAAATAAATAATATATTTTAATCTTTCAAATTGAAATTTTGCTGTCAAAAAAATTTTTTTTAGCCACAAAATATGAAGTTGAAGAAAAAATGAAGGCTAATAGTATTTTTAACTCAAATATGTATTAATCAAAAATCTTCTTACTAGGCTTATAGTTAGAAGATTTGTTGTTAGTAGGTATTTGAGGAATTCAAATTTAAAAAAAGAACAGCATGTTTTAGTGATTTCTTGTGCATGCGTAGTTAAAAAAAAATTTTTTGTTACCAGAATCGGATTCTAGAAAATTCTCTATCCGTACCTAACAAGAAAAAAGTTTTCACGTCAATTTGAGTTTTTCGCAGAAAAAGTTACAAAAATTATTTCTCATTTTTCCTATTTTTTTTTTAAAGGGCCAAAACGCTAAAATGGCTGTCAAAATCGAGGCTTAGCTCTAGGAGGCTATAAATTACGCTGGTGGCCTAGTTTTGGTATATAGAACATTCACGAAAAATTAATTTGGAGCCTTTACGAAGACCTGACTAAAGTTTCACTCTGACTTCATTAAAATTTACCCATTATGATCTCCAATAGTAAAACTGTATTTATGCAAATGGAAAAATTATTTTTATTTATAATTTTTCAAATGAAAATAATTTTTTTTAGTATAATATATTAGTATCATTTTCTTTGCTTAAAAGTATTTTTAGCGATAAGCTGATTTTTACCTTCTTGTGAAATTGCTGACAATTTCTATTACAAACGTTTATTTTTCTAAATAAAAAAAATGATAAAAATTACAAGTATAAATTCGAGAAAAAAATTTGTTTATTATATTCAAACATAATAATGATATAAAAAATACAAAAATTTACAAAAAGTAATAACAACCACTAACAAACTTGTTTTTCAATTTATTAACATTTGTAGTTATCGAAAGTTATGCGTACGATGTTCTTCAATAATTATTTTAATTTCTTATCGGAGCAATACAGAATGTACCAAGTGAGAAGGTGCAGCAACATGACCAGCAATGTGAGTTGCATATGGTGAGGCAACGTGGGCAGTAACTGGAGCAGCATGAACTGCATAATTAACTAGAAGCAAAAAATTTGACATAAAATTAATTTAATCACAAAAGCACATCTTTTAGGCTACTTTTCTAGCACCTGCTTGAATATTATCTTAGGATTATTATTAAAATTCAAACAACGCAATTCATCAGTGCTTTATTGAATATAAATAAATTATTTTTAAAATTAAAGTTACCTGATGCAGCAACTACTGGAGCAGCAGCATAAGTAGTGATTGGTGCATGGTGTACAGTTTGGGATTGATGAGAATAACTTGTGGCTGCAGGCGCACTATGAACTTCAGTTACGACAGCTGGTCTTACTTCTAGTTTTGTTAAAAAAAAAACAAACAAAAAAACACAAATAATTTTTATATTCTAAAAAAGCTAAGCTTGAATTCAAACAACGCGATTTAATAAAAAAATTTCGTTAGCCAGAATATTGTTGATATTTAAAAAAATTCTAAAATATTATGTTGAAAGGATTCTTTTTAATATAAATAAATTTTAGAATCAACCAAAAAATGTCTTGACATTAAAGCATCTCCACTGAGATTGAATATTCTATATTATATATTAACATTAGTATACAATGAAGACGGTGCTTTAAAAAAAAATATAAAAAATTTAAAATTAAAATTAAAATTACCTGTAGCAGCAACTACAGGCGCAGCAGCATAAGTGGTGATTGGTGCATGTTGCACAGTTTGTGACTGATGAGAATAACTTGTGGCTAACGGTGCACTATGAACTTGAGTTACAAAACCTGGTTTTGCTTCTGGTTTTGGTGCTGCGAAAGCAGTAGCCAAAAGACCGAAAAGAACAATGAATTTGTACATTTTTAAAATTTTTGGTTTTTTTGTGTTGTCTTGACGAAGTTATCGATGAGACTGATACATTTTACGCTTTACCTCCAGGTATTTATATACTAAGTGAAACCATTTCATTATTAAATGGTCAAGGTCTTATATGACGATTAATATTTACTAAAATAAACAAAGGCTCTACATAATTAAGGAATTGAATACGAAAGACAGAATTTAGCATTTTTATGCTTGAAAAAATTTATAAAGAAATTGTCAATCAAATGAACCATTAAAAAAAATTGTTAGCAATATTATTTTTTGTCTTCCCATGCGTTCGTTACTAAATTACTACATTAATATTGTACTGAAGTCATAATGCGATGTACAGGTGTCCGAATTCGGCAACCGCATTTAGGACTTAAAAAATCAAAAACTTTTATTAAAGCTATCACTTATTTAGGCCTTTACTACTAATTTTTCTTTTGTTTAAGATATTAGAACTAATAAATAATCAAGGCAAAACCTTCAGAGTCACTAAAAAATTGATTTTAAAAGTTTGGGCAGCTTAGCTTTGAAAAAAAGCTAAATAATTTGGCCGCATTTGATTAAATTTTGGAACTTTTGTTATTTTTAATTATTTTAGCTTAGGAAATGTTTTTTCGGTGAAATAAAGTTTTAAAATGCATATAAAAGTTAAATTCTTATTTTTCCACTAAGTTTAGTTAGTGGAAATCTAAAATGGTGTCAATAAAAAAATAAAATTTTCAGATTACGTTCGGTTTCTAAAGTCAAGAAAAGCCAAACTTTTCTTTGATTTTTCATTGGAATAAATTTTTCCATTTTCCAAGATGGTGGATGAATAAACTGAAAAAACCATATTCTTAGTTTATAGGGAGATTCTGGAAGTCGAGAAAAGCGAATGTTAGGGAAAACATTTCGATTTCTTACCCAAAAAATTTTTAAGATTTTCCAAGATGGCGGACATGCAATAAACTTAAAGATTGAAGTTCCTAATTTACAGGGTATTTTTCGGACTCAAGAAAAGTGAACTTCATGAAGAAAAATTTGATTTTCACTGTAATAAATTTTTCCATTTTCCAAGATGGCAGTTCTTGAAGTCGAGAAAAGCAAATTTTACCAATATAAATTAGGAATTCGATTTTTAAGTTTATTACAGGTCCGCCATCATGGAAATGTTTTCCCGTAAATTCGCTTTTCTCGACATAAAGAACCTCCTTTAAACTAAGAACTTTATTTTTTGAGTTTATTTATCAGTCATCTTGGAAAATAGATAAATTTATTCCAATGAAAAATCAAAGAAAATTTTCCTGAAATTGGCTTTTCTTGACTTCAGAAACCGATTACAATCTGAAAGTTTTATTTTCGGATGTTTTTGTCACTGTTTAAAATTATCGTACGACGCCATTTTGAATTTCCACTAACTTAACTTACAAGGGGAGTTCAATACATTTGAAACACCAAATTTCACCAAATGGTTATGAATGATTTGGTTATGTTAAAAAAACATGCCGACTACCCTCCGTTCATTACAATGGGCTTTCTGGGCCTATAAACTGAAGCACTTACCCCTGGGGTGTATTAACCCATACAGTTTTTTAATAAAATCTTAAAATTAAATTATTTAAGGATATGGCTTGTTGTGGGAGGTTAATATGAAATAAATGGTAACACAGGATTTTATGCTTTAAAATTGAAAAAGAAATATTTTATTTTGTTTATTGAATAGTAATAATGTTTATATTTAAATTTAGAAAATAATAAATAATTTTTTTATATTGATTATGATAATTAAAATATAACAAACATTTATGATTTTAATTAAGAAAAGAAAACGTATTTACAAAAATAATTATATTTTACAATTTATTGAATAATTAATTAATGCTCCATTTTATAAAAATAAATTCGCGATAGAAAACATAACCTATAAACAGACACTAATTTTATATCACCAACCTGTGGATATCCTACAGGTTCCGCGTCCTCGGAGGATAACCTCCGAGGATGTTTTACCTGAGGGTAACCAGCAGGCCAGCGACACTAAAGTTCACAACCGGGGAAGACCACCGGAGAGAGATGTTTACTCTGGGGATTACCGCCAGATAATGGCAAAATTTTGTGCGTGCATTTAGGTAATAAGCAGAGAACGGACCTTGCGAGAGACCCAGCGCGCGCATCGTAACAGATATTATACAGAGCACTCTGGTGGAGCGCGCGATAAATAAAATATTCAAATAATTATTAATAAATATTATACCCGGGGTATAATGCTTCAAAACATAGGGCTCAATGTTATGAAATTGGGTTTTTTGGTAATTTTCAATGAAACGCCAAAACCTCGCAAAATAACCAAAACTCTTCTGGTTGATCTCATTTTTTTGGTTTCAGTATCACCTTTCATACACCGTAAACCACAATTTATTATCACTTATCACTATAGCCAATTAACCAAACGGTCATTTTTAGCTAAAGATGACCAATATTTAAACTGCTGCCAAATTTGTAATTCCTGACGAAAATGGGTTTTATAGGTCTGAAAAAATTTGTACAAGCTTCAAGTTTCCAAAACTTCTTGACTTTACCTTTTTCAATTATTTATTAACCAAATATGATAATTTGAAGTCACAGTCCCAATGTTACGAGTTTTTAAAAAAGCTCATTTTTAATATTAACTTTGAAGAGCCATTTCTTAAAAACGAATCAAGGAAATGAGACGAGTAAAAAATTTCTGTAAAATTTCTTAAAGCTTGTGAAAATTTGATGAGACTTATAAAACCTATTTTCGTCAAAAATTACAAATTTGGCACCAATTTCAAAATTGGTCTTTTTTAGCAAAAAATGATCGTTTGGTTAATTGGCTATAGTGATGAGAGAGCTAGTGATAATAAATTTCTGTATACGGCGTATGAAAGGTGATACTTAAACCAAAAAATGAGATCAACCAGAAGAGTTTTGGTTAATTTGCGAGGTTTTGGCGTTTCATTGAAAATTACCAAAAAACTCTATTTTATAACATTGAGCCCTGCGTTTCTAGGCCCAGAAGGCCCATTGGAATGAACGGATGGTAGTCGTCTTGTTTTTTAAACATAACAAACTCATCCATAACCACTTGGTGTAATTTGGTGTTCCATATGTATTGAACCCCCCTTGTTAGTTAAAAAATAAGAATTTGTCTTTTATATGCATTTTAAAACTTTATTTTAGCGAAAAATCATTTCCTGAGCTAAAATAATTAAAAATAACAAAACTTCCAAAACCTTATCACATGCGGCCAAATGCGGCCAATTTATTTGCAGTAGGAAAATCCAAAATACCTTTTATATCCATCGGTTAGATTTTTTTATATATTAATGGTGTTGGATCTAACTAATTGATAATATAAAAACATCAGAGGGCCTGAAGTCTGAAAAACAGCGCCTTTTACGTAAAAATGCAAAAATCTTTTTGGCATCTATCGCCAAATCCTTGTAGACTTATATTTTCGTGTTCCTGGGGGTTCAAGGGTCCCGAATATTCGGGTCATAGCCATATGCCTTAAAAATTTTTTTTTTGATTTCAGGAACGAATTAAATGTTAAAAAATATATAATTTTAAATAGAAAATTTTATATAGAAAATGAAATTCAAGGTTGAAAAAATAAGTTATTTAATTGTAAAAACACTTTAAATTGATTTTTAAAAATCTGTATGAAGAGATGTCTTATCTAAATTTTGTAAATATTGTGATTTTATAATTTTTGTTTTATTTGTTTTATTTGAATTTTAGTAAAATCTATAAATTAACTATTTTAAATAATTATGTCATTAAATTTAATTTTGACCAGTCATCCTCTTTTTAAAGTTTATAAATATGAAAGTATGAGGTGGCCTAGTATATGTATTGTAAAAAGGGCTGTACACCCCGTATAGTAAATCATATGTATATAAAATATAAAGAAATAGATAGGAAATAAAGGAATAGAAGGCTGAAGTTCTATTTTAAGCTTCATTGTAGCTCCAAACATTATTTAATACTTTTTCCACATCTTAAAAATTTCAAAATTTCTTATTTAAGTAGGTATTTGAGGAGTTCCAATTTAAAAAAAAAAATATATTTTAGCAATTTCTCGCACGAACGTAGCTCAAAAAAGTTCTTTGACCTCAGAAGCGCATTCTACGGAAAATCTTCTATTCATACCTAAGAGGAAAAAATTTTTCACGCTAATGAGTGTTTTTTACAGAAAAAGTTAGCAAATTTGTCTCTCGAAAAACTGCGCTGGTTGCCTATTTTTGGTACAACATTCAGGAAAAAGTAATTTGGAGCTATTACGAAGACCATTAAAATTTACCCATATATGATTGCCAATAGCGAAATGTTTTTAGCTATAAGCTTAAATAAGAACCTGCTTTATACCCTTTTGTGGAATTGCTGACAATTTATTTTTTACATATCAAAAAAAATAATAAAAATTTAAGTATAAATTAGAGAAAAAAATTGTTTATTATTCAAACATAATAATAATATAAAAAATACAAAAATTTACAAAAAGTAATAACAACCACTAACAAACTTGTTTTTCAATTAATTAACATTTGTAGTTATCGAACGTTATGCGTACGATGTTTTTTAATAATTTTAATTTCTTATCGGAGCAATACAGAATGTACCAAGTGAGAAGGTGCAGCAACATGACCAGCAATGTGAGTTGCGTATGGCGAGGCAACGTGAGCAGTAACTGGGGCTGCTACTACTGGAGCTGCATGAACTGCATAATTAACTAGAAGCAAAAAATTTGACAAGAAATTAATTTAATCACAAAAGCACATCTTTTAGGCTACTGTTCTAGCACCTGCTTGAATATTATCTTCGGATTATTATTAAAATTCAAACAACGCAATTCAACAGTGCTTTATTGAATATAAATAAATTATTTTTAAAATTAAAGTTACCTGATGCAGCAACTACTGGAGCAGCAGCATAAGTAGTGATTGGTGCATGGTGTACAGTTTGGGATTGATGAGAATAACTTGTGGCTGCAGGCGCACTATGAACTTCAGTTACGACAGCTGGTCTTACTTCTAGTTTTTGTTAAAAAAAAAAAAACATACAAATAAGCAAATAATTTTTATATTCTAAAAAAGCTAAGCTCTGCTTGAATTCAAACAACGCGATTTAATAAAAAAAAATTTGTTAGCCAGAATATTGTTGATATTTAAAAAAATTCTAAAATATTATGTTGAAAGGATTCTTTTTAATATAAATAAATTTTAGAATCAACCAAAAAATGTCTTGACATTAAAGCATCTCCACTAAGATTGAATATTCTATATTATATATTAACATTAGTATACAATGTATACGGTGCTTTAAAAAAAAATATACAAAATTTAAAAATAAAATTAAAATTACCTGTTGCAGCAACTACAGGTGCAGCAGCATAAGTGGTGATTGGTGCATGTTGTACAGTTTGTGACTGATGAGAATAACTTGTGGCTAACGGTGCACTATGAACTTGAGTTACAAAACCTGGTTTTGCTTCTGGTTTTGGTGCTGCGAAAGCAGTAGCCAAAAGACCGAAAAGAACAATGAATTTGTACATTTTTAAAATTTTTGGTTTTTTTGTGTTGTCTTTACGAAGTTATCGATGAGACTGATACATTTTACACTTTGCCTCCATTTATATAGTGAATGAAACCATTTCATTATTAAATGGTCAAGGTCTTATATGACGATTTATATTTACTAAAATGAATAAAGGCTTTACATAATTAAAGAATTGAATACGAAAGACAGAATTTCGCATTTTTTTGCATGAAATATTTATAAAAAAATTGTCTATCAAATCAACCATTAAAAAAAATTGTTTGTAATATTATTTTTTGTCTTCCCATGCGTTCATTACTAAATTACTACATTGATATTGTACTCATGTCATAATGCGATTTAAGGTTGTCCGAATTCGGCAACCGCATTTAGGACTTATAAAATCAAAAACTTTTATTAAATCTATCACTTAGGCCTTTACTACTAATCTTTCTTATGTTTAAGATATTAGAAATAATAAATAATCAAGGCAAAACCTTCAGAGTAATTAAAAAATTGATTTTAAAAGTTTGGGCAGCTGACCTTTGAAAAACAGCATTTCGATCTTAAAAACCCTACTGCAAATAATTTGGCCTCATTTCGCAGCATTTGTCCGCATTTGATTAAATATTGGAACTTATGTTATTTTTAATTATTTTAGCTTAGGAAATGTTTTTTCGGTGAAATAAAGATTTAAAATGCATATAAAAGTGAAATTCTTATTTTTCCACATTACAGGTCCGCCATCGTGGAAAATCTAAAAAATTATTCGGGTAAGAAATCGAAATGTTTTCCCTTAAATTCGCTTTTCTCTACATCAAGAACCTCCCTTTAAACTAAGGACTTTATTTTTTGAGTTTATTCATCCGCCATCTTGGGAAATGGAAAAATTTATTCCAGTGAAAAATCAATGAAAATTTTTCTAAAATTGCCTTTTCTTGACTTCAGAATCCAACTGTAATCTGAAAATTTTATTTTCTGACGTTTTTGTCACTGTTGAAAATTATCGTACGACGCCATTTTGGATTTCCAGTAACGAAACTTAGTGGAAAAATAAGAATTTCACTTATATACACATTTTATAACTTTATTTCAGCGAAAAATCATTTCCTGAGCTAAAATAATTAAAAATAACAAATGTTCCAAAATTTAATCAAATGCGGCCAAATTATTTGCAGTAGGAAAATCCAAAATACCTGTTATATCCATCGGTTGGACCTTTGTTACACATCAGAGGTCTAAAAAATATTAATTTTAAAATTTTGGACAGCTGGGGTCTGAAAAACAGCGTTTTTTACGTAAATTGCAAAAATCTTTTTGGCATCCATCGCCATATCTTTGTACACTTATATTTTCGTGCTCCTGGGGGTTCAAGTGTTATGAAAATACGGGTCATAGCGATGTGCATTCAAAAAAATTTTTCGATTTCAGGATCGAATTAAGTGGTAAAAAATATTTAGTGCTCGTATATCTTTCCGCAAGACTTTCTATGCAAAGGCCTAAGAGTGATCACGGTCTTTTATTAAGCTTCGTATTTTTATTAAATTTATGTTTTAAATAATTAAGTTTTTTACAAAAAAAATTAGTGATTAGTGGTCCTTTAAAATCTATTTGTAATTTGTTTATATAAATTCATAAACAAGTTTTATATTAACATTACAAATATACCTAAGAATAAAAATAGTCCTAGCGTATCAATATAAGCGGGAAAGTCTCTCCATACACGTTAAGATAACAAGAGATGATGTAAAGTATTTATTAAACCTTAAAAAAGATTTCATAAAATATCAGAAACAAGTATTAGAGTCCTTTACACTTTTTGGCAGAGAAATAGATAAATTGTGTAAATCTCTTGATTCCACTAAAAAGGAGTTACAAGAGCAAAAAAATGAATTTCAAAAATTAAAAGAAACAGTTAATATATTAATTAATCATAACAACACTACGTCATCATTAACATGATTAAATGAACTTCAGCTACGTGTCGATAGGTGAGAAAGTCACAATTTATTAACAGAAATAAACTTGAGTGATAAAGTGATAACTGAAATAAGTAATCGAATTCATAAAACTAGCAACTTCAACTGGGACACGGGGTCCCAGAAAAATAAACTAAAAATGATAACTTTAATCAATTGGTGAAAGTGATCAAATCTATTGATAAGACCTTTGACAAAAAAACTCCAACCTAAGAAAGAATAGGTTTACAAAAACATAACAAGGTTCGTCTTATAAAAATTCATTTTAAAAATAAGAATATTATTTCTCAAATTTCAAAGCACAAAAATTTGTTTCCTAAGGAATATGTCGTTACTCATAATTAGACAAAGAAACAAAGGGGACAGTATAGTAAACTGGTGAAGAGTGTAAAAGAATTTAATAATTTGAACTCAAGTGAGAAAAGGTAAGTTAAATATTTTAATGGGGTACCCAATTGCTCCTAATATGATCAATAGTCCTATCAAGTACGTTAGAGCTGCAGGCGATGAAAATTCTACGAATGGCACGAAATGTTTCCGTGATACTTCTGAAACATCTCCAATGTGCGGTGAACAATGTGTAAATGATAAAGAACTATTAATTATCCATATAGAAAATTTTATATAACAAATGAAATTCAAGATTGAAAAAATGAATTATTTAATTGTGAAAATACATTAAATTGATTTTTAAAAATCTGTTTGAAGAGAGATCTTATCTAAATTTTGTAAATATTGTGATTTTATAATTTGTTTTCATTTGTTTAAATTAGAATTTTTTTTAAATCTATACATTAAATATTTTAAATAATTAAATTATTAAATTTAATTTTGACCAGTCATGCTCTTTTTAAAGTTTATAAATATGAAATTATGAGGTGACCTAGTATAAGTAATGTAAAAAGGGCTCTACAGCCCGTAAGTCATATGTATAGGAAATAAAGGAATAAAAGGCTGAAATTCTAAGTATTTTAAGCTCTATTGTAGCTCCAAACATTATTTAATACTTTTGCCAAATCTTCAAAATCTTCAAAATTTCTCATTTAAGTAGGTATTTGAGGAATTCAAATTTTAAAAAAACAGCATATTTTAGCAATTTCTCGCACGTGCGTAGCTCAAAAAAGTTCTTTGACCCCAGAAGCGGATTCTACGAAAAATTTTCTATTCACACCTGAGGGGAAAAAACTTTTCACGCTAATGTGAGTTTTTTACAGAAAAAGTTAGAAAATTTGTCTCTTTAAAAACTGCGCTGGTTGCCTATTTTTGGTACAAAATTTAGGAAAAAGTAATTTGGAGCCATTACGAAAACTCGACTATCAGTTTAACTCCATTAAAATTTACCCATATATTATATGATTGCCAATAGCAAAATGTTTTTAGCTGTAAGCTTAAATAAGAACCTGCTTTTTACCCTCTTGTGAAATAGCTAACAAATTCTATTAAAAACATTTATTTGTTTTAAATATAAAAAAAGTTATGAAAAACATGAAAATTAAAGTATAAATTCGAGAAAAAAATTTGTTTATTATTCAAACATAATAATGACATAAAAAATACAAAAATTTACAAAAAATAATAACAACCCCTAACAAACTTGTTTTTCAATTTATTAACATTTGCAGTTATCGAACGATGTTCTTCAATAATTTTAATTTCTTATCGGAGCAACACAGAATGTACCAAGTGAGAAGGTGCAGCAACATGACCAGCAATGTGAGTTGCATATGGTGAGGCAACGTGAGCAGTAACTGGGGCTGCTACTACTGGAGCTGCATGAACTGCATAATTAACTAGAAACAAAGAATTTGACAAAAAATTAATTTAATCACAAAAGCACATCTTTTAGGCTACTGTTCTAACAACTGTTTGAATATTATCTAAGGATTATTATTAAAATTCAAAGAACGCAATTCAACAGTGCTTTATTGAATATAAATAAATTATTTTTAAAATTAAAGTTACCTGATGCAGCAACTACTGGAGCAGCAGCATAAGTAGTGATTGGTGCATGGTGTACAGTTTGGGATTGATGAGAATAACTTGTGGCTGCAGGCGCACTATGAACTTCAGTTACGACAGCTGGTCTTACTTCTAGTTTTTGTTAAAAAAAAAAAAACATACAAATAAGCAAATAATTTTTATATTCTAAAAAAGCTAAGCTCTGCTTGAATTCAAACAACGCGATTTAATAAAAAAAAATTTGTTAGCCAGAATATTGTTGATATTTAAAAAAATTCTAAAATATTATGTTGAAAGGATTCTTTTTAATATAAATAAATTTTAGAATCAACCAAAAAATGTCTTGACTTTAAAGCATCTCCACTGAGATTGAATATTCTATATTATATATTAACATTAGTATACAATGTATACGGTGCTTTAAAAAAAAATATAAAAAATTTAAAATTAAAATTAAAATTAAAATTACCTGTTGCAGCAACTACAGGCGCAGCAGCATAAGTGGTGATTGGTGCATGTTGTACAGTTTGTGACTGATGAGAATAACTTGTGGCTAACGGTGCACTATGAACTTGAGTTACAAAACCTGGTTTTGCTTCTGGTTTTGGTGCTGCGAAAGCAGTAGCCAAAAGACCGAAAAGAACAATGAATTTGTACATTTTTAAAATTTTTGGATTTTTTTGTGTTGTCTTTACGAAGTTATCGATGGGAATGATATATTTTACACTTTACCTCCTGGTATTTATATTGTAAGTGAAACCATTTCATTATTAAATGGTCAAGGTCTTATATGACGATTAATTTTTACCAAAATAAACATAGGCTCTACATAATTAAAGAATTGAATATGTAAGACAGAATTTCGCATTTTTTTTGCATGAAAAAATTTATAAAGAAGTTGTCAATCAAATCAACCATTAAAAAAAATTTTTAGTAATATTATTTTCTGTCTTCCCATTTAGTAATGAACGCATTACTAAATTACTACATTAATAATGTACTCAAGTCATAATGCGATGTAAGGGTGTCCGAATTCGGCAACCGCATTTAGGACTTAAAAAATTAAAAACTTTTATTAAATCTATCACTTAGGCCTTTACTACTAATCAACCATTAAAAAAAATTGTTTTTAATATAATATTGTAAGCACCATGGGCGACAAACTTAAGGTATTATCATGAACACGTATCCCTTGTACCAGGATTTGTCGAACACTTGTGCTAGTGATCGCTTTTACGCCATTGATTCTTAATATACTTTTAGAAATTCCTGAATTCCTAAAGTTTTTTATAGAATTTAAAATTTATAAAGCAGAACATATCAACTTAATAATAAATATTAAGAATATATTGATGAATATTTAATATGGTTCCTGGACCTTTCTCCAAATCGGATTTCCCGATCACTATTTTGCCAGAAGTACAAATACCGATAAAAAGATTTTCAATTTTGTTACTTTCCCAAATTTTTAAATAATAAGTAATTTATTTTTTTTGTTTTGTTTATGAATTATGTCTACAAGAGTAACAAATTTCATACTTATATTTAGGTTTTGTGATTCTTTTAATATACTTCTGCACTGTATTTTAACTGAAATTTATCATCGATAACAAAAAACCCTAAATTATTAAAGATTTTCAGATTAATTAGTTCTGGTTCTCAGCCAAGTTTTTAGAATTTGACTCCATATCGCAATTGCATTTGATAAATTAAATATCATATGTTAAAAAATTATATTGAATATTACAATAAAAAAATGAAAATATCAAAATATCACTGTTGCTCTCGCCCAGAATAAATAAATAATATTGATTTAGGTAAACAAAAACAGCCAGTTTCGCATTAGAATCATTTTTGTAAGTGTTTTAAACAATTGAATAATTACGAATATTTTTTTTTATTTTTACTAAAAGAATTTTGTGGAGATAGACATTGTGGAAAAAGTCCTTTTCGGAAAAACAAAATTTCGGGAAAATGACAGAGATTCCTATCAAATTTTATTATAAAGTTTTTTGGTCTGATTATATGATAGGAACATGTATAAGATGGGGACTGTCCTCGAGAACCTCACACTCAAATTATTGTCACGTGATCAGCCTAAAGACCATTATTATTTAATTTACGGACAATGTAACAGGTCAAATATGAAATATGATCCTGAAAAATACTTTTCTCAGTACTGTTAAAATTGACTTTTTTCTACACAAAAAGCCTTTGGCAGTATTTTAATTGCACGTAGGTATATTGAAATAATTATATAATACAATATTTTTTTTAAATAAAATTTTTAATCTTTTTAAAATTATTACGTGACCTTCAATGCTTGATTGTCTATGAATATTATTATAACTGTTTATAGTTCATGAATAAAAATCAAATGTCACTCAATGACCTTGAGTTATTAAAGTTGTACCATTTCTTCTACCTGTATATGTTTTTAAAATAAACAATGAAAGTTGCAAGATTAATCAATTAACACTTACTGGCAAGATAAAATAATGATTTTTAAAAAATAAGCTGGTTTTGTGACTGCTATTCGAACTGAACCTAGATATTCCCAACAAATTCATACTGTTCATCATTCACGAATCAATTATGCAGCTGCTTTAGCCATTGTATTAACAGGTAACTTTTTAATTTCAGTTATGTCATCGAAAAAAAACAAAATAACCTTATTGTTCCCTAATTTAATGCATTTTTTATTAAAATTTACATATTTTATTCTTTAAAAATAATAAAATTATTTAACAGTATAAATATTAAAAGTCAATTTTTTTATTTCTAGCATCCACAGGTTATGATGTTCGTTCAGAACTATGCTTCGTCATACAGTACTACACATCTTAAATTTTAGATAATTTTTTGTAAATGTTTCGTAGCTGCAGAATAATAATATAATATTATAATCATTATATACTTATGTTTACATGATAAAATTTGTTTATTGTTTATTTTCACATTTATATGAAATAAAGACTACTGCGGAATAAGGTATGATTATTGGCCCCAGCAGACTTTCGACACTTTTTTGGCTTAATATGATGGTTCGTAATAAGGAATAAGGTTCTAAGGGTGAGCATTTCATGACATTATACTTCGTTAGGTAAAATAGACCATTAAGAACATTTTGTTATTGCTAATGAAGAACCACAGAGCCAATCACTTGGCAGCGTTTTTTCTTTGTGACATATCAAGTATATAATTTATTTGCACGAAAAAAACTTATTTACACGAAATCAAACAACATCAAGTAGGTTTTCCATAAATGTTTTGTACTTGATAAAAGATTTTAAAAAAATATTAGATAAGAATCAAAAAGCATCAGAAAATTAAATTGAAAAAACTAACCTGTTTAATGGCAAAAAGCACAAAGGATTTTAACGTACAATCAGTTTTTTTTTAACTTAATTAAATTTACATATTTTTATTTATTTAATTTTTTTTTTTTAAATTTACTTTCTAAAATTTTATATTTAAATTAGTTTACATGATGAATTAATAAAAATGAAAAGCACTGGATCCATTGAGTTTAGAAAATTTATCATTATTCCAAATCAATAATTTGGCCCAGGCAGGCAGTTGGTGTAAGAAACAAATTTTCAACAAATGACGGAAAAAAATGATGGTTGTTTCCTTTTTTCTAGGCTTTAAGAAACCCCTAAATTTTCAGGCTATTCTAATTATTTCTTTCATTTTCTAAATACTTCTTTCTTTCACACCTTTTATTTCTAAATTATAATCAACAAGATGTTTAATAGCTCTTAATTTTCTACATTATTTTTATTCTTTATAAATTGGAAGTGCTGGAGAAATATAAAATTAATTTAAATTAATTTTTTGTAAAATTTGTATACAATTTTTATACAATTTAGTGTATACATTTTGAATATAAATTGTAGATTTTTTTTGCGGGGAATAGTTAAGCTTTTTAGCCACTTTTATGACTAATTACTTGTATCATGAAAATGTAAAATAAATTAGTGAAAATTATAGTTTAAAAAAATTAATTTTTTAATGAAAAAGTTTTTAAATTAGTTTACTTATGCTTATAAACATTTAAATTATGCTATGTATAACAAATTAATAAAATATATTTTCTGGTCTGCGTCGAGAAAGTACGTATTTCCCGGACGCTACGCGTCCGAAAAAGACGTGTTTTCTCGCCACAGACACAGAAAAATGTTATACGAGCCTTGTCCATAAATAAGGAAGGACCCAAATCGCAGTTTACCATCCTCGGCTTCGCCTCGGAAGGTAATTTACGTGCGATTTGGGCCATTCTTTACTTTTCTGGACTCGAGCCGTAAATATACTATTTTTGCCCTCCCGGACGTAAAACTCTAAAGAATTTTCTGCACTCGTTCTACACCTAGGTAGGCAAAAAATATTGAAAGCACCATGGGCGAAATACTTTAGAAACTTGCGCGAACACATATCACTCGTGCCAAAACTTTTACGCCCTTGATACTTAATATACTAGGGTAAAAAGCCAGTAATAGAACAGTTAAGGATTTGCTGTTCTTTTTTGAGCGTAAAAGAAAATAAAATAAATATTTTTAAATAAATATTGTAATTTTGTATAATTTAAACGTTTTAGAATCCGTGAATAAACAAAAAAAATTGTTTTTTATTCGTTTAAGTATATATTTTATTTAATTTTAAGCATATGGTCCAATTTCAGTAATAGAACAGTACCTGCCTTTAATAGAACAGTTCTTTCTTCAGTAATAGAACGCATAATTTCTAAGAGGTAGTTAAACTCATTAGGTATTAAAAAAAAGTTTTATGAATTAATTTTATTTTATTTTACGTTATTTAAAACATGCATATCTTTTTTACACGAAATTAATAAAAAATTTAAATCTTTTTATACAAATAATAACCGAACATAAACAAACATAACCTAAAATTTCACAAGTTTAATTAAAAACATTTTTTTTATTTATTCTAATATTTTGAACTTGTTATTTTGTTATATATTAATTAATAAATTAGTTACAATTATAAAATAGATAAAATTTAATAATAAAAGTATTTAAAACTGCTTAAGAAACTGTTCTATTATTAGCGCGCCATTCGAATTTTGAATCCAATACTAGAACACCATTTTATAAAATAATTAAAAAAAAATAATTCATAAAAAACGTTTTTTATAACTTAGGTAAGCTTTAGTTTTGTTTCAAAAATTTCCTAAATGAAGAAAACATTATTTTAAATCAAAATATTCTGCTCTGGTGACCCCATATACACTAAAAGTTAGTAAGAAAAGTTGCATCTTGTGACTAATAGCACTTATTTGGTTTTTTTAAAAAGAAATACTAATAAAAAAAACATAATACAAGTTTTTTCATATTTTAAAGTGTTTAAAAAATCTACTTCAATTTATTTTACTATTATTAACATAAATTTTAAACTAAAAAAATTAATTTTTAATAGCAGTTCTACTACTGGCTGCGTTCTATTATACAGCACTTTACCCTATTTAAATACAGAAGTAGGAATAAATTACATAAATACGGAGTAAGTATAAAATATTTATTTATTAACACCAAAAAAATTGTATTTGTATAAAATAAAGTTATTATTTAAAAATATTAATAATATAAAAATAACAAAAAATTCTTGTTCAGATCAAAACAAAAACAACTAAATATTAACATAAATTTGATTCGAAACTGCTCGAAAACTGATCATTTTAATAATTATCTAAAGTCACTCGTACGATGTTCTTGAATGATTATAACTCCTTATCGGAGCAATACAGAATGTACCAAGTGAGAAGGTGCAGCAACATGAGCAGTTAATGGTGAAGCAATGTGAGTTGCGTATGGTGAGGCAACGTGAGCAGTAACTGGAGCTGCTACTACTGGAGCTGCATGAACTGCATAATTAACTAGAATAAAATATTTAAGTAATGTAATTTCACAAAATAAATTTTTTTTTTTGTATAATTATAAATTTTTACAGTAAATTTGCGTTGCTTGTATACTAAAGTAAAATTTTTGATGTTTATCATCAAATATTATCAAATTAAATATTATCAAATTCTGTGGAAAGGAATTTTTTTAGCATAAATGGAGTTACATAAGTACAATTTCATTTTAATCTTTAAGCGATTGAAAATCAAGCAATGCAACCAGGCAACTCTTTGGTGTTTAATTATATAAGCGAAGACGTGGTAATTTATAAATAGTTACCTGATGCAGCAACTGCTGGAGCAGCAGCATAAGTGGTGATTGGTGCATGGTGTACAATATGAGATTGTTGAGAAAAACTTGTAGCTACAGGTGCACTATGAACAGCAGTTACTAGAGCTGGTTTTGCTTCTGGTTTTGGTGCTGCGAAAGCAGTAGCCAAAAGACCGAAAAGAACAATGAATTTGTACATGTTTAAAGTTTTTGAATTTTTTGTGTTGTCTTTATAAAATGATCGATGAGACTGATATATTTTACACTTTACCTCCAGGTATTTATATACTAAGTGAAACCATTTCATTATTAAATGGTCAAGGTCTTTTACTGGACGATTAATATTTACTCAAATAAAAAAAGGCTCTACATAATTAAATAATTGAATATAAAACACAGTAAAAGAAACAGTATAAATTATGAATTTATAACGAAGTTTTTTTTTTTTACTGTCTTGTTTATAAAAATGTAATGTTTCATAATAAGTGGTAAAAATAATATCTTTTCACGTATAGGTCGCTAAGAGAGGCGAGAAGACAAGCCGGCCTTGCTCTTCGTTTGCTTCGGCCGACAGGCCGAAGGTAGGCGAAGAAAGCAAGGCTTGCTGGGATATTGTCTCTTCGCCTTTCTTAGCTCTCTATAAGTGAAAAGATATTAAATTTTTAACACAAATTATGAATTACATTTTTTATAATAATATGTTAAAAAAATCATGTCATTTTCGCCGGAATTATGAAATATTTTTTTAAAAAAGTTTTCAAAAATAATATAGAATATTTTAATTTCAAAAAGTATATAACATAGAATGATTTTTTATTAAGAGAAAGTGGAAGAAGAGGAAGAATGAGAGACGAGAAATAATGAAGGTGGGAGCAAATTTTATATAGTTTTTTTTTCATCTATTATGAAAAATCCAAAAATTTGTCTTTTTCACAACACGTACTCCCACCATTGAGTTGCTTTGAAAAGACGGGTTTTATGAAACACTCTAGAGCGGCGTAATTACATGATTTTGAGCATAGTATTATAAAAATAAAATTTTTCAATGAAAGACTGAATTTAGGGTTAAAAAATTAATCTTGAGTGAATGAAATTAATATTATTATTAATTCATATTCTCTATCTAATATAAAAGTTACCTCAAAGTACTTATGGGGTCTTAAAAAAAACTGATTACAATGGTAAACAAAAATGGAAAATAAAAAAAAAATAAATAAATAAAATAAAAAAAACAAAAACAAAACAATGGAAAACACAAATTTTAAGGCCAATTAAAAGAAAAAAAAATCCTGCTTTCTGAAAAATTCTTATATGAATGTTCCTTTTAGTTTTTCCGATTTTCCTTCTTTTTTAAATTTTCCGAAAAATGGATGGCAGGTTCGGATTTAGCGGAAAATTTCACATACCCCCTACTTCTGAAAATTATTTTTTAGCACAGAAAAATTAAAATCGAAAAATTAACTCTAATTTTTTTAGGAAAACTGAACCAAAACAAAATTGAAAACAGCTGCCATTTTGAAACCATTGAACCTAGAACCTCAAAAATTGGCATAGTATCATTTTTTTACATACTGAATTTGTTATAGAGACTTTTTTCGTGACTTTAAGTTGTCAAAATTAAATACATTTATAACATGAAAACAATTAACAACTTTTTTTAAAAGAATCTCATAATATCTTATTATTTTTGTCGTTAATTTACATACACAAAAATTCAGGTTCTAGCTTTCAGATTTTTTTTTTTTTTAACAATTGCAAACTTTTTTTTTCTTTAACTTTTCTTTAGATTATATGCCATTTGCAACGATTTTAAAGAAAAAAAGCTTTCAGCTCCCACGTCCAGAATTCCGATAGCGGAAAACGGAAAAATTCCTTACCGTACGTGTAACAAGTATTGGTATTTGTTTAACATCCATCTTAAACTTCCATACGGATGTTGTGACAGAGGTCACCAACAACTGCCCATGCTAACACACCCTGCACTATTTTAATTTTTCTATTTATCTATTTTAATGGGTTGAGGATGTGTGAAAGCGCCTTTTGGCAATTGTTAGTGAAGTGTTATTGTAAATTTGTATAATTGTTTGAGTGTTAGTGTAGCTGGTATGAGCGTTGAACCTATGGTCCAGGAGGTACGCGACTTCTCCCAAACCCCGCGCCGGCTTATAGTGCCCTGGAAGCACTTCGGACCGCGTTATCCACACAATGTTAATTTTTTTTTTTTTTTTAACATTAAGTGGATGTCTCAGTCCTAGAACCCACGGTAGAAGAACATCAAGAATTTTTCGCAAAGAAAAAAACTTGATGTTGATATAGCCGGGAATCGAACCGCGAACCTTCAGGTCCGAAGTCCAACTTGGCTCTTGTGTGTAACAAGTATATGTAATACCCTTCATTTATTGAAAATACCCAACGGGAATAATTTTTAATACAGTCATGACAAGTTTTCACATACTATGTTTTTATACATTTGTAGGGTCACTGATCACGAATTTTAGGGTCATGGACCCAAAAATGCCCAGCTCATATCTATTTTAAAAAAACATCCACAAATAAGGGTTTAATTTAATATAAAAGAGTTCTCCTAACTTCCAGATCCACAAATTTTGTAATTAGCGACCCAAAAAACCTAAAGTAGACCTATTAATTCTTTATCTATTTCAAAAATTAACTGTAAAACTATAATTTGACTGGACAGTAAGAACATATTTCTTGAAAATTGAAGTCATTGCAAAACTTACAATGCATCATTATCAAATTAATTTGTTTTGTATGGAAGCTAATCATGAAATTTTATGACGATTAACATAAATTTTTAAAATTTTAATAAATTTTTACCCTCGCAACAGCCGGGCAAAGTTTTCATTAACTGCTTGAATACCTACTTGTAAGTTCAAGCAATATATTTTTACAATACATGTTGCTGGAAACTAATGAAGACATTCAGCTTATAATTATGGATGTTGCGTCTATGCTTATAATAGATCTACAAAAATATATTAAATATGAAATTTGATGAGTGATCGTGCTTCATGAATTATGATCAAATAAATAAGTTTCTAAAAAAAATCAAAAATATAATTTAGGAATTTAGTCTACTTTTTGATCACTCTTGTTTTTATAGAATTTAAAGTCATTAATACCTATTCAAAATCTATTCATAAAAATATGATGTCATTGTAAATAAATTTTGCTTATTCTTGACGTAACATGATTTCAATTTTTACAAAAATTTTGACAGCTGTTACAATGAAAAAAAAATAGACGAAAATAATAATTTTTTTGCAAATATCAAATATTGTATGGTTACAATTGTAATGCCTCACGTAACTGACGTTACTTAAGAAAAAACATACTACGTAAATAAGCATACAGGTATCTAAAATTTTGACAGATTTTTGACATGTTATTTAACCTTCGGTACCTGATTGATCCCGTTAAATAAACATGAGATTATTAATATACAATTCTTTTAAGTATAATATAAATATAATATAGTCTATATTTACACCTCTTAATCGTTTAAGTAAAAGTCAAAAACATTTTAAAAACCTTGCCATTCAACATAAATTTGACTATTTCAATTCCTATAAATACTGAGGACCTAAAATTCAAAACCATCAGTTAATCTTTGCAATTCGTAAAGACAAGATAAATTTTTAAAAAGTCTTAAAATGTTCAAATTATTTGTTCTTTTTGGTCTCTTGGCTGTTGCTTTTGCTGCACCAAAACCAGAAGCGAAACCAGCATTTGTTGCAGCAGTTCATACTGCACCTGTAGCAACTACGTTTAGTCATTCTTCAAATACTGTTCATCATGCACCAATCACAACTTATGCTGCTGCACCTGCAGTTTTAGCATCAGGTAAAAAATTAATAAATTTTTGTGATTTAAAAAATTCAAGTAAAAATTTATCCAGTGATAATGTATCGTGGGAAAAATGTTTCAGACACTTATGTGATTAAATATTGCTGAAAACCAGCTATGACACTTAATGTTACTTAATTAATCATGTGTTTACTAAATGTAATGAGGTTAATTTTTCTATATTTTTTTTCGACATTTTGCAAAAAATTAAAAAGCAATTTAAAATACATACTTAAATTACATTTAAATTTACTTTAATATTTTCTTTGTTAATTACAATCTAAATTTTCGTTTATTATTTTTTAGCACCAGTTGCATACTCTGTTCATCCAGCACCAGCATCAGTTCTTGCATCTCCAATTGTCGCAGCACCATTTGCAGCGCATGTAGCTGAACCATCACACTTAGTTCGTTCAGTGTACATTCATTAAATATCAACTTTTTAAAAATCACAGAAATACTAAGTTTTAAATATTTGTTAAAAAATTAATTATTTGTTTTTCGTCTTGTAAATTAATTGAAAATGTTGTTTTATAAAAATAGAAATAAACTTATTACTAAAAATTATGAAAATTATTATTATTTACATAAATCTGCTTATTATTTAATTAACTTTATTATGACTCAGTATTTTGAAGTGTATAAAATAAAATTTAATTAATTAGTTATAATTTTAATATTTTACAAACTTTATAAACTTGTAATTTTCTTATTCATGTAAAAACTAACAAGTAAATGGCAGATGTGATGAAACTAAAATTATTTCATACTTTTAACTTTACATAATAAGCCTGTGCTGAAAATGGTTGATTGTTAATTTTTTTATTTCTAAAAGAATTCAATAAAGTTTCTTAATTATTTGTGTTAACAAAGAGTTCAGTTTTATAAGGAATACAAAACTTTATTTTCCCATATTCTATAGTAACGAAGAAAACTCTTACTTCCTTATTACTTCATAAGAGTAGATTTAATAAAGCATCAGAAAAACTTGTTATAAATAATGGAATTAAAATTTATAATTGTTTTTAAGCGCCATTACAGTTCGTAAAATTATTTATTAAATAATTATAAGCCTGGGTTCTCCCAGTTTTTAGTAAAAGAGAATTTGTAATCGGTTTTCACACAACCAGTGAGCATGGACACGTTCACTTATAAAAGGCCTATGGTTGTAAGTTGGTGCCACCTAGTATATCTCTATATATTATAAAGTTATAAACGCTGCTGCATGAGACCTTTGACCCAAAATGGTCCTTTTGGCCCAAAATAGTCTTATCGGCCTAAAATTGTCTTTTTATCCCATGGAGTTTTTTTTATTATGAGTATAAAAAAATCTTTTTATTATGTAATAAACTTGTTGAAAAAAAATTAATTATGAAAATTACGTTCTTTTTACTCAAAACTGGGAGAATCCACCCTTAAATAAAATTTCTTTTAATTCAACAAATCTTCATCATAGTATTTTTTCACCTCAAAATAATATTTATGCACAGTTTTTTAATAATATGGTTTTTTATAATTAAAAATATTAATTCCAAAATCTTGTAAATATTAAATATTAAATACAATGATAATAAAGAAATGAAATTTTTCACGGTTTCTTGGGTAAAATAATTTAACAGCAGATGTGCATATTGTGTTGACTAAAGCATTCGAGTGTATACGCTAATTTTAAACGATGCCAAATGTAAGAAATTTGAAGCTTTTGTGTGTGCTGTGATATTTTACATAATAATTGTTATATTGTATATGGAATAGTCCAGTTAAATTAAAAACTTTATGTTAGAAACTTTATTACTTTATGTAGAATGAAGAATTTCATTATAAAAATAAAGAAATTTTCAAAAATAAATTTTTCCCTGCTTTATTTTACAATAATTAGGTACAAAATTTATTTTATTGATGTTAAGTAAAGAAATCCTAGGGGTTGGAGAGGCCAGATTATTTATTACGGTGCACAGTGTGGCAAAATGGACAAAAATCGCTCTTGGACTGAGTTTTTGAGCTATCGACTTGAAACTTGTTTTGAATGACTTTAAAATAAGCCTGCTTTCGTCTCTCACTGCGGATTTTTCATATTTTTTTATTTTTAATTAGCCTATTTACACGAACTCAACCTATTCATTTATCGAAATTTTCACTTCCTACATTTTTTGCACTCTAAAACAAACGGGAAATTTTTTTGTGTTAATCCTGCATTATATACATAAAAATTAAAAAAAATTTTTAAGTAAAAAAATATTAAATCATAATTTTTGCATATTTTAGAATCTCGCATAAAATTCATTTTTATTAAATGGGCTAATTATAAATAAAGAAATATGAAAAATCCGCAGTGAGACACGAAAGCAGACTTATTTTAAAGTCATTCAAAACAGGTTTCAAGTCGATAGCTCAAAATTATAGTCCAAGAGCGATTTTTGTCCATTTTGCCACACTGTGCGGTGTGTTAAAATTGAAGTAGATCCAAAATTTTGAAATTTTGTGTTAGGTATTTTATGAATGCCCCTAATATGGCAATTAGGGGTGTGCGGTTACCCGAATATACCCGCCCGAAAGACCGATCTTATTTTTTTCGGGTCGGGTCGATCTTCGGTTATACCCGAAAAACTGAGTCTGAAGGTACAGTTTTTAGGTGGGAAATTTCCCTGGCATTACACTCCTATGATCCTTTTTGTGAAAAATTTCCATACACTCTTAAAAATGAGAATAAAAGGGTCAAAAAAGGACTAGCTAAAAAAAAGGATAATTAATAATAATTTATTAACTATAAGTTATTATTTATTTTTTTATGTAAATTAAAGAAATAAATAAATAAATAAATTTGCATTTTTTTTTAAATTAATATTTAGTATGCTATTTTCTTTAATGTTAAAAAATTATAAAACCTATTCCCAAATTAATGCAGAAATTAAATAATAAAAAATAAAACAATTCGTATTAAACATCTTGAAAATCTATTTTTGTGAGTATTAATACTTAACTTACTTTAAAAAACCATAGGTTCAGCAAGTAGCATTTTCATAAAAACCCAGATTTCAAGGGGTGGTACCCCTCTCCCCATTTTCACTTGCCAACCCGCGTCAGTTTTTGGACTTCACTTAGAAATTTATTTACGAAGAACGTGACTTTCGATCGGGATAAAAAAAATTATCATAAAACACGTTTCAACGCTAAAAATTCAAAAAAACCCATTTTTTGACGTATTCCTATGTCTAGACACTGTAATATCTAGAAACTCATAATAAACTCATTTTTTTAATTTTTAGGGAAGAACTCTAAAATAAAGAATCCCGAAAAAAAATTAGCAAATAAAATTTTTAAAAAAAAAATTGACCCTTTTATTATCATTTTTAACAGTGTATGAAAATTTTTCACAAAAAGGATCATAGGATCATAATGCCAGGGAAATTTCCCACCTAAAAACTGTACCTTCAGACTCCTG
The DNA here is from genome assembly GCA_022575985.1 of Anagrus nilaparvatae. Taxonomy (NCBI): domain Eukaryota; kingdom Metazoa; phylum Arthropoda; class Insecta; order Hymenoptera; family Mymaridae; genus Anagrus; species Anagrus nilaparvatae. The sequence goes on along the minus strand of JAKSXM010000040.1, from coordinate 1,037,079 downwards.
AAGCTTTTCGGGTATAACCGAAGACCGACCCGACCCGACCCGAAAAAATCCAAGACCGCCCGAAGCTTCGGGTCGGGTAACCGCACACCCCTAATGGCAATGTTCTACCCTTAATGAACACCGCAAAAAAAAACTATCAAAAATAAAGTATGTCTCCCAAAGGACAATCATATTCTTTTAAAAAGGCGAATTCTATAGCAATTAAAAATATTTTTTATTTCTTATTTGAAAATAATGTAATTATATAATCTGATAATTTAAACCTGTAAAATTTTGTAATAATATATTGTATTATATAATAATTTGTATAATTTATATTGTCAGCTTCATAACTTTTAAGCTCAGCTTAATTTTATAAGCTTAAAAAAAAATAATAATAAACTTCCATAAGCTTAAATACAAAAAAAACATTTTTCAATTACATTAATTAGAAACATAATAAACGATATTTTATATTTTATCAAAAGCAATAAATTTTGAAAAAAACTAAAAAGAAAATTGTCCATAAGGCAGATTTAAAAAATGAATCAAATAATTGGCTTATTAAATTAAACCAACTGACTGCACATCACCTTTTTATTTTATCTAAAAAAAAAATTTATTTCGTAAATAAAGCTCGATAAAAGAAAGTCACATTAAAAACTGAAAAAAAATTTATAGTCCAGATAAAAAATATAACTGTGAAGTCTTGTAACTCAAGCTTTTTTTTGTGAAATGAAATTAGATCTAAAGGTCTTAAAAAAAGAGATCAGAGAACGAAAAGCCCAAGATAAACCGTATCAAATATATAATAAAAATCTATATCAATGTTGACAAGCACAACGTTGTAGTGATAAAGAGAAAATTTAATTCAAAGGTGAAAAAAGGGATAAAGGGGATAATAAGAATACATTTAAAAAGCACACAATTTCAAACAAGTAATTAACGGATGCAAATTGAAGATGGGAATAGAAAATTTAGTCATGTCAAACTTAAAAATTTTATTTTAGTTGGACTTTCAAAAATTTATGAAAATACCAAAGATCAGCTAACTTCATAGTCTACTGTCTAAAATATTTAAAAGCCTTTAGGTCTTATTATAAATAGTTTGTAAAATACTTTTTTTTATTTTTTTTGAACATAGTTTACATTTTTTTCTTCACTTTTTAAAAAATTTATTATACATTTTATTACAAAATTGAAGTATAAAATATTTTAAATTTTATTTCAAATAACTAAAAAGGATTATTTATAATAACTTTTTTTTGCCTTATGAATTTGAAAATTGAATTTTAGCAAAATTTTTATGAAAAATAAAAAATAATGTTGGATCTGTAAAATTATAATCTTCAAATATCAAAAGAAATTTTTTTTGTACAGTGTACTTCACTTAAAATATAGGACATTAAATATTTACTATAACCATAAGTATATATCAATGGTTTTTATAATAAATAATTTTATTTTCAATATCTTTATTTTTTCTAAGAGTTTTCTCTTAAAAGTCTAGCCTCTAAGTCGACTAATGTATTTTTTTTTTCAATATATACATGGTAAAAAAAGGAGGATATATGTATTTTCTATGTATAAGAAAAGTTCCTTTTTTATACTGTTAACATCAGACGAGCTAAAAGCCTTTATAAATCAAAAGACGATCGTAGAGGATGACGGTCGTTTGTAAAAAAAAAAAAAAATAGAAGCTTTCAAAAATTCTTTCCTACATTTTTTTGGATATTAAGGAATGTATATTATATTATGGCCAAAGTGTACTAAATCATTATGTATGTGTGTTTGTAGTAAAAAATTTTGTGTCAAGGAATAGATAAATCCAATTATGTAACATTCTACTATTATTTATACTTACTGGTAGATGTTTTGTTATTTTGTATTGCAGGTTTTGATCAAGATTTAATAGTATTTTAGTTTTTTTGTTTCTGAATCCTAAGGTTACTGGCTTACTTTTTTTTCTTTTTTTTGGATTGTGAATGTATTGATAAAAAACAGAACCAATTTTTAATCTCAATCTAACTTTACTTGGTGATTCAGACATCCCAAGACTCTAAGGAAAATAGTTTAAAATTAAAAAAAAACAAAAAACAAAAAATCACCATTGTAAAACATAATACATAATAAAGACTCATTTTCACCTCAAAGTGGCAGATTATTTGTTATTAACAAATTATTGCAAAATTGTTCTAATTTAAGGAGGCTCTTTAGACACATTTTAAAAGTAAAATATATATCTTATCTTACTACAATATATTAGGGTAGTTCACAGAAAAAAAAAAGTGCTTCAAAAATGATCTTCCTGAAGTATGTTGAAGTTTAGGTTGCAAAATGATCTCATACTATTTTGCAGGTCATTTAAGAACGTTTTAGGGGTCGAACAAACCCAGGGTAGCTCTCAAGTAGATGGCTAACACCGATAATTGATGTGAACGACTAAAAATCTTTTCAAAATTTTCGGTACATTTGGGTCGCAAATTACAATTTAAAGTTATGAATGACCTTAATTTGTTGAAAAAACACTAAAGACACCCTTAGTTTACGATTTTCGCTATTTAATTCAAAAATTTTTGATGATAAAGGAGTTTTTGTGTGTTTTAAGGGTGTTTAAGGAATTTTTGGAATCTGGGGTCCTCATTCTTGAGTTTAGCGACACCGAAAACATATGATGAAGTATAAAAAAAGTATTTGAAAAGAATTTTAGTTATAGCTGCTTGAGAGCTATCCTGGGTATGTTCGACCCCTAAAAAATTCTCAAATCAGCTGAAAATTGATTTGGTATCATTTTGTAACCTAAACTTCAACATACTTCAGGAAGAGCAGCCCCCCTCCAACTGTTGCTAGTTAACTATTTTTCTAACTATTGAGTCGATGCTTTCCTTAATTTTTTTAAAAATTAAACAAAATTGAAAATGTATGTTAAAGATTTAGGAAACCAAAAAAACACACATACCACCGAATTTATTCACACAGGACTTATTCATACAGGAAAGCTTCACTCTGGTGGTTTGACTAATAAAAAGTTACCTACAATGTAAGATAATTTATTTTTATGGACAGTGAATTGTACCCATAAAGGCCTACACACAGCTCATTACTAATGATCACGCATTCGCATTACTAAATTTTAAATATGTATTAGTAATATACTACATGTACATATTTACAACACATGTCACATATCGACACATATAAAAAACCATGGACTATGAACCTTGAACATGGAGCTGCGTATCGGCCTTAACAGCTCATGTAAATTATCGACTTTAATCAATAAATTTAATTTTCTATAAGTAATAAGAAATTTTTTGAATAATGACATAAGCTAAATTTCAACGATATTTTACAGCATATTAAATACTCACCTACACACATATTAAAGCAAGAAATTTGCATATTAAATTAGAGTCTACTTTCTAAATGTTAATTTTTTTTTATATTAAGCCGAATTGTCTTTTGTATTTCATAATCTTTATTAACATTATAAAAATAAATAAAACGTATAAATTAGAAGGCAAAATATTTTAATATTTATAAATACATAAATTAAAAGCAAAAAAAGTAAAAAACAAAAAAATTTGTTTACAATTTTCAAATAATTTATTTAAATTAAATAATTATGTTCAGTATTCGTCGATATATAAACCAAATATAAACCATCATTAAAAAAATTCAACAAAAATTCATTTTTATTTGTTTTATTATTTATTTATTTGTGTGATTTTCAGTAAAAATTATTTTAAAATATTTTCTTCTATCGACAAGGTTTAGATTTTTTTGATGATTTGTTCCTAACTATTATAACTAAAAGTTAATTAAATGTCGCTAACTTTTTACAAACAGTAAAATTTTTATGATTTTCATTGGATTTATATTTAGATTTTAGATCTACCAAAGATCTGCCCATATACTCATGTACAGTACAGCTATGCGTATGTACACATTAGAAGTTAATTTTAAATTAATCCCTTACCTACCTGAAAAGAACAATGTATATGTTTAGTAGATTAATAAAAAAATCTCTAAAAACTATCCCTTTTTAACCCTCATAAATAAAAGTGCATCTAAAAGAGAAAAGATGCTACAAAAGCTTTCATTTACGAGGGGTACAGTCCAGTAGAACATTAGCCAACTATATTAATGTATACAAACTCCCCCGTTAATCATGTCAGAGGTACATAAATATTTCATTACTTCAATTCAACGGGCTTTTTCCTGAAAAGCTTTTCTTTTCTCTTTTACTTTCCCTATATATTTAATAGAAAGAGATGAAATAATGTAAAAGACTAATACACAATTTCTTTATTTTACTCGTTAGTTTTAGGTATCTTATTTTGTCTTTTATCATCTTATGAATATTATAGTAGTAATTCCCTATAGTAATAGAGAAGTAGAATAAAGCCGCGAGCGTTAATTAACCCACGCCCCTGAGCCAAAATGTCAAATAAATTTTGGTTAAAACGTGAGAAGCAACAAATCCGAGTCAGCTGGTGTTAACTCATGAACGTTGAATTTATAAGAGATATTACTACTAATGCTGCTACTGAATTACTAATATTTTTTTATTTTCGCAATGTACAGTTATTATTTTTTACCAATGTAAATATTTAGAATAAAAAATTTAATTTAAAACGAGATGAAGAAATAGTTGAATATTTTTCTGGAGGAATTTTTGAATAAATAATTTTACAAAAATATTGCGAAAGCAAATTTTGAAACAATCAAGCTCCTTAAAAAAGAACCTTTGATATATAATCAAAATTGTAATGTTCATTTTTTTGTGGATAAGCATGCTTTATAATCCCCAGAATCTAAATAAATCAATTTTATGTCACGTTTCTTTTTCTCTATGTGCTTAAAATAATTTTTTTAGTTTATTATTTAATTTTCAAAAGATAAAAAACTCTTTTATGTTACAAAATTTTCGAAAATAATAATAATTACGGGACCTGCTGTGTAATAAGTGAGTATGACAGATGAATTTTTGCAAAGAGATAGTCAGGATCAAAACATACCCACTTTCACATTCTAGCTTTTTTGATCGCGGATTCCAGAAAAAGTTTCGGTTAAGGCCAAAACATATTAAGTTTATATTGGAAATTTTTCAGTACTTTGGTTCTGGAGAGGTATGTCGGTCACTCGCACTTAAAACCAATTATGTATACCATAAAATAAATGCCCGGGGGAATGGCGGGTCTTCAATGATCCGATGTACCCTTTCAGAACCAAAATACTGAAAAATGTCAAAGATAAACTCAGTATGTTTTGGCCTAATCTAAAAACTTAATTTATTTAGGGTTGCCATACGTTTTTTTCCCAAAAATTGGCCAACTTTGTGAATCCATAACTTTTTATAGAACCCGCTGCCAAAAAAATTTACGGAAAATGAATATATTTTGGTCTTGACTATCTGTGTTCCAAAATTCAGCTATCACCCTCATACATACTTTTTACCATAGGTAACCCCAAAGTGCCACGAAACTATAAGCTTTGTGACTTACTTCTCCAATTAAAACAAGAATTTAAAGAAAAAAAAATTTTAATTAAAATTTTATGTTTTTACTTACATTTTTGGAATTTATACTCAAGCTGATATTTTTGGAGTCATTCATAAATTTTCTTTATTAGGAAAAAAAAATGAAACACAAATAAGATATAATATAAATTTTTAGTTTACAAAATTTAATAATTTATTTTTCAATATAAAATTATTTTTTTTAAATTATCATAAATTTATTTTGTCTTATTATATTAATTATTTAATTAAATAATTTAATTTTGCTAAAATTATATTTGATAAAAATTATTTTACTTATAAAAACAAAAAAGTTTATTTTTAGATTAAAAGAAAAGAAATTATTTATTTAATGTTAATTAACTACAATTGGTGAATGAACATAATGAGTTGGTGAAGTAAAATGTGTAGATATTATAGGTCCTGATACAACTGGTGATGTATGGACTGAATAACTTACAGGTGCTGAAAATAAAAAGTAATTTTATTTTATCATAATCAAAAACTTTTTAATTAAGTCAAATATCACAATTATTAAATAAAGTATTTTGCAATGAGGTCATTAGTAATTTTTTATAAACCAAAATAATCCGTAAAAGCAATAAATTATATTTTAATAAAGTAATTGGATGAGTGCTGATCAAAATTTTCAAAATGTAAAAAAGTACTGTACTTTGTATATCATTTGTTTAGTTTAAAATCAATAAATTTTTGTAAAATATTTTTGTCACCCTAATTAAAAAATCATTTGCACTCGTTAAACTATTTAATCTCAACCGTGTATTCAAATTATATTTTTTTTCACTTAGATTACGCAATTCAATTATTTCTGGGTATTTGATGATTATTATTAATAGAATTAAATGGAAATTAAAAAAAAATTTAACTAAAAAATCAAAAATTATTTTGCATAATAAATATACCAAGAATTTTTATTTTTAATAAATATAAAATGATTGATTAACCAAAAAAAAATCGATCCAAAAATATTTATAAAATATTAACAGGTAATAATTTTGAAATTATTATTTAATGATTACAGAATTCACAAAAATAATATTAACTTTTATAAAAAAAAATAAATTTGCATATAAAAATTACCTGATGCAACAACTGATTGTGCAGCAACATATGCAACTGGTGCATGATGTACAGTTTGTGTTTGATGAGAATAACTAGTAGCTACAGGTGCAGTGTGATGATATGTAGTAGTCACAATACCTGGTTTTGCAATTGGTTTTGGTGCTGCAAAAACACAAGCTAAAATGCTCAAAAATACAAATAACTTATACATTTTTAACTTTTTTTTTCTTTTTTGCTTTTATCGTAATGAAATACACGATGAGACTAATGGTCTAGGATGTTGAACTCTAAGTATTTATAGGAACCCCCAAATAATGGTTTTTATGTTTAGCAAGGTCTTTCGGAGATTTCTATTAGCTTATAATAAGATAGAAAAGATTAAGATGAGAAAAGAATTTGGGAATCATTAAAATTTTGAAGGGTACACGTAATAATCCAATAGATTTTGTAATACGCGTTTGTAAACCTGCTTAGTTTCCTGAAAAATATACACACTCACATGTATACGGGTTGGTCCAGGTAACTTCATGAAATAGAATTTTTAGTAAAACTTATAATTCCATCATTTTTTAAATTGCAAGATTTAATTAATTAAAAAAAAACGAAAAATCTCTGAAAATTACAAGTGAATCAAATTTTAAGATTTTGGAAAATTTTTTTAAAACAAATTAACCGGACGAACCCCTTTACTTTAAATTGTAATTTTGTTTAATTTGAAACTAATCGAGTAAATGAGAACCATTGTGTTAGTGAAAAGTATCAGAAAAATTTATCCACAAATAAAAGTATTAATTAAATTTTACCTCGACAAGAAAACTACTTTAACTGAATCAGCCCATATACTTACCAATTTTTGTATATTTTGATTACGTAACTTAGTTATATAATTCACAAACTTTGCATTTGTTTTTTCTAATTACTTTTTTATACACAGACTTTCTTTAACCCCCTCTCTAAAAAGAAGAATAAATTTTAAAAGCAAGAAACGGTAAAGTATTTTAAATGCTAATAATTTATTCATATGCTAAAGAAGGAACAAATAATCATTTAGATATTTAAAAGTAATTTGTTTAGTATGTGCTTAACTATTGCGATTAAAATGTATTTGACATTCTTCAAACTTTGACATATCACCAAAAAATTTTTTAGCAAAATTCTGATTTTATAAAATTGCTCGGGTCAAAGAAATTTTTTTTTTTTTTTAAATCCTGAATTGAAAATAACTACTTACAGTCTCCAATCGAAATTACATTCTTTCGATATATTTTAACCAAAGAAATTGGGCATGGTTTCATTTTCATGGTAGGCTGGAACCAATTTTAAATTTGATGGAAAGTTACCTGGCATTTTTTTTTACAAAAATCCTTCAATCAATAAAAAAAGTTGGCTAGAAGAACATTCTCTGGAAGATTTTAGTTTTTTAACAGTGTTTTTGTATTTCAAGCAATTTTATGAAAAACATAATTTTATAATTTTTTTATAATTTAATGTAATCTTATAATCAAATACGCGTACTAGTATTGGAAGTTTTACTCAGTATATCTGGTTTAATGAGTCTCATAATACAATAAAGCAAATGATTAGTCGTTAGGACCAAAACGACCTCAACCTATATTATCAAACTTTAAATGGGTGAAATCTTTGGTTTGCTTGAATAGTGAAACCATAGTAACTGAATTGAATAAGAGTAAATGGGCCAACTTAGGTAAGCAGAAACAGCGTTATGAGTAAAAAAAAACGCCGTATTATTGCACCTGTTAAAATGGAAATATTAAAAAAAAATTTTTAATTTAATTTTTATTAAAATAGTGGCTGAGTCGAACTTAGGCCCAGTTGGGGTGGAACCTTTCATATATCTCATCAAAGTTTAAAATATCTAATTCGTAAAAATATTTTAAAAGTTCGAGCTCTATCAATAATACCCTTATATCTTCTGAAAAACATCTCTAAAATAAAAATTAAATTTTTAAGCCTTATATTTCATTTAAAACTTCAACATTTTGCATTACATAACTGTGTTCAATTATTCAAAAAATTATAAGACTGGCTCATATACTTATGAATACCTAAAATTACAAAGGTAATTAAACATCCCTAATTTAGAATACTTAGATGAATAATTTCCTAAAGTGTCTTTGGTATATAAGTGGTCACTAATCTTCCTTAATAACACAAGTGAAACTTAAGGAACTCTAAATAAGCTATCAATTTCTCAAGTACAATTCCTTGCAGTACTCGCATACAACTACAAATTCCATTCTTGAATAGGCTCTAATACATTAATAAAATTCTTCATAAATTATTGATTCAAAATAAAATTAGTTTTACCTACAATAATTCAAGACAATTTAAATATTTTTTTAGATAAAGACAATAAAAGTAAATTTAAATACTTAATGAACGTAGAACGAAAAACGGTTGTGTTAGGGTAAATCTATATAATTTTTTTAAAAAAATCTCAAGGCGCAATTAACACAATAATCCTTTAATATCTTTAAAATGTACTTTTAATTACAAAAAAGTCAAATTAAACATAAAAAAAAGGGCGGGAAATATAAAAATTTTCTTTTGAAAATTAACAAACTCCAATTTATATTTAAAAAAAAAAATGTTTTAAATCTTTTTTTATTTCTTTTTCCGTGTATAAAATGCCATTAGGAAAATCCTAGATTAAACTCCAAGTCTTAAAATATACAAGAATAAAAATCAAAATTAATGTTCGATAATATAAAATAAACTCGATGTTATTATAGAAATAAAATAAAATTGTAAAAGAGAATTAAGAAAAGATAAGTTTGATAAAAAAAAAAAAGGTTTTAAGTATTCGAAATAAGACGCATACATTAATTTGTATTTAAGTCACAAAGTAGTATTAAGACTTTTAATTTATTTTTTCTTTTGTTATCTTAAACTTTAAAACTAATTTTTACTAAAAAAAAAAACAAAAAATTAACTTTAAATTTGAAATTAAAAAATAATAAAATTTTACTTCATTTAAAATAATGACAAAATTAAAGATAAACACAAAAAGATAAATTACTTTTTCGAACATTCATCTTAAATTTTAGAGCTATGAAATCATAAAATTTGTAGGAAAAGAGCGAGTCTCATTAATAATAAGAAAAAAGGTCCCAGGTCGGGATCACTGATTTAACAATTGAACAATAAAAATAAATCTTAGGTTCATTTCTCTAGAAAATAAACTAACATACGAACGAGGGACTCGAAAGTGCCGAGTACATAAAGGGTTTGTAAAGTGACTCGAATTGTCGTCGTAATACCTTTAAGTTGACTTTACGAGTTTTAAGTATTGTTAATATTCAGAGCCTAAATATCATAAAGTTTAAAAACAAATGTATTTTTTTTTCTCTTCTCTTTCTTTTCTACCTTATATTATTATTTCTCATCGTCGAGTTTTAAATTTTAGCTTTTTACCCTTATAATTCCTTTTATTCTGCTTTCTCTCTCTAGAAAATATAACAACGAGAAAAGAGTAAAGGAAAATGAAAACCTAGGAAAGCTTATATACACGCTATTTAACCACTCGAGGCAAGACCCCTTTTCTCTTTTCGCGACAGTTTTAGTGGCCATCAAAAATCCAACACCGACTTAATTATGAGAGGGCCAAGTCTGCTTTAATTTATATGAAATTATTATACATTTATAAAGAACGGAAAAATATTTCATTTTCATTTTCATTTTATATACCTACTCTCCTTTATATATATATTTTTTGGATTTATGAATAAAAGAGCTGTTTTTTTTATTTAATATGAATTCCAAATATTTTTATTGACAAATTTTTAAAAAATAACTGAGTAACAATAACAATTTTAAAAAAAGTTAACAATTAAGTACTTTATACAATTGTGTTGAAATTTTTTACATATTTTTGTTTTTGTTTCGTATGATATAATATTCTGTCTTAAACTTCAATTACTTAAAATCTATAATAAGTGTCGTATGCACCATAAGCTGGGCCATAAGCGGCACCGTAAGCTAATGGTTGAGCGTAGGCAATTGGCGCTGCAGCATATCTGTAACCTAAATAAGTAAAATTTTATTAAATATATCATTTTTCTTGTTGTAATTTTAAATATAAAAATGGTCTATTAAGTATCGAGGGCGTAAAAGTTTTGGCTTCGCCAAGCACTCGTGCTAGTGCTCACGCAAGTGTCTAAAGTATTTCGCCCATAGCGCTTACACTATTTTTTGCCCACCTAGGCGTAGAACGAGTGCAGAAAATTATTTACGCACGAGTTTTACGCCCGGGAGGGCAAAAAAATATTTTTTAAAATTTAGGCCAAAATTTTAGTCCAAAATACGTTATTTAAAAATTTAATAAAAAATAAAAAAGATTTTTAATTAATAAATTTTCATTTTCATCTAATTATTTAAATTAAATTACAACTTACCATAAGCTGGAGACTTGTACAAGTTAGAATAGCTAGTAGCTACAGGTACTGCATAGCTAGCAGCAGCAATAGGTGCAGCAGCGACAACAGGCGCAGCAGCGACAACAGGTGTAGCAGCAGCTAAAAATCCTGGTTTTGGATCTGCTTTAGGTTCAGCGAAAACGCAAGCGAAAAGAGCGAAAAATACAAATAACTTGTACATTTTTGTTGAGTATTTTATTTAGTTATCTTGCTGAGATAATAAAATGAAGACTGATAATTTTTCGATGAATTCGCAGATCTTTTATAGTAACAAAATACACCCTTTCTAACTTCAAGGACTGCGGTACTTTTTTTCTTGTTTGGAATTTTAAAACCAAACCCGTTAAAAATAAAAATAACAAGGGAAAAAAAGAGATTCGTATTCCATATGCCTTATATTGTAGGCGTGTACCTGCGAGGCATTTTAAATGTCTTAAAAAAAAGGATTTAAAAAAAGACAATACCAAGTGATCTTGAAATTAAAAAAAAATTATTTTTTTGAAATAATAAAAATGTCGAAACAATAACGTCAAATTCATATTATATGCAAAATAATTTTTTTTGAGCTTATAATTTTTAGTATTAACATTTATTGACATTTACTACTTAAAAAAAAAATTCAAAGTCAGTAATAAAAAACAGTTTTAAATTATTCGTAATGTATGATTTTTCGTTATAACATAATTCCAATTATATTGAGACGCACATTATTCCTTTTACATGTTGTAGTATTAAGTGCAAGGACCATACTTAAAGATCAAGGTTAACATCATGTCTCAACCGCTATAAAAATTGAAAGTAAATTAAAATTTCCGGATACGTTTTGTACGACGTGTTTTTTTTTTCTTCTTGTAAATGTCAATTAAATTGAAATATATTTTAATCATAATATTGTACCATTTTATGATTATTTTCAATATGTTGATTCCTTACTTGGAATTTTACTAAATTATATAATTATAAAAATATTATTGATTATATCGTGCTAAATATTATACGAATCAGAAAAAAATTTCTTTTTAAATTCTAAATTGGGACTTTGACTTTAAATTATTACATATATCTCGCAAACAAATTATTAAAAAGGGACATGTAGAGAATTTTTGGAAACTTGAAACTTGCACAAAATTTTTGAAACAATCGTATCCATTTTAGCAAAAATTATAAAATTGGTCATTTTTAGACTAATATGAAAATGCGCAGTTTACAGAGCTTAAAAGTAGAGTTTTAGAGACAAAAAAATGAGACCAACCAAAATGAGAACCATTTTTTAGAAGTTCTTTCTTAGGGCCACGCTGGTTAGGGCACAGATCCCAGGAGGTCCATTCGGATAAACTGCTATTATGGGAGATATTTTTTCAACTACGATAACCTGTCCTGATCAGAAGCAATCAGCTACCCAAAAAGTTGACACTCCCCTTGTCAGTATTAAAAAAGCAAATTTTTTAGTTATTTTTTAAAATATGTAAATAAAAATAGATAGAATTATAACTTGTTCTATTAAATATAAACGTGTTCTATTAATAATTAAAATTTTTAAATCTCATCATCATTCCATAATCTCAAACGAATTAAATGTGTATAAAAAAAATATAATTTATCGGGCATTGAACTTTCAAATGTAACTTCATCATTACGTGATGTTAAAATCAATAAAAGAAACCTTGAAAGATCTTTTTTTCTCTGTACTCATAATTATAGGTAATTTTAAACAGTTAATATTTGGTATTTGACCTTAGTCAAAGAAAATAATATGTAATTTCTACCATTAATAAGCAGTTATGTGATTTTAAGTAATTTAATTAAAATTTTAATTAACCTTTTTATCATTTTTTTTTATACATACCGTATTGTATAAAGTATTTGACAAAAAGTTTATTTGTGGTTATTTTTTTATTTATTAAACAAATAATTAAAAAAAACTGAAAATTTAAAACATCAAAAATTGCCAAAATACTATTACCAATGAATATAATTATGTTGTACGCACTCGAGAGTTCGCCTATAACCATAACCACGAGTATTAATTACTAAGGCAATTTGTTACGACTTTATGACTGTGGTATAAATCAAGTTTGTTGTGTTAAAAATACATCCCAGGTACCAACCTAAAAATCCTGTAATTATTTTAATGACCCTTCTGGGTTTGCAATCACCAATTTACAAATTAAAAGATAGAGGTTCTTGGAATATTTATATCAAAAAACGTTATCTTGTAATATAACCAGACACCTCCATTTTTTTTCATTTTTTTTGCCAAAGTGGTATCCATTTCAAACCTAGATAGCTGTAATTTTTCTTTACTAATTTTCTCATCCTCATAGCCAAAAAATTAAATGCCGAAATTTGCCCAAAAATAACCTACTAAAGTCTTGTCAATTAAAATATATTTCCATAATTGAAATTTTAGATAAAAATAGGCTTTACTTGTATAAAATTATAGTCTTATTTTAAAATTTCTAAAAAAACTAAAAATTTAAAAATTTTTATTACTATCTTTGCATTCAAAAATTGTTTTAAAAAAAGAGACGAGTAAAAGTATTCGAAAATTTTGAGAGGTTTCAGCTTTTGGCAGTAGTGAATTGGTCGTTTTGGGACACCTTTAAAAGGCTGCTTCTGGATAAGTACAGTGATTTGGACCCCGGAACCTAACCTTACCTATGTAGTAGAATCCGAAAAAAAATTTATTCGATTTCAAAAAATTTATTGCCGTAAGAATCAGACCTCTAGGCCACGTTAGACTCCAAAATCTTAAAAAAGCCGTTTCTTAGGGAGTTTTTTAGATTTTATTTAATTTCTCCGACCGGTAATTAGATAATTCAAATAATGAAAAAGAATTTACATTTAACAGCATAAATATTAGCTGCATAATTAAAAAAAAATAAATAATAATTAATAAGAACAATACTATTTTGTAACAATGAAAAAACTGAAATAATTTATTTTCAAACATTTTTGTTAGCTTTTTAAACATTCATTTAATTTTCAAGTAGGCTCTTCTTAATAGTATGTACATAAAAAAGTCTGAATTTCAAGTACTAAAATCAGCAAATATTCGATAATAACAAGAGGTATACAATGTACCATATAAATTTATACACACTAATTACTGCAGCCAATAATATAGGAAAAACTTTTATTCATCGAAAACATGTCAACTATTTCAAAAGTTTTCTGCACTTCAAATTAAGTTAATAATTATTAAATAATACGAACTTCATTAAATAAAATTATATGAGGAAGAAGTATAAAAATTATCCATGATTTATTCGAAAATAAATTTAATTTTATCTATTTTTCAGCTATCGAACAAAATGTTATGCGCCAACGCCCAATATTTCGTAATTACTTTTAAATTAATGTTCTAAATTATTTTATAAGATTTCAAAATTTGTAATTTTATTATTTAAGCAGTTTTGTTAATGTCAAATACCTCAGTTTTATCAGCAAATATTTTTATAAATTAATAAGAATTACCAAATGTCGCAAACATATTTGTCAATATTATAAATAAATTGTCCTCATTAGATTAAATATAAAAGGATGTAAAAATTATAAAAGTCAAAGTTCAGTTTTAGTTCAGTTCAGTTCGCTTTTTAAAATTAATCTGTAAAGTCAGTTTCAGTTAATAAAATTATTTTGTTTAAATTCGGAATTTAAGTGTTCATTATTTGATCTCCAATACTAAATGAGTAAGTAAATTAATTTAATTTTTATCTAATTTATCAATCATAACCACTAGATCATATCCTAACTAATAATAAATAAATTATGATTTTATTATCATAACAAAAATACGTTATCGGACTTAATTAAAAGTAATGCAACTTTTAATAAAGTGTAATGTATAAAATCACAAAGACAAATGGAGTAAAATTAATATATTAATTTTTATATTTCAAATTACATACCCATAAATTGGTTTTTCTATAATAAATATTACGAATTAATAAGGCGTTTTGATTTTAAAAAATAATTTCTTATTAGATCTTCTCGTATAATTTAAATTTAAATTTTCCTTTTTTTCTTCTTCGAAGCAACATTTTATACCTGTAGAAAATTTGTTCTTAACAAAGAAAAAGGAATAAAAATAATAATAATAAATGTGTATACATGTGTAATTTACATGAAAAACCCTTTATAGTAACTTTAATGAACACGTTTGTAATCTTTATACGAAAGAGAGAGGGGGATACTTTCCCATCAAAGGGTTAATGTACTTGTATGATATCAACGTGTACTATAATTCATTTTTGCCCTTGAAGTAAGAAAAAAAAAATTATTTTTGCTATAAAAGAGCTGTAAATCTAACGTAGTTTTATCAGTCTCATCGTTTAACTCGTAAAGGCAACTTTATATTAAATTTTTATTAAAATGTACAAATTATTTGTATTATTCGCCGTATTAGCTTGTGCTTTTGCTGCACCTAAACCAGAACCTAGACCAGAACCTAGACCAGAAGCCAAACCAGGATTATTAGCACCTCTTGCATATGCTGCAGCATACCCTGCTGGATACGTTGCACCATTGGCTACTAGCTACTCTAATGTTTACCCTGCTCCAGCTTATGGTAGGATTTTAATATTTTTCTCGTATTTTTATTAGTATTAGCGAATTAAATAATAGTTTTTTTTAACTTTTAGTTTTTTAACTTGTAAAGTTTTTAATTTATTTATTATTTTTTTCATTTTTATCTTGCTTTTTACAATTATTAAATTTATGAAATAATAATTTAACTGACCTTGGTAAACAAAATAACAGAATTTCTGGGATAACTGAACAG
Organism: Anagrus nilaparvatae; assembly: GCA_022575985.1. Taxonomy (NCBI): domain Eukaryota; kingdom Metazoa; phylum Arthropoda; class Insecta; order Hymenoptera; family Mymaridae; genus Anagrus; species Anagrus nilaparvatae. The sequence continues at coordinate 1,021,277 of JAKSXM010000040.1, read as the reverse complement.
GATTAACTAGAATTACTGGAATCGGGAAATTTTTCTTGGGAAATTTTATTATAAAATATTTTTCAAGACAAATTTTAAATATTTCTGAAACGCTATATAAAAAATAAAATTAAAAATAATGAAATTAAAAAAAATTCAAACATTGGTGTAGCAAAAAAAAATTAGCAAAATTCCATAATTTTTATATTTAGGCTACTTTTATTGTAAAGCATTTCAGAAATACCTACACGATAGCAATGCTTTGAATGAATATTCAACCAATATCTTGATTTTCAATAATATTAAAAATTAAAAATAAAGATTCATGGGCTGGTTTAATTTTCTTTTGCCTATTTTGTTCACTCAATGTTTACATTTACCTCATTTTTCAATTTTGTTTTTATATTTTAGATTTTAGTTGAATTTGGTTGAATATTCAACCAATTGGCTAAAAATTCAATCAAAGCAGCCTAAACGTATAAAATTTCCCTAAAATAGGGCTTTCGTGTACTATATAATTTCTTGAGATTCCAAAAATTCTATTGTTTTTATGTTATTTTTTTTTATTAGAATATAAATTAAGATTAGGTCAAAATTTTTTTGGGCACAGTTGTCATAAAATTTTAATAAAATTTTAATAAAATTTTATATTAAAAATTAAATGAAATAAAATTAATTAAAAAATAATATTATTTAATAATTTTTTTTTATCTGCTTACAGGATACGGATATTCTGCCTACACTGGATACGCACAACCATTAGCATATGGAGCTTACGGAAACTACTATGCAAGTTATTACGGTTAAGAAATACACAATCACTAAAAGACTGAAAAATTCATCACTCAACATTAAATTTTTGAAATATACAAACAAAATTTGAAATTTTTAAGATAATATTTACATTTTTATAAAACTGTAATATTCTCAGAATTTCATCATCAAAATTTTGTACGATTCATTCATCTTTCATCCTTTTTAATAAAAATTACTTCTAACAGCATAAAAATTTTTTAAATTTATTTTTTTAATTTTTAAGTGCAATATTTTAAAATAACAAATAATTGTAGGTATTAATTAATAATTTTAAGATTCCATAGGTGCATTAAAAATTTACCTGAATATCGAATAGAAAATTTACCATATATTTCTATATGTTTACAACTTCTACAGTAGCATAACTCGCATGTAAAATTACAAAACACATCGATTTATCTATAAGTAGAAATTACATAAAATAAAATTATTTACTTATTATGATTGCCTATTACTTTTTCACGAGGCTTAAAATTTTCTAAAAAACTTAGTGCATTACAGGGAATCGTTTTTAAAAACATAAAATTTTCCAACAAGTTTAAGAAAATACTGTTAATACTGTTATTAATTCAAATAAAATGAAATCTATTGGTACATTCTCGTTGAGAAATATTTCTATCACAAAATTAAGACTGTTTTTTTTTTAAGTCCAGAAAATATTTATAATCATACTAACTTCAACCCCAATGAAAGTAACAACACTCACGGTGAGTTTGAACGCTTGATAACCTGAAAATTCTGGCACTTCAGGTTCTTTTGTTGGAATGGTCTTTACTATGGTCCACAAATCCAAAAATCGTTTTTAAAATCGTATACACGTTCCTATAAACTTTTTTTTTGGAGAGCTTTAAAAAGACTCTAAGTAACCAATTTTTAAATTCATCTCTTGCTGCCAAAATTCTAATTTTTCATGAAAATGGGTCTTTTAGGCCTCGAAAATTTTCTGCAAGCTTCAAGTTTCCAAAAATTTAAAAAATTTTTTATTTATCTCTTTTTATTGAATTGTTTAACAGATATGAGAATTGAAAGTAGGGTTTTTATAAAAAGTCAGTTTTAATCATTATCTTTGAAAAGCGATATTTCAGAAATTATTCAATGAAAAGAGACGAATAAAAAGTTTTTAAAAACTTGAAGCTTGAGGGCAGTTTTTGAGGCCTATATAGATATCATTTCTATCAAAAATTAGAATTTTGGAAGCAATTTAAAAATTGTTCATTGGGGGGAAATTACCATTTGGTTTATTGACTTTACCGATGAGAGAATTTGTATTAAGAAATCGTTGTTTACGGAAATTGAAAAGTGACACTCAAACAAAAAAAATCAAATTTCCAAAAACTTTTTACTCGTCTTTTTTTATTGAATAGTTTCTGAGATATCGCTTTTCAAAGTTATATTAAAATTTCTTCAAATTCTCATATGTGTTAAACAAACAATTGAAAAGAGACAAATAAAAAATTTTTAGAATCTTGGAGCTTGTAGTAAGCTTTCGAGGCCTATAAGACCTATTTTCATGAAAAATTAGAATTTTAGCAGCAATTTAAAAAAATTTAAAAATTGGTCATTTTGGACCTTTTTTAAGCTCAAGGGTTTCTGTACCATAGTAAAGACTATTCCAACAAAGAAACCTGAAGTGTCAGAACTTTCAGGCTATCAAGCGTTCGAACCCTCGCTCGAACCAAGCATTCACTACCATTGTAAATCCTAATTTAATCCCAATGTTTTCAAAGTGCTACAAATATATTTAGTTGCAAATTTGCGGTAATTTATAGATCTTTAAAGGACTTATATCCAAAAACTGTGGCGTTAAATTGAGACGCCTCATATTCCTTTAACGTTGAATCAGGTGGATAAAAATAGCATTTTTTGAGTAAAAATTTCTGGAGATCGAAACTTCTGGAATGTTTAATATTTTTAGCCATTGATCATATTATGTGTCCCTTAAAATTAAAAAAATAATTTTGAAAATTTATTGACTACAGACGGAGATATTAGCGCTTGAAATTTCATTAATTTTTGAGGTACTTAATTAATCAAGACTTTTTTATAAATAATCTGATTTTAAAAATCTTTGAATATAATATTTAGAACATTATTTAACATCGATTCACTAAAAAAAATCTCAATTTTTAACAATAATGTGAAATATATTTCAAGTTTTTTGATTTTTGGCCTAACCTAAATTTTTCAAAAAATCAATTTATTCGCGGCGAAACGTAGAAAATCAAAATTTTTGTTAGTGAATCGATGCTAAATAATGTCCTAAATATTATATTCAAAGATTTTTAAAATCAGATTATTTATAAAAAAGTCTTGATTAATAAGTACCTCAAAAATTAATGAGATTTCAAGCGCTAATAACTCCGTCAGTAGTCAATAAATTTTCAAAATTATTTTTTTAATTTTAAGGGACACATAACATAATCAATGGCTAAAAATATTAAACATTCCAGAAGTTTCGATCTCCAGAAATTTTTACTCAAAAAATGCTATTTCTATCCACCTGATTCAACCTTTAACTCGAAAAAAAATTTTTTTAAATTAATTTTTGAATATAAAAATTCAGGAAAAAATGGTTCGCCATAAAAGGAAAAATTGTGTTTTTTTCACTTTTTGACGACAAAAATTTTACATATATATGTATTAGATCCAAAAAATAGAATCGCAAGGAGTTTCCTCAAACTTAAACTCCCATGGAATGAAATTAGGTAGGTCCAAAAAGAAAAAAAAATTTTTATTATTTTTTGATGTCAACTAAATACAAATCAAAATTTAACCTATTACTATGGTTCTTCTTTGAGGAACAATTTCAAAATAATATTATAAATTTTAATTTTTTGTTAAAAATATCTCATCAGAAAATATTTGAAAAATAAAAATAATTTTGGTACTTTTTTCAAAAATTGATGCTTTATTAGTTGGTTGTACAAAGTTTTAGAATTTTGAACATTTTTATAAACATAATAAACAAAATTCTTTGCAAATTATAAATTTTTATTCTATTTCAAAAGTGAGGCTGGTTGAAGAATTCTTCAGCTATTATCAGTTGGTTGTAGTATTTGCTTATCCGTAGTAATTACCGTAAGCACCGTAGCCTGCATATCCACCGTATCCAGCATAACCACCATATCCAGGATATCCATATGCTATAAAAAATATTATATTTAGTATTTTTTTATCTTAGATAAATGATTAATGACCTTATTAAACTCTTTGCTTCATACGAAGCAGCAGCAATGAGTTGCACAAGAGTCTGGCAGTTATTTAAAAAAAAACTGCTTGGATTTTCGATTACTGGGTGCAATTATTTGCCACTTACACTGAAAAATAATATTCTCAAAATGATAGATAATTTAATCACTACTAAGTATTATCAACGAGCATGTGAAAATAACATTGTTTCTAATGGGACCAAAAATTCACTCCTTAAGAGTCCATGTATGTGATTAAATGATCTAAAATTTTAAGAATATTATTATTTTTTTGGTAAATGGAATCTGATTTTTCTCAGTATTTTAAAATAAATTTCAAGTATTTGCTATACAAGTGCAGTGGTGTACAAAAGCACAGGGTTCCAAGAAATCCCATGCATTGTACTTCATTGATGCCACTCTTAATATAGTATAATTAAATACTGATTATTTTGGTTTTATTAATTCAAATTATTCTATTGATATTGAAAACCAAATTTAAAATCTGATCGGTTATTAGGCACTCACTTACATAATGATTATTATATTGCAAAATAAAAATTTTCTAAAATAAATTAAGTACTAAAAACTTACCGTAAGCTGGAGCAGAGTATACGTTAGCATAGCTAGTAGCTACTGGTGCAGCATATCCTGCCCCATATCCTGCAGTATAAGCAATTGGTGCTGCTAAAAATCCTGGTTTTGGATCTGCTTTAGGTTCAGCAAAAACGCAAGCCAAGAGGGCGAAGAATACAAATAACTTGTGCATTTTGTAATATTTAGTTGTCTTTACGAGTTAATCGAAGAGACTGATAATTTCTAGCCAGAATTGTGTGTCTTTTATAGCAAAATTTTTTTCTCAAACCTCAAGGACTAAAATATGAATTATTGTTTCTGAATGTCATTTCAATCCATTAATACCCTGTTGGCAAAAAAGCCCTTCTCTTTTTAAAAAATAAAAATGTTTATTTTAAAAAGGAAAATTGTTTGGAAAAGTATTGAACTTGTTTTTAATTAGATTTAAGTGCAAGAAAAATGAAATTGTAATTTTTCTTTGAATGAAATTTAATTATTACCCATAAAACCATAAAAATATAGTTTTCCCTCCAGGGAGTAAGAGTTGGTACGAAATTTCCTACACTCGTTCTGCACCTCCTTTGGCAAAAAATATTGTAAGCAACATGGGCGGAAAACTAAAGCTAGTAGTTACCCTAATGTCAAAACTTTTGCGCCCTTGATACTCAATACACTTTTAATTCTGCAATAGTGGAAATAAAATGGTTCTTAAAAGTATGAAATATTTTTTCGCGTGGTTATATTTTCATTCATTTTTTATACAAATTTTTTTTTTATCTGCAACCAGGTCTCGATCAAAATATTTCACTTCCGTTATAAGTAACATAATACACAATACAAAAGTATCCTTGAAAGATTTTTTTTACGTTTGATATAATATATATAATTACGTACAGTTAAATTTAAAAGTTGACCTTCAAAAACCAAGAAATCTGCTTTGGGTTATTCAGAAGCAGTTATTTGTCCTTAAAATTTATCAATACAATAAACCTTTTTTTTTATTTAATATTGTGCGTAATGTTGAGAAAATATATTATTTGTTTGTTATGAAATTAATTAGCTTACATATTGTTTATTTAATTAGTGCATTGTATTTTGATGAATTATTTTGACCATTACTTGTAGCATCTTAATTATATTCAATACTAAGTATTGAATCTCAAATTAAATTTAATTTCAACTTGTAATATTTTTAATTATTTATCAAATTGAACTTGTTTGAAAGAAAAATTCATCATCATGTGTTACATACCATATCATTTACGTGATCTCTGACAAGTTACCAAGAAAAATTCTTTTTATAATAATAATTTTTACTCTGTATCACTGTTGCATTAGACTACGAATCCCCAGGTTTTTTAAGACATTGGAATATTTGCTTTTTTAACATAAGAAAATATAAAATCTTGTTTTTCCTTCTTTAAATTTTATGTAACAAAATTTTTCTACATAAATAATTCAGATAATTCAAAAAGTTATATATTAAATACTTAAAATATTTTGGTTCCTCAGAGAGGAACCATTGTGATAGGTCCAATTTCGATTTTTGATTTTTTGGTATATAAGCACATTTTGAGACCCCAGAAAGCTATAAAACCGATTTTTAAAAAAAGTCTGTGTTTGTGTGTGTATGTATGTAATTGGTGATATTTCACAAACATTCCGAAGTTGAGACCTAATTTTTTTTTCAAAAATTTTTTTATCAAAAAAGCACGAGGTACTTTTTTTTTTAATTTGGATGTAATTCCTCATTTATTTCCACGAAAGTACTTATATTTGAAAGTATGATTTTTACTCGATATCTCGAATCTGATACTTAATTTTTTGAAAATTTTTTTTCCCAAATTTTTTTCACGAAAAAATACAAAAAACACCAATTTTTTTTTCTTTTTGGACGTAGTACCTAATTTATTTCTATGAAAGTACTAGTTTTAGAAAGTTTGTTTATAGTCGTTTTTTGGATCTGATACCGAATTTTTTCAAAAATTTTTTCTCAAAATTAACAAAACAAAAAAATTAAAAAACCTGCAAATTTTTTTTTTATTTTTGGGTGTAATACCTCATTTAATTCCATGAAAGTACTAATATCTGAAAATATTGAAACCGGTGATATTTCACAACTATTATGGAATTAAGAGAGAAATGTATGTATGATTGCATGGTTGTGGCATATTCATATATTAAGCTCATTGTTTGAGGAACCCTAGTGCCAGCTAGTTGGCAGGGTATTTTGGTATTATTTTTAGATGCTAAGTGGAAATTGGTTTTATTTTATGAATTTTTCAATATTTAATGTTTTAACTGCATTTGATAGAGCTACTTTTAAAAACTAAATTATGGCAATCAACAAAATGTTTGTCCTTATGAAAGTACGTATATCATAGGGGTGTGCGGTTACCCAAATTTTCGGGTACCCGAGCTTCGGGTCGGTCTTGGATTTTTTCGGGTCGGGTCGGGTCGGTCTTCGGGTATACCCGAAAAGTTTCAGAGGTCCTAAAGTATAGTTTTTTCATCTGAAATTTCCCTGGCATTACGAATCCATGAATATTTTTCCGGGAATTTTCCATTGACGCTTAAAAAAGAGAAAAAATAGTCAAAAAAAAGCTTATAAGAAAAAAAATTATAATTTTTATTACCTATAAGTAATTATTTACTTTTCCATCTAAATTAAACAAGAAAATAAATAAATTTGTACTCTTTTTAACATTTATACTTACTGTTTTAAATTTCTGATTTTCTTAAAAAATAGTAATATATTCCAATTTATATTTTTACAAAAATAATAATAAAATAGTATATTTACAGCTCGTGTCCAGAAAATTAAAGAATGGCCCAAATAGCATGTAAATTAGCTTCCGAGGCGAAGCCGACGATGGTAAACTGCAATTTGTGTCATTCTTTACTTATGGACAACGGTCGCATAAAATTTTTCTGTGGCAGTAGCAAGTGGCTACTGTCCAGAAAAATTAATTAATTTGTATTCAAAAATTTTGAAAAAACTATTTTTTTAATTACTAATACTTGACTTACCTTAAAAAATAATTATATAAAAGGTATGTCAAATTCTTTTAAATGATTTAAAAATTCTTAGTTTAAAGGCCTCGCTACGCTGAGAAAAATATAACAATACTTCTGGATAATATGATATTGGTGTGCAGAGTCCCTGGCAGAGTTTTATTTTGAATTTTTTTTTTCATTTTCTTGTTCAAAAATACGGTCAACTACCTACTCGACACAGGTATTGTTACAGAATTAGGATTAAAATACCTTGGCACATATTATATAATAAAACCTCTAGGTAAGGAGATAACTATGGTAAACTGTGCGTATAATTAATAAAGCTAAATTTTTGTTCAGAGATAGCCAAGGTCAAAGCATTGACACCTTCGTATCCTAGTCTTTTTGGCCGCGGGGTCTAGAAAAATATTGGGGTCCACAAAGTTGGACATTTTTTCGCAAAAAAAACTGAAATTAAGACACCGCGGAATAGTTTAGATTTATAGATTAGGTCAAAACATTCTCAGTTTTCATTTGAAATTTTTCGGTATCTTGGGTCTGGAGGGCAATGTCGGGCAATCAAAGTTCCGCCGTTTACCCGCGCTTAAAAAATTTTTTTTTATACAAAAATATAAAGGGATCAAATTTTATAGTCAGAATCCTTTAATTTCTAGGTAGATATTATGGATGAAAAATATTTATTAACCAATAACTTGAGAAAACTTCTACAATTTATTTTAATTAAAAATTACTTTTCATAAACACCCCTATTTTTGAAATCAGAAGCTTTCAAATTCCCGTGGTATAATTTTAGTGTAGATATAAAGGCTTTTGTAAAAAGTGATTTTCACCGTTTTCACTCCAATTTTCCAACCCTAGATGAAATATAGCATTTTTCGGAGTTCAGATTTGAAATTTGCAGCCTTAAAAACCCCCCGATATAGTTTTTCAAGTAAAAATAAAATATTAAAAAAAATTTTTTTTCACCCCAGTTTTCTACCCCTAGATGAAGATTTATGATTTTTTCGAGTTCATATTTGAAATTAGCAACTTCGAAAACCTCCGGGTGCTAATTAGAAGAATAAAAAACATAATATTTTACGAATAGTAAAGACTTATGTCAAAGTGTTACGTTTTGGCCGCAAAACAGGGCTAAAATCGCTTGTTTTTCAAGTTTTCGCCACTTGTAGACATTTTTTGAGGGTTTATTGGTTAAGAAATGATTCAAAAATTGAATTCCTCATAAGTTTCTAGTCTCAAAACAATTTTAAAATTTAATTTTTAATAAAAATCTAAGCTGGTATTAATCAAGTGGCACGTTTTGGCTGCCTGGGCGGTAATGGGTTAATACAGCCTTTAAACTAATAATTTTTAAAACATTTAAAAAATTTTTGACTTACACCTTTTGCATAATTATTTTTGAAGTTAAGTCAAGTACTAGTACTTAGAAAAATAATTCTTCAAAATTTTTGAACATAACAAATTATTTAATTTTTTAATATAATTTTTATAAAAATATAAATTGGGATATATTACTATTTTTTAAGAAAATCAAATTTCAAATTTAATACAGTAGTAAGTATACTTATATAAGTATAAATGTTAAAATGAGTGCGAATTTATTTATTTTATTGTTCAATTTTGTTAAAAATTATTATTTTTTTCTAGTACGCTTTTTTAACTATTTTTCCTCTTTTTTAAGCTTCAACGGAAAATTCCTGGGAAAATATTCATAGATTCGTAATGCCAGGGAAATTTCAGATGAAAAAACTGTACTTTCGGACCTTTTAAACTTTTCGGGTATACCCGAAGATAGACCCGACCTGACCCGGAAAAATCCATGACCGACCCGAAGCTTCGGGTCGGGTAACCGCACACCCCTAGTATATCAACTCATGATCTGGTGGATCAATTTAGGTTGAATTTATCTATAAATTATAATCCATGACAATTGGATAAATCTATTATACAAAAAATGATGGGCTTTATGGAGGCCGCCATCTTGTGAACAGTATAAAGACCATTCAAATTGCTTGTTTACTTGAATTTTTGTATTTTCTTTATATGTTATAACCTATATATATTATAACCTATACTTCTTTGATATTTTTTTAATAAAGCAATAAGGGGAGATTATAATGCGGGTGAACAACGTGAACCGAATATAGCCCAGTTTTCTTAAAAAATTGGCCTCAAATATTGGGATTCATCTCAGTGTAGCATTTTCTCCGTATACGATTCTAGAAATATTACTTTTAATTTTTTTGAAATATAAAAAAAAAATTTTATTGCTATTAATAAATTAATTCTGTATTTATGTGCACATATATACGATTTCACGCTTAAATAATATTAAATCATGTTTAACCCTTCAGATAGAAAATAAACGTAATCTTAAAAAGAGAAGGGATTTTTTTTCTACAGGGTATTAATAGATTGAAATGACATTCACAAATAATAATTCATATTTTAGTCCTTGAGGATTGAGAAAAAATTTTTGCTATAAAAGACCCACGATTTCGGCTAAAAATTATCAGTCTCTTCGATTATCTCGTAAAGGCAACTCAATATTTCAAAATGTACAAGTTATTTGCATTCTTTGCCCTCTTGGTTTGCGTTTTTGCTGAACCTAAAGCAGATCCAAAACCAGGTTATTTTGCTGCACCCATTGCTTATACTGCAGGATATGGGGTAGGATATGCTGCCCCAGTAGCTACTAGTTACGCTAACGTATACTCTGCTCCAGCATACGGTGAGTTAATTCTTTGTCTATAATCGAATTGCGTCCAGAGAGAGTGTCGCCAAAGAATAAAAAATAATTTTTATTTAATTCCTGCTTAATGATAATTATTTCCTAAACTTGCCATGATCAATAAAAATTAATTTTATTTAAAAACAAAATAAAATTTCAAAAAATGTGGATAAGTGGAACATGGCAAACTCAATCAGCTAGAGTTACCAACTGTCTTCACTCTCTCTGGATATCCTCTAGCTATAATGTATAAATTTTAATCTTTCGTCAGTACGCATTTATTTCTACACTTTTTAATAAGTTTTTTATAAATTTTAATTTACTTTTTCATGTAGGATATGGATATACTGGCTATGCTGGTTATGGTCGTTATGGAGGCTATGGTGCTTACGGTGCTTACTACAGATAAACATACACCCTTGATAACTGAAGACTAAATTAACGAAAAAGCAAGTTTTTTAACAAAAACAACGACAACATTTGATTTTAAAAACTTGAATAATTTTGTTCTGAAGTTTTAATTAAATTCAATGTCAAAAAATTAATTTTATCCAAATTTTGTATTAATATTTTAAATTTTCTTTTAAATTTTCTTTTAAATTTTTAATAAATATACATTCAAAGAATATAAATTTTAATTTTAATTTTTTTAATCACTTGGCAATCCAATATCAAACTTTAAGCATTATGAGTAAATGTTTATCCAATCCGTATCGTCATATGTAAGTCTGTCCTTTTATTTCAACTATTTTTAAGCTTCCCACCTTTTAATAGTCAAAAGTGTCACCACCGTACTCCAAGGATATTCAAGGTTTTACTTAAAATATCTTGTTCAGTGACTTTTTTTAATAAAAAATAAGGTACTCAAAGTATAAGAAAATTTAGTGGCTTTAGACTCAATATCTCGTCCGCATAAATAAAAAATCCCTAAAATGTAAAAAGCAACCATATATTATAGCAACTACCTAGCATACATATGAGAATATTCTCTTTTTCAACCCAAATTTATTTATCAAAGAAGTATTCCAAGAATATTTAATCAAATACTCATTAATTAAATACTCTTATTTATTATTTTTTATTAATTTTATAAAACTGCATCGATCTTTTATTAATTTTATAAAACTGCATCAGCCCCATCAGCCAATCAGAAGTACCAAATAAGTTTTCGAATTTTTATCAGCGTTTCTATTTATACTTGGATACCAAAACTGTCAATCTAATGAAAAGCAAATAATTATTACTCTTTGAAGAATTTGATTTAATTCTAAGAAGGGTGTAATTTCTCTCTCAAAATTCCTTTGAATGAATTATTTTATTAAAATATCTTAAAGTCCGTTTTACTTTAGTATACTTAATAATAACTGTTAAAAGCTTTTTGAAAATAATTGCGTTTTAATAAATTTAATATTGGTGAATTGACCAAATTGTTTGAAAAATATAATATATTTTAGCATGAAAACTTAGATTACAATTTTTTTTCTTCATTTTTGACTTTAAAATTTATTTAAAATGATAACATTTAGCTGCAAAAAGAACCTTAAAAAATTTTTTCTTCCAAGCGGGCCGAAAACACTTTTTTCGCCCCGCAACGAAAACGAAAAAAACGCGTTTTCACCCCACTGAGAAAGAAAAATTTCGTTTTGTCCATGGGAACAAAAAAAAAATACCCCAGATCGCAGTTTACCATCCTCGGCTTCGCCTCGGATGCTAATTAACGTGCGATCTGGGCCATTCTTTTTTTTTGCTCCCTTGGTTAAAAATGTACTATTATATATGCTATTGTAAGCTCTATATAATTACAGTTCTTCTCCAACCTAGAATTTTCCTTGTATATATATGTAAAATCTTTTAATTACTTTATCATTTCAGAAAAAAACTTTATTCTGAAAATAGTGTTGGTTTTTAACAATTCTATTTTTTACTTTCTAAAAAGATTAAATTATTTAATGCTCCAGTCAATATACGGGGGGTGGGGGTGTCAAGTTTCCGGCCACTTTCAGATTTGGTCTACTATATAAGTTTTTGGGTCGCTAATCAAGAATTGGTGAGTCATTGGTGACTTTTTTAATGTAAAATTAATATTTCACCTTTGAATTAGCAAAAACTACCCCTAAAAGGAATATTTTTGCTTTTTTCGCACTTTAAACTAATTTAAGGGTGAATTTACCTAAAAAAATCACCCAAATTTTCGATGAGTGACCTATAGTAGACCAAATCTGATGGTGGCCGGAAACTTTACATACCCTAGCCATATATTAACTGGATATTAACTGGATAACATAGCCATTTATTAACTGGAGTATAATCAGGATTTTGTTCGAAGAGAGTTAGTAATCACTAACTTACAATTAACAAAAAATATTAAAATTCATGTTATAGTAAAAAAATATAATATAAAATTTTTGTACTATGATTAGAAACACTATTTATCACAAATAAAAATATAAAAATGTTGGTTTTCATTCAAAAATTTTTATTGAATATAAAATATAATTTTAAATTATAAAACCAAAAACATAGATTTCGAAATAATTATCTGCAATTTTTTAATCAAATTTTTACATATTTAATAAATAATTTATTCAGTAATCAGTAATAAGCACGGTGTCCATAAGCAGCATGACCGTATGGATAACCATAAGTTATTGGCTTTGCATAGGTAGCGTAAGCAGGATATACTGCATGCCCCACAGCTAAAAATAAAAGAAAATTATGTTAATTTTTGTAAGTTTAAAAATTAATTAATTCATCAAAAGTCAATGAAAATTTAAATAACAGGATATTTTACAGCTCATGACCAGAAAAATAAAGAATGGTTCAGACAATTATTGAACTTCGTTAGACGTAAAATTCTGGCCGTTTACAAGAAAAATTAATTGAACGAAAATATTAAGTATTTCCAGAATGTTTCGAATATTTTCATAAATTAATGCACTCTAATAATTTTATAAAAATGAATTTAAATTAGGCTTTCCTATTGCTTTTTTGGTCAATTGTATTTCATATTTATTTTCTTATTTATTTCTTGAAATTAACTCAATTTATAATTTTTTTAAAATGAATATAATAATAAAATTGTTTATTACCATAATGTGGATTATTATGTACAGTCTGATGATGATAAGCGTAACTAGTAGCTACAGGAACAGAATATACGTGTCCTGGTTGTGTTTTAGGTTCAGCAAAAACACAAGAAAAAAGTGCAACAAGTACAAATAATTTAAACATTTTTATTCTTTGATAATAATATCAACTTGGATTAACAAACGAAACTGATGAATTTTTCTTAAATTTGAACTCTTTTTATAGTAAAAAAGTCCATTCTTACATAAATTCATGACCTTTAAATTAAATTTTTTTGCTATATTGTGAAGCTATTCAAAATTTATGCATCAAAATAAGATATATACAATTGTACTGAAAATCATTGAAGTTTAACAAAAGAAATCCTGATTTTTAACAATACAAAAAATTAAACAGGACAATAAATTGCATAATAAAAAAAATTTTTGTTCCCATAAAAAAAAAAATGTTTAAAAAAAATCTGTATTTTATAACTTATTTATTACCTTGTATACACTCTTTTATTATGTCTTAAAATTTTTTTAAAATAAATAATATAAATTAAACCAGTTTTTATTATTATTATTATTATGGTCATTATCATCATAACGAATATTATTATTATCTCGTTAATCTTATTATACAGACATCGTAATCATTTCTGTATTTTATAGCAAGTGCAAGGACCTTTTTTTTTAAAGATCAAGGTTAGAACCTTTCCTACCGCTATAAAAATTGAAAGTAAATTATAGCTTCCGTGTAAAAATGTACATGTAAAAAAATTTTTTTTTAGCCTTGGTTTTAAAATATTTCAAAATTTTATACACACCGTCTCCGGTATTTATTTTGATTTTTTTTTGCTTTGATAAAACGAGCATTTATTTAATTAATTAACGGAATTTTTACTAATTTTTCAAATTAAAATTTAGTGCATTTGTTTATTTTAAAAAAATATTCGTACTCATGTAAATATCTAACAAATTTACTAATAATCTCTGTGAAACAAAAGATTAATTCAGCCCTATTTTTGTACTTAAAAATTTAATAAATTTTTTCAGCATAAAATAGCACATTTATAGATGCTGAAATTTGAAATATAAAATTTTAATTTGAGTTAAATTACAAATTTTAGTCTCCCTAAATTGTATAGTATGACTGAAAATTTTAATTATTAAATAAAATTTTGGCTGAAAGACTTTTTTTAAACCCCAAACCGTAGTCTAAAATTTGAGCCCAATCGGTGACATGTGTGCGCCCCAATGTATATGAAATGTACATACTGGTACTACCCATGAATCCCTATGTTTGTTACATGATAACCATAGACCCATTATACATAGACCTAACTTATAAAATAATGCTTCTATGATGATAACAGCTATAGTTTGGAAATTAAACCATGAATTTCTATTTTTAGCAAAAAGACTGGTGGTTCTCGCCCAGAAATTGCATTTCAAAATTAAACCTGAAATGGCGTTTGAAATAAGTTATAAAATTTATAAAATCATCAAATGCGTGAAAAATTTCTCAAAAAATTTTAATCTACCTCTATTTTAGCTTTGGATAGTCATTAATGAAAAATCAATAAAATTATTAAAAAATTGAAAAAGTTCAGGAAAATTTTCCTTTTTTCTTGGAAAGATGAACATATTTAGTTTAATACAATATCCAAAAATATATATAAAAGATAAGTTTTCAAAAATTTAAAAAAAAAGAGGGATTGTCAAAACCAGAGAAAGACCATTTTTGGCTGCTAGGGAAAATTAGATTATGAATTATTTAATATTCCGACTTCTTTTTATAGAATTTTCAAGAATTAATAATAGCAATGAATATTTTCAGTCCATTTGGAAGACCCAACCTGAAAGGTTTTGCTGACTTCATTCAGAATTATTCTGTAACAGATTCAACCATTAGAATTTTGTGATACTCCTCAATTCAAATCATTTTAAGTTTCTAAAGCTGGAGTATTTTAAGTCCCGAAATCAAAAAAACTCTTTGAGTCCTAATTAATTTAATTTTCAAAAACTAAATTACTCTAGCTCTCTAACCCAAAATTATTCAAGTACTCAAATTCCTTAGACCACGAAAATAAGAAATTTTTTTATCATAAAACTTACGGTAAATATTGTGTTACTCATTTTTAAAATAAATTTGTCCTTCAACTCAATTATTATTGATAATTCATAATATTAATTTTTCAAGTTAAATAAATAAGCTATTTATGATGATTCATGAAAACACATAATGTTAATCAAATAATTAAGTAAATTGCATCTATTTTGCAAATTTTTATGGTCTTAGCATAATTTTTTATACATAAATCAATCTTGGGTAATTATTGTTGCTATGTAAATACTCTAACAAAACACAAATATAAGTATGCTCTTTCTTACTGCAAGTTTTAACTTCACCTCGTTTTTAATTAAAGTAACTTCATATAATTCTTGCAGGCTGCAGCAAACAGAATTTTTTATAATATTTTTTAATATTTTTAGACTAATACTCTTTTAACACGAGTATGAAAAATTATTCTTGAAGTAAGTAAGCAAATCAATTTGATAAAACATAAAAATTATTTTTAGTACTTGAATATCATTTTTTTCTTCAGGCACAATCAGAAGAGAAAAATGAAGATATCTCACCTAATAGTAATATTATTATTTTTCTGTAATTTTGTTCATTCTACTTCTATTAAAAACTTAATCACTAAAATTTTAAATGAAGTCAAGCCAAAAAGTGTAACATTGTTCACAGACTATGATAAAAACTTTAAAAATCATGACACTTATCAAGCAATTTTCAAAAATTTAATTAATCAAGTACCGTCTGCAACCATTAATTTAAACGATCCTCCGAAATTAATAAATTTTAGTTTAGACATCATGCATCATAAGAACATAACAGCCCAATTGCATTTTATTGTGCTTAGCAAAAAATCTGAGGATGAATTTTTATATAAACTTCAAATTGCTTTAGGTTTGATAATTCAATCATTGTTTTACTTAGCTGTGACTAAAATATTTCTTATAACTGATCGAAATGAATATTCACCGGATTTTGTTGAAAAAATTTTCTCAACCGCAGATAATGAAAATTTCATCGATTTTGTCGTATTTCAATATAATTTTCAAGATTCGATTATTTTTTATCATAATCCATTCTTTAATACAACTTCGTTTAGAAGTTACAATGAAACGAAAATCTTCAAATTTTTCCCAAATAAATTTGATAACATTCAGGGATATAAAATGAGAGTCGGCGTTGAAAAAAACGCCTGGCCATCGTTATATCAAAATCATAAGCTGAATTACAAAAACGATTTTAATAAATACATTCTTTTAAGATTACTGAAATTTCAAAACTACTTTGAGGATTCTTTGAACATTACTTCAGTTATCATACCCATAAGATTTAATTAATTATTTTCTGTAATAATACCAAAATATAAGTTAGATTTGGCTATCGACAAGGTCATTCTTATCGTGAGAAAAAACGTTTACGATGCATACATTTTTAATTACATGGCCTACGTATTTCTTGTTCCTGTTCAACAACTGACAAGCATTCAACTTTCAGTTAACATATTGTACGCTTTTTTAACGATTTCTGGAATAATTATTTTAGCGTTTATTTGCGTCCGAGCTTTTAAGTTTCCTAAGCGCGAGTGGTCGTTACTGAATATTTTTGGATTAATGTTAGGAATAGCTGTTAATGTTCATCACGATATGCGGCGTTGTAAAAGGGCAAAAATAATAATTATTTTGTTGATTTTAGTTTCATTATTTTGTATTTCTGATCTTATAACAAATTTGACTGGTTTAAACTATGAAAAGAACGAAAATCCGGTAGTCTCATCGCTTCGTGACATATTAGTTAAAAAAATTTCAGTGGAGCATAAATACGGTGACGTATTCCAAAAATACTCAAAACTCCTAACAACTGGTGATGTACGAAAGATAGCTGAGAGCATTAATCAAGTTGAAGACCATAAATTAAATAGTTACGATAAAATTTTTATTATGAGAGATGACGATGCTGATAAATTTTTAGAAAAAAATAATTTATTTTTAAAGGGAATAAAATATAAAATTAGTGATTTCATATATTTTGAAGGGGCAATTGTTCAAATGTTTCAGAAAAACTCACCATTTAAAAATATTTTTGGAAAAATATTTGAAAAATATCGAGAGATAGGTTTAGATGCAAAGTGTAAGTCTGATTATGATCACTATAATAAACTTGATGGAAAACAAAACAAACATGATTTTGATGATAAGGAAAATGTACTTCCATTGATACTGATATCAATTATAATAACTGGCACAGTTTTATCTTTCTTAACATTGTGTTCAGAATTGATTTGGCATAAATATTCATCAAAAAAATTAAATAATCCGATTAAACCATATTCTTTTCAAACATAAAAATTTTCTAAGCAAAAATTGACCACATAATATATATGTTACACCCCAAACGTGTAATTGACCATTTCATGAATTGGTCAAATAATTGTAAAAAAATTTTTTTTTTTTTAATTAATCATTTTTATTACATTTTTTAATTTGTGAGATCAAGATTTATTTTTCTAAGTTAGGCAAATATATAATCCTAAAATTGATTGAATTACTTTAATCCATTAAATCCTAAGAACAAACTGTATTTGACAGAGCTGTAAAACCTATTCAATTTAGGGCATTTGACTAAAATTAGTAAAATAAAACAAAAAAAAATTTTATGATTATACAACATACAAATTCTTTTCAGACTCAAAATCGTCAATAATCTCGAAATTTCGCATTCTTCATTAGTCATGTGTTACACTATGTATCCGACATTTTGAATTTCTGAAAAATAGATAGATATTCGTAATGAGCATTCCAAAAATATCCCGTACACAAATTTTGACCTAAAAATAACAAAAATTAGTTTATCCTATCCGCCATATTGAATCAACATTTTGAATTTTTTGAAAAAAATTTTATTTTTTTACATAACTTGTTCAATTACCCTAAATGAAATCGGTTTTATGGTTATACAACTTATAGTTTCTTCTCAGGCTTAAAATCGTCAAAAATCTCGAAATTTTGTGTTTTTCAGGGGTCATATTGGTTCTGACATTTTAAATTTTTGAAAAATAACTCTATATTCGTACACGGCGAGGCTGCTTTGCTTGAATTTTATTTGCTGCTTGAATTTTCAAGCATTTGCTTGAATTTTCAAGCAAATGCTTGAATATTCAAGCAAACTGCTTGAAAATTCAATAAAATTGCTTGAAAATTAAAGCAAATGCTTGAAAATTCAAGCAAATGCTTGAAATTTCAAGCAATTCAAGCAACTGCTTGAATTTTCAAGCAAAGTAGCCTGGCCGTGTAATTAGCACCCAAAAAATACCATGTACACAAATTTTTATCAAAAAATATGAAAATTTAATTTTTTTCTGACCACCATATTGGTCCGCCATTTTTAAATATCCGCCGTTTTTGAAATTTTTTTTTGTTTTATTTTACTAATTTTAGTCAAATGCCCTAAATGGAATAGGTTTTACAGCTCTGTCAAATGCAGTTTCTTCTTATAGGATTAAAGGTTTAAGAAAAAAATCTTATAACTGGTATCTATAAGCACAAGAATACTTAATCCCCTCTCCTTATATCGGTCAAATTTAACCCCCCTTCTTAACTTGACAGGTTCCTATACACTCCAGTCAGTTCACGGGTTTGAAAAATGAAAAAATTATAAGATTTGGTATATAGATTTTTTTTATTATAAGGAAATTAATTACCAAAATTATAAGATTTGGTCTAGGATTATTATTTTATGAAAAATTTGACCATCTTTGAATTAGTCAAAAAGTTGACCATTTCTGAAATGGTTAATTACACGTTTAGAGTGTATCATACACGTTCTTTATACTATACGAAAAAGAACGGTATAAAAATGGGCTAAAAAGTATGTTAAATCGGTTTTTAGTTATCTAATTTAAGTCCTGAAAATTTGTAATCAGCACAATTTTATCCAGTTTATCTTAAAAACTGAAACAACTTGATAATAATACAAAATTTTAATTTGATCAATTAATTTTTAAATGACCATAACAAATAAGTATGTGTCTAAGGAAATGACTCATTGCTTAGCAAGAAAATTAATTGAACTGCAACTAATAAATATTGATGAAGCCCAAAGATGTTATTAAACATCCTAACCATTAAATTAAAAATTAGTTACCTAAAAATTAAATTTTTTTCATTTTATAATCAGATAAAACAATAACTTAATGTTAAACCACAATAAGCAAATATTTTTGTTAACTTGTTATTATTTTCTTGCAGGTTAAAAACTCATATATTAAATTTTGAATAAATAATTAAATATTCGTAAGCCAAAATACACATAAAATTAGCAGTAAAGTAATAAAGTAAAAATTACATGCGCATAAATAACTAAACTTTTGTAAATTCATATTCGTCTTGTAAATTTAAACTGATCGATGATATCGATAATTTTATTTTATGTGTATCGCTATTCTCTTGCATTCCAATTTTTACAACCCTTTTTATTTTGTTGCACGATTCAAGGACTTATTTTCATAATGATTAAATAAAAGTTAATAAAAACGAATCTAAAAATACTGTACTAAATATAAGTCATTATTTTTAATAACAATTTGTATTAATTCTAAAAACATCTGTGTGTGTGTGTATCATGTAAATAAAAAAAGCTGATAATTATATGACTTCTTTGTTTCATAAAATATAAATCTCTGTACTATAAAAAGCTAAGAATTATTGCATTTTATTGATCAAGGTTAAAACCTCCCCCTTTTTATATATTTTTTTCCTATTACAATCTTAAAGGTACTAACTACAAGTTTTCCAAGCAACTCTTTACTTATTATTCTTATTTTTATAATCTTTTCGCAGACCCTTTGGAATGCGTTTTATTTATAGTTTTATACTATACATAGTAACGTCAAGCAATGAAACATGATTTTATCTTTTAAACTTTTATTTTTATTTAAGATATATACCCATATTTTTCTTTGTTTAAACGCTAAAAATTATTTTTTTTTTTTATTTAAGTATAAAGTTTTTCTTTTCTTTTTTTGTTTTTTATTTTTGGAAATACAGAAATTGTCAATTATATTGATTTTCTTAATTAGCTAACATAAATTTTGCATTGAGAAAATGTTGCTAACAATAATGGAGAAAAAGGGCAACAAAATTAGGATTTTAAGATAATTCGTAAAGATTATTCTTTTAATTGGTTTTATATATACAGTGTGTACCTATTACCTGCATTACATGTACAATTTTGTATTTCTATCCTGTCTTATCCTTCCGACCCTTCGTATCTTGTATTACAGATTGATACTACTTTGATTTGAAAATTTATTTAAGTGTATGTGTGTGAATAATTTTATGTATCTATGAGATCTACAGACTAAATGATTTGAAACTGGTTTAAAAATAAAGAAATTATTTTGCAGAGAAATAGTTCGCAGACTTTTCATTTTGCTATCTTAGTCTTTTGAAGATTCATTTTTAGTATTACATTTTTAGTATTAATGATTGCACTGGACTTTCTGACATATAAAAATTTTTCGGGGAAGGATAAATTCAAACTTTAGTATGTAAATTAGTTTTAAAAAATTTGAAAAATAAAAACTAAACTAGCACCAAAGTAATCCTAAATCTGAGAGTTTATAAGACCACAATTTTTTCAGCAGTATTTTTCAAATATTTTACTACAATTATTATTCAAAAATTTTTATTTCTTTAAGAGTTTTTTCGTAAAATTAAATTGCTAACCAAAATTAAGTTTTTTCACATTTAACTGATACATACAGTAATATTATACTGCAAATCAATTATTTATTATTTTATTCAAGCATGATTGCTGAAATCTTTAATTAAAATTTTAAATTAACAATTATTTCAAGCTAAATTTAAATTTTTTATCATATCAAAAAAATCTGATAGCCATCAACTTTCCGAAAATCATAAAAAATTAAAAAGCACAATTCAACAAAGAGACTATAAAAGGACCTTTCAGGATCTTATTTATTAGTTTTTAATATATCCATAGAAAGTGAGTAAAAAACCGAAGCGAAGTAAAACAAAAAGGATTAAAAAATAAACAAACGCAGGACGAAAAGAAAAATAAATAACAAGGTAGAAAAACATAAATAAAAATCCTTGGCCTTGCCTTATGCCGCACTATTCGCATGTTAACGGGAAAACATCTTCACTGTAAGTCCTTGATAAAGTACAGCATAAACAAGGGGTAATGTACCTCAGTTTTACTATAAAAGATGAGAGTGAAAATTGCGAAATCATCAGTTTCTCAAGAACCTTCATAGTAAAGACGACTTCTACAGAAAGTTCCAATAAAAATGTACAAATTCATTGTATTATTCAGTCTTTTGGCATGTGCTTTTGCCAACCCTGCACCAGCACCAGCACCAGCGCCAGAAGCTAAACCAGGATTCCTAGCTCCAGCAGTTCCATTAGCGACAAGCTATCAATACAATTATCAAGCGCCACTAACATATTCGGCACCACTCACATACGCAGCACCAATCGTTGGTAAGTAATTTTTACATATTTTTAAGATTTTATTAAACATTTTTTTTTTATTACAATTAATATTTTTTTTCTAAAATTGTGCTTGCTTTACTTAAATTACCAAGCTAATAGCTTTAGATTGGTATGATAAAGAACCTTTTTAATATATTCCTAATGATTAGAAAAACTCTTTGGCTTATATATCCATATTTAACTTTCGATTAATGACCCAAATACCATTTTTCAAAAAAAGTAAGAAAATTTTTAAATGCTAAATTTAGAATTAAATTATCCATTTAATGAAAATACATAATTTTAAAATATTTAAAGCGTCGATTTAGATTCAATTAATAAATAATTTTCTAAAAAAAAACATTTTTCTATTTACAGCTGCTCCAGCAATTCCTTATCCATACGGCCGACCAATAACGTACGCAGCCTTACCTATTTTGGGTTAAATTTATTTATTTAATATAATAAAAAATTATAAATTTTAATTTCGATGTGATTTAATTGAAATAATAATTTATTGCACTTATTTATTTAAACAATTAATTTATTATTTAATATGTTATTAAATTTATTATTATTAATTAATAATAAAAAATTGTAAAAAAAATTGTAAAAAAAATACGTTAAATTAACGAAAAAAATTAAAAATAAATTTTTACATCACAACATATTTAATTTTTGAATTTTTTTCTCGAACCAATTTCTAAAAATTTAAGGTAAGTAAAATAAATTAATAAATATAAAATCTTCCATAAATCGTATATTGGATTGCGAATTTAAAATTGGGATAAATTTAAAAAAGAAAATCATAACTTCTTTTACTCCGAATACTATCCCACGTATACTTGAAACTCAAGATTTGCAATTTTCCTTTTTTTTTAAAGATCACAAGGGGAATGTTCTTTGGAGACGTTATACTACACCTACTAGAATACTAGTGTATTTGATTTTTTTTTCATTTCATATAAAGATTCCAGATAAATTCTTATAATTTTTTTTTATTCCTGTTTCTTACTTTCCTTTTTTTTCAAAGCTTTAAATTCCATATGAGAATTTTTTTTTTAATATTCTTTGTGCTTTTATGTATTATCTTGATTCGATTTACTTTTTTTTTTATTTTCAGCTAAAAGAAATTTTTTTTTTTTTTTTTTATGTTCTTTTAAAAGTTATGTGAAAATGAATTTAAGAAATATTTAACTTGAGTATATAAATGCTTTTTCTGTATTATGAAAATTTCTCTGTATTTTGTATCATATAAAAAGTTTGATTTGAAAAAGAAAATGAAAATTGCAAATTTTGGAGGATTTAAATTTAATGCTAAATGTTTATTTGAGCTTGCAAGCTCTTTTGACATTTTTTATATATTACTAAATAAATTAGTATTAAATTAATAAATAAAAGACTTTTAGCTAGGAGATTGGTAAATTGTAAATTAAGACTTAGGGTATTTAAAAATTATTTCTTTTCGCGTTATGCATCATCTTCTAGTCCTTGTGACATAAGATTATTTTAAATTTTTTCCTGACTAGTACAGTTGGTGTTGGTAATGGTGTCGGTAACATCTGTTAAGGAAAAAGAGACAGATTTCTTTTTGTTGCTAGTTTTATGTAAATTAAATTTTGGAGCGTTGGTTTTTGCAACTTGTTGCACATGCAAATCCTTTGGTGTTTCAATATTATCTGCTAACAATGGCAAATTATGAGTTTGTGAAGTATTAGATTCAATTGTAGCCTGGTCGCAGCAGTTATCGTTCTGAAAAATATTAATAATGCTTTAGGTTTATAATTTTTAATTTTTATAATGATAAAAAAAGAGCTTATATTTTCAAGTCATAGGATTCCTAGGATATGGATCATTATAATATAAGAGTTAATTTTTTTAAGTTTGTTTTTTCAGGCTGGCCCATTTTTTTATTTTTTGAATTTTTCGGGTTTTTTTTTTTCTACTTTTTATGAAAAATGTAAAGTGATAAGTAATAAAGGAAACGCTTTTCTAATTCGTTCTGAATTCTTAAATAAAATACAAACTTATAACAAGTAACAAAAATACAATGTATATTTATTATATATATCAATATGCAGAAATCATTGTTTACCCTTTTGTTATTAGAAAAAAAGTGCGCAAAAATAAATTTAAAAACATTTGAAAATTAGATTACTTTTATTTTTTTTAATAACACCTACCTGACTAATTGCTTCAAGATGTTTGGCATTAGCTTTCTTGGAGGCCTTAGCTGCTCTTCTGCAAGTTTAATTTAAATAAATTATTCATTATTCAGCATTATTCAAATAGATTGGATATACATATTACTTTAAAAAAATACATAAATGTTTGCATGTTTTTATATATTTTTCAATTTTGTTAAATTTAATTTAAATATTAAGGAATTAGTACTAAAAAAAAAGTTTTTCGCGATTTGTCAAGTTTGGATAAAAAATCATCATTGCTGGCTCTATTTAATCTTTGATCCATAACGAATTTCCTAGTATTGAACATAGAGTTGTATAACTTTTTTTTATCAATGATATCATTATTAACCATAATGAATTAGTCAGTAATTATAAGATAGCATATATTACTAATTTTTGAAGACCTACAGAAGACCTAATGAAGTGCGTATTAAAAACTATATTTATTTTTTTATTATTTCTTGAAGCTCGTATCCTTCAAGAATTATATGAAAAATGACAAAAAATAGCTATTCTGGCAAGAAGTCAAGTTTTCAAAAAATTTTGACGTGATAGGAAACCAGTTCGTTTCTATCATATCAAAAATCTTTTAAAATCACCTATTTTGGATTTCAAAAAAACTGAAAAAGTATATTTTTTGTTTAACAGTATTATCATATAGGTATTGTAATAATTTACTATATATTTTTATTTAACATTCTTATTTTTATAAATAAGAAAATAATAAAAAATAATCTTCTACATTAAAATTTATTTTGCTTAAAAAAGAAAATACCCTGCCAACTAACTGGCACTAAGGTTCCTCAAATAATGAGCTTAATACTTCAATATGCCACAGATATCACAGATAACAAGCATGCAATCATACATACATTTCTATTAACTTGAAAAAGTTTTTTTTATTGATGAAAAATTTTGGAACAAATTTTCAAAAAATTAATTATTAGATTCGAGATATCGAGTAAAAACCATATTTTCAAATATAAGTATTTTCATGGAACTAAATGAAGTAATACACACAAAAAAAAATATTGCAGTTTTTTTAATTTTTTTGTTTTCTTAATTTTAAGAAAAAATTTTTGAAAAAATTCGGTAACAGATCCAAAAAATTACCTTAAAAGAAACTTTCTAAAACGAGTTCTCTCATAGAAATAAATTAGGTATTTTTGTATTTTTTTGTGACCAAAATTTTGGGAAAAAAATTTTCAGAAAATTAATTATCAGATTTGAGATATCGAGTAAAAACCATATTTTCAAATATAAGTACTTTCATGGAAATAAATGAGGTATTACATCCAAATTAAAAAAAAAAAGTAGTTTCAGATTTTTTGATGAAATAATTTTTGAAAAAAAAATTAGGCCTTATTTTCATAATGGTTGTGAAATTTTACCGGTTACACACACACACACACACATATACACTTTTTTTAAAAACCGGTTTTTTAGCTTACTGAGGTCCCAAAACGTGCTTATATGCCAAAAAATCAAAAATCAAAATTTGACCCATCACAATGGTTCCTCATTGAGGAACCAAAATTACAACAAGCAGGAGTTGAACCTTAGGGCATCAGTTTGCTAAATAAATTCTAAAAAACTTTTAATAATCCAAAAAATATAATAGATTAATTAATTTTCCTTGTAAGTTCGCTCAACCCGTATTTGACAAATCCCACTAACAATTAATAATTCTACTAAAAAGTAAGTATCCAAAAAATTTAAAATTTTATATATTTTGCACAAACTAAGATCAAAGTAAAATATATATACATATACTTACGCTTTTGCACATGCTACCCTTCTAGATTTTGGACGTGAAGGTCGACTTTTATTTTTATACAAATACCTGCGACCCATTATCTTACACTTTAATTAATTATTATAATATAAAAGTATGAAAATAACTGTTTTATAATTGGATTATTCTAGCACCAAGAAAAAAATTTACTTTATCACTTATGCATAAATTTAATCACAGTTACATATGTAATAAAGCAAAGTGTTATTGAAATTGAAGATTTTTGGATGTAACCGTTGAATGAAATAGTATACGCAATGAAATATTCATTTAAGTCACTCTTAGGATGAACAAAAATACACTAACTAAGAAAATCAAATAATGTTCAATATTTCATCCGAAAAATCCCCCCTTCATTTTTTAGATAATTTCCAGGTATAAGGCAATGATTTGTTTATAAATAAAAAAAAATAAAATAACTGTTAGATAAAAATATCTTAATACTAAACCTGATACAGCAAATACAATTTAATTTTTAATCTGGTTATCTTTTTTTTTGTTTGTTCTTTAGATAAATAAATTTTTTCCAATTTGTTAAAATAAAAGCATTTTTCCATTTTTCTCGACAGATGTAGATTAAGATCTATAAACAAACATAAAAATCACTATTATATTGATTTTATCTTCAATTTTGATCCTTCAAATATTTTTAAAATAAAAATAAAATTTAGGAAAACGAATATCATGTGCATGTTAAGTGACCCAAAATATGTATTTCAACGACAAAAATCATAAAATAACCGCAAAACATAACATCTGAATTCCTATTGTAGGCAACTGGCCCATTTTTGATTAAAGCGGATTTCATATTTGTATTCAGCGACCCAAAAAACATACATAATATACTCGTTGGAAAATTTCATGAACCTATCAGTAAAAAAAAGACTACGAAATAGGGCTCTGCGATACACAAAAAGTCTTGAAACGTAGAAAAAAAGTTAATAAAAAAATAGCGAAACAATTTTTTTTTTTAATTTCATCATGATGCGGTACAAAGCATTTGAGAGAATGAAAATCATTTTCTCTTGACTGCGGCCAGAAAGCACGTATATATTAAGAAAAATTGTATACGACCCTTGTCCATAAATAGAAAATGTTCTTTACTTTTCTGGACACGAGATCGTAATGTACTATTTTTAAACTTTCTTTATGTTTGAAGCCATTTGCATTCGTTTTAACGAAAAAAAAATCCGGCAACGATAAGCGGAATTTTGTAGCCGCAACCAGATTTTTTCGTCAGTGTAGACATGAAGGAGTGTATATTATAGAGATAATTATTTAAATATTATATAATATTAAAAAATTTCATACTTACCACGTGCATCGAACATTAAAATTTTTTTGATGATATTTTTTACATAAAATATTTTTCATTTGTAAGACAAAGATAAACGCTAGGTGCAAGACACCCAAGTTCTTAAAAAAAAAGTCAGTGGAGTATTTAAAAATTATTAAAACAAAGAAAAAAAAACTTATAACCGGTTTGTGTAAACACAACCTAAATGCTTGGAACATGTTTACTTCCAAATGAGGACTAGATATAATACAAATGATACTCAACATTACAATACAATTTTCTATTGTTGTGATTTGTAATTATCACCTTACTAGTTGTTAAGATTCTAAACCCAAACTATTTTGATTCCCTAAACCTGAATTATTATAAGTCCCTGAACCTGAATTATTCCAAGTCCCGAAATCGATATTATTCTAAGTCCATAAACCTGTATTATCTTAAGTCCCTAAGCCCAGATTTTTCAAAGACTTTTAAAAGTATTTTTTTTATTTATATATACATACCTAATTATTCTAAGTCTTATTTGACCCCCCCCCCATTAAATAGGACAAATTTGACCCCCCCCCCCTTAAATAGAACAAATTTGACCCCCCCCTTAATTTTCAAGTTTTTAAGTACCCCCTCCCTATAAGCATGTTCCATGTTAATAAAGATAAAACACAGTAGGTATTAAACCGTGATAGGTATTAGAAATCTGCCCTTTTTTATCTCGTCTCCAAAACCGAAATTTCTTTAACTAATTTTACTATAGTAAGATTTCATGACTGTGTTAGGCTGTCTCTACACCAGACAAGATTTTATCTTTTTTTTTAAATTACATTTCTATGCATTTTAAAAGGGAACATAATCATAAAATAAAATTATATCGTCTGGTGTAGAAAGGGCCTTATGTCTTGCGAATATTTTTAGGTACGATCGCCCAATATATACAAATATATGGATAAATCGTTCATTACAAGTTTTTCGTGTTAAAAATTGAAATATATTCCTAAAAATGTTAAATTTGTGAAGTAATTTTTTCCCAAAATTATTTTAATTCCTCCAATTTACTTCTATTGCTATTGAACGTGTAAGAGAGACAAAAATTGTAAAATCAGATCTAAGGATCTAGTTTCACCAGTTCAATTAAAAATTTATTTCAAAAAGTCTGTGTTGCCTAATCACAAAAAAACTGATTTCTAGGATTAGCTTTTCTTCACCGGATGAAAATTCTGGAAAATTTTTGGATCCACCGATCCACCAAAAACTTTACTGGCAGAAACCTTATTTTCAGTCAAATTTAAAAAAATTTCTGACATTATGTACAAAGCAGAAAAATGTAAAATTTTTTAAAAATATGTATGAAATTTTATATATTTAAAAGGCTATTTCCGAATAAGTATAGTGATTTGATCCCCGAAACCAAACCCAGCCTAAGTAGTAGCATTCGAAAATTTATCAAAAAACTAAAATATTCCCAACGAGAATGGCTATTACTTAGGTTAGATTTGGTTTCGGAGGCCAAATCACTTTCCTTATCCAGAAATAGCCTTTGTCTGAAAAAGAGAACCTTTAAGAAACTTTCTAAAATTGTGTCAGGATTTTCTTGAATTTCCTTCCAGCGTAAAAAACCGAATTTCATAGAAATTTTTGCCGAAATCTGTTCAGATCCCAGAAGATCTGTTGCTTTTATTTTACTCTTTTTTTCAAAATTAAAATTTTAAGAGTGAAATTGTGAAACCATATCAATGTATTATTTCTTACACTAGGATTTTGACGCAAAAAAAAAAATTTACTCTGAAATTTGGTCCTCTAACTTATTAATAATTTTAAGGATTTTAAAAGTAAATTAAATTTAATTATATATCATAGTTTATAAATTGCAATAAATTTTCGAATTTTATTTGTAAACAACCATTAAAACAATTTTTTAAAATAACACCCAGCGTCCAATTTTAAAATTATTTTATTTTTCTCAAAATTATTGTAATCTATATATTTAATAAATAATATTATTGATTATATCTTACAAAACTTCACGATATTATGTTACAATAATCATTGCGTGGTAATAATTTTTTTGTTCCACTTTACAGATGTCTCGTTTGCTTCCTTGAAATTTCACTTTATGTATAAAAAAAGAAGTTAAAACATATGGTATTTTGATTTCAAAAGTGATTATATTATATAAATACGTATATGTGTATGAATATGTGAATGTTTATGTGAAACACTTTAAAGTATTTAATTAATGATATTCTCATGACTTGACAATAATTTTACAAAATGAATAATGAAATTTTTTGGTTTGCATTGTATTTGAATCTCATATAATAGAAAAATATTTTATTCTCTTCTTGTTGATTTTATTTTATAATCGTTATTAAATTAAATAAAATTTCACTTTTTAATACTGTTCAGTGAGATTTATTTTACATTTAATTTAAATTATTCAGTTTTGATTGTGAATATTATTTTAATTAGAATTTTATTACCTAATAGGGTTAATTATTTGTTTAATGCTTTCTTATAAAAATAAATTTAAAAATGGTTTAAAAATATTAAAAATAATTACAGTAATTAACATTTTAAATCGTTTTATGAAATTATTGTTATTATCTTACATCTATTTAGTTACTTTGACAAAAAATTTAATGTAAAAACAATAATAACTTTCACAAAAATAAAGTTTTAAAGAAAGTTATAATAATTTTCCTTTTCATGTATCTCAAATGTAAAGTCTTCCAATATCACGAATTAATATCAAATTAATAGAAAATATTTTTATTATTTTATTTATTATTTGGTGTTAGTTTTCTTTGCAGGAGAAGTAACAGATTGAATTTAAATGACCTAATTTTTTCACAATTTATTTATTGACTGCAAATAGTTTATAATAAAAAATTTTGTGACTCAAACCAAATATTTTAATTTCGAATTAAATTGTAATAATTCTAAATAAATGTACTATATCAAAAAATTTCTTTGCCTAAAAATCTGAAAAACCAAAAAAAAAAAAAACCAAATTTCGGTCAAGGTACCCGATATTTCTGTATTTACGTAATTCTAAAAAATTAAAGAAATTTTTGTAAAATACCAGGAATAATCGAATGGTCTCTAAATCATCATTTTGTAAAAAAGTAAAATGGATCCATACGAGTAATTTTATAATTTTCAGAACTAATCCTGAGTCACGCTGATTCAAATCAAATATAAACTTGAAAAATACCTGCAAATCATGAAAAAACCAATTGCCCATGAACTTAAAAAAAGGTGTAAACTTGACCTTTTCTTATCTTTTCCATTTCTATAAAAAAAGAATCATTATATTTTATGTATAGCTTTGAGCAATTATTATTGTTGTTAAAAAACATGTTATACACGATTATAAAATACATATTCTAAGTTGCATACACACGCATATTAAAATTATATTCAATGTATGTAAAAAAGCTTATGGCTATTACTTTTATAATATACTAACCATTATATATTTATGTATTCTTAAAAAATAAAAAAATTTATAAAATAACATGCCTCTCTTGAGAGATCAATGAAAATGTCGAAGAAGTTTATATATACTGATTCAATATATGGAAATAAAGTTAAGTATAGATATATGCTTATGTTTCCAAGGGAAAATTTTATAATTTTATTGGTATATGGGCATTTTTAACTAACATCGTCTGATAGAATTAATAACAAATTTTTACATCATTTCGCTATTTTTAGGACTCTAAATGAATTTTAGAATCTCGAAATGAATATTTACGTTGAAATGTTTTATTTTACTCTAATAAATAACAAATTTTTTTAACCTTTACAAATTTTTAGTCAAAATTTAAATTTTTTTTACAAACCATGAAGTGTAACATTTAGGGCTGGTTATTCCTTATAAATTTAAGGGCTTTAAAGATACGTAGATACTGATCTTATACAGATATTGATTTAAACTAGAAACCCACAAAATTTAAATTATTACAGGAAAATGCCTAAGACCAAAAACAAAAATACAATTTTATGAACAGAGTAAAAATAAACTGTTTTTCAATCATGCATTTAAAAAAGATTGCTCGATTTAAAATTTGAATATTTTAACGCATTGGCTGCGGCAGGTCACGTGACCCCACTTAAAATACATGGGACCATGGGCGTATCTTGCCCATACCGCAGCCAATGTGTTAAGAGTCCTGAAAATGAAAAAAAATGTAAACAAATTAATTTTTGAGCACGTACCTTAAATTTTGAAGGAAAGTAACACAAAGTAACAGCTGAAGTACGAATAAAATAGTCAAATTGAAGAAAAAAATTTTTAATTTTATCTGGTGCTTTTAGCTGGACATGTCCATGTATACTTTATTTACTCTTTATTCTTTGCCGATTTTCATTTTTTTGTTGTATAATATAAAATGTAATGTAACTACATGTATGATACGTTTCTTTACTTATTTAAAAAGGAAATAACTATTATACATTGAATTTCTTATTTATTTACTTTTGTTTTAATTTATTCTAAAGTTAGATTTTAAGTTTTCATAATAAAGTTATTATTATATGTAATTTTTTTATACCTATTTTCAAAGATTCTAAGCCAATCGAAAAGTTTAATTAATTGAAAAGCTAATAAAAATGTTCAGTTACACAAAATTACAAATTAATTTGTTAAATTTAATTAGCAAAAAAAATGTCATCATGTTCAAATTACGAACAGGTCAAGCTATCTTACATGTAAGTATTAATTTACAACTATAATACAAATTGAAAACAAGGAACAATGGATTTAGGCTGATTAACATTTGAAATTAAAAAAAATTATTATTAAAGCAATAGATTTGTAGATGCCTAATAAATTTTAATTACTTAATCTTAAATCAAAATTTTCAAAAGAAATTTTTAAAATTTGAATGAATTACATTCAATAAAAAAAATGTTTTAAACAATAAGAATTTTTTTTAAATTCAAAGATAAGATAAATTCTTTATAACGAGGCTAAAAAAATGACAATAGAGCCCATAAAAAACAAAAGACAATCATCAAAGAAAGCAGCTATTTTTAAAACAATAAGCAAAAATTTTGTAAAAAACACAGGTACATTTTTCACCTCTGATAAGTTTAATTAAAAAAACGATTTTTTTTATTAATTTTTTATTTACAAAATATTCATTTATTTACACGTTTAACATCTTTATTTTTGTCTGCAGATATAAATTTTTGCATAGATAATTTCATAAATTAATACACACAAAAAAATGGCATTTAATTCGTGATTTTAAAATAGCATAACAAAATTTCTTATCAAATAAATAATTATAACTATTTTTTTTTTAAATATATAATAATAATAATAATATATTATGTAATAGTAATATAATTAATAATAATAATAAATTAAGTGAATAAAAATAAAATGAGTAAAAACAAATGTAGTAAAAAAGATTGACAATTAATTATGATTAAAATGGCTATTCTGACACAGTAACAAAGATACTAGCTTTACAGAAATATAACAACTTTTTTTGTGATTTAGTATGATTTTTCAAATTAGAGTAGTATTGAATTATTTTTTTAGTAAATTTAAGATACAAAAAAGTTTTGTCAAATTCATTCGAAAAAAAATTAAACAATTTAAAGTTGATAATTATTTTGATAGACTTTGCAAGAAAACTTAATTTTTTAGATAAATTTTTCCAAAAATTATTACAATTTTAATTAAAAAATTTTTTTTGTAAATTTACAAATTATTTAAACACTCATAGAATTTTTTCTAAAATCTGACAAAACAGTTTCTTCAAATATTGTGCGAAAAATTGGTATTTTAAAAATTTTGTTCAAATAGTAAATCGCAAATTTACAGTATAAAATGTAATTTTTTGAGTTTGAAAACTATTTTTCAATTATATTTCCATGTAAAATTAAATTTTAAATAATACGACTTTGCATTGATTCAATTCTCGATTATAATAACATTTTTATGGCCAAATGATCTATTGGAATTTGTTTTGACTTATACTTAATAAATAGGCACTTTATTATTTCTAATTTAAAATTAACTGAATATAATTTAAAAAAAAAAATAATACACAAGCACACAAACATTATTACAACATTTACATTCAAAAAAATTAAAAGTGCATTCTTTATCTCATAAAATACAATTTAATCATTTAATTTTCTGAGTATTAATCATTTTGACAATATTTAAGAAAAAAAAAGGAAACAAATAAAAATCAGATCTTTTTTTAATAGTCACTATTAGGCACATTCACATAAACATAATATAATTTGCCAGCATTCTCCCTGCAAATGGTATTCGTGTCAAGAACACGACACGATTTCGCTGAGTCGACCCGAGGAGGTCAGTAGCAACTTTCGTTGTGCTAATGCCTCTGGCCGAGAAAGGGTTCTTCTTCTTTTCTGTCTTTTTTTTCGTCTTTCTCTTTAATTTTTTTTTTTTTTTCGATAACAAGCTTGACTCCTTAATATTTACGGTTGAATCGTGAGAGTGAAAAGTATTTTCACTGATGTAAAAGATCTTCTTTACTTTCACCAATGCAATCGGCAATTGTTTCGTCAAGGTAAAAGTCACCAGACAATCAGACTTTAATCGCTGGCCAGATAAATAATGATAATTTATTATACGCACCTGCTTAAAAACAAAAAAAATTGATGTTAAATATACAAAATAATTATTATTTCAATATTTTGCTAGGATTTGCGTATAATATTACATTTTGAATGGCACTTTTTTAAAATATTTATAACTAAATAAATTTACAACATGTTATTTAAATTATACTTAAAACAATTTTTATGGAACCTAGTTTTTACTATATCCTTCATTATTTGTAGTTTGGACTGATAATTGAGCTTCATTTTTTGAACCTGAATTTTGACTTAAAATTTTTTCTCCATATCCTTGATTTAATAGTAATGCTAGATTTTTTTCATCTAATGAACTTAATTCTAAATTTTGTGAATAATTATTGTTAAAATTTTGATTGACTTTTTCATTTTGATTTTGAGGTGCTACGTTGTTTAAATTATTTTGGGCTTGCTCTAAGACTTGCAATTGATTACCTCCATCAATTTGAATTTGACCACCTTCGGGCTGCTGCTCAATGGCAGCAAGAATATTTTGTAACAAACCATTACTTAATACTTGTTCATGACGAATGTTTCCATCAGATCCTGATGTTCCAAAGTCTCCATTAGCTGGTTGAATTTCTAATTTATATACACCCTGAGAACCTTGGATTTGGAAACCATCCCCATCACTTGTTAAAAGCTGCATAACTTCGTTTCCTTCTTTTGAGTTAAGAAATTGACTTGGATCAACTTCTTGTGAAGATACGACATTCTTAGGTTCTCCATATCCTTGCGCAGTTAATGCTGCAGTTAATTCTGCATTAGATAATCCAAAGTTTTCTGAAGCAGAAGATTGCGCGATTTGTACTTGATTACTAGCAGCAGTATTTTCTTTTGTTGCTGGTTGAGCTGCTACTAAAATTTGTGACTGATCAGGTGCTCCATAGTTATCTGCAGGAGTATCAAGATTATTACTTGGTGCTGCATAATTTCCTCCTACAAAATTGGCTGCTGGTGGTATGTAATCAGAATTTAAATTTCCATTTCTTATATCAAGTGAATTTGCAGCGGAGTGGTCTGCTTGGAACTGAATGCTAGCCGTGTTTGGTTGACAATCACGACCTGGGGTTGATGCAAAAGGAGCTCCATAAGCTACCTGAGGTAATCCTGCATATAAGTTGCTTTGACCACCAATTGGAGCTGGTGGTCCAAAGTTTGGTGTTCCATATGTTAATCCTGGAGCAGGAGTATTAAAGTCTGCAAACGACAATGGAGTTCCATAATTAACATTTGGGGCAGCTAAAGGTGAATTTGTATTAAAATTATGAATATTTCCTGTTGGAGCAAAGTCATTAGATGAGCCATGGAATACATTAGGTGTTACTAAAGTTGGTAACTGTTGTTCAGTATGCATTTGTGGAGGGGCACCATAATTTTTGAAAGGTTTTTTAAAAGGAGGAAGATATTTATGTAATGCAGAAAACATACCAGCTGGAATTAAATCGCGGAATTTCATTGGTGCTCTTCGAGGTGGTACAAAATTATTATTTATTGGATTTTTATACCCATTATTGTTTCTATTGCGATTAAATCCATTACTTTTGGGAAAATGTATGTTAAAAGTATTAGCAGAGGAGAAACTTCCTCCACGAGATGGTGGACCATAGTTTTGAGCTGGACTGAAAGAAGGTGGCTGCCCATAAACATTACTTGGTTGGCCAAAAGATTGAGAATTTATTGTAGGGGCTGTAAAAGTAGGTTGAGGAAGGTTTTCAATTGCGTTACTGCTAAAATCTGATGGGTTAGCTGGTCCTTGAATATTATGGAAAGGCTCATATTGCGGCAACTGTGGTGGAGGCAGTCCATCATTTGGATTAACAGAATTTTTTAATTGATGGTGATCAGGATTATTCA
Source organism: Anagrus nilaparvatae (assembly GCA_022575985.1). Classification (NCBI taxonomy): domain Eukaryota; kingdom Metazoa; phylum Arthropoda; class Insecta; order Hymenoptera; family Mymaridae; genus Anagrus; species Anagrus nilaparvatae. Next base: position 985,568 of record JAKSXM010000040.1, on the reverse strand, counting down.
AAGGAATTCCATAAGAATCACTTGGAATATTTCCATTTCCGGAAACAATGGGTGCTATTGGTTCAGTTAATGGTGTCTGTACAAGATTAGCAGATGGTGGGCCATAAGTATTTGGAGGTGGTTGTTCTGGTATTCTTGGCAGTTGTTGATTAGGAGTGCTAACATGACCTGGAATAGGTTGCCAACCATCATACTTAATTTCAGGTGGTGTTGGTGGAGCTGGAACACCTGCAGGTGGACTAGGTGGAGGTCCGAAAATATCAGGCGTTTGTCTATATTGTGAGGAGCTGATAGGTTGTGGGGGTCCATATTCATTGTTAGGCTTTGAAATAAAACTGTTGAAATTTCCCCTAGGAGGACCATATTCTTCAATTGAATTTGGTAAAGATTGCAAGGCTGGAAGATTAAACTGATTATCTGGAGGTCCATATTGATTCGAGGGAGGACCATATTCAGGAGCTGGTGGTCCTGGTTGAGGCCTGGGAGGTCCATATTCAGGAGCTGGAGGACCGTATTCAGGAGCAGGTGGTCCTGGTTGAGGCCTTGGAGGTCCGTATTCAGGTGCAGGTGGTCCTGGTTGTGGCCTGGGAGGTCCATATTCAGGTGCAGGTGGTCCTGGTTGAGGTCTAGGAGGTCCAAATTCAGGTGCAGGTGGTCCTGGTTGTGGCCTGGGAGGTCCATATTCAGGAGCAGGTGGTCCTGGTTGAGGTCTGGGGGGTCCATATTCATTTGCTGGAGGACCAGATGCAGAATTTGGTGGTCCATATTCAGGAGCTGGCGGACCAGATATTGAATTTGGTACTCCATATGCAGGTGCTGGTGGTCCGTATTCTGGAGCTGGTGGTCCTGGTTGAGGTCTAGGAGGTCCATATTCTGGAGCTGGTGGTCCAGGCTGAGGTCTAGGAGGACCATAATCTCCTGTTGGTATTACAAATTGAGAAATTGGCTGTTCAGGTGCTGGTAGTTCAAAATCAGATGCAGGTGGACGAACGGAGTTTGGTGGTCCATATGAAGTGGCTGGAGGTCCAAATTGTGAAGATGAAGATTTGAAAGGAGCTCCATACTGTGGTTTAGGTAATTTGAATGATTGTCTGCTAGGACCAAATCCAGATTTTGGTGGACCATACTGAGATTTTGGAGGCCCATGTGATAATTTAGATGGACCAAAATGTGGTTTTGATTTTCTTGGTGGACCATAAGAACCGAATGGTGGTCCAGAAACAGGGGGTGGTAGTTCTGGTGGTGGTGGATCATAAACTTGTGGTGGCCTGTAGTCTCCAGTTATTTCAGGTGGACCATATACTGGTGCTGGCTGGTTGCTGCCAGAATTACTTGGAGGTCCATATGTATCAGCTGGTGGTCCATAAGTATCAGCTGGTGGTCCGTAAGTATCAGCTGGTGGTCCATATGTGTTTGCTGGTGGCCCATACGTATCAGCTGGCGGTCCATACGTATCGGCTGGTGGTCCATAGGTATCTGCTGGTGGTCCATATGTTTTGGCTGGTGGTCCATAAGATTCACTAATCCTATCATCTGCTGCTACATTATCTATTAACTCTTCTTTTTTCGAAGTCGTTTGCTTATTTGAAACTGCATGAACATGTTGGCCAATCAATAATAAGCACAGCAATGTAGTCGTCTAAAAAAAGAATAATTAATTAATTTCGAAATTTTAGACATTTATCAACGAAAAAAAAGTATTTGCAATAAAATTAAGTTATTAAATTCATAAATAAAAACAATTATGAAATTCTATAATTATAATTAATCTATTTATTTAAATATACAAAAAAAAAGATAAACTTTATGCAACGTGTAATTCGCATTTTTATATAAATACCCACATAAAATTTAATATAGTGCAATAAAAGAGAATTTTTAAACATATAAAATTATCTTAAAGACAGAGAAAGTATAATGAGATACACATATAAATGTGTATGTAACGTAATTTCATGAAGATGTGAGTAAAATAATTTCATTTTTTATTTTTTATAATCTTAATTAGTTAGTAAAGTATAATACTTTTTATTATACATTCTATACATAATATCACGATAATGCAATTCATTTCTCTTATAGTCAGTTTTCAGTTCGTGAGAAATTATTAGAGGCCGTGTGAAATTTAATAAAATTGTAATAATACAAAATAATATCCTCTTTTTTTTTGATAAAAAAATTAGATGCCACGTATATTTATTTATATAAATTAAGGCATGTAAGTTTCGCACCCAAGTAAAAATTATGTAAACCATACATAGCCAACTACTGCACGTGATTTTAAATTAGATATTGCGTTATCTTTTGTACCAGAGCAAAATTTTGCTATACATCATGTGTGTGCTTCTTTTTTTATACCTTTTTTTCTTTGGTGGTGTAATACTTTTTTAGTTAAAAAGGAGATTAAGATAATTAAATTTTTTATTTATTAACATCTAAGTATGAATTTTAAAGAACTTTTAATTATATTTTTTTTTCTTTTTCTTTTGTCACTAAAATGTAAATGTTTTTATAGCCTGGGTTGCATATGTGTTGATTTTTCTTTTTTACATTTTTAAATCTTGTTTTTTAATTTAATTAACATATATATATTTTATTTTTTAAATAAATAATATTTCTTCATTTTAAGTGTACACTGTAAAGATGTAAGCTTTTAGGATTCAGAATTTTTTTTTAAACATTTTAATATGTGTTTTTTTTGTAAATAAACAGAAAAAAGAGAAAAATTCTTGTAAAAAGATAAAAAATTTATTAAAATTCATTTCCTAACATTTTCTTGAAGTTTCAAAATTTTATAGTGCACACCCAACAGCATGAAGATCACGCGACTTTAACGTATTGCAGTCATTAAATCACGCGACTTTTACATACTAATACATCCTTTTTAATAAAAATAGTATAAGACAAGGTAAAAAAATTATAGTTTTTAAATTTGAGCATAAATAAATTTAACATATTTGCTTTGGTACGTCACCTGACCACATTTAAAATACCATAGAGACCATTGGAATATTACGCCCCTGTCAGACTGCAAATGTGCACTGTTTGATTTTTTAGCAAAATGTAAAAAATGCGCTACCACTTTTCTACTCCTAGTTTCTGGTAACCATTTAACTTATTCTACTCAGTTCATGCTATAAAAAACGAGTCTACCATTTTGGGATTTCATTTATTATGGGAAAATGTAAAAATTTATAATTTGTCGCATTTGAACTACTTGATAATAATCTTTTTTTTGAAAACAATAGTTTTTAAGAATACAAAACAATAGCGTTTTTTTTTTTTCAAGTGACAATAATAAATTAGTTTCCAATTTTTTTTAAATTTGCAACATTTATTTTGCAACTTCTCAGTAATTTTTGTAACTTCAAATTTTCTAAATCAGAAAAAAAAAATTTTTACAGTGTACATAAAAAATAAAATATTCATTCATACAAAAATAATAATTGTCAGGAAATTAAATATTACAATAACCGCACAAATGAATCTAACTAGTTTACATAGACTTTCTTATTTTATAAAACCCGAGAGAAAAAAAAATCTTATGATAATTATGTGTAATTAACAAGAAAAAAAAAGGTGTTGAAAAAAAAAATTCATATTTTAATTAATTACATTTTTTTTTGAATTTAATATTATTCAATGATTATTAAATTTAATGGTGTAAATAAACGTTTAATTAAAATTGTAAATTAAGAATAAAGAGTGTGCGATTAAAATTAATGGTAGTGAGTGTATAAATGAATGAATGAAAGTTTGTTATTTAGGTCATTTTTGTGGCTGGATGGTGTAGTGTGGCGGTTTTTTTTAGTGTATGATTTATGAACTAATTTTGGAACACTTCAAGTTTTCAGCAACACATAAATAAACTAACTTTCTGTCCTCTGTTAAAAATAATTTTTTTTGGTAAAATTCTTTATTTCCTGGAATTATTTAGCATTTTATTGAAATTAAACAACATGGGCTTTAATAGTCACATAATAACCAAAATCAAAATAATTAAGGGTCGATTCCATGAAGCATACGCTTATTTGATTCTATGGGCACTAAGGTTAGAGTTCAAAAAATTCTCATAGCTAATTATTTCTACTTTAGTGCCCCTAAAATCAAGTAAGAGTACGGTCCATAAAATCGCTCTTTTACATATAAAAAAAAGTAAATATTTTACTAAATCTGTCAATCAAAAAAAAAAAAATTATAATTATTTTATTAATATTAAAATCAGTCAACGTGAAATTGTATATTTTTATATTATTTATTATGAAGTGTTATTACATTAATTAACATTATTAAACATGCATTTTACATGCTACAGTAAATAATATTTAACACATGTCAATCAAAAATATAAAAATAAAATTAGAATAAATCTTTTTCATACTTTAATATTAAAAACTTTCTCTGATTTTTTAATAAAAACTGTTATTAAAATTCATTGTTTTTTTCCTCATTTATTTTAAAAAAAATGTTAAATACAATAATTATTCGCACTTGACAATCAAACATCCTTTCTTGTAAAACGGTAGGCGTTAAAAGATATTTATTTATTTAATGACGTCAAATATTTAAGTTTTTCAGTCTGTACATAAATAAGGGATTTATTAAGTATTACACAAGTTTATTTTACAATGGATTTATAGAACGACAACAGTAAAACAACTAAAATTTTGCAACTTTAAAATATTGCAAAAAATATTTTATTATTATTATTATTGTAAATTTTCTTAGCAGCCTTATTATTTTTTGAACTAATTTATTTATAATGAGACTCTTGTGTATTGAGTTTAATTAAATACTTTTTTAGTAGGTCAAAAATTTTTACCAAAAGAACTATTTTTTTTAAAGATTATTTAATACACGTTTATTTTATTTCGTTTTCTAGATAATTTAAAATAATTGGCTTAAATTTCCGGTACTTTTTTTTTCAGAGATTTTTTTAATCGTTTTATAAAACATGCAATTGTTGTTTAATAATCACGATTACGAGAACTGTTTAAGTGTATTACAATAAAAAGAAATTTAAGAAAATATTTTAATTTGATGAATTTTTATGTTTTATGTACGTTCATGCCAAATGTTTTGCATGCATTAAGCTGAATTTTGTTATGGAATCAGTTTTTTGAGTTTGAGGAATACGCAAAAAAATTCATTGAGTTAGATTTTTTTGAATTTTTTGGGGACGTTTTTATTAATTAAAATATCAAAATTAGTAATTTTGCTATTACTATTTCTCAGAAAAATTTTAAATTTAAATATTTTAAATTATCATCCAAAGACTTTTGTCTATTCTTTTCCCGCCAATAATTTATTTTTCTGAGATGTCAAGGCTTCTCTAAAACTATATTTAGTATATGCCCATATTTTTAACTTAAGTGCAATAACTAAAAAGAAAATAAAAATGACATCGTAAGTTAACCGATAACAAGAAAAAAAAAAATACTCTAAAACATCAGTTAATTATGTAATGCTTCTTTAAAAAAATACCTCCTAAGAGATTAAAAATACAGAACAACCTACTCACTTTTTACATTAGTATTCATAATATCAAGCTTGTACTTTTATAAAATACGATTGATTTTATTATAATATGACTTAATATTATAAAACCAAAAAAAAAGAAAGTTTTTTTTATCGATATTTCTACTAATTTAAAATTCAAATTTTTAAATGTTTACTCAAAAAATTTTGATCCTTCTTTTGTAATATTTAATAAAAAACCAGTATTTTATAATATCATAAATTTTATTATAATGAGACTCATCAAACGTACTTTTTTATAATGTAGGAAGGAAGATGAAAGTACAAACTCGAAGATTACGATCAAATTTTACTTTCTAAAATTACAATAATTAATTATATTTTTATTTTTATAGGTTAAAAATTATATTTTTTACACCTGCTTTTTTTGGTAATTTGAATATTTTTTATTATATTTTTGTAAATTTAATTTGAATAAAATATTCGTTTTTTTTTTTACTTTTACTTTTTGTGTTTTGTCTGTGCCATCAAAATTTGACAATATGCAATTTTTTAAAAATTGTCTTTTATAACGCATAATTTAAGATGTGATTACACGACATTTTTTTGCACAATATTTTACTTTACTGATTGTGTTATTGCAAAATTTTAAAAATAACAAAAAGTAAGTTTGACGAACATCTAAGTAGCCAGTAATTCAAATTTTGAAAAGAAAAAAATTACTAAATAAAAAAAAACTAATAATTCATAAAATAAACATACCTTTAATAATTCCATTGCAAAAATATTCCTTAAAAATTAAATTTCTAAAAAAAACTCTTCTTTTTGTTCGTTCGTTATTTCAATATATCTTCGTAAATATTTATTTTTCTTTATTTTTTTTTTGTCCAAAAATAAAAAAAAAAATAGTAATTATAATTCTTCTATCACTAATCTACTCCAATCCTTTCTTGTTAAAATTTTCATGTCACGTTCACCATAACACTGTTTTTCCAAAACACATCTAAAAAAAAAAGATAGAAAAAATAATTTAATTTTTTTATAATCACTTTCACTAAATAAATAGAAAAATTATTGTTAAAAAATTGATTGAAAAAAAAAATTTAATAGCACACACGATTTTTTAAGTTAAAAAAATTGAATTATATACACTCACGTGTTAGTGCACGTCTTCTCCAGAGAGGAGACATTCACAAGTAGTGAAACTGTTTAAAAATGTTAAAATAAAACGATGATCATGGAGTTTTGTAGATTCCCTCTAAAAATATTTAAAAAATAAAAAAAAAGTGGGGTTAAGTGTGATGATACCACCTTTTGAATGTTAATAAACAGTCACCTCTTTTATGTCAGCATATAATACATTCACCATAAAAATGAAGAAGAAAGGAGTAGGAGATTTTTATTTTTTATAAATAAGACTTTTTGGTACTACTAACTTGCTTCTTCAAGAGAAAGAGAAATCCTTCCTTTTAGGATATGCAATAATATCGGATGGTCCGGATAGCAAGTGGGTATTATAACCAATTTTTTTTAGTGGGGTACCTGTTACTACCTTATAGGAGGGGAAAAATTCAAAAAAATTCTTCTTCTTCTCCTATGTGACTGTTATTGGGAGAAAGTAGGCTAAGAATTATAAATATATGTGAATTGTGTGAGAGCATATTATAAGAGATAAGCTTATACTTTTTTTTTTGAAGATGTTACTTTTTTTTGGCATTCGGAGAAGGGGAGTTTATTAAGGAATTTAATAAAAAAAAGAATTCCTGTCTGGAACCTTTTTTTTTTACCTACAACAGACTTATCACGTATGCGCTTTTATTTTTACAGGTGTCTTCATTTTTTTATTTTTATAATTAATTTAAAAAAAAGGGGGGCATATTTATTGGGAAATATGATCATTAAAAAATTTTTTATTAATATAAATTTTTTGACGTACCTAAAGAATGATTGATTAACTCAAATAATTATGGAAAAATGGTAATTAATATTTTCTTTTCTATAATTAATTACGTAATTTAAACAATAAAAAATTTTCAAATAAAAAAGTCGTAATTTATTCTGCTTGCCCTAAAATATGACCAATTAAAGTCACAGTTATTCTTCTACGATAAATTTCTATTTCATCAATGCTAATACTAAAAGTAACTTAACAGTAATAACAATTACAATAATTTTATTTCTTGTTAACTAAGTATAAACAAAAAAATTACATAGATTCTTTTTTTTTTTTAATTGTTCAATATAGAAATAACCAGATAAGGAACTTCAAGAGATGATTATTATAAGTATTTCTAAATATGGTATTTTGAGTCACTGCAGTTTTTTTTTATGTAATAAATTTTTTTTATAATAAATAAATAAAAATGGAAAAGTAAAAAAAAATTAATTTTGATACTGTTAAATTGTAAAATTATGCAAATATTAAGTCTGAAGATGATTGAAATAAACTGCCTAATGTGATATATTATTTATTAATTTTTTTAAACAAATTTTAATGAAAAAAAGTTATTAATAAAGATAAGCAGGATATATTAACGTTCTAAATTTAATCTGAGTTTGCAAAATAGTTATTTTCCTAACAAGAGGGTAAAGTATCTCATTGCAATTTTCGAAGGAAGAATTCGATAATTCAGCAGAGTCAAGTGGAGTGATAATGATGTAATCTGTAATCAGAATTTTTTCCAATTCTCAGGCGTATTCTTTTCTATTCCTTGAAGAACATAAATGCCAATAGTTTAGTAGTGTTTTTGACTTTATTTATAATTTTTTTTTTTATATAAGAAAATAAATTCAATCAAATTTTAAAAGCATAGTTTTGATTTACTGATTCATAGTTTAAAACTTTTCAGTGTCTATTGGTTATTGTACTTTTCTTTATTACTTAATTTTCTGCAATTTAACGAAAAGAATTATTTGATTAAATAAGGTTTCATATGTATAACGTCACAAATTAATAAAATATGGGGCTCTCCTACCTCGTCTAATACATTCTAAAGTTTTTCTTCTAGAATCTCCATCACCTGACTAGCCCTAAATGCTAATGAATTTCTCGCACATCAATAAATTACATTCCTTATTACGTAAAACCCCAAAAAATAATTCACATTCCTTAAAAATATCCAAAGTAAATATTTCACAACATAATAAATTTAAAACCATGAAAACCTTTGTATTTTTAACACATTATACCAAAACATAAAAATTACAATAACTATTGATAAATTAATTTACAATATACATGAAATGATTTAGCATGTAATAAACTTACAATTATAAATATAAAATAATAAATAAATATTTATTAAATTTATCATAATAAAATGACATCATTTAACTTCATAATATAATGTCAAAAGAATAAAATATCCGTAAACATAATGACAAAGTGCAGTATATAAAAAAATTACTATTACACACAAACTTACCCTATTAAAACTGATATATATTACAACTTTTGTAATTCATGAAAAACTCTTACGAAATTCAATATGTGTGTATGTGTAAAAAAATTAAAGAAGAAGAATAAAGTGAGGATTAATTTTTATCTGTAACACTATGTAATTTCTGATCAATTAAATTCTTAAACATGAGTATTTCATACTATGCACTTAAAAGATCATTAAAAATTATATAGTTAGTACATCATTTTATTTAATGCACAAAAAGAATTATGAAATTAACACTATATATTTTATTATTATTATTATGCCTTTCCCTTGCATCTGATATGGAAAATTCACAGAGTGACTTGAATTATATTTTTTCTGGTCTGCGTCGAGAAAGCACGTATTTCCCGGACGCTACGCGTCCGAAAAAGACGTGTTTTCTCGCCACAGACACAGAAAAATGTTATACGAGCCTTGTCCATAAATAAGGAATGACCCAAATCGCAGTTTACCATCCTCGGCTTCGCCTCGGAAGGTAATTTACGTGCGATTTGGGCCATTCTTTACTTTTCTGGACTCGAGCCGTAAATATACTATTTTTTTATGTTTTATGGTTAATTTTACGCTGTGTGTGTATAGTAATTTATATTATGCAATTTTTGTTTAAGAAAATTAGTTGTTGGGGTTGGAAGTGAGACTTGTTAGACTCGTGGTATTGGTTTTTTAATCTGGTGGGGTTGTTTTGGCATAAGAAATTGAAAGTTTTACCTTTTTTGATTATTTTATGATTTTTTTGGAAAATAAATAAATAAAACAATTTCGTATCATAAAAAAGGTACAAAAATTGGAGAAATTTTTCAAAAAAATCAGGTTTACGACTTAACAGAAATTCCTTGGCCCAAAATAACAAAAAAATATTGAAAATCTTTAAAAAATAAAATTTAAAAAAATTTAAGGAATGTAATTTTAAAAAAATATCGACATCAATATTTTTTTCAAGAATTTCACTTTCATAATACGTATAGAAATTGATATATTTTTTTGTGGTTTAAAATCAACAGAGTATCCATAATAACAGGTTGTAAGGATTCAGTTTCTCCATACACTTTTTTTAATATCCCTAATTTGTTTATTTTAATTATATAAAAAACTTCCTTTATCATTGTCAATAATTAAATAAACAAAAGAAATGATATAAAATAAAATTACGTAAGTTAAAATAAAAAATGAAAAGAAGGAAAAGAAAGATACTAATGTATCGAGGTAACGAGGCGCAAAAGAATCACTTTTACTTTAAAGTCTGGATTTTTGTGTTCAAGACATTGAATTTTATTTTAGCAAAAAAATTTTTATTCAAGGACGATACTTTTATTACTTTCAAATTTTATAATAGAAATTTATTTTATAATCTATGTAAATATTTAATTATCTAGAAATTAATTATTTAAAAAAAGTGAAATTTTATTTTTTTAAATGGGATTTTGGAGTATTTACCGGAAGATTATATTATACAGGTGTATTAATAATACAGCAAAAAAAAAGTTTCAAGAATTTTTGATACTGTCCCACATATAATTCATAGAAATTAAAATATGTAATAAAATTTCTAAATATTTTTCAAATAATTATAAATAAAAAATATCTCATTAATTATTCTAATAATTTATTTCTAATATATCAACGTATAGATATGTATCTATAAAGATAAAATGTAGACAAGTTACAAAAAATATATTTTTACATTTTTTAGCACATTTATGTTAATTTATTTATATCCTTCTTTTTACATTCTTCTAATTTTTATATTTTATTTATATTTAGTCAAGTCGCCCCAATGCACCGTTCAGGCACATAAGTCCTCCGTATATAGATAAAAGTGATTTTTATATATGTTTCTTGGCAGGCCTGTTTCTTGGTCTCTTGAAACCGACCCCACGGTCCATTTACACATAAAGTGCAATAATAAATTAAGAGGGGTTCAAAGTATCCAAGTTAGGGGGGGGGGGGGTAAATGTGTCCGATTTAAGGGGAGCGGGTCAAATGGGACTTAGAATAATTTATTCATGTTTAGGGACTTGGAATATTTTCTATTTTGGGACTAGAATAATATGGGTTTAGGGAACCAGAATAGTTTGGGTTTAGAATCTTAACATCTAGTAAAGGTGATAATTACAAACTATAAAAATAGCAAATTGTATTGTAATGTTGCGTAAAATTTTCGCATTATATCAAGCATTTAGTTGCAAGTAAATTTGTTCCATGGATTTAGTTTTTCTTTACACAAACCGGTTATAAGTTTTTTTTGTCAGTATTAACGCATGAAGATGCCGGAAAATCTAGAATTCTATGCCGTTGCGCTAATTCAATGAGAAGTCTACGTGACAAAATCTTCAAAAAATTTTTAGAAAAAATAAATATTTTTCGGAATAATTAATGTTTATTTTTTCGGCCAATGAAATTCGCCAAAATTTTTAAAGAATAATGAAAAATTTAGATTTTCAGGGAAAAAAACTTGATTTAAAAAAAAAATCTTTTTTACATAAAATATTTCCCAAATATTGTGAAATTAAGAATTTCCTATTTTATCTTGTATATAAATTTTTTGAAAAAATACAAAAATTGGTTAATATTCATCGAAAAAAGAAAATTTTTAGACAATTATAGGGTTATTTTGTCTTGGATATTCGTTGCTATAGTAGAAAAAAGTTATTCTTAAGAAAAAAATTTTTTTTGTCCAAAATATATTGTAACATGTTAAAAAGCTGACTTCAATTATTGCTGTAGCTTTTGAAGGCGAAATTAAATCTGAAGTTAGAATGTTGTTAAATTGAAATTAAACTAATTAAAGGTGTTTATGCAATTTTAAGTGTAGTGCATTCTCTGTATAGAGAAAGTCTCCATTAGGGCATATATCAACATTAAACCTGAATTTTTACTGAAATCCAGCAAAATCTGCCCATAGCAAAAAGATTTATTTAGGTATACAAATAGTAGATTGTCATACAAAGAAAGAAAATAAGTAATTTTTGTTATGGCAGTAACACGAGTTGTGTACTTCGTCTTAATTGCCATTGAATCGCTTTCATTCTAAGTTATTTTATGTAATTAATTCTGTAAAAAAGGTTACATTTTTAGCTACTCATAAATTTAATTTTATTATCTTAAAGTTGAAAACACATAATTCCGAAAAAAATATTTAATCAATACATTTTGTATAAATTTTAAAATTTTTCTAAACTTTCTTTAAATAGTCTTCTTTAATAATTACCAATATATAACTATTTATTGAGGTCATACTTAGCATTTAAAAGAATTGAAATTCTTTCTTAACTTTTTTAAAAATATTTTTACTTAAAATACGTCACGTGCATGGCTGCAATATTTAATGATTTTTTGTTTAAATATTCAATGAGTCTGTATTCAAAAATTAATACAGTTGAATATTTATAATTAATATTCTTCCTGATTAGCAATTTTTTACCTTGGCTACTATCCATATTTGGTCAGACTGTCTTGTAAATACTTTTTTTCAATCAAATATTTCTGATTTCATTTTTTTTTATTAACTGAGAAAAAAAAATTGGCAAGAAAAATCAGTACTTAAAATTATGTAGGTTAAAACTTTTAAAAATATGTGAAGATATAATAAAAAAATTTACAAAAAAATCATTAAATTCAAAATCGAAAAAAAAATTTATTTTATTATGTTGACGTAAGAAAACTTTCAATTAAAGTGTATGTCACTTAAGTAAAAAAAGAATTTTTTATTTGTTACATAAAATTCGTCCTATTTATTTATTTGCATAAGAAACGTAAGTTACTACTTTATTTAATTAAACATAGACCACAAAATATAATTTTCTTCAAAAAAATTAATTAAAATTATATTATTTCAGAGAGTAGTCCAAAAACTTTCAAATAAACTCTCGCCTGAAATCTTATTCAATTATTATACGAATCTTCCAGAATATTGAAAGAATTTTAAAAGAAAGTAATAATTTTATTATTGGAAAAAAAAATCGTTTAATTAAAATATTTTAAAACAAAAAATATTAATTAATAAAAAAAAATAAAAAATCTTAATTGGATACCGAGTAATTAATTTAACTATAATTGTCATTAAATGAAACTAGCGTATAGGAATACGAATCAAAATTATTCAATGTAAATAATGAAAGTTAATTTTTAATTGGTATGTATCGTTACAATAAACCTCTAATTACTAATTTGGATCTTCATTATTTCTCTATATTAATTAACGATACATTTTGGTTGGTTGGTATTTAAATAATTTCTAATTTTGTCAAATTAATTAATTATGTCAGTTTTTAAATTATATATTTTCATTTTTTTTAATTCAGAATAATAATTAAGGATGTAATGTGGGGCAGTCTTTACTTTCTTTGAAAATTATTATCTTCTAAATTAAAAATTCATATTCACCATATTTTAGAGACTATTGTTAAAAAACATTATTACGATGGTCAAGGTGAATGTTTTAAAAAGTTTAGCAAATAATAATACTTTGGAGACATTAAAAAAAAAATTTTAGGGTCAAATACATAAAGATTGGAATGTACAGGTGCGCCAAGAAATTATTATCATCATCTCACTTTATTATTTAAGAATTAAATGAAGATCGCTTCTTCTTTCTTCTTTTTTCTCACTTTAAAAAAATAATTCTTCTCTTACATACAAAAACTTTCTTCTTTTCTTTTCTTTCACGAGAAGGTATTTTTTTAACAAATTTCTTGGGGTCAACACTGAGACAGAGAAAACGTGAAGATCGTTCTGGATCGATTATAAATATTTTTTTTTTTATTTATCAAATATATATTTTATTTGACATATTATAAGAAATTTCTTTCTTTCTTTTTAACAACTCATAAAAATTTAATTGGATTTTTATATTATTTTTTTAATATTATTAAAAATTAAACTTCGATAATATTTCTTTTTAAATATAAAAAAAAGAGGTTTGGTTCCACTTGTAACAAATTTATATTCTACTTTCCATTTTATAAGAGACAGGTAGGTATTAAAATGTACATTGATGAATGATACAAAAAAATTACATTAATTCGGTTGTGTTTGTAAGATATTTTTGATGAAAATTATCATTTTTTTTTAAATTTTCTATACTAAACTACTTTTTTATATTAAATTATTTATATTTTCCAAAGAACAAAAAATTAAGGACACTTTCGTTTTATTTTGTTTTTTTTTGTATTATAAAAATAACAATGTAAATTTTACCTTGGACATTTTTTTTATTTTTAAAAGAAATCGATGAGGTTAATCATTTATATGATATTACGAAATATTTAATTTAATTTTTTGTATTTTTTTTTTTTTTAATCTTATTGAAATTCATGATTGTATGTTTTTTTTATCTTTTAAAATACCTTTTTTTTTTAATTCAAAAGTAATATTACAAAATTTTTGTTTTATATTTAAAAAAAAACCTCGAAATTTTTTAAACCTACGCTTTGTTATTTTTGGTGATATAATATTTTTATATTATTGTAATAATTTTTGTAAAGAATTATATTAATAAAGAAAAACAGCAGTCTGTTTATATAGTTGGGTTATGTAACAGATTTTTAAAAAATCATTCTCCTTAATTATAATTTGTTCAGGTAAAAACGAGGAATGGTAAGCTCTTTTAATTCGAAATTTTTGTTGTTGCAGAAGATAAGATAGGTATTAAATGCGTTACGCATACCCGGTACCAACCGTACCAGGCAGTATGAGATTCGAGAATCTGTTAAATTTGTGTAGTACTCTTACATGAATAAAGATAGACCTAAACTTGTTTTCCTTTTTTTCTCATTTGGAGCAAAAAAGACCTGGTTTTTAATACCTTCTGATGATTCTAAACGATTATCTTCTTCAAACTTCTATTCCTCCTTTCTTAGACCATTTACTAGTGTTATAATTACTATTTTGAATAAAATTTATCTACAATATTACATCCTGCACGACATAATATATTAGATTCCTCTGCTCTGACATCTCTGATTATTCTACTTTTTTTAGGTAAAACTTTCATCCTTACGTGATGGTACTGGATCTAATCTCTTCTGTACTATTAGTAATCATAGTTAATAATCTAGTTATCATTCGCAAAGATTTTAAAACCTTCCTTTAAATTAGCTTCGTGTACTGAGAAATATAACTTATTAATCTAGTAAGCATTTCTGTTGCCTCGTCTTTAATTCTGAACTCACCATCTAAATTTTATCTTCCATGAACGCATTTGATTCTTCTTTGAACCCAATCGCTTTTGTACTATAAGAAATTCAAATTATACTTCAGTCTTAATTGAACTTGTACACTGTACAGCTATAATGTTTTTTTACATGAAATAATAAATATTAGCACTGAAAAATAATCAGGATGTATGGCGTGAATTGAGGCAAGTAGAAACTGCTACTTTTGGGAAGTCAAATAATAGTCTATAGTGATGAATAACTTTTATATGTTAAAAATACTCACCCGAAACCCTCCGTTTATTCCAATGGGCCTTTTAGGCTTAGGGTCACAGGACTCTATGTTATTAAATAGGTTTTTTTAAGGTTTTTTTTGTAATTTTTAATATAACGCTGCGCAGCCTTGTAAGTTAATCAAAACCTATTTTCATTTCTTAAGTCGGTTTTTACAAAAAAAAACCTAGAAAATAAGATATTACCCCCTAAAGATAAGGTTAACAATATTTTTTCGATTCAAAAAGGGGGTGATTTTCAAATGACTGAATTCTTATCTTTGAAACTATTAACATGGAACATGTTTATAGAGAGAGAGAGAAAGGCATGTAAATTTTCCCAGGCACCCTGGGAAACCTCAAAACCAAAGGAGAGAGGAGTCAAATATGTGCGAATAATGGGGGGGGGGGGGCGGTGAAATAGGACTTAGAATAATTTCGATTTTGGGGCTTAGAATAATCCGGGTTTAGGGACTTACAATAATTCAGGCTAAGAATCTTAGAATATTTTCGATTTAGAGACTTGGATTAATACGGGTTTAGGGAATCAGAGTATTTTGGGTTTGGAATAGTGAAGTTGATAATTACAAATTAGAAAATTGTATTGTAACGTTGCGTAACATTTATGCATTATAATAGATACACCCAGCCCTCAGCTGGAAGTAAACATGTTCCATGCATTTCGGTTGTTTTTTCAAAAGCCGGTTATAAGTTTTTTCTTTTATAACTAAAACCTATTTATTTAACAATAAAAAACAAAGCAGAATGTGCCTATAAATAGATAAATTTATTATTAACAAATATAATGAGATAGTTAATATAAAAGAAAAAAATTTAATAGGAATAATACTTTTCTCTCACATCGTAAATTTTATTTTTCAAAGTATATACTTAAATAAACTATAAAAAATAAAAAAAAGATCATCAAGATGAAATTTTCGTAATTTGTTTAGTACCATAATGCATGACAATACAAAACAATGAAAAAATTTTTTATATTACACTTTTATTTTGTTCTCATTTTATTTGAAAAATATTTTTTTTTTTATCTTTTTACTTTTTTTATAAGTATCTACTTATATTATTACGCTTTAGAGGTTATAATGTTTTAGACTATAAAAAAAAATGAAAGAGTATAACAATAAAATTACACTTTTTTTTTTATTATTAAATATTTCAAAATATTGTTATAAATTAATTATTTTACTTTTTTTGACATTTAAAACTTACTTTTTTTTTAATGAATATGAACATAAATTTAATTCTTTTGTTTACGCGTATTTCTATCGTAAATTTTGGATTTTTTATAACGTTACTTATAATATTTATTGTTAGTATAAATATGCATGATTTTTTTTATAAGAAGCTATTAAAAATATATATTTTAAAAAATCTAACATAAAAATTTGATTTATTAAGTACATGCATGCTTTCAAAAAAAAATTTGTTTATGTTTTTATTTTACAGGATGTAGCAAAAAATTTGGAGCTGAGATTTATGAGTATTAAATTTTTAAGAACTGGATACGAATTTTTCCTTATTGGGACTGAATACTTATTTTCATTTTAGGAATCATGGATCCCGTAGGTTTTATTTTCAAAACTTTAACAGTTTGTACTTTATTTTATCGATCAATTTTATGGAAGATCTACGTTCGTCCAGATAGATTTTAGTTACTCTAAATCATTTTTGAGATATCTAAAAATCAAATTGAGCCTTGACTGTGGAAATCTATACTTTAAAAAATACCAATTACGTTAAGCAAATAATTAGTTCAAAATACAATACGTACACTGTAAAAAGTAACATTCTTAGATTTACAAAAAAAATAAAAATTTTTCGAAAGATTAGTAGATTTTCAAAAAATTTTGTTAATATTCGTTAAAAATCGTAAATTTACTAAATTTAGTATATTATCGAAAAATTCGAGAATAATTGATTTTTTTTTTGTGAACTTACGAAAAAAGTTGTAAATTCACAACTATTTTTCGTAAATTTACAACTATTTTTTGAAAATTTTCGAAAAAAAATTGTAAATTATCAATTTTTCTTGCGAATTCACAAAAAAAATCGAGAATACTCGAATTTTTTGTTAATATACTAAATTTAGTAATTATACGATTTTTTTTCGAATAATTACAAATTTTTTCGAAAATTTACTAATTTTTCGAAAATGTTTTAATTTTTTTGTTAATATAAGAAAGTTACTTTTTACAGTGTAGTATAGTAACCCCTATTTTGCAATAACTTTTATTTGCTACCAGTTGCATAAGTTTTTTTAACAAGTATTTTTTTTGGGGTCAATGAATTTGAATTTTTAAAGAAAATGGTACAGTTGCCCACATTAAAAATATCTATGAAATCGCAACAAACCTTATATTTGTAATTTCCAAAAATTTGCATAAGAATTCAAGCTGTTTAATTCAAAATTCAAATAAATCGCAAAAAAAAAGATTCAAGCAACTTCTTGGAAATTCTAAATTTAATCAAAATTCAAGCAGAGAAACCTGACATAATAAAAAAGTCAATTACTATTTTACTCCATGTTAAAATAAATAGCTATTTTTTTTTTTCATTTCAGGTAATTTGCAATTATTTGAACGCGAAAATATGCATTTGTCACAAATAGATTTTTTCTTGCGGAAAAAGGAAAAATTCTGTTTTAGGTAATCAGATTTTCTTATTATACTTTTTAAAGAGCTTGAAAGAGCGTTAAAATTTTATAAATTATCCTAAATTAAAACTAAGTAATAACTTTATATTATTTAAGTTTGTACTGTGAAAGAATTTTTCAGGCCTTTTAGGGCATTTTTACCGTTCCAAAAAATACTTATTATTAGTTTATTTTTGAATTAAATTTTTATGAATTAAAGTAATTGGCTCTTCCAGAATTTCAAATTTAAAACTCATAAAACCCTTTAAAATCAAGTGTTATTCGAGTTCACACTTTCTACCCTATCAAAAATTTAGTATTATGTATTACAATGCTCATATAATACTCAACAGAATTTAATTTTCAATAAACTAATGCTTTTCTAAAATTTATGTAACACTAATTTATATAACAAATAAATGAAAAAAATAAAACTAAACAACGTCATAAAATCAAAAGTTTAACGCAATAAACCACAAATTACTAAAATAAATAAAAAAAGTTTCTATCAAAATTAATTGATGTATTTTCATATTAATAGCATTGACTGTTTACTATCTTTGTCAACATGCCTTCTTTTCTCTTTACAACATTATACAATATAATTAAATATTGTATGGGTGCTAAATTGCTTCAATGTTTAACCATTATCGATGAAAGTTTACAACGTTACTGTTTTACCAAGTTTATCATTATCTAAATAAGTTCCTCTTTTAGTTATATAAATACACGCATATATTTAAACTTTTTTTCCTGTTCTTTTTTTTCATTTAAATAAATAAATACAGGTATGTACATATAACTATTACCCTATATTTTATGTCAATACACTTTTTTTATCAAAAATACATGTAGTATAATAAACCGACTAAATTAAAAAATATTGTGGATTTTATAAGGGTAACTGTAGGATACTCTAGTTTATGACAATATCTAATGACTTTAATTTCCTCTCTTAAAAAATTCTATACAGGGAAATTTTTTTTTTGTTGAAAAAATTTTTTACTTTTATTATGTACGTTTTTATGATTCTTTTTTATGTTTGTTGTAACTATCGTTTATTGATATTTTTTTTCGATTTTTTATGTATATTGAGTATTATTTCATGTTTTGTTTTTTTTTTTTTGCAATAAATTTCAAAATTTTTTTATCTTAGTTTTTAAATTATTCTTTGTTTAAATTAAAACCATTTTAATTAAGTTTATTTTACCATGTATTTTTGATAAAAAATATACGTATTGACATAAAATTTATATTGCATTAGAAAAATTTTTTCAATTAAGTCTAATTTACTATAAATGTTAGTCTTTCTTAGCATTCAAAGAATATAAAAATTATGCATGACATTTAGTGCATGATTGTAGAATTTAATTGTATTTATTTTTCGCTATAGCAATAAGACATGCAGAATTAATTTAAGGCTTAGATTCTGAGATCTTATTGTTACCGAAACTTTAATCCATTGATGTAGGCCTGGCTAGGGCTCCTGTTTAGTAGACATTTTTTTTATTCTTATTGGAATTTTCCACAGTTTATTTAATTTTTTTGGGTCGTTAAATAAGCACATGGCATTAGTTTTAATCGGGAACGGTCTAATTGTACACAATAGGAATTTTTGGGTTTTGTTTCGTTATAGTTTTATAAATTTTTATCTGTTACTTATATTTTTAGGACACTGAATAAAATTTTTTTTCTAAAACATTTTCGTTTTCACCTAAAATTGCATATTTGCCCACAATAGGTGATTTGAGTTTAACTGAGGGAAACTAGACCCTTTCTGATAAAAACGGATATTCTATTCGTATTTAGCTACCCAAAAAACGAATATATACCAGGTCGAAAATTCCTGTACTGTATGTGAGGGTAAAAAGTATCTAAGAAGCCGGGGTCTTTGACTGGACTAATATTTAATATACTATTATTTAATTTTTATTAAAATATTTGCCTTATTTTTATAAATTGTCAATATTAAAACTCCTAAAAATCTCCACTAGATAATTTTTTACATTCCTTTATAATTATTCTAATCACTTGCTATAAAAATCGGTCATATTTTGAATCCTTTTAATATTCATAGCGTCATTTTTATTTACAACACATGATAAAATAATTGCAATTATATAAAATTTTTTTTTCAGCTGCTATTAAATATTCGTGTCTTAAATAATTACGTAAAAAAAATATAATTTTATTTTAAATTAATACAAACAAGGTTTACAGATGTTTCTTTTGAAGTAAAATACCGCCTAAAAAACTGTTAAAAACAAATTTTGTGGAAAGTCAAAAATATGAAAATTTCAATACCTACAGCAACTGTAAATAATTGGCTTTGTCTGATAAATTCAAAAAATTTATGAATCGTAAATTAATAAATATTTTTGCCATAAATGTTATTAATTTTTTTATTTTAGAAACCGATTTCTCTAGAGATCGTTGTCTTGAAAATAAACTTACACTTTTACAAATATATCTATTAGGTTAAAAGCAAAAGTATATTTTAATATTAGGGTCATTATCACATTATTAATAATCAGAAATTTTCCATCCATAAAAAAAATATTATTTTGATCAAGATCAAAAAACTAGATAAAACAATAAATTTTTTACCGATTTTAATAAAATTTTATTCATCATTAAAATAATAGAAAGTAAAAATCATATTTTTTAGCATATCAATTTTAATTTAAAAATTCTTCAAACCCTTCATTGTGCAAAATTTTTATTTTCTCATAATAAATCAAATTAAAAATTTTTAAATATATTTGGCGGTACATTTTTTTGTATTTTATTAAAATTCTTCTTTAACAAAAATTCACTTTCACCAAAAAATTTAATACGAAGCCTCACATAAAGTATCTTCATACCAATATATTGACATCAATCATAATTTAAAATAATGTGTAATGTGATACGCATAAATAAAAAAAAAAATATTTTCTGATATTTTATACATTTAGGAATTATCTCTGCGTGTATTTTCTAATTCAAATTATTATCTTTTAAATGTTTATTGGCAAATTTCGTTGATTAAAAATTGAAAGTTTAAAAGAAAATTTTTTTTTTTAACATGTCAGATAAATTTTTATTATTATTGTTTAAGCCACTAAATAATAATGTTTTTTTCTATTTTTATTATAATTGACTTAAATTTTCACTGTTGTTTTTATTGTTAATGTGATAAACCAAGTTGTTTTATTCACTCATTCAAAAGATTAAATCAAATTTATGACGTTAAAATAAATATGTCACATTTTCTTAATTTGGAAAGATGATATTTTTATTTTGTATTATATTTTCTCACGTTTTTTTGATATTGAAAAAACTATTATGACCATGAAATTATTTTATGAGAATATGCGATTTTAAACCTTAATATGTTTTTTTTAAATATAGAGTAAATAATTTATTAAATATATTAATTATTTGCTATGGCATAAACTTAAATATTAGCGAATTGCACTTATAAATAAATCTGTAACATGTCTGCAGTTTTATACACCTTTATTTTTATTTGCGATGTGTATTGTGTTCTCCGAGACATCTATGTAGTTAAAATCTGAAACTTGAATATTTTCAACAATGTTTTTCATTCGGAAATTGATAATTAAAAATAAACAGGACTTAGTACTAAATACCTACAATGCAAGAAATCTTATACAGCTATTAAACACCCTGGTAGTAGAAATTTTTTTTAATTCCCAAGAAATTCTTAGAACTCATCATCTGGATATATTAAATATCTAGTGCAAGCTCGGTTATTGGTCTGATAATGGAACCAGAGTCCCAAATGGCTGAAAAATAGGGGAACGCGCTTAACTCAGCAAAAACTATCACATTTAAGACGTATTTTTGCAACAGTACACTGAGAAAATCCGGATGCCATTACCAGAACTCCGATACCAATAACGGATTTTCGGTTGCAGTTACCGGAATTCCGATGGTGGAGGCCAGAATTTTTTTAAACATGGAACATGTTTATAAGCAGGGGGTATTTCAAACATGGCATTTTTTGGTAGGGAAGTCAAATGTGATATATTTGCATCAGATGGACTTAGAATAATTTTGATAAAGGGTTATGTAATAATAAGGATTTTAGGAGCTTAAAACTATTTATTTTGGCTTAAGGAATTAAAATAATAAAGGCTTCAAGAAGTTCAAGATTCAAAATATAAATTCAAATATGTTCTATGTTCGTTGTTTGTGAGTTCACAAACCGGATGTAAGTTTTTTTTTGTGTATCTAAGTAAATCTTAAAATACAATAAAATGTTATCAAATTAATTCAGGAAAAAAAAAATTTATAACCGGTTTATGTAATTACACAACCAACGAGCATGGAACATGTTCAATTATAACACTGATAATAAAGTATCAACTGTGTTCATAATATAAATATTTATATTTAGATTTTTATTATAGAAATCATGCTGCTTAGACATCAAAGTGAACAAAATTAATTCAATTTTCTAATTATTGTAGTTTTTTAAATAATATGAATTTATTTTTTATTAATTTTTACAAAAAATTCATTAAAAACTCTGCACCAATGGTCCCTAGGTACTTCTGCACCAATGCTCCCTAAGTACTTCTGCACCAAAGGTCTTTAGGGACTTCTGCACCATAGGTCCCTAGGTACTTCCACACCAATGTTTCCTATGTACTTCTGCACCAAAGGTCTTTAGGGACTTCTGCACCATAGGTCCCTAGATACTTCTGCACCAATGCTCCTTAGGTACCTCTGCACCAAAAGCCTTTAGGGACTTCTTCAACATAGGTCCCTAGGTACTTCTGCACCAATTCTCCTTAGGGAATTCTGCACCAATAGTCCCTAAATACTTCTGCACCAAAGTTCTTTAGGGACTTCTGCACTAAATGTCTTTAGGGATTTCTGCACCAATAGTCCCTAGGTACTACTGCACCATAGGCCCCTAGGTCCTATTACGAATTTCTATTATTTTTCATCAATAGTCCCTTTCTGCAGTCCTAATCGTCCTATTATGTTACCACCGTTTATTTGCGCCTTATGCATATTTGTGCTTTTTAAATAAGAATACCTAAATCACTATATAAGCCTTCAGTCTTTTTATTATGGAATCATTCATACTCAAATATTTAAAATAACTTCGCAGTAATAAAATACACAATTTATTAATATACTTCATTTAAATATTTAATTTTGAGATAAATAGTTACAATAATTTATAAAAAACAAATTATTAAAAGAATATTCTTTTGTAAAAACAATCAACGAATTTTTTACCTAAATATTAAACTTGTTATGTATCATTTTTCATTAAAATTTTTAAAATAACACAAATATGTTATCTTATTTTAAAAAAATCATACAAAAATAAAAGTATCAAAATATTTAAGTTATGATATGATTTTTGTATTTTAAAAACCTTCAAATAAAAAAACTGTATAATTTAGCATAATTTTTGCATTAAATTTTTTTATTTTTATTCAAAATTTATTATTTAACCTTTTGCAAGACGAACTTCTATTATTTTGTTTTGTGTTTTTTAAAAAAAAGGTGTTGTAGTTGATATAAAAAATGGGATATTTTTTTGTTTTTTTATTTTTAAAAATAATAATTAATTATGGACAATAAGGAACTATTTTTTTAAAATTTGGGTTTATTTTATTTAAATGTTATTAAAACAGTCTTTGTACATACCATCTTCTGATGTCAAGGTTATCGGTATACAATTTTTATGTTGACGTACAATTGTAAAATTAATTTATTATTATTTTTTTTAAATAAAGGCGTCAATAAAGGTCACCTAATTTATTTTTATAATTAATTGAAAGTAACATTTATTTTGGATAGAAATCGAAGTACGTAGAGGCATTTTTACAAATCAAACTTAAAATAGTTATTTTAATGATTTTCTAAAAAATTTTTTATATTTTCAAAGATATTACAGGTACGAATGAGAAAATATCAATAAATAAATATTTTTAAAATAAGAAAAACTGAACACATACAAATGTAATATTGAAATGTAAAACAAAATAATAATAATTACCGACTTTAAAACGAATGTAAATAATTTAAGTACTTATTTTTAATCTATATAATTAAGAGTTTTTATTTAATTTCATTTTATTTAAATAATTATTTTCATAATTTTATTCAGATGTCTTAATTTTAAAAAAATGCAGCTGCATTAAATAAATAAATGATATATTTTAAAGCGAAATTTTTTATGAACACGAAATTATGAAGAAACTATATTTGAAAAATTCTATTAATTCAAGGCACCTTTTATTTTTACACGGCCATGGTCAATAATCCAATAAACATCGTATTTAACTACCTACTTATTTTAATATATTAAATTCCTTTTAGTAAATTTAGTATTTGAGAGATTTCACCCCAGCTAGGTCCAAGTTAGATTAAAGAGTCATTAAAATCGGTCCAAACTATTTTTTTCCGAAGGTACAACTAAATACTTTCACCTAAGGTTTTAAGACAAATCCTTAATTATTGACAGCCATTTTGTTTTTTGGCCTACTTTGGTAAATTTACTCAAAATTTTTTAACTTTTGCTACCAAATACTTATTTTGCGGTTAAAAGCATTTTTGTTTTAGTTGATTATAAGAAATTTTTCGCTAAATTCCATCCCAAAGTTTTCCGTCTTTCAGTTTGAATAAAAAAAAATTTGCTGGTTCAATTTTCTTCTATTAGGCTTAAATTTGTTTTCACTCCCCCCACCCACCTCTAAAATCTGTAGAATACGCTAATCTGAAAATAATATTTTTTATATTATTATTTCTTCAAGTTTTTAAATATTATGCTAAGTCACGTGAACAAATGAAAATCTGACAAAAAATTCCTGAAAAATTTGGATTCCTTGAATTTGATCCAAAAAATTAAAATTATCTGAAAGTAGTTATTTTCAGTTCAAAAAACGCTTTGGACGGATTTCTGCTAACCTTAAGTCCAAGTTAGGTCCAGTTGGGGTAGAATTCCTCATTTACTAAAAAAAAAATTAAAAAAAATTTTTTTTTTAAATATCAAAAATCAACAACTAATTCTAAATAAATATTTGTTTATGTCTAATTATCATTTCTACCATAAATAATTGCAATACTAAAATTAAAATATAAAAATTAATCTGATAATAAAGTAAAATATATTTATCAATAAATAAAATAAGAAAGAACGAGCATTTTCTTTTTTTATTACACTTATATATATTTTACAAGAATCTTAACAATTGTAAAAAATATATAAAGGTGTATCCATCTAACATTTCATTCACTAAATCTATGATTGCTATCTTATCTTTATAGTATATCGTTAAATGTGCGTAACGTCTAGTAGCAAAATGTTATACAATGAAAAAGTTAAAATACGTTATTATGGTAAATAAAAAAATAAACATTTGTTACAATTATATGCTCTGTTTAAGATGTAAAAGTCTTTGTTTGTTTTATTGTTATTGTTATTTAACAAAATTTTTTTTTTCTTATCTGCTTTTTAGATGGAGAAAGAATTGGCCATTTTTTGACCAGTTTTGTATTGAAAAAAATATCTTTATGATATTTTATCTTATGTTGATTAATCTTACTTGAATTAACCAAAAAAATTAACCTGATTTGAACAATATCTTTGAAAATTTTATGAACTTCAAAATTCCCTTTAATACTAAATAATCTCCCTTAAGATTGGTACCTTTTCTTGCCAATGGTCAAACACCAATTATTTTCTGGTTAATGCATTGCTGGGTTAAAGATAGTTACTGGTCACTAATGAAAAGAAAGACGAGTCTTCTTGATCACGAAAAAGAAGGTCCAAAATTGTTCATTTTACTACGTAGTTAAAGCTCAATTTTGCCTAAGATGATCATTGGTTGTAATTTACTATTAAGTCCTTGTATTTTTGAACCATTTCCAAAAAAGCCTCTTTTTAGTTTAACCCTCTTGCCTATATTTTCAAAAAAATTTTGAAATTAATTTTTGCAGCAAAATATTTATTACATTAAAAAATAAAACTGTAAGAAAATCTCTGTAAGGTTAGCTAGATGTATTTTCTCTACTATACTTCAAATTTCATTCTAATTTTTCAGATAAAATTTTGTAATTAACGATTTCGGAATTGAGAACCAGTTTATACAAACAGTGCCTACGTCGAAAGCAGAATTCAACCAAGGTGTACCATAAATTCAATTTTTGTTTCACATTCATCATGACGATATAACCATTAATCATTTAAATTAATTTAAATGTATATCATTGAGCTTAATTTTATTTACTTGTATTACAATCATATCAACCCACGTAAAAACTGAAATAATTCCATGATTAATTTAGAAGAAAAATTTACCTCGTTATTTATTAGAACCATAAACAATTTATCATAAAAATATCTTAAAATTTGTTAATTACATAATAAAAATCTTTAAAATAACTTTCGTTAAAAATCTCAAAAATTACATAACAAAAAAAATTAGATTATCATTTTAAAAAATCAGATCGTGTGAAATTTATTACGAAATAAACGAAAATCTTAAACTAAATTAATTATGATTTTAATAGACATAAATTAATAAAATTATTTTGTAAGCGACTAAAAAATCGAAAGTATAAAAATCCATATTATCAATAATTATTTTTAAAAAATTACTCTACTAAATTTTTCTAGAATGTAAATATATTGAAACATACTCATCATGTCATGCAATAATAATAATAATAATAAGCGATAGTATTGCATATTGTAAACAGAGAAAAGTCGAGCAGAAAAAAATATATTTGCATGAGAAATCATTAAGTAATGAATATATTTTACCCATATGTCTTATATGCAAAAAGAAATAATGATAATATTAAGAAAGAGATGGCACGTGGCTCGTGAAGATTATAAATAAAGATATTAACAATTTAACTTGCAAAATCGTAACAATAATAACAAACTATATATGCACAAGAGTACATAAAGTAATCAGTCTCTTTTACTTGTCTTCTCTTATTTTTGAATTCAAGGATTCTTTGGTATCGAGATGTGTTTAAGTATAACATAAGAGTAAATTACCCAGTTACTTTTTTATTTTTTTTTTGTAAATTTTACTATGCAAGTCGTGATAGTAATATAAAATTTTATGATATTATTGATTTTTTATAAATTTTTATGCTTTTTAATTTTATATTGAAATTGTTTATTTATTTATATGGGTTTTTTAGAAAATAAAATTTTTCATGTCGAATGATAAAACTTGTATTTCAAACTCTTCTTTAAATTAATTAAAATAAGATAATGTGAATTTATTGCAAATTTATGATTTTTTTTTTTAAATTTATCTTTATACTTGTCCATAAAACATATTAACCAGATAATTATAATTAAAAAATACTAAATCACTTTCTATAATAAAAATACTGCTTAAGGAATTTTATTATTCAAGAAAGGTACAAATGCCAAAAGGCGTTTTTCTGATTTCAAGTGCATAAAAATTTTAGCAAGCTGCTTGAAATAACTGAGTAAGAAAATTCTTATTTTTTTGTTCGCTTATCGAAACTTTTTTCAAGACTTGTTATTAAGTAAAAATTAATTTCAAAAATTAAGAATTGGACAATTATCATCAGGAGTTTTATATCTTTAGATCTATATTTTTACTCCAGAGGTTCATTTATAACTTTAATTTATATGTATTGCAAAGTAGCCCTAAAGGGTTTAATCAAAATTATACTTTAAAAATATCAGCAAGTGAAGAAAATTGTAAAAAAATTTTTCGCCTGTTTAGGATGTACGGGCAATAGTAGAATGCAAAAATACAAAATTAAAAAAAAAAAAAATTTTTTTAAATTTTTTAAATTTTTTTTACGTTTTAAGACATTTTTAATCATTTGAGGAAGAAAAAAAAATTTCCACTTATCGCGAGCGGGATTCTGGAAGCCGTAATTGGAATTCCGGTAACCGTAAGCGAAATATTTCCTCTTCCTTTAAACGGATGTTTTATTCAGGGAATAAAAAGTGCCTGTGAATATGATAGCTAAAACCAAAACTAGCTAAATTTTAAATCCTATTTTTTTTGGTCACGTGCTTGGATTTTTAAAAAGACCTACGGCTCAATAATATTGAACAATCTTTGACAAAAAAGTAAATTTATGGCACCTCAAAATTGAAGGTTTATATTTGACATTTTTGAGTATCTAGTTTTGGAGAGATATGTGAGGTTATTAAAACTTAGACTACCCTAAAACTAAACCTCAATTTTTAAGTAAAGTTTTTACTAGTCTTTTAAGCCAAAAAATTTTAACATCGGTTGGGTGATCCGCTAAAAGTTTAAGAATTGGTAAAAAATTAGTGAATTCGTAAGTTGCAAAAATAAAAAATGATGTCATAATTAAATAGCTAGGGAAATTTGAGTTTCGAAAAAGGTACTTAAAAGTTCTTTTAAGTATTGCAGATCTCACAATATTCAACAAAAACTAATTATAAAACATTAAAATAATTCAAAACAGGAAAAAAACATTTTATGATGACATCTTAATATTAAACTCAAAAAAACTTTTAAGTACCCTCTTCCAGACTTAAATTTCTCTGGCTATTCAATTACGACATCAATTTTTATTTTTGCAACTTACGAATTTGCGAACCTGTTTAAAGACTCTCGAGAGGGCACTACAAATTTTTTTTGCTGCCCTTTCTAAGGGTTCAGACTTTTTATTAAGCCATCGTCAAACTAATATAAATAAGATAAATATTCTTTAAGAATATTCAAATTATCGCAAGTTTTTTTTTCACTATGTCCATCACTGAATGAAACTTTAATGGAACAAAACACTATAGTATGTAGAAAATCTAAAAAGCCGACAAAAATCAGATTCAAAAAACGGAGCGTCAGATTTTTGTCCACTTTTTAAATTTTCTAGACCATATTTCAGAAGACTCTTCCGAAATAAGATACCGAGAATCAGTATATTTTGATCAATTATAAAAATCTAGACTATTTCAAGACGCCATACTTTCACTTTTTTCAAAAATTGGCTAACTTTGTTAAGCCATAATTTTTTCCAGAACCTGCGGCCAAAATAACTTTCACAGAAGGTGAGTATATTTTATTAAGTCTTGGCCATTTTTTAGTAAAAATTCATCTGTCGTACTCACACGCAATTTTTAGCATAGCAATTTAGTTTCATCCAAACAATAACAAAAAACAAAAATTTTTCTTAAATTTACCCAAATTAATATTGTTGTGTAACGAGTATTTTAAACCTGCGCCAATCATAAATTTTCTGAAAATCAAGCTAAATTTTTAAAAAATTATCGCTAAACGAATATTATAAATTTGTTAATTTGAAAAACAAATAAATTTATCATTTTTTTATTGATATTGATTAAAAAAATTAAAATAATCATAAATTAATCTTAAATTTAATGTTTCTTCGATAATATAAATTAAAATTCAGGAATTTTTATAAAGTAAAAATAATTTCTCTTTCATTAAAAATATTTTTTAGTGACGAAAGCTGCTGTATATTTGTATTAAATTTAAAAAATATGTGTGTACATTTTTTTTTAAAGTGAAAGTAATTTCTTCTTCTTTTTTATTTCTGAATTTTTAATATTACCTGTTGGGACTTAATTTTGGTGACCTAAATAACAAAAAAAAAAATATTTAAAAATGTATTATTTGTACATAAATCTTATCTTATTATATAAAATATTTATTTATTTAATCAAAACACAAAAAAAAATAACTTTTAAACAATATAATTTTTTTGACCAAAAATAAAAAAATAATTCAGCTTCCGTCAACAAAAGAATATTATGAAAAACAAAGAAAGTTATTATTATTATTAAACCTTTTTTGTAATGTTACATAAACACGCAGTGAAATCGAAAATTTTATAATCTTCTCTTTGGTTAAAATATAAGAATGAAAGAGCCCTACATAAATACCTGAATTAAATTTATTTAGTTATAAAGTGAATGATGTCGAAACTGCATAAAAAAAATAAGGTGCATCCTTTAAATACACCTTGCATTAATACAATTGAAAAATCTCATTTTAAAAGAAATTTCTTTTGTTTTATTATGTGTAGAGAGTAATTTTTTATGTACACCACAAAAATAAAAGTGCAATGAACCTAAGCGATTTTTTTTTTTTAAATTATGTAAACATGATTTTTTGTGTTTCTGATTTTTATCATTAAAAATTAGTGTAATTATAGTATTGTATTACTTAGAATTAAATTTATAGACTTTTGAGCAGCTAATGAATATTTAAGATATAAATAATAAAAATAGTCTACATGAGTCATTTTTTTATGTTACTTAATATAATTTATCTATTTTTTATTATGAAACTTTTATTGAATTTGGAGGTGGTTCTATAAAATGACTCATAATACAGATAATTTTTGATAAGAAAATAATTTTTAATTTTTAACTTTGACAAATAAGGTTAGTTTATTGTGTGTCTTCGAGACTTACACTTCTCTTCATAAGATTTCTGTAAAAAATTGTAAGTTTCTATTCAAAAATTATTTATTTGTTCAGGTCTGATACCAAAAATGTGTATATTCTCTTTGAAAAAGCAATAAATAAGATCTCTGAAAAAATTATTTTAATGAAATACAGATGCTTAATGACCTTTTAACTGCTTTTCCTAAAATTATTTGAAAATTTACCAATACCCGACGCTTTAGTCAATTTTATTTTTGGAAGTTCTCTTTTTGAAATAAATTGGTACCAGTTATTGAAAAATTCTCATGGTTTATGTTATCTTTCTTTATGTTATCAGTTTTAAGTGAATCTCTGAGAAAAGTTCCTAAAACTGAATTATTATATTAAGTTCCAAATTCAAATTATGTTTCAAGTCCATTAGAATCCTCTTCTGAATACGTCAATCCCCCTTACCATTTTACTGAGAACCTTTTTCAAATCAAATACTCCTCTATAAACATTTTCCATGTTAAAACCATGGATACACTACTTATATAAGTTGTGTATCCATGGTTAAAACTCATCTTTCATTCATAGGCGATTTACTCCCCGAAATGGTATATCTAAATGTTAAAATTATGAGATATGCCAAAAATTTTTTTTGAAAGAGAAAGTTACGTAAAAGGCTTAAATTTATTCAAACGAAAATCGAATTCCTCAAAATAATATTAATTAAAATAAAATATTCAAAAATAATAATAATATCGAACATAAAAAATCATCAGGTTGATTAAAAAAATAAAAATTATCACTTTCTTAAAAATCCAAAATACCTGATTTTTTTTTAATAAGAAGTAATAAAAAAAAAAAGGCATAATAAAAATTTATTTTTACATACACTTTCCCTTATGTCTATAAAAACTAATAAAAAATAACCTTAAAAAAAATTACAGGCTGTATCAAAAGAAGATTCTTAAAATCATCAGTTTAATTCGATATTTTGTCAAATTAAGATCTCTTAAAAATTTACAATTTAAAATATCTAAATTTAATAAAAAGTAAGATTAAAAATAATGTCATTTTAATTGAATGTTAAAAAATTAATTTTAAATATTTTCTATTATCAATGATGAATTATGAATAAAATTTAAAATTTACATAATGTTAAAATTATAAAGTAAATAAAAGATAAAAATATTATTAAAACTGAGAAAATTATGAAAGTTTGTTAAAATAGAGACGACATTCAATGATAATGATGTTATTTATTTTTAGTTATTAATAAATTTTATTAAAGATTTTATCTAAACCTAAATGTAATTAATTTTTAGACGTTTTGTTCTGCAATTGTAACTGAGAAAATAATGCTGTCTATATTTTTTTTGGCTGCTGCTGTAATATGCGTAAGTAGACTCGTATTTTATTTTTTTTTTTGCAACCTTTAAAAAATATTTTCAAAATGTCTTTTTAAATATAACTTAATAATTTATTATAAGACTTCAATTACGAACGAACAAAAAATAATTATTTTTTATGTTACTTTTCAAAATATAATTAAAGGAATCGTAAAATATTTCTATACACTCTCCAAGTTCTGGAACTATGCCTCAGAATTAAGGGGGAGGGAGAGTTGTTTACAAATGAGGGAAAAAATTGGAACGAAACATGGAATAATTTTGATTTAAGAGCTTAAAATAATCCGGGTTTGGTTACTTCAAATAATTTAAATTTAGGGACTTTGAATAATCTAGGTACATGTACTGATTGTTAAAATAATATTATTTTACGGAATAATGTGGTTTTAAAAGATACTTTGAGAAGCTAGGATGTTTGTAATAAATAACCGGTCAATGAACAATTTCTATGTATGTATTTTTTGTACATATGCAAAACAGTAGAAAGTTTTGACACGGTACACGAGAAAAAGGCCCCAAAATCATGAAGGGGTTTAATAATTGATGTTTTTAGGGAGGGGGGATTATAAATTGACGTTACAGGAAGAGTGGGTCAATTAAATAATTTAGATTTAGGCATTTAGGGACTTAAAACAATTTTGATTTATTTGAGACCCTTTTATAAAGTTTTAATCTATTAACTGACATTTCAATAAATGATTTTATAAATATGAGGAACAATAATAAATATATTAGTCCAATTAAATGTAATAGGTAAATTTTTCGATACATTGATTTCAAAATATTTAGATCACGATACTGAACAGTTAGCCCTAATACCGGAAAACTGCATTTTTCGGTCGATTTTGAAGATTAATTTGACATATTTAATTAAAAAAACTTTTTGAATTTTCCTAAAAATGATGGGCAATGAATAAAAATACTTAGCCCCTGACCTCAAAAACATTTTAATTATCATGTTCAGAAAAATTGGAAATTTTTTCTATGAAATATATGTCAAAGTAACCTTTAAAATTGACCGAAAATTGCTTATACTTATATAAATTTTAAATAATCTTAATCTTATCTAATACTTAAAAATTTGGAAATAGCGAACTTAAAAACCTTAACTCGGTCACTTTTATGAAAATTAGATAAGTGTTGCATGTAGAAAAACGCAAAAAATGGGTCGATAGATGCCCGTAAATTGCATTCAAAGGAAGTTTTCGAGGTCGGGACCTAAATATTTTTTTCAGCGACCCCAGAAACATATTGCCTACTAATTTAGGACAATTAAACTATTTTCTTATGAAATTTGTCAAAATAACCTTGAAAATCGACCGAAAAATACAGTTTTTTGTTATTAGGGCTAATTATTCAGGGTCAGGACTTAAAAATTTGAAATCAGCGCATCGAAAAACTTACTTATCATACACTGTAAAAAGTAACTTTCTTATATTAACAAAAAATTAGAAAATTTTCGAAAAATTAGTCAATTTTCAAAAAAATTTGTAAATATTCGAAAAAAATCGTATATTTACTATATTTAGAATATTAAAAAAAAATTCGAGTATTCTCGATTTTTTTTTATGAATTCGCAAGAAAAATTGATAATTTACAATTTTTTTTCTCGAAAATTTACAAATAATAGTTGTAAATTTCCGAAAAATAGTTGTGAATTTATAACTTTTTCCGTAAATTCACAAAGAAAATTCGAGAATTCTTGAATTTTTCGATAATGTACTAAATTTAGTAAATTTACGATTTTTATCGAATATTTAAAAAAATTTTTTGAAAATTCACTAATTTGTCGAAAAAATTCTATTTTTTTTGTAAATTTAAGAAAGTTACTTTTTACAGTGTATGGATAGATATTCCTAGATAAAGTCAATTCTACGTAAAACTAATTTTTGGGTCTTCACATCGATTCTAAAATATTTTTCCCTCAAAGTATTAAAGCGTGCCTAAAAAGATTATTTTTTGGTCGGCGGCCCGAAAGCACATATGTAGGTTTTCTCGTCACAGACACAGAAAAATTGTATACGGCCCTTGTACATAAATAAAGAATGATCCAAATCACAGTTTACCATCCTCGGCTTCGCCTTGGAAGGTAATTTACGTGCAATTTGAGCCATTCTTTACTTTTCTGGACACGAGCCGTAAATATACTATTTTTTTAAATTTAAAGGTATTGCACTATGAAAAATTCTTCGAGACCTAATAATTCGTGTATGTAACAAAATTTTACAGTATTATATACATAAAAATTCCATATGGCAGGGCAATTTTAATCTCAAACCCGCAATTGGACTGAAATAATACTCATGGTTAGCAATATATATTTTCAACATTGGTAGATATGAGATAAGAGAAATCTTGATCTCTAAAGTTGTTTTCGAGTCCTTAAAACTAGTAACCATTCAATTTTCAATATGAGTTTAACCCGCATTAAACCAAAACTTAAAATATCTGCGTATCTAGAGACTCTAAAACAAAAATCAGTACAAATCCTTGCCAAAAGCCACTATGTTACTTAAACCTCTGTCAATCATGATAATTTTTCTAAACAAAAAAGAAGTTTAACTTTAATTTAATTAAAAATATTTAATTTAAAAATATCCTTTTATTGTAGAATGTAAACTCAATATTGGTAGAAGTTAATTTTCAACATCATGAAGCAAGTTTTAAAGAAACGATGGAAACTATGGAGGCTGTAAATAAATTAATAACTGAAAATAATAATGAATTTCATAAATTCAAAGAAGACTTAACCAAAATTTTAAAAAATGTAAGTTAAAAATAATTACCCAAAATACTAATAAAAATTATAAAATTGCTGACAATTTTTTAGGTTGAAAAAAAATACCAAGAAAATAAAGACATTTCGAATGATTACAATATCGATACCCAGAACTGCACGGTTCAACTTAATGATTTAGAATTAAAAGTTAACAAAAAAAAAGAATATACTGATAATTGTATAAAAAATTTATCAGATGGAAAAATAGTCATAGATATATTAATAAAATTATACAAAGATTCAATTGAAAAAATAAAAAAATTGAAAATTGAACAAACTGAATGTAAAAAAGAACCATCTGAAAATAGTAAATGTTTAAAAACAGTAAGTACGACATTATTATTCTAATAAAAATTGAATAAAAAAATTAATAATTTAAAAATTTTTTTTCAGGTTGATTATAAACTATTTGATTCTCTGTTTGAAAAAGAATTAACCTTAATGGCAAACAACAGTGCAAAATTAGATAAAATAAGAAATAACATGGTTGAATGTACCTCAAATATTAATAAAGAATTTCTTGAATCAATATCAATTAGTGAAAAAATTTTTTCTAATTGTATGGATGAATTATTAAATAATGAAAAACATCAAGATTTACCAGTGATAATGAATTATAAACTTTAAATTAATTAAAAAGTATTGGAGAATTTGATAACTTGTGATAATATTGAATGTATATAAAAACGAGAGTATTTCAAACTAATAAATTTTTATATTACGTAAAATTTAAACATAAATCTTGTAATAAACCTACCCATCTAATTTATTCTTAACAAAATCTGAGAAATTGGAAAAATAATAAAAAACTTATCACTGTTTTGTATTAAAAACAACCTAAGTGCAACCTAAATATGGATTATTCTAAGTCCCATTTGACCCCCCCAAAATCGGACTCTTTTGATCCCCCTCCTTAAATTAAAAACATTTGACTCCCCCTTAAATAGAATACATTTGACCCTTGATTTTTGGATTCCCATGGTACCTCACCCTATAAAAATTTTTTTAATGTTCATAAGTAAACTTGGAACAATTTAAAAAAAACTCACCTATGTATTAATGACGTTAGTTTGGCCACCGAAGTTTTTGCCATGATTTTTTAAGGATTAAAACTTAATTTAGTCGATTTTTTGTATTAATTTAATTTAATAAAAACAAATAAATAGTAATTTTTTAAGCAAAATCAGCTTCATGTCCAGTAGATTAAAAAATAAAATAATATAATAATAAAATTATAAAATAAAAGTTTGATAATTAGAATTACTTATTAGATTAATACACAGCACAAATATAAATTTCACCGATTTTTCGCTTAAATAATTTCTAAAGAATTAAACATATTGTTTAAATTATTAATCTGACGCCTTCAAAAATATATATGGCAAGTCAAATTATATAATAATTTTTTACTAATTTTTAAAACTTAAAAATTTTTCTTCAGCCCTTATATTATGGCTAATTTTGTAATAATTTGTTGATAACAACTAATCTGCCACTTGCAGATGAAAAAGGACCCCTGATTCTATTACAGGTGTCTAAAAAACATAAATGTCATCCAATATTACCTGCGCAGGATTTAGGTGCAACAACTGTCCTCACAGGTTTAATAATTTAAAAGGTTCAATCATTTTGAAAACTGTAAAATTAGTGAATCGATGCTAAATAATGTCCTAAATATTATATTCAAAGATTTTTAAAATCAGCTTATTTATAAAAAAGTCTTGATTAATTAAGTACCTCAAAAATTATTGAAATTTCAAGCGCTAATATCTCCGTCTGTAATCAATAAATATTCAAATTTTTTTTTTAAATTTTATGGGACACATAACATGATCAATGGCTAAAAATATTCGATCGAGATCTAGTATCGATCTCCAGAAATTTTTACCCAAAAAATGCTATATCTATCCACCTGATTCAACCTTAAAAAATTTTGTGTTGTTCTGTATCATTTTTCTGTTTTGTTGTATTTATCACATGGTGTCTATTTTGCTGTTTTTGCGTTATTTATGTTGATCGAATGCCCAAAGTCGTTTGAAAGTAGGAAAAATTATACCTTCCCCCTATAGTACCAACTTAAATCTTTTTCAAAGAATCGTTTTGGAATACGGCCTATATACCATTATAAGTCCCACTTGTTATGCTTTATGTGAAACAATTGCCTGTGTAAATTATAATAATAATAATAAAACGTTGCGTTTAATCGAGTCGTTTGTTAAAATATTTACTCCTCTGCTTGGCAAAAGCATTGAATGCATAGGACCGATATTAAGATTATCTCTTCCTTAAAAATATAAAATACCTGTTTTTTATGTAATAAGAAGTAATGAAAAAAACCCAGAATAAAAATTTATTTTTATATGCATTTTTCCTTACACTGACAGTAGTACGGGCAAGTAGTTATCTTTTTTGGGAAAGTTTCTTGCCCAAATCATGGAAATAATTTCACTTTAATTTTAAGATCTATTCTATCACACCCAATGAGGGATTTCTTACCGTAGGGAATATTCAACTTGCTGTCTGCAAAATATAGTTAATATTAATTTAATTTTTATATATTTAATTATTGAAACTCAAAATAAATTAATTTTGTGAGTATGGAAATAGCAAATATTAAAAACAAACGATCAGAACCCTACGTTTTTAATTCTATGAAGTAACAAATATTTACAACTTTTTTTAATATTTAAAATTTTATTTTAAGTGAAATTGGTATTTTTTTATTCATAAAGTTATTTTTTAACTAATTTAACAGAATTGCTTTTTTAAAATATTTATTAAAAAATTATTTATTTACAGGAAATAATAAAATATTAAAAAAATAAAGATTCCCACGTTTTTGGAGGAAATATCTTCCACAAATTAAAAATGATTCTCTCTAGAATTATAAAGATTGCTGTTTCCTTCATCAAGGCAGCACCACCAACCCTTACTATTGTCAGTGTATGTCTATAAAAACTAATAAAAAAAAAAATAATCAAAAACAGATTACAAGCTGTATCAAAAGAAGATTCTTAAAACCATCAGTTTCTTTCGATATTTTTTCAAAATAAGATCTCTTTAAAATTCACAATTTAAAATATTTAAATTTAATTAATTTTTAGAAATTCTGTTCTTTAATTATAATTTAGAAAATAATGCGGTTCATATTTTTTTTGGCTGCTGCTGTAATATGCGTAAGTAAACTCTTATTTCAGTTATGATTATTTTTTTGCAACTTTTAAAAAATATTTTCAAAATGTCTTTTTATTACAACTTAATAAACTCATATAAATGGTTTTAAGAACGAACGAAAAACAATTTTTTGTCTTGTTACTTTTTAAAAAACAATTAAACGAATCCAAAATACAGGGATAGCGGTTAGTTACAAACGAGGTTGGTTACAAACGAGGAAAAAAATTGGAATGAGACATGGAATAATTTTGATTTATGAGTTTAAAATAATCCGGGTTATTTTAGGTTAGTGAAGTTCCGTGAAATGACCTTTAGAAATTTAATATTTTTGTCATCTCTTTAATTGATTATTATTAAAAATAATTATTTATTAATTGAAAAAGTTAATCTGCTGAGAAATAAAAGTATTTTTTAATTTAGAAAATGTAATATTTTCAAGAAATCTTACCATTAATTTTTATAGGATAATTTAATTTAAACTTGGTCAAAATTAAGAAAAAAAATTTATTTTTCAACGTATTAACTTTTGCAGTTATTAAATAATTATTTTTTTATTGATATTTATTTAAAAATCACAAAGTTATTAAAATCCCAAGGTTTTTTAACCCCTCACTAACCTAAAATTTTTTGTTTTTTACTACTACTTTTAATTGTCTACCAAAAATTGGAAATATATGGGTACTTTTTACAGGAACTGTATATTTTTTTTTTATTTACGGCACAACACTTATTATCTTTTTTTCATAATTTTTTTTTATTTTTATGTTTTTCATATTTTTTTGTTTTTTTTGTATTTTTTTATATAGGAGGCTAAATATCGTTTTGAGGAGGCTAGTTATCATTTGTCTTACATAAAGTATATCTTACTAAAGCATGCCTAAAAAGATTTTCTTTTCAAATTTAAAGGTTTTGCACTATGAAAAATTCTTCAAGACCTAATAATTCGTGTATTATGTGACAAAATTTTACAGTATAGAAAAAATTTCCATATGGCAGGACAATTAATCGCAAACCCGCATTAGGACTGAAAAAATACTCATGATTGGAAATATATTAATATATTATAAATTTTCAAAACTGGTAGAGATAAGAAGACTCTCTAACCCTAAAGCTGTTTTCAGGTCCTTATAACTAGTAACCATTCACTTTTCAATATTAGTTTAAATCACGTTAAACCAAAACTTAAAATATTATAAATAAGCGTATTTATATCTAAGTAAGTATTTAAAAACTCTAAAACATAAATCAGTAAAAAATGAACCAACTATATTATTTACTTACTTACTTACTCACCTCTGTCAATAATAATGATTTTTCTAAACTAAAAATAAATTTAACTAAAATTTAATTTAAAATTATTTTATTATTGTAGAATGTAAACTCAATATTAGCGAGATTCATTAGTTCTCAAAAATATAAAGAAAAAATCAGAGAAACAGTCTCGGAGACAGAGGCAATGTTGAAGGCTGGAAATCCAGTGATTATTTTTCAACAATACGAAGAAAAAATTAGAGAAACATTGGTGATGTTGAAGGTTGAAAATACATTGAGAAATGAAAAAATTATTCAATTTTATAAATTCGAAGAAGATTTAAGCAAAATTTTAAAAAATGTAAGTTAAAAATTAATTACCTAAAACACTAATAAAAATTATAAAACTATACCGCCAATTTTTTAGATCGAAAAAAAATATCAAGAAAGTTAAGACATTTTGAACGATTACAATATCGATACACAGAACTGCACGGTACAACTTAATGATTTAGACTTGATTTACGCTGGACATTTTGAATCAGGAAAATAATTAAAAATTATACGACTATTCCAGCAAAAAAATAATAATTTATTTTATTATTTTTAAAAAAAAAATAATAAAATAAATTATTATTTTTTTGCTGGAATAGTCGTATAATTTTTAATTATTTTAATGATTTAGAATTAAATGTTAATAATACAAAAAATTATACTGATAATTGTTTAAAAAGATTATCAGATAGAAAAATAGCATCAGATGAATTAATAAAATTATACAAAGTTTCAATTATCGAATTCGAAGCACGTAAAATACAACAAACTGAATGTAAAAAAGAAACATCTGAATATAGTAAATGTTTAAAAACAGTAAGTATGATTTTATTATTCTAATAAAAATTTAGAAAAAAAAATTAATAATTAAAAAAAAATTTTTTCAGATTGATTACCTAATACTATTTGGTGCTCTGATTAAGGAAGAATTAATACTAATTAGATATGGTTTTGAAAAATTAAGTGAAATAAGGATGGATGAATGTACCTCAAATATTAATAAAGAATTTCTTGAATCAATATCAATTAGTGAAAAACTTTTTTCTAATTGTATGGATGAATTATTAAATAATAAGT
The DNA here is from genome assembly GCA_022575985.1 of Anagrus nilaparvatae. Lineage (NCBI taxonomy): Eukaryota > Metazoa > Arthropoda > Insecta > Hymenoptera > Mymaridae > Anagrus > Anagrus nilaparvatae. Next base: position 945,420 of record JAKSXM010000040.1, on the reverse strand, counting down.
AACATCAAGATTTACCAATGAAAGAGAATTTGATAAATTGTCATAAAATTGAATGTAAAAAATGAGAAAATATCAAACAAATAAATTTTTATTACGATAAATTGAAACTTAAATCCTGTAAATACCTACCTTCCTAATTTATTAACATGGAACATGTTTATAGGGAGGGGGTACTTCAGAACTTGATAATTAAGGGGGGGGGGTCAAACTTGTCCTATTTAAGGGGGGGATCAAATGACACTTCGAATAATTAGGAGAATTTTAAATCTGGGCTTAAGTACTTTACAGGTAATACAGGTTTATGAACTTAGAATAATATCGATTAAGGGACTTAGAATAATTCAGGTTTAAGGAATCAAAATAGTTTGGGCTCAGAATCTTAACAGCTAGTAAGGTGAAAATTACAAATTATAAAATTAGAAAATTGTATTGTAACGTTGCTTAACATTTGCATAACACCTAGCCCTCAGCTAGAAGTAAGCATGTTCCATGCATTTAGGTTGTGTTTACATAAACCGGTTTTTTAACGAATTTTGAGAAATTAAAACAATAAAAAAAAAAACAATTAAAATTGGAACAGTTAAAAAAAACTGATCTTTATATTACTGACTTTAGTTTGGCCATTGTGGTTTTTCCCATAATCTAAGGGCTAAAACTAAAAATGTTCAAAATTTTAAAAAGGTTGTTTTTGTTTTTTTAAATAATTAAACGGTGTCTAGATAAGGTGTATTAGGAGTCTACTGACGAGCCAACCTAATACACTATGGCAAAAGACGATTTTTAACCAATTTATTGGTTAAATTAATAAAAATATCACATAAACAATAAGTTTCCTATTTCAAATTAATCCAAATTTTGTAATAGCGTAATCATCAAATTAATAGTAAATAAATAATATTTAGCATTCAACTCAGTCCATTTTTTATAAAACTATAACAAATAAGTGGTAATTTTTTATGTGAAATCAACTAGGGTTTCATGATCAGTACTTCAAAAAAGATAATAATGCCTATCCCACTATTAAAATTACTTAGCATTCATATATATTTCACCAAATTTTGCTTAAATAATTTTTTATATTGCAAATAAATATCACCCACCGAGACGAAAATGAAGTCTGTATTTGGGACTGTAAATTTAGCCAACTTTGTAATAATTTGTTGATAACCACTAATCTGCCACTTACTGATGAAAATGGACCCTTGATTCTATTACAGGTGTCTAAAAGACATAAAAATGCCATGACTTAAAATATTTTTGATTTAGGGACTTAGATAATTTTGGGGAGTCAGGGCCTAATCAGGCCTTAGAATACTTTAGGTTTATGGACTTGGGATAATTTATTTTTCGGGATTTATTGTAATTTTGATTTTAGGTCTTAATATAATAATTAGGGAGTATGCGTTAAAGCTGTTATAAGTAAACATGTTCCATAATCGCTGGTTGTTTTTTTCATTCTCCTCTCATTAGCAAAAGCATTGAATGTATAGGACCGTTAAAATTATCTCTTCCTTAAAAATATAAAATACCTGTTTTTTATGTAATAAGAAGTAATGAAAAAAACCCAGAATAAAAATTTATTTTTATATGCATTTTCCCTTACACTGACAGTAGTACGAGCAAGCAGTTATCTGTTTTGGTAAAGTTTCTTGCCCAAATCATGGAAATAATTTCACATTAATTTTAAGATCTATTCTATCACAGCAGAAGAGAGATTTCTTACCGTAGGGAATATTGTCAGGGAAAATAGTTAATATTAATTTAATTTTTATATATTTACTTATTGAAACTCAAAATAAAGTAATTTTGTGAGTATTGAAATAGCAAATATATAAAACAAACAATCATAACCCTACTTTTTTAATTCTATGAAGTAACAAATATTTATAACTTTTTTTAATATTTAAAATTTTATTTTAAGTGAAATCGGTATTTTTTTATTCATAAAGTTATTTCTTAACTAATTTAACAATAATACTTTATAAAAATATTTATTAAAAAATTGTTTATTTACAGGAAATAATAAAATATTAAAAAAATAAAGATTCTCACGTTTTTGGGGGAAATATCTTCCACAAATTAACAATGATTCTCTCTTGAATTATAAAGACTGCTGTTTCCTTCATCAAGGCAGCACCACCAACCCTTACTATTGTCAGTGTATGTCTATATAAAAACTAATAAAAAAAAAAAATAAGCAAAAACAGATTACAAGCTGTATCAAAAGAAGATTCTTACAACCATCAGTTTCTTTCGATATTTTTTCAAAATAAGATCTCTTAAAAATTCACAATTTAAAATATTTAAATTTAAATAAAAAGTAATTTAATTAAATTTTAGAAGTCTTGCTCTTTAATTATAGCTTAGAAAATTATGCGGTTTATATTTTTTTTGGTTGCTGCCGTAATATGCGTAAGTAAGCTCGTATTTTATTTACGATTTTTTTTTGCAACCTTTAAAAAATATTTTCAAAATGTCTTTTTAAATACAAATTAATAAACTCTTATAAATGGTTTTAAGAACGAACGAAAAACAATTTTTTGTCTTATTAATTTTTAAAAAACAATTTAACGAATCCAAAATACGAGGATCGTGAATTGGTTACAAACGAGAAAAAAAATTAAGATTAGGCATGGAATAATTTTGATTTATGAGTTTAAAATAATCCGGGTTTGGGGAGTTCAAATAATTTAAATTAAGGGACTTTGAATAATCTAGATACATGTACTGATTGTTTAAATAATATTATTTTTAGTAATAGGCGCAGGATGTTTAATGGAGTCCGACATAATCTAGGGCCCGGTCCTAGATATGCGTAACGTATTCTCACCCAGGCGTATGTAAAACTTACATACGCCAGTCGTGCTCGCATGCAAAAAAAAAATATTATTTTACGGAATAATGTGGTTTTAGAAGGTAATTTGGGAAGCTTTAGAAACTTAAAAAAATTTTGATTTTTAAATAAACTGATTTCAAAATTTTTAGATCCTGATATCGGATAATTAACAAATAGCTAATAGCGAAAAAATGTATTTATCGGTTAATTTTAATAAATTTGCACAAAAAGTGAAAAATATATTGAAATATATATTGATTTTAAAAAAAAATCGAACTCTATGTAGAATTATTTTAACATATTTAATAAGAAACTTTTTGAACTATCCTTAAAATGATAGGCAAAGCAGTCTTAGAAACATTTTAATTATCGTGCTGAGAAAAATCAGAAATTTTTCCCATGAAACATATATCAAAGTAACAAAAAAAATTGACTGGAAATTGCTTATACTTAAAAAAATTTTAAAATAATCTTAATGTTATCTAATACTGAAAATTTGTATGTAACATTCAAAATTTTACAATAAAAATAAAATTTCCATATGGCAGGACAATTATAATCTCGTGCCCGCATTAGGACTCAAATAAAGCTTTTTTTGAGTCCTTACGATTAGTAACCATTCACATTTTATAATCAGTTTATTAAAAAATTAAAATGGTCGTTGATAATTTAAAAAAAAAATTTAAATAATGCGTATCTGCAGCAATTTTGAGTATCTAAAAATTCTAAAACAAAATCAGTACAAATCCTTGCCAAAACCAACCATGTTGCTTACACCTCTGCCAATGATGATGATTTTTCTAAAATAAAAATAAATTTAATTTAAAATTATTCTATTATTGTAGAATTTAAACTCGATATTGGCCGAAGTCTTTAAATTTCAAGAATATGAAGAAAATTTTAAAATAAGAGTGTTTGCTTTGGGTATTGATAGGAAAACGACGACTAGAGATATTAATGAATTTTATGAATTCAAAGAAGATTTTACCCATATTATAAAAAATGTAAGTTAAAACTTAATTACCGAAAACACTAATAAAAATTATAAAACTAGACCACTAATTTTTTAGATCGAAAAAAAATATCAAGAAAGTAAAGACATTTTGAACGATTACAATATCGATGCACAGAACTGCACGGTTCAACTTAATGATTTAGAATTAATTGTTAATAATACAAAAGATTATATTGATAACTGTATAAAAAAATTTTCAGATTATTTTCTAGCATCAGATGAATTTATAAAATTTTACAAAGATTTAATTGTAAAATTAGAAAAACTTAAAATTCAACAAACTGAATCTAAAAAAGAAATATCTGAAGATATTAACTTAAGCAGAGTAACTATGACTTCTTCTAATAATAATTCATTAAAAAAATTAATAATTTCAAAATCTTTTTTTCTAGGTTGATCCAGAACTATTTCGTTCTCTGTTTTCAGAAGACTCTATGCTATTTGTTAGTAAAACAGTGCATTTCGCTGAAGCACTAAGCAGCACTTTAAAATGTACTACAAATACTAATGATGATGATCATGTTTTCATAAATCACAAAAAAATTTTTCTTGAAACAATAACAGTTAAAGAAAAACTACTTTCTAATTGTATGGATGAATTATTAAATAATAAATAACATTAAGATTTACGATTGATAATGAATAACAAAGTTAAAATTAAATAAAATGCATAAGAGAATTAATTGATAAATTTTCATAAAAATCAATGTAAAAAATGAGAGAATATCAAACAAATAAATTTTTATATTACTTTAAATTTAAACTTAAATCCTGTAAATAACTACCTTCCTAATTTATTTTTAACGAATTTTGAGAAATTAGAACAATAAAAAAAAAATGAAACAAGTAAAATTGGAACAGTTAAAAATAACTTATCTTTGTTTTACTGACTTTAGTTTTGCCACCGTGGTTTTTTCCATAATCTAAGGGCTAAAATTAAAAATTTTTTAAATTTTAAAAAGGAAAAAAATAAGTTTCCTATTTCTATAGACCCACCAAATTTGCATTTTGTAATCGCGTAGTTATCAAATTATTAGTAAATAAATGTTATTTTGCATTCAATTCAGTCCATTTTTTGTAAAATTATAACAAATAAGTGGTAATTTTTAAGGTGAAATCAACTAGGGTTTCATATGCAGCATTTCAAAAAAAAAACAAAGCCGGGCCCCTTATTAAAATTAGTTATTAGAAAAATTATCAGCACGCATATACATTTCACCGATTTTTCGCTTAAATAATTTGTAAACAATTAAACGTATTGTTTAAATTATTAATCTGAGGCCTTCAAAAATATATTTGGCAGGTCAACTAATCTTCCAGTTTCAGATGAAAATGGACCCTTGATTCTATTACAGGTGTCTAGAAAACATAAATGCTATCCACTCTTACCTGCGCAGGATTTAGGTGCAACAACTGTCCTTATAGGTTTAATAATTCAAAAGTTTCGATAATTCTGAAAACTGTATTTTTCTGAATAGTCTCAACTTATAGACAATAATTCTACGTGCAATAAATTTTTGATTCTTTTGTAAATATTTATTGCACTTACAATCTTATGTAACTAGGGCTGTGTGCAACAGGTAAAAATATTCAAAAGATGCATAAAATTATAGCGAGGCAGATGTTTGCAAAAAACATTTTTAATTTATCTTTCGAAAATAAATTTTTTTTTTAAATTGGGGTAAATTTTTAATAATTATTTTATAAAAGTTTTACAACGAAAAAAAAGCACACCAAACGCTAAAGGAACATTTTTACTTGTAAAATTTTTAAATATTATGCCACTCCCATGTAGCTAAATTACAAAAAGTTTTTAGATGCTTAAATTATTTTAAGCCCATTGAATTCCACAAAATTTATGATTTTATTTCAACAAAATTTAAAAATAATCTAAAAAAAGCTCAAGTTTCCTAAATTGTAATTTTATTTAGTTACTTTAAATTCTCATTTAAATAAAGTTGACCCATATAATTAAATCAACAAATTCGGTAATTGAGGATTTGTTTGAGATTTTACATAAGAAAAACACAACTGTATTATTAAAATTTTTATCAATTATCATCAGTTATTGAATAACCTCAAAAAAACAGAAAATTAAATAAAGAATACTTTGTTATCTCAAAAAAAAATTTCTCATTACTTTTTAATATTTAAATCACATTAAAACATTTATTTTATAATTACAAATGCAATCATATTTTTAAATAAAAAGATTCACATATCAAAAAAAAAAAAAATTTTTTTTCTCACGTAGCTAAAAAAAAAACTCATAAATATTACTAAAGTATACATAATAACTAAAAAAAAATTAAAAAGATAATGCAGATATAAAAAAAAAACAATCAAAATAATCACGTATTATAAAAATTTCTCCAATAATTATACTTTAAATTTTTTATATAATATTATAGTATTACAATATTTTTTAAGATTTTTTATTAAAACCTCGTTCACAAGAGTATCAATCAAAAAAAAAAGAGGAATAAGATGAACGAAAAAAAAATTATAATATGTACATAAAGTTAAAAATTTTTGTTATTTATTACATACATGCAGGTATTTTTATAAGGTGGTCTTTTAAAAAATACACTACGCGCATTCTTTAAAGAGTGAGAAAGCTAACGCTCTTGTAAAAATGTACATCTTTGTACTTTCTCTTATTATAATCTTTAAAAATCAAGTGCATGAAGATTTTATATAATAAAATAAAACATCTCGTCATATGCATAAAAGGGAAAATAAACACACGCTGATGTTTTATTTTACTTTTTCTATTCATGTTTTTTTTACAGTAATAATCATGTATGGCAGGAAAAAATTCAATGACTTCCGATTTGTTTCATCTCGGAAGGAAATAAGAAATTATTAAATTATCGTGTATGAATAATTTTACAAAATTATTATGCAAATATGTTTTGTAATTGAAGATTCTCTATAATTTAGGTAGCAATCATGGAAAATATGAATTTTTAGCGTTGTATAATTATACCTAATTTTTTATGTTTGATAGAATCAAGATACAAGTTATTTTTAATACACAACTTTTAAAGGAAAGTAAAATTTATATTAATTTTGAGCTCTTATTCTGATGTAAAAAACCTGAGGTAAACATAGACTCTGGGAGTGCAAAATATATCCTGAAATTTCGTTTTGTGAAAATTGCGCTTTAAGAACAAATGATGAGAAGTTAACTCCAGGGGTCTCTGAACGAAATGGGGCCCCTTGAGACTAAAATGAAATTATAATGTAAATGTTAATCATCGGCATTGAAAATGGTCTCTAGGGGTACAAAATAGCTGATCTTGTAGGAGAAAAACAAACCCAATATAGAGAAGTCACGTTTCATGAAATTCACCGCTGAGGACAAAATGGACTGCTAAAATTAAAATGCTGATCCAAAAGTTAATCCTCAGTAGTGAACACATTATACCCCTTGCAATCCATTCAATTTACGGGCTTGGGTATATAATTCTTGGCCACAATAAATTTGATCTAAAATAGGTTTTTTGGGTCACTAAATCCAAATTTTAGTTTATTTATTATCGAAAATGCACGATTCACACTTGAATTAGAAAAAACCACCCTCAAAGGGGTAGTATTGTGCAATTTCGATATAAAATTACCTGAAATTTGGATTTAGCGAAACAAAAAATCTATTTCATGTCAAAATTAAAACTCATAGAGAATTTATCAAAAACACCCCTGTTAGGGTAGTTTTTGCTAATTCAAGGATGAATCGCATATTTTTGATAAAAAATGACCTAAAATTTGGATTTAGTGACCCAAAAAATCTATTCTAGACCTAATCTGGTGGTGGCCTTGAGTTATACACCCCCCCCCCTCCCTAAATTGACTGGAGTATTGAGACTATAATGAAATTCCATTGTATAATTGATTCTTAGTAGCGATAATGGAATCTAGTAATAAAAAATTACCCCTGAAGAAAAAAAATATATTTTGTAAAAAAATAACAGCCGCTTTGGGTAAAAATTGCCTTTCAAGGGCAAAATAGACTCTCTGCGGCTAAAATGAAATATTAATGTAAAAATAAATCGCTGGGGTTAAAGTATAGTCTTCATCAAATATTTTTTTGTGTTTTATATATTCACATGCTTCGTATTACGAACCTTTAAGTTTATTGACTCTTGATTGACTCGCACTATGTGAATTATGGATTTTACCTAGGTTTTTCTCAAAGCATTAAATCGACAATTAAATCAAAAGTACAGGCTGGGATTTTCTGTGTATACAATAAACGTTAAAGTTTCAAACATTATTTTTATTTATCCAAGCATTATACATTTTTATAAAATAATTTTAAAAATAGCCTTAGCATAGTTTTAGCTAAAATCTCCTCGTGAATGATTCGGATTGAAAATAATGATTAAAAATGATTTATACTTATAATTGTACACACTGAAATATTGAACACTGAAACAATAGGTAAATTAAATATCAAACCTAGAAACCTTATCGATTTTGCTTTAATCAGTGATTATTATAGTGCAAACTCTTTATTTTTGATATGCTCAAATCATTCCTGCCTTTATCTAGAAGCTTCGGGTCGGTCTTGAATTTTTTTTGGGTTGACTACGGTCGGTCTTCGAGTATACCACGAAATGTTCGAAAGGTCCACAGGTACAGTTTTGAATCGGAAATTTTCTTAGCTTGACGATTCCATGAAAATATTTTTAAAAATTTATTGTCAGTTTCAGCCAATAAGTCATTATAAGTCATTATTTTATAATGACTTATAAAATTGTGATAGGTCAAATTTCGATTTTTGATTTTTTGGCATATAAGCACGTTTTGAGACCCCAGGAAGTTAAAAAACCGGTTTTAAAAAAAAGTATGTATGTGTGTGTGTGTGTGTGTGTGTATGTAATTGGTGATATTTCACAAACATTATGGAGTTAAAACCTAATTTTTTTTTCAAAAATTTTTTTATTAAAAAAGCTCGAGGTAGTTTTTTTTTTTTTAATTTGGATGTAATACCTCATTTATTTCCACGAAGGTACTTATATTTGAAAGTATGGTTTTTACACTATATTTCGAAACTGATACTTAATTTTTTGAAAATTTTTTTCCCAAAATTTTTTCCACGAAAAAATACAAAAAACAACAATTTTTTTTTTCTTTTTGGACGTAGTACCTAATTTATTTCTATGAAAGTACTAGTTTTAGAAAGTTTGTTTATAGTCATTTTTTGAATCTAATACCGAATTTTTTAAAAAATTTTTTCTCAAAATTAAAAAAACAAAAAAATTAAAAAACCTGCAATATTTTTTTTTTTTTTTTATGTAATACCTCATTTAATTCCATGAAAGTACTAATACCTGAAAATACTGCAACCGGCGATATTTCACAACCGTTATGAAATTAAGATCTAATTTTTTTTCAAAAATTTTTTCACCAAAAAAGCTCTAGTTACTTTTTTTTTTTATTAATTTGGATGCAATACCTCATTTATTTCTACGAAAGTACTTATATTTGAAATTATAGTTTTTACTCGATGTCTCGAATCTGATACTTAATTTTTAAAAAATTTTTTTTCTAAGTTTTTTTTCACAAAAAAATACAAAAAACACCAAACTTTTTTTTCTTTTTGGATGTAGTACCTAATTTATTTCTATGAGAGTACTAGTTTTAGACAGTTCATTTATAGTAATTTTTTGGATTTGATACCAAAATTTTCCAAAATTTATTTCTCAAAATTGAAAAAGTTTTTTCTCATTGTTTGAGGAACCTTAGTGCCAGCTAGTTGGCAGGGTATTTTTAATTGCATTAGAATAATTTTTACTATTTCTGTCCTTTTTTAAGCGTAAGCGAAAAATTTGCAAAATTAAAATATTCATAGAATCGTAATACCAGGAAAATTCCTGATTCAAAACTGTACCTGCGAAACTCTGAAGCATTTCAGACCCAAAGACCCAACTCGAAAAAAATACTAAACTTTTGGGTCAGGTACCCAAAAATTCGAGTAACCGCACACCCCTAGTTATGTTAATCATAAATTTTTTTTAAATGTTAATAAATTATTCGACAAAGAAGCCTTTTACTGAATATTAAAATATTTAAACGAATTTCACTCATGAAATGATTAATTGTATACGGAATCAATAAAATAAATTAAAATTTTAAATATTTATGTAAAAATACAAGTCGCTCATACATGTCAAAAAATTCATTAAAAAAGTAAAAAGCGACTGTGTTAACTTACAAGATTACGTGATTATACTGCAGAAAAAAAAATTTCTTTCAACCTTATTATTAGTACTTAAAAAAAAAAATGTTAAATTATTCGATAAACAATAAAAATACATTATTTTTTATTATATGTAAAATAAAATTGTTTTTGACAAGTTAATTAAAATAAAAATCGATAAAGCATACATGATTGTAGTTAATATAAATTTGATTGACAACGATGAATTTAAAAAATAAAAGTTTGACATATATATATTTTTTTTTAATTTTACTTTTTACGAAAGTACAATTTTGCAATTTTACATTTAAGTCTTTTTTTAAAATTCTGGCTTTACTTTAAATTGTAGTCTTTGAAAAGAAATTTTCGTTGTTTTATAAATTATACAGAATCTGAAATTTTAATTTTCTTAAATATATAGTTTATCGGTTAGTATCAAAGAGAATTAAGAAAAATAAGTGTACAATAAATTTTACAAAAATACGATGAAAAAATAAGCATAATCTTTTGTTTTTTTATTTATAAAAAATTTTCGCTTTCTTTTCAAAAGTCATTATGTTATTTTAAAATACGTAGCCTAAAGGGTAAGTACAAAAAATTGCAACCGGTTTGTAAACTTATGACCATTCATACGTATTTGCTAAAAATATTATTTAGCTATAGATATTCAGGAAATACTAATTGCAAGTATTGATTAATGGGAATTATTGATCATAATATCCTATCAAACCTAGTCTCCTAGAATTGAATTTATAACAAGTCTCGGTAGCTGAATTATGAATATTCTTTTGTCATTTTTTTTGGGGTCAATTTCCCCCTAACCTCGCTTTAAGACAATTTTCGTACCACCCTCTTTTTGGACATGCTTGCTAACCCCCGCCCCCACCCCTGACAAATTGATGTTCTGTATTAAAATTCAACTTACTCCCCGTAGATTCTGAAATATATTGTGAGAATATTTTTTTTCTACATCTGCATAGTCGTAGGGGCCTTATTATACCTTAAGTGTGTGATAAAAAAGTAAATTAGGGCACAAATTGACACAATTGTAAAAAAAAAAGCGTAAATGAATAAAAGCTCAAGTAGATGATACGTAGATTTATACCGCTTTATCTTTGATAAGGTAATAATTGCAGAATATAATAAGACAAAAAAAAGAACAATTTAATCTTTCAGCCTCTCAAAAATTAGTTCCACTATGTACTCATGATCTGCATGACAAAATAATATTGTAGCTTATTCTATATGACAGTTAAAAATTTTCTAAATATTTAAAATTTCAAAAATGACTACATTCTGAAGTTATGCGAAAATTTGCATATTAAAATAACGCAATCTAATATAACTAACAACAGCCTATAACTCTTTAAAACGTCAAACTACGATAAAATCAAAGACAATCTGGAAGATCTTGAAGTCTTGAGTGATAAAAATCTTCAATGACATTTAAAACTTCACCGATTTTAATCTAAATTTCAAAGTTTTTATTTTAAAAAAAATTAAACTTTTCTGTGATTTTTCTATTTTCAAATTATAACAAGAAGGCACAGATAATAAATTACGAGCAAGTCATTTATCAAAAGTAAAACTATATTATTGCTTATCTTAATCTCGAACAGAGTAGAGAAGAGCGAGAGAGAATAGTATAGTTTTGATGCAAAGGTAATAATTCAACATTAATTAAAGACTCCTATGTGTATACTAGATCAGAAACACAAATTGTTGTTTTCTGTTTTGTGTATTTATAACCATTCCCTATATTATACCTAAGAATAAATTGACAATGTTGAAATAAATGGCTTCATATCGAATTTCCATATATTGGATTAAATGAAAAAATTGTTAAATATTTTAGATCAAAATTTGAATTTTTACGATAAGAATATAAATAAATAACATAAATATTAAACTTTATTTTTTTTAAGAATCTTTGATGACATAAAATGTACAGGTACTGTGTAGTTGTTTATTTTATGTTATACAAGTATGTATTTTTTTGAAAATTTATAAAATTATAAATTAAGAAATCAAATTTATGCATCAAAATATTTATTTTAGAAAAAAATAAGAAGATATCATGATTTTTCTTTTATATTGCAAAAATCAAAAGAATTAAATTAAATTAACTGTTTTTTTAATTCATGGTTATGAAAATAAAATTATGTAATTTAAAAATTATCAATTAGGCTTACAAAAAATGACTACTTCAAGATAGTTTTTATAAAATTCGAAAGATTTTCAAAAGTTGATACATCATAGACCACTTTTTTAATCTATAAGTTCAAAATTAGACAATATCTCCTCTTTGGAATTTCATATCTTTCTTAGAACATGTCGATTTTGAGATTTACTAAATAACTTCAAAAATAACTATTTTATTTTAACCTTTTCAGATGCTGTAATATAATTTAAATTAAAAATAAATAAATTTTTAAAATTTAAAATGGCGCATTTTTAACCTATAAAAAGGTAAGTTAAATTATATTGAACATGTTAAAGTTAGTTTCAAATTTTTGAATCGTTGATCAGGATACTGAAATTAACTTTTTTGAATCTGTTTGAAATTAACTCTTGAATTTACATTAAAAAACTTGAAATAACTTATTATATTAACATGGAACATGTTTATAGGGACCCCTTACTTCAGAACTTGAAAATTAAGGTGGGGGGGTCAAATTTATTGATATTAAAGTTAATAAAAATTATCCTTTTTTTAGCAAGTCCTTTTTTTATCCTTTTATTCTCATTTTTAAGAACAAATGGAAATTTTTCGCAAAAAGGATGATAGGATCGTAATGCCAGGGAAATTTCCCATCTAAAAACTGTACCTTCAGACCTCTGAAGCTTTTCGGGTATTACTGAAGACCGACCAGACCCGACCCGAAAAAATCGAAGACCGCCCGAAGCTTCGGGTCGGGTAACCGCACACCCCTACTTAGAATAATTAGGAGACTTTGAAAAATCTGGGTTAAGGACTTAGGAAAATACAGGTTTTTGGACTTAATATACAATAATATCGATTTTGGGACTTGGAATAATTCAGGTTTAGGGACTTGGAATAATATCGATTAAGGGACCTAGAATAATTCAGGTTTAAGGAATCAAAATAGTTTGGGTTTAGAATCTTAACAGCTAGTGAGGTGATAATTACAAATTATAAAATTAGAAAATTGTATTGTAATGTTGAGTAACATTCGTATTATACCTAGTCCTCAGCTGGAAGTAAAAATGTTCCATGCATTTAGGTTGTGTTTACACAAACCGGTTATAAGTTTTTTAGCATAGCATTTAACTTTTAATAAATTTCCATCAATAAAATTAATTTTTTATTGGATAAACGAAGGAAAAAAGAGGAAAAAATATTCGATAATAATCCAAAACTTTTCTTTTTACGATAAAATTTAAGCGATATACCTATGCATTTTTCAAGTTATAATGTCGTTTTAGAGCCTTAAATTGGAATCAGTATAAAAATGATAGTGTTTGACAGAATCTTTACAAGATCATAACTTGGTTAATTTTCATCGAAAATAGTAAGTTTTTTTTTATCTAGGACTACTTTTTTCCTGGCTATTTAATTCTGAAAGAAAAAAAGTCAATTATTTTAACCCCTTACGGAAAATTAAATAAAGAAGTATTGAAAATGTGAAATTATTCTAAAACAGGCTAAAATCGACCTTAATGGCCGAAATCAAAATTTTTTTCGGACAGATCGATAAGATTTCGGTTTAAAAAAAATTTTGAAAAAAAAATTTAAAAAAAAAAATGGTGGGAAATGAAATATTGTGATTTATTCTTAAAACACATTTTCCCATTTTCCGGAATTTCCAGTTTATAAATCATTATTAGTGCCCGAAAAACCGTATAGGATTTATTAAGGTGGGTCCATTTTACACCTTTTGAAATTTTTGGATGCATTTAACATTGTTGGCACCGTAACTGTATCCTGTTCAATAGCATTAATAAAAACCCATAAATCAGGTGAACCAGGTAGACCAGTAGTATCTGATGTTAATACACCTGGGTCATTTTTATCAAATTACTTATACAATATTCTGAAGAATTGCTGCCCCTTTCCAAAATCAAATATTAAAAATAGTTTTGAATTAAAAAAGAAATTAAATTCAGTTAATATTCCCGATGATCACGTTTTAATTTCACTAGATGTAACTGCATTATTTTCTAATGTTTCAAAAAAATTAGTTCTAGAAGCTTTAGATAAAAGATTCAATAATATACACTTGAAGTCAAAAGTTCCCTTTCAAGAAATTAAAGAAATCACAGAATTTATTTTTAATAATATGTATTTTACCTTTAATGATAAAATATATAAACAAATTTTTGGTGTCCCTATGGGGTCTCCAATTTCCCCCCTTTTTGCTAACATAGTAATGGAAGATTTGGAAACTGAAGCCTTAAGCAAACTTGACTTTGAACCGGTATTTTACTATAGATATGTAGATGACATCATAGCTTGCATACCGAAAAATAAAATAGAAACGGTCATTAATACATTTAATAGTATTGACAGCCAAATCCAATTTACATATGAATTAGAATATAATAATTCTATTAGTTTCTTAGATTTATTACTTATAAAGCAAAACTCAAATATTATCACTGATTGGTACCAAAAACCTACATTTTCAGGTAGACTTTTGAATTTTAATTCAAATCATCCGATGCATCAAAAAATAGGCATAATTTATAATCTTATAGACAAATCGATTAACTTGGCAGATAAAAAATTCCATAATAAAAATTTAGAATTTAGTAAAAATTTACTATTACTGAATGATTATCCTTTAAAACTCATAAAAAAATTTACATATAAGAGATTGGAAAAAATAAGAAATATGAATAATAATTCTAATAATGATGCTGATAGTTCTGGTTATAATCCAAGAACTCGAATTTTCTGCCAATTACCTAAAGTAAAAATACCTTTTAAAGCCCAATTTTATAGTTATATTAGTAGAATACTAAGAAGGCATAATATTATAGCAATACCCTATATAATAGATAACTTGTCAGGTGTAGTCAAAAGAGGTAAAGATAAAACGCGGTTTCTGGATAACGTCAATTTAATATACAAATTAAAATGCAGGAATTGTCCTTCAACGTATGTGGGACAAACAAAGAGACCATTATTTCATAGGGTTAAAGAGCATAGTGATGATGTTAAATTTAATAGAGATACTGTAGTCGCGGATCATTGTAACCACTTCCAACATACTATTGATTTTAATAAAATATCAATTTTAGATTTTGAGAGTAATTATTATAAAAGGAATATGTCAGAAAAATTCTATATACAGATGCAAAAAATGCCCTTAAATGTAAAGTTAGACACAAAATTTCTATCTCAAAATCATAAAAAATTAGCTAAATGTATGTCTGGACATTTTAAATGAATCATTAATTTCATAATATACATAAAAAATTAAAATAATTAATTTTTTAAAAAAATTTTTTTTTCTGTTTTCAACGTTTTTATAACAAATTTCGTATAAAAAAACATTTTTAAATGAATTATAAAGTGTATAATATATATAACATATATATATACTTAAAAATCTCTACATTAAAAAATTTAAAAGGTATAATATTTATACTGAAAAATTTTTTTTAATTTCCGGGTCAAAAAACAACACGTGTTAATGTTTACATTGAAGTTAATATATTTAAAGCTTAGAAGATGAATCATATAATTTAGCAATAAGTTCTTTAATACTAGAAAAATTTTAAACCTTTTTGTATTTTGTTTATAATATCAAAATTCGTTGATATGCGGCTGACTTTTTCAATACATACTTGTAAATTTAACTTTAGTATTTAAAATGTACTCAGTAGAGAAACATAAAATCTGTTTCTCAAATATTTCTATGTAGCTTTTAAGAATATATTGATGGTATGTTTTTTAAAAAATAATTAATGAATATTTTGTTAAAAAAATTGTAAATTTCATTGTAAAAATTTATTTTGAATAAAAAATTTTTTTAGTCTGAAGAGGTTGGTGGTATACCAACGAAAGCTTACAACAAAATAAAAATATGTTGTTATAAATTACCCTTAATGGTCAATAATCTCAAATAATCATAAAAATATTAATTTTCATATAAACTAACATAAACTTATTCCACCTCAATCACAATCCTTGTAAAAGAATTTCAAATAAAAATTTACATTCATTCAAAAATATTTTCTTTAAATAACGATATAATAAAAAATAACAATTAAATTTTAAATGTGGGTGTTAAAAAAATAGTTATTTAAGCATATTATTAAAAAATATCTTACATGTATTCTCGAAAAACACAATATGGTAATAAATTTTTATTAATCAAATAAAAATAACAAAAGTATTTAAAAAAAATAAAAAATGCCAAAAAAAAAAAATAAAAGAGAAAGTAAACAAACACTTAAAAATTAATAAATATTCAAAAGAATTGATGAATTTGATAAAAAAAATTATAATATAAAAATTAACATTTATTTAGTACAAAAACATAAAAAAAAGGTATACAATATCCGGGAGATTAATTTATACATATTTTTATAACCTTAAAAATAAAAAATTAATATAAAATTACATAAATTACATAACGAAAATTGACAAAAGACTACATAATTAGATACATATAATTCTAAAAAATTTCTATTGTAAATACGCACGTCAGACTATATATTTATATTTTCACTTTTTTTCATTATTAATTACAATATAATTTACATCCTACCATGAAAAAAAAAATATTTTTTTTAATAAGTACGTGTAATAAATTTAAGGTGTAATAATAATGGTATTTTTTTTGGAATTCCAATTTTAATATCTTATGTAATAAACCTTTTACTTTTCTTGATGTTTATATGGTTGTAGAAAGTGATTTAAATATATAATGATAAGTAATTTTTTTTACGTTTAGTACGAGTAGTAATAAAATTTGAATAAAACAAGGTATTTCTTTTATTATAATTTTTTTTTAATCAATTATAAGCTAATTGTAGAATAAATTTATTGTCTTCAATAAAAATTATATGTTAAAAACTTTCTTTTAACATTTAGAGGATTTATTTAGATTGAAATTTTGTAATTTAAGATAAATTAATTTATTAATTGCGATTATAAATTATTTGTTACATACGTTTATTTGACAATTGACATTTTTAACAGGTATAAAAAAAAATTCATGACCTAGTTTCATATAAATTATCATTATTTTATTTCGTCTTTGTAATACGCGCATATTTAACATCCATAAAATATACCAAACAAATTACATTTTCAAAAAATTAATATACTTTGATTGAATTTATTTGAGCCGCTACAGTTAATGCACCTAAATCCTGCGCGGATAAAATTGGGTGGTATTTAAGTTTTTTGATTTTCTGAATCCAAATCTGGAATCCATTTTTACCTGAATTGTTGTATTAGTATATATTAGTTGTTAAATTAACGATAATTTTAGATGACGATGGATGAATGGATCCAGATTATGATTCAGTAGACTTAAAAATGAATATGCTCCACTTTTATCTACGCAGGCATTACAGGTGCACGAAATAAGCTTTGAATTTCATACAGCAGAATATAATTTACATTTATAAAATGCTGCAATGAATAAATTTGGTTTCAGTGACCAAAAATACATACGTTTCACTGAGGTGGACCCATTTTCGTGCTGATAAAATTTTTGGATGCATTTAACATTGCTGGAGCCTTGAACACTAATGCTAGTCCTCACACTGGCGCTAAAATTTTATGCCCTTCATACTTAATATACTATTTTTTCCCTCCCTAGCATAAAATTCGTGCGTAAACCTTGGCTCGGAATTTTCTGCACTCGTTTTATGCCTTGGTAAGCACTATTAGCAAAAATTCTAAAACTAGCGTAAACACATTCGCCCCCCCCCCCCCCCACTAAAATGACTTTTTTTTCATCGGAAAATCATTTAAAACTAATAAATTAGTAAAAAAAACTTTTTTAGATAGAAAAAACACATTCGAATTAAAAAAATTTTTTTTTTTTTAATTTTAATTTTTGACCTTTTTTTTTTATTAATAATAATATAATAAATTTTTACTTAAAGGATAAAATGATTTAATATCATCTATTATTAAATAAATTTAATACCACTTACTTTACTGTTTGTTATTGTTTGTAAAAGTTTATATTTGTAAAGCCCCCACTAAAGAAAACGCTAATCATATAAGACCATACATAAAAAAAATGATAAAAAATATCTACAAATACTTGCAAATTCAAAAATTTTTTTACAAAAATAATTTTTTTACATTTTTTATTTAAAAAAAAAATTTTTTTTTGCATTTTTCCTACCCAAAACTTATTGTTAACATCTTTTAAAGTGTTGTTTAGCAATTTCCAGCAATAATTTCAGCGATTTGGTGGGGGGGGGGGGAACGAAAAAGATCCTTACAAACATCATTTGCAAGTTCTTTGATATGAAGTTGAAGACCTTAAATTCAAGTTTTCATTATTATATGTTGCAAATTTGCTATGATTCACTTCGGAAATGCAAATAAAATTCTAAAATACCAAATGAAAATTATTAATTACTAATAGATATAATAAAATTTGCACTAAAAGATTACCATAATTGGTAAGTATTTAATAAGCAAAATCAGTATGATACAAATTTAACACCTGCATTGAATACTTGAAATATTTATAAATAAAAATTTCCTCAATATTTGAAATAAAACAAACAAAATTGCATCCTACATAATTATTCTTTAACTACAGAAAACTATTAATTCCAATATTAATAATACATAAGTATAATAAACGCATCAATGATGACACAATATCTATTTTTCATTTCAATCTATAAGTAAAAGATATTAAAAAAATGGAGAAAACCGTAGGAGTATCGCATCCTCCGGATAAAGATCGAGATCTGCCAGTATTTATATTTATTTATACTCGTCTTTTTTTTAGTTTTTTTTTTTTTTAGTTTTGTAGAATATGAGACGTTTACATAGTATAATAAAATATATGATGATTACTTTGATTTCTTTTTTTTTAATTATTGGGATTCTATAAAAGGATAATGAACTCTTATACTTATTTTTATTTTTTTCAAATTAATTTTATGTATCTTGCTTGTTTTGTAATAAATAAATACAAAAATAAAACATGGAGGATTCTTGGAGTATGTATCCAACCGTCTTTTTCTAGTGATAAAATTGAAAAAGTTTATAAAGTTCTTAAGTTACTGCCAAAGAGCACTGATTTAAATAAAAATTTGAAGAAATTGGAAGAATTTTTACGAAAGATTTTTAAGCTTAAAAAATTTTTTATGTCAGTTGAATTCAAAATCTTTTAAATGTTCATCTTCAAAAAGAATTGCCCATATATTAGATATTTATATAAATTAATAAAAATAAATAAATTTATCTTTAATAGTTACCTGTACAATCATTTTTACAAAAAATTAAAAATTTAGTCGTCCTTCATGTAAAATTCATTAGAGAATACTTAAAAACCACTTAAATTAAACTGCGTAGGTGAATTATTTAAAATAAGGCAATTAAAAATTTTTTAAAATATTATTAAATCTCCTAAAATAATTTAATCAAAAAAAGTAACTTCAGTTTATTTATTTTTTTTATCAGTACTGTTACGTCTAAAGTCTTTAAAGATTCTATATTCGATCTATTTCTATGTCGTCTTTTTATTTTTATTATTATAATAAAAAAAAATATATATAGGAAAATGCTAATACTCAAGTAAACCCCTTGAGAATCCACGAAATCGAAATCTCGCGGTAAAACGATAGGGTAAACTCATTCCCACATAGAAAAAAAATTTTTTTTATACTTTTTCAGGATACGACGATCAGACCCTCTAGATAACTTCGATGTTTCACAGGACTTTTATTTGTATAAATACGTTTTATATATCCAAGTATGTATCGAATAAGTTTCGACTTTAAACGAAATCGTTATTTTATTTTTTTTTTTTTTTACTTTCTTTTTTTTTTTCTTGTCATCCCATTTCTTTCTTTTTTTTTTCTTTGCCTCAATTTACTTTACGATGTATTGGAAAGACATTAAGAAAAGTATAACGATATAAAATATTTTCATTTATGTGACTTTTTTTTTCTGATCTAAATGTTAGTTTTATAAAAAATAATATTAGTTTGAATAAATAAAAATTAAATTTATCGAAAAATATAAAATACTTTTAACGATTTTCTTTAATCGTATTTTTAATCAACAAATATTTGTTAGTAAGTCATTTGAGTCGAAAATTAAATTTTTATGCACGTTTCTGAAATCTACTATACTCTATAGCAGTACACTTCTCCAAAAAAAAGATTTACCCAGCGACTTCAAATAATAAGTTTGAACAATATGAATCAAGTAAATGAAAGCTTTTGAAATTGATTACCTACCTCTGACTGGACAACCCCTTTTGACTAATGGAAATTACCTTCATGCACAATTGACCTCTGTCCCCGTTGGACAAATCATACCCTGGAATTTCAAAAACAAACTTAGAAAAAATTCCTCCAGAAACCTAATTTTTTTTAGGAATAGAAGCGAGTACAGCACCTAAATTTACTTTGAATTTCTTATTTTACAGCTCATGTCATTGGAACTTCAAGAAAGGCTAAATACTCTTAACCCTTAATATTTTTCTAGAAGTAGATGCAATTACACTATTATAGAAAAGTAAATGCTGACTTTTTTTATTCCTTATATGTTAAGGGTACTACAAAAATTACACCTGAAAATTTACACAAAAAAAGTTAATTTTCGTTAAAATTTGAAAATTTTCTAAATGGTAGGTTTTCTAAAAAATTAAAAATATAGTTTTTGACCTCAACAGGACTATAATGAAAATTTAAAGATGGTATATTTATTTATTTATTTCTCTTCGATGAGATTCAAAACTTCGTGAACAGGGACCAAAAAAGCCAATAATATGAGTAAAATTATTTGCAGAAATTTTCTTTTATTAGAAAAGGAATATAAAAGTCCAAAAGTTCCACTTTTGAAAGGTTAGAATAAAAATCATTTTTAGCTTTAGCTTAGTCGTTTTATTTTGACTTAATATAATCGTACTTAAAATTGGGACCCATAAAGCTCAGAGTAAAAATTTTAAAATAAAAAAATTAGACGATTTTTGTTTAATAAGAATTTATACTTAATGGCCTTAATATACATGTATAGAAAAAATGTACTTTCTAATCAAGTTTTTCGTCCCGAAATCAATAATTTTAAATGTAAAATTTTCAGAAAATCCAAAAAAGTAGGTAAATTTAAAGTAATTAAGTACCACATTTTTCCGAAATTCCTGTTTGTACTAACACATTAATTAAAAAGAACTAATTAAATTATAAAATTTTCTCTTTAAGCGAAACAGAAAATCGCAAAAAATTAAAAAAAAAAATGAAATACTATTTTTGAAAATACTTATTTTCTAAAAAAATATACTATAAATAATACATACACAGACCAAGATAAATAAAAATGAATGGATAAATAAAAAATAACTTTAAATATGAATTGAATGAAAAAAAAATGCAAAAATATTGAATATGTATAAAATTTTCTAAACTTGTCAACACATTCATATAAATAAATTTATGTGAAAGCGTCCTTGTCACTTGAACTTGTCTATTTTATATACTGCATTGAATATGGTTATACTTTATAAATATGTAGCCTTAGGTTATGTACATACTTTTTAATCATTCATTTGTTATTATTCTTGTTGTCTATTTAAAGAATTTTTATTTTTTTTAAATGCTACTTATACTTTTTTTTCCTTAAACAATTTTAAATATTTATTTAATGTAGTCATGTTTATTATGAAAAATTTTGTTGTTAATTAAGATGTAGGAAAAATTTGATTTTTTTTTTGAACGTCAAAATTTTTATAGAGAAACGACAAGTGTTACTTTAAACAGTGAATTAATTAGTCACGTTTATTTTTTTTATTAAAACTAATTAATCGAATTTTTATGTTACAGCAGTTTAAAAACAGTGATAGATTACAAGATAGATTATTAAAAATCACGAAATAAGTATTACTATTTATGTAAATTTAAACTTCTGAAGAAGATCCGGTATGATATTCGTTTTTGAAATGCTGGTAAATAGGATTTTTTTGTAAATTTTTTAGTTTAAGCAAATAAATTATGGAGAAATTTTATTTTAATAAAAAAGAAATTTGTTTTTTATTTATTATTATTTTTTATGAATTTTAATGAAGAGAGTAGCAATTATGTAAGTTTTGGTAAAGGATGATACAGTAGAAAAATTGCCAAATGGCAGGGTACAACATTTTATTTAAGATAAATTTTTTTTAAACTGTTTCGGATTTTCATGATATAAACTAAGGAAACTTTTAACTAATATATTTTTTTAAATAGTCATATAAAGGATTCCATGCTAATTGGGCTCAATGTATACTGAAGGGTCAAAATCTTCGAAATTCGTGCCCAGCAAGCCAAAAAACCCATATGAGTCAAATCTACACTGTAAAAAGCAACTTTCTTATATTAACAAAAAAATTAGAACATTTTCGAAAAAATTTGTAAATATTCGATAAAAATCGTAAATTTAGAAAAAATTCGAGTATTCTGGATTTTTTTTTGTGAATTCGCAAAAAAATTGATAATTTACATTTTTTTTCGAAAATTTTCAAAAAATCGTCGTAAATTTCTGAAAAATAGTTGTGAATTTACAATTTTTTTCGTAAATTCAAAAAAAAAATCGAGAATTCTCGAATTTTTTGATAATATACTAAATTTAGTAAATTTACCATTTTTATCGAATATTTACAAAATTTTTTGAAAATTTACTAATTTTTTGAAAAAATTCTATTTTTTTTGTAAATCTTACAAAGTTACAGTGTAGACACTCGAAGTGTAGATAAATAAAAAATATCTCTTTTTAGGGGTAGTTTTTGCAAATTTAAGGGTGTTCCACCTATTTTTCCCGAAAAAGACCCCGAAAGTCGTGATCAGCAAACAAAGAAACTTATAGTAGACCAAAGCTGATGACGGTCAGTAATCAACCCTCCCCCCACGATTGGTTTGAAGTATTGATCAAATTTTGAATCGCGAAACCAAATTCAGTGGGAAATTCCCTATTAGTACCTTAGAGAAAATATTTTTAACCACAATTTAAGTATTTGTCATTAAAAATAAGAATATTTTGATTCAATTTACCACAGCAGGCCAAGACACAAAAGTAGCTGCCAGAAATCAAGGATTTGAACTAAAGTTTCTGTCTTGGACTCAGTTAGGGTGGAATCCCTCATTTAGAATGAGATAATTTTCATATAATAAAGTAAATTAAAAGCATTTATGATTAAATAAATTTATAATTTTTAAATAAATTTATAATTTAAAATTAAATTATTAATTTTTTCCTGCTTGATGAAACACCAAAAAATCTTACGTAATGCCTTAAATAGAAGAACTAGATTTCATTTAATTCAATATAAAAATAAATAAAAAATAAATTTAATTTTCATTTAGATCGTGATACTAAAATCATATTAAAAATACAATAAAAATTTTTTTTTCAATCAAAACTGAATAAAAACTAATCAATTTCATTTAACGTACACACAAGTTAACTATATAGCATAAATATTCTATCGAATCAAGTATAATCGGTCAAGAGAGTGAAGGTGATATCTTAAAAATTGAACTTTCAACATCCAACGAATGTTCCATTCACATATTCTCGATATAGACTTTGGAATGCAAGTAATAATATGAAAAATATCTTTAATAATAAATTTTAGTGAGTCAGAAAGTGATCACATGCTGCGCATCGTTTATTTTAATACATGATTTTATATATCTCCATATACATGTTTTTTCAACTGTGTGAAAGTTAGATATCAACATTCGCTTAAATCCTTCTTTTTTTTTTTGTTATGAATAAAATGATGCCGCAATCATCTTTGAACAAGTCTTTTTAAACTTACCTCCACGATACATACAGTACATACTGTATTTACTTCAATAAATTTGCACCGGAATAAGATGAGAAAAAAAAACGTATTTAAAGCGTGAACGCAATGTGAGTTCACTACTTTATAGTTGTGGTGGTCTCTTAACGCACTTTCTAATTGTCGAAGATGCTTCTGCAAAGTTATAACATTTCCTATACACATAAAAAGACATTTAAATTAATACGTATACACGACTTATTAAAGATTTTATTTATAAAAATTTAATAATTAATGTTTTTGTTGTCGGTTGTTGGTTTTTTATGTTACAAAATTATATTTATTATTTTGTTTCGTGTAATTTTTCTTTAATATCCTTGTATATCAGCTGTCAAGTAGCCGGAGTAGATTGATAGTATGAATGCAGCGACATTTATTCATTCAGGCCAGAATTCAGATTATGCCCTAGAGCAAAAGATATTTTATGTTTATCAATATAATTCGCAATTAATTCCCGATAAAAAACGTTTTTTTAAAATGAACACAGAAATTTTGTTTTTGAAAGCTAAATAAAATATCATGATAGTTAATTTACTATCCTACTGATACTAAAGTAAGGGATAATTTTTTTACAGTGTATGTTTTTCTTTTTCAAATGACTTTTTTATTAATTCGAAATAAGCCCAATTTTAATTAAAAAACAAGAATATTGACCATTAGTTCAAATCAGTGTGTCGGATATAGAAAAAAAGTAAAATGTAGCAGGCTTAGTTTTAACTAAAGCTCAATTTTTCGTATCTTGAAGAACATGTTTATACAGTGAAGGAATTATTTCATTAAAATTTACAAAGAGGTTCGATTAAAATTACTGTTGAGCTATTCCATTACAAAACTGATGTGTGTCGCAAAATTACCATATTTCTAATAAAATTTATTGAAGGAATGGTAAATATTAATAAGAAGTATTCTAATTTATCAATATAGAAGCTTATAATTTTTATGGTAAAATACGGTATAGTAATTTTAATCTAGCCTCTTTGTAAATTTTAATGAAATAACTTTTTCAGTGTAATACTCCAGTCAAATCGCGGTTTAGGTGTATTTTCACTGGCCAACATGAGATTTGCTATATGTTTTTAACTATATGTTTTTTGGGTCGCTAATCACGGAAATCGGGGTCTTTTCCGGGAGATATTTTCGAAACACCCTTAAATTTGCAAAAACTACCCCCAAAAAGTGGTATTTTAACATGGAACATGTTTATAGGGAGGGGTCAAATTTGTCCTATTTAAGGGGGGGGTCAAATTTTATCTATTTAAGGGGGGGTAAAATTTGTCCTATTTAAGGGAGGGGGGTCAAATAAGACTTAGAATAATTTCAATTTAGGGACTTTGAAAAATCTGGGCTTAGGGACTTTGAATAATATAGGTTTAAGGATTTAGAATAATATCAATTTAGAGACTTAAAATAATTCAGGTTTAGAATCTTAACAACTGGTATGGTGATAATTACAAATTAGAAAATTAGAAAATCGTATTGTAATGTTGAGTAACATTTGTATTATACTTAGTCCTCAGCTGGAAGTAAACATATTCCATGCATTTAGGTTGTTTTTACACAAACCGGTTATAAGTTTTTTTTATATATTAGCAAACTGAGTTTCTAGATTTAGCCAAGAATTGGTATAAGAGGGATTTTTCGGTCGCTGATCAAGAATTTGAGGTATTTTTTTATGAATAATTAATATTTCACCATTAAATTAGCAAAAATTACCCCTAATAGGGGGTGTTTTTGCTATTTTCGAACTTTGTGAGATCAGATTATGTCCATACGTGTTTTTTGGGTAGTTAATCAAGAATTTGGAGGAATTTTTTTTGAATAGTTAATATGTCATCCTTAAATTAACAAAAGCAACCCCTAAAAGGGATGTTTTTGCTATTTTTGCACTTTGAGCACCCAAATTAAGTCCATACAGGTTTTTTGGGCCACTGATCAAGAATTCGGGGGAATTTTTTGTAAATAATTAATATTTAATTCCTTAAATTATTCACAAAAAATTCCACCGAATTCTTGATCAGTGACCCAAAAAAACCTTTAGGGACCTAATTTGGTCGCTCAAAGTGCAAAAATTGCAAATGCACCTATATTAGGGGTTATTTTTGCTAATTTAATTAGATCTAGAAGCTCAGTTTGCTACAATATCAAAAAAAAACAAGTAGACTTAAATAGTTGATTGGATTTTCGGCTAGAAAACTCATAAAAAATGAAAATCTATTTTAGACAAAAAGGTTTTCCCTAAGAAACTTAAGTGCCAATGGTTTGGTAGCTTTTTTTTCAAAAGCATAAAATTGCTTGCAGATTTTATCGCTTGTTATAGAGAATAGACAAACTTATGATTGTTTGTAACCAGGAATTCGTCGAACTAATTTTATTTCTGCAATGTTTTATCTGTAAAAAATTTTATAAAATTACTAAAGCTTAAAAAAAATCAAAAACATAAATGCTATTGGAATCCAATTATACCATGAGTTAACAAAAATTTTTAATGATTATATCGCATGAATTTCAAAGATTACTTTTTACATTATAATGACATAAATTTTGATTTTACATCAGTACTGAATACATTGATTTTCTACGAATACAAAAACTTTTTTAACAAGATATTTTTTAAGTACTTTAAATTTGTAATATTAAATTTACAAGAAAAAAATTATTTAAAAAGTTGCAAAGCTTTTTCAATTATATCTAAAAATACGAATGAAAATAATTTAAGAAAAGTTTATAACTACAATATTACACAAAACTTTTTGTTGTTAAAAAATCACAATAAACATCATTGTAAATTATTATGATATATTTATACACATCATGATGAATAACCGGAAACATGAAAAGTCAGAAGTTTTGAAAGTTTAACAGATAGTCTTCTCCTTGTTACAATAATAAAGTAAGATAAACCATTAAAATTTACACCGAGTGAATAAAAAAAAAATTGTAATGTACGTATTGAATTTAAACAAATAAAAAAAGTTTGCGTGACGATTCTGTCAATTTATGATCTAGACTTTTTCAATTGTTATGCTTTATTTATATACGAAAGATGATTATTTATGTGTAGAGAGTGAAAAAGTAATAAAGAATAATGAAAAAAAAAATTTTTTGTAGGAAGTTATAACTAATGTAATAATAACAATAATTATTATTAGTAAAGATATGATAAATTGAAAATGAAAGTTCTATTTTATTTTATTTTTTAAATTGAACTTTCAATCAATACTTTGAAGATGATTTGAAAAATTTTTTATCTATTTTTACTGCTAATGGAATTTGTTTTTTTTTTGAGATTGTAATTTAATAACATAAAATTTTAATCTTAATAATTTATATTGAATTTAAAAGTAATGATAATAATTTATTTCAACATTTATTTACTTTTACATAGCTGGGTTAAGATTCTTGACTTTCAAATGAATACTGAAATATTTTAGATTAACTTTTTTTGATAAAAATGGGTAAAAAGGGGTTGGGTAACTTGAATTTTCGGGTAAAATTTACTGAATTATTGAAGAAGATAAATACTAATTCTTAAATACTTAAAATATAGTTAGACCTTATTTACTCAAAACAATTTTTTAAAGCCCCACTGTAATCTAATTACCAGAAAATCTTTTGCAACTTTTTTAACCAGTTAAGATTTATTCTAAATGGTAATTTTTCACTTTCACGTCTTTTTATTTGTTGATCTGACGCGACGTGGACCCCTGTTTTATAGACACTTTTTATAGTCGATGGAATTTTCCACAACGTATTTAAATTTTTGGGTCGCTGAATATACGTATGTCATATCCATTTTTTTCGTAAGCATTCCAATTGCCCATAATTTGGTAATTTGAATTTATATTTTATAATTTATCTTAGATATTTACTTTTGTGGGCAACTTGAAAATCTTAATAGAAACCTGATTTCATATTCGTATTTAGTGATCCGAAAAACATAAGTAACCAATATAAATCTTTAAAAAAACACAAAATACTTATAATCCGAAAATTTCTATTATGACCAACTGTACCATACAACTGTACCATTTTCAGTATAAAAACAGTCATCATATTCGTATTCAGTGGTCCATGAGTGATCCAGCAAACGAATAATTATATCCGGTGGAAAATTCCGTCGACTTGTAAGCATAATATATATGTCTACAAAACAGGGGTCCACAACAATACTATTAAGCTTTGTTTTTATAAAAAAAAAAAATCTGATTGTTGCAACCGGAATTTTTTCGGTTATCGCAGCCGGAATTTTTTTCTTTCAAATGTTTCCAAATAATATAAAACTTATAATAAAATTCAAAAAAACGTTAAAGCAATTTGCAATTGTTTAAATAAAAAAAAAATCTGGCTGCCGCAACTAGAATTTTTTTTCCTTGTATTTCCAGAAATAAATATAATCTCATAAATCAATTATTGCGTTTTTAATTTCTTAGATATTCAAGTACCAAAACTGCACAGTGGCAGTCCACTATTGACAAGAAAATAAATCAGATATAATTTAATGAAAAATTGATTATATAAATTATATTATAGCTACAATCTAAGAATTTATTACAATATTTCAATAATAAAAGATAAAATTGAAATTTTATTTTTTTAGATTTTTCGATATATTTATTTATTTTAATTTATTTATTTTATCTTATTTATGCTAGAATTTTCTTTAGGTACAGATAAATAATAATTTTTTTTTTTATATGCTTATTTTCTTTTATAAAATTTACGAGAAAATTTTTTTTTTACTTGAAAATTTCTAAGATAAATTTACTAATTATCAACCAAGAGTAAATTTTTTGTTTTTGAAAAAATACTTATTTTTTCCTAAATCTTCAATTAATATGTCTAGTAACCAATGTTATGCTTACCTAATATTCTCTTGATATTTTAAACTTTAAGTAACATTTAATTAACAAAAATCTTATACAGATAAAATTTCTTAATTTTCATAATTTTTTCATTATTATCAGCTGATTATAATTAGAGTATTACCCCAGTATTATTTAAAAATAGTTGTGTTTATAGGGAATATCTATCTGAAGTATAATAATATTTGAAGCTTAAATTTACCACGTTTACACAAATTTAATTCCTTTTATTTCATATAATGCTTAAAAAACAATAAAAATATTATGGAACTTCGAAACAGCTTTTAAAACTATTAAATGCTAAAATATATAATATATCATAAAAAAATTGCAAAATACTTTTTTATGAAGATGCATATTTATTAAATGTGTAGGTTTTGTTAATATGCTATAATAATAGTCATAACTGAATAAAAAATAGGTTAATAGGCAAAGCATAAAACTTTATAATTTTTCGACACAGAGAGCTAATTAATAAATTTTTGATTTATTAAACTCGACATGATACGTGGATGCCATCTGCAATCACTTTTTTTATTTTTAACGTATCACGCAGTTGTTTTTAATTTTTTCAAATTTTATATAATCAAATAATTTAATTATAATTTTTTTTAAATTTTAATTTCATCGAAATTAATTTTTTAAAACATAGAAAATGATGTTAATAATATTTTAAGCCTAAAAAAGGCAGAAAAAAATTTTCAAGAAAAAAGTCCCTCCTGGTCCCTCCTGGCATCCACGTATCATGTCGAGTTTAATAAATCAAAAATTTATTAATTAGCTCTCTGTGTCGATAAAGTCATTAAAATAACATTCTTAAAAATTATGAGCAATAGAGTCATTAAAAAATATTTTATAATTTTTCATTTTTTTACAAATTTTTCTTCTAAAAATTAAAAGAAAAATAATTTAATATAAATGAAATATAAATGAAAAATAAAATAAATAACTTATATTAGTGAAAACTATTATTGTTAAATATTTACAATAAATTGTGATTTTTTAAAAAGGTAAAAGTCTTTATTTTAAAGAAAAACTATAAAATAAAATGTTTACGTTGTTTTTTTTTTTTTTTTGCATATCCTAATGATTTAAGTAAACACAAATAAACTTTTCCAAGAAATAAATGCCTACGTTTATTATTTATTTACACTATTTATTTCATATTAAGTAAATTGTTAGCTTTTTAAATATTAATTATTTATCATGCAAAATTAAATTTAATAACCATAAATTTCAAGGAATTTTAAATTAGATTATGGTTACATTAAGATTAGCATTAAAATAATAATTAATATTGGGTAATTGAAAAAGATTGATCATGGGATTAAATAAATTTAAATAGAATTTTGTAATTTTTTAGCAAAAAAATTTTATTATGAAGTAAAACATTTTAAATCAACTCCTTGCAAAACTCATGTGTTCACAATTTTTTTTTTCAGTTATACTTGAGGGATTCTACCCCAAGTGGGCCTAATTTTGACTGAACGGTTCAAACTATTTATTTTCCGAAAGTACAATTCAAAATAAGTACTCTCAGCTACTTTTAGCTTTCTAGGTAAGAACCTTAACTTTTGGCAGCCATTTTTGTATTTTTGGCACACTTTTGTAAGTTAACTCAAAATATATTCATTTTTGTTGGAAAACTCTTCAGTTTATTGGAAAATTCCCGCGAATTTTTATTCTGGAATTCAATATTTGATTTTTATTTGAGGATTTTTTCATGCTTTTGTAAAATTTCACGTAGAATCTGAATTTCCGGTAAGGTTTTTATTTGGTCAGGTGATTAAGCTAAATATTCAAAATTTTAAAGAAATAGTAATTTAAGGGAGCTGATTACGAAAGTGGAAATATATAAGCAGCTGACTTTCCCTCTTTCTATCATGCTTTACAGGAACGAGAACCCTGCGATATTTTATTTTTTTATAAAAAGCTGAACTCAAAAAATACTAAAATTTTCTATTTTAAAATTTCGTTTCATCAAAATCACGTGTATAAAATGCACGAAGAAGTAAAATTATTTTTAATTATTAAGCAATGAAGGAATCATCCTAGGATCTTTTTTTCAGGATTAATTTTTTGATTTGACTCCTTTCTATAGTATACAAAATTTTATTAAAATCTGAACCCAAACAAAAAAGGTAGTCATATCCTTAAAAAATATCATTTTTAGATCTGGAGATTTTAGATTGGTGTATCTCACCATTTTTTTTTTTTTTTTTTTTTTTGGAGGATGAAATTAACTTATAAAATGAGAAATTGGAGCCTAAGTAGAAGAACATCGAAGCTGCACATTTTTTTTTACTTAATTTAAAAGGCATAGTGGTAAAAAACGTAAGTTACCGCGAATACGCAGTACAAATCAAATTTATGACCCCGGAATCAATTTTTATGGAAAATTTTGTAGAAACGCTAAAAAGGAAAATATTTTCCAATGTTAGATAAGCGTTCGGCAGCAAAAATAAGAATATTTTGAGTCAGTTTACCAAAGTATGCCAAAAACGTAAAAATGGCTGCCAATAATTAGGGATTTATCCTAGAAAGCTAAAAGTGACTGAGAGTACTTGTTTTTAGTTGCACTTTCGGAGAAAAATAATATAGACCAATTTCGGCGACTCTTCAGTCCAGTTGGGGTGCTATAATTCACATAACTACAAGACTTTAAATACCATGGAATTTTATTTTTTATTTTTTACTTTGAGGATTTTTCATCTTAAAATTCAGTTAGCAAATTAAGCATTCAAAAATTTTGTTCTAATAATAAGACAAAAAATTATTAAACCCACCTGAAAAAAATAGTAACAATTAAGGATTTATTTTTCATTAAAACCTTAAATTAGATTCCAATAGCGAATAAAAATAAATTTTTGAAATTTCCTAAAAGAAGAGAAATTCATTAATTCAAACAAACAGATAAACAAACATTTATAAACGTAAATTCCCACGTATTTATAATAAAAAATTCCACAAGCATAAATAATTAAATAATAATAATTAACTTAAAATTTTTTAAATTTATTATATTAGAAAATCTAATTAAAAAAAGCTGTTTTTTTTTCTTTATTTTATTAACACAAATACGTTAACTGAAAATACAAATATTTTATTTTTCAATTATCACATTTAAAAAAAAAAATTTCTTTTTTTTATTTCTGTCTTTAATGTTTATTTACATGTGTTAATATTGATTATTTAACGAATATGTATTTTTAAAACTAATATTTAAACATTGCAATAAAATATTATGAAAATATTTCTGTATTTTTAAAAAATCTGTATTACACATCTTCGTAATTCAAACCACATACCTATAAAAAAGCATTTTTATTTTATTAAAAAATCTTATGCAACGTACATAATATTTCCATAAAAATAAAATTTTTTTGACAATTACCCATATACTACATGTAAAAAATTTTTATTTAGATGCACTTGTGATGATACATAATACAATGCTCCTTTTTTTTTTTAATCAAGTTGAAAGATCAAAACCTTTAGAACTTTCATTTTATCTTTTGTAAAACTTTTTTTTTTTTATTGGCCAATATAATGTAACTTTCAAAGATTCTTTCTACATAGTATATAATATAATAATATTAAACATTTTTTGAATACTTTTTTTTTGCCTCAAGGTTAATGCACTTTTGAACAAGTCATATAAGAGAAAGTGTCAAGGTAATATTAAAAAAGATATTATTGCTCATCTTCACTTGTACTTGAAATTTTCTTTTTTCTTTTTTACAAAAAAAAAGTTCTTTATTATTTATTACAGTATTAGAAAAATATGAGTAGAAAAATTTCTTTACATATAAATTTTCATGTTAAACATAAATAAAATTAATAGACAGACTTTTTTTCTAAATTGTTGGTATTTAAGTTTTTATTATTAACATAAACAAAGTTTTTTTTAACTAAAAAGTGTGAGAAAATATATAAAACTATAATAAAGATTTATTTATATTCATAGAAGTTAAGATGATGGTGAATTTTTGTGTTATGTATATATGAGTTATTCTGTGACGAAAGACTCTGACCTACCCAACTTCGTTATTTTTTAGAAAAGCTTGTCCATAGAGTTAACTAATATAGTAAGGGAACTTTAATATTTTGTTTTCTGAATAATTTACATTAAAAATAATGTTTTTTCTTAATTTTGAGTCTATTACAGGCGTAGAGCCCTATTTCGTGAACATTTTTTTTGCTGATAGGTCTATAAAATTTTGGAATTTTGAAATTTAGGAAATTTGAGTTTATATTTTTTGATTTTTTAAATATTTTTTATTGTAGGGAAGTAGAGAATTTTATATTAGAATGAATATTATACTCATGTTTAGTGACCTAAAAAAGATAACTTACTGATAAAAATGTTAAAAAACTTGCAAAATATAACCTCAAAATTCTCATTGTGGAAAACAGGACTATTTTTGGCAACAACTGGTTTTATAATTTTATTTAGTGACCCGAAATAGGGCTCTACGCCTACAGTACTACCCTTCGATATCATAAGGCAAAAGGTTCAAAAATTCTAAAAAATTAGGTATATGCCAAGGAAAAGTTCCTATATTACTTAATCTACCTAGTAGCTGCTATATTCAAAAAAATTTTGAAGGATTTTCAGGACTCAGATCATTTTTTTTTTAAATTTAATTTATGAAAGTAAAATTTCATCAGTATTTATTTATTGTAAAAATATACTTTAAAACTTTGAGTTCAGTGTTCAAAAAAAAGCGCAGTATCGATATAAACTAATTAGTTTTTTTCGAAGAAATCTTTTGTCATCTCTTATTTTTCAAAAAAAGAAAGTTAAAATTAGCATCCATAATTGAATTTATTTCAGGGTTTCAGTCAACACTGAAAAATTGCCGAACACTAAAATGTCATACAATAATTCTTATAAAAAATGTAATAAAATTTTCCAACTTACTACCAAATTAGCTTAGAACAACTCATATATAATATTAAAAGCCTATTTAATTTTCATATAAAATTATATAAATAAAATTATATAATAAAAATATATCTTTCATAAAATATAAATATATAGCAGAGAAAATCTATCAGTAAATAAAATAGACATAATTATTAACAAGAAAATATTAATCAAAAACGTAATATTACAGCTCAATAGAAAAAAAAAACCTATAACTTAATTTTAATTATATCAAAAATGAAAGGAATAGTTTATTTTTTTATTTTTTACGTAATATCAAAAAAAAAAAAAAATCTAGAAATTTTTTTTATCATAAAAAAGTCATAATTCATCATTTTTAATACGTTGTGATTTTTTCAACAAAAATGTGGATCACTTTCCATATTATAACTCAAAGGCATTAAAAAAATGTACACTCAAAGAATTATATATAGCCTTAAGGCTTTTCATGGCCCACATTATTATATTATATCGATATTTTACAAGATGATAAAAAAATGTCCCAAATATAAGATTAAAAAATATATCGAAGATCAGTTTTTAACCCGGAAGCGAAAAAAAAGAATTGCAGTATGACAAGTTTTATGGAATTTTAAAAATTATCCTTAAATTGTTTTAAATAATTGATGAACAAATTATTATATTTTATAAAATATTTAACAGACAAAAATTTTCTTTATTTGTGCCCTAACATAATATTTATTATATACACATAATTATTATATTTAATATTAATTGTGTATAAAGTATAAGTGAAAGTTTTTAAAAGAAATAAATAATTATGGTAATAATAATAATAATAATTTTTTTATGGTATTATTTATTAAAGAAAGAGGAGGTTTATTTTGATATATTTTGTTAGATGAATGTTATTAGAATTTGTCTATTGGTACAATTAGAGCATATTTGCAATGTAGGTTAAAACATGTATTTATTAAAATTCGGTACTACCCGTACAAAGCCACTGCATACAGTCGTGTATACAGTCCTGTATACATCCCTGTATACAGTTTTTCACGGAATACAGACACTGTATATAGAAGTTTTTTTATTTTATTAACAAAAAACATTAATTACCACGTAAGGAATGGGCCCTAGGGATGCATAACATTGTCTGGGGAATTATTCGCTACTCAGGGGAACAAAATAACCCTTAGGTGCCTATTGGGCCCAATAGAAAAAAAAAAAGAAATTCTGATGTATAAATAGAACACCAGGGATGAAAATGGACTATAGGGGTAAAGAATGGGTCCAGTATTGTAGGATAAATACTACCAGATAAATTCGGCTATCCAGGGACCCATTGGGCCCTATCTGGTAAAAAAGAAATTCTGATGTAAAAATTGATTTCTCGGGTCGAAAATGGACTGTTGAGGTAAAAAATGGGTCAAGAATGACAAAATAAATACTAACGGATAGAATCAACTATCTGGGGCCCATTGCGCCCAAATGGGAAAAAATGAGATATTGATGTACAAAATAAATACCAATGGATAAAATGCGTCATCCAGGGGCCTATTGGGCACAATCGGGAAAAAATGAAAGCCTGATGTATAAATTGATCCTCAGGGATAAAAATGGACTCTTTTAATAAAAAATGGGTCCAGCATGATAGAATAAATACTACTAGATAAAATCGGATATTCGGGGGCCCATTGGGCCCTATCATGTAAAAATGATATTCTGCTGCATAAATTGATTCCTAGGTACGAAAATGGTCTTTTGGCGTAAAAAATGGGACGAGAATGACAAAGTAATACCAACGGATAGACTCAGCCATACTAGGGTCTATTGGGCCTAACCGGGTAAAAATGAAAGCCTGATGTACAAATTGATCCTCAGGGATAAAAATGGACTCTTTTAATAAAAAATGGGTCCAGCATGATAAAATAAATACAGCTAGATAAAATCCGATATCCAGGGGCCCATTGGGCCCTATCGGGTAAAAATGAATATTTAATTTATCATACTGGAGCGATTTTTTACCTCTATAGTCCATTTTATTCCCTAGGAATCAATTTACGCATCAGAATTTAATTCTTATCCGACAGGACCCAATGGGCCCTCGGATACCCTATTTTATCTAGTAGTATTTATTCTATCATGCTGGACCTATTTTTTACCACTACTGTCCATTTTTATCCCTGGAGATCAATTCGTACATCAGTATTTCATTTTCTTTCGATTGGGCCCAATGGGCCCCAGGATCCCTAATTCTATCGGTCTCAAGGAATCGATTTATACA
The DNA here is from genome assembly GCA_022575985.1 of Anagrus nilaparvatae. Taxonomy (NCBI): domain Eukaryota; kingdom Metazoa; phylum Arthropoda; class Insecta; order Hymenoptera; family Mymaridae; genus Anagrus; species Anagrus nilaparvatae. The sequence goes on along the minus strand of JAKSXM010000040.1, from coordinate 909,327 downwards.
TCAGGATTTCAGTTTTTTCCTATTGAGCCCAATAGGCCCCTAAGGGTTATTTTTTTCCTCTGAGTAGCGAATAATTCCCTAGATCATGTTATGCACCCCTAGGGCCCATTTCTTACGTGGTAATTAGTGTTTAGTTAATAAAAAAAAAAAAAAAAAAAATTTCTGTCCATTTTCATCCCTGGTGTTTCATTTTTGTCCATAGGAATCAATTTTTACATCAGAATTTCTTTTTTACCAGATAGGGCCTAATAGGTCCCCGGATACCCGATTTTATTTAGTAGCATTTATTCTATCATACTGTACCCATTTTTTACCCCTCTATTCCATTTTCATTCCTGGGGTTCGATTCATACATCAGGATTTTAGGGGGGGGGGGGGTCAAAAATTGAAGTTTTTAGGGGTGGGGGTGAAAAAGTGACGTTTTTAGGGGGGGTCAAAAATTGACGTTTTTAGGGGGGGGGGGTGAAATGGACTTAGAATATTTTCGATTCAGGGACTTTTGGTGCAGAAGTACCTAGGGAGCATTGGTGCAGAAGTACCTAGGAACCTTTGGTGCAAAAGTACCTAGGGAGCATTGGTGTAGAAGTCCCTAAAGACCTTTGGTGCAGAAGTGCCTAGGGACCTATGGTGCTGAATTCCCTAAAGACCTTTGGTGCAGAAGTACCTAGGGCCGACTATTGGTGCAGAAGTCGCTAAAGACCTTTGGTGCAGAAGTCCCTATAGAGCTGTATACAGATACTGTGTTTACGACTGTATACAGTGGCTGGGTACGGGTACAATTTTAAAATTTTAAAATCTGTATCTAAAATGTTATAATTTGTCAATTTACTATTCCAGTCAATATACGGAAGGGAGGGCGGTGTCATGTTTCCGACCTCCACCATATACTCTAGGTTTTTATTTTAGGTCTACTATAGGTTTTTTGATCGTTGATCACGAATTTCGGGATCTTTTTATGAGAAATGTGCGGAAAACCCTTAAGTTGGCTAAACCTACCCCTAAAAGGGGGTATTTTTGATATATTTAAACTTGTGTGAAGATTTGGTTCAATGTTTGTGTTGTGGATCCCGAATTTTAGGGACTGCCAACTAAAAAATGGCGCTTCACCCTTAAATTACCAAAAACTACCCCTAAAAAGAATGTTTTTGAAGTATATCATGTTTTTGTAATTTATGAGTGAAGTGCCAGTTCTTAGTAGACAGGTCCCTGAAATTCTTAATCAGCGACCCAAAATACTCATATAGACCGAATCTGGAGACTTAAAGTTCGGTTACATAAAAAATACTCGTTTTTAGGAGTAGTTTTTGCAAATTTATGGGTGTTCCGCACATTTTTCATTTCTCATAGAAGATACCCACAAAATTCCTGATTAGCGACCCAGAATTTTAATTTTTTGTTCAAGAAAGTAAGGTTTGTAATTATTTCTTCTACCATATTTTGGCATTTGGAATATTGACATAGTCACAATTCCACTAGTTTTGGTCTAAAACCCCGAGTAAAATTCATAATAGAAGACTGATCCTCAGGAGAGGACACTGCGTTATTTGGTATAAAGTAGCATTGGGTCTTATCAGGATTAGCTTATAACGTTTCTACCCTTAAGTCTCATTTTTAAAGCAATCAGCAGAATAGACTTCAATAATATATTTTCTTTAGTTACGAGATCATAAACCAACTGCTTGGTATTTAAAATAAAGAGAAAAAATTATTTTAATCCTAGCCAATTTTTTTATACTAAAAATCTCCACAATAATCTTACTTTCTTTCACATAATGTTAATTAAAAAAAATAATCAGAAATCATGAAAAATTTATCAATTATAATGGCTTTTAAATTATTGTAATATTAAATAAAATTAATAACCACTAAATTAAATCTTATTAATAAAATTTAATTAAATTATAAAATGAAAAATTTAATGCTTCGAAATAAACAAACAAAATAATATTACATAATATTACTATACAAATATAATTAAATTATTGTGGTTTATATATTTTTAAATGAATAAATAAAAACATCTCATAATTTTTAAGTAAAAAGTAAAAAAAAAAAATTATCTAATAAAATAATTTTCTTGTATTTAAATTAAATATTACATCATCGTCATAGAATTAAAGTACATAACCTGTAATGTGTAACATTTAATTAAACTTATAAAAGTAAATATTCACATGACCATGAAATTTAATGCAATTTAAAATAAGCATATAAAAAAAATATTGTAAATAAAGTAAAGAAGTATAAAAAATTTCATGTAAGTATAAAATAAATTGTTATTTTTTCGAAAAGTTATGAAGCGCAAAAATGAATTCGATAGTGGTTTGCATCTATACGATGTACCACACGAAAAGGATCAATGTTTAGTAGTGCATGAGTTTATACCGATCAATGGTCCGAAAACTAAAACAAAAAATAAAAAATTATTTTGGCCCTTATTCTACACTTTTTTTTTGTTGCGGAATTCTGCAGATTTTTTTTTGGTATTTTAAAATTTATTAGTTGGTAAAGTAATTTTATTAACAAAATAATTACTTTAGGAACATTTAAAATGAAATTTGTTGCATAATTTAATATATAAGCTTTCAAACTTATATTTATAGCAATAATTACGAAACACCTTACGATTTTGGTACATTCCTTAAAAATATGTAATTATTTTTTCTATTATTAGCATAATTTTAGGCTATTAAATGCGGAATTGCTCAAATTATCTAAAGAATAGCATTTCCTACTTTCAACACAAAAAAAAACTACAATGTTTGCTAAATAATTTTCGACGAACGAACGTCTAGACCATCAGTCATAAACAAATAAATTTATACTGATAGATTTAATTCTGTGACAAATGAACACTTAACAGTCTACTAAAATAAATGAAAAAGTATTAAATTACTTAGAAACAAAATAATTTTTAGCGAAAGCCTATCCTAATGACATATTCTCAAATAGTTAAAATACTAAACATTAACAAACTTTCAATAATCATTTAAAACATAAATTAATCTTGTCGTTTCAATTTATTAACATCATGTTAATTATTGTAAATCTTATCAAAAATTCCATCTTTAAGAAGATAAAAATCTTTTTTTTTTAAGAAACATGAAGATTGTTCAGCCATGTAAAAACCGGTGTCCAAGAAAGAAAATACTACAAGATTTCTCCTGGATGCCTCAAGTCAGTCTTGGCATATTTTAATTTCATAAGAGCAATTTAATTTTTAAAAAGTAAAATTCAAAATTTACGTTTTAATTTATGTTACGTCACATACGTCCAATTTTAAATATTCTAGTTTATGTGCACTATTAAACTTTTACATCTTCGTCACGTAATGGACGTATATATGACACTTTTTATTGCTTCTTGCTTTTTGATGTATTATTTAAATTTTGAAATATTCTTTATTAATCAAAATCAATTTTTAATAAACTTTCTAATTATTTTATAAATCTAAACAATTCTACAACATCTTCATTTAACTCCACACAATTTTTATTTATTTCATTAATAACTTCAAATCCTCTTAATAAATAATAAGGAAAATTAATTATCTCAAAAAGAAAAAAAGCAAGAAATTAAATACACAAAAGAAACATAATTAATATAATTCTCCAATTAAATAGTAGTTAAAGAACCTTGATATAAAATCTATTTTTCTTCTTCTTGTCAAATCTTCTATTGAAATTATTTAATTGTAATATAAGAAAAGGTTATTTTTATTCATTTTTTATTTAATAAAAACACTAATGAACAACATAAATCGGTTTTCTTTTTAGTAATACTAATACTTTTAAACAATGAAGTAACAATTGAAAATAATAAATTAAGTATATTTTACATTTTATAAATAAATAAAACCTTGAAGAATTACTGTCAAACTTTTATTCACATCTATTGAAAGAATAATTTTTCTAATATACTCTATTTTCAATATTGTGTACTAAATCAACAGGTTGTTAAAGAAAAATTTGTTATAATCAATAAAAATGCTATCATATTTAGTATTTTTTTGTCGCTGTCAAAAATAAAATGTCAATATTAAAAGTAAATAACATATTTTATCTGTAATATTAGTATTTTATACCAACGTTGAATTCAAAAGAGCAATATCATCTTTATATGCAGGTCAAAACTTGGAAGAATTCCATTTTACAAAGTAAATTTTCTTATATGTGTGTGTGATTCAGTCAAATAGATATTCTATATCATGAGTTATTTATCGTATTTTAACTCATGACTATCACGTTTTTTTACTTTATATAAAAGGTATGTACTTAGTTTATTTAAGAAACTGATTTAAAGGGTTGACAAATTTATCAAATGTTTGGATATAAATAAAATACTCAATATTGTATTTACGTGACGTGAGATTTTAAATAAGTTATAAAAAAAATTGTAGCATTCATTTTATCATGTATGACATATTTTACAGGTTGGTTCAAATGTACATGGTTTGAAAATGCATGGTTTCAAAATTATTTTTCAGTATTTTGTAATTAAATATGAATTTTTAGCTCTCTGAATCCATTAATATATTGTTCATATATTTTGTTTAGATTCTTTCTTAAATATACATATATCATATTTAGGCTTTAGGCTTTAGGCTTTCGACCTTCTTTTGAAATGAAAACTTAGTTACCTCAGTTCTCCTCGTGAAAATATTCAATTTACTGTAACAAATCTTACCTTACCGAAAAGTAGATAAAAGACATGCTGTAGATTTTTATTTCAAGTGCATAAATTTTTTTAATATTTTTTTTAAATTTTAATCTTTTAGGGGTCGTTCAAAAAAAACGTAACGCTTAAAATTCCATTTTTGGGGTACCCAAGTACCCCATGTAACACACCCACCCACCTTATAAGCGTTACGTTTTTTTTTGAACGACCCCTTAAAGTATATATGAAATTATTAGAACTTCCTCTAAAAATATATTTAAATTTTCTATATATTACAAATATTAGTTACACGAAAATTCCTAAAAACTAGTCTTATAATTTGAAAAACCTAGAGTTTTTTTATTCTCTGACACCAATTTCAAATTCGAAATCAGCAACAAATTTTACAAGGTCATAAAATTTTCTGTACCTGTAAAGTGCATATATTAAATAACAATTGAATGTTAGGCATTTTTGAAGGCACAATGTACAGTTTCAACATTAAAATCAACTTTTGTCAAATTTATTGAATCTTAAAAATGAATTTTTGAAAATAAAACAGATATTTAGAATTCAATATGCTTCAACGAAAAATAACATACTTTGACATAGATTACACAATTTTAACGCATATAATTTGAAAGTTCTAATTACTGAGTTAACTTATAATAAGAGCCACAGTCAAAAGTGTTCTTAAACTCAGTGTCTACAAACCAGTGATTGAATTTTCTAGCAAGAACAAAAGCAGCTCTAAAAAAAAACGACTAATGGATCGAGGAAACTAAAAATACTCATTTATAACTATATAATCATATTCATTTTAATTATTAAAATAACTATATTTAACCTCGACCCTGCTCCTTGACATTTTTTTAGGAAGTAAGTAAAAAAATATGTATTTTATTAATAACTTTAATTTATTCGTTTATAAATAATATTCTATTTATAGCCATAATACATTGAGTTTCTTAACATTATTTTTATTTCTACGTAATATATAAGTTTTTTTTACATAAAATATGCTGATATTGTAAAAAAAAAATCTTTGTAAGCATCTTTATTAGAATTTTTCCATTTAATTTACGGTTTAGGGTGTTAACTTACTATCCGTCACCAAATTTGGTCTACTATTGAATTTTGGAGGTCGATAATTACAAATTTTAAATCGAAATTTTTTTTATGAAAAATTGAGGCTTTAACCTTAAATTTTTTAAATCCTGAAAAGAGATATAATTTATATATTCGCTCTTTGGGTGTCCTGATTTTGTCTTGTATAGATTTCTCTCTCTTCTGGTCGGGGTGAAATTCGTGATCAGCAACTCCTTTTAAGGATAGTTAAGGATAAAGCCTCAACTTCTTTTGAAAGTAAACCTAAAATTCATGATCAGCCACCCAAAAAACTATATAAACTAAATCTGAGAACTAAGAGTGTACCTGCATCTAAGCAATATTTTTAAGCGGTAGTTTTCGTAAATTTAAGGTTGAAGCTTAAATTTCTTTTAGATAGGATCCCAAAATTTGTGAACAATGTCCAAAAAATCCTATAAAATACTAAAACTGGAGACGGCCAATAATTAAACACCCCCCCCCTCACCGTAAATTAACTGGAGTAAATCTAAATTCTTGATTAATTTTCACATATTTTAGTTTTGATTTTTAAATTAAACCATTTTTGAATGCCTAAAAATTACACTTGATATTCTTCATGATTTTTTTTTGAAGCATTAGGAGCGTTCAAAAAAAATGTAACACGAATTTTATGAAAAAACCCATCCATGCGTGGCAAAATAACAATATTTTTAATAACTTTAAGGTCGTTCTTTCCACCTCGGGATGTTTCTTGCGCATTATATTTGTAACTGAAATATTTTAGCCATATATTTATGTATAACAATTTTGTAACGAAAGAATCAATGCTTTTCAGTATTTGGTACAAAAATATTAAAAAAAATGTTTATTTGTTTAAATTAATAGGACCTGTTAAATTTTTGTAATTTTTGGCTCATAAAAGACTGAGATTCCAGATCTGGGCAACTTGGATCAAAATTCTGCTTGGCTGTTACATAGATTTAAAATGTACTTTTTAAATCTATGGGCTCATATTGAAGATCATTTAATTCTAGGGGGAGGTATCGTGGGAAAATTTTCGCCAAACCTTTTCAGTTATGAGTTACAACTAATTATTTATAAATATCAGAGCATTTTAAACTTTTTGTTGGAAAGGTTAAAAAATTCTTGCGATGCTTCCCCCTAGAATTGAATGATCTTCAATATGAACCAAGCAGAATTTTGATCCAAGTTGCCCAGATCTGGAATCTCAGGTTTTTATGAGCCAAAAATTACAAAAATTTAACACGTCCTATTTCCCGACGAATTTTGGATAGATCTCCTTAGATCTCCGCAAATCTTTTTTGATCTCTAGAGATCTCTAGAGATCAAAAGTGATCTCCAGAGATCTAACGAGATCTAAATAGATCGAAAAATTGTCGAGATCTCTTAAGATCTCCGCAGATCTCTTTAGATCTCCGCAGATCACTTTTGATCTCTTTAGATCTAAAGAGATCTTAAGAGATCTCACCAATTTTTAGATCTATTTAGATCTCTTTAGATCTAGAGATCTCTAGAGATCAAAAAAGATCTAAAGAGATCTATCGAAAATTCGTCGGGTTGTTTAAACAAATAAATATTTTTAATTTTTTTTTTTATATTCTTGTACCAAATACTGAAAAGCATTGATTCTTTCATTAAAAAATTATTATAAATAAATATATGGCTAAAATATTTCAGTTGATTTGATAGGACGTGTAACATTTTTGTTTAACTCTGCATGCGTATTTTGCGTTACATATTTTTTGAACTACCCCTTAATTTATTCGCCTTTACTTAATTCTAAGCACAAAAATTTAAACTTAATTTTAGAGTCTTGGTTTTACTATTTAAATTAATTAAGTGTGAAAAATGATATTATAAAATATTGTGCTATAAAATAAATAAAGTTAAACCCAGCAAACAATTTGTTGTATCTAAATAAACGTTTGCAATAGGTCTCATTAAGGAATGAAAACTTTACCAATGATGCAAATAAAAAACGGCGTTATTTATAATTTTCCTTTTTAATAAAAAAAAAAAAGTATATAAATAGTAAACATCTAATTTTTTAAAGAAAACAGGAGTGCATAAAAATAAAAGTTAAAGAATTCAACTCAATTTATTCACACTTTACGGTATATTTTTTTTTAATTCGGGTGCTAACAGAATTAATAATCTGTAATTAATTTATATTTAATAACAAATAGCTTCAAAGAAATATTCATAAAAGATATATAAAGTAGTTATTGGTATAAAAAGTTTATAAAAGAACTTTTTGCATTAAAAGTTTAAAAGCATAATGTCTACATAAACCTATATAATTAAAAAGTAATCAATAAACATTAATATTTATAATATGCGTAAATGAATAAGTTTAATTAATTTTAATTAATTTTAATAAATTTAATTAATTTTAACACTCATTTGCTACTTTCTTTACTTTTTTTTTCTTTAGAGCAAGGTTATGCAATTGTACCTTGCAACTCTGGGTAATAGTATAGCTTTATAATTTCATGGCTAGAAAAATTAGTTCAAAAATCGGGCAACAAGAACAATAGTAAATTACAACCCATGGTGAGAAAAATAAAAATTTGCCCAATTCTAATGTTTTTTTTCTTCAAAATTTTAATTTTGCTTGCCTTTAATACTATAATTAATAGCTATTTTTTAAACAAGGGATATAAATATTATATTACGAGCCCATGTTCAGAAAAATAAAGAATGCCCCAAATCGCACGTAAATTACCATCCAAGGCGAAACCAATCAAAACTAATTCATCCGTCTCATTCCTACGGTGAGCACTAATGAAGACATAATCAAACTTCGCATGAAGGGTTAGTTATATTCTTTTTTACAGATGTACTCAGCCGTATATCTGCTATATACCAGGTAATATGCTTGAATTATAAAATTTATCTAATATGCGCAAGATGTATTTGCAATGGCTGTTCAAATTCATATTTAAGTTGCATCTGATAATATATTGTATGCGCTGTATGAAGTTTTTGCTACCTAAAAATTAATTAAATAATTATAAATTTATGAATAGTGTTTGATTTTCCACTAAAAATTTTTCTTTTTATCATTATTATTTCATCTAAAAATTAAGTTAATGAAAAAATGTGATATAAATTTACACTCTATGTATTCGTATCATATATAATAGGATTTATTTTTAAAAAATGTTTGGATTCCTTAATTACCCTGGTAAAATTAGATGCTAGTTACGATCAACCAATAGAATAAAATTACAAAAATCTTAGCTTATCAAATTAGTTTAAAAGTACTATCTTTCTGAGTCTTACAAGAAACATATCCTAAGCTCGATGTCATTATTTAAAAATAATGAAAAGGACTAAAAATTTGAGATTCTTATTTCATTTGAAAACGGAACCTAATTTTATCCTATATACTCAAGAACCAAGATACTTTAAAAGTAAAGTTTCAGTGCATCCGTTATTAATAATTACTCTTCATTGATTCACAGTTTGTTAAATATTATTTTATAATCAGAATTAAAATGTTTTTAATATGTTTACGAAAATAAAACACAGAAATTATAGATTTTATAAAATAAATATTTTATCAAATCTTATATCTATAAAATAACTATAATATAAAATTATAACCATATAAAATTATGCTTACCTTCAAGTACGAGACTAGGCATAATGTAGTAAAATGGCCACCTTTCATTACAATAGGATTTGAACAAAACGTCATCATTATCAATAATGTCTTTCTTGATTTTAAACTCAGGTCTAACCAATTGGAATCGTATAATTCTCTACTAAAATCTTCACTCTTAAAATTTAAAATAAATAAAATATTCTAAATTATGAATATTACAAACCAATACATTTATATTTTTTAATTTTTTATTATAATACAGAGCTGGGCATGCACGGCATTTTGGGCACGGAAAACTAACAGCCGTATATACGGCCAAGCAGTATAATGATCCGTGCACAGTCTTTCCATACTTTATTTTTATAAGTATACGGATCAGTTGGTAGTATGTTAAAGTTTGAATGCATAATGCCCACGGACCCGTCAGCATTATAAAAAAACCCAAGTCCTATATGCATACGGATCCGTATGAGTATAAGACCTAGTATTTTCATAATGCCCACGGATCCGTACATTGTATGAAAATACCTAAGTCCTATACGCATAAGGACCCGTATGCATATAGGACCTGGGTGTCTCATACGTATACTGACCTGTGGGCATTATAAAAATACCCTTTTCTATACGCATACGGGTCCGTGGGCATTATGAAGTTACCCAGGTCCTATATGCATACGGGCCCGTATGAGAAAAATATGGGGCCGTATATTCTTATGCCGTACAAATTGATTTGGTATTGAATTTTGTCGTACGGTTTTTCATATGGCATAAATAAATACGGGAGCTGTAGGTAATATGCCGTATTAATGGACTATTTTATACGGCTCCCGTATTGAATTTTGCCGTATGGATTTTCATACGGCAAATATCAATACGGGGGCCGTATAAAATGGTCCATTAATACGGCATATTTTGTACGGTTCCCGTATTGTATTTTGCCGTATGGATTTTCATACGGCAAAATCTAATACGGGAGCCGTATAAAATAGTCCATTAATACGGCATATTTTGTACGGTTCCCGTATTGGATTTTGCCGTATGGGTTTTCATACGGCAAAAGTCAATACGGGAGCCGTATACAATTTCCCATTATTACGGCATATTTTATACGGCTCCCGTATTGGATTTTGCCGTATGGATTTTCATACGGTAAAAGTCAATACGGGAGCCGTATAAAATGGTCCATTAATACGGCATATTTCGTACGGTTCCCGTATTGGATTTTCATACGGCAAAAGTCAATACGGGAGCCGTATAAAATGATCCATTAATACGGCATATTTCGTACGGTTCCCGTATTGGAGGATTTTGCCGTATGAATTTTTATACGGCAAAAGTCAATACGGGATCCGTTTGAAATTTGCCGTATTAATAGACTATTTTATACGGCTACCGTATGCAGTTTGCCGTATATACGGCTAAATACATCTAGTAACCGTTCACCGTATGCCGTATATACGGATAACAGCGTGTCACAGTATCCCAGCTCTGTTATAATATATATCTTACGAGTTGGATAAAGTCCGATTCTTGATTTTTTTCATCTTTTATGTTTAACTTTATCTGGTAACGCTTGTTTAGTCCTAGGTTTATCCGGATAGACCTAGATCTATCCAGTAATCGGACTCTACCCGTAACATATACATATATATTTATTTAAAAAAGCTAATTATTATGCAACAAATTACCTTCGAGGATAATGATTCTGCAGAGGCGCAATAAAGAAAAAATTGTACAAAAGCACAAATTAAATAAGCGATGTTTGATACAGTTTGGGCAATATCTGAAGTGTCAGTTGACAATTTAAATGTTGATAAACTTAGGATCATTCCAGTTAAAAAAAATTGACAAGAAAGTGTGGTTTCAAACATTTTACTAATTTCATCGGCCAGTCTGTATTTAAAGTAATTAATTGTATTTGGTTAACTTTGTTATTGAGAATAATTTATAAAAAAGATTAAAAAGAGATTACTAATAAAGAATAAAATTACTATAAAGAATTTTTGGAAATTTAAAGCTTGTGCAACATTTTTGAGATCTACAAATTTAGAATTGTTAAAATTGAAATTAAAAAAAAATGTATTATCTTTGTACTTTGTTTAAAAAAGAATTATAGCAAATAGCTAATAGGCCTATAGGGTGAGTGTACTAATTAGTGACAAAAGTTTTCCCTATTAATTACATTCGTCCTCCATAAGAATAAAATGATATTGAACGTTAATTGTGAAGTAGTCATTAATTGGTACAGTTACACAGTTTATTAAAATTTCAACTTTGAATTAATACTCAGGAATTTCGCATCGCAGTTAAGTTAATTTATAATATTAAATTATTATATTTACTCACTCATAAATGGAATTATGCATTTGAATCACTTTTTTTAATGTTTCTTGTTCCATGAATTGTTTTGAATCCAAATCTTGATTCTCAACTTCTGTCGATGAAACATTTGTTAATTGCTTTACTCGAAAAGCCAGTATATCAAAGAGGCCTGAAATTTTAACCATTAATCCCATAAAGAAACAATCGAACGAGGAGCCACATGTTGCAGAAATTAATATTCCGATATTCATATACATGTAATAATAAATGTAAGTATTTTTATCAACGTCAATTGGAAACCAATATCTCAATGGTAATGGATGTAATATTGAAGGTTGAAAGTATAATTGTAAAAGTGGTTTTACTATAAATATTAAACACACAGATAAAACGCCGGCATAATAAGCTACAGTAATAGCCCTAAAAATATAAATAATTGAAATAATTGCTGAAGTTTCGACCAGAAATCAAATAAATAAAATAATTAATAAAATTTACTTAATAATAAATTCATATTTGTCCAGAATTTTAGTTTCTTCATTATTTTCTGGTTTAAACATTTTTATGAAATACTTATTTACTAAATTTCTAATCTTTTTTTTATTACGAATAACTGAAGTAGCTTTTAACAATCCTAATATATTTGTAAGGAAAACATATATAATTTCAATCAAATCTTGATACTGTTTTAAATTTATTAAATTTACAATTTCAATGGTTTGTTGTGCCGTAGCTAAAGCTAACAAAAATAAAATCAAAAATCTATAAAAATCAAATAATTTACTACAAAAATTTGATAGTGATTTTGGTTTCCACGCCGAAGCAAGTGTTAATAGTTTAAATGGATAATTTAAAATCAACATGTTTTCTTAATTTAAATTTTGCTGCTTATCGAAAGAACAACGAATAATTACTGATTGTAAGTACTAAAAAATTATTTTCAAGGCATGTGCATATAGATACTGTTGGTAATTTTGTAAAAAATCTATACTGTAAAATAGTACGTAGTATAGGTGCGGTTTATTCTTGGTTTTTTTTTCAACAGTTTTTCAAAGTTTTTAGTTATAATTTACTTAATTTAAATTGTAACAATGATTTTATATTAAATGTCAAACAAACTTACTACTATTTTTCTATTAAGAAAGAAATTGTTTACTTTAATGATCTATATTTAAACGCACATGATAATACTAGCAATCGCAACATCATATTAGAAATTCCAAAAAAAATTAAAAAAATTGTACAAAGGAGTTGTTACTTCATGGCAATAAAAATTTTTAACACTTTACCAAATAGTCTTAAATTAAAAAATATTACTAGCCATAGTAATAATAAATTAATTAGTAAAAGTTGGCTGTATAAATTAAAGATTCATCTATCAAGAATGTAATTTATTATAATTTTTTGATACTTATAATTACTTAATTATATGATAGTATATTTAGTGTATAAGCGTGTATTATTCAAGTAATTTAAATAATTTAATTAGTAATTTAAAATCATATTTATAAAAATACCTTTTAATTATTATTATTATTGTTTGTTTGATTTTTCTTTATTCTAAGTTTTATATAATTTTTTTTTCTTACATCTAAGTTTATTCTATGTATAATTTTGACCAAAGGTCCATGTACAGACATCACATGTCTCTATGGAGCTGTGATAAAGAATTTATTATTCTTTATTACAGTTTGTAAATTTACACCTTAATTTAATAAATAAATAAATAAAAATAAAATTATCGGAATAAATTATTTTGTTTTAATATATGAATGTTTTTTCTTATTATTTTTCACTTTTCTTAGGCACAAATGAAAAAAAAATTTTTATAGATTTGGAAACCCAGGTAAATTTCAGAATCAAAACCGTACCAGCAGACTTTTGAGGATTACTTGAAAAATTAAGACCAAACTTTCGGTTTGAATACCCACGTAAAATAATATTCTGAAATGTTCTCATTTTTCGAAATTTTAAAGATTTCAAAAATAGCAAAAATTTGTATACTACCATTCACGGCCAGAAAAATAAAATATGGTCAAAATCCTTCACAAATTAACATTCAAGGTGGTAAACTGTGTTTTAGCAGGGTACTGGCAGAGTAGAAGAACCCATACGATGTAGGGTAACCAAACATAATTGAGTAAACAAACATAATTGCTCACTGAGTCATACGTTAAGAACCTTGGTGATCCTAGTTTACCTAGGCTGCTTAGCTAAATATAACCCAAGTGAAAATTTTGTAACCGGTTGAAAATTTAAGGATATCCTTAAAAACACTCCCCAGAACCATATTCCAAATTGGTTTGTAAAAAAACCTGATCTGACCTGAGGAGGGAGGGCTTAAAAAATTTTCGAAGTACAAAGGTTAATGAATGTGCATGTAAACTGTAGCATATGTACCTTTAGGAAATTAATACTTGCCTATTTACAAGGGTCAAATTTATCCCCAACAAATTTTTTAACCCCTTCCCCTTCAGGTCGGATCAGGTTTTTTGTAAACAAATTTGGAATTAGGTCCTGGGAGGTGTATTTAAAAATATCCTAAATTTTCATACTGTTAGAAAATTTTCAAGTGGTTGACTTTTAACTAAGAAAATTAGGATCACCAAGGCTCTTAACATTTGACTTATAATATAAGTAGTTCTGAACATTTGCGATTATTTTTGATAGTCAAAAGTTCACTCTTCATCATAGCATTCCCTCCTTGAAAGAAAGACTAAGTACGCTTTGACGTTCAATAATGCCTTAGTATATTTTTATAGGTGGATTCCCATTTAAAATATTTCCGATTTTCAATTTTTTCTCTAAAATTAATTAAAAAATCATCAAGACAAATAAATGTTAAAAGAAAAAGTTTCAAAAAAACTGTATTAGATACCTTGAATTTTCAGTATTCTTACAGTAAAAATACAATTATTGATTAAGCAAATTATTTTATTTGTGTATCAAGGGAAAACAAAATTAAATAAATAACATTGAATGATGTCATTAAACAAAAAGTTATTCAAAAAGTTTTCCTTGCATAGCTATATACATTACTATTAATAATTACAAAAAATAAGCTTTATGTAAAGCTCAGTGTTCCACATTTCTTTTATTGAACAAAAATTTCTAAACTTAATTATTAAATTACAAGAAAAAACTTAGAACAAAATTTTCTCTTCTAAATAATCAATGTGTCATTATGTCGCAAATGCACTAAATAAATCACACAAATAATATAATCCATTAAGCAAGTAATTGAGTAAGCATTATTTCAAATAAATATATATGTTTGTTAATAATGTACGCCAGAATATCTAAATTCAAACATTTATTACATACGTTTCTTTAAATAATGATAAATTCATTAATAAAATAATTGAGAAATAATATAAATACATTGTATTATTTATGTAATTTTTTATTACGTTTATGAAAAATTAAAATGTTTAAATTTTTTTAATTAATAAATAATTATTACTAACATTTTTAAATATAAGTAATAAAAATTATTTTAAATTTTAATTTCTATAAAATTATACTTCCCACCACCCCCATTTTAATACTGCGCCTACTAAATTTTTTTTTCTACCTAAATTTGGCTTACCGAAAATGGAGACTTGAGAGTTTAATGATTTTTTTAATAGATTATTAATAAGTTACAGACAGGTATCAGGTTTACAGCTTTTGATAGAAAATATCAAAAGTTAAAAATTATTCCACAGCCTCTTTTTGTTTCCATGATCAAACAAACAAATTTGTAATTATTATTATTTTCTTTTATAAATAAAAATATTTTTTGGTTAAATTAGAAATTTTAAATTACAATGTAACAATAATTACTCTAACAAAAATAACCACGTAGTTATACTCCCTGGCTCAGAGAGTTATTTCAGGGAGTTAACTCCCTAAAACAGGGAGTTAACCACCTAAAACAGAGAGTTAACTCCCTGATTTAGGGAGTTAACTCCCTGAAATTTCTGTCATCTCCTCGAATACATTCGGGATGAAAATGGACCATACGAGGGAAAACTCATATCCTAGAGGCGTAAATTTTAATTTTTCATCCAAAACAATTTTCCAATTTTTCAATTTTCCAATATGGCGGACCAGAAAAAATAAAAATAAAGACTTTCTACATTACCTAGGGCTTTTTGGGGCCGAGAAAACCGTTTTAATGAATGAAAGTTTTTATTTTTTTGCACCAACATATTTTCCAATATCCAAGATGGCGGACCAGAAAAAATAAAAATAAAGACTTTCTACATTACCTAAGGGTTTTCGGGGCCGAGAAAACCGTTTTTATGAATGAAAATTTTAATTTTTTTGCCCCAACATATTTTCCAATTTTCCAAGATGGCGGACCAGAAAAAATAAAAATAAAGACTTTTTTCATTACCTAGGGTCTGCCATATTCCAAAATTGGAAAATATGTTGGGACAAAAAAATAAAAATTTTCATTCATTAAAACGGTTTTCTCGGCCCCAAAAACCCCTAGGTAATGTAGAAAGTCTTTATTTTTATTTTTTCTGGTCCGCCATCTTGGAAAATTGGAAAATAAGTTGGGGCAAAAAATAAAAATTTTCATTCATTAAAATGGTTTTCTCGGCCCCGAAAACCCCTAGGTAATGTAGAAAGTCTTTATTTTTATTTTTTCTGGTCCGCCATCTTGGAAAATTGGAAAATATGTTGGAGCAAAAAAATCAAAATTTTCATTCATAAAAACGGTTTTCTCGGCCCTGAAAACCCCTAGGTAATGTAGAAAGTTTTTATTTTGATTTTTTCTGGTCCGCCATCTTGGAAAATTGGAAAATCTGTTGGGGCAAAAAAACAAAATTTTCATTCATAAAAAAGTTTTTCTCGACCCCGAAAACCCCCAGGTAATGTAGAAAGTTTTTATTTTTATTTTTTCTGGTCCGCCATCTTGGAAAATTGGAAAATCTGTTGGGGCAAAAAAACAAAATTTTCATTCATAAAAAAGTTTTTCTCGACCCCGAAAACCCCCAGGTAATGTAGAAAGTTTTTATTTTTATTTTTTCTGGTCCGCCATATTGGAAAATTGGAAAATTGGAAAATTGTTTTGGATGAAAAATTAAAATTTACGCCTCCAGGATATCAGTTTTCCCTCGTACGGTCCATTTTCATCCCGAAGGTATTCGTGAAGATGACAGAAATTTCAGGGAGTTAACTCTCTGTTTTAGGTGGTTAACTCTCTGTTTTAGGGAGTTAACTCCCTGAAATAACTCTCTCAGCCAGGGAGTATAACTACGTGGTTATTTTTGTTAGAGTATTTACATCTATTATAATAATTAAACTGTTGTTACAATATTATATTATGTAATATCAAAACCATAAAATATACATTGTTTTATTATTTTTATTATGTTTTTTACATTTTTTTTTATTAAAAGAGTGTTGAACTAAAAGGACTTAGAAGATTAAATATAAACTTTATTAATAAGTTATGAAAAGTTTGTTTTAAATTATGATATTATATTACATCATGTCATTTTTAAGTTATTTCTAAGCAATTATAAACAATTTTTTATCATTTAAAATGGAAAATCTGTTCTAGTGGTACTGTAAACCTTTCTACAATGCATATCATAATGCCTATAAGAGGTTCTCCAGCAGAATAGAATTTGTATCTAAAAAGGATGTATTGCATATTGATAGACTAATCAGAATAGCATTTTTAATGTTAAGACTACATAAAACTTCACTCATTTTTTTTGATATTTTATATTATATACTTTAGCCAGTGAGCACTAGTTAATTGACGTGCTGAGTACAACAGTATTAGAGTCAATCGCTAATTTTAATTATAAAAAAATAGTGGAAAAGAACAAGAAATTGAAAGTAATTACAAATATGCAATTTATGTTGGTTGATGGTTCATTGGTGATATATCTGAAGCCATCGGAGGGATTATAAATATTGGAAGTATTATTTTATCCCAAAAAAACATTTACATGTAAAGTTACGCAAGTGCCTGAATGTGTTGTCACTGCTTTATTTTATTATTAATTACACATGTAATTTTGTGACAATTTTATACCTTATCACATTTTTATAGAATAATGGATTAAACATTCTATTATCACTATTATTAAACACTGCGAAAGTTTTGAGATCTAAAACAAAACTTGACGCAAGTTATGGAGGCTGATTAATAAAAAACAAAAAATATTAATTATAAAATTTTAAGATTCATAAAAAACTTAATAAAAAATTAAATTTTAATAAATAAAAAAAAAAAAAAAATTCACTTGCCAGGTCTACATAAATAGCCGCTTCCAATTATACCTGGCAAGTGAATTTTGTTTTTTTATTAAAAAAATTAAAAAAAATTTATTAAAATTTAATTTTTTATTAAGTTTTTTATGAATCTTAAAATTTTATAATTAATATTTTTTGTTTTTTATTAATCAGCCTCCATAACTTGCGTCAAGTTTTGTTTTAGATCTCAAAACTTTCGCAGTGTTTAATAATAGTGATAATAGAATGTTTAATCCATTATTCTATAAAAATGTGATAAGGTATAAAATTGTCACAAAATTACATGTGTAATTAATAATAAAATAAAGCAGTGACAACACATTCAGGCACTTGCGTAACTTTACATGTAAATGTTTTTTTGGGAGATCTCATTCATTTCACATAAGTATATTTCAATAATAATAAATAAAAATGTTCTTTAATAATTTTTTTTATTATTTATGTGAATGTGTTTTACAAAAGGAAAAAGAATTCACAAGTGTAATTCTAAAAAAAGATTTCAGTGAAAAAAATGAACAAACAACTGATAGCAGTAGCACAATTTATATATTTTTAGTATTAGCAGGTTTTGCATTAGGTTTTCTAGGCTTGGAATTAATATTTACTAACAATATTTACTTAACCAATATTTTAACATTAACAAATATATAATTTTTAATTGTATAAATAATTAATTTTTTTTTATTTAATATGTTATTAAAATTTTTAATGTAATTTTTAAGATTATAAACAAAATTATATTAAAAATGTTAATAACATTTTATGTTTATAAGAAATTTAACAGAATTCATTGTTTCTCTTGTTATTGCAATTTTATTAAACTAGTTTTTTGAAGTAAAATTAAATTATAATTAATTTTGTAGGAAGCAAGAACACTGAAAAAATTATAAACATCAAAATAATTTATTCTTTAAAATACTTAAATATAGTATGTTGCCAAATTGGAAATCATTCTAAGTAATTCTTCATTCACAATCTTTTTAACACTCTTCCAGTAGTATTTGACTAGTCGAACTAGGAGAGCGTTAAGAACTCATTATATGGATTGCATGAAAAATGTTACTCGGAATGATTTCTAATTTTGCAAGATGCTTTATTTTAGTATTCCAAAGAATAAATCCTTTTGATATTAAAAGTTATTTCAGTAGATATGCTTTTGGTATTTATTATCTGTTTTTCAAGCAAAAATAAATTGTTCAAAACCTAAATAATTGAGTAGATAGCAAATACACTTAAAAAATGCTTAATAATAAAATGAATTATTCTTTGAAACACTATAATAAAGCATCTTGCAAAATTAGAAATCATTCCGAGTAACATTTTTCATGCAATCCATATAATGAGTTCTTAACGCTCTCCTAGTTCGACTACTCAAATACTCCTGGAAGAGTTCTACAAAGATTGTGAATGAAGAATTACTTAGAATGATTTCCAATTAGGCAAGATGCTTTATTTAAGTATTTTAAAGAATAAATAATTTTGATGTTTATAATTTTTTCAGTGTTCTTGCTTCCTACAAAATTAATTAGATTTAATTTTACTTCAAAAAACTAGTTTAATAAAACTGCAATAACAAGAGAAACAATGAATTCTATTAAATTTCTTATAAACATAATAACATATTATAAATAAAAAAAAATTATTTATTTAATTAAAAATTATATATTTCTTAATGTTAAAATATTGGTTAAGTAAATATTGTCTGCATTTATACTACACTAATATTATTTTATCTGCAGGGGTGGTCGACCGGTCGCCCCAGTAACTCAAAATATACTAATATTTTTACTAAAACTCAAATTTATTTTTTATTTTTATATTATTATTCTTATATATTTTTAATTATACATTATATTATATTATTATTATTCACATACTATTATTATTTATTAAATTATTTATTATTAATATAAAAAAGCGATATTATTATTGTAAATAATAACACATTATATATTATTTTGATATATATATATATATACACATACATACACATCATATACACATCATATTAATATATAAAAAAAATCGAACTATCGAACTATCGAACGTAAAAAAATTCGAGAAAAAAATCGAACTATATTTAAAAAAATATTATAGAGAGAGATAGAGGAAAATCGGCGTATATCTAGGGTCACGCGGGCACTTGCGTCCCGGGGCGACCGCCCCTGTAGATTTATGAAGATCAAACAATAAACAATTGCCAATCACAAAATCTCCGCTAAAACCACAGCAAAGGTTAAAAATATTAAGATCAATTTTAATCTCTAGATGGTATTACAAGTTATCTTTGGTGGAATGGGAGTATACTATTATTGGCAACTGTCCGGCTCAAGTCATATATTCTCTGCTTTTGCAGATTCATATTATTTTAATGTTTTTAGATTACGTTAATAAAGATAAAGAAGCAGATGAAAAGTTGAATTTGACTGAATTCCATAAAACTATTAATAAAAAATGCAACCAGTTACGAAGTAAACTAGAATCCGAAGAAAAAAATAAAAAACCACAGTTGAAGAAATTGAGGATAGGGTAGAAGATAATAAAACCCAACAAATAAAAGAAAAAGAAGCAACATTTAGAATCGACTTGACTAAAGAAGAGAAATAAGAAGATAAAAGAAATGATAACAGAAAGCAAAACGAAGACATAGTAGCTAGAATTGATCTCACCGCAGACAATGAAAGCAACTCAACATCCACCAAGGACAATGAAGAATTTTTAAATTTTAAAAATTTTGAAACAGATGTCAGGAACACAATAGGAGAAAACCCAGAATCTACATCCAAACGTACAAGTCCTGGAAATCCATTAGAAATAAAAAGAGATGGAAATGTTTCAAGAATAGCAGCAGGTTTTAAAAAACAGAATAATATAGAGAGTAGAAATAGAAACTTGAGGGAAAAAAGTAGTAGTTCTAGAGAACGGATTTATTTAGATAGTGTTAAGGAAAGAATTGATGATGGAAAATTTTACAAGGAAAAGTCAAAAGAAAACAGTAGATTAAAGTTTAAGTCAAGAAGAAGTAGGAGTAGAGATTCGAGTTACAGAAAATTTATAATAGAAAGAAAATCAAGAGATTGCAGCCAAAGAGAGTACAGTCGTAGGACTAGATCATACAGCAGAAGGAGCAGAAAAAGTCATGATAGCGAAAAGAATAAATCAAGATCCAGGAGTAGAGTAAGAAGAAGCAGAAGCAAAGAAAAATATTTTACCAGTGATAGATACTTCACAAAAAATTATGGAAGACGAAGCAGAGAAAGTAGCAGAGACATAAGAAGTCGGGTAAAATATGACAAATATGAGAATAGAAGTCGATATTAAAAAGGTAAATACTCTCACTGATTAGAATTTAAATGTTTCATAAAAATGTATGTTTATTGTTTACTTTTTACTTTCAGATCATTGACAATTTTCCGGTTTGAAGATATAATTATTAATTATTAAATAAATGAAAATATTAAAAACATAATTCTTATTAAGTTCAATTTGTCAAAGTTAGATAAATAATTAGATAAACGGTTGAATTTAACTCCTGTAACTTAGAAATAAAATAGTTAATTGGCCAAATTATTAGTAAGTTTTCAAGAAAATTTGTAAATTTTCGATTAAAATCTTGTATTCACAATTTTTTTCGTGAATTTTCAAAAAAGATACAAGATTTTTCGTTTTTTCTTGAACTAAGAATTTTCCTTGAAAATTTAATAATTTTTCGCAAAAAAACTATTTTTGCAAATTTATAGGCATTATTTTCAACAGCGTACAGTTACAATTATACCTCATTGTGCGTATAAATTATTAATAATATAAACTATTAAATATATTCTTTTTATTAAATTAAATTGAAAAAATTTTTTATTTTGAACCCTATTAATAAAATTTAAGCTAATGCCATTGTAAGTATTTTATTACACCTGTTTGAAATCAATTAATTGCCATTTTCAACGGATAAATGATTGGAATATTAACTTTATTCTATACAGTACATTCTGAAAAATAATACAGTTTTTAAAAAAATAAAAGAAATAATACAGAAAAATTTAGTGATTCAAAAGGTAAGAAATGAAAATTTCAATTTGGAGACGCCCAACGACAAAAGATATAGAATTTTAACCATTCTTAGATAAAAATTGCAATTTAAATTCTAGAAAGGCTGTGAAAAGCTTTTATTAGGGGTTTTTAAAAAATTATTAAAAAGCTCGATAAAGGTTCGGAAAATTTTTTCTGAGGCTGGACAATTTTTTCACAAAGCACGAAAAAGTCTCAGAAATGGCTGACGAATTTCTTTCTCAAAACTCGAAAAAAACTCGGAAATACCTCGCTCCTGCTCATTAACGAGCCTTTTCCAAGATATTTAAAAAATCATTAATTAAAAATTACTTTAAATATAAATTAAAATAGTTTTTATTGATGAAAGTTACATTTATTTATTATCGTATTATTAGCATAATTTAATGTAAAAACATTTATCCATTAAAATATTTCCATAAACTCATAAACGAGTAAATAATTATGTCTAAACAAATTTATTTCTGCATTAATTTTTTTATAAATAAAAACAGAATTTAATAGGCTTAGTTTTTTATTACTCAGATTTAGTACTACATCAAAAATACACAGTTTAAAAAAATTTTTTATCAAATGACAGAAGATCACGATTTTTTAATTTTTTTAACATTTTCGTTTTGACTAATATACAGTATAAAAGAATTTCAGTAACAACTTTTACTCTTGAAATCCTCATTTACATATATTGAAAAATCTTTCGTAATTTTTCTCACTGATATTTTAGAAATAAAAAATACTTTCGATATATATATCATTATTTTACATTGTTTATTTTTATAGATACATTAAAATGGAACACACACATGAGAATATTTTGACTTATTTTGTAATAATACAAATAATAATAGTTTCTTTTTTTTTTATTCGTATAAATATTTACATTTTATCGATTTTGCATATAAAAAATGTGAGTATTGCAAAATTATATCAATAAAATAAGGGTAATAATCCTCTAATTATATCGATCATTTTATTTAATAATGACAATCATCTCAATTTTTTTAAAAAACCTTTCAAAAATATATAAATACCTTAAAGTTATGGTAATAAAAAATTTCAAATCGATAATTTAGATTAATTATTTTATAAGTACTATCGTAATATTTTTATTATAATTAAAAAAAAAAGTGAAAGGGATTTATTATGAATATCGTGCGTTTGTTATAAATATTTTTACTCTTCTACTTGGTTTTATAACAATTTTTATAATTATTATCATTATGTATTTATATAAAAATTGGTGATCGCGTGTAACCACAAAAAAATATATATTTTTATATATGTATATATGGAGTTTCTCAAGTTGGTTTTATTATCATTAATTATATTGAAATATTTTAACATTGATAGAGAGGTCAATAATAATGGTTCTATAATATCTGCAAATGCAAACGTGAGTGTTTAGTTTAAAATGCTATTTTGGATTATTTGATGCATAGAAAACAAAATTATAAAATATAAAATACAGATTTATAATGTATTTGCAATATTGTATTTGCAGGTATTTTGGAACCCGCGCCCTTTTTTATGATTCCAATTTTCGTAAAATTGAAAATTAATCAATTTTTTAGGATTTGAGATACATTTCTTAGCATCTAAATAGGGTATTTTAAAATAGAATAAAAATAAGATTTCCGATTCTCCGAGAAAATTTTATTTAAAATAAACCTAATTTCAAACTTGAACAGTCGACATGGATCGACACATATGTATAAAATTAAAAATGCATATTTTATGGCCGTTTTTACTTGATCTTATGTTGATATTTAAGAAATTTAGAAATGATATATGGGGTAGTTTAGATAATTTTGCAAATAAAACTTTTTTTTATGATATTAGTTTTATTCTATTTTATTTTATAGATAAAGTTATTTTTATACGAATTTCATAAATTAGTAAAAGTCAAAAGCCCATTTCGCCATTTCGAACTTCCAGATCTGAATTCTTTTTAAATTGTTTATTTACCCTTTTTCTGATTATTGAAAATAAAAATTCTGGGTTTTAAGGAAACACCCCTAAGAAAATTTATAATAATTATGTTAAGTAAGGACCAATAATTTTATTTTTTAATACAAAGAAAATCAAAAAATTTTCATATTCAAACTAATTTAATTTCGAATTTTAGGATTTTTGAGGTTTTCCGGAAAAAATCCAAAGATTAATTTAAAAAACGCTTAGAAGCCTTTTTCGAATTTTCTGCAAGCCATTAAAATCACCTGGATCAACCCATATACATATTTATAAACCTAGTTATTAAATATTATACAGCCAAAAAAAAACCAAAAAAAAAATTTATAAGTACACACAGCAATTATATATTTAATCCACAAACACATATATGTAAATTTTGTTTTTTTTTCAACTTGTTCTTCATTTGTTATTTAGTCTGGTGAAAGTGAGAGACTGTTGAACTTTAATAAATTTGTTTCATCTTACTTTTGGCCTTTAGGGTATCTTTTGCTCTCGATTAAAGAAAAAATATTATATCGTGAGCTGATATACAGGTGATATTAAATTCGATTATGAATTTCCTTATTTTCTTATCTTTATTTTTTCAACAAAGTACTTTTAAAAAAAATTTATTTAAATTCTTTATTTATTTAAACAATATGTACGTTAATTTTTCTATTTTTACATAGTAATCTATGTATAGAGAAAAATATTTATGTAACATGTAACATTTTTTTTTACTTAAAAAAAAACTCTCTCTAATATTATTGTACGTCAATGATAATATATTAAAGTAAATAACATAATTTATAAATAATAATAATAAAAAATTTCTTTCTATACTTATTTATATTATTGCTGATTCGTTACTTTCTATTACTTTTTTTATAGAAAATATGTAAACGTTTTTCTGCAAAAATATTTTTAAAATATTTCTCAAAGGAGGAGAATTAAGGGGTGCAGGTTCAAATTGGATCCAAAAAAGAAGTGGGGTTGGAAAATATGAGTTTTGTCTTGGTAAATAAATTTTCCATATATTACCACCAAAAAATTATAGTTTAAGTCAAAAAATTACTTAAATATTTTTCGAAAATGTTATTAATTCCTTCCTGTTTATTTTTTAAAAGGCATAAAATTTTAACAAAATTTTTTAAAAGATTTTACAGTAAAAATATGTCTAAATAAAAATACCCTAAATTCTTCATTCGGAATTTCATGACGTAGAAAAAAATTTTCTTTTCTATTTCTTTTCATTTCAATTAAAAGATCCCATTCTTTTTGATACATTTTTTTTATTTAAAACAAAAAGAAAAAAATAATTCGTTATAAATTAATTGAAATTTTTTATCTTGCAAAATTTTAGGTGTACAAAAGGTGCAATAATTCATAAAGTAATCTTCTGAGACCACCCAAAAATCGTCTTTATATTTTTTATCTCATTCTATTAATTTTCTTCTTTTTCATTTTTTAACATTACTTTCTCTTGTACTCTCTTAAATTTTCAAAGCTTATTACATACCTACGTAAGCTTTTATTTCATTTCTTATAAACTAAAATTTTTTTACTAAAGTTCTTGTCAAATAAGATTTACAAAATAAAGAAGATAAGGATAAAAAAAGCCAAAAAGGGTAGTTGTATTTGACTTATCTATCTATCTGTCTAAAAATGCAAAAATTACTTCTGTTTTTTATGTACAATTCGCTGTTTTATTCAACTTTTCTCGTGCAATTGCAGCTTTAGATCCTCTATTACGATTTACTTCCTTTTTTTTATTCTTGTTGCTCTTCTTTTGAACGCCTTTTTAGTCAAGAAGCTTTATATAATATTGAAAAAGAAAATCTCGAGAAAATCTCTTTGGACGAATTTTTTTTTTATTCAGTAAAATTCCTTAAGAAATTATATTAAAATTTTTTATATTATATTTATTACAAGTTTGTCAAACACGATTGAATTTATAAAAAAATGCTTAAAGTATATAATTTTGAGCTTTTGTGGTTATAGCTTTCTTCTTAAACATGAATTTCTAATGACATAATTTATTTCTTTGATGAAATATAAATTTTATTTCTTTTGAATATAAATAAATTGAAAAAAAAAATTAATTACTTACATAGTTTATATCGAAAAATTGAAAATTGCTTTTTTCAGTTTAGTCAACTTTTAATTTACAAACATTTTCTTAAGCGATTTTCTACGAATTTCTTTACTGATTTTTTTCTCGAAAAAATAATTTTCATAAACTGTAACATAAAACAAATTCATAAGATGAGCTGAAAGTAAATTACATATTGATAATCTAAATTATGACAACATTTTGAGTTTAAAAAAAAAGAACATTTTTTCTGATTTTTTCATAAAACTGATTAAAAAATGTAATGAAATATACAGTATAAATACTGCTTTCGTTACCAATTTTACGAATAGATTTTTTGGGTTTTATTTATAATAATAAAAAACAGTAAAGATAATTAAAATGTAAAAAATGTAAAAATTTTTGTAATTTTTTTTAGAACTTGAAAAAGTAGGCTAAGTTCCTCTGAAACGTAGATAATTGAATAAAAAAACTTAGTTTGTAATAGATCAATTTTATTATTTACATGATTAAAAAAAATCTGTTAATTCCAGGCAAGATCCAAGAAGCCCAAATCATAAAAAATTTACCTCACTTATTACCCAATAATTTATTGTATTCGAGCATCCTGTTTTAAAAAATAATTAATACCCTATTGCAACTGCTATTTTCATTAGCATAATAAGTACGTGTCTTAATTCGCATTATTTGATAATTTCATAATAAAAAATTTATGGCTTTAAAATAATGCCAATATACTTTTTATTATTGCATTATTTATTTATGCATCATAAAAAATTATTTTAGCAACTTTGAAATTATAAATTATAATTTTAATTATTATTAGACACAAATTTATGCTTATGCAGTTTCCTTTCTTTTTTTCGTGTGCTGATTTTGGATTAAATTTGTTAATATTATTAGTAGCTTGCGTTTGTGCAATTGCAGGACTTCTAAGAAACTTATAACATAATAATTTATTGACCTTTTGCACCTTTTGTATTTAATAAAACTTATGTTGGCTATGGAACATTTTGACTCATAAAAGTTTAAGCTATTATTTGCTAGTATTTACTTAACACCTCGTTTCCAGGAATGTTCCATAAATTTTCATTTCAAGTTACTAAACCCAATCTATTAATTTAAGTCCTTAAATCGAAATTATAGTAAGTTTATTTGACCCCTTGGTCCCTGTCTGTTGGTCTTTATACTGGGCATCCATTCCTATGAACATTATCCATGTTAAAATTTTTAGAGCTTAATAAACTTAAAATTTTGTAAAATATTACTTAATTTTTAAAGTACTGGTAAAATAATTTTTTTGGACATGCATCAACACCTAAAGTGCGAATATAGCAAAAATACTTTAAGCCTTTTGCATCTTATAAATTAACTTACTTCTTTTTTCATTTGCAAAACTATATATATTTTTAAGTTTAAAATTATCCAAAGAGGAATTTCTTGAAATAAATACCTTTTGGTGAATAATTATCGATAAAGCGACAAAAACCATTTAAGATAATCTCATGACATTAAATTTAAAAAGTACATTTTTATAAAATAAAGATACTTAAAAAATCAAATTCAATGAGAAATAAAAAATGTTATCTTATAAAATTCAATAAAAATATATTTGTCATCTCAATATTGTTTTTAAGTATAATTCCATCAAGAATTTAAAGTATTTTATTTCTCTGAAAATAAAAAAAAAATTGGCACATATAATAAAAAGAAGATGAGATAGAAACTACTTTCCATTGGAAATCTTTAGACATGCACATCACATACACTACTTTGAAAGTTAAATTTAAAGAAAAATATAAATTTATTTAAGAAGAAGAGGGGCTTAACAAATATTATTAACCAGGATGTTTCAGGTCGTGATGCTATCTTCTTACTCAAGGTCAAAGGCACCTGACGAGAGATCTCTCAAGAAGAGCAAAATCCGTTGCGAGGTCGAAAAAAGATGTGAAAGTTTGTGGTTTATAATAATATATTCAGTATTTTTATGTACTTACCCGGCCAAAAATTCAAAAATAAAATCCAATATTATTATAAATGCATTTATATCTATAAATTTTCTCTTTAAATTAAAGAGACAAGTTGACGCGCCGACATTGTTATTTTATGTTTAAATAAAGATCGTTATTAAACTGTTAAATCAGTGTGTATTATAAAAATACCTTTTATTTTTTTACTTTTAATTTTTCAATTCGATTATAATAATATGCTCTTTAATTAAATGAAAGCTTAATAAAAAGATTATTTTTTATTATTACGGTTTATAATTATATATTTAAATAAAATTTTTTTAAATTAAACATTATTTTTTTCAATATGTGTTGTTCTCATTGCATTATCTGATTTTAAATATCAATTCATAAATAAATTATTTGAAAAAATTAAAAAAAAAAAATTTTAATATTTTTTGTAAATTTACTTTCACTATATTTATAGTTAGGATTTAGAAATTTAGTGCGATTTATTATTTATTTTTAAACGTTTTTAACATAGAATTAATTTTAATATAGACAAAATATTTAATATTTAAGGATATTCATATATTTTGGAAGCATCAGAGTATCAAACTGGGACTCATAATATTGATAAGCTGTAAATTATCATTTTTTAGGGTATCCAGTTAGAACAAATCGGAGGCAGATGAAGTTTACATTGGTTAATAAAAAATTAATATCAAAAATTGGTTTAAGTAAATTAGCATCTATGGTGAAGGTAAATTACGATATAGGGCTTTTTTTAGGACAAGAATTGCATACGAATTTTATTTATTTCATTACAAGAGAGAAAACAAGTATTTGCTGGCCGCAGACAATAAAATTTAATTTATAGTAAAAGGAAAGCTGTTTTTAGAAATGAACCAACATAGCTGATCAAGGAAAAACTTCATCAAATACGGCATTTAAGAGACAGAAAGATAAAACTTTAAAACAGAAGTCTGAAAAAAAGGAAATAACAAAATACCTGAAGACAAATTCTGATTGAGTCTGAAAGTAAGGTAAGCATGGAAGAAAAGGTTAAAATAATATAAAATGAAGTTAAGGAGCATTTTAAAATAGTAGTTGATAGCAATAAAGACAAGACTTAGCAGACTGCAAAAGTAATGCTAAATACTGGCTAAAAAATAGTGGAAAATATACATCATTCAGAGGTCAAATTCGATTCAAAAACTGAACCGATAACAAGACCAGCGAGATCTTGGGGAATTTTTTGGAATCGTTGCCCAAATGATAGAGGCCATTTGAATACAACAAAATTTATCGGTGGTTATAAGGTTTAACCAGCCAACTAGGAAATCACATTGAAAAGAATTGATCAAAGATATTCGGTACGATATACGAGAAAGTGTGCATGAGCTTAACGCATCCCACACGTCTGTAATATTGGAAAAAAAAGCAGGAAAACAAAGTTAGTAGGAATCTTTTTCCAAATGGTTCAAAGAAAGGCAAAAAAAAGAGACTAAGAAGAATATCTGAGATCTCAAGCAATAAAATAATTAGAATAAATGTTCCTTTCTGAATACTAAAATTCATTCAAAATAGGAAAAAAGACAGAGAAAGAAGCAGGCACAAAAGAAAATAAATTCACATAAGCTAAAGCAGCTACCGCAATCACAAAAAAAATAATAATAGTAAAACATCAGCAAAGACAGTCCCGCAGAAACATAAACCAAAGTACTAGAAGGCCGAAAATCCACCCAACTAAAGGCAGAAATGAACAAGGAAAACAAGGTTAAGAAAAGGAAGAATACCCTTATTATCCAGCCCAGCAAGTAGAAAATCCTACGAGCAAACACTAATGGATATAAGGAGAAGCATTAAGTTTGAAGATTTGGGAACATCAGTTTTTCGAATTCGCAAGAATCAGAACATTAGCTTCTTGATCAATAAGTACTTTTTAAGAAGCTGATTAAAATAGTCAAGAAGCCATGGGTAAAGGAATTGATTTCCTACCTTAGAGTTGGGAAAACACTCTGCTTTTGGCCCGGAGTACAAGTATTTATAATGTATCGTATATGAACTTAGCCCACCGTCTATTTCTGCCCAAGCTCTGCTTAGAAATAAAGGATACTGTTAGATTCACAAGTTGCGAGGAAACCTAGTATGAGTTTTACTGGCCACATATTTCTTATCTGGTAATTTAACAACAGGGGCTCGAAATGAGGTCTAGCAATAATCAATTCTAGGAAAAGAAGAGTACTGACTATGACAACTGATTTTCTGAAATACAGGAAATAGGCTGACTTTCGGAGGCTCGGTTTAGGTACCTCAATCCCCATACAATCTATGCGACCAAAGGAACATCTTGAAGGATTATTTACTGGAGAGTAATAGATGAATACTTAGAA
The DNA here is from genome assembly GCA_022575985.1 of Anagrus nilaparvatae. Taxonomy (NCBI): domain Eukaryota; kingdom Metazoa; phylum Arthropoda; class Insecta; order Hymenoptera; family Mymaridae; genus Anagrus; species Anagrus nilaparvatae. The sequence continues at coordinate 878,916 of JAKSXM010000040.1, read as the reverse complement.
TATTATCATAACTGCATAAACTTTGAACCAGCTTCCGTCTTGGCTTCCGTATAACAGGCTTTCCTTAGAATGGAACGTGCCGCAAATATACGAAGAAAAAAATGTATAACCGGTTTGTGTAACTACACAACCAACGAGCATGGAACATGTTCACTCATAACAGTAATAAATCCAAAAACCGAAATTACAATAAATCCTGAAATATATACTATCCTAAGTCCATAAACTTAAAGTATTCTAAGTTGTTGTTGTTATCAGGGCCTGATCAGGGCCTGATCAGGTCCTGACTCGCACTTCAAATTATTTTAAGTCCCTGAATCAAAAATATTCTAAGTCCATTTCACCCCCCTCCCTAAAAACGTCACTTTTTCACCCCCCCCCCCTAAAAGCGTCAATTTCCCCCTTACACCCCTAAAAACGTCAATTTTTCACCACCTCCCTAAAAACGTCACTTTTTAACCCCCCCTGCCGAGCCAAACTTTTTCAAATACCCCATACAATGAACATGTTCCACGTTAAAAAAAATTTATAACCGCCCAAATAGAATCTGAAGTATGGGCTGATCTGGCCCAGATCTGGCCCTGATCTGGGTCGGATCAGTCCATACTTCAAATTCTATTCGGGCGGTTTGTGTAACTACACAACCAAAGAGCATGGAACATATTTACTCATAATAGTAATAAATCCAAAAACCGAAATTACAATATATACTATCCTAACTCAATAAACTTAAAGTATTCTAAGTTGTTGTTGCTATCAGGGCCTGATCAGGTCCTGATACCCACTTCAAATTATTCTAAGTTCTTAAATCGAAAATATTCTAAGTCCATTTCACCCCTCCTCCCTAAAAACGTCACTTTTTCACTCCTCCCCCTAATAACGTCAATTTTTCACCCCTCCCCTAAAAGCGTAACTTTTTCACCCCCCCCCTCTGCTGAACTAAACTTTTTCAAATACCCCATCCAATGAACATTTTCCATGTTAATTTGGAAAGTACCTTCAAATCTAATACATGTTTATCCTGGCCAGGCATGGAGGATCAAAAAGCACTCTCGAGGCTGAAATTATGGTATGGAAAGAAACGTATCTATTGCAAGATGCTTGTGACGACTTCGTACCTCGCAAAAGACCGTGGAAACAGAGAAAACAAGTTCATTGGTGAAGTTTTGAAATATTAGATCTCCGAAAGAAGTGTCATAGGGCTCATCAAATAGAACCTAAACGATCCTTGGGTTTTGGATAAAATTAGAGGTGTACGATAATGTTGGGTAATTTCAAATTTCTTACTTCGAATGGGCTTGGATTTCATATAGCTAAGAAAGGCCCAGATTCAAAACTGTAATTGCAGACCTTTTTCGAGAAATTTCCTGCTGTACATGAAATCTGACCTAACAAAAAAGGCCGAAATTTCGTGTTGGGTTTCTAAAATCCAGATAATTTTGGAGAACCACACACTTGATATAAATGGTACCTTAGTCATTATGGACAATTTAAAACGGTGGCCGGTCAGAATTACGAACATCATTAGATTAGTGGATGTATTGTAGGAGAAATTTTTTTTAAAGTTTCACTATAGAAGTATAGGAATATTGATTTCTGATGCAGATAAGAATTTGGGATTCTCCTTTATAATATGCAGAAACTTTATTGATAAAACTTGAGTGTTTTTATCATATTAAAATATTTTTGAATTGAGAATTTTATTCGTTTCTCCTTTTATTCATATTTTATAAAATTTTCTTTTTATTATTTTAGTATAGTATAAAATTAAATTATCTAACACCTTGTATCATTCAATGTGGTACATGAATAAGCAAACTGCATAAATTATTTTTCACAAAATTAACAATAATTATGTTATTTTGAATGTAAAATCGCTTTTAATGAATCTTTTTAAATTATATTATAATTATAGTAAAGTAAGAAACTGAATTTTGAGAATTTGGTGCAAAAGTTTGTAATTTAATTGATATTAAATCTTTTGATTTTACTATTCAAAACATAATATTTTTTTTATTTAGATCATTAATTTAAGTGGTAAATTAAATTTTAAAAAAAAATTATTAAAATATTGTACAAAAAAGCACTGATTTGTTGCAACACTATTGAGCGTTTTAATTTTCCCACGTATAAAATACTTATAAATCTAAAGCATCTAAAATTTGAAACTAAAAATGTTTAAATTTTTCTTAGATTTAAAAAATTTCAATTTGCAGGGATTAAAAGGTGATACATTCACTCAAACAATAATCCTATATAAACCAATAAAAAATTTATACTTTTACAGCTCACACGTGGCCTGAAAAATAAAAAAACAAAACCTTTTATTGAAGATTTAATTGTTAATTTACCAAGTAACATAAAAATAATTAATAGAAAATTTGTAGACACGAAAAATTCTTTAATGTTATTATATAATTAAAATTACCACTGATAAAAAAAAAAGAAGTTAAACACAGTTAGATCCTTACTTTTTCAACAATTCTTCCCCAACATTTTTTGGCTAAATTCCAAATCTACAATAGAATATATTTTTTTTTTATATGTACAAGCTTTTTTTTCTATACATTTTAACCCCTCTTTTATATTTTTTTCTTGATTTATCGCTTTATTGCACGAGCGCCTTTTACCAATTTAACATTATTTCCATCATCAAATCCTATAAAAATATAATAATAACTGTGTATGCGTGTTTATACTATTCAACGTACGCATATTAAAGATACATTTTTTTAATAATAGTAAAAAAAAAGGAAAATGTCATAATTTTTATAAAGTAATAAAAGGTAAGTATGGGTTTTATGCATATTAAATGAAAAAAAAAAATTTCAGTAAAGAATTTGAATTTAACATAAAAATCCTATTAAATGCAGGGTACTGTGACGATTTTATAAAAGGATAATGTATATTATTATTATTGTTATTATTATTATTTAAAAAAAAAACCCTTTGTTTCGCGAATTCTTTTCTATTATGGCATTACGATAATGGTTAAAGGAAATAATATAATATTTTTTTGTTTTTCAGAATTTTAATAGATATAATTCATTTTAATTATTAAATATAAATTATTTACAATTATGAAAACACAAAGAGAGACTTGTGGGTTGTGGTCAAAAATGGGGGGAAATTAGTAGCCGTTTACTAAAAACTTTTAACCGGTTCATGTAAAAACTACTAAAATTCATGGAACCCGTTTACCTACAGCTCAGTGATAACCCGGGTTACTCCAAGTCCCGAAATCAAAATTGATCTAAGTCCCTAAACCTGAATTATTCTAAATTCCAAAATTGAAATTATTCTTAGTCCCGTTTGAATCGGACAAATTTGACCTCCAGCCCTTAATTTTCAAGTTCTTGAGGTACCCCCTTCCTAAAAACATGTTTCAAAAAATAAGCACCAACTACAATCGAAAAATGGACACAGAAGACCTAAAATTTGCTTTAAAAGAATCCGCATATTTAGTAAAGGAAGTCAGAAATAACTAGCTATAGTCTTAAAAATTTAATTTTTTTGATAAATGGTCAATAATTTTATCTGGTATAAATATCTAAGAATTTTTTATTTTTACTGTCATTTAATAAATGTATAATAACCTTAAATCCCCGACATTATTTTAATTTTTTATTATGGTAACTCTTTTAGACAAACTATTAATTGTATCCTCCACAGGGGACTAATGCAAATATCTTACACATCCTTTAGAATTATCGAAGACTAATTTTTGACAGATCAGATTCCCATATTTTCAAAATTATTACAAAAAGTATTATGACCGCGCATTAGTTTTAAGTATTTACGTGTTCTGCGAAATACTTATGTCAAATTTAATTCCAACAATTGAAAAAAAAGCTCTTTTTTTGAAAATAATCCAATAAAAAGTATAAAAAATCTAAAAATACATATTTACAGAATGTTAAATTGAAATAACTGAGTATAAAATATAATTTCTTTTAATTGTCATTTAAGTTTATTTGATTAGCATGAGAACTGTAATTATGTAGCATTATAATTTAATTAAATTGTATAATTTTCTGTAAGATGAATAAGACTTTCTTTTTGTGAAGTAGATATATATATATAATTAATGTAACTAAATATACCTTTTTAAATAATGTAAAAAAGTTATAACTTCTTCAATTAAAAAAAAATTACAGAGTATCTTTTTAATGCTTATGTTGAAATGTTTATTAACCAGAGGATTAAATGTTTTATTTTTTAAACTGTGAGTAAATATAGTTACATAAAATTTCAAAATGAATGATTTATTTTTTTTATTTTGGAAAAACTAAATATTTTGATTTTGAGTAGCTTTTGAGTTATTGATCCTTATTTGATATTGACAGTTAGATTTTTTCAGTTTTTTTCAAAATGACTAATTTTTAAATTGCTGCCAAAATTGTATTTTTTGCGGAAAATGAATTTCATAGGTCTCAAAAACTTTCTGCAAGCTTCAAATTTCTTAAAATTCCTTACTAGATGGTTTTCAATTATTTACTAAATAGATAAAATAAAGAATAAAGAATAAAGAATAAAGATATGATATTTTAAAGTCAGCGTTCCAATTTCATGGTTTTTAAAAAAAAGCTTATTTTTATCACTAACTTCATAGAGCCATTAAAAAAACACGAATCTAGAAAAAGAGATGCGTAAAAAATTTTTGGAAATTTGAAGCTTGTATAAAATTTTTGAGACCTATAGAACCCATTTTCATTGCAATTAGCAGCAATTTCAAAATTGATTATTTTGGTCCAAAAATGTCCTTTCAATTTATATAAGAAAATTAATGACGAAAAATTTCAAGGTGACACTTACACCAAAAAAATGATACCAGCCAGAATTGTTTTAGTTAATTTGAACCCTGTGCTTCTAAGCCTAGACGACCCAATGAAATGAAAGAAGAGTAGCCTGCATGTTTTTTCAACATAATAAACTTATCCATTACCACTTAGTATAATTTGGTGATCCAAAGGTAGTAAACTCCCCTTGTTAGTAAAAAAACTAAAAAATTTTATTTCTAAAAATTGTGCAATAGATTAAAATTTGAAAGCAAATATTAATAATAATTAAGTGCACATTTCATTATTTAAGATCAAAGAAAGAGGTATGATAAATTAATTTATTTTTCATTTGATGCACATAAAATAATTTTAATTAAATCACAAAAAATTTCTTTATGATATCAAAGATTAAAATAGTCTCTTTTGAATATAAATATATAACATACATATGCGAGGGTTCATAAGATTTTCCTTTTAGAACAATTATTCCATATAATTAATGTCGGCACAGAATTCCCATACATACATTTACGTAACTTTTCATTCACATACTCTCATTTATATATACTTATATATATTATACATTTAACGAAAATATTTCTCCAAAGGGACTGTAGCCCAGGACATTCGGAGTTTATTATACAAAGATATACGAGCGGATGTTCTCTTTATATATATTCTGGTTGTAATTGTGACGTGTGCTCTGAAGTACTTACTGACAGTATATATAATATATGCATTCGATGTGTTTATGGGATATAACAAATTTTGTATCTGGCTAATCTTTGTTAGATAAAGGTTATATATATCTACTAGAGAATCCTAAATATTTCCTGAAATGATGCATGACTCTCGAAAACTATCCTAACTGTTCAATGAATTTCGACTTTAATTATACCTAACGAAATAATAGGATAACTCTTCAAGAGAATTGTTAAAGCTTTTTGTTTTTGATATACATGAAATTTAACTTTTAGGTGAAGTACTAAATTGAAAATATCTGAGCCTATTGTATCTTGAATTATAATTAAAAACTAGTTTATTAAATTTATTTTTTTTTTAAATAAGCAAATCGTGTATTTATAAAAATCGTAATATATAAAATATTTCACTTCAGTTATTTTTTTTATTCAAACAATAGAGAAATATTTATATAATGAAATATAATAAACTATATATGAGCATGTATTTTGATGAACAAGTGGAATAATTTTATTTTATTTTTTTTAACTGTTATTCTTCCGGCAAATGTTCACGCGGAAGATGCGAAGACATATAAGTATCTACATAGCGATCTTTATTTGGAATATAGCCAAAAAGCTTCCAACGATCTTTTAGCTTTTGTAACTTTAGATTTTGCCAAATAACACACAAGGATTCAACCATGCGAAATCAAGAGAGAGAAAAAAAATAAGTTACAAAAAAATAAAATAACGTTAATAAAATGAACACTAAATTATATATATACAAGGATACACATTATCTATTATATGGGTGTGTTCAATACTTTTGGTCTGGAGGTGATTACGTTTTGTGATGTTTTTGGCTCAGATTTCAGAAAAAAATCTATTTTAAGTCAAAAATTTTTCTAGATTTTAAATTTAGATCATCTTTCTAGTTTCAGATGTATTTAATTTACTTAGTCTCAGAAAATAAATTTGCTTCAATCATTTAAGAAACTGTACTTTCTTCTCTAAACCAAATATTTAAGATTGCAGAGGATTTATTAACTTTCAAAGTACAGGCTATTACCGAATAAGTATAATGATTTAGCACCTGAAACCAAACCTAAGCTAAGAAGTAGCATCCAGAAAGTTATCACAAAATTCACTACTTCCCGTTAGAATTAGACCTCTAGACCACAGCAGGCACCCAAAACCTATAAAAAACGTTTTTTTGGGTTTTTTTTAATAGATTTTATTTGATTTCTACGAACCTTAAACTGATAGTACTCTGCTCATAGGCTGGAAAACTTAACAAAAAGGTTTTTGGACCGTTAGGGTCCTTTTAAGACCTTAAAATATAATTTTGAAATTTTTGTAATTTCAGTTTTTGGACTTATAATAATTAAGGAATATACGATAAATCTGTTATAAGAAAAGATGTTCCGTGATCGTTGGTTATGTGTAAACACAAACCAGTAATAAGTTTTTTTTACTACACTGAATACTGGAATACAAAATAATTTTGGAGGATAATATTGCAAAAATAATTAAATTTGTATACTTTTTTAAGCGTGGATTTATGATTATTTTTTTGTTTTATGGATTGATTGAAACCTTTTCCAAAAAAATTTATAAGTGGTTTGAGTAACTACATGACCAACGATGTTCATGTCACTCATAACAGTAATAAATCCAAAAATCGAAATTACAAATTTAATTCAAATTATTCTAAGTCCCTAAATCGAAAATATTCTAAGTCCATTTCACCCCCTCCCCCTAAAAACGTCACTTTTTAACCCCACCCCCCTGTCGAGCCAAACTTTTTCAAATACCCCATCCAATGAACATGTTCTATGTTAATTTACGGATGGCAAAATGGCAAAATGACCAATTTTAAAATCTAATTCTGTAATAATACCTACACACATTGTATAAAGAACCTGAAAACAACTGAATCGCAAAATTTAAAAAATATGCAAAACTCTTGGGACTGAAAGCACTATTCTTCCCACCACTGTTAATGCACCACCAATAATCCCTTTTAAAATATCCTTTTTAGTGAATTTTCATTCGCAAATACTTTGCTCAAAAACTATGTTTGAAGTAAAGCGTTTTTTAAAATTTGGTTTCTAATAATACAATTACATACACTTGCACGTATTGCCATAAACCAAAATTAACAGATACACCCATATAAGACGTGCTTTTTTCTAATTTACCTCTTTTTGCTGTATTCTTATGTGTTTTGTTGTTTTATTTCAGTTTTTTTTTTAATTTTTGTAGAATTGTTACTTTGAAATTGAAGACTCGAGCGAATAAAATATTACATTTGAAGTTTTTATAAATTACAAAAAAGATTTTATTACATATTTTAAAACAAAAAAATATTTTATGTATTAAATTTCTTTTAAAATAATTACAGGGTTGTTATAACATATAATAAAAATGTGCTACTAATCCTGATTAATATTTGATTATCATCAGAAACAAGAAATGCTAAAAATATGAATTTAATTTTTTTTATATAATTACACTTGTATTCATAATCAAGTAATTTTTAATAGTACATTTATTACTAAAAATAAGTAGTAGAATAATATAATATAATTAACAATAACTAGGTAAAACTCGTTCAAATTGATTTTTTATGCATAGAATAAAGAAACTAGAATAAACAAAATAAATAGTATTACATTAATAATAAAAAAATTTCTGAAAAAATCAAAGACACTTTAGAAAATATATGCGCTAAAATCTCGATTATCCGGACCTCAATTATACGAATTCAGGATTCACCGGACATGCATTTTATAGTCCAAAAACGATGTCTAACAGTCACAACAACAAAATTTATTAAACTATGCCTAAGTTTGTTTTTTATATGATTTTATGCCTTAACTGTCACATCAATATGCTTTTAATCATTCTAACATATTTTTATTCATTTCTGCGTATTAACCGGATTTTCAGATATCCGGATCGGGTCCATCTAATCTATAATCCGGATAAACGAGGTTCCAGTGTACATAATACATTTACATAAATATAAAAGTATAATTATAAATAAGAGCGTCCTATATTTTGCCTATTAGACAAATAAATTCTATAATAATAATAATAATAATATAGTAATAGTAATAATAATATTTGGAAAGAATATGAAATATTATATTATTATCACCGTAAGTTTTCTGGGTTGCAGATTACAGATTTGAGTTTTAGAGGTTAAAAATTTGTGTAAACCCTTTAAATTTGCAAAAAATACCATTTTCTGATTAATTTTTGGGTGAGTTATCTTATTATTCTTACTGTAATTGTTAAATCATGATATGCACCTCGGGCCTTCGCATTTGGCATATTATAACTTTATATCACTTGTTTCATAAATAATTATTAGGTTTGTGTTTCATTTATTGCAGTGGTTCCACCCCCCTGTAAACTAACCAAAATATTAAATTATAATTATAAATTTTTTAAATTTATAAAAATGTTAATTAACTTTCTAATTACTATATTGAAAAAAAATTATAGATAATTTAAAAATTATATTTACTATTATGAGATTCATCTGAGAAAGGTGTTATTTGTAAATTTTAGGGGTTTAATCCCTAAAATTCGTAATCTGCAACCCAAAAAAAATTTGGTATACTAAATTTTATCAAGGTAGCTAAAGATGTACATTACTTTTTTGTATTGACGAAAGTATTAATTTATAGGTAGTATACAATTTTTCTCTATTTTCCCAATATATGGTGCCATCTAGCGACCATTCAAGTACCCTTTATTGAATACCAGTAAAATTTTACTTGTTACTTTGGGAGCAAAAGTCAAACTTTTTTACACTTACAACTTTTTGACAGCAGAAATAAAAATATAAGTTTTTAATATTTTTTAATGAGGAGTCATAGCAAGGTATACGGTACGGTTAGTTGTTGTGAGATAAGATTATTAAAATAAGATTCTAACAATAAAACTATAAAATGAATTTTATCCATTAGTTCATACCCTGTGAATACTGTTTCTGCTGACATTTATAGTTTATCAAAAAATGTATATTCATGTATTTTAATTTTACTTTTGCATACATTTGATGTCGTTAATATTTTTAATTAAGTATGAAATAATATTTCGTTGATAAATATAAACCATAATAACCAACCCTCAACCAACTCCACATATACTCCAGTCAAATCGCAGTTTAGGTAGTATTTTCACTGGCCAACATGAGATTTGCTCTACTATCTATATACCCTTAAATTAGCAAAAACAACCCCTAAAATAAGTATCTGCTATAAATGTATCCCTTTTAGGGGCTTTTTTTGCTAATTTAAGGGTGAAATATTAATTATTTATGATAAATTCTCCGGAATTCATTATGAGCGATCCAAAAAACCTATAAGGACCTAATTTGGTCGCTCAAAGTGCAAAAATTGCAAATGCACCCCTTTTAGGGGTTGTTTTTGCTAATTTAAGGGTAAAATATTAATTATTCATAAAAAATTACCTCAAATTCTTGATCAGCGACCCAAAAAACCCTCTCAGAACAATTCTTTGCTAAATCTAGAAACTCAGTTTGCTAATATATAAAAAAGCCTCTTTTTGAGGGTAGTTTTTGCAAATTTAAGGGTGTTCCGAAAATATCTCTAGGAACAGACCCCGATTTTTGTGATCAGCGACCCAAAAAACATATAGTAGAGCAAATTTCATGTTGGACAGTGAAAATACCCCCCCCCCCCACCCGCGATTTGGTGTAATAGTGTTACACAGAGTTGCAAAGAGTTTTGATACTTTTTTCACACATAATTTGCAACTCTGTATGGGGCGTTCAATTGGTTAATGGTTGCAGTATACAAAGAACGTGATGATTTTTGACAAAATTCAATATTCTTGATTTTTATTTTTTTTTATCTTTTTTTTTAATTTAAAAATGAGTCAATTTTTTAAACTTTTTAATCATACTATTTTAGGTTGGATTTTTTTAAAGAATTTACTGTTTGCATCATGTTGAATCCAGTATATGAAAATTTCAATACCTAAAAAAAAAAAAATAAATTGCTGTGATAAAAAAAATTTGATTAAAAATAAGTCTTATATTTAGGACTAATAAATTTTTGTAGACGGCTATCCTTTGTTATAGGAAGGGAGCCAATAAGCGCCTTTTCAAGTCGGTCATTTTGGTCAACATGCATAAATTAGGGATTCAAAGTAAGCCGGACAACTTGCGTACAACACTCAGCATATTTTTGTCTTCATAACTAATTCCCCAAAGTTATAAAAGTTATCCGGGTACCTGAAATCTTTTCCGGCTATATTTGCCCTTTTAAATGCATTTTAATTTGGCAACCTTGCAAGAGCCTGGCTAGGTGCTAAAGCAGCGATAAATGCCAGGCACTATTATTTTCGTGTTCACTAGTCAATAAATATAAAATGCGAATTTAAAAGTAGAGCAAAATAAACTTGATTTTTCCGATTTAACCCCATGAGATTGGGCGCGGGATACCGCAATTGCAGGGAGTTATCTACACTGAGAAAAAAGATCTATTTGTCCCAAATAGAAAATCTATTTAAACTAAATATATTCTATGTGTTTCAAATAACGCATTCTTTTTGAGACAAATTGAAAATCTTCTTGACAGAAATATAAACTTTTTCTCATAAAATACCGTTCTGAGTTACGAGATAGGAAAATCAGATGAAAAGAACTTAAAACGGCTTTATGTGTTAAAAAAACAAGATGGTGGACCGAGAAACTTAAAAAAATGAACTTTTAACGTTATAAGAAGATTTTTTAGGGCAAGAGATATGAATTTTCAGTGGAAAATAATCAATTTTTCAACCCAACATATTTTCCGATTTTCCAAGATGACGGACCGAGATAATTAAAAAATGTACTTTTAACTTTACAAGAGGGTTTTTTAGGGCAAGAAAAATAAATTTCCATTGGAAAATATTCAATTTTTCAACCCAAAATATTTTCCAGTTTTCCAAGATGTTGGACTGAAAAAATTATAAAAATGAACTTTTAACTTTACAAGGGGGTTTTTTAGGGCTAAAAAAATAAATTTTCGGTGTAAAATAGTAAATTTTTCAACCCAAAATATTTTCTGATGGTAAAAGTTCCTTTTTTTAAGTTGTGAGAAAGTATAGCGGTATTTTAAATTTTATGTAAGCTTACTTTGACTGAAGATTCATTTGAAAATTCAATTAATGGCCCACATCTAATAATTATTGGTTCAGATGAGCGTATCATCATTATTAAAATTGTCTTTTTTGATTGTACTGTTAGTGGTAACCAATCCATAAAATATAAATCAGTACCAATTCCTTCACTCTGAAAATTGGATGATCATTTAATTTTTAATCACTGTTTAAAATCAAAATTTTAATAATTTATAGTTATTGAGTCTGACCCTTCCCCACTCCTTGTTTAAATTTAGGTCTGGCACCAATGACAGAAGTTAAAAATTAGCGCTGTTAACGGAAATTTCTGTAACTTTAAGTCCGGAATTTAAATCTGCCAATGAGAGAACGATAAAAATTTCTTTAGAGTGGGGAAGGGTCGGACTCAATAAAGAGTCACATAAATTTGCATGTAAAAGTAGCTTATTGTTAGTACCAATGGCGCAAAATTTTTAATAATAGCGACATCACTAAAACTAAAGCCTGGTGAAGTTAAAAACAAGTTATAAGTGATCATGCTACATATCTATAAAATTTTGTTCCTAAATGAGTGCAAATAATAAAAAAAGCTTTAAATTTTGAATGAATTTTTCTGAATTGCAAATATGTTTTAACATCTATTTACTTGTCTCTAAATTTATTCTTGAAATTATTACGATTAATTAAGTGTTACTTCTATTCGTAAATTACCTTATGTCTTACTTCACTTGCAGCAATACAGAAAAACATAAGTTCACTCAATAAGGAACACCAGTACATGACAGTAAATAAAGTTTTCATTATATCCATTTCTTGCGTTGCTAGTTGAAATATGTCGACGCTTATTAAAATTCCACTTAAAACAAATTGAAGGCCTAAGATCCATTTAAAGGTACTGTTTATTTTATCTGCATATCTAAAGTAAAAAAATTTATATCCAATAAAGCTTATACCAATCAGAAGAAATTTAAGAGAATAAGATTATTCAAATTACTTACTCAAAAATTAATTGATGTTGTTCAATAATTTCACTTAAGATTATTTTTTCTGCTTTTAATTTACTTTCATTAGGATTCTCTTCTAAATATCTATCAACCATCTTTGGAATATTCTTAATTCTAATTGATAATAAGTCTAACTGTTGATATATGCGAATAATAAATCCTACAACAATAGTATCATATCCAATAGTCCACAATCCATTAAGATACAAACAAATTCCTTGATGCAAATAAATAAACCAATAATTATATTTGTTTATTTCAAAAAAGAAAGACGATTTTACAGGTAGCATAAATGGTTCATCATTAGTTTTTGTGATTATTGGGGAGAGATTCATTGACGTGATGGTCGAATTTGCAAGAGCCAGAAACAGCATTCCGAATTTTCTATTAATTTTATTTTTTTTTTTTTCTAAATATTTTATGAATTACTCATTTTAAGAAATAGTATATTAAGTATCAAGGGCGTAAAATTTTAGCACTAGTGTGGGCACTAGCACGAGTGCTCGGCGAGAAGCCTGGTGGTGCTTACAATATTTTTTGCTTGGCGTTCAACGAGTGCAGAAAATTCCGTGAAAAGTTTTAAGCAGGAGTTTTACTGCACTCGTTTTTCGCCTGGGTAGGCAAAAAATATTATAAGTGCCGTGGGCAAACAACTTTAAACACTAGCGTGAAAACGTGTAACTCATGTCTGCTTTGACCGAGCACTCCTGTCATTGGTCACGCTAGTACCAAAACTTTTTAGCCCTTGATACATAAAATACTAATTTACCTCATAATATTCTCATAACGGTTTTCTTGAAGTTTTTCTGAATCATTCAATGGCATCATTTTATTGGAATGTAGATAGTCAGCCAACTTTTTAATTGAATCCCGTTGTATACCCACCAATATAAATTTAATTAATACTAATATTGAAATTGGTAATGCATTCAATGTTTCAGAATAATCGTTAAATGAGTGACTTGGTGACATAATCATGTTATAAACAAAATTTAAATAAAAAGTTGTCATAATTGCATGAGTAACTCCTAAAAAACAACGATATAAAGTATAAGCAAATTTTTGACTATCAGATGTTAAATTTTCTGGTTGCCACATTTCAATTATTGTTGCGATCTTAAAGGGAAACTTTATAACTTTCATTTTGGTTCAGAGTTTCTTTTTTATCATAAATTTAATTAATATTTAAAAAGCTTTTATATTTTTAAATTATTATATTTCCTTACATTTCTTGATTTAACACAAAACTAAATGTTGAATATAAAAAAAGTACTAAATAATAATTTATAACACAACTCATGTAATGTAAGCTTTAGCTATTTAACCTTTATTAAAACTTAATCAAGTTTATAAAACTGAAGGGTAAACATTTTTTTTGCAGTAAGCATTTATTTATTTATATATTTACATAATATTACGTACCATATGCTTTTATTTTTGCTATTTTTAGATTTATCAATTTATAGACTTTTCTATAATTTGCCTTTTTTATTTTTTGCCCTTCAAAAGTTTCAAAAAAAAACCCCCACCTGATCCTGCTTATTTTAGCTAATTATTAAGTTTATTTTAGCCATTATCATTTTTCCAAATAATTAATTAAGTCATTTATTTTTAAAGTTTAAGATTCCTAAAACTAAAATTAATTAAGAAAAATTCTTTTAAAAAGCATTTGGGTGCTAAAACTAGTGTTAAAAATGTATTTTTCATTACACGCTGCAAAAAAGGTCTACTTTCTTACTTTCGGGCGATCTTTTTTTCGCTTTTAATGAAAAACTATGTGTTGAACACGGGAAAAAATGTAGGAAATTTTACTTTTAATGCTGTCTGCACTCGTTCGCTACGCTCACTCGTGCTTACAACTGCATTGAAAGCCAAACCCTACTTTTTTTCCCTTGTTGAACAAATAGATATTTTTACATGATTTTTAAATTTTGAAGTTTGCTTGTTGAATTTTAGTATGAATTTTGGAATTTAAATGTTGTGAACTATTGAATTATTACGTACATATTTAAGAAAATTGAATATTTCCCAAAATTTTATCAACTAAAATGTGTAATTTATTCACTCATGTTAATTTATTTTTTTTTACCGTTTATATAAAACAACCATTACGTTTTTTTAAAATGCATTTTTTTTCCTCATTTTACATTAACTATTACAGGATACTTAATTAAATAAAAAATGAATTAAATTTATATATCAAGCTAAAAAAACGGATGTAATGAAGGAAAAGGTGTAAAATTTATATATTAAAAAAAAGTAAAAAAAAGTTAAATCAAATTTTTATACCAATACATATATACATATATTACATAAATTTTGCATGTTTAAAATATAAATGACCGGATTCTTTCGTGGTGCATGCAACATTAATAGTTCACGTAAATTATGTGTATACCATTTACACATAAAGATTATGAATTTTTTTTAAAATGGCATTTAAGGAAAAAAATTTATCGTATTGAAGTATGATAAAATATAAGTGCAGAATACTGAAATACAACCACCTTTTATCAGGATATTTGAAATTTTAATCTAAATTATTTTTAACAATTTGATTCATAATAGCTGAAAAAATATTTAAAAAATAAATGAAACAGAGCTAATTTTGTTAGTCAATTATTTTCGAAAAAACATAAATTGAAATTATTTATGACAAAAATGATAAATTTGAATAAAATAAATTGTCTTTTATGAAGCAATTAAAAATCTGTTTGAAGCAGAAATTCGGTTTGAAATAATAATAAGACCTTTACGACCAATACGACCTTTTTGGACAATAATAAATCTTTTTGATTTATATAGCTTGGATATAAACTACTATATCTCTTTCATTAACCTACCGAGTAGTTTTAATCAAACCGAATTTATAATTGAGTACTTTAATGAAAGAGCTACAGTTTATATCCAAGTATCAAGTGAAAGTTTTATAAATCAAAAAGATTAATTATTGTCCAAAAAGGTCGTATTGTATAAATCATTTAAATAATAATTGGATGTAACAAAAATTAATAAGATTTATCTAATTTAACGAAACATATTAATAAGAACTTGCATAATATTCCCTAAGATGAAAAATAAATTCACTCGAAGAATTCAATAACTGGGGCAAGCTTGACCTTGGAACTAATTTAATAAGGGGAAATTGGGTTCTTTGGAAATAAATAAAATTCCAATACATGAGCTCATTCCCGAGGGTAAAAACGTATTCTGGGGATATGAGAGAAAGAAACTCGCAAACTAAAAATTGCCCTTAAGGATGTTAACTACACTGTAAAAAGTAACTTCCTTATATTAACAAAAAAATTAGAAAATTTTCGAAAAATTAGTAAATTTTCAAAAAAATTTGTAAATATTCGAAAAAAATCGTAAATTTACTAAATTTAGTATATTATCGAAAAATTAGAGAATTCTCGATTTTTTTTTTGTGTATTTACCAAAAAAGTTGCAAATTCACAAATATTTTTTGTAAATTTACGGCTATTTTTTGAAAATTTTCGAAAAAAAATTGTAAATTATCCATTTTTCTTATGAATTCACAAAAAAAATCGAGAATTCTCGAATTTTTCGATAATATACTAAATTTAGTAATTATACAATTTTTTTCGAATATTTACATTTTTTTTGAAAATTTACTAATTTTTCGAAATTTTTCTAATTTTTTTGTTAATATAAGGAAGCTACTTTTTACAGTGTAGCTTTTTTGTTTGAGTACAGATTTTAATAAAAACTGGTATGTAACAAAAAGTCTTATTAAAAAATATATACTTAAAGTTTGAAGATCCTAGGGTGACTCCTTCATTGTTAAATGATTAAAATAATTTTGCTTTTTCGAGCATCTTATACACGTGATTCTTATGGGACGACATTTTACAAAAAAAAATTTTAATATTTTTTGAGTATAGTTTTTGATTAAAAAATAACATATAATATAAATATATAAAAAAGCATATCGTAGAATATAATTATTCAATTTATTTTATCCCCAGCTTTGTAATTTACATCCTTATGGTTAGGGGGAAAGGGGAAATTAGTTTTCCTCGCGACTAAAATAATTTTGTCTAAAATCAGATTCTAGTGGGAAATTTAAGCCCCTGGAAAATGAATCTTATTATAGAATACATATAAATTTTACAAACTTAAAATATTTTGTTAGGCAATAAAATTTTACATTTTTGGTTTTTTTCAGGCTCATACATTTATAAATGAATACTTTTTTTGGCCTCGTTAGATTTCGCTTTTTTGAATTTTTTAGTATCTTATTGAAAAACCGTCGAATTAATAAATATATGTACTGCATCTTGTGATCAAGCTTACGAAATAAATAATTTTTCTATTTAATTATAAAAAATTTTTTATCATACTATATTTTATTACAAAATATTATGTCGATTTAAAGAAATCATCCATGAAATAATAAACCAAATAATTTTAGTGCCTAAAATAAAATCGTAAAGCTGAAAATATAGATAAAAAGGTATTTTATATTATGAACGCCATATGCTAAAGAATTACTGTATAAAAAAAGTTCAAGTGTAAAATTTGAGTATACGATACCTATAATACACAGTCCAGTCGGCAGCCACAAAAGAAACGAGGCGTGAAGTGTAACGAAGAACAATCCGCAATATGGATTAATGCCAAAATTGGCCAGTTCCGTTTAAAGAATTAGGGCGGAAAGAGGCAGAAATCCAAATTTTTTAAAACGAATTCAACAAATACGTAAATTTTTTATTTTACTATGTGCTCATCATTCTTATCTTTTAAATTATATAGTTTATTGTATAAAAAGAAAAAAATCAAAGCATATTTTTCAATAAATAGAATGAAACTTAACTAACAACAAAAAATTAAAAAAAATAAAAATTAAGATATTTCAATTTATAAAATCTTACAATATTTATTAATTTTTATAATCTATAGAAAATAAATCAAAAATTAATAAAAACCAATAAATCGTCTTAAAATGTATGATAAAAAAAAACCATGATAAATATTTACTTCATAGAAAGTGCATGTACACACATAGCTACCGGCACGCAAATTTTTATAGATTAATATAAAAAATAGTTAAAAAGTTGATGACAAGAATCATAATTAATAATTTTTTTCTGATTTTGAATCATGGCTTTTTCTCGTGTGTGCACTTTTGACAAAGCATACTTTTCTTGCACGCGTTCGTTTAATTTTACCAGCTTGATAAGTTACCAAAAGATTTAAAAGTATATTACGGTGATGTAAGCACAGATTATAAAAAAATGTAATTATTTGCCCTTAAACTATCGTGACTTGGTTCTCATAAATAAGAGAAAACTTAGTCTTATAACTTTCTGATTTATTAAAATGATTGATAAAATATATTATAAAAATTTTACAAAATTTTAATAAATTACTATTTATAATTTAATTATAAATTTAATTATAAATCAAATTAATATTATAACAAATATGAAAAATTTTATTTAAAATATATGAAACAGATTAAAATTAGTTACTGTACTTGACAAATTACTTTTTACTTCAAATTATTATTAACTTAACAAATACATATTAAATAACAGATAGATAATAGAATTCGTATTTTATACATCAAATCATTAAAATTTTATATAATCAATCCAAAATAAAATTCCCATTTTTTTTAATTAATAAATTCATCATTATTTTATATCATATTACATTTATAGTCTTTCATTCAAGCTCTCATTATTTATAAAGACATGTTATGTACAAAGATACAGATAAAATATATTTTTCATTTTATTGGTATATTAAAAAATAGTTTTTAATATATTTAAGTCAAAATTTGTAAAAATATTATACTTATAATTTGATTTTAAAAATATAGATGTTTTGTGACATTTTACAGTAGTTTAATTTTTTTTTTTTTAAATATAAATTTACATTTTAATTAATCTTCTTAAAAATCCTTAACAATCACAGATCAATGCCTGCATTAATCTAGCTACTTTATAGTTATCTTAATGCTCAGGTATAAATAACATCAAAATTAACATCATAGGACAATCAAGACTTTTTAATAAAACCAGACATTGGTGGTGGACCTACTTGCTTTGAACTCATTGGTGCAGTAGGGTCGATCCCTGTTTCAGATGTAGGTGACATTAAATTATTAGGACTTGAAATTGTTGGCGTTGAAACTCTTTCAATGGACATTGTTTGTTGCGGTAATTGAGCGTCAGTTTGTATACCCATTGATCCATAAATTTCTTTTAAAATTAATAACATTGTGTCTTCTGACTCCCTATAAATAATTTAATAACAAAAATATTAATTTATTTTCAAATAGAATCAGTGATTTCTAATATTGGTAGGAAGGGAAAAGTTCCAAAAAAATTTGCAAGCTCGATTTTCGAAAAAAGTTGTTTTTAAAAAATTCATTCCCATAAAAAAAAATGGGGAAAAAAAGTTTGGTAAATTTATACTTTGAAAAAAAAAAATTTTCTGTGAAATTTTTTTCGGAAAAATTATTTTTTATCTTTTGACTCCTAATCCTAAAATAAAATTAAACTTACCAGTAGCATACATGGCTGGTTAATGCAAAAATGTATTCATTAATACATTCAAAGGGAGCTTCTTGCAATACATAATCAAATCTTCTTCCACTATTTAATTTTCCAACTTTAAAATCAGCTCCACCATCATCACCAGCTGGTTGAAGTGAATCAGCTAAGGGCTTATTAAATTGCTCTTCAACAACTTTATCAATTTCCTTTTCTAAGGATTGATTATCTTGTGTGTGAAACATTGCAAGTTGATATAAAGAATTCCATGTACTTTTTACAGAGTCTAATACTCTTTGCTTTAAATCGGCTCCAACGCGAGCCATGGTTTCTTTTAATTCTGTAAAAGTGTAAAAAATTATAGAAACAAATAGCATACAATTATTGCGAGAATTAATGTTTCGAAAAATCAGGAGCATGTAAGTTATTTTCTACAATTTTAATTTAAAAAAAAAATTATTCTTATTTTATCAAGTTTTCAATTTTCTATAACCAATTTATGCATTAGACTTCAGTAAATTAAAAAAAAAATTGTTTATAATATTATATTCTAATTAAATATAGCTTATTTTACCTAAGTGCATTCGTTTCCTTCCCTTATGATGAGGAATTAACATTGGCCGATATTTTACCGCTTCATTACTAATAAGTGGCTCAATTCTATAAGCTGCAGGATCAAATGGATGGAAGATATTAAAGAATCCAGGACACGTAGGAAGTGTAAAATCTTCTCCTAGAGCATCGATTCCTCGAATTGTAACAAACAAACCAATTGGACTACCAAGTGCAAAAAATGCATTTGGACTAAACGTTAATTGAGGATATTTAATAAATGGTTGTCCTGTACCAGCCAATCCTACTACATAGTTCACTTTTTTGCTAAGTTTTCGTTTTACGGATGATTCTTTTGAAGTGCCTTCGTTGTCCTGATCCTTTAATTAATTTAAATTAATAATTTATGTATATTTTAATAAGGCCTAAAAATATTTTATTATTGAAATCAAAATATTAACGAAAAGTTATTTTTATAAAATATGATCGCTTGGGGAAAAAATATTTTATTAGAAGCTAGAAATGAACTTGAATCGTGTGAAAATTATAAATATTAGGAAAATTTAATTTTAATATGGAACATGTTTATAGAGAGGAGTCCCCTGGAAATTCGAAAATCAAGAGGCGGGGGGAGGGGGTAAAAAGTGTCCGATTTAAGGGGTCAAATGGAACCGATTTAAGGGGGTGGGGGGTAAAAGGGTCTTAGAATAATTTAACTTTATGTACTTAAAATAATCCAGTTTTTGGGACTTGTAATGGTTCGGGTTAAAGGACTTAAAATATTTTCAATATAGGGACTTAGAATAATATGGTTTTGGAAATCAGAATAATTTGGATTTAGAAGCTTAAGATGTAGTGAGTTACTTACATTATTATTTTCTTGTGTTGGTTCATCTTCATATTGAGGTTCAGAGTTATCAAGAGTCTGATGACAAAGAAGGTCAAATAAAATAACACTGCCCAATGAATGTCCACCAAGGT
Source organism: Anagrus nilaparvatae (assembly GCA_022575985.1). NCBI lineage: Eukaryota > Metazoa > Arthropoda > Insecta > Hymenoptera > Mymaridae > Anagrus > Anagrus nilaparvatae. The sequence goes on along the minus strand of JAKSXM010000040.1, from coordinate 858,250 downwards.
AAACACTTCCAGTAAATTCAGGATTTCTTTCATTAAATAAAGTATATAATCTATTCAATTCATTTCCTACTCTTTGCATTATCGTTTCACAGTAAACGGGACTTGTGTAAAGAAAAACATCAATTAACGTATCATTTGTAAAATTTCGTAATTTTGGTATGCTCTCTAAAGTTGTAGCCTGTAATTTCTTGTCAATTCCAGAATGTAACGTTGCGTGCCATGAAATTGGTAAAACTTCAATTCTATTTACTATTCCCTGTTCAAATGTATTTCTATAATGGGATTGCACTAACTGATACGAAATACTTCGAAAATCGTCGACTAAAAATAAATTTTATATTTATTTTTATTTATTATGGGATAGTTTATAAAGATATATAAAAAATTATAGCAATCAAAACTTACCAACTTCTTCAACTGATCGAAACTTTATATCGCAAGCACTTCCAATCCCATGTACAAGGAACAAAACATGATCAATTTTTTCGGGCTCACCGTCATCTATACTAAATTCGTCCATTCCACGTTTGACATTCTTTGGTCTACTTGAAATTCCCTGTAAATACGCATTGTCTTCTGAACCCTGTGTTTAAGCAGGTTCAGGAAAAAACATGCGTGTATTAATATGAGATGATAACATAAAACAGGTATATATAATTAAATTATAAGTTACAGACAATTGTTAAAAAGAATGAAATGTGAAACATTTAAAAATAAACAGCTAGATTAATAAACAGATTAAAACTGAAAATATCGATAGTTAATTAATTAAAAATGTTAATTTTTTTATTTTCTATTAAACTTTAGGCTTCTACCTCGACTTCTACGGAGTGCGTGCAACTAAAATTATACTAATATAATATGCAATTAATTTGTAATTAATTTTTGAAATTTAAAAATCACTCGGGTTGCATACAGAAAGGCTCAAATTTCATTTTGGGTTTCAATCCTCTTAAATAAAAAAAAAGGATTAAATGTTAATAAAATAATTTTTACCGTATTATTTCCCCAAGACGCGGCAAGCTCTGGGGTACTTGCAGGTGAATAATGTAACTGTACAATCGGACTATGTAAAATAATATATTCTCCATTATTTAAATCAACTCTTCTGTTCCAAATATTTGAAGTACAAGCCTGTTTGTAATTTTCTTCTAGTTTAGCACAAACAGTTTCTTCATATGGAGTATATCTAGATTCAGTTGGTCCCTTATAAAACCAAGAGCATCTCCTCACTTCATTTTTAGGACCATCCCAATAAACAGGAGCCTTTTCACGCTTCAGAATTTCAACGTCAAATCTACCGCCGTCAGTAGCAACTTTTGTCTCGGCACTTATTTCATTAGAATTATGTGCGATTTCTAAATTTAAACTATCATGCATAGAAAAAGGAAGCCATAGAACTTTTGTTTCTACTTCTTTCCTATAAAACCAGTGGTTGTACACTGGCCGATATTGCATCTGCTTTTCTGCAGAGCCACTAGCCTGAAAAAATAAATATTAGTTAAAACTTTTCAGATTAAGGGATAAAAATTTTTTTTGAACCTGATTAAATTGTAAGAATTTGTGTTAAACATTAAATAATTAAGTTCATTATTTTTATTTAAAAAATTAATTAATTTTTAATAATCTAACAGTAATAACTTAATTCAATTTAATTAACTTACATTTTTTTTGAATATTTTCGAACTAATTTTAATAACACTTTTATTTAAATAATTGTACATTAAAATCAAATTTTAGTATTAAATTTGATTTATTATAAGTAACCATTCCTTATCATACATTTATATCAGATACGTATTAAAAGTTTATATATAACTATTAAAGTTTATATATAAATATTAAAGTAACTAAAATGTTTTTTTAATAATAATATTATTTTAATAATAATATATTTTCTAAAAAAATTTATAAGAATTATATAAATGTTATTACTCTTAAACTATGATTCATTTGATTTTTTAAAATTTATTAAATATATTAATAGACATGCAGCTCAAAATATTTTCATGATAATTTAAATATTATTAAAAAAATTTGTTATTTGAGGTTAAATAATTTAATTAATGTTTAAAAAAAGTTCTACAAATTGAAATAAATTTTAATAAAAGAATTGTTTTTTTTTTAAATAATTGCATAAAAAACCTACTAGATTTTCCAAGCTTGGAGGTACAGTTTCCTGGGGACTGCGAGTCGTCATTGGATTAATAGATATCTGTTCTGGATTAAGTGTAGCTGAACCAGTTGGTTCTGGCATAACATTAAAAACTTCTTGTGAAAATGAAAACTGGCCTTGCGGACTAATTCCACTAACTGAATTTAAGACAGAACTCGTAACAGAACTTTTAGCTGCATTTGTTGAAGTTATAGAAGAAGAAGGTACTGGAAACGCGTAATTAGGACTAGAAAATTGGGCTGGATTAAAAAAAGTTGGAGCTGCTGATTGGGGTGAATTTTCGTAATTATAACTTGTTGCTGTATTATTTAATTCAATATTGTAATTGGGGTATTCAGGTACTTCTGAAGGTTTTGAAAAATTACCTGCAGTAGGTAGTTCAGGTTTAATTAAATTGGCACTGACAGAACTTTGAAAAGTTTTGATTTCTGGATTAGTATTTGATTTTTCATTTGCTTTAACGGGATGTATGGGTGTACTTTGAACAAATGAAAAGGGATCTTGAATTTGGCCTTGGAAATTCGGGGTAAAAAAATTTGGTGTATTAACTGCTTGTGAATCTGATATATTGCTTATATTTTGACTTAACGTTGAATCGTTAAAGTAATTAGTTGCCGATGGCAAGGGAAAAGAATTTTCCAAATTTTGTTGAAATAAAACAGTTTGATCTCCACTATTAAGATTGCCAGATGCTAAAACTTCATTTTCTATGATTTCAGTAATACCTGAAGTTAAATCAATTTCGGCTAACTCTTCTGATAAATCTTGAGGCTTGGTTTTTTCTTGTAAAGAATCTGTTGGTATTTTTGCTGTTATAGCAGCAACTTCAGACGAAAAATCAGTTGATGCAGATGACAAAGTATCTTCTTTGTGCTCAGCAATTAAATTTTCAAGTTTTTCAGATACTTGAGCTGCTGATATTGGAGTAAATGTTTTTTCAATATCTGGCTGATTATGGCTGATTTCTTTTACAGATTCAAGTGTCGTTTTGTTATGACTACTTGCTGTAACTATTGGTATTTTGTGTTCTTCATTAATTCCAAAAATATTTGGAAATGACGAGGTTTCTGCTTTTTGTTGTTGTTTAAAAGCTGAAAATCCTGAAAATGCAAAATCTGCTGGTGTGTTTTGAGGAGTAGATGGTTCAAGAATTCTAGATGGTATTGATTGAGGTAGCGATGTTAAAATTGCAGCGTTATTGCTAATTGTTTGTTTAACTTCTTCAGTAGGATTTATTTGAGTACCTGAATCCGGCACTGTAATTGGACTAGTTCTAAATGAATTTTGTGAGGAATTATCTCGACTTTGTGAATTGCTTAATGGAGGAGCTGAAGGAATGGGGAAATTACCATATTGAGTAACAGAACTTTGAACTTCAGGTTGTGTTGAAGGCACAAAAACTTTTGTCGGTATATTTGGAATTTGCTGTTGAGGCGAAAAATTTGTTGCAAGCGATTGATAATTTTGCCTGATTACATTCGTAGCTATATCTGGAGGTGGAGCATATTTCAAACGACGCTGGTTTCCTAAGCGATAGGATGTTGCTTCTGTAAAAAAAATTAAAAATACCGATTATTATATTTTATAATTTAATAACTCTATTATAAAGCTCAAATATTTATTTAATTAAAAAATTTTGAAATTATATTTTGAAAATAATAATTATTTTGAAATTGCTTATATAGTAATCCGGTAATCCGGAAGTTCGTATTTTTCGGAAATTTAACGACTAAGTTTTAGAGGATGTTAATCAAAAGTTTTAAAAACGTTTTTTACGAAAAATTAAGCAAACATAAAAATCGAGATAAAAATTTAATCAGGTGCAATTTTTTAGGATAATAAAAACCAGGTTAAAACCGACATATCTTAACATTTTGCAGGAAAACTTATTATTTAATTTTTTACTGAAAATCCATTAAAACAATATAAATGTATAATTAAAGTAAAAGTTTTTGATAAATAATGTTTTAAACTGGTTTTAAATCTATAATTCTGATAATTTTAATATTAGTAAAAGTTTTAATAAGATCGCAATTTTCTTATACGGCTGTCTTATCTCGCTTATAGCTATAAAATTAAAATTAGTTAAATTAAAATCAATAAAATTAATTACCTCCAGTTGGCGGAACAGCTGGCGGTGGTGCTACCGGAGGTGGAGCTATTGATGGAGGAAATCCTGTTTGTGGTAAGCTTTGATTCAGCTGTGAACTAGGAAAATTCGTGCTTCCTAAATTAATACCTTGTTGAATTCCCTGAAATTCATAAGGGTTTGGAGGAGCATAAGAAATATTTGAACTAAAAGATTGAGGTGGAACATTGAATTGTGGTGGAGGTGGTAAAGTATGTGATGAAGGAGGTGGAGCTGCTTGAGAGTAGCCTGAATCTCCAGTAATAGAAGATAATGATAAATTTGGAAGAGATGAAAGAATCGATGTAAAATAGCCTGTTTTTTGGGATTGTGCAACTGGTTCTTTAGGTGCTGGTGATTGTTGTAAATTACTTGATGCTAAATTCAACGTTGTATTAGATTGTTGAGATATTATTGGTCCTGAAGGAACTTGATGACCTGATGTTTGAGGTAGAGTTGGTACTGTTGGTTCTGCAAAAAATAAAAAAATTATATTTTTTTCATTATTCTAAACATTAGAAAGAGAGGTTTTCTTGGACATTTACATTTAATTTTTGCTAAAATTATAGAATGAGCAGTGTCTTTTTAATAATAGAGTATTTACGTAATAAGTTATAAAAGCATAAATTTACAAACACTTTACCGAAAGTTATTTTTTGCATCATTTTATTTAATTATCTTCTTTTTCGTATAGCTTACTTTAAAAAAAAATTTTAAATCAAAATTTTTGAAATAAATAAAAACGACCAAAATGTAAATTTTCTTATCAGTAATATGAATGAAAAAAAAAGAAATCAAATAAGACCCATTTTTTTAGAAACTAAGATTTTTAGTCATAATACAAAATGACACATAAGTTTACTTTAACACACAAAGATAACGCGATAATGGTAATTTTTCCGGATATGGACAAATATAGATAAAATATAAACCTGTAGATTATAATATTTTTTTAACAGTCTTAATTTTAGTAGTTCATAAGAATGATGGTACCAAAAAATAAAATAATATTTTGCCAATTTTTGGCACTATTAATTTTTTTAGTTAATGAAATAAAGAGTAGTGAAATTTATTATGGCATTAAAAATGAAGTTACGGTGCAACCAACGAAAGATTGGAAATTTTTAGGAGCAAATGAAGAAAATATTGTGCAAAGATATCGTGAAGTTATTGAAGAATTTAATGTTGGCGATATTAATTGCTTGAAGTTAGTGTGGAATATTTAAAAAAACTTTTGGGCAAATACTACAATTTTTTATATTTTAGGTACTGCATTGAAAGCAAGTCTATGAATCACGATGAACCCTATTACTTAAAACTAATTTGGCACTTTGGGCAGACAAAATCAGGTAAATTTTAATTATTAAATTAATCAAAAACTTACATTAAAGCATGAAAAATTCATATTGTGTAAAAAAAATTTAAAGAATTTCTCATTTAAGATAAGAACAAACAACTTTTGATACAAAGAAAATTTAAAGAATTTGATAAAATGACTTCTTTATTAATAGGAAGTATTAACAAGCAAATGCAAAGATTCTTTAAAAACAAACAAGTTAAATCATTATTTTAATATTGAATAATCAAAACATTGATATTAATTAATTATATAAATCAGAATAAATAAAAATGAACTAATTTTTCACATTTTATTTAAGAAATAGATTCAACTTTGAACTCTGATAAGAATTTTGAAAAGGAAATACTTGGTAAAAAAATGATTCATCTACAAAATCAACAAAATAAATGCACGGTATTGAATTTAACATTTTATTTTTTAATTTTCTTTTATGACTAATTAAAGGAAATTAATTTAAGTTTTCAATCGTTATGGGCTGTCTGATACCATTGAAGCATTATGGGCAGTATTCAGTGATCGAAGAAATATTTATGAATAAATTGGAACCAAAAGAAGAAACTGACACTGAAGAAAATATTGTAATTTAAAAATTGAAATATTTTTTTGAATTTTAGTAATGATAAAAATTTTTATTTTAAGGAACAAATATTTTCCCAAAATAATTTGATGGACTCAACGTCAATAGATTTCCAAATAAAAGAGAACGAAAAAGAATTGAATTGCCTTATTTTTGGAAATATTTCCAGCATCGAATTGAAAATTCCAATAAATGGTAAAAATTTTATTTTAATTGCCTTTTTTCCAACTACTTTAAATATTTTCCACAAATATTATTTTTTTAAAAGTATATTTATATAAACTGACGTAAATAAATCGTTGCAAAATATATATAAATATAATTAGCGAAAAAACATTGAAGTTAAAAAATGATTACATGCATATTAGATCAAGATAAATATCATAACTTTGTCATATAACATCGTATTGAAAGAAGCATGTAATTAAATTTTTTCGATGCAAAAATAAAATATTTTTAATTAATTAATTTAATTGATAAAAAAATTAATATCTTAATACGAAAAAAAAATTTTATTTGAGTCATTTTAAAATACAGTTATGCAGAAATAAGTGTGGGTTGAGATAACCTTAAGTACACTGTTTCTTAAAATGTATTAAATTTTTTTAATATAGATTAAAATTATTATGACACTCCTAAAAAAAAAGTAAATAAATTTTTTAATTTTTGAAATTACGAAAGTTATTTTGAAAAATAATGAATAAAAATAATGATTCACTAGAAAAAATTTGACACCATTTCCTAATCACTTTTTTTAACTCTAAACGTAAAATATTTTTCATTAGTTATGTTTATTTAAAATAAAATAGTAAATGAGAAATATTATCACCTTTGTAAAAAATATCATAAAATAATCATGTTCTATCACAGAAACGTTTATCCTTTGTCTCGCACTTCCTTTAAATATGCATTTTAACTTTTAACACAATTAACTCTTTTATTTATACATTTTTCTAAATTTGCGTTTTGCAGAAGAATCAGCTGATAGTTTAATAACGTCGTCAAGAATAAATACTAATGCAGCAGTACCACAAGTTATTTTATCAACTAAGCGCATGCTTCAATTCAATGGTATTAAATTGAGTTTGCGCAATTCTCCTCGTGGTAATTATCGTTTAAAAATCAATGGCATGCAAAATTCAAATTATCAACTTGTTGTTAATGCAAAAAAAGAATATGAAAGATTATCAAGAGATAGTAAGTGATTTTATTTTATTTAAGCCGAATTTAAGCTAAAATCGAGGCTAAAATTTTCTATAAGCACCTAAGAGAAAAATATTTTTTAAAACGTGTTTCAAAATAAGCACTTGGCCTTACAATTGATAGCAAAAATTAGAATGTTTTGATACAATTTATTGTTAAAAATTATGGTTTTCACCAAGAAAGCTATAAGGGACTGGGGGTACTTAATTTTAGTTATGCTTTTGGAGAAAAAATAATTTGGGCCAATTTTTGCGATCCTTCAGTCAAACTTTGTTAGACCCATTTAGAGTAGAATCTCTAAAATAACAATGTTTCTTTTTTTAAGTGAAGTACGAGGTAAAATATTTCGTAAATATCAAATATTACACCCTCGATTATAACTTGACTGCAAAAAATTATTCCGCAGCGAAAAAAAAATCGTAAAAAAAATTGTATTTTGAGAGCAACGTGTTTAATAAATATTTTCTTTAAGTTTACTCGTGATTTGTTAAAAGACTTACGATTTTGAATTGAATTATCTGGACTAATTGTAAAATGTTTTTCGATCGGCATAAAATATTTCGCATTGTTCACTACTGAAAGCTCCTTAAAATTTAATAAAAGTTTTCGGAAAAATATTTGATTCAATATTAGAAATATAAATATTGCTTGAAATTCAAAGTAAACTTTCGATAATCTTAAATTATTAGTTGTCAAGCAACTATTATTTTAAGAATAGGAAATAAAAAAATAAAAAATAAGCTTTTATAAAAAATCTTAAAATTCAAAATATTATTAACATTTTTTAGATGCTGATACCAGGACTAACACAAGATTCAATATGGATACGGATAATTTTAACCAAAAGGTATACCTTTTATAAATATACCTCAACAAACAATTTTTCTTTATTTTATCATTGTGTAATGGCGTGTAATAGCAAGTCACGGCCTCTGCTTCCTTTTTGCAAAATTTGTGTTAAAGTTAAAAAATAGCTATTTTTTAAACAAGAGACAAAATATTGGTTTTGACCTCGGTTTTGACTTTGCATGCAATTGTATGCACGAGCGAGTGCACACAGTATGCAAAAGTCGAATCGCATATTTTTTCCTATGCGATTTAAAACATAGTTTTGCATATAATGGGCAAAAAAACCGCCCCCCCCCCCTCCTAAGGCAGAAAAAAGGTTCTTTTTTGTTAAAAATAAGAATCTCATATTTAATCAAAATCAGATAAGGGGCCGTTCATAAAATACGTAACACAAAATTTCAATATTTTGGATGCCCCCTACCTCTATTGTAACACACCGTAACAAATTATCTGACCCCTCCAACCTCTAGGATTTCGTTACGTAACATCGATAAAATAAATTTCGAACATAATTATTGTAAAAAAAAGTAGGAATAGTATATTACGACCCATGGCCAGAAAAATAAAGAATGGCCCAAATCGGACGTAAATTACCTTCTGAGGCGAAGCCGAGGATGGTAAACTGTGATTTGGGGCATTTTTTTTTATGGCCCAGGGTCGTATACGATTTTTCTGCATCAGTGGCGAGAAAATACGTGCTTTCTGGCCGCTGACCAGAAAAAAAATTGTTTTGTCTTTCTTTATTTTTATAATGAAATTTTTCATTTTTCATACAATATATAATTTATTATAATGAAAATAATATTTTAATTTTTAGTTTTAAAATTACATATTATTAAAATAAATAGTATTTCTTTATAATCCTGCTGCATTTAAATAATTAATAATTTTTTTATTAAATTAAATGGTATAACTAATGCTCCAGTCAAAATAAAGGGGGGGGGGGTTGTAAAGTCTCCGGCCATCATCAGATTTGGTCTAGCATAGGTTTTTTGAGTCGATGATGACGAAAATCGGGGTCTTTTCTATGTTTTATAAATAAAAATTTACTACCCCCCAAAAGGGGTGTTTTCGCTATTTTCGCAATTTTTGCGACCAGATTCGGTGCACAAGGGTTTTTTGGGTCGCTGAAAACGAATTTCATGGATTTTTTAATGAATAATTAATATAACACCCCTAAATTAGCTAAAACTACCCCTAAAATGAACGTTTTTGCTATTTCTGCATTTTGTACGCCCAGATTAGGTCCATAGGGTTTTTTGGGTCACTGAAAACGAATTTCATGGATTTTTTTATGAATAATTAATATATCACCCCTAAATTAGCTGAAACTACCCCTAATCTACTACCCAAAAAACCCTATGGACCTAATCTGGGCGTGCAAAATGCAGAAATCGCAAAAACGCCCCTTTAGGGGTAGTTTTAGGTAGTTAAGGGATGATATATTAATTATTCATAAAAAATTCCTCAAAATTCGTTATCTGCGATCCAAAAAACCCTATGGACCTTATCTGGACATACAAAATGCAGAAATAGCAAAAACGTCCATTATAGGGGTAGTTTTAGCTAATTTAGGGGTGAAATATTAATGTTACCTTTAAAAATCATCGAAATTCTTAATTAGCGACCCAAAAAACCCTTAGAAGCCAATTCTTGGACAAATATATCGACTCAGGACGCGAATACTTCAAAAATACCCCCTTTTGGGGGTAGTTTTTGCACATTTAAGGGTGGGGTGAAGCCCCATTTTCTTTACCAAATGACCCCCATTTTCGTGTTCAGCGACCCAAAAAACTTATACTAGAGCAAATCTCGTATTCGCAACCGTAAGTACACCCCCCCCCCCCGCGTATTTTGACTGGAGTATAGGCATGTTTTTCAAGATTCTTATCGGTTACTTATGTGTTTGGGACAATGAATGCAAATATTTATTCGTTATTTATTTGTTAATATATCCCAGTTGCCCACAACGAGCAACTTTAGGTTATTTTTTTCAATTTTTTTAGCATTTTCTATTATGGGCAACTGGGTTATAAAAAAAAAAATATTCGTTATCAACGAGGTATTCAGCGAGCCAAAAAACATATGTAACCGAGTATGTAACCAATATAAATCATAAAATCTTAAAAAACTTGAGAAAAATATAACCTAAAAATTCCTTATGTGAGCAACTGGATCATTTGGAATAAAAAAGTTTTCATATTCTTATTTACCGACTTAAAAACATAAAATCGATAAAAAATTCGCAAAATCTATTTACCCAGAAATTTTTTACGTAAAATGCACTCACACATTTACACAAAAAAAATATTTTGAACCTCGACTCGAGGTTTGTTTTGTTTGCTTTTCTGCACTTTGCACTGAATATTAAAATTTTTTTTGAAAAATTAACTATTTTTTTAGTACTTTATAAGATTTAAATATAATTTTAAAAAAATCTTAATTATTATGAGTGAAATCTTTAAAAAAAAGTTCCTGAAATTTCGAGGTTATTTATCCAGAATTTCTGGGTAAATAGACGCAGCCTAAAAAACAGTAATAAATCCAAAAACCGAAATTACTGAGGAAATTACAATAAATCCCGAAATATAAGTTATCCTAACTCAATAAACTTAAAAAAGTATTCTAAGTTCTTGTTCTTACCAGGGCCCTCGCCAGGGCCTGAGCAGGCCCTGGTTCCCACTTCAAATTATTCTAAATCCTTAAATCGAAAATATTCTAAGTCTATTTTACCCCCCCCCCCCTAAAAACGTCACTTTTTTACCCTTCCCCCCTGCCGAGCCAGACTTTTTCAAATACCCCATCCAATCCTACATCCAATGAACATGTTCCACGTTAAAATACCCCTTTATCGAAATTATTCTAAGTCTATTTGGCCCCCCCCCCCAAATGACATGCTAGAATTACACTCCCTGCCTATAAACATGTTCCATGTTAAAAAAAACGGCTCAAAATAAGATACATAACTTTTACCTTCAGTTTTAAAAAACATATTGTCTGAGTTATGCACGAGGTTATGCAATAAAATTCAGGATGAATATATCTATACTAGACAAACTGGGATTAGTAACTTGAATATTTTTAAACCACAAAATTGTAATAATATGATGAGATTGCTAGAAAAACACGAAGTAAAACGTGAATAAATTTCAAATATAACTATGAGTTTTTTTGGAAATTAGGGGGCTATATCGGGGCTATACTTTGGCTATTAGTTTTTGTATACTTTTTAAATAACTTGCGAATAATTTCTTAATCTCATATTTAATAAATTTTTTTTTTACAGTATGATAGCAGTGACGTGATCAGTGGTTTGGATTCTTTTCCAGAAAAAATAAATTATAATGGATACAGCAAGGAGGTAATATAAGAAATAAGATGTTATGCAAATTTTTGCATGAGCTTTTACCTTAAACCTCCAATCTTCCTCCAACTTAAACCTCTTTATCTCTCTTAGTTTCCACAAAGTCAAACACTTGATTTTTTTTTTTTTTTTTAATGGAAACTATAAAAGCTGTAAAAGAGATTTGAGCTGATATACCTAACTTATTATATACCTTAGAATAATAATTTCTCATATTGAAATTAAATTTTACATTTAAAAAAAACTATTATTGCAGAATAATCATGGGCCAATGGAATCACCAAGTAAACAAGTATATGAAAATATAATTAGTCCAAATAAAAGTATATCATTAAGAATGAACCCTGAAGAAATTGAAGATCGAATATTTAGTTATGATTATAATAATTTAAAAGGCACAAAATCATATCGAAATGATTTACCTTTTCGAAAACCACTTCTAGTTGAAGTTAGTAAAAAGTCACGCCTCATGGCACCTCCAAGTCTACTTCATGACATTTATTTTGATATTACAAATAATCTTGGAGCACGGTCCATATATACGATAATTCCAAAAAGTTCAAATTTTCGAGTCGTAAATTTTCCACCATTTAAGTAACTATTAAAAATTTTATTAAAAATAGTTAAAAACTATTAAGTAAATTTGTAAATTAATTCAAACGACGAATTTTAACGAGAATTTTATTTTATAATTTTAATAGCAGAATTATAGAGCCTGGACAAAGTATTGAAGTAGCAATTAGACTAGAAATACCTCCTATTTTTCATATAAATTCTGAAATAGAAAATACTGTTTCATTAGAAGTGACAGGCCCTGAGACTGTTCAAAAATCAGCTGTTATCTATGTTCCTTCAAGAGACAGAGTAGGTATAATATTTAATATAGCTGAAGAAAGTAAAATAAAAAGATTCAATAAAATTTTTTTTATGTATTCAGGGCACAAAGACTGTTTTCGAACCTGCACAATATGTCTTTTTTGCCCTTTATGCATACAATACTTAACTAAACCTGTTATAAGCAAATTTACTATATCAAATGCGATAACTGTAAAACATTGCATCCAACTTTTTTATGAAATGTACATAATATTATTATTTATTACAGATCTATGATGATAGAGCACCTCCATCAATATATTATTGGTTTAATAATAACTGTGCAGGAGTATCCAGGTCTGAACGATGTCTCAAATCATATTGGAGTATCGATATTGAAATCACAGATACTTTTCCAGGTTCGTAAGCAATTTTTTATGAAATTATCTTTATTTACTTAAAAAAAAAAAAAAAAATCTTAAACAGGTCTTATGAGCGTGCAATCTCATCCACCAGGAATTTATCCAGTAAATGAATATGTAAGTGGTACTTCAAGACCTGTTAGTTTTTATTATGTAAGTAATTGTTGCAACAAAGAAGTTGAGATAACGGCCACTGATGCATTAGGAAATTCATATGCAAGAAGAATATATGTCAATGGTATCTGAATACATATTGAATTTATAAAATAAGAATAATTTTTAATTTTCTAAACAAATTTCTCATTGTATTTTTAGTTTGGTGGAATTTAATGATGGGTGAAGTTTTTGCCATAATTTTTGGAATTCTTTTTGTAGTATTATTGATAATTCTCATCATATTAATTATATATTACAAAAAAAAAAATACAATGGATTTAAGTTTTTCTCGACGTTATAGTTCTAGATCTTCACCCAAATCAAATCCTAGATCTAATATTGCTGAACCATGAACATAATAAGAATATTAAAATTTTGTTTATGCATTTAATTAAGCTCGATTAAGTTCGAAATTAAGTATATTTATATTCTTGTACATATAAAAATCTGAGCAAATATATATATAATTGAAGAATTTTTTTACTTAAATTTTTTAAATGTTTTTTTTTAAATCTGCACCTTTATAAAAAAAATTATGCTATATTACTATTAAGTATTTAAAAAAAAAAAAACTTTGAAACATTGAAAAATTATCCTCGATGGTACACTTATAAGAAAATAGTATCAAAATAAATTTCATTAAAACATCATTATTTACTTAACTTAAAATAATTCCATATGGAAAGGATTTTCTCGAATATCAAAATAAAATACTTTTGATAAAAGAAGGTAAAATATAAAAATACTATGGAGTTTATTAATGATAAAAGTTTATGTATTGTATCTGATAAGGTCAGTGAAAATAAACCCCACCCGAAAATATTGCAAACTTAAGCAATTACAGATTAAAATTACCTTCTTGAAGAATTGCAGGTGTTGTTGGTGTAACAGGCATTAAAAAAGCATTTTCTCCAAAATTTTCAAAAGGGAAATCGGATCCAGCTGCAGAAAGCAGTGGATTTTTTACTTTACGTGGGTCACTTGATGGATGCATTTTGCCGGAAATAAATTTGCAACCACGGCATAGCCGTCACTTTTTTTAGCACAAGCACATATCTACAATATATATTCACTTAACATTTATAAACTTACTATGCAATTGCAAATTTTATTACTATAGTAATTTTATTCACTCACTCACTGCTGTATTATTTTTAAAAACTCCGAAATAAGTATGCAATCTGCGATCCAATGTTATGTTTGACAGAAAAAGCCATTTACACCCTGCTCAGACAGTAAATTCCACGTAAGCACGTGGGAAAAGTTATACTGTGTGCAGATAAAAAAGAACGCTGTAACAAGGCGGAATATTCAAAGCTGATTCTAGGCTACAGGCTGATTCAAGTAAATTTTTTTGTATGTTAATATAGAGATTCAGAATTACTTAAATCTGATTATTTAAAAAAAAAAAAATAATAAAATTTTTCTTTGTTAACAATTTTTCGTTCAATTTTGCATTTTCAAGAAGCTTCATCAGAGATTAAAGGAGTGTTTCATATACCTTGAGCTCAAATAAAAATATAAAGGTCTTAAAACAATTATTCTTTGATAAATAAATATTCATTTTATTTTTAATCTTAATTTAATATGGTACAAGAAAAAAAAATTGCTAGCCATTTACATATGAATACTTTTTTTCTTCTTTAAATTTCAAATTGTACATTTTATAAATAATAATTATAAATAATAATTATGTCAATTAAAAATAAATTAAAACATAATTTTAAATTTTTTATAATAAAATTTAATGTAAACATAGGTAACTTTTTATTTTGCTTTCCCTTGAGCAGCAACTGCTTCCATTGCAGCTTTTACTGTTGCTTCATCTCCAAGGAATTTCATAGAAACTACAGGCTTAAAATTTTCATCTAACTCATATACAAATGGGATACCAGTTGGAAGATTTAGACCCATTATTTGATCATTACTCATGTCTAGAAAATAAAAATTTAATTAATTTAATTTTATTAACAAGTTACTTATATGTATACTATAAATTAACTTACTGTCAAGATGTTTTACTATTCCTCGGAGACTGTTACCATGTGCAGCAATAATAATATTTTTACCTTCTTTCAGTTGAGGAATAATAGTACCATTCCAGTATGGCAAAGTTCGTTCAATAGTAAGTTTTAAAGATTCAAATTTAGGAAACTCTTCAGGTTTAGGATCATTAGCATATCTTGGGTCTTTTACAATAACATCATAATATTTGTGATCAGGTTCCATTGCGGGAGGAGGAGTATCAAATGATCGTCTCCAAATTTGCACTTGCTCTTCTCCATACTTTTGTGCAGTTTCTGTCTTATTCATTCCTGTTAGCCCTCCATAGTGACGTTCATTTAATCTCCAAGTTTTTTCAATTGGAATACCTTCTTGACCAATTTCTTTCAAAATACTTTGCAGAGTATTCTGAGCTCTAGTTAACATTGAAGTGTGAGCTATATCAAATTTAAAACCTGCATCTTTTAAAGCCTTACCAGCGGCGATTGCTTCACTTTTACCTAAAATAATAGTTTATTATTCAATTTTAATAACTTAAATTAAAACATTTATGGTTTGGCTAAAAATTAAATTGTACGACCTAGTATGAAACATATAAGTTTAATAGTCTCTTTATTATATAATAGTATTCAAGGTTAAGGTTGTTGGCAGTGAATTTAAAAAGCTTTTTTAATTGTTAATATTTTTCAACTTATTAAATAAAATTATTATTTTTAAATAATTTTTGATGAGCATAATACCAATGAATAATTGTAAATTATTAAAAAAATCAACTAAAAAAATTTCGAAAAATTTTCCAGTGGATCTGGATAACAATATAATAAAACTTATGACCTTTTAACCTTCATAATTTCATGTATACATTATCAAAATCGTTCAAAAAAATAGAATATTTACCTTTTTCTGAAAGACCAGCATCAAACCACCCACAAAAAAGATTTAATTGATTCCATTCACTTTCACCATGTCGAACCATTACTATTTTGTATTTAGCCATGATAATATTATTTAATTTTTTTAAAGAATTAATAACAGAAATTTTATTTTTTGATATATGAATAAGAAATACTCCGATTTGATTTTGATATCGTTCTGCGAGTTGCTGACGACAATCGACACGACTCCTTTTTTTTTCTTTCCTAACCTAACCCGAACAATTTTAGCAGAAGTAAATTTTAATCGATATTTGATGATTGTTATTTGACAATGATATTTATTTTTATATAACTGTTGATTAATATTTTTAGTATATTTTCAAATTATAAGAATTAGGATGAGAAGTGAACTTTATCAAGTTGTTATAGGTAAGTAAATCGTATGTAAATAATTTGCTCTGTTTTTATATCTTCACGTTATTTTTGAAAATTATTTTAATTTATATAAATTTTTACAGATTTCAACTATGGAAAACAGTCATGATAAAGAACAAGTTTTGCAAAATAATTATGAAAATAACAAAAACAAAATCTCCTCTCTTCAGATAAATTCAAATTGGAGTGTAGAAAATGAAAAAAATTTACAAGAATGTGTATCCACAATTTCAAAAGATGAGAATATTGAATGGTAACTGGATTTATTTAATTTCTATAAAATTTAATTTACTTATTTGCTTGTATCAACAAGTAAATAATTTTCCTTTTGTTTTAGTATTGATCTTCAGGATGTTGTTTCATTTGATACCTGCGTAAATTTGAAATCAAAATCAAATGAACATTGTAAAATTAATTTACAAATTAAAAATACTCAAAAAATATGTCGAATAGTTATTGTGTCAGAGGCATCGGTTCTAGAATTTTACAAACAGTCAGGGGAATATGATTCTACAGTTCATGCAGAATTTGTTGATGAATATGAAGGAAGTGCGGTTTACATTGCTGATACAAATTTTGCATACCCTAGTTCAGAAATATGTATAAAGGTAAGAAATATTTTAAATTTTTATTTGGCATATATATTATAAATTTTTCTATTATAGTTTATTAGGACTAAAACAAGAAACAGTATGTGGATTTATGGAATAAAATTAATCCTTTCCAATCTAGTTTTAGAACCATTAAAACATACGTTTAATGTTGATATTGTTGAAGATATTTTAACAGAAGTAAGTAAAGATAAGCCTGATAGGATTGCTATGGCTAAAAAAGTATTAAAATCTTTTAATGCTTCTGAAAATAATTTTCATGATGATAACATTAGTACATGTATATTTTCTACTATGAAAAAGACTTTTCAAGAAAACTTAAGACTGGAAAAAGTTAGTGATCTATCTAAAATTAAAAAAGATAATTTAGTTAATAATGGACATACTAAAGAGGACAATTTAGATTTAAAATTATACATTGATGAAAAATTTAGTAAATTGGAAAAAAAAATGACAGAAAAAATTGAAGCAGCAGAAGAAAAAATTAATAATAAATTAGATAAAATTTTAAACCTTTTAGAAAAAAAATAATTTAAGTATAAAACACATTATTTTATGAAACACTTTTTTTATTTACAAAGGTAATAGATTATATAAGTTGATCACTTAATTATAAATTTTAATACTTATTTTGTAAACTATAATAAGATTAATAATATTAATTTTATACAAAATATTTTTGTATAAAATTTTTATATTTAACTTGTGAAAGTAAAAAAATAAATGTCTTTTTGTAAGCATTTTTTTACAAACTATATATAAATTTTAAAAAAATACATTTTATAGTTTGAATAAATGAAAAATATAATTTATAATGAAGATTTTATTTTATAAAATATATACTAATAATTTTGCTATGAGGTTGCTTTATCAGTCTCTGTTTTAATATCTGATTCAACTGTTTTACTATTTTCATCATTGTTTCCTTCAGAAGGATCCCAAAAATGTAGCTGCTTGCGCCACAATTTAACCATACCATCCCATCCTCTCCTACTATATTTCATATATAATGGTGGGGTCCTAGGATGCTCCTTGTTACGTTGATCCCTGTAATAATATTTTTATTTATTTTTTTAAAAACATATATAAAATAAAATTTTTAGAATTCACTTAAATATATAAAATGTTTCCATATCCAGCAAGAAGTAAAAAAAAAAAATTAAAATTTCAAAGTACAAACCTTGGGACTTTAGTAAGGTATCTATCATATCCTACAGTATTTTTTCCATAATCTATATCTTTTTGCCTTCTGGCTAAAACGGACGCATCAGTTTCATATTCTACACTTTTTTTGGTGCTACTTGAGTGTGTGCTAGAACTTGATACTGTGCTATTGCTGTTTTTTCTATTTCTAAACATTTTTGCTCCATTTTGATCTGAATAGTCTCCATCTTCAAATTCACGGACTCTCTTACGTTCAGAAATACGACTTTTTACACTTTTTTTATCATTCTTCATATCTTCTTTTGTTAATGTTTCTTCCAATTTTAAATCTGATTCGTTAACTCCAATTTCAATTTCTGTTTCATCTGTCTCCAACTTTTCATTTTTTATAAGCTTCTCTGACTTTAAATTATCAATTTTAGGTTCTTCACTAATCGAATTAGATTCTTTTTCTTTTTTAAAATGTGCATCAAATTTGTCTGATGAATTTGAATCTATATCCATTTCACTCCAAAGAGGTTGTGATAATTGTTTGAGTTTTTGTTGTTCATCTGTTGCTGTTTCATTTTGTGATTCTAAGTTTCGACTGCAGCAAATTGCTTCATTAAGTAAAGCATCTTCCTCATCATCCATACTTAAAAAAGGTTTTGGAACTTCCTCTTTCACCACAAGAGCCATTATTAAAAATATTTTGGCAAGACTACTGAAAAAATTTATTTATGTAGCTCTTAAAATGTTGAAAATTTTTATCAGTACACCAATGAAAAATCAAATTTTTAATTTTTAAAAACATCTATTACATAACCTGATTGAAAACAACTACTTAGTGTTATTACTATTAATACTTACTGTTTTTGAGAAAAATTAAAAAAGAACTTTCTTAAATAATTTAAAAAAAATTAAACTATTTTTCACATCGCAATGCGATTCATACTATTCTTGAATAAACTTTGTACATGCAAAATTATAAATTAAAAAAAAAAAAAATAACAAAATTTTACAAACACTTATATACACTGTGCATTTATCGCGCGTTTTTTAATATAGTTTTTTCAATCAGCTGCAAATTTGCGCGCCTTTTACTCACGGTTGTTAAAATACCTTGCGCGGGTATAATATACGTCTCTTATAGGTATAATATAAGGTATTTTATAAGTATATTAAAAATCTAGTAACCCTAGATAATATCATTGTAATGTAAGAGCAGAATATTGTTAATAATTTAAAATAAAAGAAAAAAATACAGTGTAAATAAAAAATAAAAATAATTTAAAATAAAAGAAAAAAATACAGTGTAAATAAAAAATAAAGATTAGAATAATCTGAAGTTTATGAAAATAAAGTAAGTACATTTTTAACTACAAATTAATGAAAATATTTAAAAAGAAATATTATTTACATAATATTGTCACATTGTATTAACTGATTTTATAAATATTTTTAACAAATTTTTACAAAAATATTTTATTATATAACAAAAACATTAATAAAATTTATAAAATTCAACATAAAATAAAAACAAAATTAATAAAATTAATAAATTTTTACAAACAAGAGAACAAATATAAGAAATTAAATGTAAATTACCAAACATTGTGCAAATTATGTTGTTTTAAAAATATTTTTAAATTTTCTTATTAAACAAAAGAGACAAACATTAAATTACAATAATATGCTTTTAATTTTAGATCTGAGAAAACATAGGAATCTGAATTCTGAATACTCAAACTACCAAAAAATTGAAAAATTCCTCGCTGAGACATCATCAATATAACTATTGTTCTTCAATTTAGCTGAACAATGTAAGTATAATTTTAATGAATCAACTACAATCAACTTAGATTACTTATTTACCTGAGGTCTAAGCAGTTTAAGTTAATTTAGCTAATTTAGTTAATTATTATTTTATCAACCAAAAGGCCTATATAAAATAAAAACCACACGATATGCCCGACTCCCACATAGCTTAAGGAAGACCTTTATTTATAAAGTACAAGACATCCAACACATAACTTAAGTAAGACGTCTAAATTAAAAAAAACGACATGTCAAGCCTAACGTTACCTAAGGCAGATATATATGATAATAAAATAAAACGTCATGCCTTACCCACATGACCTAAGGCAGCGGTTTTAAACAAAAAATGAAGCGTCGAGCCTTATAACCATATACTCCAAGGACAAGGTTAATAATAATAAAACGACACGTCAGGCATTACACCCACATAACCTAATGCAGCGGTCTTTAGTAAAGAGCGACACGTCAAGCATTACACCCACATAACCTAATGCAGCGGTCTTTAGTAAAGAGCGACACGTCAAGCATTACACCCACATAACCTAATGCAGCGGTCTTTAGTAAAGAGCGACACGTCAAGCATTACACCCACATAACCTAATGCAGCGGACTTTAGTAAAGAGCGACACGTCAGGCATTACACCCACATAACCTAATGCACCGGACTTTAGTAAAGAGCGACACGTCAAGCATTACACCCACATAACCTAATGCAGCGGTCTTTAGTAAAGAGCGAAACGTCAAGCATTACACCCACATAACCTAATGCAGCGGTCTTTAGTAAAGAGCGACACGTCAAGCATTACACCCACATAACCTAATGCAGCGGTCTTTAGTAAAGAGCGACACGTCAAGCATTACACCCACATAACCTAATGCAGCGGACTTTAGTAAAGAGCAACACGTCAAGCATTACACCCACATAACCTAATGCAGCGGACTTTAGTAAAGAGCGACACGTCAAGCATTACACCCACATAACCTAATACAGCGGTCTTTAGTAAAAACGACACGTCAGGCATTACACCCACATAACCTAATGCAGCGGACTTTAGTAAAGAGCGACACGTCAAGCATTACACCCACATAAACTAATGCAGCGGTTGTGGGTGTAATGCCTGACGTGTCATTTTTTTACTAAAGTCCGCTGCATTAGGTTATGTGGGTGTAATGCTTGACGTGTCGCTCTTTACTAAAGACCGCTGCATTAGGTTATGTGGGTGTAATGCCTGACGTGTCGTTTTTACTAAAGTCCGCTGCATTAGGTTATGTGGGTGTAATGCTTGACGTGTCGCTCTTTAGTAAAGACCGCTGCATTAGGTTATGTGGGTGTAATGCCTGACGTGTCGTTTTTACTAAAGTCCGCTCCATTAGGTTATGTGGGTGTAATGCTTGACGTGTCGCTCTTTACTAAAGACCGCTGCATTAGGTTATGTGGGTGTAATGCCTGACGTGTCGCTCTTTACTAAAGTCCGCTGCGTTAGTTTATGTGGGTGTAATGCTTGACGTGTCGCTCTTTACTAAAGACCGCTGCATTAGGTTATGTGGGTGTAATGCTTGACGTGTCGCTCTTTACTAAAGTCCGCTGCATTAGGTTATGTGGGTGTAATGCTTGACGTGTCGTTTTTTTACTAAAGACCGCTGCATTAGGTTATGTGGGTGTAATGCTTGACGTGTCGTTTTTTTACTAAAGGCCGCTGCCTTAGATTATGCAGGTTCAAGGCTTAACGTGTCGTTTTATTATTATTAACCTTGTCCTTGGAGTATATGGTTATAAGGCTCGACGCTTCATTTTTTGTTTAAAACCGCTGCCTTAGGTCATGTGGGTAAGGCATGACGTTTTATTTTATTATCATATATATCTGCCTTAGGTAACGTTAGGCTTGACATGTCGTTTTTTTTAATTTAGACGTCTTACTTAAGTTATGTGTTGGATGTCTTGTACTTTATAAATAAAGGTCTTCCTTAAGCTATGTGGGAGTCGGGCATATCGTGTGGTTTTTATTTTATATAGGCCTTTTGGTTGATAAAATAATAATTAACTAAATTAGTTAAATTAACTTAAACTGCTTAGACCTCAGGTAAATAAGTAATCTAAGTTGATTGTAGTTGATTCATTAAAATTATACTTACATTGTTCAGCTAAATTGAAGAACAATAGTTATATTGATGATGTCTCAGCGAGGAATTTTTCAATTTTTTGGTAGCTTGAGTATTCAGAATTCAGATTCCTATGTTTTCTCAGATCTAAAATTAAAAGCATATTATCGTAATTTAATGTTTGTCTCTTTTGTTTAATAAGAAAATTTAAAAATATTTTTAAAACAACATAATTTGCACAATGTTTGGTAATTTACATTTAATTTCTTATATTTGTTCTCTTGTTTGTAAAAATTTATTAATTTTATTAATTTTGTTTTTATTTTATGTTGAATTTTATAAATTTTATTAATGTTTTTGTTATATGATAAAATATTTTTGTAAAAAGTTGTTAAAAATATTTATAAAATCAGTTAATACAATGTGACAATATTATGTAAATAATAGGTATTTCTTTTTAAATATTTTCATTAATTTGTAGTTAAAAATGTACTTATTTTATTTTCATAAACTTCAGATTATTCTTTATTTTTTATTTACACTGTATTTTTTTCTTTTATTTTAAATTATTAACAATATTCTGCTCTTACATTACAATGATATTATCTAGGGTTACTAGATTTTTAATATACTTATAAAATACCTTATATTATACCTATAAGAGACGTATATTATACCCGCGCAAGGTATTTTAACAACCGTGCTTTTACTTCTAAGTTTTTTACCGGTATTACAGAATTGCTATAGTACCGACTTTATAAGGGACCACTTTTGGCGTAACGCGTGATTTTTGATAAAGATATAGAAATTTGGAGGCTGGTGGAGCAGAGAGTTGGAATAGTCTGCTGCAGCCTGCAGCTTCTTCTAGGAGATTTGTGCAATTTTATTGCATTAAAAATTATGTTTATGCAATTATAGTTGAATTTTTGTAAGATTAATTTCAAAACAAAACTTTTGTCAAACGTTTGAACAAGTTTTTAATAATTAAGGAAATTTTTTGAATAAAATATAAGCCAAAATATTATTGCAAATTACGAATCCCAATGGCTTCAGGTTAATATATATTTATAAAAACAAAATATTATAATTCCTGAAAACCCTCATAAGTTTTAGATCAAAATAATTGTAATTTTCTAATAAATTTTTATTTTCAGAAATAGATAAAAGCTTACTAGTTATTATACTTGACATTAACCCATCCCAAAACTTAATTAAACAAGTTTTAACACAGTGTTTAGATTCAACAATTGTTTTTGCAAATGCATATTTAATGCAGACGTCAAACAATCAGTTATCAGTAATGGCATGTCATGGTCAAGGATCTAAATTTCTTTATCCTCAGACAAAAATGCCAGAAATACGTCAATTTGATGGGCAATATGAAAAATTTACTCAATTAGAAAGAACTGTACGACAACAAATCCATAAAATGTTTCAAGAAATTCATGTAGATAAATTTAATAATTCAGAAAGTTTAATATCTGGTGCATTATCAATGGCATTGTGTTATATTTCAAGAATGGAAAGAGAAAAACATGCTGGAGAAAAATTACATTCCAGAATTTTGGTTATTACAGCTAGTCATGATTCAGCTACACAATATATGAATTATATGAATATATTTTTTACCTCACAGAAAATGGTGACTTATTATTAATCATGTTATAATAAATAAAATAAATATTTATTCTAAAATTCATGTTTATTTTAGGGTGTTATGTTAGATGTATGCAGCTTACACCAAGAGTTAACACTCCTTCAACAAGGATGCGATTTAACTGGAGGAATATATTTAAAAATCCCACAACATAATGGGCAACCACAATTATCTGGTTTGCTTCAATATTTGCTGGTAAGATTTTTTATTTCTAATTTAATAAAAGAGTATTAAAATTTTTTAATAAAACTTTTAGTGGGTCTTTTTACCCGATCCATCAGTTCGATCAAAACTTGTTTTACCTCCAGCAGCTAAAGTTGACTATCGTGCTGCTTGTTTCTGTCATCAAGAACTAATTGATACAGGTTTTGTTTGTTCAGTTTGCTTGTCAAGTAAGTAGAAAATAATTATTTCTGTAAATTATACAGCCTTATTCATAAGTAAATTATAATAATAAATTCTTTATTAATTTTCAGTTTTTTGCAAATTTAGTCCAATTTGTACCACCTGCCAGTAAGAATAACAATTTTTTATTACAATTCATAATTACAAATTTTCTCTATTTTTTCTACCCTGATTGGGATCTCCTTTATTAGTAATACTATAGAATGATTAACTATAATTTTGAGTAAAAAATTAATTTAATTTTTACGTATATACATCCTTATAGCTTACTCTTTTTTAATACCTAAAATTTTTAACTGCCAAGAAATATTTTTCTTCCTAATGCTAACTATTTTAATATATTTTAAAATAATTTTTATCAAAATTTTAATTTTTATTCCTAGTAGTACATAATACATAGTAATAGATATTAGTAGATTATACATATACATATTATTATTTTTTTTTTATTGCATAAAATTTATGTAAACAAGACGTATTTAAAGATGGGAAATATTTTATATTTTCTTTAATTGATTCCTTGATTAAATAGTTGATAAAATGTTTGAAAATTTTTAAACAGTCATTTTTATTATTTATTTACAAAATTTTTGTTATGTAGCATAAATTATTTGGATCATTTCAGTTTTCTAAAAAAAAATAAAAATAAAAAAAATTAAATCTTATTTTCAAGAGAAAAAGTATTTTTTAAAGAAAATTCACCTAAATAAAAGGTTTTTTTTGTTATTAAACTTTCAAATTTACATATTAAAATTAATTATTTTTAATAAAGTACTATTAGCGCCTTTTTTTAAAAAAATTTTGTTTTTAAAAACGCTTATTTGTCGAATAAAGTTAATAATTCTAGCTGAAATTTAGTTTTTAGTTAGGAATAAGAATTTTTCTCCAGACCAATATAGGCTATTTAATTATCTTCTACATTGTAATGCAAATTTAATGTTATGGAGAAGTAATTAACTTGGCTTAAACAAAGTTACAAAAGGTTTTTTTTTTAATATTATCAAGAGCTGATTTTTTTAAAAGTTAAAAAAATTGCCTAGGCACTTCTATATTTTCTTTTTTTATTTAAAACCACTTTAAAAAGTATAGTTTATTCATTTTAAAACAAATCTTTTTTTTTTTATTTCAGCACTGTATTTAAAATGCCAGCACCAATTGCTACAAAAGCAAAAAAAAAGAAGAAAACCGTTGATATCAGCTAGCATATGATTTATTAAGTTAATCTATTAAGAAATTTATTGTGATAAATTTTTTGTGATAAAAAATTATCATATTATAAAAATAATCCATATTATGGATTATTTTATATTATATTATAATAAAACTGTGTAAATAAATTAGCATTTTTTATATTAAAAAATTTTTGCATTAATAAAAATAAATGAAATTATTCAATATTATTTTAATCATTGCAGCCATTTTTATCAATGTAGGCATAAGCACTGTAAAATAAAAAATTTTAATTTAAAATCCACTTAAAACCATTTGTAAGGAAACAAAAACAGGTTGAATCAAATTTTCGGGATCATTTTCTTTTATTAGAATAAGATTCTTAACGAATTTTTTTTAGTTTGACGAATGTTACCTACTGCGTTTAAACAGGGTATTTTACATTAAATATTTAGTAAATTTAAATGAATAAAAGAAAAAAATTGCTTTGCTTTTTCAAGTTTTTGTTAAAATATTCAAGCTTTTCTTATTTTTTGCGAGGGACATCTTGTCAACAGGGCCCGACTTAGACTTGAGGTTGAATCAGGTGGATAATAATAGCTTTTTTCGATTTAAGATTCTGGAAATCGAAGAATCTAAAATCTTTAATTCTTTTAGCTATTTATCAAGTTACATGCATGTCCCTTAAAATTAAAAAAAAAATTTGAAAATTTATTGACTGCCGACGGAGGTATTAGCGCTTAAAATTTCCTTAATTTTTGAGCTATTAAATTAATCAAGACTTGTATAAAGTTTATGATCTTTATAATCTTTGAATATAATATTTAGGACATAATTTTTAGCATTGATTCACTGAAAAAAATTTATTATTTTCTAAATTTTTCCCCGAATAAATTGAATTTTAAAAATAATAGATTAGGTCAAAAATAAAAAATCTTGAAAAATATTTTATATTATATTTTTAGAAATTGAAAATTTTTTTAGTGAATCGATGCTAAATAATGTTTTATGTAAATATATTATAATAAAAAAATTTTAAAATCAGAAACTTTATAAAAAAATCTTGATTAATTTAGTAGCTCCCATTCTTTAATAAACTTCCAAAAATTTTTTTTTTAAATTCTAAGAGACATATAACTTGATAAATGGCTATAATAATTAAAGATTCAAGAAGTTTTGATTTTCAGAAATCTTAGCAGACACTCCTTTTAGGGGTTGCTTTTGCTAATTGAAGGGTGAAATATTAATTATTCACAAAAAAATTCCCCCGAATTCTTGATAAAACCCGTATGGAAATAATTTGATAGCTCAAAGTGCAAGAATAGCAAAAACACCTATTTTAGGGGTTGTTTTTACTAATTTAAGGGTGAAATATTAATTATTCATGAAATATTCCTCCAGATTCTTGATCAGTGATCCAAAAAAACCCTAAGGACCTAATTTAGTCGCACAAAGTGCAAGATTTTCAAATGCACCCCTTTTAGGGGTTGTTTTTGCTAATTTAAGGGTGAAATATTAATTATTCATAAAAAATTACCTCAAATTCTTGACCAGTGACCCAAGAAATCCTCTTAGACCACACTGTAAAAAGAAACTTTCTTAGATTTCCAAAAAAAGTAGAATTTTTTCGAAAAATTAGTGAATTTTCAAAAAATTTTGTAAATATTCGATAAAAATCGTAAATTTACTAAATATAGTATATCATCGAAAAATTCGAGAATACTCGATTTTTTTTTGTGATTTTACGAAAAAAGTTGTAAATTCACAACTATTTTTCATAAATTTACAACTATTTTTTGTAAATTTTCGAAAAAAAATGGTAAATTATTAATTTTTCTTGCGAATTCACAAAAAAAAATCGAGAATACTCGAATTTTTTATTAATATACTAAATTTAGTAAATATACGATTTTTTTCGAATATTTACAAATTTTTTCGAAAATTTACTAATTTTTCGAAAATGTTCTAATTTTTTTGTTAATATAAGAAAGTTACTTTTTACAGTGCAATTCTTGGCTAAATCTAGAAATTCAGTTTGCTAATATATTAATAATCCAGATTTTTGTGATCAGCGACCCAAAAAATATATATGTAGAGCAAATCTCATGTTGGCCAGTGAAAATACACCCCCCCCCCCCCCAAGATTTGACTGGAGTATTAATTCTAATAATTTAAGGAAATATTTTCCTTTTCCTTGGGGATCCTCAGTGCCAATGGTTTAGCTGAGTTTTTGCTAAATCGTTTTTTAAGAATTACAATTATTCATCAGTCAAGTAAGACACTTAATTTGAAATATAATTAATTATATAAAATATTAGAAAATAATTGGAAAACTAGTTAATAACGGTACCATAGATGAATGTATATTATACAATACATATTATAGAGTATGCATATATGTTATATTCCCAATGTAATAATATAACATTCAATGAATATATATCGATAGTTAATTAGGAAACTCTTTTGTAATAATGTAAAATTATCTTTACAAGTACCTATCTAATATTATTTCAATATTTTATTATAATATAATGCAAGGTAATAACTAATTGATATAGTTATTATATTCTAATTCAAGTGGCTAAATTTAGTTTAGTAAATCATAAAGTGATATATAATACTTTATGCATACACAACTTCAAAGTAAAACTTCATCCCCATACATACAAAATACATTATTGGAGCTATTTGAATTTTCATATTTTATGATCATCTTTAGTATTAAAACTTTACAGATGAATGATTTATAATTTAATATATATTTAAAGTATTTTATATTGCTCTATTATTATAATCAACATAATATAGTTAATTTAGATTATTAAATTTTAAACAAGTAAATGAGTATCCTAAATAAAATTTTTAAGCAGAATCTATAAAATCATCATTACTCTGTAAAAAGTAACTTCCTTAGATTAATAAAAAAAATAGAATATTTTCAAAAAATTAGTAAATTTTCAAAAAAATTTTAAAATATTCGATAAAAATCATAAATTTACTAAATTTAGTATGCTATCGAAAAATTCGATAATTCTCGATTTTTTGTTGTTGTGATTTTACGAAAAAAGTTTTAAATTCACAATTATTTTTCGTAAACTTACAACTATTTTTTGTAAATTTTCGAGAAAAAAATTGTTTTCTTGCGAATTCACAAAAAAAATCGAGAATACTCGAATTTTTCGATTAGTATAATATTAAATTTATCTATTACTCATTTTATTTTAATCGTTTCTCTAAGGGGCCACAGAACCAAAAAAACTTTAATATCAGTTTTTTTGATTTTTAACAAAATTTATTGATTAAATTTTAAAAAAATGAGTCTCATGCCCTCCGAAATAAAAAAACACATCAAACTAGTCTAAAAAAAAATTTTAATATTACCATCCCTTCGAGAATTTTTGGAAATTCGCAAATTTAGAATTTTTTTCGAATTTCCGAAAATTCTCGAAGGGATGGTAATATTAAAATTTTTTTTTAGACTAATTTGATGTGTTTTTTTATTGCGGAGGGCATGAGACTCATTTTTTTTTAATTTAATCAATAAATTTTGTTAAAAATCAAAAAAACTGATTTTAAAATTTTTTTGGTTCTGTGGCCCCCTAATCTTTAATCTTTTCTCTAGTGACTGAAAAAAAATTATTCGCCCAGGACATTTCGGAGCTTTAAAACAATTTTTAAAACTCTATTTGTAATACGTTAAAATTTGTGAAAATTCAAATAATTGAAATTGGACAATAAAAAAATAAACTAATAATAAATTTTTACTCGAAATCATTGAAAACTTGGCTGTAAAATATTTACTTATTATAAATAATTTCAAGCATATTTTCTTATAAACAAAATGTATAATAGCAATAATAATAACAAGATATTGCAAATGTTTCATGCCAGATGCCAATGTGACTAATCTAAATATATATATCTAACAACGCAATTATTCAAATCTATTTCATGTTTTCTCTCTCATGTGCATGATATGTACCAATCCTACATATCATCAATCGAATTTCCAAATGTCATGCATCTGTACGAACATTCCTATAAAATTGATACAGTTAATTTAATATTGGTATTAAGCAGAATATTATGATAATTTTTATATATGAATATTTCCAAACCAAAGTAACAATTCTTGGCATACCTTCCTTATCTAGAACATGAACAAGACCTGGAAATATCAAAACAAAAATTTAATTAAACACTGAATCGAACTTTTCGTTGCTGAAATAAAATTTGAAATCAAATAATTTTTTAGAGAGATTTTAATAATAAATATGCTTTTCATAAAAAATATGCTTTTTATAATAATTTTTCTTCTAAAAATTATAATACAAAAATAATTAAAAAATAATAAATTAAGCTTTTTATATTTTTTTTATTCACTATAAAATAAACACCCTCGTTCTTAATATACATGATATATTATAAGTACCCAGAAATGAAAATGCTCTAAAAAATAATTCAAGGGGTATTCAATTATATTTATTCATATAAATATGTACTTATAAAAAATTTTTCCTTATAATATCATAAATCTATAATTTTCAATAAATAACTTCATATCCTTAAAAAAAAAACGAATAAACATTATTTATTCGTTATTTATTAAGCATTAATTTATTGCATATTGAGGTTGATTTACTTTAAATATTTAAATATTTCGTTCCAAGAAGAACATTATTAGAAATACTATTTTAAGCTATACGATTTTAGGAAATAAGTTTTTAAGGAGCCTCTTTAACTCATTGTTCGTAATAGTTTAGAAAAATTTGAGCCTGAGATATTTCAATCATGTTTACTTTTAATTATTTGTCGATAAAACAATCGATGCATTTTAGACTTTGATAACAAGAAATAAAAAAAATAATTTAAACAAATACGATATGTTAAGTTTTGGGTCATATATATAAAATGCACGAGATTCCAGATCTGGATATATCAAAAGTCTGTTTGCCTAATATTAAAGAGCTTTTAATTTTAGGGGAGGGGGTGGCGTAAGAAAATTTTCGATAAATTCTTTCTGTTATGAGTTAAAGAGATCTCAAAGCATAAAAAACTCAATTTGGGACCATCAGGAACTTTAAAAAAAAAATAAATTTATAC
Source organism: Anagrus nilaparvatae (assembly GCA_022575985.1). Taxonomy (NCBI): domain Eukaryota; kingdom Metazoa; phylum Arthropoda; class Insecta; order Hymenoptera; family Mymaridae; genus Anagrus; species Anagrus nilaparvatae. The sequence continues at coordinate 827,875 of JAKSXM010000040.1, read as the reverse complement.
TTAAAATTTATCCCTTGTTTAGGGGGATGATGTCTTTTTTTCTAGGCACCATTTATATAAAAACAAATTTCAGAAATAAAAATAGCGAGCAAAAATACCTTCTGCATGACAATTTGCAATTTCAGCCCAAAATATTTCATTTTCATATTTATTATTTAATTATGGGCGACAGATTCATCACAAATAATTATTTATTTCTTTTTTGCTATAAATGCACCCCCTTGTTTAAATAATTATAAATTTTTTATCGATAAAAATTTAACCCAATTACCATATTTAGGGGATGATATTTAATTTTTTAGTGGTTATATGTAAAAACAGTATTTGGAAATAAAAATAACAACCTCATTTACATACTAGGTATCAATTTTTGCCAAAAATATTGATTTTTTATTACAAATTTTTAATGGCTTGAATGTGTCGATTGGACATTAAAGGATTAAAGAAACCGTTATAATTAAAAAAATGTTTTAAGCCAAATAAAGTAAAAAAATATTCTTTTAATTTATGGGTTATTACCAAGAGACAACTAATGATAAATATTTGCAATTTACGGGTCCTATAATATTAGAAAATCGATTAAAAAATAAAGTAGCGTCATTTTTCGGAAAGCATAATAGGTAAATTATTTATTAATTGTCAATTTCATACTAAAAAAGAATGAATAAATGTACAAAATGTCTATAAAACTGCTGCGATGTATATAAATCAGACACTTGCTTCAAGCATTATAATAAATGCAAAAATAGTGATAAAATAAAGTATACCGGTTAAACGTAGTTAAAAAGAATATTTTTATTTATATTTTTTTATTCAAATACTAAAATACGAAATTAATTGTGTTCTATATTTTCAATTTTAAATTTATCATAAAATTACATATTGATAATAAAAATAATTAAATTAAAACGAGTTTCGGATTTAATAAATATATATATATATATATACATGTGTTTTTGTTTGAAGTAGCATCGAATGAAAATAGGGAGTGTGAAACCGGAAAAGACAATATTTTCCTTGCACATCGTGAATTTGAATATTCATATATTAGCCTTTAGGTTAAAATTGTAATAATAAGTTTGTAATGGAATATTTTAAATAGCCTGCACAAGCCGAGAAATACACGTTATAAAAAGGGAGTTTTTTTAACATAGAACATGTTAATAAGGAATGGGTACCCTGGAAATCTGAAAATCAAGGTGGAGGGGGGGGGGGTAAAAAGTGACTTAGAATAATTTCAATTTTGGGGCTTAAAATAATCCGGATTTAGGGACTGAGAATAATTTCAATTTAGGGAATTAGAATAATTTTAATTTAGGGACTTAAAATAATCTGGATTTAGGGACTTGAAAAAATCTGGGTTTAGGTGATAATTAAAAATTATAAAAATAGCAAATTGTTTTGTAATGTAGCGTAACCTTTATGCATTAAAGTATAAGTAAACATTTTACATACATTATGATTGTGTTTACATAAACCGGTTATAAGTCTGTAAGCCATTACTTTCAATATGCGTAAGCCTGGCCTTTAATCGCTTATTCTCTCCACCGCGATAACTCAATAGATCGAACGCTCATTTTTGGCCAAAAATGAACAATTTTTAAATTGCTGATAAAATTGCAATTAAAAATATTAAAAATCTACGCCATCTAATAGAAAAACTCTTATTTTATTTTTTCTATATTAATTTACACAAGAAAATCTAAATAAGACTTTGATATTAGAAAGCTTTGAAATGATCTTTATTTGCCACAAAAATTTTGCGTAAGCTTCCAGTTTTCAAAAATCTTTTACTTGTATCTTCTGTTGTTTATTTCCGAGATATAATAATTTAAAGTCAAAGTCTAAAACTCAATTGAGGGTTTAAAAAAAAATAATTAAATTTTTATCGTTATCTCTGCAGAACAATAATTCAAAAATCTTTCAAAAAAAAAGAGACGAGCAAAAATTGTTTAAAAGTTTGATAACTCATACAAAACTTTTGAGACCTAATGTTATCAAAAAGCCTAAAAATCCCTTTTTTATAACGTAGGGCTCTGTGTTTCTCGGCCCAGAAGGCCTATTAGAATGAAAGAGGGTGGTAGTCGGCATATTTTCCAACTTAATAAATCGATCTTAACAATAGGAATAATTTGGTATTTCAAATGTACTGGATTCTCCTTGTAAATTTTCTGTAGCTGATTATGTAAATTTTCCAAAGGATTATGTAATTCAAATTTCTTCTGAATATAAAAATATTAAGTTTTAACCTACAGTCTACTGTACAAAAATCTACTATATCAAACAATAACTAAAAATTACAATACACACTAAAAATTATAATATGTAATTCATGTACGTTCGCTGAAAAAAAGAAAATATTTTACAAAAAGATGAAATATATATATATATATAGTTATATCAATAAATTTTCACGTATAAATATAACCTATAAATGCATACATATGCTTTTGTACGTGAGTTTGTATTAATATTTATAAAAGTAAACTCACATCTTTGCATGTTTGTGTGAGTGTGTATTGTATTATATATTTTTTATATATTAATCTGGCAGTTATTTTCGAAAGTTGCTTTGATTTTCATTGCATTAAAAAATTAAGTTCCGTTAAAAAAAAAAATAAAATTTAACGTTTTTCAGCTTAATGTATTACTCAATGCAATTACAGTTTTTAATCAAATGGCCAGGGTATTTTCAATGGAAAATTATGAGCGTTATAAGAGACAATGTAGTTTTTGGTACACGTTTACAGTCATCCAAAACGGTTTATCGAGCTAAATATTCGGAAGTTCCATTTATGTGTCAGATTAGAACAGATGATTAGAAATCAAAGCCAATTTTTAATATAAATACCAGACTAATATGCATATTTATAAACAAAAACCTGTGTATTCAAGCAGGAAAAGGCTGCGCGTGCTTGTGATCGAGATTGCAAGCTTCCTGGGGTATACAAACATTTATATGTATAATATACGTATAAATATGTATTTGGAAATAAGTTATATATACACATACTTAAAAAAATGTAATATATTTGCAGTAACAGAAGGGTATGACTGTTTATCATATTTTAATATCAGCAAAATACTTATATTTTATATGTGCACTTAGTTATTTGCAATTTATTTCTTAAAAATAAAATCTTTTCTATATATTTTTTTAAGCATTATTTACAAAATCGTAAATTATAAATTTTCAGCAGAATCTTATTTTATTTTAACAGCTGTGTTTTATCTATTAATTCTTTTAATTTTTGTACAATTATCATTGCATATTTGAATGAGCTTTAAGTTCAAAAATTTACTGCTTTACATCTGCGTATTCAAAACGTCGAATTGGAAAGCTAAACTTATTTTAATAAATTTTATAACATTAAGAATGTACACCTTGACTTTACTCAGACAACATTTCATTGCCTATCAACAATATTTTCTTACTAGTTACTTCAAATGTTACTTTTTTTAAGCTTGCAAGCTCAGAATGTTGGACCAAGCACTGATACCTGTTTGCGTTAAGTGAAATGAAAAAATTAATTAAAATCACAAATGAAATCATCACTCTTTTTTGCACAATAATAAAAAGTAAAAACCTGAGAAAGTTATTTTTAATTTCAGTAAAGGCTACTTCTAGATAAGTATAGTGACTTGGTCCTAAGTCGTATTAATCCTAAGTAGTATTATCCGCAAAGTTATCAAAAAACTCACTGATTCCCTTTGGAATTTTACAGGCTACCAAAAACTTCGGTATTTTTTTAGATTTTATTAAATTTCTTCGACCCATAAACAGATAAAACTTAAAATTTAGAAAAGTTAACCGCCGTTTATCTACGCATTACGCATATATTTTTGCTTTTTAAATGCATAAAGGCACAAGTAAACGGCGTGTTGTACGGCGATAACGTAATAGGACGACTGGCAATTTAGAATGATGGATTTGAATAAAAATCAGTTTAAGAACTGTGTCTTTACATTTTTGGTACAATAATATACTGTTTAAAAGAAAAATTTCATAGATGTAAAAAAGCGCGGGTAAACGGCGGTAGAAGATTTTTAATTTTTGGGTATTAGAAAAAGTTTCCAGAAGATTAAAAAATATAGTTTTTTACCCCACCAGGACTATAAAAAAAAGAATGGTAAATTTTTTTTTATATTCAAAAACAGATTTTCGAAATATTCAAAATAATATTTTGGGGCCCTACAGGCCCAAAAAAATTTTTTTTATTGAAAAGTAGTAGAATGTTAAGTTTTCTAGCCTATGAGTAGAGTAATCTCTATTTATGGGTCGGAGAAATTAAATAAAATCTAAAAAAAACCAAAAAATTGATTTATTTAGGTATTTGTGCCTGTTGTGGCCTAGAGGTCTAAATCCAACGGGAATCAGTGAGTTTTTTAATACTACTTATATTGTTGAAATAGTCAAGTCGTGTTTTTAGTAGTTGATGACCCTAAAAGGGGCTATTTAGAGTTTGATTCTTATTCACTTTTTTTTTTTTAGTGATACTTGTTGCTATTCCTACTTAAATCAGACAAATGTTAAAGTTTATACTTTAATAACCAGGTTTTGTCCCGTCGAATTATTAGCACCAACTATCACTAACTCCAGTTCCAGATTCACTTATTTTTTTATTTTATTTTTTCCATGTTTTTTTATGCTTCAAGTACGATTGATTGAAAATCATTGCGTACAGATATTATTTGTGCAATTCAAAAAATATTTCAGCAATATTTAATTGAGAAACGAAAAAATGTCTACAAGTTAAACATTTTATCTTTGTTTGCTCAACTTGTTCCATTTCCGCTTACACACATACACGCACATACACACACATATACTCAAATATTGGTTTGCATATTGATAAAATTACATTTCTGTTTCTTTTTTTTAGTAATATTATACACAATAAAATCAAATTATTTACATATGAGTTAATAGCTCAAAGTTCATTTAATTATTAAATTATTCCATTTGATTAGCTTAAAATTAAATAAAGTGAATAATTTCATAGTGTTATAACTTAAAATACATAATTAAAAATAACGTATAAATGCATTAAATTAACTTAAAATACAACATTAAAATTTTCTATTGTAATAGCTAATTTTGAGATTTATTAAATTTATAGAAAATATATATTTCATTAATTAGTTCGTTATAAACCTTTGAGAATACTAAACCTTTATTTTGTATTCTCCAAAGACAATCTTAAGCTCATTGTAAATAATATAAAAAATATATAAATTTACAGCATGTATAAATAATAGTATTTAAACAAAATTTATCGTACCATTAATAATATTTTTTAATGTCTTATTTCAAATAATATATAATATTTTGTAAAATATATAAAATATAAGTAGTTTGTTAAAATCTTAAATAAATTTTCTTTTATGAAATATACGTCAGATAAGAAAAGTATATAATTTATAATATTCAAGTTATATTCAATTTTCAAGTTTAGAATATTTAGACTTATATGTACGTAAAGTCCCAATTACCAGGTTTATATATTTGAAGGAAATCTTGAATGATCGTATAAGGTTTTGTTCTTTATGCTTCGTTGATTGCAAACGCATTATGCTACTGTTATATAACTAAATTCTATAGTTTTCTCTTTATGTTTCTGTATGTGTGTTTAAATACACTTGAGGTTTCATCTTTCGTATTTAAAATGAATGTATTCTATATTATAAGTTGATTAATTGGCAGTGTAAACAATCTAAAAGATTTATATGGATTCATCTAGATTGTTTTAACAAGAATTTATATTTACAATGTTTGAATTTTAAGCTATCCAAATTCGGGACTGGAAAATTGAGTATTGTTTTTAATTTTTGACATGAAACATGTTTAGAGGAAGGAAGAGGTTTTTTGTAAATCCAGTGGGATAAAATATGAATAAGGGCCTGACCAGTGCCTGATTCAAAGAATTTCAATAATTCCAGGATCTATTACTTTAAATAGATCTACTTTAGAGACTTATTTTGGTCAACATATTCCATGCTCTTTTGTACAAAAATCATTCTTAGTTTTTTTTAAAATTTATTCCTTATGTCTCTTATTACACTTATAATAGTCCTCATTTTAGATATTGAGACCTTCCATCAAAACCCAAAAGAAAATGATAAAAGAAATAGTCTAAATAAATCTAGTTCCATGTTAAAATAATATAGAACATCCCATATATCTATAAAAACTATTCTTAATATTTACATAATGCATTACTGTAAGGATACTTAAACAACTTTAAATTTTGATTTATAAAATAAATTTCAAAATTTAAGAATTTATTTAACAAAATATTCCGTTTTACAGTTTCTTTTTAATAAAAATTATTCATAATAAATAGTTTAAATATTAAAAACAGAGATTTTTAATTTATTCATATTGTGTATAAAAAATATTAAAATATTTATTATTTACATAAATTCTTTACATTTTTATAAAATATATAAGATAATCTGGTTTATCGTTGTACATAAGTACAATAAAAAAGAACAAAAAATTTATATATAACAATAAATATATGAAAAAAAGTGTCTGTATTGGGTGGATTTCATGTCAAACGTCAGTAGACGTGATGTTTTCAAAAAATTATTCAATGAGAAAATGTAAAAAAATTATCTCAACGTGCTTTTCTAATTAATCTATGGATACCTATATAATATTGAATAATAAACTTAATTTTTTAGAAATTTAAAACAGAAAACTGAGTTCTCTGACATGATAAGATAAAGCCCTAACTCAGAGTAATTAAAATTTTTTAAAACAAGGCTCTAAAACCCCAGTAGTTAGGGCTTAATTTCCCCCTTTGAATTCATATTTAATAAAATTTTTTTCTTCAAAATTTGGTTCTTACCTCGTATGTATTGCAAAAAAAGGTCACTAAATTTTAAACCACAAAATTAACCTGAAATATTCAATGTGCATTCGTTATTTTTTACATCTTGTCATATAACGTAGAAAAAAGTTACAAAGCTTAAGTACACTTATTATATTTATGTAAATCATAATTTTTTTATTTCTTTAAAAAAAAATGTTATAAAAATTTTATAATAAGTATAATCTTTGTATTAGTATTTAATTTTTTTAACATAATAAACAATCATTATTTTACAAGATGTTTTATATTATGCTAAAATTATGAATAATAATTTTTTTTTATAATCAGTTTTTTTTAAAAGTATTAGTATAGTAAAGTTAGAAAAAGAAAATTTTCAATGGGTTATATTTAAGTAGCAAGGATTTTTCATCTAATTATGCATGCATATACTTTATTCTATTGTTATGAAAATTAATAAATTGCATTTTTATAGTAATTATGTCAATTATTTTAGTTTTTTATTATTATACGAATTAAAATAAAAAAATTTATTTTTATATTAAACTTTAAATTTCTCATTAAAACGTAAATAGTTAATTATGCATGTGTTAAAACAGCGATCTGGAACATGTTGACTTATAAATTATAGTTTTATTTTATATAGTAAATTATTCTAAGTACCTGCAGCTGAATTATTGACTCCTTCCCTCTTAATAACCTATATTTTTGCTTTCTCTCTAAAAATGTACTCCCCTGAAAACGTAAATTTTTCCCATCATTAAGAAAAGAGAATTTTTAACCTGATTTGCTCTGATTTCGTTACATAAATTGTAATTTAAAAATTTTGTTTGGCATAAAAGAAAGTTTTAATTTTTTTATTAAATATATTTTTTAATTATTATTTATTAATTTTATTTATGGGTAGATTTAAATGAAGTGAGGGCGATTTGTATGGTCGGGTCTTCAAAACTGCCCCAAAGTATTTTTTTCTGAAAGTACTACCAAAAATAAGTCACCAGCCCAATTTTTAGCCTCCCAGAGCAAAATCTCAATTTTTGGCAGCCATTTTTGTGTTTTGGACTTTTGTAAAAAAAGTAAGAAAAATGAGCCATAATTTTTTTTATTATTATTTTTTTTTTTTTTTTTTTTTTTTTTTTTTTTTTTTTTGAACTGACATATACCGACGTAGGGTATCCCAAGGAGGCTTAAGCCTGTGCTGGGGCAGTTGCGGAGCAGCCGACTTTAAGATGTTAACTGAACTTGTATTCACTTGTATTGCTGTAAAAAACTTATATTAGCATGAAAATTTTTTTCCATTTTAAGTCCGGATAGGAAATTTCCCTGGCTATCCGATTCCGGGGTCAAAATTTTTTTTTGAGTAGCGCATGCGCGAGGAATTGCTAAGATAGGCTGTTTTTTTTTCAAAAGTCAATTTCTCAAATGCCTGAAAAATCTTTTAACCAGGCTTAAAATTTTCCTTAAACCGTATATTTTTTGACATAAAAAAAATTTCGATGGGACACTGCTTTTTTGGAGCTCTAGATAAAAAAGTAGCAGCTCTCAAAAGATCATTTTTTACAAATTTCAAATTTCCCGCCAAGTCACGTGACCAATCAAAAATCTGACCAAAAATTTGGATTCCGCGGGAAATTTTACATAAGTATATATCTTTTTATGTTTTTAAGAGCTTTCATGTTAAGACAGTGAAATAATAAAGAATTTTCTGATTAATTTTGAATAATTTGGTATAAAATTATTCTTCATACAAAAATAAATTGTCTAATAACCAAAAATTCAAAAACTTCCTCAGCCGTTTACCCGCGTCTTAGATTTAAAAAAACTTATGACCGGTTTGTGTAACTACACAACCAACGAGCATGGAACATGTTCACTAATAACTAACACTGATAATAAAGTATCTATTCTGTTCATAATATCAATATTTACATCCAAGTATTTCTGCACTAAAGTTCTTTAGAGACTTCTGCACCAATGGTCCCTAAGTACTTCTGCACCAAAGGTCTTTAGGGACTTCTGCACCATAGGTCCCTAGGTACTTCTGAACCAATACTCCCTAGGTACTTCTGCACCAAAGGTCTTTAGAGACTTCTGCACCCTAGGTACTTCTGCACCAAAGGTCTTTAGGGACTTCTGCACCATAGGTCCCTAGGTACTTCTACACAAATGCTTCCTAAGTACTTCTGCACCAAAGGTTTTTAGGTACTTCTGCACCAAAGGTCTTTAGGAACTTCTGCACCAAAGGTCTTTAGGGACTTCTGCACCATAGGTCCCTAGGTACTTCTACACCAATGCTTCCTAAGTACTTCTGCACCAAAGGTCTTTAGAGACTTTTGCACCCTAGGTACTTCTGCACCAAAGGTCTTTAGGGACTTCTGCACCATAGGTCCCTAGGTACTTCTACACAAATGCTTCCTAAGTACTTCTGCACCAAAGGTTTTTAGGTACTTCTGCACCAAAGGTCTTTAGGAACTTCTGCACCAAAGGTCTTTAGGGACTTCTGCACCATAGGTCCCTAGGTACTTCTACACCAATGCTTCCTAAGTACTTCTGCACCAAAGGTCTTTAGGGACTCCTGCACCAATGCTCCCTAAGTACTTCTGTATCAAAGGTCTTTAGGGGCTTCTGCACCATAGGTTCCTAGGTACTTCTGCACCAATGCTCCCTAAGTACTTCTGCACCAAAGGTCCCTAAATCGAAAATATTCTAAGTCCCATTTGACCCCCCCCCCTTAAAAAGGACAAATTTGACCCCCCCCCCCCCTTAATTTTCCAGTTTTGAAGTACCCCCTTCCCTATAAACATGTTCCATGTTAAAAATGTATAAAGCGCGGGTGAACGACGCTGCTAGAATAGCATGATTGGGACAGCAGAACTGTGGCTACTGACAATAGATCCATTTTTCGATACAACAATAAACTGTTTAATTAAGCAAAAAATTGTCTAATAACCAAAATTTAAAAACTTTTACAGCCGTTTACCCGCGCCTTGGAGTTTAAAAAATGAATAAACCGTGGGTGAATGGCATTGATAGAATAGTACGATTAGGACTGCAGAATTGTGGCTACTGATAATTTTTCCATTTCTTGATACTACAATAAACTGTTTAATTAAACAAAAAATTGTATAATAACCAAAAATTCAAAAACTTCCACAGCCATTACCCGCGCTTTTTTGAAATTTGTACTTAGTGCTAATTTTTTTATTAATAAAGCGCGGGTAAACGGCTGTAGCAGATTTTTTTAACAATTGGGACTATAGGAACTATAGACCTACTAGGGCTATAAAAAAAACTTATAACCAATTTGTGTAAATACAACCAATATGTATGGAACATGTGTAAATACAACCAATATGTATGGAACATGTTAAGTTACAACTGAGGGCTAATTTTATAATTTGTAATTATCACCTTACTAGTTGTTAAGATTCTAAATCCAAACTATTTTGATTCCCTAAACGCGTATTATTCTTGCTCCCTAAATCAAATTATTCTAAGTACCTAAGCCTAGATTTTTCAAAGTCCCTAAATTGAAATTATTCTAAGTTTTATTTGACCCCCCACCCCCTTAATTTTCAAGTTTCGAAGTACCTCCTCCCTATAAACATGTTCCATGTTAAAAGGGAGACCGGGATTGGGACATAAACTGCAGGGGGGGGGGGGGGGTAAAACGTGTGTTTAGCCAGTAAGAAACTGGCACAAAGCCCCGATCGCGTTTGCCAGCAAAGTCTTCAGGGTGTACTTTGTACAACTGGGCGGTCATGGAAATTTGCGGGTCTTTAAAGCCTACAAACACTCCATGGCTGATGCAAGATTCATACTTTTTCCTTGAAAAAAAAGTAGACTGTATTGTTAAGGTGGCGAACTGGGCGATTTTATAATTGCCAGTTGCATCTGTTTCGTAAGAGCACTGGTATTGAATTGATTTGTTTTGCAAAAATATGGGCTATATTTAAATAGTATATCTCGTGATTTTGTATTCTTTCCAAATAAGATAATCTTTGAAATTGAAAACTATGACGTAAAAGGGGAACCTGGAATTGACCAAAATTATGGAATAGTATGTGGTAATCATGACATACTTAAGGGTAATAAAATTATATCAAGAAAAGGATTGTATAATAAGGATGGCATAATGTAGTCGTAAAATTCAGTGGCCTAGAAGAGGCAATTTATTAGATATTTTAAGACAAAAGGTTGAAATAATAAATGATTGACCTAAGGAAATAATAAAATTTTGCAATATGATTAAAAAATTTTTAGAAGCAATGAAATATTTTAACTGCTATTAAAATTATAGAGGGGCTCAGAAAATCTGTGATTTTTTTAAAATTTGCTCTGTTGATTGCAATGATCTCTATCATCTTTTGAATGAACGTCCTACTACTAGATTATCATTTTATTTTGTAGAAGCTTACCTATGTCCAAGCTTTCATTATGCATTTAGTTCAATATGGGTATAGAAAGTATTCTATATTTTATATGAATCTTTTCGAAATTAAAATAATAATTCAAGTAACTATATGGATAAAAATACATTGTAAATATATTGTTTGAAAATTCAAGCAATATCTTTTTACAATGTAACATAATAGCGAAAATTGAGAAAAATATTATTAATTTTTTATTGTCTTTCTTTTTTGAGGAGGCAAGAAGTCAAAAACGAAATTAAAACCACATTTTGGAATTTTAAAATCCTTAAATAGGCGTTTCTCATCTGCTTAACTATTTAATTCAAATCTAAACATAAATTAGTTTAAAAATATACAAGGGAAAAGAAAATTGTTTGGAGCGATTTTATTATGAATAGTTGTTCTTTTCTATCTTTAAAAGACCATTTATGAACGCTACCAATTTGACCAAACCTGTTTCCAAGCGTCAACTATTTTCAACTTTTTTTTTCAATTATACTCACGCAATTTCTTTCAGCCACAGCAAATTTCCACAGCAGTACCGATTCTTCACTAGGAACAAGTAGCAGCAAAAAACAAGCATCAAGTAACAGTAATTTAAATAAAAATACAGGCTTTCCTATTAAAATTCCCCTTTCCCTAGATTTCAAGTACGTATTATGCAGTTTTATTTATGAAAATGAAAAATTATTTTACGTCTGACTAAAATCATGCTAAAACTACTTAAAAACTTAAAAACCATGCTGGGTGTACTTTTATTTATGTCTCAGGCCTCCATTGTAAACTAATTTTTAAAAAAACCAAAGTAGTACATTTAATTGGTTAAAAAATCAACAATCCGGAGTTCAGGAGTCATATTTAACTTTGAAATCAGACCCAAAGTAAAAAAACATCAACAAAAATAACATAATTTACTAAAAATATACTTAAGGCAAAACTCATTAGAAAAATTGACGATACCGCACTAAAAGATCCAATAGAATCTTTCAAAATCAAGACCTAAATATTATAAAAACAAATGAATTCAATAAAAAATGAAACAAACACTAAGAAATAACTTTTTCAAAGATTTTTATTAACTTTTTTTTTATAAATAAACGGACATATTATATTACTATATTTACAATTTTCAAAAAATTCTTTATATATATATATATATATATATATGTATATAATTAAAGTTTGACAAACACTACATACATTTTGTTTTAATATCTTATATTTAATTTTTATAAATCATGTTTTTTTGTTTTTATATATGTTTATTTTTAAATCATTTTATATTAAATATTATCAGTTCAAAGTTTGAAAAATCATTTTGAAAAGATAAAAAATAAAATATTTCCTGCTTTACATATATATTTGTAAATATGATTTTCTCATTCGTTGATTTAAAAGCTTGTATATATATTTTTTTTTAATTCTTACTTGCTAAATTTTTAATATATTTAATAAATTTTTTTTTGACATAAAATAGTTATAGTGTATGAATATTTTTTTTTATAACGCACATGAGCAATTGATTAGTATATTTCGATCTAAATTTTATTATATTGTTCTGAATTATTTATTATATTCTTGTGCCCTGACAATTTTTTATTCGTTTTTTGGATGGATGATTCTTTTTCAACTAGGCCAATCCTCATCATCACTTAAAAATAAAGGTTATCTAGAAGGAATTTCCTAAAATATATTTTTATTAGGTTTTTTGGAAAAATTACCAGATACTATAGAGTTTAAACTAGAATTTTGATGAAGTTCTGTTTTATGAAATCGAGAAAAAATCTAATTTTTCCATATTAAGAACCCCTTGCTCTATTAGATAATTAGTTTATTATATGTTATTTAGAAAAAGTATTAAAGACTATTGAGCATTAAAATAAAAATATTTTTCCCTATTAGTGAAAATCTACGTCACAGCGAAAAGAGGTAGCTGAGTTGAGAAAAAATCATCCATTTACATATTTTTACAATATTTAGTTCTTATTAATAAAAGATACACATTTATTAATAATTTTTTTAATCGATAAAAAAATGTTTACTTAGATTTTATTACATTATTTTCATCCTTTTTTCCATGACCTATTTTCTAAAATAGAAAAAAGGATTCTTTTAGAGAGATTTTTTGCGCGCATATAGTTTAGTGCAATATACAGTTACTATATTTAAATTTTAAATTTATATTTTTTAGTTTATATGCTTGTTTATTTGCACTCTTAAATATTTTTAAAATTTAAACATTTTTTTTTAGCACCCGTTTCATGAACTTGTAGATAAAAAATAAAAATTAAAATGGTGATTAAATTTTTTTATTTTATATAATTTTTATTATTTATATTTTTTTTTAAATAAAATATATTATGTAAAAAATTATATATTTTAGTAAATGGTGCCTATAGTGTATTTTTTAATTATTTAACGCTCAACATGTATATTTTTTATATAGACTGGCAGTTATTTTAATGAGTTGATTAGTTTTAAATGGCTTAGGTACCAAAAGTGGAAATTAACAAAAAATTGGGTTTCGAAAATTTTAGCTTATAATTTTTCGAAACGAACATTTTATTAGTAAGATTCTTAGAAGAAATTCAATTTTAGAAAGTAGTGCTGGACAGAATTTGGCCCAAACATGAGAGTATCCGACTATCACCTGGTCTAGATTCTGTCCAAAACTTTAAAAAATTTATTTTCAGCTTGGGATCCAAGTATTTTTAGAATGTAAAATTTTGAATTTGTCTGTTGAACTTAAAATTTCAAAATTATATTACTATTTTTATTTTTTTTGTAAAACTTTCCACTTTTGGTGCCTAAGACATAAAAAAATAAACAAATTTATGAAATAACGTCAAAAAGGCAAATATATATTAAATTAGCCTAAAACTAGTGAAATTTTTTTTCTATGTGAAAAGGATTTTTTAGTACAAAAAATAAAATATTGATCATTGATACACAAAAATAATCAGTCATAGGAATCTAAAAAAAATAGTAGCTAATTTTGACTGTCTAAAATAATTTTACTAGCTAATAGTTTAGAATCTCATCGTGTAATTTATATGAAAGTTTCTGTGCTGAACTCATTATTTAAAAAAAATTTTCACTAGTCCAAGTACTGTACATACAAAACTTGAATTAAATACTGATATTTTAGACAAAAATTATTTACAAAACAAAAAAAAAACATTAATTACAGACTAGCACATAACCTAAAATATTTATAGATACTTTAACTAGTATTTTACAGAGTTTTTATTTACATTTAAATAACTTTTTTATGTTCATAAATAAATGAATAATATATTTTTTACATTAGGAAATAATAATTAATAAATATATATATATTTTGTATAAATAAAAAATAAATCATTCTTTCCTTTTTATTCTTCATTTTTAATTCATTCTCATTTCTTACATAATAGCGTACCAAATTTTCCCCCCTGCTCTTTTTATTTTATATATAAATTTGATTTATTATTGTTTTTTTTTTTTTTTAATTATAATATAGGAATTATTAAGGCTTAATATTCATAGAAATTTTTTTTTAAATATAGTAATAAATAATAAAAATTTTAATAATATACAATCTTTATTATTGCTCTTTTAATCTGTACATTCGTTCTTATTATTATTGTTATTATGAATAAAATATACATTAATATTGTTTTTTTTTAGAAATTTTTATTTATTATATTGTACTTTTTTTCTTTTTTTTAAAAATAAAAATTCTGGTATACTTAGAAATTTTAATTTTCAAATTTAAGTACTTGTAGCATAAAGTACTATAATTTTTTGTTTATACCAAGTTAATGAAGTGTGAATTGATGTTAAAAGCAAAATAAAAACATTGTCTGATTGATGTAAATTTAAATGAGTTAATAAATGAGTATGGAATAGTTGGTTTTTGTTTTAAAGGATGATATATATTTTGTGGTTGTGGTATGTTGGTTTAGATATACTATAACCTGATATTCAACTAAATTTTAAAAGCTACTTTATTTATAAAAGGTTAATAAATTATACTCCAGAGTTAATTGTTTATTTAGTTTTTTTTTCTTATTGGATAGTGTTAAATTCAAATTTAAATATTTTAATATTCGCTTATTTAAGGAATTATTTTGGTTAGAGATTAGTGATGTTCTTATAGAAAACTTAAGGTGGCTCTTTCGTAGTCTCAAATTATCCAAGAATTTTAGAATTTATAAATATTAATAAATACTGTTTTATATTACTAAGAAGTTGCATAAAGGAATCATTTATTTTTTAAATGAGGGACAAAATATTGATTTTGACCTATCATGCAGTTGTGGGCACGAGCGAGTGCAGACAACATGCAAAGTTCGAATCTCATATTTTACCCCGTGATTTAAAATATAGTTTTACATATAAAGGGAAAAAACGGCGTCCTATTCAGGTTAGAAAAAAGCTCGGATAAAAGTCTTTTTTGTCTTAGATATGTAAAAACACATTTTTTAATCATTAAAAATTTTTTAAGGAAGCTCTTCCAAAAATTAACAAGCCATTGAATTATTAAAAAAAAACTTCCTAAAATTTTAAGCTGAGTAAAATGCAGTCACCTTAGTGGATCATGCGTATTTTTGGTCACTTAAAACTATTTTGAAGATTACATCCATTTTCCGATGGCTAGTTTTGATTAATTTAGCTATAATGCCCAAAATAAAAAAAAATACAAATTATTTTTAAATATTTCTGGTTGAATCTAATTTTTTTATGTTTCACTGATTTTCAGGATCACTGACCAAGATTACAAAATCAGGTTTTCAAATTCAAAATGGCAGATTTCTAAATCAGATTTACAAGCTTTCTTTGATCAAGTCTAAAATTTTATTTGAGAATCGTGATCAGCGACTCTAAAAACTGTAAATCATCTTTATTGTGCTTGGAATAATTTAAATTTGATTTGAAAATCAAAAATTTGAATGATTTGTAAATTTTTTGCTTATTTTGGACGATATGGCGTTAATTACTCAGTAGTGTCCATCAAAATAGTTTTTATTGGCCAGAAATAATTTTTCTCCATTTAAAATTTTTGGAGGCATTTAACATTTCTGTCGCCTATACTAGCAAAACAGACCATATAAATTATGCTAAGGGAAGCCTTAAATAAAACTTTTTTAAATAATGAAAATATATATATATTTTTAAGGCATATTTAAGACGATAAAATTTTTAATTTTCTATTTATTATATTTTTAATCAACATTTTTTTCTAAATTATTATTTATATATAAATTTCAATTAAGAAACCTTGGTGAAAAAGCTATAATAGAATAAAATGAGAGAATGAGAAAGTGATATTAGATTTTTAATTAAAAATTCTTATAACAAGTAAGTACCAATATTTTTCAATCAATGATCTTTTTTTTTCTACTCATTAAAGATTAAAATAAGATAAGCAAAAACTAAAAAAATTGTTAATAAAAAAAGTTTTATTTTAAACAAAAAGAAAATGACGATAATGAAGTAAAAAAAAAGTTAAATATAAATTTTATTTTAGTCTCTTGTAGTTTCTTTATTAAGTTTAGCATTGAATTTTTGTACATAGAAGGCGATAACGAACATATAAATTAATCAAGTCATCCTGGTGGAAAAAGCTATAAATATAAAATCGGCTGTGGGATTTTAGTTGTATATAACTAACGTTTAAACTTTTCTCTAGATTGAATTTCGAGCAGTGGTCGTCTCTTAATTGGCTAAGTTTACGTTTCATTTGTCTCTGTTTATGTTTACAATTTATGCATAGTACATAACCTCAATTTTTTAACAAATTTACTTTTAATTTAAGAAAAATCTGGTAATTTAATAAATAATAATAGTGACTTTATTAAATATTAAAATGAAATACGGTAACTAAATTTTAAAATTAATAATCACTCTCCTGGGAGTTGTTTTGTTAATTTTTCAATTTTATCGATTTTTAGGTTATGAAAATTTTATTATTAATATGAATTTATCTAATAAGTTTAAAATAAAATACAAAAACTCTAAAATAATAATCTGATTATTACTTTATAAGCTACTTAACAGTAAATAAATAAATAATATTTACATTTAGAAACTAAATAAAATAAAAAATTAAATTAAAATATTAATACAAAGATAATATAAGAAAAGGAAAAGATATACAAAGTAGATCAAAGATTCATTTAATACATTCAGAAGTTATCGATTCTCAATAATATTATAGTTAACCCTAATAATAATAATAATCAATCGAGCCTGCAGCTCATTGTCTTATCAGCAAATTCCATATTGGTTTTATCTCTTTTGCTCTACATTTTCATCTTTCTTCTTCATCATCTTTCAAAATATGTCTATTATTAAAGAGAAAATAGGCTATATAGCTTAGAGGTTAGAGTTTTGAAATTTTTTTTTTTTTAAATCATTATTATTATTGGGATAAATTTCATATTATTTTTCTAGTTTAATACAATAAATTCCATTCGGTTTTTATACTTAAGAAAATTTTTTTCCAATTTATTATTCTATAATGGATTAAACTTATATTTGTTTTATAACCTTAAAATAAAATTGTTTAACTTTATTTTCTTATATTATTGAGATATGATATTATCTGTATTAAATTCAGTTTGTAAAATTCCAATATTTTATACTTATTGATTTATTCCATTTTATAAAATTAATTTGAGGTTATGTATAACTATAAACTTTTATTATAGATAAATTTAATTTTATAAATTTTTTAATAAATAAAATATTTAATTAATTAAAAAAGGTATTTATATTAATCAATAATTATATTAATTAAATCAATTCAAACTGGGGCGTAATGTATGTTTGTTCATCATGTGAAAGGTTATAGATGAAACGAGAGTAATATCAATATTGTTAAATGAAATATATCAATAATATAAATTAACAATGGTCTGGCTAATGAATTTCCGAATAATGGCATGTAAAGTTTTTTCGAAGAATAAGTCTCAAGAATCCAATGGTATGGGTCTTTTAGTCGGTAATTGTATAAAATTTAGAGATATTTGCGTACAAGATTGCGTAACTAAAGTATAAAACTGAACTAACCTTAGGGACATTCTACAATCAACCGTCTTACGCGTGCGGAGTTGCGCAGTAAGTAATGCGCAGCTACGCAAGGCCTTACGTGCTGCGCATTACTTACTGCGCAACTCCGCACGCGTTAAACGGTTGATTGTAGAATGTCCCTTACATACCATAAGAGCCCGTGTTAAATTTTGCACTTTTGTACGCTAGTATCTTTGAATGTTAAATGATTACCAATTAAAAGATCCACGCCATTGAATTCCTAAGACTTTTCTCTAAAAAGCTGTATATAATTTATTGGCAAGAGCGTCTTTAAACAGTGGGGGGCTAATTACGAATTTGTTGGTACTTTTTCTGGAAAATTGTCACATTTTTCGTAATAGTTTAATTTAGGTCATTTTTGCTATTCTTTTATTGTTTCGAATCAGCAACAAAATAAAGCTGTTCGAACCACTTGTGATTATGTTTTTTGGTGCGTAAATATTTTTCGCTATTGCTCATTTTAGGACGTTTTGGTAATTTTTTTAGTGTTTTGAGTTCTAGTAATCAAAAAAAATTAATCCTAACCACTGACTTTTGTAGTACGTAGATTATGGAAATTCTGGCACTTCTTCCAAAAAATAGTACGATTTTCTGCTGGAGTCCATTTAAAGGCAAGGAACATTCAAAAAATGGCCATAACACTATAAAGTGGGCTATAGTGGAAAAAATGATCATTTTTCGTAAAAAAAGGCCAATATTTTTGTAATCTGCTACCAGAAAACATAATTTCCATTAGTTAGGATAACTTTTTTATTATTACAAATATTCTGAACATGAAAGGAATGGACAAAATGTCCTAAAATTGGGCTATAGCGGAAAAAAATTACCATTTTCTGTTAAGTAACTAATATTTTCTCGTTCTCTATGCACCAAATAACACGATTACATAGGATAACTTTATTTTGTAACGGAAACTCAAACAATAAAAAAATGGTAAAAAATGAGCAAATTTAGGCAATAGTGGAAAAATTAACAATTTTTTGGAAAAAGGACCAAAATTCGTAATCAGCTCTTTAAACAAATTAAGTTGCAATGATTTCTTTCTTTTAAATCCACCATAACTTTATGGGCCTCGTCTGGCCTATATATAAGTAGTATGAAAATTTAAATAGCAAATCAACTTTAATAACAGACTAATGAATATTTTAAATTTAAATAGAAAATCTAATCCAAAATCTATACTAAAAATAATTAATACAAAAAAAATTTGTTTTTTCTATTGTATAAAAACTTTCTACATTGAAGTTGAAAAAAAACATAAATATTTTACATGCTTTTAATAAAATTATTAATTAAAAGCGTATTCATAAGCCCTTTTTTGTTTGCTTTGTAAATAAATATTTTTCAATTACCGATAATAATTAAAAAAAAATTACAAAATTATTTTTAATTTTAAACTAACTTTTTGATTATTTTTAATTAGTCAATTGTTTGTTTTTGATAATATAAAAATACAATAATTAATTATTTACATTAAATTGGTACTTTTATTTGTCAGATTTTGTTTTTTATAATACTTTACGATTTTTATTATTCATATTAATCTTTACAAAAAAAAAAAATAGATGGCGAATGTACAGATTTGAGCGGATTGTCGTATTTATGTATTTTAATCTGTTCGCTAAATAAAATGAATTTTCTCTTTTTACATATAAATTTTTTATATTTTACATTTTTTTTTAATAATAATAATAATAATAACAACAGTTATAATATTTTTTTATTATTTTTAGTTTTAATATAAGAAACATGTACACTTTTTTTTTTTTTAGAATTTTTTTGATTTTTAGATTATTTTTTTTTATACAAACGACAATAATAAAATTTGTTTATTTTATGTATAAAATTTAAGTACACAATAATTTATTAACGATTGTTTTACAAGATATTAATAATAACATCACAATAGCTTTAACGTATAAATTTTTTTATAAACTTAATAAAAATGGATAAATAAAAAAAATTGAAAAATATTTTAAATGATTTTTAGCAGGAATAAAACAATCGAGTGTAGAAAAAAACGGTTTTTTAGGTATTGCTTCTATTACAGGAAATTGAAATTTTACTGAGTTTATGTTATCTGACGTTAATTTTAAGGTAATTTTTTGCTAATTATTTGTGCCTTTTTTCATATTTTGTACCAATTGCAAATAATGATTTAAATTTTGCGACGAAAATGGCATCGTAATGGAAATGTTCTGTTTATCATTATAAAATCATGAGTTAATTTTTGGTAACATATACAAAATAGGGCAAAATTTTGAATAAATGTGTAAATGCTTGCTTAAAACATGTTTGAAAATTTGGGAACCTTATTTTTTTGATACATTCATTATCCAAATAAAAGCAAAATAATTTCTTCCAGGTTAATATAGATATATGCATTTGATAGACTTTTTGAGTTAATAAGAAGCTTTCAAAGGTTTATTTTTTTTAAATGCAGGATACAAGATGTATAAAATCAACGCAGCTAATAAATTAAAATTAAATTTATATATTTGTAATATCATTCACTGCCTTTTGCTCTTAATTAAATATTATCGCATTTATTAATTTTGATATTTTTCTCTATTTTTTAATATACAGTTTAAATGAATTTATTTTGAGTTTAAAAATTAAATAAAAAGTTAAATTTTTTCAAAAGTGACATTTCATTGATTTATGAATTTAATTTATCCATAAATACTTAACGTAAAAACAATAAAATTAATTAATTTTGGTAATAGATTGTATAATGAAATTGTTGAAAAAAAAGTATATATTTAAAAACTTTTGATTCCATTGTAAAGGTTAGTAAATACCCGTTTAATTCTCACGTGTATGAAAATATTAAATAGATAAATTAATTAGGATTTAGTGGCTTACAAACATACTGAAAATTTTTTCTTTTTTTTTTTGTTGTTAATTTTCTATTTTCTTTTAGATATAAATAGCCATTTGTAAAATTAGGTTCAGGTTGAAAAATACTGATAAAAAAGTTATAAAAGTTTTTTAATTTATTTTAAAATCTTGAAATTTTTAAATTGAAGAATTTTTGAATTTTTTTTCAAAGTACATGCTGACATTTTTATAAAATAACACATATCATCTTTTTGTAAGGTACCTAAATAATTTCAAGAGTTTAACATTAAATGAACGTCTCTAAATCATAAATATTTATTTAACATATAATATTAGAAATACTTTAAACATTGATAAAATTGATAAAACAAACAACAAATTATTATTTACATAATCAATATAATTGCACTAATATACTTTATAGTATCAAGACTGCTCAATAAAATGTAAATATTTAAATTAGTAAGTACAGGCATGAAGTAATATTTTAATTTAAAATAATTATTAGCTTGCAAATACGTTATCGAAATATTTATGTCTATGTTTTAATTAACAGTGATTAAAAAAATAAAAACAACTATTTTTATTTATTCCGGTGTCAAACTTTTTTTGGAGTCTTGTACGTCTAATCGACTAAAACCTTGAGAACCTGATTTTTGGTAAAGAAATCTAACTAAATTTAAAAATGAACTACAAGACTAATATATTATTTCTATTTAATATCAATAAACTAAAATTTCAAAGCTGCTATTTTAAAATTTTTGCTATCAATGGATAGTAATATTAATACTTTTAAAAGCCTCTGAAAAGAAATTCAAAAAAAAGCTTTTTTCAAATATAAATAAGTTCATTCAATTTTGTTTTGTACAGTTTCTCAAACATATATTATATGGGTGATTTTTTTTTCAGCCAGCCTCTTCCCAAAAATGGAGGCAACTTAAAAGGATTTTGGCTTTTTCGAATTGACAGGAAAATGGGTATGGTTTTTTATTCTCATTGGCATTTTCAACTCTGTAAATCTAATGTCAGCATTTTAGGCGTTGAGCGTCAGAAGGTCGCAATTTAAAAATTAAAAAAATGAAAATAAAAGTAGGTTAACAGTAAATTTTTTGGATTTTTTTCGTTCTAAAAAGTTAGTGTTATTTATTAATAAAGAAAACAAGATCATTCGCGTGGTAGTCAATTGATTCCTCAAAAATTTACCCATTTTTTAAAACTACATAGCTCTCACAAAACGTTTTAAGGAATCAACAAATTTCCACGTAGATAGTCTTGTTCTCTTTGTTTTAATAAATAACATTAACTTTTTAAAACAAAAAAACCAAAAAAATTACCGTAAACCTACTTTTATTTCAATTTTTCTGATTTTTAAAACCTGCCACCACTCAGCAACTAAACTGCACAATTTAGATTTATAGAGTTGAAAATGCTAACAAAAATTAAAAACTAAACCCTTTTCCCATCAATTTGGGAAAACCAAAATCCTTATAAGTTGCTTCCATTTTTGGACAGAGGGGGATGGCTGTCTTGAGAAAGAATCGACCATATATATAACCTTGATGTTGTTAAATTTTAATTTTAAATTAAATATTCATTACTACTATACAAAAAGCTTAAATTTTAACATGAATATTCAACGTTATTAAATGGTTTTAAAAAACTTAACTGATTTTTAAATTTTTTGTTACCTTTTTACATTTTCTAATTTAAAAAATAACCATTTATTGCAATATATAAAAAAAAATAAACTTTACAACGTTCAATTAACGATCGATAATATTTCAACCGAAAAGTTTTTTATTATCTCTTGGGACGAGCATTTTTCTTTTTTTTCACAAATCATAGAAATGTCACTATTGAAAAAATATTTTATACACAAAAAAAAAAACAGATTTTTTTATTGCAACCTTATAGCAAAAAATTTATAAATTCATTATTTATTTACAAGTATATATAAAGGCTTTTAAATTTCATATTTTAATTCAAAGCCTTTTTTCATATGATTTTTTTTTTGGTCCAAAGAATTTTTTTTTAATATTTATATTAATCACTAGAAATTTTTATTTATACACAGTAAAAAGAAAAAAAAAATTCATTTCTATAGGATTATTTATTTACATACACATTTATATAATTAATTTATTTATTTTTCAACACGTATAAATAATTTACACAGATTAACCTAGAAATAGAGATGTAAAAATTTGTCATTTTTTTTTCGATGTGCTTCGAAATTTTTGCACGTATTTTTATTTGGTTCGTTTCATTCGCTTATGTTTTTTTTATTTTTTTATCGATTAATCAACAAGAAAAGTATTATTTTGTTCGTTTGTAACACAGAATAAAAACAAAAAAAACGTAACATTCGTACTTAGAGCTATCAGATTCAGTAAGCTTTTAATTTTTTGTTTCAGCATTTAACGATATACGAGAAAAATATTTTACTCTATCTTTTTGTTATCATAGTTTTTTATTAACTCTGTCGTAATTTTTTGATTTTATTTTATTTATCGAATTTTACTTTATTTTTAGACAAAAACAAAATATTAATTGTATAAATAAAATTAAACGAGCATAAAATAGAATAATTTATCATTTATTAGAGACACTTGCGTGACCCACGAATATTCGTGACAAAATTCGTATTTGCCACTTGTGGGGCTTTTATCACGTAGGTTAGAAAAAGAGCTTTAATCAATCAAAGCTAAACAAATTTTTTTACGTTTCAAAAATAAAATAATTTTATTTATAAGAAATTACCGACAGTAATAGAATTTTAGCTTCAAAAGAGGTGAAAATTAAAATTTTCGTAAAAGCTTTATAATTAACCAATAATTAAATAAACACTAAATAGACAGCTAATTTTCAATGTAGAAAATATTCTTTAAAAAAGTACTATCTTATTAAATTAATGTACATCAGTTACGTCTGATAAACGATGCGAGGTATAAATAAGGCTGAACCTCTTTTTTCAACATTTCCCAATCAATAAACTCGTTAAGTGCTTAAGTACAAAAGATCATCTAATTAGTTGATTTTTATATCAAAAGCATAAAAGTTTCAGTTATTCAGGAAAAAAGTTTTATACGAATAATTGATTTATAAAAGTTTTCAATCGTTAAATTATTTTATTAATTAAACTAAAATTAAATTTTTGCTAATAATTTTTCAAAAAATTACTGACTGAGTTTTGAGTTTATATTTCAAAATTTTATTTAAGGCTACAAGATAAGTAAAATTTTTGACTATTTTATATTTAAATAATGCTGATTATAAAATAATGCCTTTTATTATTAACATTAAAAAACAAAGGAACGACGGACGGTATTTAAAAGAAGCTTTATTGTAAAATTATTTTACAGCACAGCAACTTTTATTTTAGTATGTAAATAAAATGTTTTGAAAGAAAAAGCATTTGGCATCATATATAAAATTCATTAAAGATTTAACACACCCGTTAAAATGTTAGCATTCATAACATAATTTTAAGTATATTTTATTTTATAAGTATTTAATATACGCAGTAATGGAAGAATTGTTTCTTACGCTTAAAATTATTGATTCAATAGGATTAACGGATTACAATTTGAAAAAAAATTGTTACCGTACATTTTTATTTATTTACAAATGATTCTACGGAAGGCTCGACGGAAGTCCTTATTAAAAACAGTGTATATAACAGGGTTGAGTGCAGAGTTACAGTAACCCAACCAAAATGCAACCGCGAAAAATTCGTCAGGAATGTGAAGATTTGGAAAAGCTGGTTTTAGGATATAAAGGAGAAAGAAGGGTAACCAACATGCTATAAAACTTCCCATTATGAGACCGAGTATCAAAGTTGCACGTTTTTCTTTTTTTCTTGCTATTCTTCTTCTTTCTCTTTCAGGATCACGTGGTTTCGTTGGTTTATCTTGAGACTCTCTTTCTGGGTTACGAGTTTGCTTACCGTGGCTCTTTTTAATTTTACAAATACCTTTACGTCCGAATATTGGTTTGCAGAGTCGTAATTTTAAAGGTTTCACGACTGCGCAACGAGATACAACACCACTATCCGAAGACGATGGGTCGAACTCCGAAACCATGTCTACGTCGATCCCGACGCTTGGGGTGCGACATCTGGATGGAACACTTTGGCTCGATTGACCTTCTCCATTTGCAGAAATACTATACTTAAGGCATGATTTTGAAGGAGCACTCACCTGAAACAAATTAAAAATAATTTTATAAAAACAAGTTTTTTTCTAAATTTTAGCAGAAAATTACATGAAATTGTTTAGATAATTAAAATTACCAAAAGTTTTTAACACGGATTATTATAAGCCCCTAAATTGAATGTATTCTATACTTAGAGTCCCATTTTATCCCCCGCCCTTAAATGGGATTCATTTGGTCACTGCCCTTAAAAGGGATACTTTTGGGACCTCCCTCCCAAAGTTTAATAAAATTACGTTCCATAAAAAATAATAACGTAAAATTTAATAAATACTTAAAAAAAAAAAGAAATAAACTTTATTATACTTTTTAAATAATTAAAATACATTATAAATTTAAGTAATTCTAAGAAGTAAAAAATAAAAAGAGAAACGTTAATTTTAATAAACTATTTAATCTTTCAAGCATTGATAGTTTTTAATTAAAACGAATCCAGTGTAGAACAGTAAAAAAAAATAAAAAGAAAAGTAGGTAGAATTGTACATTAGTAAAGTAAGTAGAAACAGTTCGAGTATGGTCAGACATGTCGTTTAATTAAAAAATTTTCTTATATTCTTTTATTTAATAAAACAAGTATCAAGCATTAAAAAAAATTTTTTATCTTTACAGAGTATTTTATTAATTTATTCAATCTATATTAATTAATCAAGAAAAATTTTTTTTAATTTAAAAATTTTACATATATAATTCATGATTTTTATTAAAGATAGTGAAAAAATATTAAGCTCATCATATTTTTCTCTTGCGTGTTTTAAAATAATAATAATCTAAATAATAATAAGAAAATTTTAGCTTATATATAATAAGAAAATAAAATTTTTTTTTATATGTATGTGTGAGTTGTTTTACTTATATACAACTTTATATATAAGAAAGAACGATAAGAGTATATATAAAGAAAAAGGGAATTGAAAACTATTAGTTTTTAGTCGACATTCTCATTACCTTAAATGGAATCGTTAACTCTATATAAGTATAAAGTATATATGTAAACGTTTGTGTATGAAAATAATTTTGTGTTGTATTAATTTACTTACTTAAATTATAATTTTCTTTCTCATTCCATTTTTTTTTAATTCTTTTAATGACTTACATACTTTATTACATAATTTTCAGTTTTTGCATGGTTCAATTTTATTTAAATAATTGCTTGATATTTTATTTAGAAATGTAATACCTGCAATGCTTTATTTATTATAAGCTGTGTTAATTTTCGAATAAACATTTACTAATACTAAAATTTACTTAGCTCAAGAATGTTATCTAAAAAAACGAATATTAAACAATGTTTAACAACAAGGGAAAGCAGGATTAAGTGACTAAATGGAATACTTGTAATATTTCGGCTGCTTCAAATTCGTAAAAGATACGTGTGAAACCGAGTACATTAAAAAATAAATGATAAATTTCAAAATAAATAGCGTTAATTTACAAATGGAGCATATATCTGGGCCACGAAATCAATGCATATATATTTGTAAATCGGAAAAACGCTTTAGATAAATTTAAATAAATACAATGATGATACTAGTGGAAGTTTTAATAATTAATTAATAAAAAATATATTTAAACAAATAAATGCAGATGCATTTTCGGTAGTAGTAGCGAACATTAGTGTCAATGCAATAGCATGTAAATTATTTTGAATTTGTAAGTATTTAATTTTCGCTTTTAAGCAAATAAATAATAGTAAAAAGATCAACATGCGGGAGAATACCAACTCGGCACTTGAGGATTAAAAAAACTACCAACTCGGCAATCTGGGCCCAAATCAAACTTACCGTCTCGGCACCAAGCTCTTAAGACGATTAGGATATAAGAAATTATAAATACAAAAAATATATACAGTAAAACTTTTTTTTTTAATTTTTAACGAAAAAAATTTTGTGACTAGTAATAATATTTTTACTTTGTCTATATACCTATAATAAGAAGGGAAACAAATCTATAAAAATCTATCAAAATTAGGAAAACTGCGCTCTTTACGAAATTTACCAATTTAAATATGAATTATGAAGCTATTAGTTTATTTTATTAATTATTTAATTCTTATTCACACAGTTTATTAATTGTTAAATAATCAAGGCTTACTCAGGAATACAGGGATTTTAATTCTGAAATTGGCACTTTTTTAAGATGGTGTTTTGGGCTATCTTTTTTGGATCCTACGGAAATTGAGGATTGTTTTGTCGAATATTTGATGTCAGAAGCTCCTATTGAAATTAACTAGTTGGCATTTTATACAAAAAGAAGCTAGTCTACAATTAAATTTATTACGGTACGAAGCAGGCGAAATATCACGGTTAAAATTTCTACAGAATGTTTCATATCATTATAAAAAATAAATTTTTATTAGGTTTTGACGTATATACCTATGTGTTTACATGTAAATAAGAAGCAAATATATTTTGGCATTCAAATTTTGTTTAAGTGAATGTAATATTTAACAAATATATATATTTTAAATGAAAATCTAGGTTCAACTGTATATTTTTTTTTTCGAATGCTAATCATTAAATCCTTGCCCAGACGGTACAGTAATCCGGTGCCGAGTTGGTAGAAAGTAAAAAGTGCCCAGTTGGTATTTTAATCCTATTTAATCCGATTTGTAAAACAAAAGAAGTGCCGAGTTGGTAGTCGTCCCAACATGCATAGTCCTATGGCTACCGCAAATATTCCCTTTACCCAGATCAACTTGCAACACTGTTAAGCAGCGAGTGCACAGTTCACTTGACTGTTTTCAGCGTGGCACACAGGCATAGCCCTTATTCAGGAACCTTGGATTCTATGTTATGAAATCAAGGGATTGAATGAGGCTGGTACGGTATTCCGGACAGCCGGCACTAATTCAAGAACCTGTATTGTGATCAGGGGACTGAAAGCCGAGCTGGTACCTAGACATACTAATAATGATCTAACTATTATTAGAGTTAAGGTAGTTGGAGATGACGGAGAGGATATGGAAGTTATAGCGGCTTCCTCGTATCTTCCCTGCAGGGAAGCGGTGCCTTCGGTCAGTCTGAAGGCACTGGCAGAAGACGAGAACCTAGGAGACTCGGGGCTGATTATTGGATGTGACTCCAACTCGTACCACGCTCTGTGGGGGAGTAGGACTAGCGATAGTAGAGGCCATGACCTTCTGGAGTTCTTAGCAAATAATAGATTAGATGTTGTGAATAGGGGGACCGTACCTATTTTTTCAAATAGTAGGGGCGAGACCCTTATTCATATAACAGTTTGTACGCCAAACCTGAATGACCTCATTCAAAATTGGCGGGTTTCAGACGAGGAATCTCTCTCGGATCACAAATACATTCACTTTTCTTTGGAGGGTAGTGGACACGGACCAGAGTACTCTAGGAATCCTAGAAATTCTGATTGGGACGGGTACACGAACTCCCTGGGGAATCGATCAAACAATTTCCAAGGAAGTATGGGACTCCTGAGGAAATTGAACTCGAATTGGATGCTATCGAGAGGGTAGTCATGGATTCATATGAGGCCAACTGCCCCTTAAAGCTCAAATGTCAAAAAAGAGGTGACGTCTGGTTCAATAAGGACCTTGACGCTCAGAAAAAGAGGGTTAGGACCCTTAACTGGAAAAAGCGAAGAAATCTCCCTCCTTAAGAGAGGAGTATCTTAAGAGCCTAACCTCATTTAAGAACAAAATTAGGAAAGCTAGATTGTCGAGTTGGAGGGACTTCTGTGGAGGAGTCGAGGGCTTCCCGGGAACTGCCAGGCTACTCAGGGTACTGCCCAATGGCAGGACCTGGGCTTCAGGTTGGATAAAGGGGATTGATCGAAAATTTCCCGATAACTTCATGGAGAATCTCAGGCTCATGATGACAACGCACTTTCCCGACTTTGTTCAAGAACGAACTCCTGAAGCTCCTGAGAGCAGAATGAGGACAAACAGAGCAAACTGGAAAACAGCCCACGAACCAATTAGCGCGGATAAGGTCGCCTGGGCGATAAAATCTTTTGCACCCTACAAGTCCCCTGGACTTGATGGCATCTATCCCGTGCTGCTGCAAAAGGGTCTTCATCACTTAGTGGGTCCACTTACGAAGCTACTCAGGTCGTGCCTGGCAATCGGTTACGTGCCATGGTAGGCTCTCATACGGATTGGTAGTATGGTGGCACAGATCTATCCTCACCACTGAGGGGAAGAACCTGGATCGCCTACAAGCAATGATGCTTAGAAGTATGGTTGGAGCGCCAAACAACACTCCAAAGACGGTACTTCGTGTGCTGGTCGGTGTTCCTCCGTTCCATATTGTTGTCAAAGAATCAGCAGCAAGAACCGCAGCTAGACTACGGGCTCTGGGCAAATGGGTTCCTGGTCAGGGCAGGCACGCTGCGATAGCAGAACTGCTCTGCATGGAACTACTGAACAATGGACTAGACAGAACTGCTGGGGAGATTACCTTCGAAAAGAGGTTCTCCATTAGGATAACCAGCAGGGATGAATGGGTAGACGGCACTCACCCGGATCTGGCTCATACAAGAGTCTGGTATACGGATGGGTCGAAATAGGATGGAAATACTGGTTCGGCAGCATGGGGCCCTAAAGAAAGAGCCCTCATTGGCTCTGCAGGACCCCTAGCCTCGGCGTTTCAATCGGAAATACTGGTTATAAAGATGTGTGCGGAGAAGATGCTTCGTCAGGGGACAGAGGGAATTAGAATTAGCATATGCTCAGATAGCGTGGCTGCTCTCAATGCTCTGGACTCGGTAACAGTTTTCTCAAAGCTGGTACGCGAATGCAAAACTACGCTAAACACTCTCGATAGTCGGAACAAAATCACGCTTTACTGGGTACCCGCTCACGTGGGCATACCAGGCAACGAGAAAGCTGATTCTTTAGCCAAGAAAGGAACTAAGATAGCAGTCTCAACTGCCGTCATCGGAACTCCTCGGTGGGTGGTTGTATCGGCTATCTCTGAGTTAATGGGTAGGGAGAACGCAACAGAGTGGACGAAATAAAGGGGAGCCCGGCAGTCCAAAAGGGCCCTGGGTACCTCTCTGATCTATGAGTAGCGTGACGAACTACTGAATATGAATAGAATCTACACTCGTGTTGTGGTGGGCTGGATAACGGGACACTCCGTATTGAACCATCACAGATGGGGGAACATTAACGATGTTCGGAACTGCAGATTCTGTGATGAATAGACAGAAACTGAACATCTGATCTGGGCTTGCCCAGCGCTAGAGGAACGACGCAGACGGTACCTCGAGTTTTCACTAACGAACACAGAAGATGTTGGGCCATTGAAACCTCAGAGCCTAGTGAACTTCATAAGATCACTAGGTCTTGAGGACTTCATAGGAGGGCGGTGACCACCTGAGGGGGACGCCTAAGGAGAGCTTGCAACAGGTATACCTGAACTGTGGTAAGATCTCGGTGACATATTTCTATGGTCTACGCCTAATGGTCTATGTGTGCCCTGGTCGATGCCCCTAACTGGGGAACCTGGATCTGGTTTACTGCTGGAAGAACCTGAGGAGGGTTATTCTGACCTCTGCTCCGCATCTTCGGAACACTAACACACAAGGTAGCAACCATGCAGTTATTCGAACTCTCAAAGTAAGAGTGATTCTGGGACCATGCACGCATGGAACCAGGTCTGGACTTCCCTACAGAGGTAAGATATCTGCAGGTTGTCACTTTTTAACCGCGAGCACTATCCAAGGGAAAACAAATATAACAAAATACCGGGACATCCAGGGCTCTTACTTAAAGGGACCTGGATGGACCAACGGGGACCTTAACAGGTGGAGCGCTAGGGGCTTTTAAATTAAGTCGGGTGCTCCGGAGTTTGTCTTTCCCCACCCAGGCAAACGAATGGCACAAGGTAAGGAGGATGCATATAACTATATAATAGGTTTATTTCAGGTAAAGCTTTCAGTATACGATAAGTCACTTTGCGTATACTGGAAACAACAAAAGAAAATGTGACAAGAGAATTTGCTCTAAAGAATAATAAGCAGATGGAATCAGAACCTGTTAATCAAAGTAGAATATCGTAGTAGATGAGAAGAGAATAGTTATTTTCGGGTGGAATAGTTTTAAAGAATACGAGTGACCTGCGTAAACTGAGTTAATGTGAAAAATTGTACAGATGAGTATCATAGCTAGATATGAAAAGTATGCAAGTGTGGGGTTATAAGTGGATAGTGTAAGAAAAGGCGATTCCTATAATTTTATTGAGAAGATAAATCAATTTCTGTTTGAGCAAAATAAAGAATTATTTGCATTTACATTTATATTTACATTTACATGTTAATTTACAAATAAATGTACAGTTGATTAAATGATTTTGAATATTATAAGTTAGCAAATTTACATATTTAATATTAGACTCTACTTTAATGTTAATTTAACTAGAACGAAGTAAATGAATTATTGGCTTCTTCGAAGTTATGCAGTATCATTGGGTTATGCAGAATTTCAGATGAATTGCAATCTCTTCCAAATATCTTCTTACCATAAGTACTGTAAAAATACTTATTGAATTACAGCAAAAAGTCTAGTCCAGATATTTTATCCCTTGAAACTAAATATTTTAAATACCTAGACAGGGTTTTTTACAGAGTCCTTGGATATTGAATCTACAAAAGTCTCAATAGGGCTTATGATAAATACAAAATCTGGCTTTCTAATCAGGTAATTTTCATTTGGTTAGAAAGAATTTGGATTACCGATCCCCATAAGGGTATTTTCTTCTGGAAAAGAAGATTTTTGTCAGAAAATAAAATTATTATCCAACCTAGAAATTCAAACTAAACAAAACAGATCCATAAATTTATCCAGGATTTATTTGTCAAAAAAAGCAATTCCAATTTTAATTTTCTATTAAAAAACACATTTGCAAATAATGTATGCACATTATAAAAGTTAATTAACAAAAAAAAAAAGATGAAAGAAAAAATAATATAAATTTTTAAATTGAAATTGTGATTTTAATTTGTCAAAATATTTTTAAAAACTAATTGCATTAATATTAAATAACATGAAATTTAAAAAAGCATATACATCAAAAAAATAAATGAATTTTTAATTAAAGCTATTAAAAAAAAAAAAATATTTTATGCTTGTTCATGAAATATATTATCACGATATAAATAACATAACTGAAATAATTGAATTATCGATGTATAATAATCGAAGAATTATAATCCATCAATCTTTATATATATAAAATTACCGAAAAAAAAAAGAAATAGTATTATATTTATAAATACATTTTTAAACGAAAATCCGCTTTTTCACTTGAACTCGTTTACTATATATATAGGTATGCTCGTTGACTGTAATTAACAGAGTAAAAATCCATTATAAATACATAAAAAATATATATAAATAATAGTGTGGGTAAAGAATGAAAAAAAGAGAGAGTGAGAGATATTTTAATACTCAGGTTATGTTTTTCATGTTTAAAAAATTCTAATAAAAGGTAAAAATTAGAATAGGTTTATGATTGAGATATCTAACGAGGTAAGTATTGTCTAGCTTGGAATTTTATAGTTTTCGATGGTGCCTGAATTCAATATAATTCACTTTATAAAGTTATATACTATATGTTTTTGGCTATATCCCAGACTAAAGTCACTATAATCTTATTACAAAATACGATGTTTATGCAGTCGTGCAGAAAACAACAGATGGATTTACTTGGACTTTATCCCAAAAAAAAGTTGGAAAATAAAGAGTCTTACTATAATATCCTTTTTTTTTTCTCTGATCATTAATGTTACTAAATGTATTGAAAGTTAACTCTTTTTTACTTTTTAACTTTTATTACTAACTTTTGCAATTATGTATTTAATGGTCTATGAAATTTTTGCCTTATGAATATAATTATTATCATTAATTTAATAAAATTAATATAATAATTTTTTTTTCCTTTTTTTTTAAATATTACCAAGTTCTTTTTAAAAGTATAATTCTCCTACTGTTCATAAAATATGAGGCCACGTAGATGCAATTTTATTCAACATTAAGAAAATACCATTTTTTTTAAGGGACACTCATATATTTTGTTTTTTTTTTTGTTTAAAAAAAAATATATATAGGTATATAAAATATTTCTTGTACTTTTTTTAAGCATCCATAAATATAAGTAATATTAAAATTTTTTTTTATGCTGTTTCTAATGATATTTTCACGCTTACAACATATATTTTAAGAGACTGATTTTTCTTTCTTTTTTTATGTTGACTGAATACATTTACGTGAAACGTCAGAAACATTTATTTTACTTATTTTATCTAACGTTCAGAATATTTTTTTTTTTTTTTGTAATTTACTTATCTTTTTTTTTCTCAAATGTTACAGACTGTCAACAAATTTACTTTTTTCAATTTAGATAAAAATACGTTATTTATTTAACATTTTATTTTGCAAAATAAAAATTGATATTGTTTAAAATTGATGTTTATGTTTACTGACTACTTATCTATTACAAACTTTCTAGCTTACTGAAGTACCTTGTAAAATTAAATAAGTCCCAAATCTGAGTTTCTAATCTCAGATTATTCTAAGTCCCTAAATTCAGAATATGCTAAGTCCCTGAAATTGTATTTTTCCAAGTCCCGAAATCGAAATTATTTGAAGTCCTACTTGACTCCCCCCCCGCTCCTTGATTTTTACCATTGGACTCCCCTCCCGATGTGCAGACATAAACATGTTCCATATTAATGCTATATTTTCAAGAAAATAACTAGTTTTTTTAGAAGTCAACTAGTTTTGAGATCAGAGTTACCGATTGCCTGAAACTAAACTCAAAAAATTGCTTATTTGAAAAGCTTGCTCATGTTATTTGTTTTTCGGATTCTCACCTAATGAATCCTTGTGAAAATCTTTTTTGTGAGGGAGTATACTAGAGTATACAAGGAACTATTGTAAACTAAATAAACGTTTCCTTTTAAGATTTAGGGCACTGCAGGATACTTAAGTCTGGATATGCTCCATTGTGGTACGATAAAACACTCTGAATATTTTCTGTTACATCAAAATTTAATAGGTTTCATCCAATTTATTATTAATTTCTAGATAGGTAAATTTAAAAAGATTCGATTACCTAAAAATATATCTGCTTTAAAATTCAATTTTCCAGTAATATCAAACTCCCTGAAGCTACGTTCTAAAACTACTTTAAAAAATATTCCCATTTAGTTTAAAAACTGTAAATATTTTAGGATACCCCATTCGATAAACTATTCGTTATTATTATTATTATAAGAATTTATTTAGCGAATATTTAATCAGTTTGAAATAAAATAAAATAAATATTATTTAATTAAATAAAATTTAAATAAAAAATGTATTTCATCGTATATATAAAATAAAAGTTATTAATTTAAAATTAAAATTTTGCTGATTAAAAGAGATTACAACTGATATCAAATTAAATGTACATAAAAAAAAATTAAATGAAATAAAATTTATATACAGGACTGAAATTATATTATAAAAACATAGAGAATTATAATATAAAATTATAAAAATGATTATTTCAATTAAATAAAATGTATAGAAAATAATTTAATCTCTCTCTTTTTATTTTTAATTAAAAAAAATTTAATTAATTTAAAAAAAATTTACTTTTAAAGTATCCTTTTCTTCCATTTGCATATTAGCACTACCAGGATCAGCTTCAGATGTACTAATATCACTAGCTAAATCACAAGTAACTATTGGAATTTGTACAGTTTGATTTTCGATAACAGCAACGTTATCAAAATTAGAACCAGGCATTTTTTTACCAGAATCAGATGCTGGCGTTAATTGGCTAAAACTTGTTTGTCTAATATCTGGTGATTCTGGTGCCTGTATTGCTGCTGGTCTTGGACGTGGTGTTTTACGTATGCCACGTCTAGCTCTTGCTTTCGCTGCAAAATATATTCTTATATACACAAATACCATTATACATGATGGTATATAAAAACTTCCTAATGCTGAGTAAAGCACGTAACCAAGATCCTCCGATAACTGAAACAAATATTAAATATTTTATTATTATTTTATACATGAACATTTTTTTTTCTTTTTTTCATAAATATTTTAATATTAAAAAAGTAAATGTAAAAAATATTTTTTGTCACATAAAAATGTAAAGGATATTGGTAAACGATAAAATATTTTAATATTAATTTTTTTTATTATTAAATTTTGTATTTTTCTTTTTGGTTATTGTAAAATAGCTAATTTAAAAGGCAAAATTATAATTAAAAATATAAAATGAAGTTAAATTTAAATTTATTAAGTTTAATTCATGTTGTATGATAATAAGGGTAATAATTTATGTGAATGCATCATATTATAGACTTAAATTATCACTCGTGTGTATTTAATGTGCTTTGTGAGCTTTTACTTGTTTAAATGCACTTAATGATCTAGAGACGCGTAATAAAAGTCATTGTCACGAGTAAACAGCCCATATGTTTCATTTTATTTTAGTTAACATTCAATTTATGAAATAAATTTTTATGTTACAAAGAAAATTCAAGTTATTGATGTTTTTTTATTTATTCAGATTTTTTTATAACGAATTCTCAACAACTTTTGTTATTAATTAGTTGTAAAAAAGTTTAATATAAAAAATTTCTCACAAATATTTTAAATTATCAACAATAAAGGGTTTAGTTAGTTTAGGATCTCAATATTTTCGAAAATAGTTTACGTTAAACATACTTCTAAATTTAATTATCCCTTACTATCCCTTAGTTCTTTACTATTTAGTCCTAAAACAATTTTGATGCTATCATATAAATAGCTTTCGAAGAATGAGTTTAAACATAGTTTCGAGCAAATCCTAATTAATTTACCGGATTTTTTTACTGATCTATCATACATTTTATAAAAATTTTTCAGTATAAATATTTGAAAAATTTTACATTCCTAAAGAATACAAAAAGTATTGGTCTTATCATAGAAGAGATGGTAATTGTATTAAAAATCTTAATAAATGGGTTTAAAAAGTAAAAGAATTAATAATTATGACCAAAAATTGACTTTTTCTACTGATTATAAAAATAGTTCTTTCATCAAAAAGTCTGATAAAAGATTTACTTGTACTACTGGCATTAAAAGATTGTTTTTGAAATTTGAAATAATTTTTTTCTATTTTTTTCATTAGCAATTCTTTTTGTCTGATCAAATTCGTACCTCTTCTACTGATTTCATTTAATTCGTTCACATTTAATATGTATGGGAAATTTGATTCAGTATACCTTATGTTTCATTCTTATTTATAAACTTGCTCCCTTTGAGGATAGAATTACAAAAATAATTAAATTTTTATTTCTTACTCACTTTAGTCAATGTCTGATCAAACGCATACCTTTTCTACTGACTATAATTTTATTCAAAAAGTAAAAGGAAATAAAATCAGAAAATTACAAATTTATTAAAACTTTTTTAAATATATTTAATGTCTGACTAAAACTACATTTATACTACTGATTTTTAATAATTTTTTTAATAAATTTAAAAGAACTTTTTAAATTTCAAAAAAACTTTTTAATGGTTGACTAAAAATATATTTATTTGAATAACTTTTAAAAATATTACTTTATCTGTAATTTAAAAATTTAAAAATAAAAATGAAGAAGAAAACTACAAATAATTATTGAAAGAAACTAAATAAAAAGTTATAATCAATTAAATTAAACTTTTCTCTTTAAAAAGTGACAAAATATACTTGGCTGCTCAACAATCTTGATAAAAAATAAAATAAAAGAAAAAAAAAATTTATATAATGACAAAATTATAAAAAAAAAAATCATAAATTTTGTCTCTAATTAAGTAAAATATTATCTCATAAAACCATATTTTATTTTTTTAATTACTTAATCCATTAAGCAATAATTCAAATAAAAAGTTATTTAAAAATAATGTTTAATACCATTTTAAGCTAATCTTGTAAAACAACGATTTTTAAAAACCTCATTTTGCCATAAATAAAAAAATCTTATAACAACTTTGGTTAAAAAAATTTTTATTATATATATATATATATATATATATTTATAATTGGATGAGCGTAGAAACGTAAAATAACAGGCCAATATAATATGCTGGCGTGTTATGAAAATTCATGAAACTATGAATAGTAATGTTACTTTGTCCACGCGATACTTTAACACTTACATATATATATATAATATATATATTTTTATATTTGTGTGTATGTGTATGAAAAGGTACTTGAATTTTATGCGATGTATAAAAGGGCAATGCCTCGGACTGCTTGATGTTGGCATGGCATTAAATGACCTATACTTGGTTCTTAAAAGAAGCTTTATATATAAATATATATATATATATAGTAATCCATTACGACAACCTGTTGTTGACTTGTTATTTTTTGGGACGAGAAAATTATATATACATGTATATATATATATATAAGAACCATATATTATTTTTATAGTTATTATGACTTTTTTTGTAACCAACGTTTCATTTTTAAAAAATATATATTGCATATTCTCTTTTTATATACATATATATCATTTTAAATATTACGTATGCAGTGTTAAAATGCAATTTTAGCTTAAATTTTTGTTATTATTATTATGTGCTTAAAAGTGAATAAATGAATTATCTCTATATATTATAAAGTTTTAACCACTGCCGCCGCAGCCACTGTCGCATGAGACCTTTGGCCCAAAATGCTCCTTTTGGTCCAAAATGGTCATTTTGGCCCATGGCGGTCTTCTTGGTCCATTTTCGGATTACTATTTTAGTCTTATTGGTCTAAAATTGTCCTTTTATTTCATTGAGTGTAATTTGGACCAAGAAGTTTTTATGGACAGGAATTCTTTTTAGCCTAGGTGGATTTTTTTTCAAGGAGTATTTAGGTTTGCAGGATCTTTTGCCCATAAGATGATTTTGTCATAAAGATTTCCTTTAAAGTGTCTCTTTAACCGAGGATATTGGTGTTTTTGGAACAAGGGATCCCTTAAGGGTGTCTTATTAACTCAGAAGGTTCTGTTGACTCTGAAATTTTTTTTGAGAATTCTTAATTTCTATTGAAAATATTATTAATTACTATTCAAATTAAAAATTATACACTGATATAAATAGATTTTTAAATAACAATAAAATTACAAAAAAAAAAATTTAGTACTAATTATGCTACTTTATTATATATAATAAAATATTCTTTATACTTAAAACTATAAACAAATTCCATAAACCTATACGAAATTATGTCACGAGGCATAAAGTAAAACTTTACATTACTTCAATCTCTCTGTGGGGGTCAGTGCGCAAAGTGCGCAGAGAGCTAAGTCCCCTAGTATAAATATACTATTTTTTAAAAATTCATAAATTATTCATATAAAAATAATTAAAATACTTTTACATTAAAATAATATATATTTTTTTTATTATATAAGAGAGAATGATGAATATTGAAATATATATATATATATAGTTTTAAAGTACTTATCGTTAAAAACCTATAAAATAAAGTAATCAAAAAGTGCAATATTCTTTACTTTTAAGTAAGATAGCAGTAAAAAAAAGTTTTTTAAAAGCTATGATAAAGTTCGTTTAAAGATTATATGTATAGAAAATAGTAAAAAATTAAATTTTATGGAAAATATAATTAATAAAATAGATGAATAGTAATTTTTTAATGATTTAATGATCTGAGTTAGTAAGTATCTTGCTTATTTTATAGAAATTTCTTGATTTTTCGAAAATTTAGTGTTTATACTATCTATTAGCAGTAATGCCTGTATAATTTAATCCAACTACTATATTCAATATATTTTTCTTTCAAATATGTATATAAATTATATGTTTAAACATTAAAATATAGGTACCAACGATTTATTTTAATGTTTATAATATTTACACATATGAGCATTTCCACCAGAAATAAAAAATTACGTTTTTCACTTCTAAGCTACCCAAAATATTTGAAATTCCTTTTTCTTGTAAATAAAATTTTGAAAAAATAGAGTGGAAATTTAAATTACCAAGGAAATAATTCTCCTAAAGAATTTTTTTCATTTTATAATAAAAATTAGCCCAATTACCTGCAAAAATTCGTCTTAAAAAAGATTTAAATTTTGATTAAAAAAATAATGTTTATGAACCTAAAAAATGAAAGACTTGCTTAATTTTATTTTAAACCATTAATTTTTACCTGACTATTATTAAAAAAAAAATTATTAGCCTGGAGTCATAAATTCATTTAATATGTTCCTAAAGCATTTTGAACTAAAGTAAAATGTACAGAGCTATACAGGCCAAGATTCAAATTAACAAAATGGACATAAAATAATAGTAAACGGCATACATAAGCCTAAGGCTGATTCCTGATGTAGTAAATTGCATTTTACTATAAAATGTTTAGAATTAACTGAAAAAAAGCAGAGTATATAACATATGAAATTAGCCTATATTTTAAAAATATTTTTTTGTTCTGAAAGCACGTATTTTCCGACAGCTGAACATCCGGCAAAAACGTATTTTTTTACGCTTACGCAGAAAACCTTTATACCTTGTCTATAAATAAAGAATGCCTCAAATATCAATTTATTATTCACAGCTTTGCCTTGGAAGATAATTTACGTGTGATGTGGACCATTCTTTACTATTGCGACCAATAGCTTGAAAATCATAATTTTCTATTTTTCATTTAAACATTCGTGGTAAATAAAGTCTTATGCGATATTGTAATTATTTGATTTATCGGCCCCCCGTTTTGTGGCCCCTTCTCTCACGTAAAACTTTCACCGGTTCTGTAAAACTGATTAATTTATGCGGATAAATCGCTCTCATTCTATGGTCGATCGCTGCGCCTTAAATTTCAATTCTTTTTCAAGTAGTATCAACCATGTACCGTCTGGCTTGGTAAAAATCATTCATTTACTTATTAAAATTATATATTCCATTAAATTTTCTCTTTTTTATTATACTTTTGTTTAGTAATAATTTTACAAGTTTATTTAAATTCACGGGAGTGCCGAAAACTTTATTATTAATTATTCTTAAACAGCCAAATTTGTAGCGATTAATTATAAGTGATTTATTTAATAAGCCAAGTTAAGGGGCTCACGCGATATAAGAAAAAATTGAACAATTTCTCACTCCCTGAATTTTCATATTTTCCCATATTTTCCTCGAAAATATTACGTTTACTTTTCTGGACACGAGCATCAAATATACTATTTCTAAAAAAGTTCTTCACTGTATAAGGCATAATCCAGAACTGTGTTGCGCAG
The DNA here is from genome assembly GCA_022575985.1 of Anagrus nilaparvatae. Taxonomy (NCBI): domain Eukaryota; kingdom Metazoa; phylum Arthropoda; class Insecta; order Hymenoptera; family Mymaridae; genus Anagrus; species Anagrus nilaparvatae. The sequence continues at coordinate 787,248 of JAKSXM010000040.1, read as the reverse complement.
AAAATGTTTAAATATGTAAACTAGTCCTTCGCGCAAAGCAGCATACGAATGCAGTAGGTAAAACGCCCAATTATAGAGAGTGTCTGACTTCGACTAAGTAACTTCTAATTTCAATTTAATTTTGTAAAGCGTTTGCTTATTGCGTATCATTGGTCATATTTGATATACAATTTACATATTATGGGCAGCACTTATAGATGTGTCAGTAATCCAATGTATAATATTTTTGCCTATAGATCGAAGAATCATTCTCTATAGAATTAAATTTGAAACTACTACTAGTACTGCCCAGTAATGGAAACCCTTTATTTTTATTTAAAGTATTATAAAAAAAACTTATAACCGGTTTGTGTAAACACAACCTAAATGCTTGGAACACGTTTACTTCCAGCTGAGGGCTAGGTGTAATGCAAATATTACCCAACATTACAGTACAATTTTCTAATTTTGTAATTTGTAACTATCACCTTACTAGATGTTAAGATTCTAAACCTAAACTATTTTGATTCCCTAAACGCGTATTATTCTAGGTCCCTAAATCAAAATTATTCTGTCTCTAAACCCCAATTATTCCAAGTCACTAAATCAAAATTATTCCAAGTCCCTAAACCTGAATTCTTCTAAGTCCCTAGATCGTTATTATTCTAAGTCCATAAACCTATATTATAGTAAGTCCCTAAATTGAAATTAGTCTAAGTCTCATTTGACCCCTCCCCCTTAAACTGGACAAATTTTACCCCCCCCCTCCCTTTTAGTTTTCAAGTTCTGAGGTACCCTCTCCCTAAAAACATGTTCCATGTTAATAAAATATGATGATGGGGATTATTGAACTCTAGGTGGCATACTATGCAGAAAGTGCTGCATGGCGATATTTCCATACAGGGCGTTTTTTCTAGGTTTTTCAAACTCTTTTTAAAGGATAGAGTAGTATATGGCTTCTCCAAAAACGCGGAACTTGAACCATAATTGGCCTTCTTATTTCTCAAATCCTTAAAAATCTTTCATTTAAAAAAGAAAGTAGTATACTAGTCTGTTTTAGATATCAGTTGGTCAAATTAATTCAATCTAAGAATGTGAATAATAATTTGTATTACAAATATGTATTGAGTTATACGTGAAATTTATTTTGAAATATTACATTTTGCAAAATTTTATTTTTTCCAGTGTTAAATAATTTTAAAAAGTAAAATAGGAATTTAATTAAACATACCTAAATTAAATTTTTTATGTATTTAATTGTAAAATCATATGAAGAGAAAAAATTAGTAATAAAATTTTGCGGTTAAAAACCATAAAATTAAAATAAAAAACCATTATTTATAAATTATTTAATTTATATTATTTATAGAATTGTGTTTATAAAATAAACGATTTTATAAATTCATTGTGGTTTTAATAGTAGAATATATTTGCCATTAACATACTATTCCAAATATTTAACTAAAATTTTTCCACTTAAATATTTGTATTGATTGCTATAGGTTTCGTTTAATTGAAACTAATCATGAATGAAAGAGTATACAAAAGAAATTATTAATTAATTATTATAAACAATCAATGATATATTTGGGAGCTGCAGTAATTAAAAAGTATATATTTTTATCCTCAAAAGAACCCTTGCTATATTTTATAATTAAACATTTTAGTTGCATATTCTTTTTAGGAAATATTTGGAAATATATCTTTGTAGGTACAATGTAGGTAATGGCGATAGAAAATAAATTTGGTCATTGATATTTTTATATAATTTAATCACAGCAATTGATACTGTGAAATAGTACTAGGAAAATAAATCATTTTAATAAATCATTACTGTCTTAACCCATTAATACCGAGGCAGTCAAAACCGGTTGTTTGATATCTAGCAGCTTTAATTTTCATAGAAATTTGATTCAAACAATCTTTTTAAAATATGAAAATTTATTAGTATTTATTATTTATCGATATACTCCAGTAAAAATACGGGTTTGCCTACACTTACGGTAGCGAATACGAGATTTGCTCTAGTATAGGTTTTTCGGGTCGCTGAACACGAAAATTGGGGTAATTTGGTAAAGAAAATTGAATTACACCCTTAAATTTACAAAAACTACCTCCAAAAGGGGGTACTTTTGATGTCATCGCATTCTGAGTCAATAGATTTATCCAAAAATTGGTTTCCAAGGCTTTTTTGAATCGCTAATTAAGAATCTTGATGATTTTTTAAGCTAAAATTAATTTTTAACCCCTAAATTAGCTAAAACTGCCCATTGATTAGTGACCCAAAAAACCTTTTGGACTTAGTCTGAACGCAAAAAGTTTGAATATAGCAAAAACGCCCCTTTTGGGGATAGTTTTAGCTAATATAAGGGTGAAATATTAACTTTTCATTAAAAAACCCATAAAATTCGTTTTCAGCGACCCAAAAAACCCTTGTGGGCCTAATCTTGACGCAAAAAGTGCAGAAACAGCAAAAGTGCCCTTTTTGGGGGTAGTTTTTGATAATTTAGGGGTGATATATTAATTATTCATAAAAAAATCCATGAAAATCGTTGTCAGCGACCCAAAAAACCCTTGGAAACCAATTCTTGGATAAATTTATTGACTCAGAACGCGATGACATCAAAACTACCACCTTTTAGTTTTTGCAAATTTAAGAGTGAAGCGCAATTTTTCTTTACCAAATGACCCCGATTTTCGTGTTCAGCGACCCAAAAAACCTATACTATAGCAAATCTCGTATTTGCAACCGTAAGTGTAGGCAAACCCGTATTTTGACTGGAGTAATAGTCTTAAAGTTAATTTCAACCTAAACCCTTTTAGAAAATGTATGTGATTTTCTTAAAAAATGAAGCCTTTATAGGGAGTCAACAACTAATATAAATTAAAGTTGAAGGCAAACCTACCCCACATGCATTTTCTTAGTTTTAAAACTATTTTAAAAGATATTTTACCAGTGAACATGGAATTTTTCATGTGGCATTATCTCGGCAGCCAATTTTCGGTAAAAAATCACATTTATTTATTACAACGGTAGCAAAACTTCAATATCTATAATTATACATCCTTCTTAATAATAAGTAACTATTAGTAATTTGCATGGCTAATTTTCATCAAAAATATGATTAAAAAAATTAAAATTGTTAACTTTAATAATGCTTTAAATATAATTAAAACAGAAAACAATATAAAATAATTCCATGGGAATTGCAACGTTCATTTGGGATTATTGAAATTGCTTTATATCGCATTTTCATAATTGCATGAGAATGAAGTTTTACTAAAATATGTAATTAAATGCAATAAAGTAATTACATACACTTTAAATAGCAGATATTATATTTAATAATTTTACAAAACTTTTTATTCCAAATAAGTAATTGGTTATTCAAAATTAAATTTTTATATAAGAATTTTAATCTTTATCAAATTATAAGAAAATTTAAAAAAAGTTATTTTAAGTGTAAAAAAAAATAAATATCTTTATTTTAAAAAAAATACATGCAAAAAAATCTAGAGTTTTCATAAACTAAAAAGCTCAAACTGTAAACTAGTAGTATATAAGAGTAATTAAAGTTTTCGTGGTAGATCGATATCAATTATGCTAATTAAAATGTGCGAAATAAAAAAGCTCGAGGTAGTAATAAAAAAAAATTATATACTACATTAAATATAAGAAAGAGTGAGAAATTCAAGAAAATTAAAGGCTTTAGAAATTGAAAAAAAAAAAATAATGTAAACCGCATGCGCAATTTTTTTATTTATGTATACAAAATGTTCTAATTTTAATTTTCGCTCTTTTTGTTAATTTTTTCTTTTCTTTCGTTTTTTTTTTCTACTTTTACTACTAAAGAAAAGTAGTATTTTAAATGAAAGTTTAAAAGCAATAAAAATCATGACCGAAATGTCATACAAGAGTTAGCAAATGAAAATCGTCTAGATTGCTCTGATAAAAAGAAAAACAAAACTTACTTTAAATATAAAAAGTTAAGAAATTGTAAAAAAAAGTCTTTTAGTTATAAGAAAATTTTCTACAAAAAAAAAGAAGTAAAAAAGTTACTGCATAACTAGTTTTCTTTTAAAATTGAAAATTAATTTATGCAAATTTACTTAATGTATAAATAAAGCTATTTGAGGTTTATTTGCTAATTTTTTTTCTTTTAAAAGAATAATATTTGATTTAATATTTAATTTACTGTCTTTTATATGGATAGAAATATGCAGAATTTATTTTATTCATTTTTTTTTTCTTCATAAAGTATGATTTTTTCTTAAATTTATTCTTAAATATTTCATTTTTTAGAAAGAATTATTAAAGAAAAAGCCAGATATTTTTGTAAGGAATGACAAAAATTATGGACTCCAAACGTTACTAATATGCTACAAAAGGAGGGAAATTGTTCCAAAAGTTTCTAAAAATCAGCGTCAAGTAATTGTTGAACCCCCTACATATAAAATTAATCTAGCCTCTTGAAAAATTTATCAAAAATTAATTTCCCAGTAACTGACCTAATATCCTTTAACAAAACTCTAAAAATTCTCCCTTTTGACTAAAAGTAAAATACCAAGAAAAATCAAATAATAATAAGAAAACTGAGCTAGCTACTTAAACGAATTCACAAAAAAAGGTATTTAATTAAAAATTAATTTCAACAAAGACTATTACTAATTTTTAATATAAGAAATATTAAATTACAAGAAAGTAAAAAATAGTTTAATTAAAAAAGAAGAATCTTTTTTGTTTCAAAAGAAATATAAAAGAATTTTTTTAATTCATGTCAAAACCTCTATAGCATTCTTTTATCACTTTTACTCTTTTTTATTTTTATATTTACTATCCATCCGTTTAATCAACGAAATTTTTATCATTCCGTTGCAAAAAAACTTTTTTATACTATTCGAATTTTCAACTAAACGACTTGAATATTTTCTTTTTTTTTTTTTCTTTTATTTTCCTAATAACCCATGGAATTTTTATATATAAGTAAAGTAAAGAATACCACACAATACACTAACACTAATATCCAAATATATATAAAAGTATTCTCTATTCTTTTTATTATATGTATAAGTAAACAAAAACTCTATTTTCTTTCTCTTCACTTTTTTTTCATACAGTTTTAACCAATAAAAAAAAAGCTTTCTTTTACTTACACATACAAGAATTTGTCTTAATATGTATTTGTATATTAAACTGGGCTTAATACTGTGAAATTGATTACTTTTGGGCAGTCTGAATATTATTGCTTAAAATTGGTCTTATTTGCGAAATCTTATCAGAAAATTTTCGAATTTATTTAATAAGTTAATAGAATACTTTTTACTCTTAGACCTGAAAAAAGTAAGCATAACTTAAAAATAACTTCAAGTCGAATATACAAGTACGTAAAAGATTTCAAATAAACCTTACCCTAGATAATTTAAAAAAATAAAATTTAAAACGAAATAGTTTTTTGGAATCTGTAGACATTCAGGTTAGCCACGCGTAAAGTCCAGAATGCTCGATATGTACCAACATTCTACTTATATAGATTATATTTCTCGTGAAATATTTTGTGGCACTTTTACAACACATATATATACTGAATACGAACTCGAGATTTTCTCACTTAACTTTCCAACGTATATTAAATACATGTGTACTGGGTATATATGCATGCATGTGACAATGACTCTTGAAGTTTTGCTAAAGAAAATTTTCACGGTACATATATAAATATATTTATATATATAAAACTGAATAACTTGCTTTTATCTAGCTAAATTTTCATCAGAATGACTTTTCTCGAGAAAAGTTTTTAAGGTACAAAACTGTTTAACGTGTCGCTCCATTTACAACGAATAACGTTGATTGTTTCATTTGATTCTCTCTGAGTTCTTCTATGTATTCATAAAAGGACTTGGAAAAGTGTCGTCCTGGCATTCTTAACGGTGATACAAGCGTGACGTAAAACTTTAAAACGAGTAAGCAAACTTTTTGATATTTTATCAAGAATGAAATATATACATGGGATGATTCAAACAATTTCATCCAGAAAATAAACTTTTTTAACAGAATTTACTTCTTTTCAAACTGTTTTATGTTTTTAGTTTTATAATTCATTCTTTTTTTGCATTGATTAAAATATTTACAACATTTTTTTTATTACTTAGGTTATTCCATTTTTTTTTTGCATTTTCAAACTTTTAGATATCTACTAAGTAAAATGACGGAAAATTAATTTTTTTAGCAGTTTATTGCTTAAATTTTATTCGAAATTTACTTTAAATAAAATTAAAAATTAAAAAAAAATTAAAAAAAAAATTAATACCAACTTTTAAATCGAATTTAAGGAAATTTTTTGAGCAGTCGAAAAAGACGCGTTTTCTTGCTACTGACCATGAATGCTAAAAAAATGACCCCAAGCATAATATGATTTCAGGTTATCAAATTAAAGTTGAATTGTATAGTTAAATTGTAGTGCAATTAATATTACAAATTACATGTTTGACTTTGATAAAAAATTTTGAGTGCATATAGTTTGAAATTTAATTTTTTGCGGTTATTTAATTAAATAAAGCCGATATTAATTACTGGGGCTAAATAATTGAGCCAAACCCAATTTTACAGACCCTATTTTACATGTATAAAAATTCACTCATGCCACTGACAAAGAAAAATCACACAAACCTCGTCCAAAAAAATAATGGTCTTAATTGCACGTAAAATAGCATCCTAGGAAGTCATTATTTTTCTAGACAGGTTCTTAATATACTACTTTGAACAATCTCAAAAAGAACTAATTAAAAAAAGAACCAATATCACAAGATGAAAAAAATAAAATCAGATTTTCTTCTGTAGAAAATTAATTTTTAATATTATTAAAATTTTGAAGGTTATTTTATTTTTAGATTCTGACTGATATATATGTCGCAGTGTTATAGAATAGTTTGTATTATAGGCTATAATACGGATTATAGAAAAGTAAAATTTTTAAAATCATTACTTTTCTATGATACTGGAATTTTAAGTGTCATAGCCTATAATCCGTATTATAGCCTATAATACTAACGCACTTTTGTATTATAGAAAAATGAAAAATAAAATCGTTTTCATCATTCCGATACCTTTCAATTATTTATTTTTTATACTACCTACATAATTATATTAACTTACAATAAAATTTTTAATTGTTTTATTTCAATTATTTATATAAATTTAAATTATTTATCTTTTTAATGGTCAATATAAATGGGTGCACAAATATGAAAATAAATTCTTCGTATTATTCTTATGGGATTTTTTATTTATGCGGACGTTTTTCACATTTTGAGGCTCATATTTAAATAGCTCTTGATTGAAGCCAAAAAATTTACTCATATTTCGGATACCTTATTTTTTCATCAAAACTGAACAAGATACATTAAGTAAAATACCGCATAGCATACACTTGGAGAAAACGACCCGGACGTTTTTCACATTTTTATTTTGTATGAGCGTTTTAAAAATTTAAAACTGAAAATTTTCGTTGATAAACTTTTGATTATCCAAACTTTAAGTTTTCCACGATTCATATATGAGTAGTATGTTAAGTAGCTGCAGCTGCAGCTGCAGCTAAACAATCTCTTTCTGGTGGTCAGGGGTACAAAAAATGCAATTACAGAGCTTCCGCTAAACAGTGTTCAACAAATAGATGTCAATGTTATAAAGCTCAGGTTTTATGTAATTCACGTTGTCATTTTAGTGGTCCATGTAAAAATAAATAAAATAGTAATAATATTTAAATAAATAATTAAAATAAAATAATTAAAAATTTTATTCTAAGTTAATATAATTATGTAGGTAGTATAAAAAATAAATAATTGAAAGGTAGTGGAATGATGAAAACGATTTTATTTTTCATTTTTCTATAATACAAAAGTGCGTTAGTATTATAGGCTATAATACGGATTATAGGCTATGACACTTAAAATTCCAGTATCATAGAAAAGTAATGATTTTAAAAATTTTACTTTTCTATAATCCGTATTATAGCCTATAATACAAACTATTCTATAACACTGCGACATATATAAACATGTAAGTATACATATAGTAAATTTTTCGAATTTTACGGTTTTCATCAAATTCGTAGCAAATACATATTGCACATTTCAAGTGCAATATCATACCTTGCATATGACAGGTTTTCAGTATGTGTCTATAATGTTTGTAACTTTAACGTATATAAACCTTATTTCATTTTTTTTTTTTCAAAGAAAGAAAATATAAAATTTATTTTGAAGGATCTTATCTTATTTCTTATTTACAAGTATATATATAATATATATTATATACAGTAAAACATAAAATCAAATATATATATATGGGCATATCTCACCAAGTGGTTATATTTCTAATTTTATAAAATAAATTTTATTTTTGAGAGCACAATAATGAAATTTGGACAGAAGTTTAATAAAACAATAAAAATTAAGATTTTCTTTGCGTAACTTAATTTTAAGCTACGGCGTTTGATAAATGAACTTCTTAAATTAAAAAATATATTTAAGGTTATAATTACTAAATGATGAAATTAGTTCTCAAAAATACTGGAAAATATAGAGGTATATAACAATAAATTTTATTTCTGTCCAAAAACCAATAATAGGAAGATAAATTTTCAATTTTTAATTTTTTATAAACAAAAAATTAAATGTTCTACAGACAGCGCTATAGATATAGCTAGGCTAAGCCCCCTGAATCTTTAACTCATTGCTCACACAAAGCCTAAAATATAGTTAACGTTGAAGCCTAAAATAAAGTTAACATATTAGTTATTAAAAAATTATTTTAAAAAAATTTTTATTTTTGCAGTTTCATAAAATTTTAATTTGTAAGAAAACTTCCTGATTGTTTCAACAAATCACTCAAAGCATTCTAATTATTTGTCTTTAAACTTCCTATTACTAAATAATTGTTTTAAAAATTCTTTATCATTATACCTTATTTTTATTTGACTACTGCTAAAATCATGGGTGGATCAAAAGGGGGGTGGTAAGGATGATTGCCTCCCCTGAGCTCCAAAAAATGCATGTTTTTTGATCATAATTTTGTTTTTTATACAAATTTTATAAGAAAACATACAAAATTTTGCTTAAGCGCCCCACCCCCTTAGGCCCTTTTCTGAATCCACCACTGGTTAAAATATGATCGCATTATCTTAATTTAATTTATTAAATCATTTAGTTGTGCCTTCTATGATTTTTGAAACATTTTTTTAGATTTTTTGATTTTTTTCAAAAGGTATATTTCTTGAAATATAGATTTTAAATGATCTACTAATTATGACCTACAACTACATAATTTTATTTATTTTTTTAAAGCACTAAATTCAAATCAAAAACATCTTTTTTGAACTAAGAATGAAATACACGTAATTCTTACCGTTTGTTATTTTTAGGTTATTGGTAAACAACGCTTCGAAATTGTACGATTAGTTTATATAAAACTGCAGTTTATACATACAACGCATTAAATCAAGCTATGCCGTTTTTTTTAACTGAAATCTGATAAAATTTTACATAAATCACAAAAGATTTTGCGAAGATTTTTTAAAAATTGAATGAGTGCCATTAAAAAATGTGATTTTAGTACCAAAATTACGCATTGACAACAAACCCTTTTGATGTCGATATCTACTAAATTATTGGAGGCACCAGTTTTTCTCAAATCACTTTCAAATTGTGAAACATTGTACAGAATTTTGAGAATAGTTAGAAGTAAAAATTGTTCACGGCATTCATTTGTGGCTTAAGAAACTTTCTTTGGTCGGATTTATTTGAAAATGTGGTAACCAATATTTCAGCTGGCAGAATTTTTTTTAGAAACGGAGCACACTGTTTTAATTATGTGAAGAAATTAAATATATTATTAATTTATCAAAATCTATTTATAAAAAGGCAAATAGTTTTACGGCATTTCCTCTGTAATGTTAAGAATTTAAAAAACTTAAGAAGGTTACCAACAAAATATTAGGGTTTCGAATCATTCCAAGGCTGTTATTTCATAATAATTAAAGAAATTAGGCAAAAAAATTTCTTGAGGCTTGAGAAGAAATATATTTAAATAAATTTCAATAATTTTTTTTTTAAACAGAAACCTGGATTTTCATTAAAACCCTCATATATGCAATATAACCACTTGGTGAGATATGCCCATATATATATATAATGTATTTCGATTCCAGATAAAATTCTTTCACGTTTTATTACTATTATGAAATGTGACGGTTTATATATTGAAGTTTTTTTACTACATTATGCATATGTATATGGGTACTTTTCACAGGAACAGTATATATAGGGTCTCTCTGACTTATGTCTAAAATGGAAGCTCTTTTGCACTTTTTTTTCTTTTAAAAAGTTAATTAATATTATTTTTTTAAAGACTAATTCAACAGCGCATGTATTGGTAAGTTAGAAAAAAAAATTTGAGCATATGTGTCCACATAAATAAAAAATCCTATAAGAATAATACGTACAATTCTTTTTTTACATTTGCAACAGTATTATTGAAATTTTTTAGTTATTTGGGTCTTAAAAAACATAAATATACAAAAAATTTTGAAAAAAAGATAATAAGTGTTGTGCCACAATAAAAAAATATACAGTTCCCGTGAAAACTACCCATATATATTATACAAGAAAATGATATTTAAGAAAGATATGTAATATATATGGATCATTTTTCGTCAAATATTTTAGCTGAAAATTGTTTCATTTATTTGTTGTCAAAGTGATTCTCTAAAAATAAATTTTGCACAACTCATGCAAACTTCCTAAATTTTAAGTTTCATTAAAAGTCACCAACGATATATTTACGAATGCAGCTCGGGCAGCGCTTTTTTTCTTTTATTTCATTGATATAATAATAGAGGAATTCGTACTACTTTTAGGATCCGAGCAAAAGTTTGAAAGAAAAAATAAAGAAAACCTCTGTTTGCATGACAAAGGTCTACGATAGAACATTTACCCATATCTGGTAGAGAAGACCACTTAAGGTCAATAGCCCTATGATTTTTAAATAGTTTTAACCAAAAAATTAAAACTTTTTCAAAATAAATTTATTTGGGCATAATTATAGTTTATAAATTACAAGACTAAGATTTTATGGCATATTAAATTTCATGAGTGTAAACCGTTTAACGTGAATAAATTGAAGAACAAGGCCCAACCTGGTAACGTAAACTTTGTTTGTTGGAAAATTGCCTTACAAAAATGAAAAAAATTATGGTAAAGTTTACGTAAGTTTCATACATAATACAAGCTTTAATATATTTTTTTTTCATAAATAATATTCTTTTGTCATTTTATGTAAGTTTTTTTATTTTTTCTTTTTGCATCCTATATTACTAACACGAATTTTATTTTTACATAAAAAAAGGAAAAAATTTTTTATAATAGCTTTTTTTCTTTTTACATTAAAAATAAATAAAAAAAAATATAACTTGAATTTAAAACTTTGAAAAAAAATGAGCATTAAAAAAAGTTGATGCGAAGATTTTTTTTTTTAAAGATAAGTAATATGGCTTTTTTAAACCCAATTCTAATAAAAAATTCATACAATTTTCTGTTAAATTAATATTAATGATAAGATTTTAAGCAAAAGAAAAAAAAATCATAATAATAATAATACTTTTTTTTTATTAAATTTTATAATCTTTAATAATAAAACCATAAATCATTGTGATCAAAGGCTGTAAGTTAAATATAAAAACATGAAATCCTACTTTTTTTTAATTTGAATTACATATTTTTATTATACTTAAAAGGAATGTTTTTTTAAAAAATAAAATAGTATGCTAAATATCAAGGACGCAAAAGTTTTAGATTACTAGTACTCGAGTATTACTCCAGTCAAAATACGGGGGGGGGGGTTGAACTTACGTTTGCGAATACGAGTTTCTTGTAAGGTTCTTCCATGCGATGGCCTTGGTGATCAACTGGTGATCTCTTGAGGGTCGATAAAAGCATCAGAGCAGCTATCACGCGCTGGTTAGCTTTGCCTAATGATACCCCTACGGGTTATTTTCATGCTCCAGTAAAGAGTGTTGGGTTGGGTGTCCCTTCCTTCAGATGGTTGTCCCCCTTACACAGATATTTAAGGCTATCATCACTGTCACCAGTTGATAGTTATATCAGGGACCCTTTCCTGACAAAGGAGATTGCTGTTTGTGAGAAGCGTCTTAATGACCAAGGCCGTAACATAAGATCCGCTAATAATATTAAGAAAAGGTGGGCGGATCTCCTTTATTCATCTATTGACGGCCGAGCTCTTGCTGATTCCCCTCTTGTTCCCGGACAACATCAATGGGTGAACAACTCATCAAGGTTCTTCTCTGGCAGAGACTACGTGAACCTCCACAAGATAAGAATTACCGCCCTACCCACCTTATCAAGAACATTGAGAGGCAGGCATCGAAATCGTCTCTGCAGAGCAGGGTGTAATCAGCCTGAGATTTTTAACCACGTGTTTCAACACTGCCACAGGACTTGTGACTTTAGAACCAGCAGACATGATGCCGTGGTTCATTATATAGCACGCAACCTCCGACGTCAAGGCCACAATGTGAATGTAACAACCAGGATTCACACACGAGAAGGTCTCCGAATGCCCGATATTGTAGTGACTCGTGATACATTAGGTTTGGTCATTGATCCATCGATTGTCAGCGAACAGTCCAATTTGAGAGTTGCCTTTGAACTCAAGAAGAGGAAATATGCTGATAATCCTGACATCAATGATCACATCACCCAGAGTACTGGTGCAACTAATATTATTCATGTCCCAGCCATACTATCTTGGAGAGGACTATGGTGTGACAAGTCTGCTACAACATTAAGGGCGGTTGGAACTCTGAACGTATGGGGCTTGGCGGTAATCTCTTCCTGAGTTCTCTTAGGAGGGATTATCGCCTTTCGGAGATTCAACCAGGTAACTACGGTACATCGACCAGGAAGAAACAGGGGTACTTAAACCTCTAACATCTATTGTTATATATTGATACTGCCGACCATTATTCGGCATAATGTACCAAGGCCGGTTGCGAATACGAGATCTGGTATAAGTTTTTTGGGTCGCTGAACACGAAAATCGAGGTCATTTGGCTAAGAAAATGGGGCTTCACCCTTAAATTTGCAAAAAATACCCCCAAAAGGGGGTATTTTTGATGTATTCGCCTTTTGGGGTTAATTTCAGCTAATATAAGGGTGAAGTATTAATTTTTCATTAAAAAATCCATGAGATTCGTTTTCAGCGACCAAATTGGTTTCCAAGGATTTTTTGAATCGGTAATTAAGAATCTTGATGATTTTTTAAGGTAACATTAATTTTTAACCCCTAAATTAGCTAAAACTACCCACTGATTAGTGACCCAAAAAAGCCTTGTGGACCAAATCTGGCCGCAAAAAGTGCGAAAATAGCGAAAACACCCCTTTTGGGGGGTAGTTTTAGCTAATTTAAGGGTGAAATATTAATTTAACCTTTAAAAATCATTGAGATTTTTAATTAGTGACCCAATAAACCCTTAGAAACCAATTCTTGGACAAATCTATCAACTTAGAACGCGAATACATCAAAAATACCCCCTTTTGGGGGTAGTTATTGCAAATTTAAGGGTGAAGCCCCATTTTCTAAACCAAATGACCCCGATTTTCCAAAAAACCTATACTAGAGCAAATCTCGTATTCGCAACCGTAAGTCCACCCAAAACCGTGTTTTGACTGGAGTATATTCGGCGAAGTTCACGCTAGTATCCAAAAATTTTCACCAACGGTGCTTAACATATTTTTCGCCTACCTGGACAAGAACAGATGCAGGAAATCCTACGCCAAGCTTTACACCCATTAGGCCAAAAAAGTTATTTTTTCAATTTCAATCACAAATTTAATTATATTCTCTATTATGCAAGCTTAAACACTTTTCCGAAAATTTTTTCTAATAATTATTTTAAGAGTAAACACATTTTATGAAATATAAATTTTTTGAAATCGTTTATCGAAATTGAAATTTTTTTAGTATCTATATGTGCTTCCTGTCTTATTAAATATGTTTGCATTAAAAAAAAATAAATACGATATTAGAAGTTAAAGTTTAAATTTGACCTTTAAAAGATGAAGTTTTTTAATACTTTAAAAGCAGCTTTTATCGAATAAAAAAAATATCTTAAGTATCTAAGACTCTTTGGTTGTAAAGAGTTAAACTCTATCTAAAAATCTTGAATAAAGTAGTGGTTTTTGATGCAATTTTAATTCTGGAAAAGATTTAAATATTAAATGACTTACAGAGCTTTTCTTTATTATATACTGGATGAAAAAATGGTATTTTATAGCGTAATTACGGTTACCAAAATTCTGGTTGTGTTAACCGCGGATTTTTTTTCTCGTTTATATAAGCGTAAATGAGTTTAGACCTAAAAAAATGTTGCAAAAAATAACTTACTGGACTCTTAAAATTCTTCTGGTCTTACGCTTGGGTAAGCAAAAAATATTGTAAACACCTTTAGTAAAAATTTAAGATGCTAGTATAACCACGCTTTCTATAAAATTACAATTAAAAATGATTTATTTACCAAAAATTTTCAACAAAAAATGTAAAAATGTGATAATACTAGTAAATATAATTTTATGAATTTCTAATTTCTAATCTAAGCTTTACGTTCGAAAAAATCGAAATTTAAAAATTTCATTGTTTTTTAAATTTACAATAATTTTTCCTTAATTCGCTAAAAAAAATATGAATTTAAAACTATTTTTGCGAATTCACGAAAATAAATCCGAATATTTCATTTTTTCCGTAAATCTTCTAAGATTATAATAAAATTACGGTTTTTACAAAAAAACTATTTTTTTTACGTTAACTAGAGTTACTTTTATCAGGACCTCAGTGACCACGCTTGTGCTAAAACTTTTGCCACCTTGATACTTGATACAAGCAAAGGAGAAAAAAGAACTCTGTATATCAAAAGAATAAAGTTTCAACAATATCTTAGTCATAATTAAAGTATAAATAATGAGTAAATAACTTGATATTCTGAAATTGGGATAGAATATCGTTGATTAGTAGAGAAGTACAAGTACTTCCTAAAATTATACTAAGTGAAGTAAAACTAATCATGTAAATGTTAAAGTTTTGCATGCGTTTATTTAACTATTTAATTTTAATTCTAATTTTACTCTTTCTACTTTACAACTTATATTCCATGTCTGCGTTACAAATAATATACTTTAATATACATGCATGCTCAGATATTTACCTTTAGGTCGCAAGTACTACCTTAATTCTGCTTTACAGGTAGCAAATTTTGACTTGGTAATATGTATCGAAGTCGATTTTATACACTGAAAAAAATCTGCTTGTGGCAGCCGGAATTTTGGTTGCAAATTACATAAAACCAAAATCGTGAAAAAAATTATTTTTTTTTCGGTTAACGTTTCTCGAATTTTAAATGAGTAAAATTCATTTTTTTTAAATTTTCTTTACGTTTCAAGACGTTTGTCATCGTTTAAAACAAAAACAAAAAATTTCGACTGCCACAAGCAGAATTTTTTTCAGTGTACTTTAAAATTACACTTTTATTTTTTCAGATACAAAAATAAGCTTTCATCAAATTTAATTATTATGGCCCTTCTTCTAGACCTTTAATTATTTGTTCCAAACCCAAAAACTAAGCCCAGAATACCAGTAACCAAACGAATAAGCAAATAACACCTTACTAAGTATTTATTAATATTGTTTTGCTTTTCCACTTTTAAAACTTTGGCTACCAAATATACGAGACAAATAATCGGTAAATAAACGTTTTTATTTTAAAATTTAAAATTCATTAAGATTACACCTCAAAAAAGTTTTTTGAATGGATAAAACTTCGTGGGTATAAAATTTCAATTTCAAAAGTTTAAATTATGAAAGTTTTTAAAATCTTTTTGTTAAAAAAAAGAAAAAGAAAATTATTATTGTTAAAAAAAAAATGATAAGCTTTAGGGTAGACACAAATAAACACCATAATTTTTGCATGAAACAATAATAATTTGCAGAATAATGTAATAATATAGGCTCACACATATTAAATAAAATTTAATTTGTAATAAGTGTCGTATAAAATTTTAAAGGTTTAATAGTACGTTAAATTGTTTTAGTCAAAATAATTATATATATATATAATAATAATAACAAGTTCACAAGTTTAAATTTTACTCCTACTGTATATCCAAGTACATAAAAGCTGTACAAGAGAGAAGAAACTTGCTGTATAAAAGTTTTTCGTATTTTAACAAATATTATCATTTTACACTACATGCTTCAAAACACACGTTTTAATAATATTTATAACCACTTTTTTTTTTTAGTATTTTAAATATTAATTTATTAATTTAAAAAGAAAGTTTTATGAAATATATTTTTTTAATATATTTTTTTTAAACTTTTTAAATATTTTTAACGCTTGATGCTCTTAATTATAAAAAATTACTAATGAGTTTTTTAGTTATGTAAATTCAAAAAATTTACTTATTATTAAAAGTTTAACATTTTAGTGAATTAAGTTTTTATTTAATTTTATCTGCAATTAATTAAAAAATAATAATAAATTAGATTGGAATTGATTTTTTTAAATTTTATTAAAAACTTTACTGAAAAAATAAAATTATGAGGTACCAATTTAAAATATAATTGAAAAGTTAGTAAATTTTTTCTCAAAATAAAAAAACTCAATTTTAAAGAGGCAGCATATAAATATTTTGCGAAACAAAAAATCTAGTGCATGCCATCTAGATTAGTTGAATTCATATATTATTTTCAAGCTATTTCTCGAATTAATGCTAAATTCCTTAACTACCTTAATACAGAAGGCATGCCAATTGTTTGAAATCTTTAAATTTTGATGAGATCAGTATGTATTACCTAAAAACATACTGTTTTTTTTGTAAATGATTACCAAAAAATGGCTGAAAAAATAATAGACTTATTTTTAGCAGTGCTTTTGAAAAAGAATTCTATGGAACCAATTTTAAGACATGATGATTCATTTGAAACTTGTTTAATTAAATTTACCTATATATTTTATTCATAAATTATTTTAAATGATGCGTCCAATAAAAATAACTTGTGTAAATACAACCTTAATGCAAGAAACATGTTAACTACACTAAGATATAATACATAAATGGTACTTAATAACTTGTAAGTTTGCTAGTTTTATAATTCGTATTTTAAGGAGTGTGTGGTTTGCCGAATTTTTGGGTAAAGCCAAAGAAGTTTCAAAGGTTTACTGCAGTTACGGTTTTGAATCGAAACTTTCACTGGCTTTACGATTTTCTAAATATTTTTATTTAAAAAATTTTTCGTTTACTTTTAAAAAATAGGTGACATAGTTAGAAATAACATATTTTATTTTTTAAATAATAATTATTCCTAAGATAGACGAAAAATTTTTTAAAATATGTTAATAGAATTGCAAAACCAGGGAAAATTAATTTAAAATTAATTCCCGAATTAAAACCGGATCTTCAGGCTTCTATAACTTTTCAGGTTTACCCAAAAACTGATCCAACCTGAGTCAAAAAATCCAAGATCGACCTGATCCAGAAAGTCAGATACACGCACACCCCTAAAATTTATTAACTTTAAAATTCAAATACTTTATGAAACTAGTAAATCATAAAACTAAAAATTTCTGTAGTCATAGTACGAAATACATTAACAAGTTATTTCTAGTATAAGAGCATGAACTCTTACTCTACATAATCTCAATATTAAGTTGAACAATAAAAATTTCATAAAATTGAATTTAAAAACTCATTTCTAGCTGATTAAAATAAATTCATTAACTAGAATAATTAATCACAAAGTAAGTAGAAAAAAATTCTAACTCGAATTTCAGCATTAAAACAAAAGCCAAAAGATAAATTATATTGCATACTTAAACAAAGAGGATGAAAAGTAGAACATAAACTTAATATTATTTGTAGATAGAAAATACAATTTGACATCTTTCGAGTATTTACATAGCAGGAAACTGGAAAATTATACTTAACTTATAAATACAACACACCGTAGAAAACGATTGCCTCGAGTGATATAACTCACTCTATGGTCAGACGAAAAATAATAAAGTACTTAATTTTATGTAAATTCATAAAAAAAATTTCTGTTTTATTAGAATTAAATTAAGAAATTAAAAATAGGAGAAAAAAAAGGTATAATTTAAAAGAAAAAATTTGTATAGCAGAAATTATATTTATTCAGTTCAGTGACCTACTATATTATGAAAAGGCAAGAGTAAGTATTTAATTTATCTTTTTTTAACATTTTGCGGTTATTTTTAGATAATTTTAAATCCTATTATACACTTTTTTTCTTCTTTCTTTTTAATAATGCAATGATAATTATTTTTACTTATTTTTACTTTCAAAAAAAAAATTCAAAATTTTTTTTATTTTTATTTTGATAATTGAAAAAGTTAATTATTTTTTTATTTTACAGATGAAATAAAATATTTTTTGATTAATTGTTATTTTTCATTTAAAAAGTAAGTGAAAATAAAAACAAGGTTAATTATTAAAAAAAACTTTTGCAGTTTCTATATAATATTTTTTCTGTCTTCAAAAAAATAAGAAATGATTCTTGTTGAATTAAATTTTTTGTTTTTATTTAGCTTAACTTTTTTATTATAAATTATACTTTTTTGTTAGCACAGTTTTTTTTTTAAATAAAAAATAAACAAAAATTAATTGAAAAATTATTTTTTATTTTTTGAGTTTGTTTTAAAAAAAATATTAAGTATCTAAGACAGTAAATAAATATTTATCTTTGAAAAGATACGACATTATTTAACTTTAATGGGAAATTGTATTTTTTATTTTATTATACGAGGATTTCCATGTCTAATAGGTCAAAGTGGGACTAAAGGCTTGCGTAAGTTTTTGAAAAAAATGTTAAAATTTCGCCATTTTTACCCATATTCTTTAATAGGATACCAAAATAACCTAACTTCTCAAATTTCTCAAATTATCTGAATCTGAAGTCAGCTTTTCATTTACTGACGTTACTTAGCAAGAAATTTAACTGGTGAGGTTTTCCACGTTGAGTCAAATTAGCCCGCAGGCTCCATTCCTGATGGTGCTCTTTCGTCAATAAAGTTTCCAAATTAAAACAATAAATTGGATACTAATTAGGGAAATACATTTCGAGATATATATGCACTAAGAAACAAACGTAAATGATGATTTTCTTGGGCAGTTGAAATGAACTAAAAGACCATGGAACCAAATATTACGGGAAATTTCCTACTAGTACCTAAATTACTTTTTAACTTAAAATAAGTATTTGACAACAAACATAAATAAATTTTAAGTAAATTCAAAATAAAAGGCCATATAAAAATGACTGCTAAAAATCGAGAATTGAACCTCTGGAAAGCTAAAAATTAATCGAAACCCCCAGTAAATATTTTAAAATAACTGCCAGGCTAATATGTATAATTGTATTAACATATATAAATATTGAGTAAATTAAAGCTGTGAAACAAAATATATATTTAAAATAGTTTTATTAAATAGAGTGTGAGTAAATTTACAAAAGTTTGAGGAACAATTATAATAATTTATTTAACTAAAAAAATTT
The DNA here is from genome assembly GCA_022575985.1 of Anagrus nilaparvatae. Taxonomy (NCBI): domain Eukaryota; kingdom Metazoa; phylum Arthropoda; class Insecta; order Hymenoptera; family Mymaridae; genus Anagrus; species Anagrus nilaparvatae. The sequence continues at coordinate 767,627 of JAKSXM010000040.1, read as the reverse complement.
TCAAAATTTAAAATAATAGTAAAAGTTATTAAATAATAGAATAAAAGTTTTTAAAATGATAAATCACGTTATAAAATACATAATTATAAGTAAAATTTAATAATATTACAATTTTAAATAAATCAAATTTAACAAAACAAAAAGTTTTAGCTTTTACGTACTTTTAACTTTGATTTTAAATATAATTAACTTTTTTAATGTATGGATTATTAGTCAGAGATTAAATTAAAAGTAATTTTACTACATTTAATTAATGAACAAGTAAGACCATTTTGAGTTGATTTTGCTTTTGGAAGAATAAATTTAAAAAAATATTATAAACAATTAAATTTCTCTTCCTTAAAAACCCCATTAAAAAATGTGACAAATGACTTAGAATAAAAGAAATACATTCTTTTGATTACTGAAGTAAATAAAAATATTTGAAAGAAAATAATAAATATCTTATATAATATAAAAATTAAGACAAGTTAAAAAGAGGAGAAAAAAAAAGAAGAAAATAAAAAAGATGATAAACTTAGTTATAAGAGGATATTCAATGTACTTGTTGGTTATATATAAAATAAAAGTTATAGAATGATGGTATCTCTAGTTTCTTTATTATATTATATTGAAACAGTTATTGCCTTATAGTAGTTGTAACAATACTTGAAATATACTGAAGTTGCATTCCTTTTTTTTTTCTTCTTCTTTTTAAGTACAATAAAGAAAAAAAAATTGATTTTTAATAATATAATGGTAAATAGGGGAAGTTGAGGCGAATTGAGTTTTTTGTTTAGTCATAATATATTCGATAAACATGTTTTTACACGGTAAAAGTTAATAAAAATAAAAAATCTATAATACTAAAAAAATTTGTTAGGTTTTTTTTAATATTATTCATATAAAAAAAAAGATATTTTAAATTTTGATCATATAGAAGAAGAGATTACATGCGAAAAATGAGAAAGATAGAAAGTGAAAAAATTTTGATGTAGAAATAGTGAAAAATACAATTTTATATTTTATATGAACAAGAGATTGATGAAACTCGTCATTCTGACAGAATAAAATGAACTTTTTACGAGTATTATAGTTTTTTTTTGTACGTCTAGCATATTTTCACTTTATTATAATATGTGTGGTTTTTTTTTCAAATCATGAGTTTGCAATTATTATTACTTTTTGCAGCAGCAGCTATAAAATTTGAAATTCTCTTTTTGTTCACAAATAATAATTCATGTTTTCATAAATGTTGCTATGTTTCAAGAATTCAGTGATGAAAAAAATTTTTATTCATATTTTTTATCATACAAAAATTAAATTAACGCCTTTTTCATATTAGTTTTATTTTTTTTTTATTTAAGAATCAACGATGTTTACACAGGTTATCGGTGTCGGATAAGTAGAAATACTGTATCTATGAGTAGAACTAAAAATTTATTTGATTATTAAAAATTTCTATTTATTCTATGAATATTAAAAAAAAAAAAAAAAAAGATAGATCATAGTATTCTATAGACCAAAATATGTATTTAAAATGCGCTCTTTGTTTTTTTATCTCATCTTTTATGGAGACACATCTATTATACTACAACTACTGTAGCGTATAACTAATTATTCATGGATTTTATTAATTTTTTTTTTTAAATTACACGCAACTTTTTTATTATTTTCGATATTACGAATGAAAATATATAATTATTCTATTACTTTTAATTAATCTTTTTTTTCCATAAAAATAATTTCTATTTTAAAACACACTCCATTTTTTCAAATATTTATTGTAATCTTTTTATAATATACCTAATAATACACATCATGCATGCTTTTATAGTAAATAATTAAAATATTTAGTATTTTACAACTCTAGTCTTATTCTTTCTTTCCTCGCACGTGCTATTCAACTGATTTATACTAGATAGATGCATGAAATTAATTAAAACTGCCATTGCATTCCCTTTGTAACTGCAAATTCAATTTAAGATACCATCTATTTATTTATTATTTGTTAATTTGGGTGAAAATATCGAAAAATAAAAATTCTAAACTTGTCAACCCGTAAAATAAAGTATCAAAGAATATTTGTAAAAAAAAAATTAATTTTTAATAATATTTAAAGAGGTAGATGGTTGCTTTGAGTGATATTCAGGTTTTCTAAAGAATACGACCTATTTTTACCCTTTCAATATTACAAATTATATAAATTAAGATAGCAAAAAATTAAGTATAAACTGAAAATCAATGAAAACAGTTGGTAAACGTATCAAATCCTCTTAAAAGCAATTTTTTTATTCACTCGCGAGTAAACCGACAGCATACAAAATGGTTTGTGTCAGACAGAAAGAATACTTGTAATAGTTATGGAAATTTAGTTATTCACAATAATTGATATTATGAAATAAGAGTATTATTTGTACTATCACTTTTTTTTCAATCAAAAAACTTTCTAATAATCGGATTGACTTTATATAAAAGATTTAAGCCCCGTTGATATCAATGTTATTTATTTCATTATTAAATTATCTACAAAATATTAAATTATTTTTGATAACGAGTTTTATAGGTCTCCAAAATTTTCTTTGCGATTCTTGATACAAACTTTTTGTTCTAACGTTAACCATTTTCTTTTTCTTTTATTAGACATTTTAATTGTTAACTTGTATTTATCTCTAACGTAAAAACAAGAGTGAATAAGAATTCAATATTTATTTAAAATTAAAGACCAAATTTTATTATTTAAAGAGAGAGAAAAGATTATTTATTATTTATAAGATTATTATTTATTTTTATTTCAATAGAAAATTAAAATTTTAAATAAAATTATTTACGTAAAGAAAAAAAATATGGTCTCTATCGAGAGTTTTTTTTATACGTGTTTTGTATATTTTAAATATGAAAATAGTGGTCGCGGTCGCTATCGGGAGTGGTCTCAAGATAGAGGTTCTTGTCTATGTAAAATTATAGGGAATCGAAACAGACCGGTCTTTGGCGGTCTTTATGGAGCGGTGGTCGCTAGTTAGAGTGGTCTTTATAGGATGTTTCACTGTATAAAAAACTTACAAATTGTTGATCATAAACAAATGGTAAATGAGTAATTATTTTAAGCGCCATTCCCAAACTTTTTGAAAAAATAATTCTCATTAATTTAAGCGAAAAATTAAATAAATTAATACTTAATAATCAGCATGGTTTTGTTAACAGAAGGTCTATAACAAGGGGCTAACGTCTAGGAAATCACGAATTTGATTTAAAAAATTTTTTTTAAATTTTTTTCTGATTTTGACTTATTTGTACCTTAATCATGAATCTTTACTAGTTAAGATGGTTTATTTCCGTCTTGAAATGATTTTTTGTGATTTTTTTCGTGATTTTTCGCGATTTTTTGCGTTTTTTAGCCTTATAACTCACCCTAGACCTCAAAAATCTATTTTTTACTATTTAATATAATATTTAACGGTTTTTAGCCAAAAAAATCACAAAAAATCACGAAAAATCAAATTTGTGATTTCCAAGTCGATAGCCCCTCGGTCTATAATTTCTAATTTATTAAATTTATTAGGGTGCGGATTGTCCCCTTACAAGATTACGGACGTCAAATAGCTAATTTAGGATACTTCCAAACACCAATATCTGGGAAACTAGGAAACCCGGCTGAATGTAGGAAGGAGTAAGGCTAACTCAATTAAGCACTTTATTTAATTAGACACATATGTTTTATTATTATAATACATCTGCAACCTTGAAAATCTAGAGCTCTACTGTCCGCTACATATACTAACTACTCTACCAACTTTAAAATATTCTAGACTTTTAATATGTTCACGACATAGTTTAATGTAAGTCTCGTGAATGTGCACGAGACCCTCTTATGTACCTTACATACTCCCATCCATGTATCTAGCAAAAGTATTGGTACATTAATAAAAAATTTTATTTACATTAATACATCAATACATTACAATACAATTTTCAAATTTTATAATTTGTAATTATCACCTTACCAGATGTTAAGATTCTAAACCCAAATTATTTTAATCCCCTAAATGCAAATTATTCTGGGTCCCTAAATAAAAATTATATGTCCCTAAACTTGAATTATTTTAAGTCTCTAAATCTTTATTATTCTAAATCCTTAAGCCTATATTATTCAAAGTCCCTAAGCCCAGATTTTTCAAAGTCCCTAAATTGAAATTATTCTAAGTCTTATTTGACCCCCCCTTGAATAGGACAAATTTGACCACCCCCCCTTCCTTAATTTTCAATTTCTGAAGTCCCCCTTCACTATAAACATATTCCATGTTAATATTATATTTATATTTAATTGTCGTTCATACATATTACGAGCAAGGAGTTAATATTATCCATTTGTCTAGCTATAGATCATACATTGAAGATTGGCATTTGATTTTTGTCTTTAATAATTTTGGAATTGGTTTACCATATCTTATTTTTATTTATTTTATTTAAATCATCTAAAGTAGTCTTTAAAATAGTCATACTTCTAATTTTCTTTTTTTTGGAATTTAATATTTGTTTTATTTTTTTTTATTTTTGTAATCCTAATTTTAGACAATTAAAACAAATCACTTAATCACGCTTATATTAGTACAAATTAACTATTTTTTTTTTCAAATCGGTTTTATTTTAAACAACTGTCACTAATTATTATTTTTTTTACACTTTTTTCTTTTCTTCTCCCACCAATTTTTTCATTTGTTGTTTTTGATTGAGCTTCAATTATTTGGATATTTTTCATTAATACCTTGATGAAAAATCTTCTTTCTTTTCATTTTCATGTTTTGAACCGTTGTAGCTCCTTTTTGATTGGTTTTGTTCTTCGGGTCACTTTTGTTTATTGGTGAACTTTTTTTTATCTCTTTCTTTAACTGTTTTTTATTCCTCATTTTATAAGATAATCCTTAATATTAATACATTATTACACTTTGATGTTTCAAAAAAATCTCCCACCGATTTTTTGAGGATAGGTTGTTTTTGTTTATATTTCTTATATTTGCTTTCTTTATTTTTACCTGTCTGCTCACTGGACATCGATCTTAAAAGATTAACACTACCTTCACCATTACTTCTCGATTCATAGTTTAAGTCCAGATTAAAATTTTAGTTTCTGGTCCACGAATAACTTCCCTTTCATCTAGCATCATTTTAATATCGTGGATATTTGCTGTTATTTTTATCCTTTCGGCTTATGATTTTCAGAAATTTTTTATTTGCTTCTTGCTTTATATATATTTCTTTTCATGAGAAAAATCCGTCTACTCTATTTGAAAGCTGGGCCATTTGTTTATGGTCGCCACGTAGCTAATTTAAGATGCATCCAAATACTAATATGATTTAAACATTTTAGACTGTGATATAACAAAGAATGAACACTGTACAAATAACTAGTAATTAGTAAATATATTAGAATATTATTGTAATTTACTATGTAAACGGTCACAAACCCGTTCAATTTTATCATCAATGATGTTAAAATATTACTATAAATAAATAAGCTGATAGTAAACGAATTTCAAGAAGTGTAAAACAAAACTTGATACCTTTCCTTGTAAATTAAAAAAAATACAAAATCCTATTCATTTTATTCTAAAATTGCATGTTAAATATTTTTTGTGACATTATTTTATTTTATTGAGATAAATGAACCCCAAAACATAAAATAAAAAAATGCTTTTATTTAATTACATTCTTTTCACTTTATCATTCATAGTCAATTTTTTTTTTTATTCATGTCATGTACTATAATAAAATATGTAATATATTGATATATTAAAAAATATAAATCATATTTTTAGTCACATATAACTATTTTTTTTTAATATTAAATAAAAATTTATGGTAGTATTTATTTTTTTATAAAATATAAAAAAAAGTTTTGTCAAGTTTAACCTGCAAAAAAATTTTTTTTTTTAAGGCTCATAAGTTTTTGCAGATTCAGGAATTTTCTTTTGTACAAATATAAAAAAAGAACATATTGAAATTATAACTTTTTTTTTCCTTTAAATACAATCGTTAAAACTTTTTTTCCTTCTAAATAAGTACCTATTGCATTTATAAGCAAAAAAAAAAAACATTTTGTAAATAAATTTTTTTCTTGTAAATTAAATTAACTATTTTATTAAAAAAAATTTTCTTTAATGTCAAGTGCATTACTAAAATTGTCTTTTTTTAAATTAAGCTTGTATAAAATACTTTGTGAATTCGAAAATGACCTGTTTTTATGAAATATATAAGTTATATCTTTTAATGTTTTATTCTCTTTGTAAATTTACACACACAAATTCATAGTTTTCATTCATAAACTCAAGAAGATTAAAAATTTATTAAATTTACGAAATTACGAGATAAAAAGAGATAAATAAATATGCTTTATTAAATACACTGTTAAATTACTTTGGTTTAATTCTTAAGCTGTACTATTTTTTGGGGCATTTTTAATTTACCAATTCAAAGCTTGAAATTTAATTTTTCTCTAAATGTCAACTTTAATTCAAGTGGTTTTGTTTTGATGATTTGAATTAGTATCGAATTAATTTTTAATGCAATAATTTAAAAATTTAAGTATTTCAGTGTTCCAGTAAAGATTGCTTTTTGTAAATAAAAGTATGGTTAAGTATTACTTATTTATATTTTATGGCTTTGACATGCAGTTTTTTTAACTAGTTTTTATACTTTTATAAATAAATCTGCTTGTATATGCAACATTCCATGGTAAATTTTGAGTTGTATAAAAATGAAATTTCTATTATTTAAACTATTTGGTTGCTTTTGAAGCTGGAGCTGATCCCTGGAGCAGCTTCCAAAGACATTGTTTTGTTTTTAAGCACTAAAAATCCAAGAATTTGAAAAAATTAATTGTTTAACCTTCAAAATAAATCAAAATTCATTTTTTTAAATTATAAATTCAAGTATTTTTGAAAAATTTTTTAAACTGCTTTATTATGATATTGGTAAAACGTGCCATATAAACATTTCATCAATATTTATATTTTTTTATCTAGTAAAAATACATTCTAAAGAAAGAAAAAAAAGTTTTTATTTTTTTTTTTTTACTTTTTTATTAAGAAAACAAAGTTTATTCTACAGAGTTTTTTTTTCATAGTTAGGTGTCATGTGTAACTTAAAATAAGAACTTTTTTTATTTTTTTTTTACTTCAAAATTTTTAACAATTTGAATTTGAAAGGTATTAACTTTTATAAAGTAACGTTGACATTACTGAGAAAACTTGTAAAAAACTTTATTTTTTTATAAATAAGAGTTTTTATTTATGTAAACATAAATTTAAATAATGATTTTTTGTTCAAATTAATATTCGTCTAATTTTGTAAGTAAATTAAATGTAAATAATTAAATATTAAATATTTAAGACTATAATTAAATTTTCTTTAAAAAACTTAAGTAGATTATTTCTCTAAAAGTTAACTCAACAAAAATAAGTTAATTAATTTTCAAAAGAAAAAAAATATTTTAATAGTACATCACTTATTAAAAAAAAAATTGTTTAAAGAAGCTACAGAAAAAAAATAGAAATACAAAAAAAAAAAGAAAGCATTTTAACTAGAGAAAAAATAATATTAAAAACTTTGTTTATAAAACTTTAGAAATCTTTTACAAATTTAGTTTCATTGCCCACGTCACGTACAAACTTGGTTTTAAACATATGCATAATATATATAAACTACATTTACATTATACTCGTAGAACCGTAAATAAAAAAAATAAAAAAAAAAGACCTAAAAATAAACTTAGTTATGATCCATAAAATTAAATTCGAGAGAATGTAATATGAACTAAGTTTCCATGTATTTGTTGACTTTGTACACATACTTAAGGTAAGCTAAACTTTATGACAAGGTGCGTAAATTGGCGTTCAAGCTTGAAAATTGCAAACTAAAATTTTCTTCATTGTATGGGTGCATATATGTTTATACGAGTTACAGAAAGCTATTCAGTGCTTACTTATTAGTATATACTAGCCTTGCCTGTTTTACAAATTATTCTACTACTTAAAAAGTCAAAAACGTAATTAGAGCATTTATGAAAAGAATGATAAGTTAAATAAGTCCCAATTAATCTTAGGATATTTAAGGACTCTGGTTATAAAAACTGAAAAAAATGGAATAGATCCCAAAGTACTACTTTTTATTTTTCCAACAGAACCCGAGAACTTTACAATTTCGAGCAATTTAAATATTCAGAATTTATTGTTACGATTCTACTTTACTTTTGGGATATAAGTATTTTAATTACAATACTTCTTCTAGTGTAAAGAGATATTGAAAGTAAAATATATCCTAAAAACTTTAATATACAGTAAATTCCAAACTTGTAATACCTTTTACCATAATCTTTTAAATTAGAATTTGAAAAAATTTATATTTTAAAAAAAACATCCAGACTAATATACAAAAGAATATTAAAAAAAGTGTCATTTTTTTGTAGGTTATTTCTCGGGTTATTTGTTAAACCAACTGTTTTTGTTGTTATAAATGGTGGTAAGGATTTAAAAAAAATATCATTTCATTATTTTATTTTAACTTGTAAAGTTTTTATATATATATATATTTTTTTTTATAAGCATTATATTCCCAGCAACGTATATTTGATTCTACATGTAAACTAAACATTTTATTATTTAAATCTTATGACACGAAAATCCAGAGCAGAAAAAAAATTTTATAGATTTAAATAAGTATACATAGAAAAAGCTTTGTAAATAACAGCTTTAAACTTTTCCATTAGTAGACACTTTAAGCACATTTTTATTATTCGTATATTTTCATATTATGTAAAACTTATGTTTACATGAGATACAAGAGAAAAATATTTTAAAATCCATTTTTTTAAGATTTACCTATTAAAGTTAAGAACCTAAAGTTAGTATCCTGGAACTTTTATCCAATCCTGTTTATAAGACACCCCTACAACTGGATTAGGTTATTGAAAGAAAAGGGCTTGAACCCAATCTTCTGTGTTAACTGTTACTTTATATCTACTTTATATCAATCTATATATTTGTGTAAAATCCGGATATAAAATTCTGGACTTTATAAACAAGAATTAAGGTTCATTTCGTTATTCCCCGGAGTTTATCGACAAGAACATCTTCAAGGTAAATACTTCAAGATTATTTGCGTATGTGTGCTCTCGGGTTTTAGTTAGGTAATTTTTCGTCTTTTTTCTTTATTTAATTATATGGTATATTTTGTGTTATTAATTTATTATAATTGCCTATGCGGAAAAATACCCTAGATTTATCATGTTCTAATAATTTCCACCTAATAATATACCACCTAAAAATCCAAGGAACCTGATAATTATAGAAAATGTAAAATCTAATTTTGCAAAATACACCTTAACTGAGAAACACAATTGCTCTAGCTTACATCAAAATTTAACGCCTTTAAATTACTGTAAAAAAGGTAACTTTTTGAATACTCTAGAAGAATTCAAGATCTATAAAGCTTTCAACAACCAGGATCTCCAAAATGATGTACTTAACGATCAGTTAAATTTTTAAAATAATACACTATATAACACCGCTATAAACTTATACAAATAATTGTAAACAATAATAAAAATGTGTATATAAATTTAAATTCAGTGCGGTGCCAGGCATCTAAGCGCGCGGCGCGCTCATATTAAAAAATAAAGCAAAACTAGTGTAAAGTATGTAAAGTGTTTTTTATATTTTTTATTCCCTGATGATGAAACTAATAAGTTTCGAAACGCGTCGAATATGATGTTATTAACGAAGTCACTGATGGATATAAAAAGGTGAAATTATATTATAACTGTAATAAGTAACTTGGACACTTTAAGAAAATGTTTTTTAAATCTAATAATTTCCCCCTAATTATATGTATTCCTACTTTTCCCAGAATTTAAGTAATTTCTGTAAATAATGTTTTCTTTTGTACGTGTTAATTTAGTTTCGATATTCGCTAGGAAATATCGTGGCGCTCAATGAGCAATTTTAATTAATTAAAAACAATAATTGGTAAAATTAAATTTATAATTAATTTATTAAATTTCTCCTTTTCCCCAATTATAAGGTAAGCATCAAGGTAAGCATCTTTTAGTTATTATTCTTCCGTCGTTTAGAAGCCGGTCATACTCAATAAACCCGTTTTATACTGAATTAAATTAAAAAAAATTTTTTTTTATTACATCTATAAAATTATTTTAGTTAGACAATAAAAATGTTTATGTATTTTTTATATTATTTTTATTTTGGTATGTTGCGTACCCTAGACTCGTTAATTTTTAATAGCTACGTGTAAGCTTTTGCTTAAATATGTATCTATATTAGGCTGAAACATTTTCTATAAATAAATAAGTAAACTCAATATTTTTAACAATTAAACAGTAATTACAAATGAATAATAGTCGCGGTTAGGCAAAATTAAATCAAGTTTAATCGAGAGTTTCATTATTCGCTTTCTTCAATAATATTTTATAAAATGCAGTGTAGAAGCCTGTGATTTGACCCAACGTTTACGTATTTGGTTAAATCTTAAACGGCTGGTATCCACAAACACTTATTTTTGGACTTGCAAAGAGTATAAAGAACAACTCTTTATCATAAAATCTCGCTCAAGAGACCCCTTTTCCTTTTCTAATATATTTTATTTGATTTTTTTATATTAAGAAGTTATATTATAATCTAATATTAATTGGTAAATTTTTCATTTCCTAATTGCTCTACGAATTTGGTATTCAAAAAAACTTATTATTCTTATCATAACACTTTTAAATTATAAAAAAATTAAAATTATTGAATTAAAGTCTAGTACGAAGTAAAGTAAATTCTGAACCCCAAGCTTTCAAAGTGTATGTTCTTATCAATTCGTCGTTGTAACTTTTCAAAAATTTTATAATTTAAAATAAATTTAACGTACAACCTAATATATAGATGTTTTTATGTGTAAAAAGGATTACTTTACAGCGTTTAGTGTTTCTTGTACAAAAAATTTATTTAAGATTGACTCTTGGGGTTAATAATTCTTTTATATTTAGTTTTTTTTATGGTTACATTTTTACACCTTCAAGTGATTATATTTCTGTCAGTCAACTTATTTTATATCTAGAATATTCTAAAAAAAATTATTTCGTCAATCGTATCAATATTATTGAATAACAGTTGTTCATTTTTTTAAAATTAAAATTAAAATATATATGTTACTGATTTAGGATTGACTTAATCGTAATTAAATTTCTGCCATGTCTAAATAAGATACATTGATAAGCCCCCCTATCTAAATGATGTATCAATGCTTTTAGTCAAACATTGATGTCATTAAGCTCATAGCAAAACAATGTTTTTGCATGCTTAAATTATATTGCGCACGCATTTTCACATGTAATGTATAGAAGTGACAAACTGTAAAAACCCACTTAAGCTTAGTAACCGATAAAAAAAAATATCGACTAATAAAAAAATACTGCAGACATGTATTTCAATTGTTTTAAGCTACCGATGTTCAATTAAAATATTTTTCCCAATCTGAATCTTCAAGTCATAAAATAGTTTTAAAAAATAGCTTTAGTTAAGTTTTTTCATTAAATTATTAATACTTTTATTGTTATTATTTAGACGTACTAAAATATTTCTACCAAAAAATGTATTAATTGTAACTAAACAGCAATGCTTTAAAAAACGGTTTATATATATAATGCAACGTTGCTTAGTTAGTAGGGTAATTAAAGAATGACATAAAGCTTTTAGGTAATTAGCATTACGTGAATGTAGTTAGTATATTTTTATTATTTAATTTGTTTCACTCCAACTTCTCTATCCAAGAGAATTAAAGAAAAAAAAAAACAAATGTTTTACAAAATTACAGTGTTTTCTAACCTGCATAGCAAGCCTGAGAAGGATATTAATTTTATAATAACAAGAAAAATTATAATTTTTACGTGCTTTTGCTTAAAAAATTTTAATCTTTTTTTAATTTTATCAAAATACTTTATTAAATTTATGGTAAAAAGATAATATTTAATATTATTAAAAAATAAAAATTTTTTTTCTTCTAAATTGAAAAAATTGATTATGCAAAGCTTTCAACTAGTATACTTGACATTTGTAGCTTGCACCGTTACTACACGCAAACATATTTATATGATATTATACTAACAAGTTCCCTAAGGAAAAGAATATACGTGGAAGTAAAGTATATATGTAGAAGCAATAGTAGAATATATTATAAATATTATGTATATGGGCTGTTCCAGGTGATTTTTGTTAAGTCGAAAATTTATATTTGTAGTTTTGTAGCTATTTTATTGCTAAACAAATTTAAATGACTTTTCATTAAATCAAATTTTCGAATATCAATTGAGTAATGAGATTTTTGACTTATAATTAATTGAAGAATGAAATTTTGATAGTCATTGAATTAATTTGGAAACAAAAAATAATGTTTATCAATCAAATATAAAATATAAGTATAATTTAGAAAAAAGCTTAGAAAAATATGAGTTAATACCATAAAAACTGTAAGAACACACTAATTCGACATCTTAAATAATAGAAAAAAAAATCTTTTTAAAGTATGATTTGCTAAATAATGTGGATCAGCCCATATGTTTTAGATACAAAAAAAGTATATAGGAAGATAAAAAATGAAAAAGTAGAAATAAAGTCTCAGAGGGCCATTTCATCTTTTCGAGGACTTCTTGACATTCTTTCAACGCCAAATATTTCCGGCTGAGTTTTGAAAAGTGTCTCTTACTCGTTATATCGGTACATTCACATATACACAAGCATTACAGTATAAAAACCTTGTTTTCTTTTATTTTTTTTCGAGTATACACAAAATTATATATGACTTAAGAAAAAAGATTTTTGAGGCATGTTTAGACTTTCATGTTATTTTTATTATATATACATCGCATCAACGCCAATTTTACTTATTTTAAGAACTGTCATCTTAAATTTTTAAAAAGTTTATTCACGAATTTTTTTTTTGTTTTCTTATTCGTGGTAATATTAGAATAGATATTAATCATTTTTTTTATACCTTATAAATATTAAAATTGTGTTTTTTAAATTTATTTTTATCCTAGAAATATATTATGCATGGGTATAGATTTTTTAGGTATCTCGCTGTTTATGAATTGGCTCAACGTAGTAAGGGCATGGATTATAAAAGCCTAACTGTTTTATTCTATCATTTTTGATATCAATATTTTTAAAGATATCAGTATACTCAGTTTTAATTTTTTTAGAAATTCCCAGCCAAAATGCTTAAAGATTAAAATTCTAAGGATTCAAGACTGTAAATACCCTAAATTAGTAGTTTTAACTTTAAATTGCGACAATAAACCAATATCAATTTTTGATTGATAAAAGGTGACTCCCCTAATTATAGTTATGATAAGATAACCACTCAAGATTTAAACCATTTAATATGGCAATGTTCTACCTTTAACGAACCCCGCAAAAAATTAATAAATAAACTAACCAAAATAAAAGTATATCTCCCAAAGGACATTCGTATCCTTTTAGAGAAGCCAAATTCTACAGCAATTAAAAATATCTTTGGTCTCTTATTTGAAAATAATGTAAATTTATAATCTGCTAATTTAATTCTGTAAAATTTTGTAATAATCTATTTTATTATAATATAATTTGTATAATTTATAATTTCAGTTTTATAACTTTTAAGCTCAGCTTATAAAGTTCCATAAGCTTGAAAAAAGTGATTAAATTAGGATAGAATAATTCATACACATTACTTCGATTATAAAAAGTACAAATCAAAAGGTCCAATAACAAAAAAGTCTAATCTAAGGATTCAAAATCAAAAAAGTCCATAACAAAAAATAAAAATTATAAAATATTAACATAATTAGCTTATTTTAAGCTTTATAAAAAATAGACAAAATTAATAATACAATATTTAAAATATGAAGTATAAAAAGTCAAAATTAAAAACTTTTAAGGTTTAATCCAAAAGCTTTTAAATAGTTAATTACTTTATTATATTTTATAACAAGTTCTTCATATTGTGAAACTACATTAAAAAGTCAAAAAGTCGAGATTCTAAGTTTTTACGCCAACATGAGGGAGTCTTTTTAATTTTTTGACACAAATTTATTAGCCTTATTATAGTTTTAGTTTCTCCTTGTTCTTTTTGTATTTTGGGAATTAATATGTATATACTAGGATGATGTTATCCAAAAATTATTTTGAATCTATTATGCCAAACCTCAGAAACATTATTGGTTTTTGCTGAATTACCTAATACAGAGTTGTGTTTATTCCAAAGGTTTCGCATCACTTCTGATAATCCCAGTATGTGGATTATCTGGATGTACTAACGTCTCTTTTTTGAATTCTCCTGTTTTCAGAAACATTATTTGCAAATAATTTATTGGTTCTTAACAAAAAACAATTTTAATTTTTTGGACTTTATAGTTTTGGACCTTTTGGATTGGAGTTTTTATTTTGGACCTCATTCGGGGTATAACCATTACTTCTCTACTATTACTAGTAAGTCGCAAAAATAAAGAATGACTTAAATCACGTAAAATATTTTTCAAACCATAGTTGTGAACAGTAGACTACTATTTAGGCCACTCTTTATTTACAGTCTAGGGTCGCTCGCTTGTTGCAAAAATTTTTGAAGTTAACGTAGAAAAAAATTATCTACCTCTACAACGCAGTCAAACTCAGAAAAATTTTTTAATCCTGCTTTCGCAATTTATTATTTTTATTTTTAAAAAATTAATAAAAAGAAATTTTGTTTAAATAAAATTTCGTTCGTACATATATCAAACTAAATTAATTAATATAATTAATCAAAAACGGGTATATAATAATGTAGAAATAACAATTGAAAATAAAATCTTTGATAAATTATATACAAGCACGATACATTTTAAACAATAAAATGGTCAACCAAAAATTTCAAAATAAACTTTTCATTTTCTATAGCTGACACACAAAAAAAAAATTTACATAATAACAATAATAAATTAACTATAAAATTAATTAAAATTATTTTGACAAGTTTCTTTTGAAATTAAATTCAATAGATTGAAAACTTGATTTTTTTAAAATAAAATATAAATTTTAAGTAAATTAAAATTTAAACGTGTAAGTGAGTGAATTTTGTTGATTTTATAAAATTTGGTACTAGTGAATTAAATACAATTCGTTGATTTTCACTTTATATTTACAAATATATTCGGTTTACTAAGTGTTTTAAGTAAAAAGCTTTAACGTATATAATGCAACATTGACTTCAAAATGCACTCACTGCATTTAAATATTACTGTGTTTAGTTTATATGTAAGTAAAATATACTTGTTTCATTTTATTAATAGAAATCAAATTTAGTTTAATTCATCTTATTTTTTCTTTATTTTTTTTAACTTTTGAATTTATCGTAGTAAAATTATTTAATTTTTTTTTGAACTGAGAAATTGGCAATAAAAATTGCTGGGTTTTTTTTGTTAATTTGTAGTTTATATTGATTTATGGACTGAAATTTCTTTAGTAGATGCACTCGAAAACTAGTATTTTATACAATAAGATTCAATAAAACGTAATTGGCAGAAGACTTGTTAGAAGAATTTTTACAAAAAAGAAATAAGAGCAAGAAAAATGGTCTGATATAAACCTATTTTAATCAGTTCGTTGAACCTAAGCAAGTAAAAAATAAAAAAATTACTGTATTTTAGCCAAATTTTGAAGTAAACCACTACATTGCAGAATAAACCTAATTAATTCATGCTTTTACTTCTTTTAGTTGAATGTTCTAGTTAAAATATTCTCAAACCTTGCATTAATTCAAAGAGTTTCATAAAATAAAATGTTCAACAAATTTTTAGTGCTTATTAATTTTTCAATATAATTTAGTAAAAAATGTAATATTCTTTATTTTACAAAATCCTAGTACGACCCTTTTTCTCTGAATAAGTATATTTAGTAGCAAGTTAATCTCTTTACTAGACTATTACACACATACAAGCATATATAGATTTATACCCAGATGTGTTTTCTTGTGTAATTAAATCTAGTTGTTTCAGAGAGCTTATCTTAAATTCTCTTTCTCTCTTAGTATTTTTCTTTTTTTTTTATTATCTACAATATGTAGGATAAATTTACTTATCCAACTTTTAAATCACTAGATTAGAAGACTCTGAACATATTTTAATAACTATAATTTTTTAAAATTAAATAAAAAAAGTTTGTTATACATGAAAATTAAAAAAAATTTATGTCAATTTTTTTTTTAAATTGTTTTTTACAACTAAACTCAAAGAATAACCTAAAATAAAAGAAGAAAAATATTAACTAAGCTTGTTGTGTCGAGAGTTCTCTGTTTATACATGTTTGAGTATAAAGAAAAGTTTCCCTTAGGCAATGTTGACAAAAAAAAGAATAAACTCGTCCACTGTATCTCTGAAACTTTCTACATTTTTTTTTATATGGCAATTACTTTTACTGTTTAAGGTGTTGTCGCCTTTTTTTTTATTTGGTCCACTATTCTGGTAAACACCTTAAACTTCAAAAGAAAACAAACATCTTTTTTCTCCTAAAATTTAAATATAAAATATAACTTTGAAATTAAAGTTTACTGACCAAAAAAAAAAAGATTTATTTGAATATGAAATTCAAGTTGTCAAATATGTACATTTAAAAAATATATTTTTTTTAATGTATAAAGAAGGATTATTACTCTATTATGAACAGCAAAAGAAGAAGAAAAAAAAATTTAATTTATCTCACTATTTACTTAGTACAAAAGACATTAAAATATATTATATAAACTAAAACTAAAAAGTGGAAGATATTTCATTTATAAATTAAAGTGCATCCTCCTCTTTGCTCTCTTCTTCTTCTCATTTTTTTCTTTTTTTAAATAGCATTTCTTCATCTCTTTGTAAATTGAACATTTTTTTTTTCTAAAATTTTTATGTTTTTAACCTATCTTAATCTTAATGTAACTTACATAACATAGAGAAATTTAATGAAGAAATTTTTTTTTTTTTAATAATGTTATGTAAATACGAAGTTTTTTGTTACATCAAAGTTAAATTTTATTTTTGGAGCTAAAGTAAAAGGCTAACGTGAAGTTATATTCTACCTCATTTGGTATTATATTACCAAATTTTTTGGTTAATTTAAAAAAAAAGATCATTTTCTTTATTTGGTAAAATAATAATTAGAAACTTTTAACTGCAACAGTCTTGGGCAAAGATATTGCTAACTAAATGAAATCTTATACGACCCTTTGCCCAAAAAAAGAATTTTCTAGGTCGTAGTTTAAAATTTTGTAATATACTATGATTTATTTTACTTAAAAGCCTAAGATACCAAAAAGACAATATTTTTTCTAATTTGATATCCTCAAAAAATGGCCCAACTTAATCAATTAAGCAAGCTTGACTGTATTTAAGTAAGTAAATTTAATTTTGAAGTTATTATTGAGCCCTGTGTACGTTACATAAAATTTGGACCCTACCGGACACGTAAAGTATAAATTATATTATTTCAATTTTGAAGCTTTAAACTTTCCTCACGAATAGTAAAATAATATCAAAAATTTAACAACAGATTAGTCTACTAAAATCGAGTTCTAGGGTTTAAAATCTCAAAATATACAAGAAATTAGTTTAAGAGAAGATTATGCAGCTAATCCATGATCCTCTGTACTATTCAAGTAAATTAATAAATTTTAATACAGAATTAATTTTTTTTGTACTAAATCTTATGCATTTTTTAAAAAACTGTCAACACATTTAGTTTTATTATTATTATATGAATTTTTAAATACCCAACTGTTGTTTCATTAACTTTTTTATTCTTTAATTTTCTCCTTTGAAAATAATAAACTCACTTCGCTCTCTCTTTTTTTTTTGATTTTATCTTTTTATTACTTGACTCCTCATTGTTTTTTTTTTTGCATTTTTTTTATTCTGGTTGAAACAGTTATCTCTTATTTTCTTCTTTTTTTTACTAAATTTACGCTGTTTTACCTTTATAAAAACGTATAATATAAAATATTTCATTTATTTTTTTTATATTTTTAATCTGTTATTGTTTTTTTTTTTTCTTTCTTTTATTTCAATTTTTTCTATAATCTTTTTATTTATTTTTTTATTTTTCATTTGGATTTAATTTTTATTTGTTAAAATTTCTAATTGTTTATTTTATTTGTTTTTTTATTTAATTAATTTTAATTGTAAGTTAAGCCATTTATGAAATTAGTAAAAACAAAATGATATTGAAATATTTATATTTATTACAGTGAAATATTTTTTTAAGATTTAGTTAAATACTTTTTTTAAAACAAAATAAATTTTTTTTTTAAATAAGCCAAAAATAGGAATGTGGTACTATGGCCTCTATTTGCTCTTTTCGAACGAATTCTCTTCAAGTAGGTACTACTAAGGATTTGATAGACGACTTTTTTTTCATTTCTCAGTTCTTGTGTAACATATCTATTTGAAATTTTTTAAAAAAAGTTTAATTAACGTTTAAAGAAAGTAAAAAAATTATAAAATCCCTTTTTCGGTTATTTATACTTATTTTAGCCATTTTTGCACGGTAGACCCTCTATCTCCGAATTAATAAGTCTAAAACAAAAAACTCAAAAAAGTAAAAGGATGAAAAATCAATAATCTTTTTAAGGAAGGTTTCAGACGTAAGAATTTAACTCAGTTAATAAAAAATCGACAATATAAAAAAGAAGAATGAAAAAAAATGACAAAAAATGACAAAAAATTTTTTTTTTTGACCAGAACATCCGCTCCTTTTTTGTAACCTCGTTATTTTTTTCCAAAGAGAAATTAGGGAAAATTATTTCTGAAAAATCTTTGTTATTATGAGTCTTTTCTAGAATTCAAGACATAATGTCTCCCAACTTTATTACTCCTAAATTATCCTCTTATTTACTAAATAAAAATGTTAAGAAAGGCCAGTTTTTGTATCGCAAAAAATATGAAATGACTGAAAAAAAAATTTTATGACGATGTTTTAATTTTTTTAAATTTAGGGTCACTTAACTAATTTTTACCCACACTGGGAAATTATATATGTTAGCGTGAAAGTATATAATTCGGTGTTATATATAATCCCTAGTGGTTATATATAATCACAATCGTGAGCCGTGAGTTTAAATAAGAAAGTAAAATAAAGTTGAATTATTTACTTTCCCTAGGGTTCATATATAATCACAGGTAGGCACCCGTGAATTTAAATAATTCAATTTTCAAGGCCGTGAAAGTAAATAATATAATCTGAATTATTTAATTTAGTTATTTAACATTATTTTGAATAAAAGTATCGACGCTCAAAATTTTTATTTATTATTTTTAAATTTGTAAACAAATAGATAGGTTTATACATTGTTTTGATTTTAAATTATATAATTATAATATTGTATAGTTTTGAATAAATATAAAAGTTTAGTTTATCTTTGGACGCTGGCAAAGAAATTTTAATTTGTAAATTTTAATTTGTTTAATTATTTACGTGTGTTAAAAAATATGAATATGAATAAGGAAAATGTTGAATTTAGTGACGAAAAGAAAAAAGTTTTCAAGCAACGATTTGATGATAAAATAAATGAATTATATAATAATGATAGAAAAAATAGTTATTTTTTAACATAAATAAAAATTAATGAACTAATTGAAAAAATAAAACGTTGTAAATTTGTTGGCTACAAAAAGCATCCAAATGACTATTATTTACTTCAGCATTATGACGTTCTGAATGTGAATGGCATTGAAAAATTAATATTGCCTATTTCTGAAAAAAAACAGCAGATGGTTTTTATAAAATAGGTACAGAAAATGGGAAATTACAACAACTATATGCTCGATCTCAGTTTTCGCTTTGCCCTGAGACACTTTTAGATATAAACCAAGTTCCAGATCAAGTTACATCTGTAAGAAAAGTTGCAACCCAACAGAGCAATGGAAGTGGTCAAGGCATGCAAAAGTGCAATTGTACCTCCAGGTGTATAAATAACAGATGTAAGTGTAAAAAAAATGGTAGGTTGTGTACATCAAGGTGCCATCATAGCAATACATGCTGTAATAAATAAAAAAATCTTTAAAAAATTTATAAAAATATGTTAAAATTGACTAAAAATATCTTTAAAAAATTTTTAAGAATATGTTAAAATTGACTAAAAAAAAGCCTTTTATTTTTAAATAATAAATATTTACTTTTTTTTATCATAATTTAACTCATTTTTTATTTTATTTACATTCACTGTGATGCATGTGTACGGGAATTTGAATAATTAATTTTATTTTATACATCCACGGGTAAGTCCCCGTGAATTTATATAATTCGATAGAATGGTACGGGATTATATATAATCACTAGGGAATGTATATAATTTAGAATGATTTATTTTGAATTATTCACATCCACTAAAAGCTATCGGGGTTATATATAACCACTAGGGATTATATATAATCCCGGAATTATATACTTTCACGCTAACATATATAAAAATACGATCAAATATTTTCAAGTACAAAGATTCAAAGAAAAATAAAGAAAATCAACTAACATCGTGTTTTTTCAAATTTTTCTTACTTTTAGGGTAGTTTTCAATCCCAATAATTAGCTATGATATTTTCATACATTACCAAATTAAATATTTTTTTAATTACTCATTAAATATGGCATTTATTTGGTCATTAGTTCCAAAATATTTCAAAAAGAGACCTTTAAAAGGGGTAGTTTCTACTGATATGTAAGGGTGTTTTCTTATTTGGGGACCCCAAATTCTGTTTCAGTGACACAATTAACCTATAATAGACCTTTTTTAAGCTCGTTTATCAAATTCTGACTCCTTATACCACATTGTGACTGGAGTATAAGATTAATTTTGTAATTAAGTAGATTTAGGGGTTTTAGAGTTGAAGGAAAATTTTATTTTGATGAATTCTGGAAAAAGAACATAATAACAAAGATTTTGCAAAAAAAAAAATTGCTTGAGATCTGTTAAGCAAAAATTAACGAGGGTGAAAAAAGAGTGGCATATTGTTAATGTTTTTTTTTCGTCACCATTTCGAATTTGGATTCAAGAGGGAAAAATCAACCAGTGAAGCAAATTTTCAAAATGCAACTGTGACATATGTGCAGGTGTGACATAAGTTGAAACATGTGCCCAAGAATCTAACTAACTGGAATGCTTTAGTATCTAATCCATTTAAGCTAATTTTTACGTTCATGATACTAACATTACACTGTAAAAAGTAACTTTCTTATATTCACAAAAAAAAATAGAATATTTTCGAAAAATTAGTAATTTTTCGAAAAAAATCGTAAGTTTACTAAATTTAGTATATTAACTAAAAATTTGAGTATTTCCGATTTTTTTTTTGTAAACTCACGAGAAAAATTGATAATTTACAATTTTTTTTCGAAAATTTTCAAAAAATAATTGTAAATTTACAAATTTTTTCATAAATTCACAAGAAAAAATCGAGAATTCTCGAATTTGTTGTTAATATACTAAATTTAGTAAATTTACGATTATTTTCGAATATTTACTAATTTTTCTTAAACTATGCACTTTTTTTTGGTAATAAATAGAATTTTACTTAAATATAAAAAGGATCAACAGACTGGGCTACGTAACTACGTTTTTACTAGAAATAATTGGTTTTCATTATAAAATATGGTAAATTAAGTTTTTATATGAGTTTAAAATTAATTATTAATTTTCATAAAATGTAAATTATTTATTGAAAGTTATTAAAGTAAAATCTTTTTAAAAGTTAAAATTTTAATATTGTTTTTCTTTCCTCTTTTTTTTAAAACTTGATAAATATTTAAATTTAAGTAAAATAATTTTTGAATAAAAAATTTACAAATAACATGAATTCTTAGAAAAAAAATTATTTTTTAAAAGTTTTGTAAGAAAAAATAGTATAAAATATCATTTTTAGATTTTTTTGCTTTTTAAGTTTAACTAACTAACTTAAGTTTGAAATTTGTGCAATATTCTTATATATTTATAGATATACATAGTAGGAATTAATTTTTTTATAATTTGACCTAATTTTTTTATTTCAAGTACGATAAAGGCAACCAAAAGCAACCAAAAAGATGTAAAAAACTTATAACCGGTTTGTGTAAATACAGCCTAATTGCATGAAACATGTTTACTTCCAGCTGAGGGCTAGGTGTAATGCAAATGTTACTCAACATTACAATACAATATTCTAATTTTGTAATTTGTAATTATCACCTTACTAGTTGTTAAGATTCTAAATCCAAACTATTTTGATTCCCTAAACGCGTATTATTCTAGGTCCCTAAATCAAAATTATTCTAAGTTCCTAAGTCAATATTATTCTAAGTCTATAAACCTGTATTATCCTTATTATAAACCTGTAAGTCCTTAAGCCTAGAGTTTTCTAAGCCCCTAAATTGAAATTATTCTAAGTCTCATTTGACCCCTGATCCCCCCCCCCCCCCCCAAAAGTACCCCCAAAAAAGAAAAAAAATGAAAAAAAATTAATTTTAATACCATAAATTCCTGTAAAACTGTAATGCCAGAATCTAAAATTGGATAATCAGAAAAAAATATCTTAAAATGTCAGTCTCGTTAAAATTACCTGGAACGGTTCATATAAACGTACATATTTTAATAATTTAAAAACCCACAGCTCATTTTTCGTTTCCAGTTTATTCAGGTTCATTTCTTTATCCGTTTGAGTATATATTTACGCTTTTCCTGAATCAAGTTATATTATGAAAAGCCTTTCAGTTTTAAATGAAAAGAATTTTTAATAGAATACTGTATTTAACTAAATTAAATAATTTTTATAAATGTACATTAAATAATATTCATTAAATTTCATTATTATTATTATTATTCATTAATTTTAAGTATCACAAAATAATAAAAGTAATTAACAAAGTTTTAGCTGTATCATTATGTAAATAAATACTTTTTGTTTAATATTAAATTTTATTACGTAGTTATAATTTTCTATTAGGATTTTTCAAAACGTTTCAAAAACGTGCAAAATACAAAATGATAATCTTTTATTTCAAAGAATCGATATTAGATGGCATCTTTTAGTTATTTGTGAAACCGGTAAACGGGTCACTTCCGGTCAAGTCAGCTTCCGTATCCGATACCGCTTACCATTTCCGGTTTTAATATCAAATGTTCATCTTTTAGTTATATCTATTTTCTGTATTCTCTCTCTCTTCTGCATGTTAAAATAATCAGATAATTATTTAAAGTGATATCTTTATATTATTTGGATCTACAAATCATACATGATTACACAAACGTTTATATACGTTAAATTTCAAAAAGTTATGTACTTTTAACAGTGATATGTAAAAACACTAGAAAAAATTTTTTTAGTATGCTAAAGCTTCATGAACTAATTAAACAAACTTTTTGTACCTTCATGAATTTTGTAAAATAAAAAAATTCAAATGTTCTGTATGGAGCGTTCAAAATAAACTAATTTAATTTTCTTCAATTTTCTCGTACATGACTGGCCATTAAAACCTTTTGTTTTTTATCTAAATTTTTTTAATCTTTATTTTTATGAAATGAATGATTACATCATAAGTTTTCAAAAATAAACTATTTTATAAAAGTGTAAAATGATTTTAATCCAGAAAAAATACCATTTTCATTGAAGATAAATTTTGGGCTCTTACATTATTTTTACAAATTAAAATTTACGATAAGAATTTTTTGAAGCTGAAATTCTAATTTTGATTATATTTCAAATTAATGTACTTTTATATTATTTGTTTTATACAAAGCTGAGTGAAGACTGTGATGATCAGTTCTGTTGATTGATTCAATAATTTTTCTGCTTGGATAAGTTTTATTAAACCATGGTTTCATCAAATTTAAGTTTTTTGAATGATTAAAGTAAATACGATCTTTTTCTTCTCCATCTCTCGAACCAAATTAAGTTCATTTCGTTAGTTTGCTTTTTACATTTATCTTTAAATATTGAAATTATATTGGAGAAATATTTTAGTTATATTATGTATCGTCACTGTTTTAACTAGTTAATCTGCTTTATCATTTCCTTGAACTCATGTTTCATCTCGTTCTAATATTTTTTTAAAAGAGGACTAATTGCGAATAAGTATAGCGATTTAGTCTCTAGAACCAAACCTAATCTAAGTAGAAGCATCCAAAAAGTTATCAAAAAACTCACTAAATCTCGATATCATTAGGCTACGATAGGCCCATGGAAACCTAAGAAAACCGGTTTCTTAGGGTTTTTTAGGCTTCATTTAATTCTTTCAACCAGTAAAAAAACTTATAAGCGATTGGTGGAAACACAACCAAAATGCATGGTACATGTTTAATTAATAAATTTTTTTAAATTAGTAAATAATTATTTTTTGTTTTATTTTTAAAGTGAAATAATTTGTCTGTTAAAAAATACTTACTTTTAAACTAAAAATGCCCCAGTTTAAATCTAAGTAATAATACAAGGATTTACAAAAAGATTATAATTATTCTATTTTTGTACAATGATTACTTGCAGTTACATAATTATTTTTTTTCACAAAAATGTTGTCTATCATTTATCCTTATAACAAATGTCCATTGTAACCTAAAATTAGAGCTATTTTAATTACATCTTCAAAAATTCATACAATTAACTTGTTAACTTGTAATTCCACCGAGAGTACAATGGTCATTTAAATATTTTGAAAAATATTGCTGTAACATGAAAATTCAAAATAGTCATTTAGGACTGCTTCTTAAGCTGCAGCATAGTAAGATAATATAATAAAATATAATTAATTTACTGTTTGTTTGTATCTCAGATACGAAGCTAAAGAGAAAATTTAGTGCTTTTTTAATTTTTCTTGGACCATTTTTAAAATTCAATGAGTGAAATCTAGTGAATTGCCATGTTAGCAATTTATTAAATTTTTTATTAAAACTTTAACTACTTAAAATTATATATAATTTTAAAGAAGAAAATAATAATAAAAATTTCCTTTTATTAACCTTAAGTAAAAGACATTATTTTTGTTTTAATATATTTATGGTTATACATATGTATGAAATTTATGTATACTTGAATGCAAAATGTAATTGTCAAGAAATTTAGTAAGTTCTAAATTAATGTACCATCATCATTAAGGTTATTATTATCATTATATAGCAATGGGTTACGCCTTTTTAGGAACTTTAAGACATTAATATGAAAGGTTTATGGTTTTCTTACATAGAATTACTATTTTCTTACTATTATTCAGCTAAAGAAAGAGTATTTTGGGTTAAAATTTAATATTATTTTATTTTAATCAGAGTATTCGTTAGTGAATTATCCATCAATTTTAAAAAAGATTTTTTAATACAAATCCAATTTATATTTAAATATATTAAATAGAAAAAAATTAGATTATGCGATTGACATTTATAAATTAAATAAATAATCGAATGTATCATCATACATGCATTTTATTATTAATTGATTAAACAAAATGACAATTATTTTATTTAAATATGCTGAATATATATGAGAAGATCTACAAGTTTTTATTAATAATTGTCTACCAAAAAGTTACTAACTTTGGCTTTTATAAGAGTTTCAAATATTTCATTGTGCTAAGAATGTTTGGAAGCCTTACTGGAAAAAGTTTATTTTGGTAAAAATTAAATTCTGATAGCATACCTCGAGAAGTATCGTATGATACCAAAAAATACGTAACTCATTCTATTTTCATTATAGGCAAAAAAAAAAAGCTTTTACAAGAATTCAATACTAGTAAAAAGGTAACTAAATGGACTTTGATTGATTTTAAGAAGAAATTTCAGAAGCCTTAAAAATTGCAAAAAACCTAAAATTTCTTCCAAAAGATTTTTTTTCACAAATAGTAGCTGTTATTTAAAATGTAAGCTAAAAAAAAAAAAACAAAAACAAATAGATCTTCTCATGTATCAGTTTATAAAAATATTTTTTACTCATTCTCGTTCATCAAACTTTATTAAAAAATATTTTATTTTTATTTATTGATTTGTGCACTTAAATAATAAAAATATTTTACCTAAAACTAAAAAAAAACAAAAAATTCGCCTTGTATTTATTTTTACAATTTATTGATCTAAAAAATTCATATTTTAATGACTAACTTGATACGATATTTTTATTGCCTTTTTTCATATTTGATTTAAAAAAATTTTTACTAATTTTTAATTCCAATATGTATAAGTAAATTAATTTTTAACCAAAACATTATTTTTTGAATATCGAGCCTAAAATAATGTAAAAAATTTCAAAATAAAGCTCAAAGAACATAGGTGGTACAAAGATTAGAAAATTTTGATTGTAAAAAATCAATAAAAATTTATATACTTTGTAAAAAGTAACTTACTTATATTAACAAAAAAATTAGAACATTTTCGAAAAATTAGTAAATTTTCAAAAAAATTTGTAAGTATCCGAAAAAAATCGTATATTTACTAAATTTAGTATATTAAAAAAAAATTCAAGTATTCTCGATTTTTTTTTGTGATTTCCGAAAAAAAATGATAATTTACAATTTTTTTTCGAAAATTTAAAAAAAATAGTTGTAAATTTCCGTAAAATAGTTGTGAATTTACAACTTTTTTCGTAAAATCACAAAAAAAAAATCGAAATTTCTCGAATTTTTCGATAATGTACTAAATTTAGTAAATTTACAATTTTTATCGAATATTTACAAAATTTTTTGAAAATTCACTAATTTTTCGAAAAAATTCTATTTTTTTTAAAGTTACTTTTTACAGTGTACCTGCTTTAAATATTTTATCCATTTATAATAATATATCAGTTTATTATTATTTTTTATTTTTATCCAAAACATCCATTTATAATTATATCCAGTTATAACATTAAATAAGTTATTTCCTACTTTAATGCTATTGCTGGATAAGCTTAATAATAAGGTCCACGCAATAAATGTAGCCTAAGTCGTAGCATCCAAAAAATTATCAAATAGCTCATTGATTCTCATTGGAATAAGACCTTTAGGCTACAACAGGGCCTCAAAAACCTAAAAATACCCTAACAAACGATTTTTTAGGCTTTATTTAATTGCTACAACCCATGAACAGATGATACTCTCAACATTGTCTACAAAACTATTTAAGACTCCGAAATACAATTTTAAATTTTTTGAAAATCGAGACAGTGGACAAGGATATTGTAATTTTAAAAAGAAGCCACAAAAAGACCTTATATTTTTATGTAAATTAGAACTTTAAATTAACCACACTTAAAAATATACGTCATTAAATAGGGTACTTCTTTTTTTAAAGCAGAGGATTTCAACAACACCATCATACAACACCAATTCAAGATAACTCCTTTGCAACCTTTACTGAAAGTTAAATTACATTTTTTGTTTGTTATATTACTGTCGGTTTTTATTTGTAATCTAAAAAATGTTATATGAAATAAAATTTTAACAAATAAGGGATTGTTAAAAACTTTTAAATTAGTTGAAAAATATGAAAAAAATATTTTAAGAAAGGGTAGATAAAGTTAAATTTGAATATCAGTTTATTTTTTTTTATGTTATACATCAGTCAAATAAGGTTTTTGTTATATAAATCTATAGCTACTAGATTTTCACCAGATTTTGTCTAGTATAGATTTTTTTGGGTCGTTGATCAAGAATTTTAGTGGCATTTATTTAAGAAATGAGTAATTCCGTCTTGAATCAGCAAAACCTACCCCCAAAAAGGGGTATTTTTGATGCATTCGCACCTTAAGTGTCCAGATTTGGTTCATGTAGGTTTTTCGGGTTGCTGTATAATCACGAATTTTTGAGTTTTGGCTATAAAATTTTGGCGCTTCGCCTTTCCTACCACTAAAAGGGGTATTTTTTAGAGCTCCGCCGCTAGGAAACCCACGAATAGCTAGGGTTTCGAGAAGAAAGAGAGAACATGCAATCATGCAAAGCTTATTCAGGAAGAACATGTGTCAAGCTGCACATGAGGTATTAGATGGCAGAATAAGCTAAAAATTACCAACTTTTCAGGAGATTTTATATCATTTATCTCTAATATGTACTCTGGAGCAAAACTTTCCTAGAAATTAGTGATGAATTTTTAGAGGACATAGAAGTTAGAAGTGGTGTCAGACACGGTGACCGCCTTTCACCTATCTTTTGCATATTAGCCGACGAACTACTTAATGCTATATCCGTTGAGGTTGGGTGTCATCTAAATAGCACATAAATTAATGCGACAGCTTATGCTGACAACATCAACATAATAACGTATTCTAAAGTTGGGATGCAGAAAGCCCTAACAGCTTTGGAGAAGACTGGCCAGGCAAGAGGCTTTAGACTAAATAGAGAAAAGTGTGCTTCAATTTAATTTGTGAAATCAGGGATGAAATTGAAGGTAATAACAGAACGTCAGTTTAAATTTGTTGATGGTTTCAAATGGTTAAGCAGATATCGACCAAGCTGGCATTAAAAGATTTATGGGTAATTTTGATATAGAGTTGATGAGAATTACCAAAGCTCCATTAAAACCGCAACAGAGATTGAAGATTTTGAGATCCTTCCTAATACTTCGATGGTATTAAATTAATGCGACAGCTTATGCTGACAACATCAACATAATAACGTATTCTAAAGTTGGGATGCAGAAAGCCCTAACAGTTTTGGAGAAGACTGGTCAGGCAAGAGGCTTTAGACTAAATAGAGAAAAGTGTGCTTCAATTTAATTTGTGAAATCAGGGATGAAATTGAAGGTAATAACAGAACGTCAGTTTAAATTTGTTGATGGTTTCAAATGGTTAAGCAGATATCGACCAAGCTGGCATTAAAAGATTTATGGGTAATTTTGATATAGAGTTGATGAGAATTACCAAAGCTCCATTAAAACCGCAACAGAGATTGAAGATTTTGAGATCCTTCCTAATACTTCGATGGTATTATAAATTATCGCTATTAAGGATCAATATTAAAACGCTAAGAGTAATGGACAAAAGTATGCGTGGGTATACAAAAAAATGGATTATTTTACCAAAGGATACACCCATTGCTTATATCCATTTGAGTTGTAAAGTCGGTGGCATGGGTAAACCATCTTTAGCTACTATTATTCCATACCTCATTTTTTCAAGGATGGAATCGCTTAAGGATTTGAGTTCAAGAATCTTGAGGAGTGTGTATCTAAGTGATTGGGTACAAAAGAGAAAATGTTGGGCTCAAGAAGGAAGGTTATATCTAGATGGTGAATATAGAGTTATAGAAGGCGCCACCGAAACTTATTGGCGTAAAAAGGTGTATTCATCTGTTGACGGTGCTGATTTAAAAGAGTGCCTTAAGACCTCAGTAAATAATAACTGGATTGATGCTACTAGCAATGGTATTCCTGGTAGAGATTATGTCCGGTATCACCGAGTCAGGATTAACGCTCTCCCTACTAAGAGTAGAACAAGTAGACGTAGAAGAGCTGAGGGGTTAGAGAGGTTATGTCGTGCTGGTTGTAATGCTATAGAGACAGCAACTTATGATGTACAGGTTTGCTTCAGAACATATGAAGGCAGAGTGAAGCGACACGACGCAGTATCCAAAACCTTGGCTGCAGAACTAAGGCAAAAACGTTGGAAGACAAGCGAAAAAAACCGCATAATTACACCAGAAGGCCTTAGAAAACCAGATATAATCTGTCAGAGGCAAAACGAGGTTTGGGTCATTGACACGCAAGTAGTAGGCTTCTATAAACCCTTGAATGAACTTCATGAAGATAAAGCAAACAAGTACAAGAAGGACGAGATTCGCATAGCAATAGCGAGTGAAAGAAAGGTCCCCACAAAGGTCCTTGGAGTCAAAGGTCACTTGAAGATCTTTCAAGCTTAGACTTAACTAAAGGGTTCTTGGCAAAATTAACAATGATGGTGCTTCAAAGAACGCACACAAATCGGACGAGGTTTAATAGCCTGACTTCAAGAGTCTATTAAACCAGGAAAACAAGAATGGATATTAAAAGCTTCAATTTACTAAGAAAAGGAATACTCGTTTCCAAGATAAAGGCATCTAGTCCGCAGCGGGAAAAATAGCGGCATATTTCTAGCAATGCAGTCCAAAGCAGAAGAGTAGGTTCAAATAAGATCAGTCGATAAATTCTGCTAGAGTAATGGGGAGATATACTAAATCTGGACTTTTAAGGTGCGAACGCCTCAAGAATACGCCTTTTTGGGAATAGTTTTAGCTGATTTAAGGGTGAAACGCTCATTTCTTAAATACATGACTCCGAAACCTATTTTAGACCAAATCTGGCGATGGCCAGTAACTATACACCCCACCTCTCGTAATTTGACTAGGTTATTATTCTATAAATGTAAAATATCCCTTTGCTAAGATCATTCATTTTCTACATCAGTTAAACATCAAAGCAAAGCTGAGCAAAACGGTGATTTAGGCACGCAGTTCTCGTTTTTTTTCCACAGGTAATTTGAATATTTATAAAAATGGCCGAAAAATTCATCTAAGATAATTATTTTTTGAAAATGGTTTCCGTTTACGATAAATTTTTGAAACGGTTAAGTGTTGAATTTTTCCAAGGGCTACGAATATTTTGCTACTATTTTTTTATCAGTTTTACTGAAAACTACCATAAATGCATGCCAGTTTGCCCAGCTTTCGCTTTATTTGCAAAATATCTATGAAAGTAGATACGTTTTCAAACAAATTTTAAAAATTTGTACTCTATTTTCTCTAATATACTTTTTTCCAATCTCTTTTTTTTTCTAAAATTTATTACCTCGATTTCTTTTATCCTTTGATGAATTAACTTATAAAAAATTAAATCTTCAAGATAAACTTGTAGTATAATTGTGAATAAAACCAAATTATATTAAAACTTTAATGATAAGATTTTCTTTTACATGCAAAATAAAGAATAAAATAAAAGAAAAAAAAACAGTAACATGGAAAATCTACGAATGATGATTCTTAAGTGTATTCTCCCTTTTCTTTCCTATTTAAGTAGAATAATCTAAAGTATATGGTGAGCCAAGCTTGAATTATAATGCTAAAGAAATAAGAGTAAAAAAAGCTATGTATTGCTTAACATTAAAGTTGTCTAGAATAAAAAAGAAAATCAAGAAGAAAAGCTTGAATTTTATATTTTTCTTTTAACCGGAACAGGAAATTGCACTCGAAGCAGACGTAAAATTTAAAGGTAAGATAACGCATTTTATGATTGTAGATTAAAGATTTAAAAAAAAAGTACGGATTTTAAATAATATTTTTTGTTTTATCTTTTGTAAATAATAATCTTTGAATTTAAAATAACATTAAAATTTCTAAGATTGATTAAAATTTGTAAAAAGAGTTTATCTTTAATCATCTTAATGAAATTCAGTTAAAATTAAATCTTATTTCATTTATGTACGTATTATAAACTAACTTGCAAATTAAATATTCAATGAAAAAAGGAAACTAAAACTTACATTCGTAAGTTATTACATTTTGAAAACGTTTCAAAGTTTCATATATCCTCGTAGAAACTGGATCTTTAAGCTTTTATAGCTAAAATGCAAGGAATATAAATAAATTTATTTATAAACGAAAAGTTATGTAAATTCATTTACATAAATTTAGCATCTATGTTTGTATACGATTCAATGGTCCAAATCTCAAATGACAAAAATATATATATATTATATATATTAGAGTGGACCTAAAATTGGAGTTTTAAGAAAAACTTGGCTCCCCGGGTTTTTTCGTGAAGTTTTAGTCATAAAAACTCCCAACTCCAAGGATTTTGCTTTTGCTTTTCATAAAAGTGTGCCTGTAAGCATCTCAATGTTCCCATTTAAATAACACGAGAATTTTGACTTTTCAGCTTTCTAATTTTTTACAAAGCTTGAAAAATGTTTTAAAAAGCTACTAATTGATGAAAGTACTATTTAAACATATAAAAAACGATACCCAACCTCAAGTAGCCAAAAATAATATTTTTAAATCGATTTTACCGGTAATAAACGTAAAAAAAATCCCGGTAAAATCGCTTTAGAAATATTTTTTTTGGCTACTTGAGGTTAATAATAATACTTTCTTTTCTGTTAATAAATAATACTTTCCATAGATTACCAACATTCTGCAAACGCTGTAAAAAATTAGAAAGCTGAAAAGTCAAAATTCCCATGTTATTTAAATGGGAAAATTGAGATGCTTACAGGCACGCTTTTTTGAAAAGGAAAAGCAAAATCCTTGAAGCTGGGGACTTTTTATGACCAAAAAATCATGAAAAACCCCGGGGAGCCAAGTTTTTCTTGAAACTCCAATTTTAGGTCCACTCTAATAGATATATTAAAATATATATTATATATATATACACATATTAGGGTGTTTCTCATTTTTCAAAATGACCGTAGAAGAAAATACTGGCTTGAATATGACACTTCAGATAATAAAACTATATTCTGTAATAAAAATTTTTACCTATATGTTAATGAAAAATGCCGATTTATAAAAGAAAATTGGTAAAAATCAGAAACAAGTTTTTAAAAACGTTTTAGAAAGCTTTTAGAAACATTGTTAAAAACTTTTCATTACTTAAATGTTCTAAAAGCTTGTTATTAACAAAGTATCTAAAAAAAACTATAAATTATAACTTATCATATTTAAACATTATTTAAAATTTACAGTCGTCTACAAAGCAAATATCCACGATCATTGCGATTTGATTGTTTTATTAATTGATTTCTTGGAAAAATGAATATTTCTTATTTTAATAAAGAGACAATAAAAAAACAGCTTTTATAACTGGTCAAAAAACCTAAAAAAAACCTCTCGTGTTATAATTTACAGTTTCTTTTAGATATTTTTTTCTAACAAGCCTTTAGAATGTTTTAGTAGTTAAAAGATCTTGGCAAGATTTCTAAAAGCTTTCTCAAACATTTTAAAAAACTTTTTCGTAATATTTAACGATTTTCATTTGTAAATTTTTTTTTTGAGATTAGTTTCATGACCTGAAATATCATATTTGGGCTGGTATTTTCCTCTATCGACAGTTTGGGAAATAAGAAACACCCTAATATAGATTTTTATATTTAGAAAACATAGATTAGTTTCGACATTATTTTCAAAACTGTTAATTTTTTATAATTTTCTACTATAAGACCACATTTTTGAAACTGCTATCAATAAAAATAATAAAAAAAAATCTATATCTAACTTTCATTGCTAAATTTTGACGATCCAGGTCAATTATTAAGCAAAATTGAAGACCTTTTGTTTTGCTAAGGACAGACGTTTCTACTGCCTCTCAGTCTAATATATACTGATATATTTAATAAACATTAAATTCACAAAAAGGTACATTTATATTTTTTTGTATATGCTGATTGTTATGAACATACTTATTCTGATGAGGTTGGTGGGATACGTCTCGCTTAAACAAAATTAAAGATTTTTAACTTTATTTATTATTTGCTATATCTATAGGTAAATAAATTATGTACAAAAAATTAATATTTAATAAAGTGAGTGCTTTAAAATAATGAAAATTAAATATAAATTTAATAATTTATTGCAAGTATAAAGTTTAAACTTTTATTAAATACATCTAAAAAATAAGTATTTAGAATAACTTCCGGTCTAATATATAATTACACATATAGAATACTAAGTATAACGTGTAACAAACATAAAATTAAGCTTTTGAGGATTTGGTCTAATTAAAAATAAAGATAATTCATTTTAGTTCGTTATATTTATTATGTCAACTTTATGTTTTTATACTTTCATACCTCATTAGAGTTATGCAACATAACACGCGATTTTAGTAAATAATAGTTATATTTATACCAACATTTATTATATGTTTAAGATTTCTTCTTTTATAATGCATTATATGAACGAATCTACCAAAATTTTTAATTAAAAAAAATATTTTTATTTGAAGTTAACAGTGATTTTTCTTTACCTTGTTGTGATGAAAAATAGAGGAAAAACTTATTCGATGGAATTGGGGTTTAGTGGATTACACTGTAGGAGGATTTTGGCTATAACGATCAGTAATTTACAATGCTTTCTCAGATATTAAAAATGTTTGCTTACGCAAAATGCAGTTTCGGATTTCAATTTAATACTAATGCAAATTAAACTATTTTAGTTGTCAAAACTTTCAAAAATTATAAAAAAATTTCTGTATATAGTAACAACACAAATTTTAAAAATATTTAACTTTATTACTATTAATAAATAAAAAATTCTGATTTATAAATACTGTCTGTTTTTATTCCCAAAAATGATTTATAAAATAATTAGTAGTATATTTGTCTAACACTTTCATGATGGACCAGTTGCATCTGACAAATTGATTTAAAGCAACCACATTGTGGCTCTACCCACAAACAACTTAACAAATAAAAAAAAAAAATGATAAACCGCAAAAACACCCGAGTCAGAAAAAAATTTCAATTTTCATTTTACTTACATCCATTTATAAATCAGACATATCTACATAAAAATATTTTTAATAAATTTTTGTATTTATTTAAATATTTTTATTTACTTGCATTTAAAATAATTCAGATTTTATTTTTCTAAATTGTAATTTAAACCTGGCGTGGTCTCCATCTTTTAAGTATTTGAGTTTTTTTGAATGTTGAACACAAATAAAATATCTGCTTTTATACCACAATAGGCCACTTTAGGTTACTTTTGGGTCTTCAACTGCTATTCATGTCTTTTGAAAAGAAGATTACTAATCCTACATTATGTAACTTAAGGTTTTTTTTCAGTATTTTCTACTGTGGTTGACTAAGAAATTTTCAGCAACCAAGAAAATTATATTACTATCAACAACAGTCCAAATTAAGTCTACTTCTAAGAATTTTACAACTATTAATTTTATGACAGTTAATTTTCTTACGTTTTTCAAATAACAATATTTAAATAAAATAGTGTTAAAATTCTATTTTCATATTTAAACTTTAAAATATTTTAAATAAATGGGGGCTTAAAATAAAATTCATACTCATTTAAAAATAAATGAAAACAATAACACCAAAAATTATAATTTATTAACGGTGGTTAACTTTTTGTAAAAGTTTGCAAATGACAATAAAACTAAATTAAATAAATTTTTTGTCTTTTTTTATTATACTTGATATATAAATAAAATCACGTACACAAAATTTTAAGAGTCACGTAAAATAAGTTTCCTAAAAATAGTAAACCAAAGAAGAATTTCATTTTCAATTATAAACTTGCAATTACACAAATACTAAAATTAATTTCTTTTTAACATAAAAGAAAATAAATTAAGATTTGTTGTGAAAATTGTCATCGACCATTTCATACTTTATAATAGAGGAGTCTTTGTTGTTGTTGGAGAAGAGGTTAGCTCCATTTTGATTTTCTGTATTTTAAAGTTCCAGGAGGTTAAGGGACTTTTAAATACAGGGAAAACCTAAAATACCAAACAAAGAAATTTTGTTATTTTTAAGTTTAATTAAATTAAAACACACTAATATTTACAAAACTAAAGATTTTTTGTACCTGGAATACCAAAATTCAAAGTTTAGCGTATTCCGCAATATGTGACCATTAATTAGGATTAATTGACTAAAGATCTTTCCAGACAAGAATTTTATTTCTAATTTCTACCAACGTTGCAAACCTAAATTAGGTTTTTCCTTCTCAATATAAAAAGATTCCTTTGAAAAGGAACCTAATTTAGGTTCGAAACGTTGAAAGAAATAAAATTTTTGTCTGAATAGGTCATCTAAGATTTAATTAAATACTTTAATTTTTTGTTTAAATGAATAAGAAAAAAATTTTTTATATATGATTTATATAATGTGACAAATTTAAATAATATTAATTTTAAAAAAATTTATGGTTTATAATAATTAAAAGTAGAAATTTCAAGTAGCTATTATTATCCTTAATTTTCAAAGTTATGTATACGAATGTCGACATTATACTCGACAATTATATTAAACAATAACACTTAAAATATGAAATTTCTCTCATTAGAAGTTATAGAAAGAGAAAATGAATATTATTTTGATGCCTTTTGTTTAAAATTATAAATTTGCTTTAGGAGATT
Organism: Anagrus nilaparvatae; assembly: GCA_022575985.1. NCBI lineage: Eukaryota > Metazoa > Arthropoda > Insecta > Hymenoptera > Mymaridae > Anagrus > Anagrus nilaparvatae. The sequence continues at coordinate 731,567 of JAKSXM010000040.1, read as the reverse complement.
GATTTTAACAAAAGTTTAACGACTCTTTACGTGACTGGAACACTTTAAATGGCTTCTATACTTAAAATTTTACGAAAAGCTTATAAACTTGACTTTAAGCTATCGAAATTATATAGAATATACTTTACATTCAAAGGTCAGACCGTTTCAAACTTTACTATTTATACACACACTAATACACACAAGTTGTAATTTATACCCTCAAAGACAAACATCACTTTATGATTTGTGACCACTAAACTTATATATTTATATCTTTTGATAATAAACAACGAAATTATAATATTTTATGTATCAATAAAGATAAAAGAAAAATAATAAAAGAAAATATGTCTTTTATAAAAAAAAATGTTTTTCCCAAAAAAAATTTATTACTCTCATGAATTATAAGAGTTTTAAGATTTTTGCTGTTATTTTTTTACTTTTAATGCTTTTAGTTATTTTTTTGCTAATGGATTGTAATATATAATTCAAATATGGTTATATATATTAAATATATATATATTTATATATATATATATTATTATAATATATATTCAAGTAGGTTTAATAAGTATTTAATAATTTAGGTTACCAGTGTGTCCACTAGTACCTAGTTTGTCCACATTTAGAATATAATTTAGGGTCTCAATTAACTCGTTCAGCCCAAAATCTTAGGACTCATACTCTTTAGAAAATTACAAAAAAATTTAGAAAATTATCTCTCCTATCTGGCCTAAGCCTTAGGATGAATTTAAGCTCTTTTTCGGCCATGTGTTAGTGCATATAAACATGTTTTACGTTTAAAAATCAATTCTTACGATTGAAATCGCGAATAAGGTGCAACCATGGACACTACCTAAATTTGATTTGATTTGTCATCTCCAAACCTAGTATTATATTCAATAAAAAAAAAAACGATTTTTAATGGGAATAAAAACGAAAAATGTTGAATTTACCTGAACTCTATGCCTAGTATTTGAGTATAATTAACTTTTTATTATAATTATTTTCAAAATATTTTATTCAGCCAAAAACGAGTAAAAAAATTAATACACAATTTTAATAAAGAAAATTATTGTAAATTACAAAAATAAATTAAATTTATAAAATAAAATTAGAGTATTAAAAAAATTAGCGTGTTAAAACGTTAGCATGTTTCTGTTAAACAAAATCTTAAAAACACGCAAGATAATGCTTTGTTTCTTTCTTGCTTCTTGTTTTCATTATTTTTCTCTTACAAGCATTACATCTTCTTTATTGGATTTTTTTTTTATTCATTTAAATTTAATGTCACAATCGTTTAAAAGAACAATTTTGTACTTATTGTACTTTCTCTGTAATTGTGTTAGTGTGAGTTTAAATTGTATTACTTAATTCTTAACAGATTGTGAAGGAATGAGTGAAAGAATAAATAAACGAATAAGAATTTAATGGAAATTAGAACTATAAAATACGTAAACCTGTTAAAGATTTATGTAACAACTTAATAAAGCTTTTAATTAAATTTTCAAAAACAAAAAAGATTCTTAATAATTTTTTAAAATCAATAAGATATTTTATGTTTCATTTATTTTAAATTAATGTCAGTTAGATTTAATTTTATAACAATTATTTTTATTTATTTTATTTCTACTCATAACCTAAAATTTTAAAAAACATATATTTTCAAGACTTTTTTATATTTAGTGAAAAATTTTAATCTTTTATATAGACATTGGGTTTATTGGTTTTCAAAAGAATAAGTATCATGAAAATTTATGAATTATATACCCTTTTTAAGTAGTTTATTATCTATGTTAAAACTAGGTCAACTATGTTAAATGAGAAAGTATATAAGAGCTTTAAAAAGATTAATGATTTTTCATAGGGAGTTAATGAATTTTTGGTAGCTCATTTAAATGAATTTTTTTTTTTAATAGCTTCGTACTTTTCTTTGAAAATTACAATAAATAAAATATTAATATTCATAAGTAAGATTATTCATTTCTTTGAATACCAATTTTGAAAAATTATAATTTTCAATTGGGTTTTTTTACTGTTTTTAGAATTTGATGTAGCATCAAGAGAGCAAAATACAAATTATATTTACATTATTTTTAAATGGAGTTTCTTGGCTGTAAGCCAAAATTAAAAATTTTCAACCTCAAGAAAAAAAAATCTTTCAATAGTAAATATTTATAAGTAAGCCTATTTAAGGATAACTAAAGAATAAAAAATTTCATAGTACATGGTAACTTGCTCCCAGGGGAAAGTTTTAAGCTCGCTGTTAACAGTAAAATGGGCCAATTATTGGTCTCCAAAAAAAGGGTTCGATATAGTAGTCTTTATAAATGTTTTCACCTGTATAAGATAGATATTTTTTTCTCACAAGAGGAAGTAGTTTTTCAAAAAAAGTTACTTAATTTATACCAACCTAAAAAATATATTTTATAAAATTATTTAAATAATCAACGATAATTTATTATCGAAAATAAAAAAAAAAAATGAATTCAAGAAATTACGTAAATAAAAATTTTATACTACATAATTTATTATTATTATTTTTTATTTATAAGTCAAAGAATTAACTAGGGCAGAAATGTATAAATGTTCCCTATGGATCAACTATAAAATTATAGCTATATATATAAATGTACATGTTATAATATCAACTACTTGTTTTTTTTTTATATATTACATATGCATTAAATTTTTTATAGTAAATGTACTTTTCAAATACTTGAATATATATACGTAAATGAAATATTATCCTGGACCTAATTTATAAAAAATTTTGTAGCTTTATTAGAATAAAATTTATTATTCAACAAAATAAACAATATTTTAATCGTTTTAAATTGATATATTGAATATGAATATTTTAGTATTTTCTTATTATTCATTTTTTATCGATAAATATTTTGACCTTAGGCTTTGTAAACTAGAAATAAAATTATGGCTAGTCTAATATATGTATAATAACCAGTTCAATTTTATTACATAAATATTTATAACATCCTCCCCACTGATACTTTCTTTTATATATGAGTTTTGATCGTTTTTTTATATTTAAAAATTGTGTAATAATAAACATGCTTTTTATTTTTTAAAAATACATATTTAATTTTACTTGGAAATGGAAATAATAAAATCATTATTTTTTTAAACCTGAATGTTGCTCTGATGAATTGGGTCATTTTATACACAATTGTAAAACTACATTTTAAAAGTAAAAAACAAAAAAATTAAGTATTTTTAAGCAAAGTTGACATTCATTCGATGAGTTTATTATAAATAATAAGTACAATTTTTTCATTAATATTATCTGTGTTTTTGAGGACTGAGCCTCCCTTTGTCACGCAGAATAATTTAAAAATTGATTGATGTTAAAAATTGAATTTTTGATGTTGAAATATAAAATTTTATTATCCATTTCTATTTTACAGAAAACAGGGTGCGTCTCGTCAGTGTAACTGAAAAAATTGTACATAGTTCCATTTAGATTATGTTTTTTATTTATATAATTAAACTCATCAAATTGATTTCATTAATTTGAACGTAAAATAGTATTTGTACTGTTTTCTCATCATTATATAAAGTTGATATTAATTTTCAATTCTGCCCTCAAGATTTTGACAAATTTTTCAGGGATGGTAGGGTGAATATAGATGGGCTTCTTATCTTCTTACTTCTTATGTTTTTTAGCGCACTAAAATTTGAATTTAATTTCTTTTTTTGCAAAAATTCCATTATAAAATTAAAATATATTATACAGCTGTTTAGGATTTGAATTAACTGGTTATAAATTTTATTAGATTAAACTTTTTGGCTGCTACTGATTTTTAAGGATGAATTTTAAAAAAGAATAAATTGGTTATTTTTTTCACATCTAAAAATAAAAGAACAGTTAAATCAAACGTATCAGTAAGGGCAAACTATGACCAATGTACCCTGGAAATTTGAAAATCAAAGGTGCTTAAATTTGTCCAATTTCAGGGGAGGGGGGGTCAAATTGGACTTAAAATAATTTTAATTTAATGATTTAGAGACTTTGATGTGAATAATCTGGGTTCAGGAACTTATAATATTTTTAATTTATTTATTTAAATTACATTCAATTAATAATATAATAAAGCATTACCTAAGAAAGAAAATTTATTTTAACTTATCGATGTAAACCAAGTTTTCTGCTTTTATCTCTTAAGTGACTTAACCCATTGGTGAAAACTCTACCATTTTTTCTTACTTATAAGACATGTTTTTAATTTCCAAAATTGTACATACGCACTTACGTATATATGTATATGTTACGCCCGAAACGAGGTAACGGCCGGTTCCGCGGAATCGGACAGTAAACCGGCCGGTTCCACGGAATGGGACATCAAACCGGCCGGTTCCGCGGAACGGGGCATCAAATTAAATAAATTAATACATTGAAAATAAGAAACATTTCCAAGAAAAAAAATTTTTGTTTAATTTCTTTTACATTTAAAATACATTTTTAAATGATACTGATTAATTATAAGATAAAAAATTTGTTTGACTTAGCAAATTTTATTCATAATTTCATCAAACCGGCTGATGACTGCCCCGTTCCGCGGAACCGGCCGTTACCTCATTTCGGGCGTAACATATATATTAATACATATATATATTTGTGTTTATATATATAAATAATTACCTCGATACAAAGAAAGTTTCTTAAAGTTTACGTAAAACTTTATATATGTGCTATTTGATATAAATGTTTGAACTTTAGTTTTGAGTGTACACCAGCATGTGCCACACCTGTTACAAACTTGTTCCTTAATCTATACGTTATATATATAAATATAAATATATATATTTGAGTTTATGTATAAATATGTATATATATGTGCATGAATTTATGCATATATACATGTATATAGATACGTGTGTGTGGATTTAAATGTCAATAATTTAACCCGCATATAATAATTTACTATTTGAGAAAAAATAAAAGTTATGAGTTAAAAAACGAATTTTTTTTTAAAACGTATAACACATATTTTAGCTATATTTATCTTTAATATAATAATGGCTTTGATAATATACATATATATGTAAAATATGCATGTATATAGTTATTATTGATTTTTCAAAGAAATTTAATTTATTATTTCTATTTTTGTAAAATCTCTATTCATATATATTTAAACGTAAAATTTTCAGAACCATTTAAACTGATTTTATAAACCGAAAAAGTTTATTATCTTGTATGTTCGTAAAATTTCATTTTTTTTCGAAGACAGTAACGTAAATATCAGCTGTTAGCTGTTATTTAAAAAAAATTAAGAAAATTACTAGCTAAAATTATGCATTCTATTTGCCAAAAAATAAGGCTCCTAAATTTTCAGCTCATTAGCACTTTCTAAATATTGTAATTTAAGATATAAGAATTAAAGTGCTTCTAAAGAACCAAAAATTGACAAAATTTGGATCCATTAAAAAACCCATGTAATTATATAGTGGATGTACATTTTTATTTATAATTAAAATTTTATTCTTTCTCATCCAGTAATTCAGCATTGAAACAATATTTAAAACACCAGCCAGACTAATATACATGTACATTTTATAAATTAATTTGCGCCAATTCAAAATATATCTTATAAGTTAAGGGTTCAATCATTTGAAAAATCTTTTGAACTGAAAGTAGCCCTTTTCATATTGAGTTATCAGTTTATCTAGTGTATTAATTACATCTTTTATTAGTATTATTATTTAGTTCATGTTTTTATAAGCCCTTTATGAAAATATATCGCAGTAGATATTTCTATTAAAACCTTCGATAATCGATTATATGTTTTTGCGAACAAAATATTGGAAAAATTGTGCTAAATAATTTTTTTTTTTTATAAATAACTTATTACAAAAAATTATAGTTCATAATTGTTGGATTATATTTTAAACGTTACAAGTAGGAGAGCCCTTTTTGCATTGGAATTGTATTATAGTGAATAATAGTATTTATAAGCTTACAGCAGAAGCTGTCTAAAGATAAGATGTTAGAGCTAATTTATGGCGAATATTGGAGATTGTATCAAATAAATGTTAAAAACTTTTTATTCTGTTTGATATTCCTAAATTGAAAAAATAGATGTTTCTTTCACATATTAATCATTAGAAAATTAGAAAAAAAATTTTAAATTTACTGACCATAAAGTATACGGTTGAGAAAATAGGAGAAACGTGTTTAATTAATTTAGATAGTAATTTAACACCGAGTTATTGAAAATTCGAAGAATGCATATAGATTTCGTAAAATACTTAACTAATTACATTCAAAAAGGCTTTTAAAAGACTTAAGCAGATTTTCAGTTTTCAGGAATCATCGAAGCAGTAATTTGGTCAATTAAAATGCAAAAGTCCCTTAAAATTCACAGATGAATAAAATGTGTATAGAATATCAGAAATGTAAATAGAATATCAGAAATATTATAAATGTATAGAATATTCTAGGTAAATCTTAGGATTACATTTCTTCTCACTACATAGAACTAGATTCGCAATTGTAATTTAACTAATTCACGCTCACTAAATAAACAACAAACATATACTACATAAATAAAAAAGTAACTATTCCAAAAAAGAATAAATATACATATATATTTCTAGAATCAATTATACAAAAAGTATTTAAAAATTTTATACATACAGACCAATGAACCATAAATTTAAAAAAAAAAAATGGACGATTGATTACCATTGAGTAAATTTTCATACAACGATTGCATTTGAATAGTTACGAAGAGACGAAAATGAAAATTAAAATCGAAATGATAGCATTAAATTATTCCATATATAAATATGCATATATATGTAGATGTATACACGTATTGTTAAAAGATTAATCGATTCCCCAAATAATTGGCTTTGCTTGTGCTCATCGATTCTTCTCGTTACGTTTGGTAATAAAGCCCGAAAAATGACATAAAAACAAGCTCATATTTACGATAGATGTATTATAGACAATGTTTATTATCCTATATATATCATTTTCTTTTATTCCAGTAACTTTTTATAAATACAATGTTTTTATTTGCTGAATAAATTATTTAATGATGCTCTATCAGCTAATTCATTTGTTTTTTTTTTTTTTATAAATACATGAAATTTAGATATTAAATAGTAATAAGAATATTTGATAAATTTATAGCTAATAATACTATACTTTGTATCAATTTGATTCGGATTATGTTGCTAATAATAGAGAAACTCCTGGGGAAGTTAATATTGATAATTTAGATAACCACACTTGATTTTATTGCTCAATTATTTTTGTATTAAAATACAATCAATTTTAGGATAATTTTAACTCGTACAATAATTTTCTTCGTGAATTAAATGAGTCATAAATTATGTAACTTAAATATATTTTTAAATTTTTATCAAAAAATAGTTCATTTAATACTTTTGAACATTAAATACTGTTTCTTATTCAATTTTCAAGTAAATTTTAGTCTAAAAGTACTAGTTTATCCAAACATCCCAAACTTGGGTACGTGATAGCAAACAAACTATCTTTTACAATAAATTGAAAGATTTCTCAATGAGTGAATAAGTTTAATTTTAATGATTCGTCAAAACGAAGAAAGTATTATCATTAATTATGAACAGCTTGTTTTCCTCTTTGATTAAGTATAGTTGTTGGTAAACCATTAAAGTACTATAGGGACAAAGAAAAGCCCATGTTTGATAATTACTTGAGTAAAATGAGATAAAGGATTGAAGAACTTTGAGAGAAATCGATTAATATAAGGAGTTGTCATTAATTAACTTAGTTAAGATGGTTTAAAGCTACTTAAACTCTAAAATTAGTTTTAAATTGATCTATTTTATCAAAAAGTTGTATAAATAATTTTTTTTTTTTAAATTATAATATAATAAAAATAAAATTTAAATTCCTTTCAAGCAAATTGATATCATAGTATATATTTATTTGTCTTTTATATCTTTTTGGCTCTAAGAGCTGTAAAGTAAAAGCAATTTTCTAATAGAGTTGAATCTTTTGGCGCCAGTCTCAATTTGACATTATACGCATAAAGAATGTTCTGTTAAATTTTTTTTATTTATGTTTTATATGTATAAACATATATTTCTGTAAAAAAAATCAAAAAAAAAAAAATTTTTAGCGTTAAAATGAATAAGCTTTTTAAAAAGTAATATAAAATAAAAATAACATAAGACTTAATAAAGTTAAAGTATAGTTGTATATATTATTGCTATATATTTCATTCAAGAGTAAAAAAGAAGTAAGAAAGAGAAGATGAATTGGTATTAAAAAATTTATCCTAGATATAGTAAATATAAAAGGATGAAAAGAAGAAATTGTGGTTGAAATGACTTTAAAAAAAAGATGGAAAAACTTTATATATAAATAAAGATGATAGTAAAGGACAAAATGCGTACAAAGATCAAAATATATGAGGTATAAATATATAAAAAAAAAGGAACAAAAGAAAAAAAAAGAAGGAAAGCTAATTAACCTCTTTTCTACAAGACCGACATTCATTGAAAATAAAAAAAGGTATATTCTTGTTAAATTTCTAGTTAATGAGGATAACCTAATGTTTAACGTGTAAGCATTTTAATTCAAGAAAATTTTACACCCAGTATTATAAAATTTTATAGTATATATATATATATAGACAATATAATACATTCGTCAACCAAAAGTAGATATGAAATCAGCAATATAATTTTATATCTTTCTTTCTCTTTCATTTAATAATAAAATGAATTACTTTCTTCTTCTTAATTTTAACTTTCTTTTATAATAACAATTTCGGCGCAACAATTTTCAGAGCTTATTTCTCTCAAGTTATATACTATATTTCGTGCAATTAATTACTTCCATGTATATAATATAAAAAAAGATAGTTATTAAGTTTTCCATGGATGAAAATTATTTTTCAAATAAGAAAATTTAAAAGAAATTTATGTTAATAATAAAAGAAAATTTTTCGGATGGTAAAAAACATTTTATTATATATATATATATATGTATACATTTTAATATTTCTCATAGATTTAATACACATTTTGCAATATATTTTCATGATATGCTTTTCTAAAATATCTATGAACATAAATCGTTATAATGTAAGAGTATAATAGACGTCTGTATATATACTATAAGCTCAACAAGACTAAAATAAAAGATGTATTGTAGTTAGTATAGTAAACGACGATAGAAAATTATTATATATATGGGTTTTTAGGTAATTTTGATATATTATAATATTTTTTTTATAAAGAAGATGATTTTTATTTGTCTAAAATAGGTTTTATCTTATTTTTTTAAATAAATAAGCCAGTGCAAATTGTGTTTTTTAAAAAATTTTGTTTTGATACTCTCTAAAGTGAAAAGTGCGAATTTGTGGTAAAATTCACATCATCGCACTTTCAAAGTAGTGATTTTCCTTTTCACACCTTCGAAGCAGTAAATTCGAAATCCACACTTTGAAAGGTGTGAATTTAACGTTTACGCCAGGTTTGTACTGCGTGTTTCTAAATTCACACTTTTAAAGCAGTGAATTCAAAAAGACACTAGATTAGAATATAAATTCCTACTTTTAAAAGTGTGAATTTTATGCTCGCACCCTGCGGTAATAGAAACTTAATAAATTCACACCTATAAAAGTGTGATTTGGTAACTACAGCAATTAAGGCACGTTTAAAATTTAAAATTTATAATAGTTCTAATAGTAAAATGTTACTACTCAGTTTGAAAAGGGTTCATATATCAATTTTAATACTATTAAAAACTGTTTATTGAATTAAAAAATCTACAATATAATTAACAGATATTCTAATAAATTCTTTTTTTTTCTTTACATTTAAAACTTAAAAAATAAAATCTTTGATAAAATATTTAAGATTTCTGAAAATTTATAGTTATGATTGTTTATCTAGACCTAACCATTTCATTTTTATTATAGGTCGCATAAAGTGGGAGTTTAAAATACTGGGAGAGCTAGATAATAAAAAAATCTGTTATAAGTATCATGGAGTATATGTAGCATAAATATTGAATATATAATTTTCTACGACACATTATTTGGACATTCTATTTCTTTATCAAAATAATAATACTTTATTTTTTCTTTAAATAAATATAAATCAGACGTTATTTCACTCAGATAAATTTTAGACTTTTTGAATGTAATAACTGGTTAATATATATTTAGCATAAATTACTTTTTAATAGATTTATTTTTTTAGTTTTTTGCAATTTCAAATTTAACAAACATGTTTTTTCTTATGTAAGCCCGATAACCGTGATATTAAATAGTGATAAATTTTGACAATAAGTCTGTTATAGTAGTATTCTTGATAATCAGCAAAAGGGCTACCAAATCAATTAAAAATACAGTTACAAGTAGAAAAATGATGTTACAATACTTAACAAAAGGGATGTAATTTGGAAAGAGAAATAATAAATGTAGCGTTCTTTGTAGATTAATATTCCCGATGATTATGGCGAAGTAGTAAATTTCATCAAATGCATGCTCGTAGAAGTGCAAACAGTGCGCAAATTTTAAAATTTTTTAAATCAAGAACCAGAATATTTATTAAAAGTAGCCAGCTAAGTAGCACGCTATTATAATTTCTGTATATTTGCTTTCGAAAGTTAAGCAAAGTTGAGCGCGATTAATATCTGGATGGGTGACTTTCGGGATTTACATGCTGAATATATACAAACTATTTTTTTAGCATAGTGTTCAAAACAAAAATCTGACACTGTAAATAAAGCATCCGAGCTGTTCACGTCATAGGAATCCAACAGCTTTCAATTGTTTCTTCCAAAACCGATATAGTAGTATCAAACATGAAAGGCAATGATAAAATTCCGAGACAATATGTGGTTGATGTTACTAACTATAGCAGGTAATCTAAAAAACTTTCATTTGCTGATAGATTATTCTCAAAATGTCGATAATTTACAAAAATACTCTACAATGAGGCAAAAGACGTGTAAAATAGCTGCATTGATTACACAGACTTAAGCCGCTCAAATATAGAATAATATCTAAAACATTATAGAATAGACTTGTTATTTTATTAAATCCTTATTTTTTGGTATTTGCGAACTTCAAAATTTGAATTTTTTTAAGTGATGACCATGAACAAGATTTAAACATGAGGCGCACATACATTCTTACTTACATATTTACATATATACAAACACATGTAACACAACATTACCACCCACCCATATATTTTCTTTAAATATATGACTAAAATATGCTTTAGTCATTAATTCTATATTTTAATTTTTTGGACTTTTGAGTAAAGTATTGGCTTTTTAAAATATAAAATTTTAGGTATTATCTAAATAATTGGATAAAAATATACATGCAATATTCGTAATTTTTGCTATGTAATAATGCAATTATATTTAGAGAAACTCTTCTTAAACTGATGCTTTGACCTTGCCAGCACATAATAAATTTTTTAAAGAAATGAATGGAACATTTTAAAATGAGTTTTTGAAAAAAGTCTTTATTTATCCTCCGCACTTTGCTTGTTTAAAGTTATGACGAAATAATTTGTTGGAAATTTGTAATTTTCATGGCTTTGTTAAACTACAATAAACCTATGCAAGTTTACAGAAATTTAATTCTAGTGTGTTATGTATTTAAAAATCTTCTTTATCTTCTTATTTATAACAAGCACTAATTAATGATTTCAATAAATAAATTTTTTTTTTTGTTCACCAAAACAGAACTTAATAATATTGAAATTATTATAATAACAATAAGATGAATTAAATTTTCTTTAACAAAAACACATCATTACTATTCCAATACAAAATGAAACAACGCAAACGAATAATAGAATTTCAAGATCTAAAACTTAGATAACACATGTGAATATGCTATATATATATATATATGTGACAATTATAAATTCAACAATAAAGTGAATATATTTAATAATAGAAAGTTCATATCTTTCAACTAATACAGCTTTTATTATACAAGGGAATAATAATATTCTATAATATTTGGGTATGTTTATATGATATGTCACAATAATAATATTCTCTAACTACATTTATATACGTATATAGTCTTTAAGTATAAACTTATACGTATTTGTGGCTTATTATATAAATGCTTTTGGTCTCCATATATGTATACAGTATTTAGATATATATGTGAATATATCAATAGTTTTGAGGCTTGATTGGAATTCAATTATGAGTTACTATTATTATTCACAATTGGAATGCTTGAATGGTCATTTCAACTGTTATACCTTTATATAAAGATATTTTGTTAAAATAGATGCAGTCTAAATACATATATACAAGTAATAAATTCATTTCAATTTCAAATTAATAATTAATTAAAAGATTTTTATAACAATATATCACGTATTTTTCATGAATTTTATTAAAGCAATTATACTATACTGAGTTTATTAAGAATTCAATCATCACTTTGATAAAAGTAAAGTAATAATTAATAGAATTTTCATTAAATAGTTTCAAACATATTATATTAAAGCTTTTGAAGTTGAAATTTCTTTATCAATAAATTTTTATATTCATTAAATACTCATAACAATCAATTTTAATTAAATAAAATTTGTTTTTTCATAAATAATTCTATACTTTGAGTAAGAAACTCACTTTCACAGATTTTTATTTTTAGTAACACGCATAAGCTTAATCTTGCTTATGCAGTTTAATCGAGCTTAGATAATTTTAATACTTTGTAATATTTAATTTAATTTCATTTTCTGTAAATATATAGATAGGTACGTAAGAACAGACCGCAGGCTAATTCCTTCTCCATGAAATTACAGAGATATTAACATATTTATGAATATTAAACATGAAAAATATGACAAGATTTAGTATCTTCTAAGCTTTGAAAATTAGAGATACATCAAGAAGATCATAAATAATGAAGTAATAATCAAAGAATAGAATGATAGAGAATCAAAATGAGATTTTCAAAGGTTAAGCAAGTGTAATCTGGACTTAGATCTAAGACAATGTAAAGTGTAATCAGATTTAGTCAATTATTTTAATTTATAAAAGAGATTAACATTGGAGTCAAGATGATTCAAAGATTATTTGAATGTGTATTTACAAGTTCTCAAAAGGCAGCTTTTAATGGAAGAAATTTAAGTCCATATTTTGAATAATTAAAAAATAAAAAAAAAGTAAAGTAGTAAAAAGTAAAGTAGTAAATAAAAATATAAAATTGATATTATGAAAGAATCCTAATGTGTCCCTGAGTTACAGGTAATATAAAGGATTGATATATGTATTAATATCAGCTTTTCTGTAACTGTAAATAACGTTGTTACAATGACTAAAATTGCGTTTGTTACTATTTAAACAAAATATTTAAAATTCATGAAAAGCCGAGAAATTTTTAAAAATTAGTTATAGTTCGATTAAAAATATAGGTAAGAATATCGACACACGCATACAGATATATTAAATAAAATCCGCAAATATGTAGATAAGAAGAAGGGAAACCGAGTAAACCAGCAAGTTAAAGTGACCAGCAAGGCCGATATTCGGTGACTGACACTTATAAAAATAGGTCACGTTTTTGTATTGATAATATAATTATGCGTCACCGGCTATTATATTAATTTAATTTTCATAATATATGTATAGATTATTGATAAAGTTTTGTAAATATAAGGACTATGATAAGTACTACGTTTATTTTGTGACCAGGAAAATATAGACTGTGATTTGTGATTTTAATGAAAACTCGTGATTAGTAGAAAACACAAACGAGGAACAATACTATTTTATACTATGTTCCCGCGTGTTTTCTTATATATTTTTAATTATAATTATCGTCGCGACAGTTTTCATTAATTGTGTATTTTTGGAATTGATTAAGTGAATAATTGATTTTGATTAGTGAAGTTAGATATCCTAGGAAAGATAAGTATCTTTGGAATCCAATTTCAGAAAGAAAGAAAATTTACTGACGACAAAGAAGAATTAAATGAAAAATAATTGTGAATCCACGCCGGCATATTATTGGTTACATTTCCATATTAGAATTTATGGAAAGAGAAGAATTTTGAGCAGTACCAGACATCATCTAAAATGGTAGCCAAAGATAATATCTTCAACACCTTGATTTTTGACACAAAGGTAAGCCCGAAACTCTTCGTGTGTTTAAAAACGTGTGTGTGTGTGTCGCGATCGTTAAAAGTTATTAAAAATTTTAATAGAGGCAGTGAATTTTGATAATAAATAACGACAGTGAAATTATGATTTAGATAAAATATATTAAATAAATTATGATTATGATAAAAACAGTGATATTTAAATTACAGAATCAGTGAAATTTGTTGTTATTAGAAAATAAGTAATTTTTGTAATAATTAGTTGAATAAAAGTATGTTTTTTTATGGTTAAAATTTATAAAAATAATTAAAACATTAGATAATTAAGAAAAAAAATCATTTTATATGACATATTAATTATAAATAAAATCTAATAAAAACATTTGCACATAAAATCTACAAAAGAATACAAATAATGTAGGTTAACATCATAAAAATGTCATAAAATAATAAAAAAGAAATTCATTATACTTTTCTTCTCAAAGAAAAAAAATATATATATAAATGTATAGTTCAAATTTAGATGATTCAAATTCATCATTTCTTTAGAATGTCCCTTCAACTTAAAAATATAATTTGTCAAACCTCAAATGTCTTACATATATATATGTATAATAAAAAAAAGCGAGTCATATTATTCTGCTTCTATGGAATATCAAAGAATATATAACAGCATATTTTCAACGTGAAATATCATATATGAACTCTAAACGAATATCAAAATACATGCACATATACGTAGATTTAAAAAGAATTTTCTTTGAAATTTATCAAAATCAAGTTATAAAAAAATTTTTTATATTTACAACATTGATTAACGTACTTTTTTTGTAGCACTGAATTTTTTTATGCTTGAATTATTTTAAAAAAATATTTAAATTTACAAAAAATTTTTGTAAGAAAAAGTTTTTCATATAAATAACTGTTTAATATTAAATTTTTGTATTTGTATTTTTATCATACCTTCGTTTTTAAGATTTTATGGTCGTATTCGAAATGAAAATTAAGTCAGACTCACCTGTAACAAAAAATGAAATAATGTTAGTAATTTTTCATATAAATAGAATCTTTTTTTAAACTTATATTTTATAGTAAATAAACGATTTTTTTTTTTTTTTTTGATAAATAGTTTTAAAACAAAAACTTTGTTTTAAAACTTAAGGAAAAGTTCTGATTCTTTTTTAAGATTTATAGGATGTCTGTTATAAGTATAAAACTAATTGAACGTTATTTGTGAAAATTACTTAGATGAATCAATAAAAAATTTTTATTGAATATAAAAATAAAATAAATAAGGATTTATTTTTAGAATATTTATTGATATTTCTTGCAAATAAGAAAAAAGCCTTTTGTTACGTTATTAAATAAAATAATTTACTTTTTTTGCTTAGAGATTTCATGTTGGTTTACAACTGGATTATTTCGAATCCATTAATACGATAAAAGTAAATGTAGTAGCAAGTAAGTAGTAAAAATATGTAAATTACACAAAGAAAACATCTTTTTTTGAATTTTTTGAAAAATTTAATTACGTACCTTTAGGATTTAATTTAATTAAGATTAAATACTAAGATTAGTTTTTAGGTAATTTTTAAGTTTACCTAGAAGGAGCAGAATTTCTAACAAGCTTTATTAAAATTTTCTTAATGGTTTTAAATTTAGTTTTTTCTTTATTTTAAATTAAAAGTTATGTTTTTCTAAATTACAAAGAAGCTAAGTTAAAAGATTTTTTCATGCTTCCAACATTTAAAATATAATTTAACTGAAGCTTAATTAAAAGGGATAAATTTACAGAAGCGTTGAATTATAACCTACTCTTAACTGAAACTTAGATCTCTGTTGATGAACTTTTGATAAGAAAGATTTTCAAAGCCAAGAAAAACGAATCATAGGTAGAAATTTTCAACTTATAACTCTTTAATAATTTTTCGATTTTTAATATGGCATTCCTTATATAAATTTGGGCATAGCCTTTCACTCAGTTGTTTAAGATGCACATTCCCATTATTAAATAATAATTCTGAAAAAAATACAAATAAAGATTCATTATTTTAATCAAAAGAAATTAATAGGAGTACATGGTTACCCAAGGCACGTACCCACTAGTGGGGCCAAGGAAGTCATGACTCCCCCTCCGTGAAAAGTAACTGAAACCAAAATATTCTAACCCCGTTACACACCCACCATACAGAAAAAACTGAACCAAATTAACCCTCCAAGAACACCGTGGGTCGATTTGACCTAGTACCTTGTGTTTAACGCTTTGTACCTTACAGGGATTTTAAAATTTGGCAGTTTTATAGTTTTCTATTATTAGTTTAAGAGTTTAACTATAGGTTCTGACAGTCAGTGTTGCTCAAAAAGCAGTTCAGTAGTCACAGTGAAGCGACTAAGTTTTCTACTGGGTCTATTTGAACTCAGTGTGTTCAAAGCATAGGTTTTGCAAAACATTTAACAAATTTTTTTTTAAATTAAAATTCAGTTTAGTGGGTGATAAAAAGAGGCTAAAAGCATACAAAATTATTTTGTGTGTATATATAAATATATTTTAGTACACTATTCCTTATAACTTATAAGTTGTGCCATGCCTATTCTACAACTCGCTCTACCAAGCGATGCGTTTTTTTCAGTATGCTTGATCAAGCAAGCGTTAATTCAAGAATTTTGTATTCATGCAAATATTTGAATTCTGACCCTTCAAAAAAACTGTCTGCCAAAAGTGCTTTGCAGCAAGTAACAATGCATCTGATCAAGCCTCAATTGCTTGAAAGATTAAAAAGTCCAAATCGGCGTATTACTTTACGAAAAGGTATTGAAACTATTCGTGGAATTAAATGTCCTCGAGCACCAAATTATGAACGACCTCACTTAAAAAAAAGATTAAGATGTGGATTTTCAAGCAGAACAGAAAAACTAATAATCAATGTCCATATTGCCAGCGTCCAATGTGCGATAATCACCGCGTCTACGTCTGCAACGACTGTGTAGAGTATGAAGATTAATTTTTCTTATTGTTAGTCAATGTAATAAAATTTAATTTACCAACAAAAATAGATTTTTATACTTTTTTTTGTAAAAAAAAAACTTTTTTATTGTATTTTTATTAAAATAAAAAAAAATTTTTTTACCTCAAAAATGACCTTTTTCAATATTCAAAAGAAATACTATTTTTTAAAGGTACACTATAAGGCTATTTTTTTTTATTCTCATACATCTTGACAACACAAATCTACCTTCTTAGCTAAAAATATTAAAATTTGCCAATTTTACAGGTAATAATGTAAAGTGCAATTTTTTGAAAAATGACTTTTTTTCAAACGCTTTTAAAAGTACTTAAAATAATTCAAGCATACATCTAAACCTATAAATATCAATTAAAATACTTCAAATTATCACTTCCTACAATGGTAAGTCATTATCTTTGTTGATTCGGAGATATAGATTTTTAAAGTGTGAATAGGGTCATATTGACCCTCATTGTTCTTATTGATGCAAAATATATAATTTTTTACTCCCCTAAAAATTATAAAACATAAAATTTAGAAAATTGATTTTTCTTGTAAAATATTTATCAATTACTCATTATCATTAATTAATAAAAATTTCCATCATTCATTAATTTAATTATATTAAAATTTATAAAATATTGAAAAAATTAGTTTTTATTGTTAAAAAATTGTAATAGAAAATTAACTCTTTTAAAATTACAATATTAAATATTCAAATATTTCAATTCAATGTTAATTATAAACTTAATAAAGCATATTTATTTTAATTGGATTTCAAAATATTTCGTTTTTATTATCTCTTTGTATTATTACAAAATTTTAATTAATGAAGTTCTGATAATATTTAAATAAATTGTTGTATTTATTATGACCTTTATATTTTTATACGAATATTTTTTGCTATTTTATTATTTACAATTATCTGGAATTTTCTAGGTTATGATTTTGTATAAATAAATAATGAAATGAAGAAAGGGTATTTTTTATATTTAAAGATTTTATATTTTTACTTTTATATTTATTTAAAGTATATGGGTGGTTTTCACTGTAACTATATATTTTTTTATTGCTTACGGCACAACACTAATTATATTTTTTTTTAAATTTTTTTTGTATTTTAATGTTTATCAATGTCCAAAAACCTAAAATTTTCAGTGGTACTGTTACAAATGTAAAAATAAATTCTACGTGTTATTCTTATGGGATTTTTTTATTTATGCAGACGGTGGCGTCATGGATGGTTGCGACATTTTGAATGTATTATTGAAATAACTTTGTATTGAAGCCATCAAATTTTCTCAAACTCTGGGTATTTTATTTTTCCATCAAAACACATAACTGAACAAGATATATTAAGTAATATATGACATACACTTGGAGAAAACGACATGGACGGTGGCGACATTTTTTTTTTGTAAAAGCGTTTTAAAAATTTAATAGGTTTAATTTTCATAGTTAAAGCTTTCATATTTAAAATTTTAAGTTTTCCACGGTTCATATATGAGTAGTTGAGTGAAAAAAAAAATACAACAGTGCTTTCAAGTGCATAAATATAGAGTGCGCTCCCATAAAAGGTGGGAAGCTTAAAATAGCTAAAATTGGGGGACAGAATTATATGTGACGATAAGCTAAGAGAATTGCATGAAAATTTGTTTCGTTGAAAAAAATGAGTTTTTGGGACCTAAATACGTCATATGCATCCTACAGAAAAATTTAAGTTCAAATTTTAAACCGTTTGTTAATACTCAAAGTTTACAGTTAAGCAAAAGGACAGCAGACGGTGGCGACAATTTGAACACTTATGCTCCAGAAAATTTTTTTATTAAGTTACCAATATATGCATAGTAGGTTGTGACTTTAAAAAAATATTATTTATGAACTTTTTAAAAGAAAAAAAAGTGTAAAAGAGCTTTAGTTTTGGATATAAATGGAGGGGACACTATGTATACCGTTCCTGCGAAAACCACCCATATATATATTCGTTGATAATAATAATGAAATTTTCATTTTGACAAAGGAATACACAAAAAGAAAAACAATGCTTGATACATTTTATAATTTGATGAAGTATTAATTTATATGAGAGTAGTTCAAACATAAATTTATATAAAGGCACGTATCTAAAAAAATTTTATTATGAATAGAAAGGAAATTATGATAATAGCAATAACCTAATAATACAGCAGCAAAAACAAATATATTTTTAGTTTTAAAGTTTAGATGAATAAATTTAAATTTAATAGCATTTTTTTTATAATTTAGCAAAATTATATCTACATGTACTGTTTACTTTTAAGTGTTGTTAACGAAAAAGTGAAAATAACATTGTTTCTTATAGGAGAATTGAAAGTTCGATCGAGGAGAGCCTATTTATTCAGTGGTAATTCTTAGGAGTATTTAAATGATCCTGTATCATCTTATTTATTGTTAAATCATTAAAAATCAAAGCAATTTTTTAGAATATTTACCAATACAAATACTAAAATCACTAAAATCACTTATAAGACAAAACTTAAGAAAAATAGCAAAATAGACAATTTTTTATTTACAAAATAAAGAAGAAAAATATATTCCCGAATTTCTGACATACAATTTAAGTTGAACATGTCCACATGCATGTAAAAAAGAAGCTTACATCCTTGATATATTATATATTATGCACATTACATTAAAATACCTAAAGAAAACAATTTTTTACACGTCTTATAAGAGATCAACAATAAAATAAAATTCAAATTATCACGACTTAACATAAAACAGAAACAAAATAGTACGAATGTTATTTTTTTTTCTCGAAAAAGTTTACATTCCTAGAAAGATAACACTTTGAACCGTAAAAATGTTAATGTCAGCAAAATGTTTTGTCTTTTATTTTTATATATTCCTTTTTTTAGCTGCTGTAAAAAAAATCCTTGAATAAAATATAAGAATCCGGTTTCACTTACTCACGTATTTTAAAAACATTGAAAATTTTTATATTTGCATATTATTTTAAAGATAATATATATTCTTAATATGCATATGACTTATTTAAATATTTTTAAAATGATATTCGCAGTGTTTTCAGCATTTTTATACATTTATATATAAATTATATTTATTTCAGATTTTATGCTTGCTCATTTTCAGCCAGAATTTTAAATATTTAAAGTGGTGTATTTAACTTAAAACTTTTTTGTTACTAATAGATTTAATTCAAGTAAAAAATATTAGATTTAGGAGAGATACAGTACAATAATTTGAACACAATTGTAGTAAATCAAAAAAATTAGAATAATTATCCAGATAATAATTACTGTTGTGGTTACTACGTTTAATATTCACTTTAAATTAAATATTTAATTTAAAAAAATTCAAATTAGCCACAGCTCTGGAGCTAATGTATATGACTGCCATGCAATAGTTAGAGTAAACTATCCTAAGTACTCCACGCCTTTTTACAGTATATTTTACAGACTTACAGCGAACTTCACTCACCCGTAAAGCAGGGAGGAATTTTAAGAGCCCAAGAACGAACACAAGTATTTTATAAGTAAAATCTTAATTTACTAATTTATAGACAATTTTATTATGAAAACTTGGGTTTACGGTCTATTTATTATTACCAATCTGAATAATTTTTATTTAAATAATCCAAATATTTCATAAATTTTTTCAAATTATTTAAAATTACTTATATTCTTTATTTTTATATTCATTTTAGTTTCATTACAAAAATACAGTAAAATTATTTGTATTTTAACTAGAAATTTAAAGCAAAGAATTTAAATGCACATCTATCTCAACAAAACGTATGCAATCTAAATAAAAATTTAAGTACAAACACAAAAAATAAAGAATGCTAGTTAAGCACTTTTTTTTTATAGTTTAAAATAAATAGGAAAAAATAAAATAAAAGAAATTTTATACTGTTTTAAAAAAATTCAAACTTAAAAATTTCTTTAAATCTAAATTATATTATATAATTTTGGGACGTTTATAGCATTTCCCATAATTTATACTGATCAAAATTGAAAATTGAATATTTTTTCTTGGTTTAAAATTTAAAAAAAAAAATGCTTATCTTTACTTGAAATCTACAGTTAACTTACTGAAGATTATTTTGATACTTTTGATAGTTTCAATATTTTTTTTTTTAATTAAAAAAATAAAATTTTTACAACCTTAATTAGTAACTGTAATTATACAAATGAATTGTAAATATGTAAAAGGATTATGATTATAGTCATTGATTTTTCTGGTTTACGGACCGAAAGCACGCACCGCTGCACGCCCGGCAAAGACGTGTTTTCTCGCCATAGACGCAGAAAAATTTAATACGGCCCTTGTCCATAAATAAAAAATGTCCTAAACCACAGCTTACCACCCTCGGCTTCGCCTCAGAAAGTAATTTACGTGCGACTTGGGCCATTCTTTTCTTTTCTTGCCATAAATGGGTTGGCGCGCGAAGTGCACAGAGGACGTAGAACCCTAGTATGTATTATAATATTAAATATATATTTAAGTTTGTAGGAAACTTAAAATTTATGCAAATTAAACTTGTTGACTTGAAATAATCAGCAAAAAAAGAATAACTAAAAGTTTTAAAAAGTTTATAATTAATAATTGTATAAATTAATATTAAATAGAACTTTTTAAATTTATAATAACAAACGAAAACAATGTTTTTTAACTTTTAATAATATTTTTTATCAAATAATAATAATAATAATTTAAGTATTTAATATTTACTAATGTTGAGTGAAATAAAGTACGATATAGAATAAATGAAAAGAGGCTGAATGATCGGTCGTTTCAGGAATGCTAGATATTAAAATACCTTAGAATTTTCATTCTACTATATTTATAAATTCTTCTCTTTCTCGAACCAAACTTTTCAAACATTACTATCATATAATTTTCTATATTAAACTGCTTTATAAAAAGAATTAATAAAAAAAAAAAAATCTTATTATTAAACACCGTGTATATTTTTGGGATATATTTACATGTTTATCTACATATTTAATTGCTTATGAGTTGTTTTATCTTCTTATCTTGGTATAAGGTATATATGTTTCTCGACCGCAATTTCCTTCTTAATTTAGTGTTCTTGATTTTAACTTCCGGGTTTCGTTTTCTCTTAAATTTTGTAGTAAAGTTTTAAATTCTATTTTTAAAAATTTAATGCTAACACTATAATTAATCTAGACTATAGTAATTTAATAAGTAATTATTTTTTTTTATTATTTAATTAATTTCCTTTTTTATATGATTAATAAAATAATTTTATTTACTATAAATGACGTTTATAGATATCTACTTTAAGGATAATTAAATATTAATAAAACTGCTGAAAAATTATGAATACTTAATAAATACAAATTCAAGCTTGTTCCTCATCAAGTAAATTAAATTTTCATTTGTTTAAAAAAAACTGATTTAAACTCATGCTAGATAATTTTGATTTATTTTATTATTTTTAATTTAATGTTTTAAATAAAAAAAAATAAAGCACAGAAACGGTTAGCTCTTATCGGCAGTAATAACCATAATTAAGTTTTACCACTTTTAACTAACGTTATACGAAATATTACTAGATATAATTTACATACACTTTAGACGTAAAACCCGTTATATTTTATAACGTATGTACGGTGAAAATATAATACATAATTTTATGCAGATGTGTGTGTGTGTATTAGAGTATTCGTGTATCTGATTTTATGCAAGAAAATTTAAGAGAATTTATCTTAAAATTGATGCATTGGAAAACTTTTTTTTTATTGTAAGTTTTCAGTAATTGAATTTTTATTCTTTTTTTAATTATTTTAAAGAGAGACCTCGTTGTATTTTGGGGCTTTGTAGCTTAAAATATCTGAGTTCAACTGAAATATGTATTTTGATGAAAAATTAAGACAGCAGTGTTGTTTAGATATGAATGTAGGAAACGTTTTTGCAGAAATATTAACCATCCTAAGAAACCTAGAGCAATTTGGGGATCCAAAATACTTTAAAGTCTCTATTGTCATGTTTTAAATTTTCATAAATCTAAAACAATCTATCTTTGAAATTATGCTTTTCAATTTCAAGATGTAAATTTAAAATGATTTGAAAATAGAAATTTTATATGATAAACTGTATCACAGTTATAAGATATTCATAGAAATGGCAATTTTCTTTTTAAATTTATATCTTTCCATTCTTTCCAAACTGGTATCAACTTACTTTTGTGACTTGAGAATCTTTTATTTAAGAAAAAATGATCTGAAACTTGAAATCCTATATCTTTCCAAACAAATATAACCCCAAAATTCAAGCAAACTACCAAAAAAATTCCTTTGAAATAAATTTAAAACTAAAATAAAAAACTACGTACACATAAATAATTATTTATTATTCCAAGCACGTAAAGCCTTAACAAAATATAAGCATGAACTTTTCCATAATTTATATCCTTTTATTTTGTACCCTACTTTGACATTAAGCTTAATTTATATCAAGATAATAAAAAAAGCATGTTTTAAAATAAGCAAAAAGTATTTATTAATTATGTTTTTATTTAATTATAATTGAAAATTTATATAAATAGAAATACGCTTGTAGTATTTTATGTTTTAATTTTCTCTTTTACTAGAAAGATATATATAAGAATGGTATATTAAATTTTATAAACATAGTTTTATTATCTTACTAAATATTTGAGTTATTATATTAAAGTAAATCTACTTTTATAATATTTACATGTAAATACGAGCTAATGTAAAAATTAATATTTTTATAAAAGTTAAATTAAAATTAAATAAAAATTAATTACAGTTATTGTTTATTTTAGAAAATTTTCTAGTTCTAAAAAATATTAGCTTTATATAAAGTGTTATAAAACTTTATTATAAAACTTAAAATTAACAATCACTTTTTTTTATAGAATACGATATTTATTTAGTAATTTCAGCGAAGAAGACCTAGTGTGAGGTGGTAAGTGGTAGCTGTACAATATTTATTGAAATAGGTAATACTTACAAAAATAAATATCCAAATATAACAGATGTCGATAGTTTATACCCTGTTTGTACAAATGAGGAATTAATTATAGAGTGAAGGTGACAAGTTGTTGATTGTTCTAACCATATACTTTAAATTATATAAATAAACCTTTGTTACCTACTGATTCTGAAATTAACACACAAATCAATGTGGTATTAAGAGTAGAAGCTTGTGGCATGCAACACCACAAAGATTATAATACAAGGTTTGAGATGGCCATAGAAAAAAGAAGAAAAATTAAATCAGATATGGTAGATGATTTCTTAAATTTAGAAGATTTAAGAACTGCTGTCACAAATCAAATTGGTAATAATTAGAAAATCTTGTCAATGATTGTCAAAAACTTGAAAGGTCCTCTATGGGATTAACAAATATTAGTCAAATATAAGTACACACTAGCGAAAATTGCAAGTCGATGCTTTTTTTAAAGGACATCAAGATATAAATATGAAATTTACTAAATCTGGGAATATTTAATACATACCATCAAGAAATGTTTTGAAGGCTAAAATTAGTGGCACCTACACTGTAAAAAGTAACTTTCTTCGACTCACAAAAAAAATAGAATATTTTCGAAAAATTAGTAATTTTTCGAAAAAAATCGTAAATTTACTAAATTTAGTATATTAACAACAAATTCGAGAATTCTCGATTTTTTCTTGTGAATTTATGAAAAAATTTGTAAATTAGCAAATATTTTTTGTAAATTTTCGAAAAAAAATGGTAAATTATTAATTTTTCTCGTAAATTTACAAAAAAAAAATCGGAAATACTCAAATTTTTAGTTAATATACTAAATTTAGTAAAGTTACGATTTTTTTCGAATATTTACAAATTTTTCGAAAATATTCTATTTTTTTTGTGAATCTAAGAAAGTTGCTTTTTACAGTGTAGATAGAGTTAATTAAGATATTTTAAAATACAGTATTATTATACAGTGTTATTTAGTGGAGCCTGGAAAGGAAACTCACTTGATCACTGATTTTATACAAATGGGAATACTTAAAATATAAAAGAGCATAAAATTTACTGTGTTATTTTAATCTAACCTCACCAACAAGCCATATCCTTAATATTATTAAATTAAATTTAATAAGAAATCTGGGTAAAATTTACGCCCCAAATATACAAATTTCAATAAGTAGCTAAAAAAATATTTATTTTTATTACTACTCAAAAAAATCCAATAAATATAAAATTAAAAATTATTAAATAAAAAAAAAAAGGAAATAATTTATTAGAAATGAAAAAAGAAATTTTCTTTAAAAAATGTTATAACGCTTTAAAGTGTACTTGGCCTACTCTAAAAAACCGTTATATATATTATAAAATATATTCAACAAGAGGTTTTATATCTGTAATACTAAAAAGCTTATGATACCTCTTGAATTTAATCAGTGTATTGGTTTTAACAAAGTATAAAAGTTATAATGTATATGAAAAAAAAAAATGGGCATCTTTATAAAACTGCTAAACTTGTGTAGAAAATTTTTTATCTACTTCGGATATTATAAAATTTTTTTTTATTTACACTACTTTATTGTCGATAGGCTTTTTTTAGTACTTAATAAATGTCTTTTAAGGTGATTATCGCCTTTGTATTTATAATTTTGTTTTTTAGTTGTAAATTTTTTTAATATTTTAAATATTCAGTAAATGTGTAAATTTGAATTGATGCGAAAAAAAGGAAATTATATGAAGCGAGAATTTTTATTGATTTTTTTTTTGGTTTTACCAATAACCTGCCACTTTGGAATTCTACTAATAGTTTCTATCTTGTTCTATCTTTCATTCCTTTTAAAATGACTAAACTTGTACTAAATTCTGTGCTTTCATCAATGTTTTCTTTTCATTCTTTGATTTTTTCTCTTTTTTTTTTGAATGTATTGAAATTTGGTTTTATAGTAGTTTTTTAAGCATACGTCATTGTTATTATCATAATTACTATTACTAATATTCATCAAAATGTTTTTGAGTAAAAATAGTTTAATGCTATAAAATTTAAAATGAATCCTGAAAATTTCATTTTCTTTAGTATGTAATAACGATTTCATTGCATTTTCTAGAAAAATTTGTTTATTTCATGAAATTCAGCTCATGAGTATAACGTGGTGTGTTTGGATGTGATCTGGGGGTTACTATATTTTTATCGAAATTTTCAGTTTTAGTGCTCCACAATACTTAGAAACATTGAATGAATTTTGAATTTTTATTAGGAACGAATTTCGAACCTCTCTTCAGTTGGTGCAGAGAGCCCTGCAAGGAATATTTCTCATTTATCATTTTTTCTCATTTATCATTGTAGCACTAAAAAAAGGGGTATTTTCAGGATCTATCTTTTTGAATTTGTCTTTTTTGGTCTTGTGAAATAAAATAAATCTTATATTAAAATAATTACTTTCAAATCAGAATAACTCAAATTCTTTATTTTAGGTTCGAATTGAAGTAGGAAAATTTTATCGTTCTACTTTTGGAAAATAATTTTTCAGATAAAATTCACAAAGAAACGTGCTTTCAAAACTCCTTTTTTGGTGATCATTAAAGGTTTCTCATTCTTCTTAGTCTGTCTTTATTATAGAAAATTTTATTTTAAAGTACAAAAAATCATAATGTAAAGAAAAAAATTCTATTAAATTTTGTTTTAGATACTTTTAAACTTATTTTTAAAACATTTTATGCAAAAAAAATTAGGTACAAAACAAAAAATTCTTCGAATTTTACTATTTTTAATTTTGTCACTACTATTTTGTCAGTTAAATAGATTATTTTTTAGCCAAAAAATCAATAAATCCTATTTTATTTTGCACACAGACATTACACACACACATATATGCACATTTGATAAAAAAAGTAATATTGAATAATTCATATTTTATATATACGACTGTTAGAGATTACAGGAATTGGAGATTTAACATAAAACTTTTTTTTTTAAACGATCAAAAGTTTTATACTTTCTCTGCACGATTAATATTTTTTTTTATTATTTTTCTATTATTTTTTTCTCTAACTTTGTCGTTTATATTTAAATAGAATAAAAAAAAAATTTTTTTAATGCTGATTGACCACAGAAGCTAAATAAAAAAATCTAAAAATTTTATATGTGCATGTATTTAAAATAAAATGAGAATTTAAAACACGGAAGCTTGAGATAAGGAAGAAAAAAATATATTTATAAACTTTTATGCGAACGCAGTAAAACTAAAATGTGAAAAATGTCTTAGAAATGACTTGAATTTTTTCTTCCTCCACAAAGATCAAATTCTTAGGAAAAATATCGAATTCATATATATTTTAAGTGTGAAAGTAACTAGATCTAGTTACATAAAGTATATTTATTTTTAACACTAACAGAATTAAACAGTTATTTAAAAACCTAGCTTTAACTAAATAATTTTAGTTAATCCAAGCTGTAAAGAAATAAAATTAAAAAATTTTTAATTACAAAATAAAATGAGTTAACAACATTCTTAAGAAATAAATATAAGTACACTATATATATATTTTTCATTAATTACTGTAACAATTGAATTTAATACTTGAACTATTTTCAGTAACAAAAAGCTAGTAGAATTTTAACTTCCTGTAAGTTTTTCTTTTGAAATGATTAAAATGAGAAATTTATTTGTTGTAAGGAGGTATAAAGTTTAATTAAGTTAGCTTTTTTGCGAGAAAAATATTTTATTAAAGTTATGTAGTTTTAGTTTAACTTAAAACTTTTAATTAATAACAATTTATAAAAATATTTAATAATAAAAAAGTACCAAAGAATTTAAAACAAAACACACCTGCTAAAAATTTTTTCAGAGCAATTACTGTCAGTAACATGTTTTGAAAATTTAATGATTTTAATTCGATAGAAAAAAATTATATGTACACTCGACAAACTTTGTTTTGTTTAAATAAACTTACACAATGAAATGGTCGTTACTGCTTATAATGCTATTGTAAAAGCTAATAAATAATTAGATAATAGTCAAACTTATTTTGTACCTGTTAACAAAACATTATTTTAATAGGCTTTATGATAATACAATTTTTAGAAAATGTAATTTAAAATAGAAAACTTGTAATTTTTTCATAAAAATCTTAGTTTTATTATGGCAGAATAAATTTAAAAAAAAATAGACCATAAATTAGAAATAAATAATGGTTACAAATATAATTCTAAAAAAATTTTTTTGGCAGTTGAATTATTATAAAAACGTACACATAAATTTTTACTAGAAAGTTGGATAAAATAACTTTGGTATGCATATTAGACTTGACATATATTAAAAAAATTTGTTTTTCGTGATGGGCTTAGACAAAGTTAAAAGATCTGCAAAATAAAATGGCACGTCTATAATTCAAAGTTGATGGAATTTGATAAACTGTTCAAAAATGATTTAAATTCTAAAAATATCGAATTATCGAGTTTTTGTACATTATATGACACGAGGCTACTAACAATAAGCGGGGCCATCAGAATACTTTGAATTTCGACTAAAATTTCAAATTATTGAAGTTTGCATTATTGGGATTCACTATATTTACAACGTATTGTTTTATGTATTTGCCCAGACTACTAAGAAGAGGTTTAAAAGTTAATATTTAAAAAAATTTTACAATTAATAGTTTTAGTTGGCCTGCGAGAATTTCAAAAGTAAACAATTTTTTAAAACTTAAAACAGGCTAATATATAATCATAAATATATGCATATATATATATTTATGAGAGCAATTAGTCTTTTTATTCACGGTACGCTGATTTTGATTTCTTTCTATTTACAGCCTGAAGCTGAAGCATAAAATGCCAACGCTTGCTAGTTTTAGCTTACTCCCCAAAGCATTTTTTTATTTTTTACAAGTCCTGAGTTATTAAAAGTAGTGGTTATAATGAGAACCTGAGGGAATATTGAAGTATAATCTGGTTAAACTGATGTTAAGGATTAAACATATTTATTATGAGTAAATACTAACTAAAAAAAAAATTGTTAAACAAAATTTATGAAATTAAATTACATTTATTTTTTTATACTCCACGTCTTTCTCGTAAAATAATTAACTTAAATTTTAAATTTTATTTTAAATTTAATATGTCAAAAGATATATAAAGTTGATGAGATTTAAATTAAATTTTTTTTATTCAATAAAAGATTTTTTTATGTATGTGTTACGTTATTAAATTAAAAATGTATATATATATATATATCTTTATGTATTATATTAAATAAAAAATTCAAAGAGTTTTTAGGTCTTTTATGTAAAATTTGTAAAGGATAAGTGAAACATTTCCAAAATAATATATATAATATATATGGATTTATATTTCCTAGTGGTGCAATGTTTGTATGCACTATATTTTTTGAATAGCATGTTTTTCTACATTCTAAGAGGCCTAAAAAAAGAAATTAACGATGTTACCTATATTTTTTAAACCAAAAAATTGGTTTTTAAAAAATTAAAAAATTAAATGTTTCAAAAGATCCTAAAGGCCCCAAAAAAATGTTTCTTCGTAAATTGATGAAATCTCAAGCCAATTTTTAGAATTTTATCTATTTCTGAGTAGAAGAACGTTTTTTAAGGTTTTTGGGTGCATGTCGTGGATGGCCTAGAGGTTTAATGCCAGTAAGAATCAATCATTTTTTTTAAAACTTTTTGGTTAGCACTACTTAGGTCATGGTTGCAGGTTCTAAATTACAATGCTTTTACAGAAATAGATTTGGAGAAATAAATAAAAAAAATTATTCTACAAATTGGGAGGCTTAAATAGTATCTTAAGCACCAAAGGAGCTAAAATTTCTCATATAGCAAAAATAGTATTACAAAAGATATGTGATCGCGATAGTATTAAAAATTTTCGATGATAACATTTAAGATATTTTTAAGCTATCTAGGTACACAATTAATGGAATATTTCTGCCTGGGCGAACAAAAAAAAATTGAATAAAAGTTCCATAAGCAAAGTAGTATTTTTTTTTATCTAAAAAATTTTATTCTATAAATATATATATTTGAATACTATGATAACAAAGTCTTGTACACTTTACGAATTTAAACCCATATTAAACGTAAATATAAACTCAACAAGCATATAGACTGTTTTATGAATGAGCGCAAACCTTAAAATTAATTAAAATATTACAAAAAATTTACTTAGTGAATTAAATTATATAAAAGTTTCTAAAAACTATTTACCAAAAGTGTATAGTAGTAATTTTTAAAAGTGTATAGTAGTAATTTTATTTAAATTTTTGTATTCAATGAACTATTAACGATTTGTAAAAAAAATGTGAAAATTCTAAAGCATAAAAACAAAAATTTTGATAAAATATTGTTGGGGAGCTTGGGGCGTATTAGTATCTGAAATTTTAAACGTTTTCTTAAAATTTAAAAAAAAATAATTAGTTTTTTTCTTTTCGGACGTAGTACCTAATTATTTTATATGGAAGTACTAGTTTTAAAAATAACGTTTTTACTTGATTTTTTAGATCTGACTCCTAATTTTTTGAAAATTTTATTCTTAAACTTCTTTGCATTAAAAATTTGAAAAAAACACCATAATTTTTTTTTTTTTCAGCGTAGAAACAATTTTTTTTATTTTATAGTACCCATTTTAGAAAAATCTTTATTACTTGATTTTTGGTTCTGATACCTATTATTTTTTCCCACGTGAGTTTTAAAAAATTAATTTTTTCTAATTTCTCACATTATTGATCTTCTGATGTTCTTATTTTTCAATCAAAATTATGTTTTTTTTTTTCAATTAAAAATCTTCGAAAATTAAAACAAGATTGCATATTTTATTAATAAATATTTTTATTGAAAATAACTGTATAAATTATAAAAAAAATATATTTTACCCCAAAAAAAAAGAAAATAATAAAAAAGAAAAATGTGTTTGAGAAAAAAAAATAGAATGATATAGCTATACTACTTACTCACATCCGTAATTTCCGTTTCTCGTGACTTCATACTGAAATCGAAACGTGTTAAAACTGCTTTTTTCGACTTGTACTTCTTCTTTTTATTACTTTTTTGCCCAGAAACATTTGTCAATTTGACCGTAGTGAAAATACGAAAGAAAAAAAAATGTCTGAAATATTTCCAATATAGAAAAATATATAGAAAAAATAAAACATTTATGAAATAAAGAAAAGTTATAACAAAAGTTACTTAGTAAGAAAAAAAATACAATAAAAAAATATTTTTTTAAATTTTATTCAAATAATAAGCTTGAACTAACATCAAAGAAAATAAACAATTTATAGATTTTTATTTTAGATTTTATTATTCAACAATAAATGGAATTGATTAACAAAGTTTGTTATTAATTTTAAACGATTATTTAAGAATGAGCCTAGACAATTTTTATACACTACACTGTAAAAAGTAACTTTCTGATATTAACAAAAAAATTAGAACATTTTCGAAAAATTAGTAAATTTTCAAAAAATTTTGTAAGTATTCGAAAAAAAATCGTATATTTAATTCTCGATTTTTTTTGTGATTTCGTAAGAAAAATTGATAAATTACAATTTTTTTCGAAAATTTACAAAAAATAGTTTTAAATTTCCAAAAAATAGTTGTGAATTTACAATTTTTTTCGTAAAATCACAAAAAAAAATCCAGAATCCTCCAATTTTTCGATAATATACTAAATTTAGTAAATTTACGATTTTTTTCGAATATTTACAAATTTTTTTGAAAATTTACTAATTTTTCGAAAAAATTCTATTTTTTTTGTAAATCTAAGAAAGTTACTTTTTACAGTGTACCTAAATTACATAAAGTTTTAGAAAAAAAATTAAAAAACATGACCATATGTATTCGAACAATAAACTTTTAATTTATTTTTATTCAAACGTTTATTTTAATTATAAAAGTTCATTAAAGTATAACTAAAATTTTAGTTTTATTCCAACAAAAAACTATTTATGTATGTTCTAATTATTATAATTTAATTTTACTTTTTTCTTTTAATTTTTTCGTAATTTTTAATTAAAAATATTATTTAATTAAATTAAATTAAATATTTAGGGTAAAATTGGTGATTTTAGAACGGTTTTATGAGAATAAGACTTTTTATATTGATCTGAAACTTTTTTGAGCAGATGAATGTTTCAATTAGGTATGTTAATCGTTTAACGCCCAAGAGATAAGCTCTTACATATATAAGGGAAGTGTCGATTTTTTACTGACCAACTTTAGCCTGAAATATCGAGTTTCCGGTTGGTTTTATTGTAAATCTGATTTGAAAATTGAGGGATAAAATTTTTAGTTTTTAACTTAATTTGGTGTATAAAAACAAATCGATATGTACAAGCTCATGGAAACTTTTTCTTCGGTTACCAGGTATTTCACCACTTTCAAAGCCGTAAAAATAATGCCTTGGATAAATATTTCTGGCTATGAGTCATAATAGTGCACTATTTTTTTAGTTTTCATCTTTAGCTACACAAGAAATTTGGACAAGAAATTTTAATTAACAAATTAAAATCTTGTTGTACTAGAGCCAGGAGAATAATTTGAATTATTTTAACCATCTTAAATTATTTCTTATAAAATGTAAACTGTCTAATTATAAATATTAAAGAACCATTAAAACATGAAGCCATTTGCTTATTTAAAGGTCTTATCCTCTGTTTGTCAGTTGCAATGTTACATTATGAAAAAACAAACAAAAAAAGAAAAACTTTTTATTTTAAAGGTATCATGCTCATAATCATGATAATAATCATCATCGTTGTTTTCATCACCAGTCATAATCGTAATTACAAGATCTTTTTCCTTTTTTACTCTCAAAAATATCTTTAATAATTATCTATCCCTTCATTTTCATTTCCGTCATCTTATTTCCATTTGTCCCTCTCGGGAAATCTCCTTTTCCCATAGTATCCTACGTACAAATACATACATACCCACCATAGTTGAAGTATATCCACACGTTTTACGAATGTTTACAGGTCGCCTGAATATTCGTAGATAAGGTGAACTCTCACAAAACAACGACATATAAGAAAACTGGTTCTATGTACGTACATACATACAACATAACTAGTCGATTCATTGATAAGAAGTGCAGAATGTAGGTTATGTGTTTACACACACACACAAATACAGGTTAAACTATACAACACTATTTTACGGATCGGCAATCCCATGATCTAATCTTTACCTTTCAAAAGAATATACATACACACATATATATGTATATATTAAATATGTATATGTGTGTATCATATTATTATGCATTTAGTCTACTTGCAACTATGAACGCAATCTATGAATTTTGAATTTATGCATAAGGCATTTATCGATTCTGGCATATTATATTAAAAATTTTTTCCTCTATTTTTTAATTATGTAATAAGATTTATCTAATATTAATTACATGCATGTATACGATTTTTTTATCAGAACAAAAAAGTAATTACAAGCTACGATTTAGAAAAATATTAATGTTTATGACCTAATAAAATAGCTTGTTTGGATTGGGGAAGTATAAAAAATTTCGACTGCTTCCTTTGTATTTTCAAGTTTTTATACAAGTCACTCAATCTGTACCCACCGCTCTTAGTAAAACAAATTTAGTATTTTTCCTCATTAGGAAATTGAAAATAAAATTTAATAAATAAACTTGATTAAACATCATTTTGAATTAATATCATAATATCCAACAAGCACAAAATCACGTCAATAACAAAATAACCAAAGCAGTAATTTAAATATGCTGGTGTTTTATAAGTGTACCGAAGTAGAAGCGTTAAGAATATAATAACCCCTGCGGTATGGATCTTAAGGACACGCTTGTATTGTTCTCCTTTGAATTTAAGTTAGCTTATAAATAAAGTTTTCCCTCCGGTAAAATGACAAAGGATCCGTGTTAGCCTTCTATCGTTTTAAAATTTCATCTGCCAGCAAATATTTAAGCTTAATCACTGTGTCTTATTTGATTATACAAATTAGTGACCATATTTGAAATAAGTTCAATGATTTATTTTTTAATATAAGCACTCAGAAGAAAATTTATATCTCTCGCAACATATTGTATAAAATTCGAAGTAAAATTTAAAAGTTTTTTTTTAAGTAGTAAAGGTACGAGTTTGGTCAGCCAAATTAAAATTTGTGTTTTGCGGAACAAATATAAGGTGTTGGCGATCACCAATGATATTTTATAATTTTTCTCCTAAACCTAACAATTTTTTGATAAAAAAAAATGAACCCCCCATATCTTCATCTATTTTTATTAGAAGAGGAAGAAGCAAAAGAAAAAAAGTTTTTACAAAATGAAATATTTCATGACAGTCTGTACATTAGAAAAGTCATCTGTACCCTTTAATTTCAGATTTTCAATTTTAACAAATTTAAACAATTTCGTAAACAATTTAAAAATAAACTTTTCTGCTATTTTTCACTCAAATTTTCAGATCGGAGTAGGAAACTAGTTTTAAAAACATTAAAACTTTTAGAATTTTTCATCATATGCAAAAACTTGATCTACTATCAGACGAACATTATTTCCATCAACTTTTTTTCGTCCCCTGTTTAATAAATAGATAAATATAATGAATAATCTTAAATAACATTTTTAAGCCCCTTCTAGACCTAATTAATTTTTTTTAAATCTTGTGCTTTGACTATACTCTTTAGTATAGTAAAAGCACAAAATTATTAGGTCTAGAAAGGGCTTTAGTAGTTCAGAAGTTCAAAAAATTTTTTTATTAAATTCCAAAAAATAAAATAAAATTTATTTTTAACAAAATAAAAATAACAACAATAATAACAAAAATAATTAATTTCTATATAATTTAACCATTTTCTAACGAATTTATGTATTACAATAAAGCATCTCCGACAGTAAATGACAGTAAATGAAGTATAACAATAAATTACATTTAATAAATCATTTTCTGTAAAGTTTCACTAAATCATACGAAACAAAATTTAAATAATATTTAAAAAATTTTAATAATTTATTTTTTTTTAAATTAAAAATAAATTTAATTTCCTTTTCTGTATTAACGATAACGTAAATGACTTTATCAAGTTGATTGGTTTTATAGTTGTCATATTTAAATTGGATTATTAATTAAATTTTCGTCAATTTTATTTGACTCTATTTATAATCTTATTTAATTTTATAAAATCTTAATTTTTATTAATTAATTAATTAATTTAAAAAAAATTTATTTTTATAATTAAAAACACAATAAAAGTCAGAAAAATATTTTTAACAATAAAATAAATTAAAAAGCGTAATAATAAATTATAAAAAAATGTTTTTTTAAACATGCAAATTAAGAATAAATAAATCTTTTTTATAAAACGGACATATCAAAAAACATTTATTGCATCATGAGGATGTTTTGAATTAATGCCAAAACGAAAAAAAAAAGAATATTTTTTTTTTATTGTATAAAAAATTTATCGTTATGAAAAAATTACATCTTTTTCACAAAAATTTTTATCATTTTTAATACAAATTAAATTGTAAATAATGCTCTTTAATTTCAGGAAATCCTCATTTTTTTGTAATAATAGAATAAAAAAAAATTGAAACAAAAGAAATTATTTATGATATTGTGACAAAATAAAAGGGATTATAATTTTATTTGAATAGAAAAATTGAATTTTTATAAAAAGTAATTAAATGATATCAAAAAAGTTTAGTTTTGCGTTTATTTATTTTTATATTATTTACTATTATTTCGTTGGGCTGACCTGGTAAAAAATGATAACATAAAAGTAGCAGAATTTCTGTGATCTGGACAGATTCTGAGCAGAGTTTCTGAGAATCACTCGAGTCAGAATTTTACAGGATTTTCATCTGGTAACAAAATAGTGAGTCCAAGAAAATCTGCCCAGAATTCTAAAAATTAGGAATTAAAAAAAAAACTACTTTTTAGAATTTTTAGCCCTCCGTAAACGCCTTCAAATCTGGTTTCCTAATAAAGTTTCATAAAAAATGAGGAAGCCAAAAATTATTTAATTTTGTATATTGTTCAAACACAAAGCACAATACGATTAGATAATTTCAAATAGAAAATGTTCTGTAATTATCAAAGAACTGATCTTATCCGCTTAATTAATGAAGTATAAAAGATAAAATATTTTAATTAATTAAAAAAAAAAGTAGAAAATTATTTTATATTTTCTAAATAAGTAAAAATAAATAAAATAAATAAATTTATAAATTTCTTTTTCCTTCAATATAGAAAATTTTTATTTTACAAATCAATTCACTTTTTTTTTCTTTATATACTTTTTCTTTTTACGCAATAAAACTTTTACAAAGAGATTCCAACATCAATAATTTATACTCACGTTTTACAACCAAAGCTTATATATATATGAGCGATTCTTACTCAAACCAGATACTCTTTATGTACAAAAATAGTGTCAATTTAAAATGATTTTAGTTTGATCAAATTGATGGAAACAGGGTCTAGTTTTTTTTCTCGTTGGCCTTTTTAACTCCGTAAATCTAAAGTGCCCATTTTATGGGCTTAGCGGCGGTAGGTCGAAATTTAAAAATCAAAAAAATTGAAATACAAATAAGTTAACGATGATTTTTTTGAACTTTTTTGTTCTTAAGAGTTGATAATTATTAATAAAAGTAGTAATAATTGTACTAATAGTTCTTAATTATTACAAGACGATCCAGGTGCTCATACGTTTATTTCTTTAAAAATTTTGGGGACGCTATGCAGTTTTTAAAATGCGTTAACTTCGACTGCTGATAACTTTTAACCTAAAGCAGATTTTACCGTGAAGTTTTGGATTCAGCAACATTCGGGTATTATTTCAAAAGAAGAAATTGCATCAAAATTTATTTTAGAATAACCATTTAAAACTTAAATTTACCGTTAAGCTACATTTATTTCAATTTTTTTGATTTTTAAATTTCTACCTGCCACAACTTCAAGCCAAAAATGGTCACGTTAGATCTACAGAGTTTGTAACACGGTGAATTTCACCGTATTACAAGTTTCCTCAACAGGGCAAGTTTAAAACATGCGCTGGCGCCTCTAGCGAGAAACAGCGCAAGCATTATAATATTTAACTTTACTTTTATACAGATGGATTATTTCACGGGGGGGGGTATAGGCACCTTTAAGATATCGGGAAGGGATTTTATAAAATTTATACGTAGTGGGGTAAAACGGAACTGAACTGGGAGACCCGCGTGTCTCTCGAGTTCACCTCGAAAACGAAAGGCCCTAAAGAGTTTGACTCGCGTCGCCCCCTCCACGGTTTTTTATTAATTTGCAAGTATTAACTTGACTTCGCAGCGCCTAGGGCCGATATTGGCTAAACCTACTCCCCTATTAGCTGCCCCGAAGATTTCTAACCTAAACTATCCTTGAACCGTCCATTTCGTTCGTCGGAAGTTACACCAAAAATTGACTCTAAAACTAATCGAGGACCGGCCATTTTGTCCATCGACAGTTACTATACAAGAACCCTTCCATTTTGTTCTTGATAGTTGCAAATTGACTCTAAAACAGCTCAAGAACCCTTCCATTTCGTTAATGAGTGTTACAAAATTGACTCTAAAACTCATCAAAGACCCTTCCATTTTGTCCGTGATAATTACAAACTTAAACCTATTCTAAAATTGTTCAATAAAATCCAAAATTATTTTAACTAGGTCAGTGCCCAAGTCCTAAGAGAGAGCTACTGAACCGCGCCTTCAGAGGCCAGTACGATCGTATATCCAATTCATGAAAACGCGATATATTTTCAAAAATTTTTATTTTACCGTATCCCAATTTTATTTTAATGTAACCCCCATTGAATTAACATAAACCCCCCTCCAGAATTTAACTAACCCTTATAAAATAACCCTTAAAGTATTTAACGCGAATCAGTGGCAAAAGAATTTTATTTTATTATTTATTCTTAAACTTAAATTAACCTAAATTACTAAAGTTTTGCTGCTTCCATTTTCAGCATCTAAAAGAAAATTGATTAGATATGTGTGCGTTGTTCAACGCCGATATTCCAAATATATACGTTTATTTAGAAAATTACAAAATTATATATATTTATTATTCTGATAATTCAAAGTCTTATTAATTTTGTAGTTACATAATTATATAACTAAAACTTAATGTATATTTTTACATTAATAATAAAAAAATTAAAAAAATATTTGAAATTTTAATGTAGATTTGTACATTATTTAACAACAAAATATGATTAATAATGTAAATTTTTACTGAATTTAAAATTAGAATAATATTTAGTGTCTTTCGATAGTACGTTAATATGTGCCGTTAATTTTTAAAGTTTAATTAACTACGCGAATTCTAATTTCAACTCAAAATGTTTCTATCAATTGTAGTTGTGATTGTTGTCCTAATATTGCTGATAGAAGGGCGTTTGAGGTTGATAATTGCCGTTATTGACTATTGGTAGATTCTGAGGAGGCATATAGTTAACATTTTGTATGTAAGGCAATGAAGGATTATATTCAGGCTGTAGCGTATATAAATTATTTTGAGTATACCCTGCGTTATTAACTTCTTGATAACTTGTTGAACTAGCTTGGTTAAAGTTACTTGCGTAACCATATTGTTGTTGATATTGTTCTTGATATGCTAGTGCATTTGATATCGATCGGGTATTCATCTCAATCAGATTCCTAATTGGCTCTGTGTTGTTTAATAACTGATACCCTTGTTGTACAGCCGTAGTTGTCGCTGATGTTGGCATGGAATTAGTTCTTGATGTAGAAGGTCTTATGATTTCGTGAATTATCATTAACTCATCATCGTTTTCAGACTGCCTCTCTCCTGTAGTAGCCTGAATGTTCTGTTCAGTTTCTGAAGATTCTTGTTCAGTATCTCCATCAGAATCTTCCCATGTTTCCCATTCACTATCCGAACTCTCTTGAATTTCAGGTACATATGGCCTTACTATTGCAACAGGTTTATTGTACTTCTTTGTATTCATTTTAACAGCTACCTAGGTAAAATCGATACTCCATAAAATTTTGTGACCTTAAAATCTACTGTAGCTAACAGTGATAGACCGAGAAATTATAGGTAGTTTGATAACATGCTTTGAACATAAATACATTTAACTGACGTCTGAGATGTGCCATTACTATTCAAAATTTATATTACTTGTATAGGTTACCGATACATGAAGGGGATGTTAATGAATATACTTAATTTGTCCTAAATTTCCCTAAAGGAGGCAAGATCAGCGCTAGCCTGATCTTCAGTTCCTTATTTATATATAGATTACGACCGCTGCGTTATGCAGTAGCGATAAACCTAGAATGTTAACTTGAAATTCTTTTATTTCCAGAGCGTCAATAATCATATGTACTTGGGCTTATAACATTATTCTTTTAACGATACCCCTTTAATTCCATGGATACTCTGTTAACATATCTTCCATAAACCCAAGTATAAAATTAATTTTTATTTCTTAGTTTTATCGGCAAACTTAACAATATTCCGCAAAGGGATATAAACATATTCAGATACAGCAAATTGTGCATTCTACTAGCTATAATGCTACTAAGAATATCTTATTCTTGGTTTTTTGTCATGGAAATTTTCTCATTAAATTCTAACATTGATATTTTAATGTTATTTTTAGATTCAATATTGTAGTCCTTTATTAGATTGTAAAGGTTCCATAAATTATATTATCGTTTATATAACTTTGTATTAAAGTTAATCTTTGTATACGATATACCGGAGTTTCTCTCAAGGACAATCTTATATTTTCCTTTACTTTATTCGATAACCCAATTTTGAGCCATATTACATTACTGTTAAGCGAACTACATAGTGAATCCAAATTAAAGATTTTAAGAGCCAAATCCTCATAATTATTATTTATATCATAAATACACAATTCACGGTATTCTAAATTCTTCGATATTCCATACTATAATTTAACGATACTGCTTTTATGAGCTAGTTTTCAGGCAATCTGGGCAATTTTCCTGATTAAAGCCGGATAAACCACAATAATTACAAAATATAATTTCTTTAATCTTTGGACAATTACTGCATGTTCGACGCGTAACTCCACGAGTTCCACAGTTAAAACAAAATACCCTTTTAAGGCCTTTACAATCACTCGCGAAATGTCCAAGATCTCCACAATTATAACATCTGTTATCAGACCGACCTGATTTTACATTACTTGGGTTCTTATTCTGATATGTCACATGAGCTAAAATTTCTGTATTCTCTAACGGTAGTCCGATTAATTCAGCCGTTTCTTCTGCTGTATACAAATTTGCTAGAGTTCGCGGTGGCTGACTAGAAACAGCGGTAGTTCTAGTCGTTTTGGGTCCTTGATACGCGAGGCTGGGTAGCAAGAAATTTTCAGGACCTGGGGGAGGTCGATATTCCTGAGCAGTTTGAAAGCTACGCTCTTTTCTAGTAGCTATAAATTCCAACTGAGCCCAGTCCCTGAAATATTCTTCCGATAACCTGAGCTGCATTCTAGGGATCATGTTCCTGACTGCTAACTCAATTTGACGCTCTTCGGATAAAGCAGGTTCAAGCCTATTAAACATGGCTTTTATACATGTCAAATAATCCGCGACGCGCTCTTTTTCATGTTGAGTCCGTTTTCTAAGACTCTCATACAAAGCAAACTGAAAATCAGGATCGCTAAAACGCGCTCTCCAAGACTGTTCAAAATCGCGAAAATTACGCCACTGGGGAAGAGTATTCCTGAACCAGTGTAAAGCTACTCCACCTAAAAAGAACGGTAAACAGGAGAATAATTCCTCATCACTAACTCTAACTAAACGGCGTCCTTCTTGGATCCGTTTTAAAAATTCTTCACCGTCTTCGTCGGCTTTACCGTCAAAATGTATACCCCATTTTCGCATTAAATCATAAGCAGGGGCTGGTTTTTGATTATCGCGTAACCTGTCCCTTTGGTTAGCTCTATCATAAAGTAAATTTTCCCTTAAATTATTTTCCCTTAAATTTACATCGCGATTATGCTGTCGCTCTATTTGGTCATAAAAACTTGCATTATTTCTAACGGTATTGACATTAGCTCGCGGTTCGTGCGCGTTTAGTAAATCATTGCGAAAATTTTCTCGAGTATTATCAAAACCTAACTGAAGCTCAGGACTTCCCCTCAGCTGTGGATTATTATTATTTCTCAAATTCATATTCCAAAAGGGATCAGCTTGTGGCCCAGGGTTTCCCCTTAACGGTAAATTTCTATTAAATTCACGGCTATAATTATTAAATAGAGGATCAACCTGTGGCCCAGGAGATTCCCTTAACGGTATTTCAAAATTATCGTCGTAAAGAGACATTTCATCGACTTGTACTAAAGGCATTTGCCTTTGATTAGTGGTATTTAAAGGCCTATTATTAATACTGGGGTTTTGATTAAACGGAGGTAAGGGCCCAGGACGTCCCAAGGCGTTATTATCTTCCGCCCTATTATTTACTGATTCTAACCAAGGGCTTTGAAATGAACTAATTGTTCGATTTCCTAGCACTTCAGTCCTAGTAGGTCGTGGTCCCATAGGCAAATTTCTACTAACCTTTTGATTTTGCGGTCCATTATTGACCCTTGACATTGTTTGATCTAAAGGCCTATTATTCACATTCAATTGTTGTAAGCGATTTGTTATCGCGTCGGCAATTTAATTGTAAATTAAAAAAAATTTT
The DNA here is from genome assembly GCA_022575985.1 of Anagrus nilaparvatae. Lineage (NCBI taxonomy): Eukaryota > Metazoa > Arthropoda > Insecta > Hymenoptera > Mymaridae > Anagrus > Anagrus nilaparvatae. Next base: position 689,776 of record JAKSXM010000040.1, on the reverse strand, counting down.
AATTTATTTTAACGATATTCATTAAGTTCAACTTAAGATATTTATTAAATATTAACAAAAGTTAATAAGATTTTTGAACGGTAACCAGTAAGTTAAACTGAATTTAATTTAATAAACTAAAATGTTAACTACAAATTAAATATTTTCTAAGTTAACAAAAGCAAATTATTAACCAAAATCAAAATGAATTGAAACTTAAACTTCAATTGTAATATTTAAACTTTAATCGTTGAAATCCAAAAATATACTGTATGCTCCTGAGGCAGGCTCATCGCCTTATATACCCTAATTTTATTCCCACTACGACCACTTTGGGGGGTTCGAGCAGAAAGGGAATTTTGGTGGGGATATTTAAGAGATGACCAATCTCAGTCGCTCGCATAACAGAAGTGGGGTTACGTTATTTTCCCACTCCTGAAAGTTATACTTTTAATTTTTAGAGTAAGGGTAACAGTGACTTTAGTGGGCACTGGACAGCACAAGAAATTGTTAATAGAAATTATTAATAATTTTTATCATATTAAAATTTATAACCTTAAAATTAATTATAAAATTAAAGTTTTTCTTAAACTAAAATTCATATTCATACAAATTTAACTTATTTCTTAAAACTACTAAAATAGGACTCTGATTTTCCTAGATTTTTCCTAAAATATACCAAAATATTCCAAAAGATTTTCCAAAAGATTTTCCTAAATTTCTATACTAAATAACGCAAAACTTATAAAATATCAAAACTTAAAATTAAAAATTTTTACTCACAAAAAAAATTTTTAATTTTTTTTCAAAAAAAAAATTTTACAACTAAAATTTTCCAAATTTTCCAAAATTTTCCGACGCTACGCTAATTAGGCCCCCCACGTTGGGCGCCAATTAAAACGCTAGACAGTAATTGTCCAGAATTCCAGTTCGCGTTTCCTACAGTTACGTCATGCCAAGATGTAGACTTTCCTGCAAATTTAAAATTTACCCAAGGCGCCAGTCACGTCCCGATTCGTGACAAGGTTTTTTAGAAACCCCTTTTGGGCATAACGCAACCCTAATACTTACGCGGCCAAAATCCGACTAGCACAGCTCGTAAATACGACAGGAGAGAGGGGGGAACTCATAAGTTTAACGTCGGAGTTCCTAAAATTCACAAAAAAACTTACTTAACTTAAAAATCCTTATAAACTACTAAAATTTACTAATTTTCATGTTTAAAATAACGATAAATCCAAAATTTCCTACATTTTATAATCCTAAATTCGAATAGAAAATGTCTTATTTTATTTATTTATCGATAAACCAAAATTTATATTTTGTGACAATAATTTTTATTAACGAGAAAGTAAAAATGTTTAATTTTATTTAATTATCGATAAACCAAAACTTCTATTTTCTTAATTAATTAATTGAAATTTTGATGTTTTATTCGATATTCCTTGATAAAATAAATCTGTATTCAGTTTACTCTAATTTAAGGTTATTTATTCGTCAAAGAGTGCAATTATAGAAAATTCATAAATTAATACTTAAAAATTCAAAAAAAATTGCATAATTTTATCGTAGAATAATAATTTAACGATATTCCGTAATTTTATACTCAATTTTTATTCTAAAATTTATCATTTTATCAATTCTAAGCCGCGGCACGCTATTTTAGCTGAAATAGCAATAAATTTTACTTATGTTTTATTTTAAGCCACTAGGGGCCGCTGGTGGCCCTTTTGAGGCTAATTTAACGATAAACCATGTTTTCAGCCACTAGGGGTCGCCTAAAGCTGATCTGGACAAAATTAATTATGAACTATAATTTTAATTTCGTTTTGTGACAATAATCGCCATTTCCTAACTTAACTTAACGATATTCCATCTGAGGATCTAAAAAAATAATGGTTAAACCAAAATCCCGCAGACATCCTCTGGTCCGCGCGGCAAGCCAAAATCAGGACTCATTAACTTATGCTTAACATAAATTTTAATTTTGAGTCCTATTTCTAACTTAGATTTTAAGACCTAAACCGCGGAGGGTATGTACGGTACACGCTGTGTTAACTGGGTTTATGCTTAATTTTTAAAACCGGCATTGTGACTCGCAATCACAATTTCATTATGGGGACTATAGTCCCGGAATTGTTATTGCTGTAACAACAGCTTTATACAATACAAGTTTGTATTTAATTATTTAATTACTTTAGTTAAATAATTAAATACAAACAATTTTAATTAATTTAATTAATAAATTTTGTTTGTTTTACTTCCCCAATAGTGTAGTGTGAATTATGTGTGTTAATTTTTGTTGTGTGTTCTGTTTTAAGTATATAAAAAAGAGTGTTGGTTTTCTTATTGTGATTTATGGGAAAGAATTTGCAAATGTTATTGTTATTAGTTAATTAAGTTGCAAATTCCTTCCTTTTGCATGTTTTGTATCTGTCTTGTATGTGAATTTAAATTTTATACAAGTGAGTTGACCCTAAAATCCCAGAATTAGGATCCGCTAATTCGGATTTTCCCTGTGCAGATATAGATGTATGTCCAAGTTTTGCAGAATACTTAACATATTAATATTCTGCAGAACTTGGAGAAAATTTTAATGTATTTCAGCAAGCAGCGGAGCTCCTACAGAAGCCATTTTCCCAAGTTTGGATCCTACGCAAGGACTAAAAATTGTTGTTCCCATGTATAAGCCAAACTCAATTACCTTTTTCTTTTCTAGGTTTTTAATTAAGTTCTTGAGTCCAAAATAAAGAAACTTTTTAATTAAAATATTCATAATTGGCCTTATTTTAAAATTTCACAAAATTATTTTGGACTTCAGGTGCTGATTTTTTTTGTTCCGCATGTTCTAGACTAAATTCAATTTATATATTTTACTTTACTTATTGAATAATTTTAGAATTCAATTATAAGTAGCTTTTAAAGTAATTCACCCTTAAAACGCTAGACAGTAATTGTCCAGAATTCCAGTTCGCGTTTCCTACAGTTACGTCATGCCAAGATGTAGACTTTCCTGCAAATTTAAAATTTACCCAAGGCGCCAGTCACGTCCCGATTCGTGACAAGGTTTTTTAGAAACCCCTTTTGGGCATAACGCAACCCTAATACTTACGCGGCCAAAATCCGACTAGCACAGCTCGTAAATACGACAGGAGAGAGGGGGGAACTCATAAGTTTAACGTCGGAGTTCCTAAAATTCACAAAAAAACTTACTTAACTTAAAAATCCTTATAAACTACTAAAATTTACTAATTTTCATGTTTAAAATAACGATAAATCCAAAATTTCCTACATTTTATAATCCTAAATTCGAATAGAAAATGTCTTATTTTATTTATTTATCGATAAACCAAAATTTATATTTTGTGACAATAATTTTTATTAACGAGAAAGTAAAAATGTTTAATTTTATTTAATTATCGATAAACCAAAACTTCTATTTTCTTAATTAATTAATTGAAATTTTGATGTTTTATTCGATATTCCTTGATAAAATAAATCTGTATTCAGTTTACTCTAATTTAAGGTTATTTATTCGTCAAAGAGTGCAATTATAGAAAATTCATAAATTAATACTTAAAAATTCAAAAAAAATTGCATAATTTTATCGTAGAATAATAATTTAACGATATTCCGTAATTTTATACTCAATTTTTATTCTAAAATTTATCATTTTATCAATTCTAAGCCGCGGCACGCTATTTTAGCTGAAATAGCAATAAATTTTACTTATGTTTTATTTTAAGCCACTAGGGGCCGCTGGTGGCCCTTTTGAGGCTAATTTAACGATAAACCATGTTTTCAGCCACTAGGGGTCGCCTAAAGCTGATCTGGACAAAATTAATTATGAACTATAATTTTAATTTCGTTTTGTGACAATAATCGCCATTTCCTAACTTAACTTAACGATATTCCATCTGAGGATCTAAAAAAATAATGGTTAAACCAAAATCCCGCAGACATCCTCTGGTCCGCGCGGCAAGCCAAAATCAGGACTCATTAACTTATGCTTAACATAAATTTTAATTTTGAGTCCTATTTCTAACTTAGATTTTAAGACCTAAACCGCGGAGGGTATGTACGGTACACGCTGTGTTAACTGGGTTTATGCTTAATTTTTAAAACCGGCATTGTGACTCGCAATCACAATTTCATTATGGGGACTATAGTCCCGGAATTGTTATTGCTGTAACAACAGCTTTATACAATACAAGTTTGTATTTAATTATTTAATTACTTTAGTTAAATAATTAAATACAAACAATTTTAATTAATTTAATTAATAAATTTTGTTAGTTTTACTTCCCCAATAGTGTAGTGTGAATTATGTGTGTTAATTTTTGTTGTGTGTTCTGTTTTAAGTATATAAAAAAGAGTGTTGGTTTTCTTATTGTGATTTATGGGAAAGAATTTGCAAATGTTATTGTTATTAGTTAATTAAGTTGCAAATTCCTTCCTTTTGCATGTTTTGTATCTGTCTTGTATGTGAATTTAAATTTTATACAAGTGAGTTGACCCTAAAATCCCAGAATTAGGATCCGCTAATTCGGATTTTCCCTGTGCAGATATAGATGTATGTCCAAGTTTTGCAGAATACTTAACATATTAATATTCTGCAGAACTTGGAGAAAATTTTAATGTATTTCAGCAAGCAGCGGAGCTCCTACAGAAGCCATTTTCCCAAGTTTGGATCCTACGCAAGGACTAAAAATTGTTGTTCCCATGTATAAGCCAAACTCAATTACCTTTTTCTTTTCTAGGTTTTTAATTAAGTTCTTGAGTCCAAAATAAAGAAACTTTTTAATTAAAATATTCATAATTGGCCTTATTTTAAAATTTCACAAAATTATTTTGGACTTCAGGTGCTGATTTTTTTTGTTCCGCATGTTCTAGACTAAATTCAATTTATATATTTTACTTTACTTATTGAATAATTTTAGAATTCAATTATAAGTAGCTTTTAAAGTAATTCACCCTTTAAATTTAGTACTTCAAAATTCTACTTAAATTTTCTGAACGATCAGAATTAGTAAATTCTAACATTAAACCTTCCTAATTGAATCTATTGTTTTATTTTTGCAAAAGTAGCTAAATTAGGATTAAATTGACTTAGATTACTAAACTTAAATGTTAAAATGAACTTGAACAGAATTTGGAACCTTTTATACGAACAAAAGATACCATGTGGCTTTGCTCTTTGTTCAAATTTCGACCTTTTAAAGTTGTTTTGACTTGGCACAGCTAATTTATTTTAGTTAAAACATTGAATTAAAGAAAATTTTAGTACCAAATGCCTGAAATTTCATCAAGTTCAAAATTTTGTAAAATTTTGGAGAGCGAGTAAAAGTGTAAAATTTTTTTATTATGCAACTTTAAATGTTCCATTTGTTAATTTACTTAGCAGGACTATCGCAACTAATTAAGAGCATTAAAATTTAGCATATTTTACTATTAGATATCCAAAATTTTACCAAAACGGAATTTTGGTCATTTTCCTCAATACGTATGAAATTTTTAGTTTTGACTTTTTAAGATCTTAAGGGGATTTCTATTCATAAACTTTTGAGAAATAGTTAGATTGGGATGAGTTAAGTTTAATTTAGCTAAATTTGGACCTTGGGAATTACTACGTTGGCTATAGCCAAAGTCCAAAATTTTACATTTTTACATGTAACTTTTGACATCTAACGATAACCACATCTTTTTAAATTTTATTACTTTAACGAGAGACCAAATACTCAATTTTAACAATAAGTTAATTTTTATTAATTATTAAGCGGTATTCCATAGTCTCAATTAATTTAGCTGATAATTAATGTTCAAAGTCTCACTTTATATAAGGAAATCAATTTGTAATTTCTAAGAACGAGAAACCATAGACTTAAATTTTAAGATACGAAAACCATTATTTAACTTTTATAATTCGATAAACCTTCATTTTAATACATTTCGATACACCATTTTGTTTTAACTTTTATAATTCGATAAACCTTCATTTTAATAAATTTCAATAAACCTTTATTTTAATAATTTTCGATAAACCTTTATTTTAATAATTTTCGATAAACCTTTATTTTAATAATTTTCGATAAACCTTTATTTTAATAATTTTCGATAAACCTTTATTTTAATAATTTTCGATAAACCATTTTGTTTTATCAAGTGAACCATAATTTCCAGCAATTATTGGTCCTCTTGATAAAAGGAACTCAGGAATTGATCCATTTGTTTCGTGAAAAGTCCCATGGACTCCTCATCGAATTCCAGATTAATTTTCATCAGAGTTTCCCGATATTGTGAAATCAAATAACGGAATTCCATGTTTAACCTCCTGGAGCAAATAATTTTATCAGCTCCAGGTAATTTTAGTTTATCGAAATACCGAGTTACCGAGTCTTGGGAATCTCCCAATAATTTTTTGTACGCCATTGCATGGGCCCGTAATTGCTTAACTAAGCAATCCTTTAATTCGTTATTCATAATAAAAACTCTTTTTAAACTTACTGCACTGCAAAATTTTCACTACACAAAACTGTTTGCCACTAATTTTCCTTCTTTAATTTTCAAAATTTTAACTGAATAATTAATAAACGAAATAAAATTTAACGAAATGATTTTACGGAATTTTAACAAAATGAACTGTAAATAAAACTGAATTTAATAAACTAAAGCGGAATTTAATAAAACAAAACTGCGACCGAAACTGAATTTAATAATTAGAAATTTTGAATAAAAAAAAAACGATTAAATTTTATGAACGGAAATTATAAAGTTTAACAAAAAAATATTGATTTTCTTAAAAGTCGACTAGCAACTATAATTTCCAAAATGGAACTGAACTGGGAGACCCGCGTGTCTCTCGAGTTCACCTCCGTTTTACCCCACTACGTATAAATTTTATAAAATCCCTTCCCGATATCTTAAAGGTGCCTATACCCCCCCCCGTGAAATAATCCATCTGTATAAAAGTAAAGTTAAATATTATAATGCTTGCGCTGTTTCTCGCTAGAGGCGCCAGCGCATGTTTTAAACTTGCCCTGTTGAGGAAACTTGTAATACGGTGAAATTCAAATTGATTTCCCTTATATAAAGTGAGACTTTGAACATTAATTATCAGCTAAATTAATTGAGACTATGGAATACCGCTTAATAATTAATAAAAATTAACTTATTGTTAAAATTGAGTATTTGGTCTCTCGTTAAAGTAATAAAATTTAAAAAGATGTGGTTATCGTTAGATGTCAAAAGTTACATGTAAAAATGTAAAATTTTGGACTTTGGCTATAGCCAACGTAGTAATTCCCAAGGTCCAAATTTAGCTAAATTAAACTTAACTCATCCCAATCTAACTATTTCTCAAAAGTTTATGAATAGAAATCCCCTTAAGATCTTAAAAAGTCAAAACTAAAAATTTCATACGTATTGAGGAAAATGACCAAAATTCCGTTTTGGTAAAATTTTGGATATCTAATAGTAAAATATGCTAAATTTTAATGCTCTTAATTAGTTGCGATAGTCCTGCTAAGTAAATTAACAAATGGAACATTTAAAGTTGCATAATAAAAAAATTTTACACTTTTACTCGCTCTCCAAAATTTTACAAAATTTTGAACTTGATGAAATTTCAGGCATTTGGTACTAAAATTTTCTTTAATTCAATGTTTTAACTAAAATAAATTAGCTGTGCCAAGTCAAAACAACTTTAAAAGGTCGAAATTTGAACAAAGAGCAAAGCCACATGGTATCTTTTGTTCGTATAAAAGGTTCCAAATTCTGTTCAAGTTCATTTTAACATTTAAGTTTAGTAATCTAAGTCAATTTAATCCTAATTTAGCTACTTTTGCAAAAATAAAACAATAGATTCAATTAGGAAGGTTTAATGTTAGAATTTACTAATTCTGATCGTTCAGAAAATTTAAGTAGAATTTTGAAGTACTAAATTTAAAGGGTGAATTACTTTAAAAGCTACTTATAATTGAATTCTAAAATTATTCAATAAGTAAAGTAAAATATATAAATTGAATTTAGTCTAGAACATGCGGAACAAAAAAAATCAGCACCTGAAGTCCAAAATAATTTTGTGAAATTTTAAAATAAGGCCAATTATGAATATTTTAATTAAAAAGTTTCTTTATTTTGGACTCAAGAACTTAATTAAAAACCTAGAAAAGAAAAAGGTAATTGAGTTTGGCTTATACATGGGAACAACAATTTTTAGTCCTTGCGTAGGATCCAAACTTGGGAAAATGGCTTCTGTAGGAGCTCCGCTGCTTGCTGAAATACATTAAAATTTTCTCCAAGTTCTGCAGAATATTAATATGTTAAGTATTCTGCAAAACTTGGACATACATCTATATCTGCACAGGGAAAATCCGAATTAGCGGATCCTAATTCTGGGATTTTAGGGTCAACTCACTTGTATAAAATTTAAATTCACATACAAGACAGATACAAAACATGCAAAAGGAAGGAATTTGCAACTTAATTAACTAATAACAATAACATTTGCAAATTCTTTCCCATAAATCACAATAAGAAAACCAACACTCTTTTTTATATACTTAAAACAGAACACACAACAAAAATTAACACACATAATTCACACTACACTATTGGGGAAGTAAAACAAACAAAATTTATTAATTAAATTAATTAAAATTGTTTGTATTTAATTATTTAACTAAAGTAATTAAATAATTAAATACAAACTTGTATTGTATAAAGCTGTTGTTACAGCAATAACAATTCCGGGACTATAGTCCCCATAATGAAATTGTGATTGCGAGTCACAATGCCGGTTTTAAAAATTAAGCATAAACCCAGTTAACACAGCGTGTACCGTACATACCCTCCGCGGTTTAGGTCTTAAAATCTAAGTTAGAAATAGGACTCAAAATTAAAATTTATGTTAAGCATAAGTTAATGAGTCCTGATTTTGGCTTGCCGCGCGGACCAGAGGATGTCTGCGGGATTTTGGTTTAACCATTATTTTTTTAGATCCTCAGATGGAATATCGTTAAGTTAAGTTAGGAAATGGCGATTATTGTCACAAAACGAAATTAAAATTATAGTTCATAATTAATTTTGTCCAGATCAGCTTTAGGCGACCCCTAGTGGCTGAAAACATGGTTTATCGTTAAATTAGCCTCAAAAGGGCCACCAGCGGCCCCTAGTGGCTTAAAATAAAACATAAGTAAAATTTATTGCTATTTCAGCTAAAATAGCGTGCCGCGGCTTAGAATTGATAAAATGATAAATTTTAGAATAAAAATTGAGTATAAAATTACGGAATATCGTTAAATTATTATTCTACGATAAAATTATGCAATTTTTTTTGAATTTTTAAGTATTAATTTATGAATTTTCTATAATTGCACTCTTTGACGAATAAATAACCTTAAATTAGAGTAAACTGAATACAGATTTATTTTATCAAGGAATATCGAATAAAACATCAAAATTTCAATTAATTAATTAAGAAAATAGAAGTTTTGGTTTATCGATAATTAAATAAAATTAAACATTTTTACTTTCTCGTTAATAAAAATTATTGTCACAAAATATAAATTTTGGTTTATCGATAAATAAATAAAATAAGACATTTTCTATTCGAATTTAGGATTATAAAATGTAGGAAATTTTGGATTTATCGTTATTTTAAACATGAAAATTAGTAAATTTTAGTAGTTTATAAGGATTTTTAAGTTAAGTAAGTTTTTTTGTGAATTTTAGGAACTCCGACGTTAAACTTATGAGTTCCCCCCTCTCTCCTGTCGTATTTACGAGCTGTGCTAGTCGGATTTTGGCCGCGTAAGTATTAGGGTTGCGTTATGCCCAAAAGGGGTTTCTAAAAAACCTTGTCACGAATCGGGACGTGACTGGCGCCTTGGGTAAATTTTAAATTTGCAGGAAAGTCTACATCTTGGCATGACGTAACTGTAGGAAACGCGAACTGGAATTCTGGACAATTACTGTCTAGCGTTTTAATTTCAAAAGGCCAATGAGAAAAAAAACTAGACCCTTTTGAGAAAACCAAATGCCTTTTAAGTTCCCTCTATTTTTATAAGAAAGAATCGCCCATATATATATATCTAGTGTCTTTTTCTCAAATATATATAAATATAAACATTTTATATCCAAAGACATATATCAAGAAAACGCACGGAAATCTCAGATTTCCTTTCGACTTCTTGCTTAAGGACTTACGCTCGAATATAAGCTGTAAATACTGTTGAAATTCAGTTTCTGGGTTTGTTACTTATAAATGTATAACTCTATATATATATATATATATATATATGCCAAGAAGTTATCAAACTGATGCTACGAAACATACAAAAGTTGGAGAGGAAGGTAAATTTGATAAAATTATATAGATGAAGCTTATATAACTTAAAAGATATATATTTTAAGTTGAATATTTTTAGTTTTACAAAATTTATATTTTAATAATAAATTTTATTTTTTATTTATAAATTTTATTTTTTATTTTTTATTCATAAATTAAATTTAAGATATAATTTTATCTATTTATTTAATTTTTTTAAATTTTGCTGTTACTTAAGTATACTGAAAAAACAGAAAATTGTATCTACTAACACAAGTCCTGATGGGTTGAGAAACAATATTTTTTATTTTTTTAGAAAATATCCAGAAAAAAACCCGCGCTTTGTGCATATTTTTGGTTTTTACGCCGCGGATTAACAGCGGTGACAACATTCAACTATTAGGACTGCTAAACAATGGCTATTGATAAAAATCAGTTTTATAACCACGCCTTTACATTTTTACACAAAAATAAACTTTGTAAAATAAAAACTTCATATCAAAGAGTAAATGGCCTTGGAAGGCTTAAAATTTTTGGGTACTAGAAAATGGTTCCCCCTCCAGGAGATTTTCTAAAAAATTAAAAAATATTGTTTCTACCACCACCAGCATTTTAAAAAGAAATTGAAGAATGATATATTTGTTTTATGCTCAAAAAAGCTATTTTCGAAAAATTTAAAACTGTATTTTGGGGTCTTAAAGTGGCCCTAAAGGCCCAAAAAAAATTTTTTCTTGAAAAGTTATGACATGTTAAATTTTCCAACTTGTGTTCAGAATATTATCTGTTCATAGGTTGGTAAAATTAAATTAAGAAAAGAAATTAAATAAAATATAAAAAATCGTCTTTTTTGAAGTTGTTTTAGGTTTTTGGGGGCCTACCATGACCAAGAGGTTAATTCCAAAGGGGTTTAGTAAGTTTGTTGACAACTTTTTGGATGCTACTACTTAGGCTAGGTCAAGTTGTGGGGATCAAATCACTATACTTCTTCAGCAATAGCCTTTATTTCAGTTTAAGAAGTATTTTTTCTCTGTTATTTATTTTTTATTAAATAAAAACTTTGTTGTATTAAAGAAACCTGAAAATTCAAACTCCAGATTAATGCGATCGCATCTGTTACGTGGATAAATATAAGACAAATCGTTGTCATCTGTAAATCTATCTATAGATTTGAAAACTTAAAAAATCTGTTATGACAAAAGTCAAATTTTAATTTTCCCATAAGATTATTAATAAAATTTAAAATTTAAAAGAACTGTTTTGATGGATACTGCCTAAAATCTACAATGACCTGCAGGTACTAAAGTATTAGATATGGTTCGTAAAATGAACTCTAACTTTTTTTCCTTTAAAAAAATCTATCCATGCGTCATGTACGTTATAAAATCATTAAATTTGTGTAGTTCAACGAGATAGAACTTTCATAAACTCTTCTTAAATTAAAAGTTTTTATTCTTTAATTATTTTTTTGAAACTATAAGACTGTGGGTGATTAAATCATAAAAATGAAAAAGGTAAATTTTTATAGTTTCAATATAAAATACTGGACACCAGATTTTAAAAATTTCAAATTTACATAAAAATAAAACTTTCATATGATAATTCAGAACCGAAAATGAAGTAATTACCAATCAGATACATAAACAAATAATCAAAAAAATAGCAAAACAAAATTATTTTTTTTTTATCATTAAAAAAAAAAAATTAAATTAATCCATCAAATATTGTATATTAAAATAAAATTATGTAATGTAAATGAAAGAATATTTTATTTGAAAATGATTACGTACAAAAATGTTATTTGAATAATAAAAGCAATTTATTCGTAAAAAATAACTGAAAATTGATATTTTACTAAATAATAAACAAATATATATATTAAATATCTCTAGCGTATTTTAAAATTTATAATATAAATAAATAATTTGATATCAATTTAAATAAACACATACACACATAAACAATGATTTTGGCACGTTTCAATCGTTTATTTATTTCAAGTATGAATATAAATATGAAAACGTGACGATTCAATTTATTATCTTAAATTTATCAGCATGTGTATGTGTCTATGTGTGTTTGTAAAACCATATAATAGATATATTAGTTCGAATCTCTCTCGAGTCCTATCATGAAGTTTCTGGACAAATGACACGAGGCCCTTGGGGTTATGCGCTGAAAAGAAAAAATAAACGGAAGAGTATGCTTTTTGTAAAAAGTATAAGAAAATGAAACACACACACACACACTGTTATAGATAAGAGAAAAAAAGCAGGATGTCTCAAGAAGCTAAGAGGTTGGAAAAGAAAATTGAAAGAGACCAAGGAGAAAAGTATGTGAGTTGAAAGACAGTAGTATTATGTGGATCTAGGTGGATAGTGGCCAGTATCTGAGATAGATATAGCTATCCTATAAAGCGAAATCCGATAATCTCATTGGGGAACGTAGATTGGATGGTACATATAACGTGTGTGCTGGAAAAGCTAACTTATACTCATGAAAGCTATAGTTGTAACTTAGGGTTAAAAAGAGAAGGAAAATTTTGATAGACGGTGATTGGAATGAAAGGATCGTATTGATGTTTGGTTTTCGTTATCTTAAATAATAAAAAAAATGGTTAAAGTGAAATGCTTAATACTGTAAAGTATAATGAAAATTTTAAGTTGGAAAAAATTTAAGAGTATGAAAAGTTTTATTAAAAAACTCAAATAAAGTTTTAATTTTATTTTTTTATTCTTCTCATTTTATGATGAAAGCTAAGTTACGAAGGTAATAATTAAAATTCATGACATGAAAATAAATGAATGTGTTTAATCACATGTTTTTTTTCTTGCTTATTAAAGTCAAACTTTTATTTTTTAACAGTAAAATGATTTTTAAAAAAAATTTTAAAATAGCAAAAAATAATTAAATTTATAAAGAAAATCTGAGCATCAAATATTTTTCTAAAAATAAAGTAGAAAATTTATAAATTACATCATTTTTTAACGTCATAACCAATTTACATAAATTTCATAATTTTCAAAGTAGGATAACAAGTAAGAAAAGAAAAACAGTGAAATTTTATTTCTTGAACAAATAAAATTAATGCAAGAAATAAATTGGATTTAAATTATGATTGACATAAAAAAAAATTATGAATTTAAAGACAGGAGCTTTTTGTACATTAAAATTATTCAATGCAGTTTGCAATTAAGTAAATCATAAAAAAAAATTGATTGAGTTTATAAAATTATTTTTATTTTTTTGCACAATGTAATATTATAGTTTTAGTAGCATGCAAGTCATCGTATAATAATGTGCACTTTTAGGATATTATATGAGGGATTTCACTTTCATTGGGCCCAAGTTGGACTGAAGGGTCACAGAAATCGGTACAAACTATTTTTTTTTCGTAGGTACAACTAAAAATGAGTAATTTTAGCCACTTTTAGCTTTCTAGGTCAAATCTTTGATTTTTGGCAGTCATTTTTGTGTTTTTGGCCAATGGACTTTTGGTGAATTGACTCCAAATTTTCTTATCCTTGCTTTCCAATGATTATTTTTGGTGAAAAAAATTTTCCTTTTAGGTGGTAATAGTAAATTTTTTGCAGTATTCAATTCTGGGGTTCAAAAATTTAATTTGGATTGCGCATGCACGAGAAATTATATTTTTCATCACTACACCATTCGACATAAGGGAGTTGACTGCGAAAGTGGGAATAATGAATATAAGCAGTTGACGCTCTCTTTTCTATCATATTTTTACAGAAACCAGAACCAAAAAATACTAAAGTTTTCTATTTTAAAATGTTTTCTTGATAGAGAAGGAACTTTCAAGACTTCTCGTTCTCAATATGGGAAAATAATTATCCGATTGTCAACCCTATTTCGCACCTAATTTTATCCTCAATTTTAGCTTCTGCACAAATATGACTAAATTGAATATTTGTTACCCCTTTTCAAATAATTCAAATATTTAAACGATTTCCTTACTAAAAACATCAATTTTAAAACTTATCTCTATGAACTTAATCCTATTTTAGTCCCTTGAAATTAATATATCAAATATTAATTACTTGTTACCAATAAAAAAAAATGGCACTAATTTCTTTGACTAAAAACAAAAGAGCCTTTAATAGTAAAAAAGAAAATAAGAAAACTTAATAGCAAGTGTAAATATGTGGTTTACCTTTCATTCTCTTAGGTATAAAGGGAAACTGAGAGAAAACTTAAAGGTTTTCTTATTAGAAAATAAGGAGTTACCACAAACCACTTAAACTGACAGCAATTTACGAAATTGTACGTATCTATAATACAAAAAAACCCAAGAAATTACTGTGTATATAAAGAAAATTTTCAAGTGATCTTAAATTTCTCTTATATTAGATTTTATGTTTTATTTTTTTTTCTTTCTTTCATCATTCCAATGTAGTCAGAGCAACAACAAAAAAAAACAAGCCTTTAATATCTTGTAAACTCGACATTTATCGTAAAATGTTATTTATATATTATAACAAAAGTATCTTTCTTTTTACTAAAATATAAGATTCTTACTAAAAAAATATAAGCTTTTAGTATAACTTCTCATGTTTCTTAAATATTTTCTTATGTGTTTTAAAGTAGGTGTATATATTATATCGTATCATACTAAAAATAAATATTTACGCTTGTTACAAAAAGTATAAAACAAAATATAGTGAATCGTTTCATTTATATAATTTAGTGTCAGTAATTAATTACGCTATAATGAAGAAATTTTTTAAAGTAAGATTTTAAAAATATGCATGAGTTACCCATTTTTATTATAAAACTAGTGGGTCAGTTAATAATTTTGAGTTACAAGGGGAGACTACTACCTTTGGGAAACCAAATTATAATCTATAGTTATGGATTGCTTTGATGTGTTGATGGGTCCAGAATGCGTCCAGAGAGAGTGAAGATAAAAATATTAACTTTTTATTGCTTGAAGAGAATGCTATTCTAGACGAGCCAAAATGAATAAAAAAAATTTTTTTAAATTAAATTTGAAAAAAGGCGGATTTAGCAGAAAATTTCGGAACCAATCAACAAGAGTTACCACCTTGTCGTCACTTACATTAGCCACCCTCTGTTGACACCCTTCGTTTATTCCAATGGGCCTTCTGTAAGCATAGGAACGCAGGGCTCAATGTTATCAAATAGGATGTTTTGTAAGGTTCATTATAACACTGAAACCTCGTAAGTTAACCAAAACACTTTTGGTTGGATCATTATTTTGGCGTGAGTGTCATATTTGAAGCCCCGAAAATCGCAATTTTTTATAATTAATTTTCTTATCGCTATAGTCATTGATTATCTCACCCAAATGAACATTTTTGGCCCAAAATTACAAATTTTTAAATTGCTGCTAAAATTACAATTTTTGATGAAAAAAGGTTTTACAGGTCTTAAAAATTTTCTACAAAAATCTAGTTACAAAAAATTCTTTACTAGTCTCTTATGATAAAAATTGACTTTGTAAAAAATTCTTGAAATAGGGATTTTAATTTTAAATTATCATAACTGGCAAACAAAGAATTGAAAAGGGACAAGTAAAGAATTTTTGGAAACGTGAAGCTTGCACAACATTTTTGAGATCCATAAGGCCTTTTTTCATCGAAAATTGCAATTTTGGCAGCAATTTTAAAATTGGTAATTTTAGGCCAAAAATGATCATTTGGTTAATTGGCTATAGCAATGAGAGAATTAGAGGTAAAAATTGCAGTTTGTGGGACGTGAAAGGCGATGCTTTCACTAACAGAATGAGACTAACCAAAAGTATTTTGGTTAATTTCGAGCTTAGATGATTATATTGAAAATAACCAAAAACCTTAAATAACATTTTGCCATCTATTTTTAAGCCCAGAAGCGTCTTTTGAATAAACAGGGTGTATAATGAGTTTTTTTTAAAACATATTAAAGTCATTCATAACTATAAGTTGTAATATGGTTTCCCTAAGGCATCGGTCTCTCCTTATTAGTTAATTTTATTTCTCAAGTTTCCAAAAATAATTTATTTTATTTTCAAAAAATTGCCTTTTTAGATCTTATTTTTCAATGTATTAAAGTAATTCTGATATTTCTATCTCATACTTTTTATTTTTTATTAATGCATTGTTTTTCCCTAGCAGTCTCAAAGGATAATCTAATTCAATAAAAGCCAAAAAATGAGCATTTAAATAAAGCAAAAAAGAAGAATCATGAAAGTTACACATAATGAAAGTATTCTCCTTTCATCCACCAAGAAAAACTGAATAATTTTTGACACATGTTATAAATTCTTAACAGAATAGAAATTTGTAAATCAAAAAAAAAAATTACTAGATAAAATATTCCAAATTTTCTTCTAATATTTTAAAATTAAATCTTTTTATACAATAAATTTTGCTGAATAAGCAATATATATCGAATAAAGAAGTAAAAAATACATATTTCGATAAATTATATGTCTTTCAAATGTCCTTTTTTTCTTTATAAATATAAAAGAAAGTATCGAGTATTTATTTTTATATCAAGTCCAAGAAAATTTTTTTTATAAAAAACGGAAGCATATAAGTTAATCTTAAATATAAAATGGTAATAAAATTTCTATATTTTATGAAGTATTTTAAAAAATTTTAGTATGTGATGACATTGCACATAAAAAATAAAACTTTATATATATTATTATAGAAAACCGTAAAAATTTTTATTTTTAATCCTTTGATAGCGATTTTTGTTAGTTTGTTTAGTAAAAAATTCAATAACATTCGGATAATAATTTATCAAAGTACGATTTTATAACTTTTCTTTTAAAAAAATACACTTTTATGATGCTTTTTTGAGCTTCTGAATCAAACAGATAAAAGACTTTATGGTTTATTAAAAATTTTATGTTATTAGTTTTATTTTTAATTAAAATCATATTTTTTATTAAAAAAATCGTGGCTTATTAAATCATTGTAAAAATTGTAATAAAAAAAATAATTATTTTTTGTGTTTTTTATTTTCTTTAAAAATACTAAATTTCTTGATTCGAAATCAAGAATTTTCTAAAAACTATGTACGAGATATTAATAAAACTTGACATTTTTCATATAAAATGAAAAAAAATATATATTTTATTTTTAAGAAAAAGATTTCTCACACCATTAGCTTGATTGTAGCGTTGTCTTGCTAGTCCAAAGAAATGTCAATCTTCATTATAAAATGATAAAATACAAAATTTTAGACTTTGATTATTTAAGTCAAGTGATGTTATGTTTTGAATATTTTTTTAAATGCATAAATTCATATTTTAATCTGTTTTTAATTCAAAGTGATAGGTTTATTTAAATTTCACAAATATTTTTTCTTTGTGGAAATTATTGAATTAAATTGGAATAGAGATTATTTTTGATTTCCATCTGGGTGTTAGATGTATAAAATTTGAGTCAAACTTGTTGCAATATTCGTTGTTGCCATAATCAAGCATAAACATTCACAAGTTCCGTGGTCAAAAAACTTTAGTTTTAGTGTAGCAGCCTCCGGCAATATTGGGTAACAAATTTGAGCCGCATTTAAATATTTTTGAGGCTGCTGATTATAAAGGCTGTTCTCGGATAAGTATAGTGTGATTTGGCCCCCGAAATCAAGCCTAACCTAAGCAGAAGCATCCAAAAAGTTATCAAAAAACTTACTGATTCCCGTTGGAACTAGACATTTAGAAGACGACAGGCCCCCTAAAACCTGAAAAATCCGTTTTTTTGGGTTTTTTAAAAATTTATTTCATTTCTCTGACCCATAAATAAAATCGGTTTTTTGAGTTAAAAAAAAATATATACCATCCTTAAATTTTTTTTTACTCCTGGTTGGATGAAAAACAATATTTCTTAACTTTGTAGAAAATCTTTTACTGCCGTTTACCCGCGCTTTATACGCAAATGTATGCATAAAGCGCGGGTAAACGGCGGTAATAGGATATGACGATTGGGTCTGCAGAATGATTCCTATTAATAAAAACCAACATAACAACTATGCTTTTACATTTTTGGTACAATAAAAAACTATTTAAAACAAAATTTTCATAGTAGTTAAACGGGTAAACGGAGGTAAATGATTTTGAATTTCCGGGTATTAGAAAGTGGTTCCATCTGCAGGAGAGTTTCTAAAAAATTAAAAACTATTGTTTCTTATCCCACTAGTAGTATAAAAAAAATTTAAGGATGGTACATTTTTTGTATGCTTAAAAAACTGATTTTTGAAAAATCGAAAACTGTATTTCGGAGTTTTAAAGGGGCCCTAAAGGCCCAAAAAAAAATTTTTATTGAAAAATAATGGAGTTTTAAGTTTTCTAGGCAATGAGCAGAGTATCATCTGTTTATGGGTCAGAGAAATTAATTAAATTTAAAAAAAAACCGATAAAAACGATTTTCCAGGTTTTCGAGGGCCTGTTGTGGCCTAGGGGTCAAAATCCATCGTGAATCAATGAGTTTTTTAATAAACTTTCAAACACTAATACTTAGGTTAGGTATGGTTCCAAGGGGCAAATCACTATAATTATCCCGGAATAATCTTTCAGGGTCTTTTACATAAAAAAATGTAACTTTGCAATTTATACTAATCATCACAAATTCTGCATATACCAAAAAGAGTGTTGCTAATTTAAAGGTATTCCCTCAAACTCCTTTTGCAAAACTACGGTTTTCTACAATTAGCGACCGAAAATACTTCTAGTAAACCTTTACGCTATCATTTAATTAAACATATACGTACACGCTCACGTACATACAAGGGTACATGCATAAATAAATTTTCAAGTATTAATACATTTTGTACAAACAAATATATAATAACACTAAAAGTGTAAATAATTTTTTAAAAGTATTAAACTATTAAATAGCATTAAAATAATAATTTTATTTTGATATTTTATGTAATATATAAAACAATTTTTTTTTTGGTAACAGCAATTTCTTTAAAAACAGTATTATGAGTATATGGGAATACGAAATTGTAATATCCTGTTATGAAATATACATTATTAGGAAATGTAATGACATATGTGAGCCAGCACAACAAGTATATCTTTAAAAGGACATTACCAAGATTGATGCAGAACAATTTACTTCAAATATAAATATTGTAACATCTGCTACCTTAAACTAAAAAAAATAAAAATTTATTCGTTATAATGAATAGATTTATTTTTCTTTAATGCATAGATTTTTGAAATTTATTTACTTTTATTTACATATTTAATTTATAAATATGACAGGTTAAGCATGAATTCAGCATTTGGTTTTGGCTGAATAATTCAGAAAAAACAAAATGGGCGATAAATTCAAGTTACAGAAATTATTGTTTTCATTGAATTTTTTTAAGAATTGAAAAAATAAATCATAAAACATCAAACGTTTCTTTATCAACAAACAACTAATTATATTTTAAATTAAGAATTTAATTATCATAAAATATCTGTCATGAGAAATTTTTAATTAGACATCCTCAGATTCATCTAAACTTTGTACTATTATTTTTTCTTTTACTTATTTTTAACAAAAGTTTTGTTGTTCATTAAATAAAAAAAAAAAAATTACTTTTTTAATAAAAAATCTGTCAAATTTAAAATAAATGATAGTTTTTTGATTTAATTAAAAAATAAAATATAAAAAAAAAGTAGTATAATAAAATTATAAAAATGATAAGAGATAAGAATTAAAATCTAATATAACTTATAAAATTATATATTTTTAGATAAAATATGCAAAAAAAGTTTTTTTTTTTTCTTTTATAGCAATAATAACAATAATTATTTTTTTATAGCTATTTATAATAATAAAGTTTTATAAGATTTCTAGACAATAATTTTTGATAAAAAAATATTATACGTTTTAGTATTTTTAATACAGAAAAATTTTTATGAATAATTTTTATATTAAAAAAAAATTATGTATTCATTGAGCGAAAAAAATTTAAAAAAAAAAATTGTTTATAGGTTATGTTGTAAAATAAAAATAAGGATTATAGTTAAAACCTTTTTTTTTTTTTTAAATTTGTAAAACATAAAAAAAAAAGTATTTTTGATGTTAAATTTTTTTTTTTTTTTATTACATTCAGCAATATTTTTTTTTATTGACAGAAAATATCATAAAAATAAAAAGCTTCTTTTTATTTATATAAAAATTTTTGTTTTATGTATTTTTATCTTTTTTTACTTTTTTTTTTTCATAAAAATTTATTTTTATACAGCGAATTTCGATAATAAAAAATTTTTCTGGTGATTTCAATTTAAAATTTTGATGTTATAAAATGAGAAATTAATTATTCAGAATAAAACAGGAATTTTTTACAGACTGGTTGTAACTAATTTGCTCGCTAATGATGAAAAACAGTCGAATAGGAGAGGTTCCACCAATGCGGTCATAAAAAAGGAATGATACGATTTGCTGTTTATCAGTAGTACGATTTACGTTTATGATTTAACCATACTCCAGTCAAAACTCAGGGGGGGGGTGTATAGTTACTGGCCACCACCAGATTTGGTCTACTATAGGTTATTTGCGTCGCTGATCACGAATTTTGGGGTCATTTATTTAAGAAACAAGCGCTTCACCCTTAAATCAGCAAAAACTATCTCTAAAAGAGTTATTTTGATATATTTTGCAAATTCAAGGATGAAGTACCAATTTTTAGTAGACAAGGCCCTGAAATTTGTGATAGCAAGCCTATAAAAAATTTATAACCGGTTTGTGTAACTACACAACCAACGAGCATGGAACATGTTTACTCATAATAGTAATAAATCCAAAAACCGAAATTACAATAAATCCTGAAATATCAATTATCCTAAGTCCATAAACTTAAAGTATTCTAAGTTTTTGTTGTTATCAGGGCCTGACTCCCACTTCAAATTATTCTAAGTCCCTAAATCAAAAATATTCTAAGTCCATTTCACCCCCACCCCCCCCCTCTAAAAACGTCAATTTTTCACCCCCCCCTGCCGAGCCAAACTTTTTCAAATACCCCATCCAATGAACATGTTCCATGTTAAAATCTACAGTGTAAAAAGTAACTTTCTTACATTAAAAAAAAAATTAGAACATTTTCAAAAAATTAGTAAATTTTCGAAAAAATTTGTAAATATTCGAAAAAAATCGTATATTTGGTAAATTTAGTAGATTAACAAAAAATTCGAGTATTTTCGATTTGTTTTTGTGAATTCTTAAGAAAAATTGATAATTTACAATTTTTTTTCGAAAATTTTCAAAAAATAGTTATAAATTTACAACTTTTTTCGTAAATTCACAAAAAAAAATCGAGAATTCTCGAATTTTTGGATAATATACTAAATTTAGTAAATTTACGATTTTTATCGAATATTTACAAAATTTTTTGAAAATTCACTAATTTTTGAAAAAAATTCTATTTTATTTGTGAATCTAAGAAAGTTACTTTTTACAGTGTATATACACCAAATCTGAATGCTCAAAGTGCGTATACATTAAAAATACCCTTTTTTAGGGTACTTTTTGCTGATTTAAGGGTGAAGCATGCATTTCTTAAATAAATGACCCCGATATTCGTGATCAGCAACCCAAAAAATCTATAGTAAATCAAATTTGGTAGTGGCCAGTTATTATACAACTCCTTCACCCCAAAATTTTACTGTAGTACATTCTTTTTTAAATTATGTCAATTACACCTACATGTTATTAGGTCCTTTGGTTTCAGAAATTGACAGAATTTAACACATTATTTCACTTTTAAATTTATTTCTTTTTATATATTTTTGTAAATGGAATTCTAAAAAGCTGTTCTTAAATTTCAAATCTTCTTTACAATAAAAAATAGACATTAGAAAAAAAAAATGTGATGTCATAAAATATATTTTTATGAAAAAAGCAGTAAACTTTATTATATTTTATATATAATAAAGATATTTTTTTATATTTTTCATGTATCTATACGTGTATCTTAGATCATCAACTGACTGAATTTTTCTTGTCAAATTTTATTTTCTTTTAAAAAAAATATTGATTTTTTTATACTCAAATACCAATCAAAGAAATCAACAAGATATAAACCAATTACCAAACTAAAAAAGAAAAAGAAAAATTTTTATGTTATTACATTTTTATAAATTTTTTATTAAATTTAAAATCAATAAATTTTTTAAAAAATTAATATTATTTACTTTTCCAACAAGTTTTTTTTTCCCTTCAAGAATTTCTTATTTTTTTTATTAAATAAATTTTTTTGTTATTAGATTTTGTTTGGTATAAATAATTTTTTTATTTTTTTTTCGTGAAAAATATAATAATTTTTTAATATAGAAAATATTTAACGAATTCTTTCATTCCACATCCGCAAGCTCAGACGAAATATGCCGATATAACATTAAAATAAACTTGAATTTTTATGAACGTGATAGTGATTCCAAGGTTAGAAATTCATGAATTATTCAATATTGCAAACAGTGTTAATTAAAAACTTTTTAGAAACTGTATAAGAAAGGTAAGAACTCAAAAGTAGAAAATTTTAATCTTACTTTGAGTACTATAATAGTAGACTCTTAACTGGATTTTAAAAAAGTTTTTCAAATGTGAAACATTATTTCTTTATGGTATTTGAAATCTTAATATTTGACACACTGAAAGAAAATTCCGGTAGCCATAAGCGGAATATTTCTGCTTGCGGCAAACGAATTTTTTTTGTGAAGGATAAGGGCAGAATGGACTTGCTTAGATTACATGTCCCGACCCTTAGTTGTACCGTAAAAGGAGATCCCAATTTGAGACATTATAGTAGAAGAAGTTTTTAATAGGTAATTAATTCGTAGAAATTTAAAGCGCCAGCAATGAATCGGTTTATCGCAGCCCCTAAGTTTTCCATATCTTGTGCTCTAGGATATATTTATCGAGAATCTGAACATTCACAATGTAGGGGTATGCGTATATTTTTCAAAATTGTCTATTTCAAAAAATTTCAGGCTTTAACCGAAACTAGATCCGAGTCAACAGTATCTGTAAAATAAGATCGAACTTTCGGGTACTCGGGTACCTGACCTAAACTTCAGGTAACCGTACACCCTTACCACGGAGTGTTTCGTGGATAGGACGCAAAATTTTAAATTTGTCTCAATAATAAAAGGAATTATGTTTGGCATTATAAACGGTTCTAAAAGAAAGTTAAGAATTTATCAAGTTTTCTGAATAAACTTTCACCTAAACACACCAAAAAATAAATACTTCAACATGTTGTAAAATGCACTATAAAATATAAATTAAAATAAAATTTAATTTAATGAAATTCTTTTACGAGTAAAGTAAATATTTAAAAAAATACCTATAATGATATTTTATGAGCTAAATAATTAAATTTTTTAGCTTAACCTACAGCGTTTCACATAGAAATAAATAAATCTTTTGTATATCAAATAAAAAAATATTTGACATTTTTTATTTGAATGTCCTAAAGAAAGTAAAATTTATAAAATAAAAAGAATTTTGCGTGTTTAAACATAAATATTTGAAAAATTTTTCTTTTTAAACAACCTAAAAAAAATAATTTTATGATATTTTTAAAATCCAAGCAGTGATAAAGACCACTAAAAAAAAAACTTTTGTAAAATCCTAAAATTACAAACGTTTCTTTTTAACTTTTTTTATTTAAGTAAATTTTCTTACAACGAGAAAGTTTCAAGTATCCTTGTATTTTATTATTTGCATACTTTGAATACATCAAATAATTTAGTTTTCTTATTTCTTATATATTTTCTATAAATAAAAGACCACTTCGACTATTTACAAAATCATTTTATTAGATTTTAAGAAAGACATACTAAGTAGAAACTTTTACATTTTAAGTTTTTTCATGGAGTGTCTATGGTACAGTTTTTTACAAAGTTCTACATTAACTTCTAAAAGTAGCATAAAATAAATTTTTTTGTGTTAAATTTTATCTTGGATGCTTTAATGGTCGCTCAGTGCACTACTCGTTAACTATGCAACTCTTATGAAAACCTGCTCTTTTCTCACATATTTACTTTTTTTATAAATCTACTGTACATTGAGGTTTAAGTAAAAATTTTATTTAGAAACATCATCAAGTTTAACTGAAATTAATAAAACGAATATCAGGATTCCTGAGGCAAAGAATAAATATTTTGAAAAAATGGCAAGCTTCCTTAAGAGCAGGGTAGTGCATGAAAAATTTAATAAAATGAATAGGACATAAATAAAAGTTTGTGAAGTCAGATTTCAAAAATTTCAAAAATTTAAAATTTCGAATATTTTCAATTTTTTTTTTATATTCTTGTACTGAAAAGCATTTACTCTTTGGGCCCATTAAAAAGTTATTATGAAAAAATATACGGTTAAAAAATCTCAATTCCAAAATTTGCTGCGTGAAAACACCCAATGGCAGAGAAGAGAGACCTTAATTAGGCCTATGAAAACCTATATTTTCCGTTATTTCAGGCTTTGCCCGTAACATATACATATAACTCATTATAATAAATAAGTTCATTCAATCTTATCAATTTAACTAATTAATAAATCTTTTAGTTATAAAAATATATTGAATTTTAATATTTTCAAATCCCAATACGTATCAGTAAAAAATAAATATATTGACAGATTTCAATATATTTATAGATAAATATTATATTTTCAAAATAAATCCAGGTCATTATTTATTTAATTATATTTATATTATTAAAATTATAATCAGTTAAAATAATTAAAATTTTAATTAATTAAACTAATTTTCCAGTTAATTTAATTCTATTTAATAAATTGTTTATTTGCTTACAAAAAGGCGAATAAGGAAAAATCTATTAAAAAGATTTTAAAAGTAAAAGAAAAAAGGAAAAGTTTAGAATACTTACTTCTTATAGTAAGAAAAACTGTAAAAAAAATTTTTTTTTAGCAATAATTCAGAGAAAAAAAAAAGAAAAAAAAAATACTAGGTAAGATTCTTAAAAAAGTATATGATGAACAAGAATGCGAAAAAGCACTCGCTCTATAAAAGCTGTAGAAAATCTTTGGTAGTAAAGAAAAAAGAAATTGTACGCGTATATTTCTTCGTTTGCTATTTTTTTTTTCCTTTTTATTTTTTACTTATATACCTCACGTCTTTTCATTACTAAGCTAGATTATTATTATAATTCCTTCTTTGCGTTACTTTATTTAAAAAAAAAAAAATAGAAACTTTCTTTTTACCAAAATAAAAAAGAAACAAAAAAAGTTTTCTAAAGAATATATAAAAAAAAATGTTAATAATTTTTAATACTTGATTCACTTTGCCTTTTAAACAGAAAATTTATTTTATTTTTTTTTACTTTTAATATTGCGTTTTGTTAACCGCAAATTTTTCTTTAGCTTTATATGCAATAAGAATTTTAAAGTAGCTTTTTATTTATTAAATAGCTGTACTGAAGTAATTATTGTTTAAAAAAAAAAAATGCAACTACAAAATCCAATTTCCGCATAAATAACTTTTAAGTAGATAAAAATTGAAAAATCTAGTAAATTAATGCATTCAAGCAGATTTCCTTACTTACATTCACACGTAAACCAGGCATGTATGCAGAGGGGGGGTCAAGGGGCCATGGCCCCTCCCAAAATGAGAAATTTTTTAAAAAATAACAGCATTTTTTACATTAATTTCAAAATTTTATTAACAATTATTGCTTATAAACAATTTAAAATAAGAAACAATGAAATTTTGATTGATACTTAAGAAATTTAAATCATCAATTTTAATTTCATTAGGTTCTGGCCACCTCCAAAATTTTTTGGACCCTCTCAAGAAAATTTTCTGGATACGTGCTTGCGTAAACAGTACCCTGAAGAAAAAACTTATAACTGATTTCTGTATTAACAGAAAAAACGAGCTTGGAACATTTTGACCTACAGAAGATTTGAATTATATCTTAAATTATTCCAAGTCCATGCAGCTGAATTATTCTATCTCCCTGAACGAAAATTATTTTAAGTCCCTAAATCGAAATTATATTAAAGCCCCACTTCCCTAAAAAAAAACAATACACCGTTATTTAGAGTGAGGCGTAAATTTGCCTCATAAGATTCCAGTTCCAAAAATCGGATTTCTTTTAAAATGTTTTGAAAGCAAGAACAAGGTTAAAATTTTTTTTTGTTCATCTAGGCGTAGAGTTTGTTGCAAATTTACTATACTCGTTGTGCATCTAGGCAGGTAAAAAATATAACAAGACCCAGGAGCAAGAAACTGAACTTAAACAGATGCTGGATTTACTGACCTCGTGTTTGTGATCTTACTATAATGCAAATGTTTTTGGTGTTTATGTTATTTTTTAAGCCCCCCGTAAACAGAAATTTTGATATGGATTATGTTTATAGGGAGGGGGTACCCTGAAAATCTGAAACCAAGGGGTAGGGGTAGAAAGTGTCCGATTTAAGGGGGGGAGGGGGTCAAACATGACTTAGAATAATTATAATTTTGGGATTTATTGTTAGTTCAATTTCGATTTAGGGACTCGGAACAATCCGGGTTTAGGGTCTTACAATAATTTTGATTTAGGGACTTATTTTGGGACCTAATTGGCAATAGCGATGAGTTCGCGGTTTTCAGGGTTTCCTTTAATGAATCCCAGTTAAAAAAATTATTCTTTCATTATCAAAAAAACTCATTTTCTATCCTTTGAAGTTTGTTTATAAAAATCAAATAATTTACAACTAAACTAAATTTGAAACAATATTCTGTAAATAATTTTATTTGACATAAAATGACAATTTTAGGTATGTTAATATAAGTAGTTTTACATGTTTATGTACAGGAATTTGACTTTAATATAGAAGAAACCACAATAAATGTAATTCACATGAATTATTATTGTCATGTTGTAAACTATGTTTATAAACATATATAAAACCCTCTTTAAACTACATGTCCCTTTATTTCAATTACAATGTCTCTGCTATAAGTAAAATTATATGTTATATATTAATTTAAATATATATATATGTATTATAGGTTATGTCTCTAGTTGTATATAAAACCACAAAATACAAGAATAGATAGAAAGAGAGATTAAAAGATAGAGATAGAAAGAGAGTTCTAAAACGGAAGCGGAGCCGCGGGTTATAATTCGCATGCTTTTCAAAGGATATTACCCAATTAGAATTTACCTTGATAACAGTGAATCTAGATACATATTATATACACCATACAGTTCGATTAATTTTGTGGTTATGTCCACAGATCTTGTTTATATCGCATTCCATGTCGGATGTAATAAGATCTTATATATAATGTAATACTAAATTTTATTTTATTTTATTCAAAAATTATTTAACGTTTTATTAAATATTTTTTTAAAAAATGACAGGAAAAAAACACGGAATATTGATTTATTTAAGTAGAAGATTACTTCAGTTTACTTAAACAGTACTTAAGAAAGCTTTGTATTTGAAAAGAAAAAACTTCATACCACAAGTAGTCTTGTAAAATTGGCAATGGGTTTTTTTTTCGTCTTTGATGTTTAAGACTCTTATTGTAAGAATGATAGAATTTCTAGAGTTTTTTTTTCGTTTTTTAATTTAGCTTTTAATATTTATGTCCAATGATGTTTGACAATTATTTTTTAATTAATAAAAGTATTTTTTATTTTTTATGCAGTTTAATAAATTTTTTACAACTAGTAGTATTTATAGTTACACTTGATGAAATTGTTCACTTAAGGTAAATATAAAATTGATAACACTTATGTATAAAAACTTATAAAGCGTACATAGCTATTTTTGTATGTCTCGTTACCAAATCTGTACATATAGAATTAGTGGAAAGTTATAATACTTCAAATTTATTGGCTGCTTTTAGGCGATTTGTCTCAGTTAAGGGTGAGTGCCGAAAAATTTATAGTGATAACGGTCCAAATTTTGTTGGAGCTTCCAAAGAAATTCTGACCTATTTACAAAAGGTTCTGATAATTTAAAAGAAATTATTTATACTTTAAAGTTTGAAAATGTAAAGTGGCATTTTATTTTGCCCTTGCTCCAAATTTTGGTGGCATATGGAAAGCCGTTAAATCGGCTAAATTTCATTTAAAATAGGTATTAGGGGAACAAGTCCTTACATTTAGTCATTTTTACATTCTCTTAAAACAGGTAGAAGCCTGCTTGAATTCGCGTCCTCTTCTGTTATTAAATGATGATATTTGTGATCTGGAAATATTGTCTCCTTTTAAATTAATTGCAAAATCAAAAAATCCGGCTCGAAGGACCAGAATGATGGTAATCAGAATAGCAGAGTGTATTTTACAACAAATTAAATTAATAAACCATGAATTGATTATGTAAATAATAAAATAAATAAACTAAAATGTTTTAGTAGCATAATTAAACTATATTTATTATAATAGGTGTTGCTACTTAAGCAGTTGTCCTAAGACTGGGGCATTGTGCACCGCTTTGCATGGCACACGCTTGCGTCTACACACACACACACACACACACGCATACTTATATAATTATAAAAATATCATAATGTGTTATTAATATAATGTATCCTTCAATATGCGTGATGAAAAAATATAAATCTAGTGTGTGGCGAGATAAACGTAGCTTTATCCAAGCACTGGCCGATAAAGCTGATCAAAAAAGATGAAAACTATCAAGAATCTAACTTTATCCAACACCACTTGGGTAAACCTAGGTTTACTATCCATAACATATAATTTACATTGAATTTTCTCGTTTTATAAATAAACTAAATACTTTATAAAAATTAAAAAAAAGAAAATTTAATAATGTAATAATTTATATGATTATATTGAATAATGTAAGAAATTTTTTCATCATAAAAAAGTTTATAAAAAAAATAATGTATTCATCAAGCTTCAGTAATCCATGTAATATTATTAGCGTTCAATATTTTTTTCGTTACCCACTCAGTTGTAAAGACACCTTTGTAATAAAAGTTTAAGCTCACTCACACATACAACATGTAATTATTTTTATATATTTATAAAAAAACCTATGAATAATAGAAGAAAAACGTAGTTGTTGTGAAAAATGAAGAGAATGAGATTACTTACAATCGAATAGATTTTACAGAGCTAAGCTACATTTATTTTATTTTTCATGTTAACGAGAGAAGAGATTAACTCATATATATATATAACAGTGCATGAGTTAATCCTTATAGATTTATAAATTTTACGAACAGGTCTTAATTTACCAAAAAAATAAGATTTTTGCTCTTAGCGACCGAAAATCTCTTAAAGAGCCCATGTATCTTGCTAAATTATACACAACAGTACAAAAATGCACCATTTAAGCACATTTTTACCAAAATGATAATTACTTCTCATCTGCTGAAAATACATATTCTCCTCTCATTACGTCATCAGATATTCTTGCTGAAACGGCACCTAGGCCTCCTAAATCCTTTTACGTAACATCTATCCCTAGAGAGAACTACGTCGCTGAGGTTCGTCAAATGCCACTCTTAATTACAAAGTTGGAGATATATGACAGCCATAAAATTTTTTTCCATAAAGATATAAAAACGAAAAAATCCATATATATGAGAAGAAAATATGGATTTAAATATAATTTCATGCCAAATATGGATTTGAATATGAAAATGATATGAAAAATATATGAAACCCATATGGGGAGGGGTCATATACTTCTCAAATAAATATGGTAAATACGAAATTCATATGGACTTCATATATGAAGTTATCGGTAAAAACTTCGTTCTTTTTTTGAATTGTCTGAAACATAGTATCGACATCAACAGGGCCAACATTGTCCTAATTTCCTGATCCTTTTAACACCTATGTTACATTAATCACCGTCTGCGAAAATTGTAACCCTTTTTTGTGAACTGTTACTTGCAATTACCACTTATTACATCATAAAGCTTTTAAAATTTGCATTTATTCACCAAGAAGGGAAATAGAATTTCATCTGAGTCAAGTAAAATATATGAATCATGTGGACTTTTTAATCATTTGCTTAAAGCTTCATACCCAAGTATCTCTTGATTATACACCACTTATTTTGAGTTAAATTATCTTTAGTTTGGTAATTCACATTTAAGTATACTTTGGTTAGGTGCATTCCGGTTAAACACATCTTAATTTAATACAATTTAGTCAGATTACTTAAGTAACCTCAGATAGGCTTCTTTTTATTTAGCAGTGAATAACTGATTAAGATTTACACCGCATTATTGTTTTCGTAAAATAAATTTTTCAAAATGAAAATATTTTGAATAAAATCAATAACATGCTGAATTATTTCACAGATAAGAAAATATTTAATTAGTGCATGCAAAAAAATTACTGCAAATACTACCACATATACTATTTTTCTAATATTTGTAATTTCTATATTTGCTTCTTAATTGATTGAGTCTATAAATTTGATTCTTGTTAATCTGATCAGAAAATTCATTTAAAAAAAATAAAAAAGAGTTTTTATTTTTATAGAATGCTTCCATAAAAAAAACCAGATTATTCTGAGAACTCAAGCTTTACCTTTAACACTAATTTCACTTGCAGTTTACTATTACTTTGAAAGTTTCTTTTTACGAAAATTTTTTTAAAAAAATATGTTTTTCATCTATTTACCCGTCGTTTTAAAACTATCCTCAAAAATTCAAGCAAGTAATTTCAATTAAAAATTACATTTTTTTTAACACTTGATGTACTCTGATTTACATCTTTGTACGTATTTATAGTTTTTATAAAAAAACATGGATATAAATTCTAAAACTAATGTATCACATTAGCAACAAGGCTATCCATACTACACAGTATTTAGGTTAAAAAAAAATATTTATTTCAAAGTATATATATATATATATAAACATTAAGTACAAGAATATATATATAACATCAAAAGAATATCATATATATATTATATATGACCACGGTATACTTGAAAATTAAAGCATGGCTAATTAAAGTAGAGAAGAAAAAAAAAGTATTAAATGTAAAAAAAAAGTGACAAAGTGAAACTAGAGTTTTTTACATATTTTTTTTTATAAATTTTTTTTTACACATATATTATTTTTATAAGGTATAAAACTGTATATTTTCTCATCTTTTTTTATAAAAAAAAAAAAATATAAGCACATTCTGTTTATATATGCATATTGACTTTTTTTTTATATGTGTGTGTACCACAGATTCTGTTAGGTTATAGAAAAATTGAGTTTGCGAAGCAACGTGCTTTTTTTTTGTTTACATTACATTTCTTATCCTTTTCTAATGTGTCTAATAATCCTTTTATAAAATATTTTTTTTATTTAGTTTGTTTACATTATCATAAAAAGATACACGTGAAAATTAAAAGTAAATTTATAAAAATTTATGCTAAAATATTTCGCTTTTTATGCAGTTAAGAAATTAATTTAACAGACAAGAAATTTAATTTTTTCAGTGATTTTAAAATTTTAGCATACACTTGATATAGCAAGAATCAATTATCATATAAAATCTCTAATTAAAATTCACAGTCCAATATATTATCAGGGGCTTACAGCTACAGGGTTACTTAGTTGATATATTAAGAGTGACAGTATTAGTCACGCTAATCCAGATAATCGCCAATTTAAATTTAACTTAATTTATTGAATATCTTATACTTGTATTATATGTTTAACATTTGTTCACTTATTTATTATTTAAATTTTTGTTCTACTCTATTTCTACAGACTAAGAAAAAATGATATTTTTTCAGTTTCGATGTACAAGACTTGTGTGATACTAATAAAAAAGCTCAAAAAAATTTTAAAAGGTACGAAATATTGTCTCTTAAGCACAAGCGATTGCAGTTAGCATGTAAAAGCAGTACCTGTGTTTGGCCTTAGTTCAGAGGTGGCTCATAAGGCGTGATGAATTCAGAAGAAAGAGATCGTTGCAATTTAAGTTTTTTAGTGTACTGATTACGAATTTTTTGAATTTTCTAAATCTTAGAAACTTAGAAATAGATCGTAGTAGAAAATCTAACTATTTTTTGCCAGTAGTTATAGGATAACTTTATTTTGTTATAGGAACTTGAAACATTAAAAAAATGTCAAAAATGACCAAATTTGGGAAATATTAGGAAACATGACAATTTTAGAAATAGTAACAAAAAATGTATAATCAGCACACCAAAAAACTAATTTTAATGGTCTCTTACTTTTGAATCCACCATGCATACAAGCTTCATAGGCAGTGTCTTATCTACCATTGTTCAGTACCATAAAAAACACTGTATTATAACTTTGGTCAATTTAAAAGACCAATAATAACCACAGTGATAAAGAATGAAAAAAAAAGAAGCAATCCTCTTGAGATACGAGCGAGTTTGATAAATAACCTTAAACAAACCTATGCCAGCTATCCTAGGGTTTCTCAACATGAATTTGGCTCAATATAGCGGAAAAGAATATAAATACAATGAAAGTAAGTATATGTTTGAATTAAAAAACGTGACTTAATTTCATGTTTCCAAGTTAAAATATAAATTTTGCGATTCAGTAGTTGAAAACTAATAAGTATACTTTAGTTTTTAAGACCGCAAATATATTAAAATTAGAATCATCAAATGTCATATTTCTTATATTCGTAACTTTAAAAAAAAATTGACTCTATTTAAAATGCTTTTCTTTTCATAATTAGAAATTGAAAATAAATTTTATTTTTTTCGTTTCTTTTCCTCTCTTTCCTTCAAGAAATTTTGAAATATTACTTTGGGGAATGGTTCAGAATTTTGTTAGAAACATGAAAGATAAAAAAGTAAAATTATTTTTACTAGATATATCAACTGAACAAACTGCTTTCAAATCCTCTGAGTACAATAAATTCAGGAACAAGGTATCTCCAATATAAAATAACATAATTGACACCTAATTGATTGATCTAATTCAGCTTATTGATCTTTCTAATTCTTTTTCAAAATCAGTAAGCTGACTTAAAGTTTGAAAATGAATTTTAAAAATGCCTCACTAAATTTAATGCCCCATCTAAACTTAAACAAAACTTCATAAAAAAAAATTTTTTAAATAAGGTCGAAATTTCTTAAAAAACCATAAATCTCTTTGCAAGTTTTTCGAATATTTGTTTAAATGTAAAAAGCAAATGCATTACTTAGCAAAAATAATTTAATCTGAAAATATTCCTTCAACAAATCATGCAAACTCATATATAGTGATTATTTAATCCAAAACACAAAATGTGTATATATTTATAGATTAATATATATTTTGCAAAATACATAAACTATCATCAATCATTCATTTCGAAAACATTATATAGTACAGAATAACTAATAAAGATATTTTTTTCTCTGTATTTCTATCTCTCTCTAGTTCATTTTCTTCAATTTATACATGCATTTATTTATGTGTGTATTAATCTATATAACACAGAAACTATATATAGAGAAAATCATTAATCTCAGGTAAGTTAAAGTCAAAGGCACATCAACGACATTACTGTATATTAGATATTACAACTGATGGCTTGATTAACGATTTGCGTTTATGATATATCTGAATTTATGTATGTGTAAATTTTTGATTAAGACTAATTATGTATGTTTTCACCTTAAAATATTCAAATTTTAATTATTATTGTTATTTTCATTAAATATACTAGTGCTTCAGGGATGATTTAAAAAAGTAAGTTTTAAAAACAAAGTTGGTAAGACTCATCCTAAAAAATAATATTTTTCTAACATCATATGTACAACCACTCATGCATATATTCCTATACATATATAAACCCTTAAGGCACTTCCTCTGAAATAAAATTAAAAAAAAAAAATTGGAATAAAACTTTTTTTCTTTTATATTACGCTGTGGGGGACAAAAAAAATTTTTCCTTTAATATAATAAAAACATTTTATATGGAGTAGCACATTTTTTTAAACAATGTAAAATATAAAGCTTAAACTAAATGAAAGTTTTTTTTTTAATATTTTTTTTTTTATAAATTAAAACTATGTATTTAAATATTTTTACATTGATATATGTATATGTTTTGTAAAGTTGGAGTATTGAATTGAAAATACTTGTTAAATTGAGACTCAAATTTTACAAAGTTATATCTTTCTAACAAATATAGTTTATAGGGTCAAAGTTTTAAAATTTTGTAACTATAATAAAAGCATACGAAAAATTGAGACCTACGAAATCTATTCATATTAAAATTTGTATTTTTTACATCAGTTTAAAAATTAGTAATTTTGGGGCAAAAATGAGCATTATTGACAATTACGAAAAAAAAAAAAAAAAAAAAATAATCTTAAAAATTCCCAGTTTACGAGACTTGAAATTGGACCCTTAAACAAAAAAATAGAACTACTGGAAGGTATATGGCTGACTTACAAAGTTGCAGCTTTATTAAAAGTAGAGCTTTAGAAACTCTATTCCAGAGCATTTGAGCTAGCAACTTCATGTTTAGAAAAGCTCTTTTAGGTGAAGTCAGAATACCGAAATATTTATATTTTTATAATAAATTGATTTATACTAGATAAATGGTTATTTGGTGATCCAAATAGTTGTATTTTCTCTTGTAAGAGTTAAAAAACTCATTTAATAGACGTTAAAAATCATATAGAAGAGTTTAGGGACCGACAAATAAATTATTTTGAAAATTTATAGATTCAGAGTATTTAATAATGAGTAATAAGTTTCATATTAAAAAATAGTCATTAAAAATGTACGTTAGAGTTACAAACTTTATATTTTGTTTATATTATGTTCCTTCGTATAAAAAAATCTAGCACTTGTAAAATTTTTTTAAAAGCTCAAAGATTAGTATAAGATCGTTACTCAGTGAAGAATATTGTATATTCTTTACTTTAAAATATTTAATAAGGTAATGTTTAATTTTTAAATTTGGAATTATGTAAAAAAAGTTTTTATAAAATTGTAAAATATTGTAAATTTTTAGCCTTGATAATGAAGACTGAAGGTCTTCGAAACGTGGGCAATTTATTGAAAAAATAAAGCAAATTGTTAGCTCAGAAATCAAATATTTTTATTTAATATGAAATTTGAAGCCTTCGGTAACGTTTTTAAAAATCTTTTCATTTTTTAATTAAAGGTCAAATCTCTAAGAGTTAACCCAAGCCTAGTCTTACTGGAATTAGGTTAGAGTTAGTACACTTAGCTTGCATATTTCGAAATCTAAACTTTGATTGGTATAAACAAAAAATAAAATACAACTTTTAAAATTAATTTTAAAAAATTATGTAATTAATTAATTCAAAACTTTATTTGATACTTTTTAATTATTTTTTTATTCGTTTTTTAAACTTTACGAATTTTATTCTTAACAGTTTGAGATTAATTTTTCATTTCTTACAAATAAAAACTGTAAAAAAAAAATAAATAATAAAAAAAACTTTTTATTCGCCTTCGTTTACTATTTTCAATTTAAACACCAATGAAAATTTATTCATTTTATTTTATTATTATAGAGCGAAGCTATACCTTATAGAATGCAAAAACTGACTCCTTGATGACCTGATTAATTCTCCAGCCCGAACGAATTATTTTAATGGCATAAATAAGCTTGTCTCTGACCCATAAATAGATAATACACTATACACAAGTTCAAAAACTTAAAATTGTGCTATCTGGCAGATCCAACTCATACAATCCTTGCCAATACAATCAAAGCTTTCAAAACACCAAAATTAAAAAATTACTTAAACTTTTTTATAAAATATGGTAAGCTTCGCTCTACCCGTCATTGACGGTATCTAGCATAGTTGATTTTAAATTAGAAAAGTATAACTAATTAAAAAAATTTTTAGAATGCTTGAATAATTTTTAACAATAAAATATTGCAAATTTAATAACAATATTTTCAAGTGCATTCTTCAATCTTATTATCCCAGTAGCTGTAACAGTCCTCTATCGCAGTAACATATACCAACATTTTTTGAGAACAAAAATACTTCGTATCCCAGCTACAAGACTAATATACATGTATATCTAAAGATACATTGACTTGAAGTGCTTTAATACTTATCGAATAACGACAGTATTTTACTCTTTTTATTTTTTACTTTTTCTTAGCAGCTACAAACTATACGATCAACATATATTTATTATATAAATTCATAGTTCGTTTACTTTAAACTCGAAAGAGCAAAAAAATAAATTTTTTTTTCTTCACTTTAGAACTTTAACGTATATATTTTTACAATATTCTATTTTTTTATTACAAAAAAATAGAATATTTTTTTTTTTTTTTGAAAAATTCAATAAAATAAAAAATAAATAAAAATAAAAATTTCTACTTGACTGAAATAATAGTTTATTACTATTACTATTGTTATTATTATTATTTATCTGTCAATAGCATTGTGTTGAGTGTATTAAAGTCATTTACAGAAAAATCTAACCTCAGGGTATAGTAAGAAATCTTTTAGAAAATTAAAGATATATCCTAGAATATTATTTTTTTTTTTCTTTCTTTATTTCTTACCTTTAGGCTATTAAAATATAATAAATTTAATGTTTGTTGTCAATATTTTTATTTCATCAAAATCATCATAAATAATAATAATTTAATATACCAATACAATATATTAATTGATATTGTGAAAAATTGTTTTCCAAAATTACACTGTGAATAAACGAAGAGCAGAAATTACTTTTAATGTTACACTGTATAAAGTAACTTCCTTAGATTCACAAAAAAAATAGAATATTTTCGAAAAATTTGTAAATATTCGAAAAAAAGTCGTAAATTTACTAAATTTAGTATATTAACTAAAAATTTAAGTATTTCCGATTTTTTTTGTAAAATCACGAGAAAAATTGATAATTTACAATTTTTTTTCGAAAATTAACAAAAAATATTTGCTAATTTACAAATTTTTTCGTAAATTCACAAGAAAAAATCGATAATTCTCGAATTTGTTGTTAATATACTAAATTTTGTAAATTTGCGATTATTTTCGAAAATTTACTAATTTTTCGAAAATATTCTATTTTTTTTGTGAGTCTAAGAAAGTTACTTTTTACAGTGCAGTAAGAATATTTGAAATGACATCTTGAAGAGATTTTTACTCTGATTAATAGTAATTTTTAAACTAGAACTAGTAAATATTACAGTGAGAGTTAGGTATGGTCATTTCGAATATTTATTTATTTACGGTGCAAGTAAATATTGATTTGATCGTGTGTATCGATAAATGATTTGAAAAAGCGAGAATTTTAATATACTAAATACGTATGCATTTCACGTACACTTTTTAATGCTATACTGAAATTAATACGTACTAAAGATAAAAAATTAAAAATAGAAAGGTTAAATTTATTTCATTGAATTTTTATGATAATACTGATAATTGTTTATTTGGGTTTGTCGAAAAACAAAGTCTCGCAAAAACTACCTTTAAAAATTTTTTGTGTATTTTGAGGGGTTTTGATAATATTTTTAACTTCTGAGATGTTCGTTTTTGGGTTTAGTTTTTCTAAAAATCTAGAAAGCTACCATGGGGAGTACCTAAACGTATTCAAATAGGCTTAAAACTTGCATGCGCTCATTATTTTACTCAAACATTGAAATACTTTAAGAAGAGCCAATTTTAAAATCTTGACAAACCCAATAATTTATTTGCTATTTGTAAAACGAATAAATTAGGGACACCAAGAATGAAACAATAAGGCAGTCTTCAATGAAAGTTACCAGAAACAAAAAATTTCTCACCATTCATATAATATTTACCAAGAAAAACATTTAAACTGTTATAAAGATAGAAATAGATCATATTTAGTGATTGTGGCCTTATTTGAAAATATTGTTTAATTCTTAAGTACGTTTTTGAGGTAGCTTTAGCTGAAAAAGCTATCTAGTGGCGGATCCAGAAACTGTTTCAGGGGGGGGGGGGGCGAAAGCCCTCTGTTAGATAGTCTCTAAAGCTCTCTGCTACTAGAGCAAGCACACCAATTTCCTAGTATTTCCCTTTCTTATTTTAAAAAAGTAATTAAAATTTCAAGCCTTAATTATTATTCTTAATCGACAATGCGTACCAGATGCAGTTTTATTCCTTGAATTAATATTTATTATTTTCTTTTTAGATTAATTTTTTTTTTTTAAATTATAAATAAATACATAATTTTGTAAATTTTCTTACATATATTCTCCAATGGCAAATAATATGAGTTGAGACTTACCTAAAACAAAAAAATTATTTTTTATTAATTTAAATATTTTTTAATTACTTTTTGTTAAGTTTTTTGAAACTTAATTTATTATTAGCATTTATGCTTAGCAAGACTATTTTTAAATTTATTTTTTCCTTTTATGAAGTATACTGAAATAAAACCTTCTAAACTAAACGCAAAGATTTAATTTATATTAATTTTTGTATTACATTTGAGTGAATTTTTAGAAATTAGGTATGACACTTAAAAAAATAACAATGATTAATAAAATTGTGTATATATTAGCCTGGATATTATTTTAAACATTTGCTTAAATTTTCAATAACTGTTTAAAATTAGGTGCTATTTATTATATTAAGAGAAAAAGATTCCCAAATCTATAAATTATTTAGACACTCCTAAGTATTGTCGCTAAATACATGGGCTTTAATGGTTATAGAATATCAATTCAAAATTATTATAAACTTTGTACATTGACCGAGAGTAGCGAGGCCTCTTAGCTAGTTTTTTACAAATAAACATTAATTATCAATCATTATTTTTTATAAACTTTGGAAACAGAAAAAAGATTTTAGAGTAAATCAGAAGTTATTTTTTTTCATGCATATATGTTACAATTCATGTCAGCTCAGTCTATTAAATTTTATTTCATGAAAAATTAATATGGAAAAAATTGTTTACATTATTATTTAAACTTATATATTAATTACATTATGGATCAGGTTTAACTCCAAAATAAAATCAATAAGTAATTTAATCTGATTCATTAAAAAATTTTATTTTAGAAAAAACACAGTTAGCATGAAGTACTCGATGTACTTATATTGCAAATTTATTTTATTACAGGCTTTTGCAAACGTGAACTGAAATTCAATATAGTACTTTTAGAAAATAAAAATGATTATATAATAATAGTAAAAAATAATAGTCATAATAATAATAATACAGTGTATATTTTCGATAAAAAAATAATGATGGCTATTTGATC
Organism: Anagrus nilaparvatae; assembly: GCA_022575985.1. NCBI lineage: Eukaryota > Metazoa > Arthropoda > Insecta > Hymenoptera > Mymaridae > Anagrus > Anagrus nilaparvatae. The sequence continues at coordinate 650,354 of JAKSXM010000040.1, read as the reverse complement.
GTAAAGAATGAAAAAGAAAAGAAAATTTAAAACTCTAAAAGGTTATTAAAATAATTTATAAATTTTAACTCTTTGTTCAATTTTCGAAAATTTTAAAATTGTAATTTGGGACCCTAAATGGTTCCTAAAGACCAAAAAAAATTTTTTTCTAAAAAAGTTATTATATACTAAGTTGGCCGCCATTCAATGGTCATAACTGTCGTTGTCCATTCGGGTCATTTATCAGAACCTTGAAATCTAGATTTTTCGAAAACAGACCCATAAATGAATTTTGCAGAAAAATTCATTTCCGAATTCGTAAAATCAGAATGCATCAAAGTAAAGAATAGGACAAATTCCGACATTCATTTTATAAAAACTTGTATTTTATGGTAATTTTTTGCTTTTTACAAATAATAACTTCTAATATTTTATCAAATATGCACTGATTTTTAGGAATCATGATTTATCTGCCTTAAAATCCTTCTAGTTTTTATTATTCTGCATTAAAAATTTTATATACTTAATTTTCGGGATTCGGAAAACTGCCCCAGATGGACAACGACAATTATGACCAGTGAATGGCGCCCACTAAGTTTTCTGGCCAATGTGCAAAGTATTATTTGTTCATGGGCCGGAGGAATTAAATTGATCCTAAAAACCGTATTTTTTAGGTTTTTGGGGCCTAGAGGTCTAACTTAACCCCCATCTAACTCCAATGGGGTTCTGTAAGTCTTTTGATAATTTTTCCTCGAATTTTTCGGGTTCTACTACTTAGGCTAGGTTTTAAAGTGGGGACCAAATCAGAATCCTTCTCCAGCAGTAACCTTTTGACAGAAAAAAAATATAATCCAGTGAATACATATTAAAAAATTGCTACAAAACATGATTGAACAATTACAAATTCATTAAGATCGATTTTACGTGCGTCCTGGAACCTTTACAAGTATTAAAAAAATGCCAAAAAAATACTTATATAGTTAATCATAAGTTTTTAAAGTAGAGACAACCGGAAACAGGGGTTATTCATCAAACTGCTAGTCGTGTAATATATAATGTAAATTAATTGCTGTAAACTCTGTCATCTCATTTGAATACTCTACTAATTGTAATAAAAAATCTCAGGATAAATTTCAAAACAAGATTTTAAAATTAGAGACTTCAGAGTCTATTAACTTTTTTTTATATTTATTTTTCATTATTATTTGTTTAAAAAAAAAGAAAAAATATTTTATCATAAAATAAATTTCTGTGTTTGCATAAAATATTAAATCTTACCATAAATTTAAAATATTAAAATTTAAACAATTCATCGAAAATTTACATGAAAAATTTAAAATATCTTTTTTCGTATAAATTTTAACATTCTTGATTTATGCATACTAGTTTTTATGATGAAATACAAAAAAAGAAAAAACGAAAAGGTCAGAATATACACTAAACTAGAAATGGCAATTCCAGTTACATGAATTGTAAAATGAAGATATACGAAAATGTCGGAAGCAATTTCGTATTTAGTTTTATAAATAAATTGACATTTCAAGCGTAAGAGTTGAAAAAAAAATTTAAATTCAAAGCTGTCTTTACCAATGTTCTATTGTAGTTATTTTTTTTACACTTGTAAAAAATAAAAGAAATTATTTAACTTTTTTATTGTAAATTATTGACTTTATTGTTAAGATTTTTTTTTTTTTTGACCCAGTTATTTTTATTTTTATTTTTGTTAAACAATTGAATAAAAAATTTTTCTGTAAATTAAAAAAAAAAGTTAAGATTTTATTTTTTGTTGTAATTAATTATTTACTTAATTAATAAAAAAAGGAAGAAAAAAAATCTTAAAATAATTTAACCCAGTTGTTTTAATTGCTTGTAATCCGAGATTTTTCAAATTTTCTTAGATTATATCGAAAATCAATAAAAAAAAAAAAAACAAATAATTAAATTTTTGTAAAAAAATAAAATTAAAAATGATGATAATAAACTTTAATACATAAAAAATACAGCCTTTTTTTCTACTAAAAAAAAAAGAAAAGATTTTATTACTTGCTTTTAATACGACCATAAAATATTTAATTGCTAACTAAAATTTCTAATTTTTTATAGTCGTAATTAAATTTTAATTACTACAAAATACACAAATAATTTTATTTGTTTATTATGTAGACTTAATTTCTGATACATTTAAAAAAAAATAATATATTAATTAAATTATGTAAAGATAAAAACTAATCAATAATGATTAGTGTCAAAAAATTAAAAATAGAAGACTTAGAAAAAAAATTACCCTTTGGTTATGCCATAGTAAATTTATACGTATAGAGCATAATCAGAAAAATATCTCGTATAAAAAAAAATTACAAATTATCTGATTGCCTAACCTGTCACTAACAGTAAATATACATTACTAAGCTCATTTTCACATTTTTTTTACTCATATATATATCTCAATCGTAATCTTGTCATAGAATATTTTTTTTTTTTGAATTATATCATTCTACCAACATTTTGGTATTGAACTTGTATCAAAAATCTTTTTGTGTGATGATATATGGGGTAATTCATGAGTATCTCATAAAATTTAAACTATTTTAGAAGCATTTTGTTTTTTTAACCTTTATTTTGCAATAACTTATTTACCCTTATTGTGAAAACAAATTTTGCTTACGACAAGCGGATTTCGTATGGTTTACACACACCAAAATATTACTATGTTTGATCATAATTTCAGGCTGTAACTTTTTTTACGTGAGCAGTTGGAGGTACTTAAAAGTTTTCAGATTTTCGGGGGTCTGTCGTAGCCTAGAGGTACAATTCTAACGGAAATCTTTTGGTAACTTTTTGGACACTACTGCTTAGGTTAGGTTTGGTTTCGGGTCCAAATAACTATACTTATCCGGAAATAGTCTTTGACTTGAAATACTCCATATAAATGATATATATTTCATTTAATTTTATTTAATTCAATGGATTTCTGAGTAATGGAGTACATCATTGGCACATGTCTTTTTTAGAAAAAAAATAAATATACTTTTTTTTTCTTTTTATATGAGTTCATATAAATTTACATATTTATTACATTTATTTATATGTGTTAATTTAAATTTTTAGGCACGATCACATTTATTCTAATATGCATAGAAAATAGATATTTTTTAAACAATAAGGGACAAAATATTGATTTTGACTTTGTGTTCAGTTATATGCACGTGCGAGCATAGCGAACGAGTGCAGACAGCGTGCAAAAGTCGAACCCCATATTTTTTTCCGTGATTTAAAACATATTTTTAGGTATGACGGGCAAAAAGGCCATCTCCTTAGGGTAGAAAAATAGTCTTTTTTGGCCCTAGGTACATAAAACTTATAACTGGTTTGTGTTTTCACACAACCAAAGATCATGGAACATGTTCACTTATAACAGTTTTAACGTATAGCCCCTAATTATTATAAGTCCTAAAACCGAAATTACAATAAATCCCGAAATATAAATTATCGTAAGTCCATAAACCTAATTAAAAGTATTCTAAGTTTTTGTTCTTATCAGGGCTTGATCAGGCCTTGCTCCGTTTTCAAATTATTCTAAGTCCCTAAATCGAAAATATACTTAGTCCATTTCACCCCCCCCAACTCCCTAAAAATATCAATTTTAAAAATATTAAGTCTCCTAATTATTTTAAGTTTTATTTGACCCCCCCTTAAATAGGACAAATTTGACCCCCACCCCCTTAAATAGGACACATTTGACCCTCCCCCCTTAATTTTCAAGTTTTGAAGTACCCCCTGCCTATAAACATGTTCCATGTTAATATCTCATTTTTCAGAATCAAGTCGAACTTTCGATAAAAGCAACCGGAAACTCAATATTTTGGTTCAAAGTTGGTCACTTAAATGCGAATTAATAATATTACATTATTATAATAATTAATAAAAATATATCTTGTGCTACTATTTTGAATTTTTATGATATTTCACCGATGCCAAGTTAATACAAAAGCTATGAAACTGATTGCGTGACTTACATTTATAAAATTTTTCAACTGTATGAAGCAAAAATACAAGAATAAACATGCCTTTAGAAATACCGGATTGTGGCCAAAAACTATAGGCATCATTAACTCGTTAAAAAAAACTCAGTTTTAAAAAAGGAAAGCTATCCCATTGATTGCGTTTGTTACATCGTGCTCACAAGGTGTCTTATTTTTGCATCCTATAAGGTAGAGCTTCGCTCTATAAAAATATTTTATTCATATTACAAGAAACTCATCTACTCTAGTCATTCAATTTAAAACGTCACAATAACTCAATTAAGTTAAAAAAAGTAGAATATAAAAATATTATAAAACTACAATGTATCAAGACTTATTTTAAAGTTCTTGATGCTACAGTATTTTATATTTACACTAGCCTTTTAATACCTTCAAAGGGAAATATTTCATTCTTTATTATAAATGAAAAGACTTTTTGAAACTCATGATAGTCTTTATCAAAGATACATATACTACTAACAAATACAGACATTATTTTATATACATTCATAAATTTACCTTATACTGCTACTATTGTGGCTGACCATACTTTGAATTTACTACTTACGCTCTTATATATAGTATGCTCTTTTTTATACATCTTTTATAATAAGACTTTTTTTTTATAAATGCATTAAATAAAATATATATGAATGAAATTTTATTTTCTTTTCTGATAAATATGTTTTTACTTTTATTTTTTTATTTTTGAGTAGATATACAAATCTATTGTCTATTAATTTTCAGTACTAAGGTCTATTATTTTTAAAAATAGTTGTACATTCCTTGATTTAATAATGATAGTTGGATTTTATAATTGATATGTGTTTTGCCTACCCAAAATTTGTAGAATGAAATCGGTTTCAACGAAAATCCAATGTAGGGTTCCCAAAAAAAGCTAAAAGACCGATAATTTTTGCTATTTTTTGATTTTCTGGGTTTTCAAACATAAATGCGGTTTTCATTTCCAGCTTATTCTTTTTATACAGAAATTTAAAATTTTTTAAAATTTAACCAATTTGAAAAATATTTTTCCCCTTTTGCCCAGTTCTAAACTGCTGGGATGAAAAGTATTTTTAGGTCCAAACAGACTTTTTGATTCTACGCTGGGACCAAAATCCCTCTTCTTCAACGATCCTCTTCAATAGATTAATTAATTTTTTTGATTTATTTTTTTATTCCTTACATCAATACTTTAATTAATTGTAATCTTAAAATTGATTGAAAAATATCTTAAAATTAAAATAAGAAATTGGATATATATCCCTATAACCTAAATTAATTTCCCGAGTCTTTAATCCAATGTCATTGACAAAGTCAGATAAATTATCTTTTATACTTTTTAAAATATTTATCGTTAAAAAAATATAATTAAAAAAAAAATGTCTCTAAATATATTGTTTGAGTTTAAAAAATAAAATTTATTTTATCTATCCAAACTAAAATCTAAATATGGCCACGTACACGCATAATTTATTGGCTATTGTTTCTAAGCATCGGTGAAGTTAAAACTACGGAAATGAAATACGGTTTTATGTTTACTCTAAAAAGCAACGAGTAAAAGCTTTTTTGATCTCTTCAGTAACTATTGTTGACATTAAATTTTTATTCAATAGGTTTTAGTTAAAAAAATATTTTTTATCCATTTTTTTGGATGCTTTTTATTTTAGTTAAATTATTTACTTCTATAAATATTGTTTTTTATTTATTTAAATCCCAATTTGTTGTAAAAACATAGGTGCAATTTTTAGTAATAAAAAAAATGCTTGAAATTAATGAAATTAACTATAAAACTTTGAGACCTACTTTTAAAAACTTGTATTCAAAAAATTTACATGAATAAGTACAAAAAATAAAGTATTATTAATACTACCTAATTTATCTTTTAAAAAAAATTATATTAAACTTTTGAAAACATTTTAAATTAAATTTCAGAATAAATTGAAATTTTTTTTTTTTTAACGAGAATTCCAGTAATAAAAGCATAGAATAAGAAACATTTGGAAGATTACAAATGTCACGTTCATCGAAATATATAATCAAAGCAGCTTACAAAGTATGGAAATAATTTTCTTTTATTCGTGTTATAAAATTTAAATCAATCAAAATTTTTAATCAATAAAATATGTAATTTTGTATTTTAATTGCTTTTTTTATGAGATCATTTATTTAAACTATATTTATGCAAATTTAAATATTCGATCAAACATTTTTCGTTTTAATATTCATATATTTTATCATTATTTAATTGAATTTGTAAATTGAAAATATGGCTTAAAGCTGTTGAATTATTTTTGACAATTTTTTAATTATTTTTTTGGATGAGAAATCTCTAAATTTCCAATTTTATAAAAATTTTTTTAATTATTAAATTTTTAATTTTTTTTTTAATGAATTTAAAATAATTTTTCATAAAACTACAAATTTTCAAAAATTTCAAATGAAATTCGTAGATTTTCGCATTTGATAAATTTTTAAAACAGCAATAGCTTCAAAATCTAAACCGTTACAATACAAAGCTTGAAAACTGAAATATTACTATCTTATGTTCAATTCCCCTAAAAAATTATTCAAAAAATACACCATACTCCAAAAATAAACAGTTAAAATTACATAAAAATCGCTTGAAACAAAAATTGAGACATTAATTTAGAAAAAAAATCACGTCCTGACAGTTCAAATATTTCATCAAGTTAAAAATTTTATTTTTTTCTATAAAATAAGATCTTAGGAAAAATAAACGTTCTTATATAAAATCCTGTTTAATTTATAATGTAAGTTTCGTGCGACTGATATTAATCAAAGAATTATTTTTCGTCTACATTACTGTAAGGAGGGTTTTCGTTACGCTTTATCTAATGCAATAATCTTTTATAACCGCAATATTACCTTACTTTTTTCTTTTCTTTTTTACATTGATCAATATCTTTTTATAATATAAGCTAAAATTATTACTAGCATTTTTCAATTTTAGAAATAAAAAATTAATGAACTTTTTTTTTTCGAATAATTTAGTTATTTTTATTTAAGACGTGGATTAATTTTTACACCATTCTTTTTGTATTTACATATAATAGTGTGCGTTAAAAAACAAAAAAGTTTTCTTGAATATTTCAGTGAAAAAAAAGAAAAAATTTTTAAAAGTTGAAATTTTCTGTCCTTATTTGTTTTGTATTTTGAAATCCATCTGTTATGAATTGGTACTATCGAGTCGAGTACATTGTTCTCGTGTCTGAATCTCGCCAAGTATAAAAGAGAAATGAGGGGGAGTTAATGATAGCAGAATGAAGAATGGCAAATAGTATATAGTAGTCGATTGTGAATTTGGCTGTACACAAAACGTAGAAAACAAAAGACATATAGTCAAAAAAAAAAAAAAAGAAAAGAATGGAAGAAAAAAAAAAGTTAAAAAAAAAAAGAAAGATTGTAGAAGTGTCACTGAGTAAAATACTGAAAGTTATATATACAACATGAATATAAGAAATAAAGGCGGGGCCTGATGATGAAAAGTTAGAGACGAAGGGGTAAAATCCAGATAAATTCCTGGCATATTTAAGCGTCGCGATAGTGAACTATGTGCTATATAAAAGGAAATGGCAGAAGAGAGAAAGGAGAAGAAGAAAACTCGCAAATGTAAGTTTCTATACACAAAGATAGAGAGAGACAGGTAATAAGACTGGAATGGGAGAAAATAATTCCTGAATGCTCAAGGACCTGAGATGATTATTGCACTGTCCTATAAACAGTCGAGTGATGCATCTTTTTCTATTTTACCTATTGTCTCCTATATTTCTATATATTTGTAAGTTTGCTTATGTTTTTTCCATTATTCTTATTATTATTATTATTTCATACTACTATTATTATTATTACTCTAATAACTAAACTGTTATAATGTCTGAACGTGAAAGAAAAAGAAAGAAATTATTTTTACGTTGATATTTTAGTTATTGTATTTTAAATTTACTGTTTCATATTAATAAATCATTATTGCAGAATAATTAAAATCTTTATTAAAAATACTTTGTTACAATAAAGCTCGCAATAAAGGCATCTATATGGGATTATCCAAGGATTTTCATCAGAAAAATTTTTAAAACAAATTTTCTGCTCTTCTATCAAAATATTTTACTTCTTATTTTATTAAACAATGTATTAATTACTATTTCCGATAAAAATATTGATTTGTAATGTTTTTTGGGTCTCTATACCTAATTATCATATCTACTCATACAAAAAAAAATGGTAGCCCATAATAGAGATCCTTAGACTATTTTTCACGCTTTTTGGGCTAATTTTAGCTATTTTTATGAAATATTACTAAAAAACAGCCTATAAGTGCCTATTATAGGCTACTGCGCCGTTTTTAGATAAATTAAAAATAATATTCGTATTTAACTACCTTAAAATACTCAAAAACCAGAAGTTGTAGATAAAAATTGGTATTATTTCATAAAAATAGCTAGAATTAGCCCAAAAAGCGTGAAAAATAGTCTAAGAATCCCTATTATGGGCTACCATTTTTTTTTGTATGAGAAGATATGATAATTAGGTATAGAGACCCAAAAAACATTAGTGTAAAGTGAGAAAAATGGTAATATATTAAAAATTTTAACAAAAAATGGCAAAAAAACGTTTAAAATGACCTAAAATGGGCAATTGAGCGAAATTGGACCACGTTAGGTCAAAACGGACTTCGGATTTGGAATCAGTGACCCCAAAAACTAAAATTACCGTCGAAAAATTCCATGGACATGCTTTCAAAAAAAATCGCATACAAGCCCATGCTCCAGTCCTATACTATTTAGCAATTTTATTTTTTGATTTAATTAAAAATAAAGCCATGTTTTGGTGGCCAAAATTAATATTTTAAATAGCCTCAAATCGATTAATTCCTATAAAAATAGCTGACATACAGTCCTTTTAAAAGTGAAATTCATTTTAAGTTAAATTTAAGCTTATTGATTTTTTTTTTAAAATAAATTTAGTAAATAAAATCGATTATTCAAAATTAAAATATTTCATTTATAAGTATTATTTTTCTTTGTTATTTTTCGTTTATAATCAATAACAAAATTGAAAATTTTCAATTTTTTCTGAATAAATTCAATTATTTGTATTGATTTTCTTTTAATTTTATTTTAATAGCATAAATTCCAACACTTTAAAAGAGAAATTAATTTTAGAATTAATCACCAATTAATCCAAATAGAAAATTATAATTTGTATGTTTTAATAAATTAAGTAGAAATAACTCGAATATGGTCAGACACGAAAAGTTTATATCTCAATTCAATCCATTATACAATAAATTTATGCAGTATATCCTACTTTCATTTCCATATAATTAAAATATCTTTATTGATTTTATTATTTTGTCCTTTAGAATTTTTAATTTTATTTTTATTCATAGAAATTTATGGTATTTTTGTAGTTAACAAGTAAAGTAATTTTTAATTAAGAAGTGTAATTAATTTTCCAACAATATAAAAAAATTTAAATTTGCTTCAATTTTTTATGAACTAAGAGTTTGTGGCTATATTGAGATGGAATCAAGCATATATATTTTATATTAAAATCAGATGCTGTTAAGAAGCTTAATAATATTAATATAACAAAATACCACTTCATCAAGTACGCTAAGTAAAATTTACTATTTTACTAAAATACACATATAAGTTTTAATAAAACAACCTTTTGAATAATTAATATTCTCTAATTAGTTAAGTTAGGAGTTCAATATTTAATAAAGATTTTCGTTATATTATAAATACATAAATGTAATATATGTTTTATATAAAAACAAAATATTATATAGTTAGATATATTAGACTGTTACTAAAAAAAATTGCTTATTTATCAGTATGTTCTTATGATGTAAATTTTTAATAATAAAAGAGTCCATGTATTTTTTGGAACCATATATAGAAGTGGATTTCTACTTTCAGTTTTTAAGAATTATCTTTTTTTTAAGGTATAAAAACTGTCTTTTTTAAGAGTATAATTTTGCTTGAAATTTCAAACAGTTGGTTAATTTCCGGCAAAGTGTGCGTAGCCTGGAAGTTATTTTAAAATTTTAGTTATTTCAGGTCGAACTGGGCAGCTGAAATCAAAAATTGAAAAAATCAAACTTTAGAGCAGCTGTATCAGGAAGAAAAATTATGCATCAGGAAGTTTAAAATAGGAGAGGTTTCACAAATCCCAGGTAAAAATTGATAACAAAAAATTTTTAATTTTTGTTTTATTTTTCAGCTGGTTGTTCGATCCTGAACGTTCCTATATATATGGGTAAATTTAAATCAAATGAGTTTCAAACTTTTGTCTTCAAATCGGTTCCGTAGTATTTTTTCCTAAAAGTGCTAATAAATTTTTCTAGCTCCTAATATTCAATTCTATATTTTTGTCAGCCATTTATTGTTTTGGTAATTTTTTAAAACAATATAAGCTAATTTTTCTTAGGTTCTGATTAAACTTGTAGAATGAATATCAATTATTAAATCCTTCAAGATAATCTTATTTTAATTTTTATTGGCGTTAATACTTCAATTATTTAAAATTTCGCTGTTTTATAACAAAAAAGCAATTTAAAAATTCCCCGCGAATTCCGAAGTTTCGTTAAGATTTTCATTTTATCACGTGACTTTTCTGGGAATTTGAAATTTGTAACAAAAGATTTAATATATGTCTTTAATATGTTTTTTGGAAAATATAGATGAAAAATAATTCATCTATATTATTTTTAGTTAAGAAATAGTGTTGATTCAGCAGCAAATGACCAGTTAAAATTTAGTGTAACCACTTGTATTCCATAAGAAATGTAAGATATTGGTCATTTACCGGAAACTGGACAGTGACTGGTGAATCTACCCTATGAAAATCAAGAAAAAATTTGAAGCTATATTAACTAGAATAATTTTTATCTGTATGCTTTTGAGAAATAGAAATTTGAAAATTTATAACCGGTTTGTGTAACTGCACAACCAACGAGCATGGAACATGTTCACTGATAACAGTAATAAATCCAAAAACCAAAATTACAATAAATCCCGAAATATAAATTATCCTAAAGTATTATATATGGGTCGATACTCCTCAAGTGTATGTAAACCTAATTCTTGGGTCTTCAAATCGGTCCCTAAATATTTTTCCCTCAAAGTACTATCGAATATAAGTTACCTCCCCAATTTTTAGCCTCCTAGGTCTTCTTGATTTTTTATAGGCAAATTACTTTTTTTGTGCTTTTAATTTTTTTAAATTTTAAGAGCGCAAAAATTACTAAAAATTGTCTCAGACTCTTATTTTATTGCAAAAAAAGTTTTCCTCTTAGGCCCGGATAGGGTCAATCGGTGAAGGTCATTTTGCAAAACGACACTATTCAGCTGGATTTAATAGTGCTAAGTTAATAGACATTAATCGGGAAATTTTTTCAAATTTCGCTGTCTCAACATATAAGCTTGCAAAAACATGAAAATATATATCCTTAAGTAAAATTTTCCGCGGAATCCAAATTTTTCACGTCACGTGACTTGGCGGGAAATTTGAAATTTTTAAAAAATTAAAATTTTGGAATCAGTTTTTTTGCTCTAGATTTTTAAGGGAGCCAAAAGGCAAAACAAAAATTTTATCATAAAAAATGTACATAAATACAAAAATTTTGGTTATTTTAAAAGTAAAATTGGTTTGTCTGCTGGGGAATTATGAATGCTAGAAGTTGTAACGTATTTACTCGATTTCTCGCGCATGCGCAGCTCGCAAAAAATTTTGAACCACGGAATCATATAGCTAGGGAAATTTCCTATCCGGGCCTAACAGGAAAACTTTTTTGGCAATAAAATAAGTGTCTGAGACAATTTTTAGTAGTTTTTTCGCTCTTAAAATTTAAAAAAATAAAAAGCACAAAAAAAAGTAATTTGTCTGTAATAAATCAAGGAGAAGATCTAAGAGGCTAAAAATTGGGGAGGTAACTTATTTTCGATAGTACTTTGAGAGAAAAATATTTTGGGACCGATTTGAATACCCAAGAATTAGGTTTACATACACTTGAGGAATATCGACCCATATATATATATAAAGTTCTTGTTCTCATCTGTGCTTGATCAAGCCCTGACTCCCCGTTCAAATTATGCTAATTTGATTATTCTTAATTATTCTAAGTCCATTTCACCCCCCCCCACCTAAAAACGTCACTTTTTCACCCCACCTAAAACGTCAATTTTTCACCCACCTGCCCTAAAAATGTCAATATTTCACCCCCCCTGCCAAGCCAAACTTTTTCAAATACCCCATCCAATGAACATGTTCCATGTTTAAAAAAAATCGTATTTGAAGATTTTCTCGCTCATGCGCAGTTTAAATTAATTTTTAGACCCCAGAATCACATTCTACAGACCTATTGGACTTCAAAGAATAAAATTTTTCATGATTCTGTTAAAACAAGAAAAAATGGCTGCTTTTTTAAAAAAATTACCAAAAAAAAGAAAAAAAATCGAGACTTGAATTTCGGAGCTGAAAATTGCCATGAGTAGAACATGTGGTCAAAAATAGCATGAACCGATTTGAAGAAACAACCATAATTTTAAAATTCGTTTTATTTGAATTTACCCGTTTACGTTTATGCATAATTCAATTTAAAAAGTAAAATAATTTTTTACAAAGATGACCCACATATTTTATTAATTAAAGTATTCGTTAACCTGAACTTCGTTTCAAAAAGTTTCATGGAATATATAAACTAAATATTAAATATATTATCGATGTTTTTAATCTCTGTAGAAATCAAATCCACACTAAATTTTTAAAAAATTCGAATAACTCTTGATTTTCATTATAAAGGAATTTACTTGACTCAAAGTATTTTTAAACTTTGTACAAAATTTGCTTGCCGCAAGCAGAATATTTAACGAAATTTCGCTTATGGCTAGCTAGCGAATTTTCTGTTTCTTGCTCACATTATATTTTGAAAAAAATTTTTTCTTTTCTTGTTAAAAATTTTTAAAATTGCGCTGCGCACATATCCTAAATAAGCGAAAAAAAATTTTTTCTTTAATTATCTTTATACCTAAGGCCATTTTAAATAATTTGAGCACGAAAAAAAATCCACTACCCGAAAACACAATTTTGCTAGCCAGACGCAGAAATCCGCTAACGACAAACAGGCTTTGCCCCAAGCATATTTTTTATTCAAAATACCTAGTACTAGAAAAAGTTTCCTAAAATATCAAACGCATACACCAGTAAAAAAAATATTATAAGAAACATGCATTATAATTAATTGACAGTACTTAATTACAAAGACCAAAAATAAAGATAATATATAAAACAAATAAAATATTATATAAAGAATATGTTTAAAAAGTTAAAATAACTTATTATATGTACACAAAACAATTAAAATATTTCGTTACGGCTTATGTACCCAGCAATGCGTGTTCAAATAAACTTTAACGACACGCGACTTAATATTTATTTTATTTTCTCTTTGACATATTATTTCTGTTATAACGCCTTTTTATTTTATTTTTTCAATTAAATCATTATTTTCAATATATAATTAAAAAATTAATTTTTTCGATTAATTATATCTCTATTTTTATTTAAATAATTTTTTAAAAATTTACATTTAATTTAATTAGATATTATTTCGTTATTAAATGATAGTTGATTTTATCTTGTGAACCATTCGGAAATATCAATCATTTGTACTTTAGTATTATAGTTAATTAATTTTGGACTTTTTTTTTCGAGGGTTCGACAAAAATTGACCCTAATTCTGATGCCTTATAGTGTGAAAAATAAAATTTATTAAAGTAGATAAATAATATTTTATTTTGACTTAATTATTTGATGTATAAATTATGAAATTTTCAAATAAAAAACTAAATTTTACCGATAATAATAAAATTTATTTTTTTAATTTAATTTATAACGAATGCAAGATTCCAATTCCCAATCCCTATTAAAAAACTAAAATTTAAATTCTTATTATTTTTATTAACTCTTACTATTTTTCAAAACTTTTTCTTTCGAAATTTATCATTACCTCAGGGAAATCATTTTTAAGGTAAAAGAGAAAGAAAACATCTTTAAACAACAAATTTTTTTAATTATGTTTTTTCTTTACATGAATTTAAATATTTTAGATTTTATCTGATTAGCATGTAAAAATATCATTTTTTTATTATCAAAATAGTTGATTTTGGTTTGTATGTTGAAAATTTATTGATTAATTAGAAGTATTTAAAACTTTAAAATAATTTCAATTTATAAGCTGGTACGAATATAAAATTCATTTTTATCAAAATGGTCTAATTTCCTAGAATGAAAATTTTAGGTTATATTTTACCGATTTTTCACCATTTTTTCTGTAATTAATACACTGTTACCAATTTTAAAATATACCAGGTCTTGGCCCCCAGAGATTTTGGTTCCCTATTATTCGAATTTATTTATTTATTAAAGTTTTTAACTTTTAAATTTTATCAATATATTTTCTTCAATTTTTGCTTGCCTAATAGTATATTAAGCACAAGCACAAGGGATTAGAATAGCTCGGCACGAGTGATATTTTTTTGCACTAATGTTTAAGGTTTTTCGCCCATGGTACTTAAGATATTTTTTGCCTACCTAGGCGTACAACGAGTGCAGAAAATTTGGTGATAAGTTTTACGCCCGGGAGAGCAAAATAAATTTATTTTAATTAAAAATCCAATTTTTTTAAAATAATATTTTAAATATTATTTTGTTAAAAGGTATGGAAATTGAAAACCAGTAATGCATCTTCCACTTAATAGTGTTTTCGTATATATATCCCATAAGGTAAGATACACCACAAGGGATTGAGGTAGGCGAAACAAATTAAACACCAGTAGCGCACTTACTCTATAATGGTATACTCGCACCTATCACTACTGTAAGCTTTACCAAGGAAGGTCAAGTAGGTTTAGGGCCAAACCCCCCACAACAAAAAATAGCCAAAATACCAAAAAGCCCAAATCACAGAGGACCAAAATTAGGCGAATCCAAAGAAATAAGTTAAAATTGTTTATTCTGCTCGTTGAATCCGAAATGCTATTCAATCAGCAATACACACATGAGTAACCGTGATTCAATAAGCATTTAATTAAATGAAAAATTGAACATGTGTATCAACAACATTTATTTGCCAAACCAACAATATACTTTCGAATTATCCTTTAATTTCATATTAACTTCAATACTTGAATTTAAATATCGAATTACTTCTTTAAACGAAATTTCCTTCGTAAAACTTCATTAACATTGACATTTAAAATATTTATAGAAATTCATGGACAAATAAGTAATAAAATAAAATTAATCACATAAACAAAAAATAAAAGTTTATTATAAATAAATATAAAAATATTTTCTATCCTTGACCTTGGTACTTTTTTTAAAATTTAAAAAATTTTTTTTTTTTTTTATCGTACCTAAAAATAATAATCGATCTTATTCTCAAAATAAAAGAAGAATAAGCATTTTATAAAATAAAGATATTACAATTAGACACGATAGATAAATTTTCTATGTATGTATGAATTTGTACTTACACGCGAATTTTTTTAAAAGCTTTAACTGATAATAATAATGATATGAAATTTTTGAGTGATAATAATAGAAAGAGAGAGTGAAGTAGATAAAAATGATATGTAAATGTGGTTTTTAAGGTTTATACGAAATAATCTCTCTGCCATTTTTAGGTTAAAAATGTGGTAAAATCTACGATATTTAGGTAAAACTCCCTTGAGCTTTAAACACATACATTGAAAAAGCTCAGTACGTACTTTTGATAATCGACCCTTTTTACATATTTTCTATTTTATAAAATTTATATCTCTATGTCACATTTTTTTTTATCTCGTTATAATACGTAAAACGTTTTTCTACTGTATATTCGTTCAAGCTCTGACTATATTATAGATATTTTTTTCATCAAAAGTTTTTTAATGTTGAAGAGTATAAAATATCTTTTTTTTTTTTATTATTTTACGAGTGAGAAATATGGATTGAAAGATATGATGATTAAATGCGTTTTATCTTGAGTATTGTTACGTAAATATGGGAATTTTCTTTTCTCCTACGTTTTATCTCTAAAAGGTTGTAATTTTTTTTTCAGAAAATTTATGGTTTTATGAAGTGTTATATAAAATACTTTTATTATTATTTTTTTCTAGAAAATTTTTAAATTTGAATACAAGTAGATTTATGTAACATTGATTTTTCTTTTAATTTTTATAATTTTTAGTTATATTTATAGTAAAAAAAAATTATTGAGAAATTTTTGGGATTTCAGGCATTTTTGGTTATTTCTGAATTCCGTAACAAAAAAAGTGTTCTCAGAAATTCTGGACAAAAAAAATCTACCCAAAAAATCCTAGAGCACTACAAAGCAGAGAAAACTTTCTTAGACTTTCAACGTTAATTAATTAGGAGCTTTTACTCCACAAAATTTAGCGCAACTGAAGCTGTCCATTTCAAAAACTAATATTTTGGCATAAACAAAATTAAAAAAACTAATCAAGTAAATAAATTGATATTCCACGTAAAATTTTGTAAATATTAATTATTTTTTTCTATTTTTAATTTAGGAATGAACGTATTAATAAATAGTTTGTTCTATTTGAATTCAGTTAGTTTGATTATTTTCGTGTGCTTCAGGCATTCGCTCTCTTTTGATCATTGAAATTACATTACTCTTTTATGAAATTCTATTATTTCATCTGTTTTTAAAACAAAGAGTACTTTATTTAAGAAAAATATTTATTTAAAAAAAAAAATTAAATTTTAGACTAAAAAGTATTTTAAAACTATATTTTCCAATATTCGTGATTTATTTTTCGACTAAAAATATATCTAAATTAATGATTATAAATAATATATTAACTTTTTATTTGTTTTAAACTTTTAATTGAGGATATCCTGACATTATAAATGTTCGGATAAAACTTTTACATCCAAAGTATATAAAATATAATTTAATTGAATTTATTGGTATTTAAACTATAAAAAACTAATTTTTCAACAGCATTAATTAATCAATAATTTTTATTAAATTTTGTTCAATATTGTTTAAAGGAATTTTTTAATTTATATGATTAAAATGTAAAATTATTGGTAAAATATCAATATAATTTTGAAATATATACCTAAGAAATTAATTGTAATTTCAAAAACACACTTCGCTCAGACTACACAACAAGTATTGCAATGAAGTTACTTAAAGCTAGAGCAAGTATTATTTTCAAAAGTCACTTTTTTTATAATTAGAAAATTTTATAAGAAAGTTTTTCAAACTCTTTAAATGACCAGAAAAAAGTAAGGAAAGTTAAATAATACAAAAACATTGCTACCTTACTTTTCATTGGATTCTTTAGGTTAAACCCTTAAATAGCTCTTTATAAACTTATGATGATAAAACTCTGTTTTAAAAGTTATACATTCTAAGCTTTCTACATTACTATATAATAAGGGGTTTGATAGAATTAATTCACCAATTGGAGCCATTTTTTGAAGTTTTTTTATTAACCATAAACAATTGTGGTCAAATTTGTCCTATTTAAGGGGGGGGGGTCAAATGAGACTTAGAATAATTAGGAGACTTTGAAAAATCTGGGCTTAAGGACTTAGGATAATACAGGTTTATGGATTTAGAATAATATCGATTTAGGGACTTGGATAATTCAGGTTTAGGGAATCAAAATAGTTTGGGTTTAGAAAATTGTATTGTAATGTTGAGTAACTTTTGTATTATACCTAGTCCTCAGCTGGAAGTAAACATGTCCCATGCATTTAGGTTGTGTTTACACAAACCGGTTATAAGTTTTTTCGTAATTAAATCTTACTAAAAAATTTTACCATTTCTCCACTGAAACCAAAAAACACTTGTACTAGCTTCCGGAAGTTTAAAATTTTTATTTTCTAGAATATTTATATGGTCAAAATAAATTTAGAGTGAAATGGCCAATCAGTGTATCAAATTAGTCGAAAATTTTTTATGTAAAAATAAATTTTGTCAAAGAAAAATCGTGAAAAATTAAATTTAGCTAGAAACAGAAATGTTTTCAAAGCCTTAGACGCAACAATTGCAGGTGTAAAGTATATATTTCGATGGCGGGTAAATTTTAAAAATAAAAAAATATTAGAGCATTGTAAATAATATAATTTTAAACATCAAAATAAAAAAAAACTGCTTAAAAAATTCAAATTCTTAAACTTATTTACAGATCATTAAATTTGAAAAAAAAAATACAATAAATCTACTGATCTTGAATTTCAAATGTCTATAAAAAAAAAAAACATAATACATCTTTTTTATACTTAAAAAAAAAAATTTAACTAAATTATATAAACGATCAATAACAAGTTGAAAAAAAAACTATTTTTTTTTATAAAATTAGTTGTCAGCAAAATAAACATCGATGACTACTTTCTTATTATAGTTTTCTTTGAAATTTAATATACTTATTTATTTACTTTGACATGCCAGTGATTTGAAATTGAAATAAGGTAATTTTTAAACTGCATCAGATATTTAAAAACAGCATTTTAATCAATTAGTTTTAGGAAAGTTTTAATGATGCATAAATTTTTGATGTATTAATTATGGAGGAAAAAATTCTGTTCTAAAATCTTATAATGAGAAAAATTGATTTTTTTCAGTTTTTTGGGTCAAATGAAATCGGAATCTACAAAAAATTTTCTATTTCAAGATAAATAAGGAAATATTTGTGCTGATTTTAGGATAAATGAAGAAAATCAAAATATTTTGGCTGAATTCAATAATTCATATTTTTTGAACGCCTTAAATCAGAAAATGTCCGTAAGAATAAAAACTACGTAACCCACGATTAAATTAGGTCACACTTATAATACGAAACTAAGAATTTTACACAAATAAATAACTAATTTGTAAAAAAGCAGAAAAGAAAATAATTTGTCTAAATAATCCACCACCAAGAGAGATTTATAAAAAGAAACGAGAATACGTAAAAATAAAATATCTAGTTTGTAAAGACAACAACTTTCATATATAATACTTTTAAAAGTATTTATATAAATTATTTTTCACTGTCAACCTCTGCGTGACTATGAAAATTACTCTAAATTATATATGATATATATAAATACATACATAAAATTTTATATATATTAACTGTACACACGATAGTATAAATAAATTTTTTGCATGTGTGGGTTAGACTCAAAAACAAAAGGGAGAGTATTATGATTTTTTTTTTTATTAAAAAATAATATTAAAATAAATCTCTGACCTACTAAGGATTATTTTTTGCTTGTGAATTTTAAAGATATTGGAATTTTCAAATACCTAAGGGATGAATTTTGGTTACTTTAATATTTATTCCCTTTGATACTTTTAAAGATAGAGAGAAGTTTTCGATTTTTTTTTTTAAATATGATTCGAAAGTTTTCTTATTTTACGATTTTTTAGGGTATCTTGAATTACGTATTAAATTTTGAAATAATTTATAAAAACATTACGATATTTCGTACTTTTTTATAGAATAATGTTAAGCTTCGGATTATTAAAAAAGAAATCAAGTTAGTTGTCCTTATGCTATGCATAATAAATCAGCAAAGAAACAAACTTTAAAAGCTAGTTTGATTTATTTAAGAAGGCGAATCAAATTGTTTGTTTTTGTGAGAAATTTCACAAAAGACAGTAAAAAAAGTTTAATGAAAAAGATTGTAGAATAAATTGTTATACTTGAGTTGTTTTATTGAAACTATCATTATAAAAGTTAATGAAAAATAAATAAATACGTTTTCCATAAAAATAATTTTCAATGCTTACTCTTGGTATTTCCATAAATTAGTTTCATTGAAAAGTTTTATTCAATTTCACTCAAAAGTTTTATTTTTAAAGTTCAGGCAACTTGATAGTGTGGAACCTAAAGTGCCTGGCCAGAAATCATGCAAAAATTTTTGGTGAGAATAAAAAAACCAGCAAAATGAAATATTTAGGGAAATGACAAACCTTAAAAATTAATTTTTTGGGAAGGAAATAAACTAAAAATAATATTTACCAAAAAATAAACACAATAGAGTACAAAAAATTTTAATGAAAATTTCGCTACAGTTTGTCCAAAAATATAGGTAGATACAAATGAAGCGAATAATTTTACGTACTCTACAAATTTTACCAAAATGTTAATTTTCATTAAAAAATGTTTATATATTTAATTGTCAACAAAATTAGAGCAGAAAATTAAGGCATAAGACTTTTAAAATGCAAAATTCTTTTAATTAAATTTTAATAAATGCAGATGCTTGAATGTTCAAGCAATTCAAATAAAACAATCCAGCTACACGATGGTGCCATTTATTTATTTTCCAAAAATCTTATAAATATCCACGCATAAATTTAAGTTTATATTTATAGCACCCATGCATTTTAAAGCCACATAAGAACTGCAATGTCATAAAAATAACTTCAAACTATCTTGAATAACGAAGCCCCAAAATCCATCTAAAATACAGAAAAACATCAACTAACCCACTGTTTTACATTATGAATGGCAGATTTGTTTTCAATGATTAAAGAACAGTATAAATTTTTTAAAAATTAAAAATAAAAATAAGTTCAAATAAAATTTATGTAGATATTAAATTTTAATTATTTATTTTTATTACAATAAAATTACAAAATAATTATTTATTTTAATTAATCAAACGAATTCAAACAAAAATAAAAAAAATTAATAAAGATATTTTATTATAAATAAAAACGAACATAATAAATGTAGCAGTGTTTCAGAAAAATAAAATGAAAAAGTATATTTCTTTGTATAAATAAATGCAAATACATTAGTTATAATATCAATAAAAAAATATAAGAACGAAAAGAAAAATATTCCGATTTAAAAAAAAAAAAAGTGAAAATATATTGGAATAGGTTTGACGTTTCAAGCTGGCTACTCGAGCATGACATTTTTAGAGAGGAAAAAAAAGGATCGTTGAAAAGTATAGAGCATCTATGCATTCGGGTTGACTTCACTTTTTAAAGTATATATAGGATATTCGATCTTATTTTACTGTATTTTACTTTTATCCATATTTTTTTCGATTTTATATTAAAATAGCGTGAATGTATCTTGCGTATTTTGAAAGGAAATAAATAGTGTTTAAGTTTAATAGGGTGTTTAAAGTTTTGTTAGTTTTTTGTTAGTTTTTTTTTCTTTTTGTGGCAATAATAATAGCCAATTAGACGATAAATAAAATTTTATTTTTTTTAATATTTTTACATTCTGCAATTAAAATTCTTTTATTAAACATTTAATTTTAAAACTGTGAAGCTAAACTTCGTAACTTATTGCAGCCTCTGTAAATTTGGACCAAAATAAGATAAAAGAACCTACAGAGTCTTATTTTAAAGCTATAGAAAATTGTAGATTACGATATTTTTCCATTTTTTGATACCTTAAATATTTTTGCTCAAATGAATTGTTAAAATTCCGTAAGTACATTTCTTACGTAGTTCAATTTGGATACTAAGCAGGTCTGGATATATTAAACAAAAATTTTCAAATTTAAAATATTTTACCCTAACCCAATGACGTAATGTACATTGTGTGGCAATAAACTTTTTAATATTTCTTAGGTTCTATTTAAAATAAAATCACTTTTAAGTACTGTTTTGAGATCTGAAATTTTTCTGGCTATACAATGGTGTCATTTATTTTTAAAATTCTTTTTCAATTATCTGTGAAATGCAAAAAATTAAAAAATTTTTTTGTGTTCTAATACATAATATTGCATTTTCTTGCAAAGAAAAACATTTTTAGACAATATTTGGATTATTTCAGAGTAAATTGAGTTATGAAAGGGTTAATATTCAGTCTTTTAATATTTATATATCTTCATGACAAAATAATAATTTGTGATAAAAGTTGAGACTCTTCCCCTATTTATGTGCCTGTTTTTATAAACATTTCATATGCTATGGAGCTCTACATTAGTCTACATGCTGAACATAAAGTATTGCGGTAATGAAAACTATTGTTTAATATAACAAAAGATATAAAATATAAAAAATTCAGATGCTTCAAATGAGAAATTTAATTATGTTTATAAAAATATATTTGAGCTCTAATACTCCATTTAAACAAAAATAATTAATTAACGAAAAAATATATTTATTGAGAGCTTTTAAATAAGACTATGTACTTTTTGTTATATTTTTTCAAGGATGCATAAAAGAACAAAATTTCATGAAATTTTGGGGTCACTTTTTTTTATTTTAAAAAAGTGTTCACTGCATTGTCAATAATTTTAATTAAAACTCAAGTCAGTGGTATCTATGCATTTTTTTATTCTACTTATTGTTGCTAATGTTTTTTTGTTAGTTCCTTGGGTTGTTTTGAGATAAAACGAATTTTATTACTCATCGTTAGGGCCAATGAAAATAAAAAATACCAATTTCTCGAATACTATACTTATAATTCACTTGTTGCAAGCGGGTGTTTTTTTTCTTTTTAAACAATCACAAATAGTCCTGTCGCCAGCAATGCTATTTAATGCCCTAAAATCCTAAAATACCATAAAAGCTCCATGGAAAAAAATGGATAGTATTTATGTTTTTTGACCCGCTAAACACGAATCCGGGGTCTATTTTGCAAAATTAACCACGAATTTTACGAAATGGACTCCGGATTTGTATTTAGCCCCTCAAAAAACATAAATACCACACATTTTTTTCCATAGAGCTTTTATGGCATTTTAGGGCATTAAATAGCATTGTTGGCGACAGGACTAAAATGACTTGAAACGTAAAGAAAATTATCTTATCAGAAAAATTAATTTAACATTTTACAAAGTGAAGAAAATTTCAGTAAGAAAATTATAAATTAAAAATTTTAGTTTTTTCGGAAAAAATAGCGTACAGAAATTCGCTATAAATTATTTGATCTCAAAAAGAAGCAAAAAATTTATGTTTGTTTGTACAGGCCTTTAAATTAAAATTATTTCAGGTTTAGTGTTAGTATTGTGTGCCTAAGATTAGAAATTATTTTTGAAAAATCAGAACCATTGGAGTAAATTAGTATACTCAGCTATTTCAGTCAGTTATTTTCAATTTATAATAAAATAGCTGATTTCAGTTGCCAAAAAATCAGAAAAATAAAAAAAAAAGTTAATTAATATTTTTATTTAAATAAAACAGAAAAGTGTCTAGAAATCAGAGATCACATACATCAAATTATTTTCATATGATTTTTTTTTACTCTTTTAAAATTAAATTTCTCGAAAAAATCATGCATAAAAATTCAAAAAATTCGATTCCTGCTTGTAGAAATAGAAATCACAAAGTAATAAACAGATTAATTTGAATAGAAAAAAAATTTTTTAATTAAACTTTTTATATATAAAAAAAAAACGTATTGTATTACAAAAAGTAATATTCAACTTTGTAAAATATAATATAATAACAAAAAAGCCCATGGGTATTTCAATATATAAAGCCAATTATTTGGTTATAAACTCTCCTAGTATATAATAATAATAAAAGATAATAAAAGATAATAAAACAGCATAACTAACCTCGCACTTTGGATATTCTTCTTCAACATGTGGTCTCTTCCAGCCTAACAAAGGTGGTATACAAACAAATGCAGAAAACGACCAAACCATAGCGATCATAATCATAGCTCTAGCTGGTGTTCTTTTTTTTAAATAATCAATTGCTTGTGTTATACTCCAAAATCTATCTAAACTAATTAAACACAAATTCATAATACTAGCAGTACACAACAAAACATCCATTGCTGAATGTATATCACACCACCAATAACCAAATATCCAATAACCCATTATTTCATTAACTAATGAAAATGGCATTATAACTAAACCTAAAAAAAAATCAGCAACTGCTAAACTAGCAATAAACCAATTTTGTACATTTTTTAATGATTTTTCGGTAACTATTGCTATTATAACCAACATGTTACCAACGACTATTATTATCATTAGTATCGTTGCTAATATACCAGCTATTAATATACTAACTAAACCATAACCAGATGGATAACCTTTGCCAAATATAATATAAGTCTCGTTATCACTATTATTACTATTCATCATTAAACTATCGTTAAATGTCATATTAAAATCAACGTTCATTAATCCATCGTAACCAAATAACAATTGATCGTCCGATATCGCCATATCTATTAATTCTTCGTTACTTTTATTTCTTAGAATTTCTTCGCTTTTATTACCATCGCTATCTTCATTTTTATTACTCTTTTCGTTATCATATTTGTAATAATAGTAATATGAATTTGTTGTTAATGATGGATTATTATCATTCGTTAAATTTGATAATTCATTTGAATTATCCGTTTCGTTCATATTTAATGAACGAGGAAATATTTTCTTCTTTTCATAATGCTATCTTGGTATTGTGAAATTTTTTTCTATTGAAAAATTTAAAGAATTTATTGTTTGAAATTTTTTTTCGAATATTAATTCTAATTTTGATTTTGTATTTTCTAGTAAATTTATTGGATTTATTGGCACTATTAGCGCCATTGCTAGTAATAAATACTTGCATGGTAAGCTATTAAGCCTTATTAAAAATTTAGGCTTATTTAACATCGCCTAATTATCACTACTTTTTGACATATTAAATCATTTTTCTTCTTTCTTCTACTTTCCTCTTCTGCTTCTTCTTATTTTTTTAATTTTATAATACAATTTTAATTGTTATTTGAACAAAAAAAAAAGTAAAATAGAAAAAAATGTCTTTTTTTGTAATGAACAATGACCTGGTCAAGTTAAAAAGAAAGTTCTTTTTTTAAAAGAATATTATTTCATATAGGTTACGGGGCCGACTTTAATCCAACAACGACAGAACTCTCTACGACGATGATGAGGATAAAAAAAAAATAATAATAAAAAAGAAAAAGAGAAGAGTTAGAGTTTCACATGAAAAGAGGGTGCGCACACGCGGATCAACTACGTTCCCTCATTAGATTAATTACAGGGCAACTTATATATTTGTGTGTGTGTTTGTATATGTAAAAGTATGCACTGAGATAAATCGTTCCTTTTTTCTACTTTTGCAATGACTCTTTCTTTCTCTTAGATGTTGAAACTTTTTTTCTGAATTACACTGTTGAGGATGTTTCTGCTTTTTTAATAGAAAATTTCGAGATATTTTTTTCTAATCTAATTTTATTTCGTTGATTATGATTTTTGAATTTTTTTAAATTGGTCCCTTCATCATATTATTCGTCGTTTAGTGATTTATTTGGTTAAAGTTTATTTTTAATATTTTTTAGCTAATTTCCTAAAGTTATTGAAAACTTGAACTTGCATGCGACCTTGACTTTCTTCATCTTGTTATTATTATTTTTTATCAAAAAAACTTTTTTTCTTCATTTTCTATTTTTAAATTAATTGTCAATTTTAATTAAAAATTATTTTTACTGCTCAATATTGAAATTTTTGTTAAATAATCTAATAATAATAAAATTAGAAAATTATTAAAAGCATATCACGTTAAAAAGTAATATCGAAAGAAAAATTTATTATTAAAGTATAAAAAATAAAAGGCGTCAGTGAACGCGTACAGCCCAATGACCGCACGAATGATTTTTTGATTTGACATGCAGGCTAATGCATTATTTTTTTTTTATAATAAAAGTAACTTTTTTTAAATTTTCTAATGTTATTATTATTAAAAGGGTCGTTAAATTTTTTTTTCTTTCGATATTAACGCACTTTTAAAAACACAATTTTTATTGAGAATAAAATTTGATTAATTTACACTTTTTTTTACTGCACTTTTTTTTAAACTGTTTAATTAATATTTTATGGGATTATTTACTGTTGCATCCGTGTTAATTATCTTTATTTTCGTTTATAATTTAATTTTATTTTTTAAATACACACGTGGTTTATTTTATACCAAAATGAAAAAAAATAAATAAAATTACTTAAAAAAATTAAAAACACATTTTTTAATTAAATTAAATAAAACACACTTTTTTTTAAGTTTTAAGATCAAAACGAATGAATGAATTAATTAAACACTTTTTGATTATTTTTTGATAATTAATTTTTTATTAGACATAATTTTATTTTTTTATGTTTTTGAAAATTAAGTAGAAAAAATTAAATCTTAGGCTGCATTTGACTCACGATCGAGTCTCACAACCGACTGCGTGCTACTGGGTGACCGAGTCGTAAAGTTAGTTTATTCACTCCTCCCTAGAATAGTCGGCAAAAAGTATAACCTAAACACAGCGCAAGCGTTATCTTGGATATAATAATTTTAAAAAAAAAGGAATGAGCTTTTTTTTAAACTCTATACTTTTTTTTTAATTTTCAACTTTTTTGCGTTGGAAAAGAAAATTTCTTGGTTTTTTAACACAAAAAAAGATGAAAGTTTTTGTACGTCAATTTATTTTTTTATTTAAAATAATAGTTGATAAATTGAAACAAGGACAAAAAAATTAAAATTAATGTAAAAAAAAAGCTTAAAATAATTTTTGGATTTTTTTTATAAAATTTTATCAGAAAAATAATTTAAAAATAAGTGAACGTTCTTTTTTTTTTTTTATAAAATTAAAGAGAATTTATTTTTAGTGTATTATATAAAAAGTACTGTTATTACGTATAAGTATCCTTATATGTGAACTTTTAGATTAAATTGTTAAGCTTAAAAAAGGTAAGAATTTTTCAATGCGTTTGTCATTGATCGATGGTATTTCAGTATATGAAATTAAGAGAATACTTTTATATTGAAGAATAAATATCGATATCTTTAACTTTTATCTTTTTTTTTTGCAATTTATGTATTAGACTGGACAATGTTTCGAAAACTCAGTTATAATTTAATGAAACAGGTAATTTTAGTTTACTAAATTCAGTTTGATTAAGTCACTATAAATTTTTAGTAAAATTTACTAAAACTAGACTATATCAGACCCACGTTGTTCACCCGCATTATAATATTTCCTCTTAGCTTTATTCAAGTAGTATTCAAAGGATAGATGTTAACAATAAATATAGGTTATAACCTATAAAGAAAATTGAAAAATTTTAATTTGTAAACAAGCAATTTGGTTGGTCTTTATACTGTCGACTTTTTACGATGGTGGCCCCCATAAATCCCATCAATTTTTATATAATAGATAGATAGAAAATTTGTTTACACAACTAAAATCTTAGTTTTTTTAGTAAAATTTACTAATTTTTTGGTTATATTTACCAATTTTTTATACTCTCTATTTTACTTTTTGGTGATTAATTTTTTAAGTCCGATGTAAAACAAATTATTACGCGAGAAGTTCGAACATTTACGCGAAAGGTTCAACTTCGGTCTCAGTTTAGTTTTCGACTTCATTGTGTAAGACAAAGCAATTTTTTCAGTGTAGTAATGACAGATGGAATTTAGCTTTTTTTATTTTGAAAACGATTCAATGAAAAATCTTTTTCAACGTCAGGTGTAAATTATAACATCATATATTTCTAGTGATTAATGTGGCACTCGTAAAAAGCTGCTAGTCCAAACTTTTGCAAAAATAGGGGAGATACATTATAATCTTTCAAATAACAATAATTTTCGCAGAATTAATTGAAATCAAAATAAGCTAAAAATCTGTAATTTCCTAACGTTAGCATGAATTCTAAAGAAATTAATAAAATCATAAAGGCAAATTCAATTCACTTTAAATTTCTTAAATTACATCCAAATTACATCTTACTAGGAAGCTTTCACTACATAAAACCCCTATGTAATTAACGAAAGTACTTAAAATTTGTCAATAGAACCAAGGCTCTATAATGTTACCTTTTTGGTTAATAGTATCTAATTCAACTTGGTAAACCAAAGAAGCCTGAATCAACTGCCAGGCTAATGTATACATTTTTGTTTATTTCTAATTTTACTTTAGATAAAAAAAACTTTTTCTTAATTGAAAAAAATTATTTTAACAGTTGTTTTTTTTATTTGACCTTTAATAAGAATTAACTTGTTAAATATGTTAAAGTAATCTTTATTTAAAAGAAAATTTGTATTTAAGTTAAATAGGATTTGTTATTTATTTTTTTTTTCTGTTTTGTAACTTTTCTTTTACTTTATTTTTCTTTATTTATTTTACTTTGAAATTGAGAAGAGTTTCGATAAGAATTCCTGTACTTTTGGTTCTGGAGTTTTCTGAAGACACAGAGACATTTTTTTTAGATTACATGATAGCTTACCAATATATGTGTACACACAGGTATAGATATATTGAAAATAAAGTTTTATTGATTTTTTTTTTCTTGACTAAACAGTTGCAAGATAAAACTTTCAGCGGGATTTTCAATCGAAAACTTGAAGGAAAGAGTTATATAGCGAATATAACGGATATTGCTGTTTTAAAATTGTGGATTATTGAATAAGTTATATATATAAAATATTTTTTTTTAACAACTTAGCTTTTTTATCTTAAGGAAAAAAAGTTAGTCATTTGAAAAATTTTCTTTTTTATTGAAAACGTTTTTGAATATTTTTGCACTTTAAAAAAGTCATAAATTTTTTTAAAAGAAAACTTTAATTGAGATCTCCATCAATTTTATTCCTCTAAAGTAGAAATATTTTGTATTTTATAGTAATTGATTACAAAAATATTTGTCATTTATAACCAATAAATTAAAAAGAATCTAAATTTTAGTGTATATTTCTTATGTGGAACTTTTTGAATAAATGCCAAGTCGACTACTGGCCCTTTAAAATTTTTTTGTTGTTGTAAATATATTAATAATTTATAACGTGCTGATGTACGAGTCTATTTATAACTCATATGTACATAAAAACACATTTTTAAGAATGTTTGAATTGAAAATTTTTTATGTTTTATTTTTATAACTTTATTTTATATGGCGTTATAAAAAACTTGAATACTAAAATTTTCGAAGTACTGAAATATGTATTTAAAATAATAAAAATTTTATTTCCCCCCCCCCCCCTATTGTTACAATTATTTATTTTCAAGTTTTAATTTACTTTTTTTCTATTATTAGTATTTTTTATCATTTATTTTTTCTAGTGTTTTTCCTGTATTGCTCGTAATATAGTAAGTAGATACAGATTTGAAGCAAATTTTAATAATTCTGGATACCACATACTTTTATTTAAATACATATAGGGGATTTTTTTTAAATTATGCAGTAGGTTTAATTCTGTACTTCATAATCATGCTAACAGTTTTAAACTTAACTGTCCCAAATTGCTTTTTAACTTTTTCAGCTTCGCCTTGAATGATGGTTTGCATACGATTAGGCCATTCTTTGTTTTATTGGCCATGGATCTTCAATGATTTTTAAAGAATATAAAAGAATACTACTTTACAAGTAAATTAAATTAATTAATAAAGTTAAATTCTCACATTTGAGATCAGAAAAGTTCAATTCTCACATATGAGAACAGAAAAATATTTAAGAACAAAAATAAAAAATTTGTCAGTATAATTTAAGGCATCACATAAAAACTTTTTCCTACCCCCTCTTGTCATGATCCGCCACAATAACCCCTATATCCGTCTGACCCTGAGCCAACTTTTTTGAACACCCCCTTAGTATAGGACTACAAAGTAAGAAATTTCGTGCAAACAAATGGTGGCCCTGCGCCCCCAAGTAATTACTCCTGCACAATTGCCTTCTTGGACAAATGCCCTCCTGTACAGTTGCGCACCTGGATAATGCCTTCTCCCCAGACAAATGCCCCCCTGAAAATCTAAGCAAATAATGAAGAAAAGTCAACTTCCCGTAGTCTTGCTTACCCTAGGGTAGGTGCAAGTACACCATTAGGAGGTAGGTGAAGTGGTTTTCTATTTACAGGTACTTAGCTCTTTATCCCCACGGGGAACAACCCACGAACCTTTCTGTCAAGATTATCGTTGGGGTAAGTACGAGTACATCATTAGGAAATTAGTGGAATGTCTAGCTTTTTCCTGAGAATTCGTCCCTGAATCCTATTGGGGGGCTGCGCCCACTGAACCCCCTTTGCTCTAGTTTACCTTAGAGGTAGATACAAAAACTTTATCTTAATCATTAAACTCTTAATACTTTATTAATTAAATATTTTTTATGCACAGCAAGGGGGGAAATAGCTAGAGGGGGAATTTTCTAGTGTAGAAATTATCCAGGGAGGCAATTGTCTAGTGGAGGAATTTTCCAGGGGACAATTGCTAGGAAGACACTGGGCCTTATACTCCAGTCAAAATACGGGTTTGGTTGTATAATTTATAGTTTTTGGCCACCACCAGATTTGGTTTACTATAGATTCCTTGAGTCGCTGAACACAAAAATCGGGGTCTTTTCTATGAGAAACTGAGGCTTGACCCTTAAATTGACCAAAACTTGCCCTAAAAAGGGCATTTTTGCTACATTCACTTTAAGCCTTTGAAATTTGGTATACGGGGATTTTTTGGGTCACTGAAAACGAATATTGAGGTATTTTTTATGCAAAATTAGGCCTTCGCCCTTCAATTGGCCCAAAATAAAAATCTAAAAAGGGCATTTTTGCTAAATTTACTGCAGCCCTTTAAAATTTAGTATACGAGGGTTTTTTCGGATCGCTGATCACAATTATTGAGGTATTATTTATGAAAAACTAGTATTAAGCGCGCGTCGCGCGCAAAATTATTTAAAACTATCAACTTTAATTATTTTCTTAAATACCAAAATTTATTCTTACTTTAATTTTTTTATTCATATCAACTACTCGACGTACTATAACTAACCTCAAAAATAATAAAAATATAATATAAACAATAAAACAATTAATTTTAACCTATTAACCATGCTATTAACAATGAAATTTATATGAGCCAATCAGAAGGACTCTTTAGCTGTAACAATGTACATAGTTATACTGTTGCGATCAACATGTCCTTTTTAAAAAAGGATTATACCTTCACACTTAAATTGGCCAAATCCACCCCCTAAAAAGGGCTTTTTTGCTACATTCATTCGAAGCCTTTGAAATTTCGTATACGGGGGTTTTTTGGGTTGCTAATCACGAATATTCAGGTATTTTTTATGAAAAATTAAACTTTTGCACTTAAATTGGCCCAAACTAGCCCTAAAAACGGAATTTTTGCTACATTCATAAAAATTAATTAATTATTAATTTACAATATTAATAATCTAATAATAATTTTAAACCTTTTCAGGGGTAGTTTTGGCTAATTTAAAGGTGAAGGTCTAATTTTTTATAAAAAATACCTGAATATTCGTTTTCAGTGACCCAAAAACCCCTGTATACTAAATTTCAAAGGCCTAGAGTGAATACAGCAAAAATGCCCTTTTTATAGGTAGTTTTGGCTAATTTAAGAGTAAAGTTATAATTTTTAATTTAAAATACCTGAATATTCATGATCAGCGACCCGAAAAACCCCCGTATACCAAATCTAAAAGGATTAGAATGAATGTAGCAAAAATGCCCTTTTTCGGGGGTATATTTGGCCAATTTAAGGGTCAAGCCCCAATTTCTCAAAGAAAAGACCCGGATTTTCGTGTTCTGTGACGCAAAAAACCTATAGTAGACCAAATCTGGTGGTGGCCAGAAACAATATAACCCCCTCCCATCCGTATTTTGACTGGAGTATTACACCATTTAGAGGAAATGGGCTTAGCAATGAAAACAGAAGTTTTCTGTAGTTTTTGCAAGCTTTACGCAAAAATACTCCTGTTTGGGCAAAAAGATTATTTTTAAATTAACCAATTTGGAAGCAATATATAAAAATCAATAAAACCAAACATCAATAACGCAATATTTCTTTGAAGAAATTAATTAATAATTCCAATTAAAAAATTTTATTAAAACTAATAAAACCTCAATATATATACAACCTAGCTACAGTTTTATAACAAAAATAAAATTATGAGAAATCGTACAGGTGGTAACCACAGGATATTTATTTCTTTTTTTTTTATTTAACCTTTATTTCACCGCATTCTAAATAACTGTTAATAGCAAAAGAGAAATAGGGTTATTTTTTTAATATTTTTTATTTAGACGAACGTAACATATTATAAAAAATAATTATCTTTTTTTTTACTTTAAATTTATTTAAAAGTTTAAAATAAAAAAAATTGACGCATTAATCTAGTAAATTTTAGTAATTTAATAAAATAGATAATCCATCTTTTGAAAAAATCAATTTATCCTTGCTTTTTTGTTACTAAAAAGATCAAGAATGTTCTAAAAGACTGATGTAAGTGAATCTATTAGATTGTAAAAGTGATATATTCAAATAGAGTTTGGAATTGATTCCATTACACACAGTAAAAAATTTTGTTTTAACAAATAATTGTATAAAATAAATTTTCTAGTATAATAGAATCAATTTAAAACATTATTGGCATATTTAACTTACACGATTTAACAAAATCGATTGGATTTTAGATATTTTTTCTAATATTTTTACTGCATTCAAGACAGTAAAATAAAAAATTATTACTTATATTTATTTTATAGTTAAAAGATCGTTAATTCTTAGTTATCAACAGTTTTGAAATTATATCCTTAACTTTTAAGATAACACAGATTTTCTCATGAAATTGGCTAAACGTACAGCGATAGCGATTAGAATACAGTAGGCCATTCGTTAAAATTTGCATACTATATCATAGTTTTATATATACACATTAAAGTTATACTCATAGCCCTGTATACATAAAGGGTTGAGGTCAAGCATTTACTCATCGAGCTTTTTGGTTTACTTGGTTAGTCACTGAAATGGAGTTTTCGATGATATTAAAGCTGTATGTGTATTTGCATACATACCGTTATCTATCTAAATTGTTCAGTTTGAATTTTAGGATTATATTGGTATTTAATATACTATATATATATATATATGTTTGATTCAACTGCGGTTTCTCACATAGTGGTTATTGAGAATTATAAGAACTAAGGTAAATATGCATACGGGAACTTTGCAAGGAAAGTAAAAAATATTTTCGAAATAGACGAAAATTACTATTTTATTATTGAACGATTTTAAATTGGAATATACAAAGTGCACCTGCGAGGATATAAGTTTATTTATTCAAGGAAGGAGTGGGTTGGAAAAATTAGAATCTTAAATATTTGAGCTTTTGCAACTCAGTGTACTTTATCAATTATGAATGCTGAGAAATTTAAATAAACTCGCAAACAGCTATATATACTTAAAATGTAGAATATCTATGAAGAACTAAAATAAAAAATACAAAAGAAAAGTTTAAAATAGCTTCAATTTTCATTTTTGCATAAAAATTGCAAACAAGTCATATACACATGAATATGTAAGACTATAGTATGGAAACCTCAATGAATGGGTTAAATTCAATACTTTTGCCAAAGATATTTCAATAAAAAAGCAAGCCAAAATTTCCTTTTTATAAATATGTGAATTTATGCATGAACTGAAATATCCAAATATTATTATAAATATTTGTTAGAAATGTTAATAAAAATAAAAAATAATCAGAGTTTTTGGTTTTAATAATATATATGAATTATTATCCTGGATATTATGCTATATTTTCTTTATTACTAGCCTATAAAAGCTATGTAGACAATGCTCGCCCGCATTATAACTTCCCCTTGGAATAATTAAAGAAATGTCAAAGATAAATGTTAAAAATAAATATAAGTTATAACTTAAAAAAAAATAGAAAAATTCAAATTTGTAAACAAGCAATTTTATTAGCTATTATAAACTGCCGACAATAAAGTGGCCTCCATAGGGCCTCAATATTAGATTTAACTCTGCCCTGGAGTATAAAAATAAAAATGAAGACACGCCGATTGACCCGTGTTTTCAGGTAGTTTGAATTTTCAGAAAACCAAAAATAGTTGCCAAAAAAATTTTTCCACTTTTATGTCAAAATCACGTTTTTCATTTCTTAGCTACCCAAAATTTTCAAAATAACTTTTTGTTAAATAATATTTAAAAAACAGCTGAAAAATTCTGATTACTAGGGAAAAAAACTCCTGCTGATAAAAAAAACTCATCATTTCAGGATAAAAAATTAGGAAAGTTATTAAAGCAAATACAAAGTAAGGTACAGTGCATGAACGGTTAAGGGTTATCGTTTATGAAATGAGAAACATTTAATATTTTTAATTATGGTAAAATATTTTGTTTTTAATGGTTACTTTGTACCCATTATCATAAAAATTTTGTCCGAATTAGCATTTTATTTTGGGAAATTAAGTGATATTCGCGACATATTTTTTGCACTAGTACATGAACGACTGAATTTTAAATGGAAAAACCGTGTATAAGAAAATGCTTCAGTATCTGAATGACCTAAAATTTTCAATTATTTGTTTCTCTGTTGATTCTAAAGATAATGGTTTAAATTTTTTTTTAAATTCTGCAGCGATTTTTCAGCTTCAATATTTATCCAAATTTTAAACTCAGAATTAACAAATAATATGAAAAAAATCAAATTCTAAACGATCGTTCAGGAACTGGTACGAGTACCTTATACTGCATTTTTTTAATAGTAAATCAATATTGTAAACATTATTATTTAAATTTAAAACCAGCCGGAAATTCGTAGCCTTATTAATTTTTAAGTTTTGATTGTGGTATAGGTGTTAACCGTATCCTTTTTTATTTTAAATAGAATTAAAGTTATAAGTACTTTTATTACGCATACATGGTTCATTAAATGCACTTGAAAAAGTCAAAGTCTCAGTCAAAGTTAATTGAAAATTATTCAAGCCCAAAATTGTTATACTCATTAAAAAAAAAACTTATTAAAATCATTTAAGCGAAATATTCAAAATTTTAATGCTCAAAGGAAATTTAGTTCCATTTATCAAGGTTTGTTGCTGTTGTAAATATAATTTATATTAATTAAGTGATTATAAACAAATTTGGGCCTTTAAAAGTTACTAAAACTATAACATTTATTAATTTATTCATTATTTATAACTTCTTAAATGATTTTAATGATTTTTTAAATTTTTTTAATGAATTTTTAACAACAAAAATTTATTTATATTTAAATTGTTATCATTTCATCAAAGAAAGACTTTTAGTCAAGGACTATGACAATTTTTAAAATTTGCAATTTTTACAATTTTAGGTTAAATATCTTGATTTGATATACCAAAATAATTTATATAATAGTCACGTAACCCATCTTAGTGAACACTTAAAAGTTGGTGAAACTGATACTTTAAGAACTATGCATGACAGTTTTTTATTTTTTACATATTTTTGTAAAATATTTAGGATCTCTTTTAATTTTGTATTGCTTTGCTTTTCCTTGAATTTTTTTTAACATGGAACGTGTTCAAAGAGTTATTTGTAAAAGGTTGCCAAAAGGGGGGAGGGGTTCAAATAAATTTATAATAATTCTAAGTTAGGGACTTTAAATAACTTACAGCTGGTTTTTATCTAAAACATCCTAAATGTATGGAACATGTTACCTTCATGTAAAAACTGGGGTTAATATATAAATGGTATAATATGCAAAATCACAATTTTTTAATTTTTAATTCGATAAATATTACTTATAATAAAAGTTAAACCCTGAAATCGAAATTATTAAGTCCCACTTGACCCCCATTATGACCCAATCGTACAAAGCTGGATTTTTGATAACTCAACTACTCTGAAAACATTTTTTTTTAATTCTAAAAAGTATTTTAGAATTAAGTTAGTTAAGTTTATTTAGTTTTAAGTGAATTTACCATTTTATTTGCTCTTATAAATGTCAAAGAAAATAATCAACAAATAAAAGCTTGAAGCTTCGAATTCTCAACCATCACGTTCGCTACAACAAAGTACATAGTATATATAAATTTATTTTTTGGTTATTAGCTTCAATATATCACTTTTGATTAAAAAAATAAGAATTCGAACAAAAAATACAACAATTCGAAATCAAAGACGATAAAATATAACAACAATACAAATTTCTACATACAAAAAAAAAACAATTTCACCAAACAATTGATGTTCTATATTTTATAAAAAAAAAATACATGGGTATTGACAAAGAGAAGTAAAAAATATAGAATAAAATAAAAATAGATAAAAAATTATTCAATATAAATAACGGTATTTATATCGTTTTTTAATTGAAAAATGACAGTAAAATTATTTTTCAATATATTACATAAACATAAATTAATCTTCAAATAGTTTTGTTGTATAAGAGAATAATAAAGACGTAGAAATAAGGGTTAGTAATATTGAATGTCCTGTAGATCTATTGAAGTTAAACAAATGGTATCCTGCTTATTAAGTTATCATCAATAGAACAGACTTTTAATATAATATAAATATTAGTTATTATTAAATTAAAGTATAAGGTAATAGGAAGTAAGGAACGTCATCCTTCATCGCCTTTATTTTTCTCCAAAACTTTACTAAAGAAAGTAAAACTTAACTCAACATAACAAAGATCAAGTTTCCTAAGGATATATGTACAAAAGCTTACTTACAAAACTTTACCAATAGTAATACAAAGTAAAATAATTCATGTTGTGGTTATATATATAAAAAAATATTTTTTAAGGTTTTATCATTTTACATTTTTTTAAAAAAAGTTTAAATTTTATTTGTCGAAATATAAATAACAATTTTAACTTAAATGTGATACTTAAATGGCTTTTTATGATACTTTTTTTTTCTAATGAGATATTGTGCTTTTTATGCTACTGGATATAACCTTGAGTTATGAGTACTCTTCTGTGCAGTTGAAACTTTTTTCTTCAGAAGTTTTTTTTTGCGTATATTAACTGGGATTAGTTTAAAGATTTGAGATCCAAGTATGGATCAAAAATAAAGAAATATTAATTTTTACTCGTAAGAAAATTTATAATCGTTAAACAGAAATTTTTTTAGATATAAATTATTAAGAATAAGTAAAGCTAAGGACTAGTAGACCGCACACTAACTGCGCTCATATAAGATGCTATTTAAATAATGTCACTCTGGTCCAAAAGTCGAGTATTTGCTCAACTCTTAAAATAAATCTCAGAATACTAAAACTGATTCGGTATGTATATATAGGGTCATCAATTTTTTTCTATAATGTAAAACATCTTGACAAATTAAACTTTTTCAAATTTTATAATATTGTTTTATGATTAATTAATGATTTAAGTCCAGGTACCCGTGTGTGTGCATAAACTAGTCGTCCGCTCAAGCTTTTTCTTAGCTAGATGAGAATAACAGCTCATGACTGACCCTGGGTTTTTTTAATTTAAGCATCATGCCTCCTTTGGCTTTGGTACCCTCTCGCATAGTATGAATGACCTTTTTAAATTCTTTCGCTCGTATTGCTTGGGCCTTGCGGACTCATGCATTGGCTTTACTACTGTTGCAGCTGCTGTTGCCGTACTACGTGTGCGACTTTTTTATCATCTTATTTTTAACTTTTTGTTTATTTAATATTTTTTATGTAATTTAAATATACAATTTAACAGGCAACTTTTCAAGATATATTGATCTATGGACTAGTATCAGCTTAAAATATCTGATTTAAATTAATAAAACAGATTAATTTATTTGTAATATAATAAATTATTTACTAAACAGTTGCTCTTAATTTATGCAATCTCGTAAGACTCTGAAATTGAATCTAATTGTTTTTTTTATGTGAAGGAGTATTTGTTATAAATAAGATAAGGTTAGGTTAATCTTTAATGTAAATAATAATTACTTTTTAAGGTTATCCTGTAATTTGATTTTTTTTTAATTTAATTTTGTAATGTTAATCATATATATAACATTTTAAATTATTGGTTGTTTTATTATTATTATTGCTAAAGTTTTACTTATGTTGTTATTTCTTTTTTTTATTTCGTTATAATTGTTGTTATTTCTACTTTTTTTTTTTTTTTTAATAATGTTTATCCTCCGTAATTAATCCCTTTCTGGATTGTCTTGCGGAGACTCGAAACAACTCACTCTGCATTTACAACCTTCGCCAATGTTTTTTTTGTTCTTATTTTTCAGGGAAGCTGGAATATCGTCTATGTTACAATATACCGTTCGTTCTTTTCAGAAAACTGTCTTCAGATCTTATGGGAATTATTTTGAAATTCGCTGGGCAAGTTCAAAGTATTCGATTTTTCTTTTAAATACTATGCTGGAAATAAGTTCCTGGGTCAGAAATCGCAATATAACTTAAAAGTTTTTATTTAAAAATTATTTTTTAAATTAATTGAAAATTAAAACTGATAAGTCATCAAGTGGATTCGAACATGTGGATCCTACGACACCCATGAATATACTTATAGTATATTCACTGTAGCTCGTACGCCTTAATCCACTTGGCCACGGCTGGCCTTTATTGTTATTTCTATATAGATTATAATTGTTATAATTATTTCTTTTACAGTTTTTAGCTAAATTGACTCGTTTCCTGCTTGATCTTCTTCTGTGTGACATCTTGTAGCAGTTTTGTCTTTCCTACCTATCCTCTTTATTTTTGTCCAGAACTTTCAAGACACTTGATCATTAGAGTGTATCACTCAGGTAAACCTGTTAATAGTAATGCACCAAGCCATCCCTCATCAGTTAAAACTTTCTAATTTCTGAGCTACGTTGATTATTTTTTTAACATAATCTTCTGTATTATTACTTTTTTCTAATTTTGTTTTTAATTCTTGTTAATTTTAATACTCTGGTGCAAGAAATTTGTATGAATAGTACGTTAATTTTTGTGGCCCTGAAAAGGGCCGGTTGGCTTTGCTTTGTAAGTTCTCACTCAAAAATTCTCACGTATATTAAAATAAAATTCATTTACTCACATGCATGCCCATATACACAAAATACTAAAAAATACCTGGTGACTCTGAAAGTCCTAGTCCTAATGTCCGGCCTGCAACCTGCAGCCGACGACAGCCCCAGCGGCTGAACTGACGCACACTAGGCGTCCAGAGGTCCCAACAATGACCTCGAGCTTGGCCAAGCCCCACAGAAGAACCAAATACCTTCAGTATCTCTTTCGTGCACACACACACACACAACAGCCTTCCTCGAGAACGGCAACGACAAAGCACAAATGATAGCAAGAATATCAGAACCAATGACAGCAAATATCAGCAAGCGACTCGATGCGATGTGGTCCAAAGCAAAGCCTCTCTCTCAAAGTCGCAAATTTACTTTAATCCTATATATAAAGACTTCGGCGGGCTAAGTAAAGCGCACTGGAGAACCAATAGAAAAAAGAGCAACGAGAGAGAAAAATAGAGAAAATAATAACGGTCGTTCTCATACCAGTATAATAATTTTATTAAGAAGAGGAAATAGAATTGACGACTTGTTAAAGGAGGATTTTCAATCGGCCCTTTTTAGGACCATCGATTTTTTTCTATAAAGTAAAACATCTTGCTGAAACAAACTTTTTAAGTCTTTAATATTGTTTTACAATTAAATAAGCTTTACCCCCAGGTGTTCGTGTGCGTGAATTAGTCGTCTCCTCAAGCTTTTTCTTAGCTAGAGGAGAATACCAGCTCACGTATGATCCTGAGTTTTCTTAATTTAAATATCATGATCCCTATGCCTTTCGTACCCTCTTGTATGGTATGGATAGCCTTTTAAAATTGCTTTTGCACGTATTGCTCTTTATTATTGAGTATTTTTATTTTGTAAGAATAACAATTCTCAATTCTCAATTCTTTCTAACAATTCTCTTAATAATCCCACTTTTCTTGTTCAGCCAGAATCTTCCGAAGCTTATTTTAAATTATCTCATGTTTAAAAATGTTTAAAAACAAAATGTGATGTTATAAATAATATGGGAGATGACAAAATACATAAAGAAAAATATCTTTAAAAACGCTTAATTTGTTTTGCTACCTTAAAAGGAAATAACTATTTGAAAAATACGTCAAAATAAGAATGGGCTTAATTAGCAAGTATCAGCCCAGGCTTAATATGAAAACTGGAAGCAGGATTGACAAACACTAGCAAGGTTTAATTAAAAAATTAGAAAAGAAAATTAATTTAATAAAAACTTTTCTATTTGATCTGATAGGAAATAAAATTATTTATTTAAAAAATTTGTTTACATCGACGTTTCGAGAGTAGTTTTAGAAAATAAAATGCCATTGACGAAGCTAGAATTTTTAAATGGTATAAATTTTCTTTTAAGTTCAACTTTCATACAGTTCAACAATAAGTTTTATAGACAGAAAAAAGGCCTTCCTATGGGCTTTTGCTCTTCCCCCTTTTTCAGTGATCTAGTTTTGGATCATTTAGAAAAAGTTTCATTAAGTAAATTAAAAAGTAGCCTGGTCTTAAACCATGATAACAATTTTTTCTCATCTCCTCCAAAAAGAATGCAAATCACCTGTTATTTTTTATAAACGTTATGTTGATGACATTTTTTTAATTTGTAATAAAAGACATTAAAAAAATTACTGACACTTTCAATAACTATAATCCTAACATAAAATTCAATATAGAAAGAGAAGATAAACAAAATAATAGTATAAATTTTTTAGACTTTACAGTATACAGAAACAGTAATTCTTATGCTTTTACTAATTGGCACAGAAAAACTACCTGTTCAGGTAGATACCTGAATTCCCACTCTCACCATCCTATTAAACAAAAAATCGCAATAGTTTACAACTTAACAGATAATTGCATTCTTTTGGCTGATAAGAAATTCCACCGTTCTAATATCTTAACCATAAAAAAATTATTATTATCTAATAACTATCGATCCGTTAAAATTTATTAATAAATATATTAAAAAGAGATTAATAACTTTGCGCAATAAAAGAGACAATATTTCTGAAACCCAAAATAATAATAACAACCAACCCCAAAAAAACAAGTTAATTTTACCTTATCATAAGTACCTGAATCATGATATTAAAAATAGTCTTAAAAATCTTAATATTTCTATTATTAATAAAACTACTAATAGGTTTAATCATTTAATCAGATTAGGTAATGATAAATTAAATAAATTTGAAAAAAGTCATATTGTCTATCAGATAAAATGTCAAAACTGTGAATATGTATACATAGGTCAATCTAAACGAAAGTTAAAAAAACGTATTAAAGAACATGAAAAAGCTCATAATAAAAAGAACATTAACTCTGTTTTATATACTCATACAAATAATACTAATCATAAATTTGATTTTAACGAGGATTTTAATAAGGTTAAAATTTTAGATATTGAAAAAAATTCATACAAAAGATTGTTCTCAGAAATGATACATATTCACAGCTACAAAAAAACACTAAACCGCATGTATGATACCCAAAACTTAAAATATTTTTATAAAAATACTATCAATTTAATTAATAATAGATTTTTTGTATCACGATAATTTTAACAATCCATTCCCTTCCAGTTTACGCGCTATTTGTATTTAAAATTATCCCCTCTTTTTCCTCTCTCGATAAACTGTAAAATTTCTTTATTTACAATACACTCGTTCAGTCACAAAACTTAAAAATATTATTTAATAATTTAATTGTGTAAAATTTTGCACATTTTTTTGTTTAAAATATTTATTTTTGACATGAGATCCTTTTCTCAAGCAATAACTTTTTCACAAAAATCAGTAAGTCTCATATAAAAATAAATTTTCATTTCTTGTTAAATTATAATAAATCTATAAAATTTTAAAATTTTTCTTTACATAAGTTTAGTTACCTGATTAAAAAAATATACAATTTTTCACATTAGCTTGTAATATACTATGTAATTTAATTAATAAGGTAAAAATAACTTTAGATTTTAATTTTACAATTGTTGTTTTTTATCTAAATTTTATAATTGTTCTTTTTAGATCTTGATAAGGAGAGTACATACTCTCGAAATGTCGATGTAAAAAAATTTTTTAAATAAATAATTTTAGTTCCTATCAGATCAAATAGAAAAGTTTTTATTAAATTAATTTTCTTTTCTAATTTTTTAATTATATTTAACAATTTGGGAACATAAAAAGTACTCCATACTTTTTTTATATAAATTTTAACTAGCAAGGTTTTTGATAGTATTATTTTAACATTATAATTGAATATATTTTATCCAAATACAGCAGAATTCCAATTATCCGGCATCCAATAAACCGGAACATTTGATAATCCGGCACTTTTTTGGATCAAACTCATATGTTTTTTTTTTTAAATTTGCTATTTATTTTTATATTTATAGAAAAAAAAATTTTTTTATAAAAATATATTTCCGTTAAGTAAATAGTATAAAATAAAATGACATAAAGTAGAAACCATTGGTAGCCTTCAAGGTCTCTTTGTAACTCAATTATACATATTTAATATGTAGTGTTAATTAATATTTTATGTGATTTTTTTTTTAACATGTGTCATAGTTTTTTCAATCTCTACTTTTTAAAAAAGCAATTAAAATTTTTTTATTGAACTTCTGAGTATGAGAGAAATTAGACCTGCCACAGAAGATTTTTGATATTTTTAGTGTTTCCTGTTATTGATATAAAAAAAATTTTTGGTGTTTATTAGCCTATCTAAATAAACAGCTTCGATCACCCTACGTTTCTTGACCTCTTAGAAGGACAAATTTTTTTCAAAACTTATGTTGGAATTTAAAATTATTTCTTTAGTATAAATTATTAGTTTTTTTAAACCTAAATCAACAGTTTACGTAGAGTTTGTAACAATATTGTGATTATATATTAAGTATAATGTAAGTTTTATGAACATTTGATAATCCGGCATTTTTGATTATCCGGCAACTCCTATGTCCCGACGATTCCGGATAATTGGAATTCTGCTGTACTAATGTTTCTCCAAAACGTGCTGCTATGAAATTGCACAACGTTCCTTTATCATAATGCTACGAACTAGTTAAAATTTTTTATTTTTTTAATGATTCCTCTAAAAAAACTATGCACAATTATTATATAATTTTTTATGAATAATAGGTAGTAATGAGCTCCATTTTGGTATTAAAAAAAAATTATGATTTTATTAAAGTAAAGTTATATAATAAGCTTAAAATTAATAAAATATTTTATGAAACTTGAAGCATTTTCAATATTAATTTAATATTTTACGTTATATGATTATTTTAATAAAATTAATCTGTCAGTTTAATAATAAAATAAAATAATTTAATCTAAAAATAAAGAAGAAAAAAAATTTTTTTATATTGAATTCAGAAAATTTTTTTATTTTATTTCGTATATTTTAAAATCTTTTTAATACGCTTCATTTATATTCTAGATTGATTTACATACTCTTTTAATATCGAAATCGTCGTTTCCAACTTAATACAAAAAAAAAGAAAGTAAAAATAAAATATATACAGTAAATACATAGTTTGTCGTCTCGATTTTTCCGCTGTCCTCATATAAATATTCTTGTTTTATTTTGTATTTTTCTTCTCGTTTGTTATTCCTTCTTTTATCGTTTTTCTCTACACGATCATTTTATTTTTTTTTAATATTTTTATTTTTCATTTTTTGATATTATAATACGTTGGCATCTGATACAATGTTCTATTTTCATTTAATTTAATCAACTTGTAAATTTTTAAATTTATGGAATTATATTTAAATTATCGTTGTGTTATTAAAGTGAAACGAAAAAAAAATAATATAACATAAAACTTTTTTAATAGATAGTACCAAACCATAATAGGATAACATCATTTATTTTTTATAAGTTTAGCACGCAAATCTAGTAAACTTAATCTGAATTTGGTTAAAATGAATTTGCAAAATTAAAATAAATTAGATTATCTGTAAAAAACAAAATTTTAACAAAAGATTTTTTTATTGTTACTTTAGATTTTCGTTTTGTAATTGAACTTTGCTATTGAACTAATTAAATTTCAATTTTTTTTTTTGGTCACGCTTAC
This sequence comes from Anagrus nilaparvatae, assembly GCA_022575985.1. Lineage (NCBI taxonomy): Eukaryota > Metazoa > Arthropoda > Insecta > Hymenoptera > Mymaridae > Anagrus > Anagrus nilaparvatae. The sequence goes on along the minus strand of JAKSXM010000040.1, from coordinate 606,501 downwards.
GAATTCAGCTTCCAAACTGACAGTTATGTGGGATTCGTCTTACCTTGCCTTTACCCACTAAAACTCCACTCCGTTCCTACCTTATACGAGCCTATCCCGGGAACTTTTTCATTACTTCAAGACAGGTTCAAGGCCATTTAGTTCTATTCGTGAACTCCATCTTTTGACTTGCATCCAGTGACTCGCCAGTCTGGTTAAGGACTCCATCATTCCGTCTTTACGTGCTGTTATCTTCAATAAAATATATTTCAGCTAAAAAATATACGTCATTTCCCAATATCGCAAAAGAGAAGGTAATAAATAAATATATAAACAAATAAATAAATAAATAAATAGAAAAAATTAATAAATATTATCCTACCATCTACGATTATTGCGGTATCAAGAGTAAGTGTAGGAATGATTATATGTTAGTGCAACACCTGCAGTCATCCAGCTAATCGCAAAACGTCTCAATATTAACCTATACATTGGACTTCAGGTTTTTCGGTGCAGAGTATGTACTCAAAATACTGGCTAATTTTGGTCCATACTTCTTTATTTCGAAGCATCAGGCTAACAACATTCTCAGGTGTGATTTGGCCAATGTTAGTTTCTAATTGAAACTTTTTAACGGCCCATCGGTCGTATTCGAAGAATATTTGTTCCAGCGTGTCTTCTTTGCCAGGACAGTATATACATTCAGCGCTATTCATCTTCTGGATCCGAAAGAGGTAGGAGCAAAAAAGCCCATGTCCGCTTAAGAATTAGGAAAAAAAATAATTAATGTCCCCGTGCCCTTTATTTATCCAAGGTGATATTTCGCCTATCAACCTCTTGGTCCATTTGCTCTCCGTGTAGTTGGTCAAGCGGTTCAGCTAGTCACTTAAGCTGATCTGGCGCAAGGTACCCTTTGCGCGGTCAATGCGTATCCTCTCTTTGTTTAGATAGATATAATTTCACTCAAGAACCAGCAGATCTATCGGGATTACCCTGCCGATGGCTAGAGCTGCCTCCAAGGAGACTGTGCGATAGGCACAAAAGATTCGAACGGCTCCTTACCTCCGGACACTCGTAAGCTTAGACGCATAAGTGACCTTTTTTATGCAGTCGGCCCATACTTCTGCACCATACAGGAGTAAGATGGATAAACGACATAAGAAGCCTGGGCTTTCCAGTCTTAGGTCCGCATGTGTTTCTCAATAGCCTGCTTAACGCAGCAGTGAGCTTGACAGCCTTCTTCGTGCTTTTCTGAATCTGCGCCAATAAGGTCAGTTTCGTGTCCAACATCACTTCCAACTACTTTAAGTGTACCTTCATTTCTATCCTATCCTCCCCAATTCATGTTGGGACGATGGTCTATATGGTCAATGTATTTACAGAGGAATTGTACAGTCTCAGTTTTTGCCGTTGCAAGTTTTAGGTCATGGTTTTCCATCCAGTAATTGACCCCATGCATTGCCTGATTCAGTTTCTCCTCATCAATTTTTTCATCTTTTGCCGTGATGACTAAGACCAGGTCAACTGCGTATCCTAAAGTAAAAGTATCAACCGGCATTGGAAGCCTAAGTACTTGGTCATACATGATGTTCCATAGATCCGGTCCAAGGACCAATCCTTGAACTGCATCTGCAGTTACTTTTCTCGCTCTTGTTCCTTGTGCAGTTTCAAAGATTATTTCGATCGCTCAGGTAGCTGTCGATGATTCTTCGCAGGTATTTTGGCACCTGGAACTTCCTTAGCTCTTACATGAAATTGCTCCATCTTGCTGAGTTAAAGGCATTCTTCACATCGAGGGTTACTAAATCACTAATAGCGTGATTTTTCTCGAGTAGTGATAGCCTGTATGGGCATTCTCGATAGCCTGGACGATACTGCTTATGCCATCGATAGTTGACTTCCCTCAGCGAAACCCGTATTGTCGGTACCTAAGTACCTGGTCATACATGATGTTCCATAGATCCGGTCCAAGGACCGATCCTTGAACTGCATCTGCAGTTACTTTTCTCGCTCTTGTTCCTTGTGCAGTTTCAAAGATTATCTCGATCGCTCAGGTAGCTGTCGATGATTCTTCGCAGGTATTTTGGTACCTGGAACTTCCTTACCCCTTCCATGAAATCGCTCCATCTTGCTGAGTTAAAGGCATTCTTCACATAGAGGGTTACTAAATCACTAATAGCGTGATTTTTCTCGAGTAGTGATAGCCTGTATGGGCATTCTCGATAGCCTGGACGATACTGCTTATGCCATCGATAGTTGACTACCCTCGGCGAAACCCATATTGTCGGGGAGAGATATCTCCTGCAGTTTCTACGGCCCATAGTATCCTTGGCTGTAGCATCTTCTCGTAGATTTTGCCGGTTGTGTCCATTAATCCTAGAGGACGCCAAAAGTTTGCCAGTCTAGGATCCTCTTTACCCATACTGATAAGGACCAGCCTAGCTCTTTTCCAGAGCTTACTAAAGACGTTCGCACATGCACAAGTATTTGTACATACATAAGCTGAATTTTGAGCACTCATGCGCAGCTTTCTTCAGTATCTTGGTAGGTATCTCATTAAGTCCTGATGCCTTAACATTCTAGTCCACCGCTGTGAAGAGCTCCCCCTCGGTGAATTCGGGAATAGCCTTGTCATCTTCATCTAAGTCATTTGCCTCCTCCAACTCCGGGTGGGTATGGAAAGGTCCGTCAACTATACGCCTAATCTCCTCTTCGTTCATAACGCCACTTGCGGAAAGAGCACCAATCCTCTCGGTGACTATCTTGTATACAAGACCCCATGAGTCATTATCCACCTCGTTACAGAAAGCCATCTCGCATGCTCTTTTGCTTCTCCTGACGGCAAGTCTCAGGCTTTTCTTGACCAGCTTATGCTCTGCCATCATCTCAGCAGCGTCTATTCTGGTTCTTGCACGTGTAGCTCACCTTCTTATCATTAAACTCTAACTCCTTAGACGGTCTATTTCTGCATTCCACCAGTAGGCTGGTGGACTTCCATCATGGGTCGGTTGTTTTGGGATGGCTTTGTTACATGCTTTTTCCAGCAGCGTCATGATTCCCTTAATTATTTCCTCTGTGTCATCAATATTTCCTAGTCTAATTTTTTTCCCCAGGATAGCAGTCTCTCCAATTCTAAACGTGTTCACCAATATTTTATGGTTTAGCCGCTTGATGTTCTATCCACAGCGATTCTATACTTCGTCTCTTCGTGTTCGTCACCGCTCGTCATGCACCTCAAAAAAGATATATTGGTGATCACTCGCTGAGAAGTCCTCCAGTACTTGCCAATCTGCAATCCTGGCGGCCACATCTTTTGTTGCAAAAGCCTGGCCTTCTGAATGGTGTAGTGTTACCTACGTTTAGCACAGCTAAGCTGAGCCTGATGGACAGGTCGATTATGTCCTTTCCTCTTGCGTCCGTTTCTGGCATAACCCACTCTGGAGCCCTTGCATTGAAATCGCCTGCCATTACGATTTCACCGGTCATGTCCCTTCCTGCATTTTCCAAGCAGTTGTATTTACTCAGATTGTCCTGCCTAATATCATTTGGCGTTAAGTACAGGCTTATGTAGGTAACACCAATTGTCTTAATTCAAACAAAGCCTCTACCAGAGCCTTTCTCCTGTACCAGAACTTATTAATTAAATTTCAATTAATTGGATCAAAATTCAATTAAATCAATTTAACTGCGTTTTTTGGAAACAATTGAATGAAGACCGAAATCATTTAATAGTAACATTTTAGGCAGTCAGGGATCCTAAGATCAAATTTAAACTCAAGGTAGTGATCACAGGACCACATAATATAGGAATTACCTATTTGAGTATAAATAAATTAATTGATGCTCTGAACTAAAAAATTGGATATTTTAACGGAAAAAAGCGTCTTTTGAAACCACGCCTCTTTGAAAATTTTTCAAAATGAGATTTGCGTATACATTTTACCCCAGGACTAATATGTAAAAATATACAAACACATATAAAATAATTAAATTTTAATCGACGTAATACTCATAAACATTCTCAAAAAATCTAAACCTATCTAATCGATATTTATAAAATTATTTATTTTGTTCAAATATTACAGTTACTAATTTTGTAATATTATTCTTGTATATTTTGTTAAACAATTTTTAGAAAGAATTTTCAATAAAAATCTTAAAAATGAAATTTTAACTGGTGTACCGCACTTATTCCTAAATTAATCTTACCTGAGGGTGTCATAGGTGGCCTCTGCAATAAATAGCCAAATTTTTACTTTCCTCAAATGTTATATTCGCACCTACCCCTAAATAAAGTTAGACTGAAGGAAGTTGAGGGTAACGTAGCTCCACAAGGGAGTCTGGGATAAACCCCTACAATTTACAATCAAAATTTTAATTCCCTCAAATATTGCACTCGCACCTTTCTAAATTAAGTTAAAACTACGAGGGATCAGGGGTAATAGATCAAAACTCCCACAGAAGAACTTTGCTTCAACAATTGACAATCAAAAACATCTGAACAGTGATTTATCTGAATAGCATCAGGGTAAACAAATATGTATGTAATAAGTAGGGAAATAGAAGATTTTAACTTAAGTGATATGTAACTAATATTATCTTTTCCCTACTTTAGCGTAAAAATCGTGTTCCTAGTTTTTTTATTACTTATAAAAATATTTTAAATAGCGATATTCAAAATTTTAAAAATAAAATAGGCCTTGAAGATGGATATTTGATTAAAGAAGGTAGAACTTTAAATTTGATGAAATAAATAGAAAAAATCATCATATAATAAACGACTGGGTATTTTATAAAAATTAGAAAAATATTTAGAAAAATGTATATCAGCCCCCCATAATATTGTGATTACAGATTTGAATTATATTTTAATTAATTATTAAATAACTTTTTTTTATATTAAATAATAATTTAAGAAATCAAATTTTCTAGATGACCTTAATTTTTATTTTTATTTTGTAGACTTTAGACATTCCAATCTATTGACTATCAAAATACAAATGTTCGAATGTCGAAAGTTGAAAAACAAGATAATTATAAAAAAACTTTGTGTCTATACCCTTAGAATTTTTATTATGCAAGATAAAATTATAAAATTGTCATCTTAAGAATAAAATTTTTGTACTTTTCTAACAGTAAACTATATTTTTTTATAAAATGTAGTCATGGGAATTCTTTTGATAACTTGTCTATGACGTTTTCTTGAAAAATGCTTATGGAAGAGAAATCAAAAGCACTACGTTCCCAAAAACCACATTCAAAAAAATCTCAATCAGTCAAGTCAAGTCATAGGCTCAGCTGGGACTAAGAAGGCTCACGCTACTAAAAAAATATTAAAACTTTCAATTTATTTTATTTTACTTATATTTTCTCGGACTGTTGTACTTAGTTTTTATTTTTTATTTAAAATTAAATAATTTTTCAAGTCAATTTTTTTTTGTATTTATTTTTCGCATTCCTCGAATTACTTAAAAATTTAAAATTATAAAAAAAGATAAGTTAAAATATTATTTTTCTATTACCGCAAAGAGTGCTAATTCAAGGCTAAAGTCCTTGACTATCGGAACCACGAAGGGACAATTGAAACATACTTTTCATATCGTTTGGTTATTTTTTATTCACAAATTTAAATCTTTAAAATTTAACATCATTAACTTTTCTTTGGACGAGGCAAATGTAGAAAAGTTTCTAAACCCTTCTTGATTTATTGTTTACTTTTTATTTTTAATTAACAATTATTTTATAGTGAATCAATTAAAGGGCAAATTTAGCGTAACAATATCAAAAAAACATTTAAAATAAATTACATTAGTTACTATGCACTAAAATTATACACTGACAATGAATAAAATTAAAAAAAAAAAAAAGAGTTCTAGTGATTTTTAAAGTACAACACTCAATTTCCTTTTTACTTTTTCTAGCCCTATTAAAGCTGTCGCACTGCGAGATACAACGTCATAATATGATTGTGACAAGAAGTGCGCATGAAATGGGGCCGCGAGTTAGGAAGATGTATTGTTCTACAAACATAGATACATTTATATTTAAATGTGTAAGAGCATTTGAACTGGAAAGAGAATGAGAGAAAGAGCGACTATTTATCAGTAAATTATAATATGTATATTCATAAAGTCAAAGAAGAAAGCTCATAGTTTGAGAAATACGTAACAGATAAGGTAATAGGAAATGTAGTATTAAACCGGTAATAAGGAATATAAGAGACAGTGTAAATGATATGTGCATAAACCGTATTCAAATTTTGTATTTAGTTCTGTAATTGTTTGAATATTTGTTTTATTGGTAAATTTTGATGACTTTTAGTTTTTGATATTGATCTTTAACTTATACAATTTAACGCTTGAATTCTTTAATGTTAATGTAAAAAGTTAAATGTAACTTAAGCACTTACGACATACGCATTACAATAATTTAAAATAAGCTATTACTATTTTCATCTTTTATTAAAATCTTTTTTTCTTCTTCTCGTTTTATGGATTTACGAGAGCTTAAATCCAATCTCATTTTTATATTTTTGATGTAAAAACGATAAAAAATAGTAAAATAAGACGAAAAATAAGGTTTTAAAGTAAGTTTTATGTATGATTTTTATTTTCTTTTATTTAAACTTACATAAGAAAAATGCAAAGAAATACCAAACAGATACTCAAGGATTGATCGTAAAGATCGACTTTAATTCCAAAGGGAGCATTGTTAAGATGGATCATCAGTTTTTTTTTTTTAGTTTATTTTTGTTATTTGCTTGGTTTACTTACATCAATATTTTAAAAAAGAAAAATAAGTTTTTCCTACTGATGACGATCGTTTGAAAGTTTTAACATCAAGGATTTTAGGATTTAACAGAAGTTCGTTTTGAGTTGAATGGATACGAAAGCTACTGATTAAAGGTTTCGAATCTCCTATTAATTTCAAGGGATTTTAGAGATCAATGTTTTCTGGAAAATAAAGTATTATATAACAAAATTATTATTATTATTATTTGAAATTTAAATTCTTACAAATATATCATTTAAATTAACGTAAAACAGAGAATTTATTTTCATATTCGCTGATAACATTAATTAAAATTTGTATAATTTTCTAAAAAGCTTATATAAATTAGGATAATGAAAATTTTATTAAATTTTAGCTTATCTATATATTTTTAAAAAAGAAAAAGTTAACTTAATTCAATAGTACTTTACTGCAGAAAGATAGAGTTGAGAGATTTAAAAATATTGTTCATAAAAAATGATACGTGATTCGAATAAGTAATTACGTTTTAAAAACACGTCTACAGTTCAACATTTTAAAATTACACAGAGAGCTTAAAAATATAGGATTTAAGAAAATTTACCATATTAAAAAAGTTTTAAATTTACAATATTTAAATAATTGTAAACCAAATAAGTTAGGTCAAAACTGAATTCTCTTATTAAATCTCATACAGACTAAAATGCTTTAATTCTAGTATAAAGAACCAAATGGAAATATTATAACATGGTTTAATGGCTAACATCACCAGATATATATATAGAGGCTTCAATTATATAGAAATTTTCTAAAGGAAAGACTGAAGAGATTAAGAGAACTGAGGAATATTGAATGAAAGGATTCATTTATATACATAAATATAAGCTTGTGCTTAGATTTACTTTATTTTGTAAAATTAAATTTATTTTAACTCTGTAGGTATTAATAATTTATTTAATTTTTTAGTGTGCATTAAAAGATGTTGTTTTAAATTAATTGTAAATTATTAATAAGATATTCTATTAAAAATTCATTTTAATTTTAATTTAGCTTTTTTTTTTTAATTAAAGTTAAATATTTTGATAAGGAAAATTTATAGTAATATAGTAATTGTTAATTAATAAATAATTTTTTTAAAAGATTTTTATATTAATTAATATTGTTTTAGGATATTGGCAGTTATAATTAAATGTAAACAGAAAATAATTAACTCTGTTGGAAATTTATAAGCAGAGAAAATTTAATGTGAAAAAATTTACGTTTATATATAATCTTGGTTACTTAATTATTCTTAGTCTTTCCAGGTATCTAAAATAAAAAATAAATTAATTTATAAAAACAAAATACTTTTTACAAATTTTTTTATTTATAAGAATATTCCTTATTGCTGGTAATATAATATTTCCTTTTTTGTCGCACTTGGGTTCTTGGATTCAATTATTCAATTATTCTGCAGATCTTTCGGATTTAACTGAAAACCGACCTGGATCATAAACCCCGAGACTTGTCCCAATTAACTACAAACCCATACTAAAAACCTTTCGTTTTATGTCACCAAAATATGAAAATGTACCAGTACATCAATAGAAAAAAATTGATTAAATCATCAGAAACATATAATTGGATTTTACAAATATATTTAGCATGAAAATGAAGCCATCGGTGTGTATACGAGTTAGCATTTCTATTGAAAATAGATATGTCATCTAATATATCTTCTTTACAACAATAATGTACATAATATATTAATAATATTTATTGACAGTTCAAAATAATATAATCTACGTGAAAATTGATATTAACTTAATAACAATAATTGTTTAATATTTTATTTTTCTCTTTGTTTTAATAATTTATCTGCATTGACAGGGTTAGAATGGATGTATCTAAATATATTCAAAATAGAGACAATGGGTTGAAAAAATATCACTCTTTACTTAATTAATCAATAGAAAGTAAAATTTTTTATAAATCAAAGTGTTGGAACAAAAAGTTTTTCACTATTGATCGACCCTAATTTTAATTTTTTTATTTTTATGCAAATTTTATTTTCTTTTGTTTGTTTAGAGTTACAGAGATTCTCAAAATTCCTAAAAATTGGTGACAAGAAAATGAAAATCAAAATGTTAAATTATGAAAATTCTGTTTTTGAGTTTTTAAGTGCTTAAAAGGCAAATATCATTTAAAACTTAACCAGTTTTTAAGAAATCTGTTATAACTATAGTATTTTCTATTAATTCTTGCAATAGTATTTTTTTGTGCAGTTACCTTAAGTTTTGGGTACCCGACCTGAAAATTCATGTATATAAAAAAAACCTGAACTTTCTTGCTGGTCATCCAAAACTTACACCTGAGTAACCGCGCACACCCCTACTAAAAATACTGTAGCAATAATCTATGGAAAATTGCTTTATTTATTTAAATCAATATCTAATCTTAATCTATTTATGAATTCATAAAAAAAATTTTTAAATTACCATTTTAATCTTTATTGCCATCTTTCAAAACATTATGCCTTTGAGTACTAAAGTTTTATTTCTTTTTAAAAATTGAATGCGATACTATTTTGAATAAAATTGCTCGTAAACTCATAAATATTTATTTTCATCAAAATATTATTAAATAAAGATATAAAATTTTCTTTATTAATATTATAAAACATGATTATATCTTTTTTACTATTTTCATAAATAATAATAATAATAATAAGAATTTTGAACGGTAAATTGCGTTATACACGTAAGACTTTGTTTTCTAAAATTCATAGTTTGTTGGGCCTGCGGTTTTAACGATATATACTGTCAAGTTTTCGTGACCAAAAGAACCTTAAACAAAACTTTGATGTTAACATTCCGTGAGAAACTTGAAAATTCACATTACTTATAACTGACAGGAATTTTTCTGTTTTTTTATAAACTTAAAAATAACTTTTAAATAAATAATTAAGTTAAAATGTCAATAGAAAATTTAAACTTTAATTCCTGTAGTCTTTATTATAAAAATCGATTTTTTAAAAAATTAATTTGATTCGAAACAAAAAGATAAAATTTTGCTTTATTTTTTTAATTTAAATTATTTTCATGCACACGCATTTTATAAAATGCTTAAATAGCGCAATGATACGAAAATTACGACCTTTTTGTTTTTTGCTTATCAAAAACTGATTTTAGATTAAACTTTTTTTTTTTTGTAAAAGTTATTACCATAGAAAAAATTATTTTTTTAATATAAAAAAAAAAAAAATGATAATTTTGATTTTAATATTTAAAGATATAAATAAAAATCATGTTATTTTTGCAATAAAATTTATATTTTTCTTCCTTTTTAATGGTTTTATAGCTCTGATAACAAGCGATATAAATATAGTTTTATATTATTTATCTGTCCACAAAAACGGAAATCAAGCGTGGATAAACTGATTGACATTTAATCGTTTTGTTTTAGTAAACTATATTTCTTTTTATGAAATAATAAATTTTTATAATAAAAATAATACTAGAATTTTATTATCTGATAAGGAGGATTAGGAAATTTTTGGTTACTATTGGCAGAAATGCTGTAATATTTATAAAAGTTAGGATATTTTTTCTAAATTTTTCTTAAAACTCAAAAAACCCAAGTATAAAATAGAGGTGAGCCATTATACCCTGTCCTCCCCAATGATATTAAATATATAATATGAAATAAAAGCAATCTATTTTTATTATATTCGAATTAAGAAAATAAAATTTTCTTTTTGTATTTTATTTTTTTTTAAGTATCCATAAAAAAAAATTGGGATTTAAAATGTCTTGATATACTAAAAGTTCAATTTGACCTGAGTGGTAATATCAGTCAACTCAATGAATTTTTATTATAAAAATTATTTTTTAGAGCAGAATAAGCTTATAGTTAAGTATTAAAATCCTTTATTATTTTCTTTATTCTTTTAAAGTTTGCATATGAAAAAAGTTTTACGAAAATTTTAGCAAAATATGTTTATACTTTAATTATTATTCACTTTTTCTTTGATTCAGTTATAAATTAAAATTATTACTAAAGAATTTTTTCAAAAATTTAATCAAAAAGATCTTGATATTTTATAAAAATGTTAGTTACTATTCTAAAAAGTTTGAGCCACAAAAACTTGGGTTGATTATTATTTTAGATATAAATAACTTGGGGCTAAAAAAAATGAATGATAAATTTAACTCAAACAGATGCAAATTGCTCTTTAAAAGTGAAATGGGCCAATTAGAGCCTGTGTGGAATTCTGATTCAAAAGTTAAGCCTTGAGATGGACTCCTTGGAAATTGGGGTCAAATTATGTATATGACTCTCGGATTAGAAAATAGACCTCGCATTGCGAAAAAAATTAGTTCTTTAGAGTTTGAGTAGCATCCTAATACAAAAGCTTATCGCTATGGAAGTAAAAACAAACTGCCGGTATAAAATAGATCTGGCACCTAGTAGTTCCACCTAGATTTTGCAGGATTTCATTATATTCCCAAGAGGCCTATTTTGTTTTGATGGGGTGAACAAATATATTTTTTTATTTTTTAGAAAATCTCTTAGATCGGGGACCACTTTCTCATACCCGAAAATTCAAAATCTTCTACAGCCGTTTACCCGCGCTTTTTATTTATTAATTCAAAAATGCCTGAACTGTGTACGTTATAAAAGTTATTTGAAATATACTGGAAAAGTTTTCGGATTTCCGCTTTAAACAGCACAAATTCAAAAAGTAAACTTTTTTTCTTCAAAATAGAGCAAAAAATATTTTTTGAAGTCCTTGAAATAGTCGTTAAATTAAGAAAGTCAGTTTATCTAGCACAGTCATTTTGACACAGAAACTGCCATATATGAAAATTCTCAAAATTCGTTTTCTTGCTTAAAATATTTTTGTATAGCTCTTAACTTTTACATTTAATTTTTTTTCATAAATGAATGAATTCTATTAAATATGATAAAATACATAATAGTATTTTTTATTTAAACTTTTTAATATTAAAAATAATAATAACAATAATAATAAAAGCTTTCTTTTTCATTCATTCAGTGTTATACAGTTTTTCTATATTCCTCTTACATTCCCTTTAAAATTTTGTCTTTATGTCCTTTGATCTAGATAAAATTTTCATTTTCCAACATAGAAAACTTTTCTTAGGTCTCATTAGTATTGTGAATGTTAAATGAGAAAATGTTTTATAATATATTTTTAAAAAAATTAACTTTTAAAAAAATTAGTGACTAAAAAAAAAAAAGAAAAATTTATTTTTTGCATAAATCATTTAGTTAGTTTTTATTTTATAATAAAAAATTTGATCTTTAGTTTTATAATTAATTAGTTTTAAAATAAAGTAATATTTGTAATTTCACGAAAGAGTTTATTTTATTTTAAATTATTTTAATGTATTTTACATTAATTAACAAATAAGCATACGTAAAAAGATTAAAATTTTAAAATATTTGTGTAAATTTGAAACTGACTTGAATTTGAGTAAAATTTAAGTAGACATTGGTACATTAATTTTAAAGCTATTGCTTGAAATCTCAAGCAAATTTCAATCAGACCAACCTTGCGATGGAATGAAAGAAAAAACTAGGGGTGTGCGGTTACCCGACCCGAAGCTTCGGGTCGGTCTTTGGGTATACCCGAAAAGTTTCAGAGGTCCGAAAGTACAGTTTTTTCATCTAAAATTTCCCTGGCATTATGAATCCATGAATAATTTTCCGGGAATTTTCCGTTGAAACTTAAAAAAGAGGAAAAATAGTCAAAAAAAAGCGTACTAGAAAAAAATAATAATTTTTAACTCATAAGTAGTTATTTACTTTTTTATGTGATTTGAACAAGAAAATAAATAAATTCGCACTCATTTTAACATTTATACTTCTGTTTTAAATTTGTGATTTAAAAAAAAAAATAGTAATATATCCCAATTTATATTTTTATAAAAATAATTTAAAAAAATTAAATAATTTGTATTCAAAAATTTTGAAGAAATTATTTTTCTAAGTACTAATACTTTTTTAAGGTAACTCAAGTACCTATTAGTACTTAGAAAAATAGTTTCTTCAAAATTTTTGAATACAAATTAATTAATTTCTTATTATTATTTTTGTAAAAACAAAAAATTACTATGTTTTAAGAAAATCACAAATTTAAAACAGTAAGTATAAATGTTGTCTTGTTTAATTTACATGAAAAAGTAAATAATTACTAATAGGTAATAAAAATTATAATTTTTTTTCTATTACGCTTTTTTTTTTACTATTTTTTCTTTTTTTTAAGCGTGAATGGAAAATTCCCGGAAAAATATTTATGGATTCGTAATGTCAGGGAAATTTCAGATGAAAAAACTATACTTTCGGACCTCTGAAACTTTTCGGGTATACCCGAAGACCGACCCGACCCAACCCGAAAAAATCCAAGACCGACCTGAAGCTCGGGTACCCAAAAATTCGGGTAACCACACAACCCTAAAAAAACAAAAGATTGAAAAAGAAAATTATTTGTTTTCCTATAAATTTCTCTGGTTACAGTGTTTATTTTATAATTTACAACTCCTTGTAACTGTAATTTTCTTAAATCAAATTTTAGTTAAGAAAGAAAATTTCAGTTAATATTTTTGGATATTATAAAAGTTCACTAAGATAAATATTCTAATACCTTACGGTGCAAGATTTTATAGCTTAGTCTTTTAATGAATGTAGATTCAAAAGTTTTTGAAAAGTCAATACTTTTAAAATTGTTGAGTAAGTAATCTAAATTTCCCGAGAAATTTCCTTAATAAATGGTATTATAAAATCAAGTGGTATAGAATTTATAATAACTTTACTATTTTTTTTAAACTGCTTTTAATTTATCTTATTATAAATAAAAATAATTTTTTTTTAATATTCCTTAAAACCACGTACGACAAAAGTAGGTCACCTACAAAACATGCAAAACAATTATTAAGTATTTTGAATTCAAAAATGAAATTAACCAAAATATCAAAAAATAACACATCCGAATTTAATAAAAATATTTTTATTTTACTATTATTTTAATAACGCCCTTTTATCCCCGTCTTTTTACCTCATAAATCTCTTTTCTTTTAATATTCAATTCACTTCAAAAAAAAAATATATAAGTTTCCCATTAAAGTAAGAAAAAAAAAGAATATTTTTATGAATATAATTTAACACATAAATTTACATATAGTGTATTTTATGTTTATGTATATAACAAATATGTATATTTTTATGCATCCTGAAATAAAAAGACACAGAAAAAATATTAAAAAAAAAAAGACGTATCAATAGATATTTTTTTAGTTTCTGTAATATAAGCTAAGAACTTACTTATAATATATTCGAGAGTAAAAAAATATATATAGATAAAGCAGTTGAATGGTTTTTCACGTTCTCATTCGCATATAATACATAAAAATGCGGAATACAGTGTGTCGTAGCCAAGTATAAGCTTTGAGATAAGCGAAAGCACTCAATTCATGCTTACGACTTATAGTTTCTTTCTCTTTTCTGTTTTTCTGGCTTTAACAATCGGAAATTCCTAGTAAAAATTGTATGGTGCGTTGCTGAAAATGCGATTTTTCTACAAATATAGATTTTTTTTTTCTTCACAATTTTTATATATACTTCATGTTTTCTTTTATTTATTTTATTTGTACTATTTTTCTCTATAGATTTTTATAACTTATGGATAAATTGAATGGAATTGTCAATGACAATTTTTTGATATTTAATAATAAAAGGATCATACAAACTTTAAATAGATATTCAAAGCCTATTTTAAAGCCATTTTTATTAAATAAAATTCATTTGGAAGTCGCTGCTTTTTGTGACCGGGCTTATCTCCCTCTTAAATTTCTACCCTTCATACATTTCCCCGGGGATAATTCCCCCTTAGGATATTTCCCCTCAAGACAACGTTCCCCCCAAGTCTAATATGTAAAAATACACAAAAGGAAAAAAAATAATTAAATCTGAACCTGTCTAATCTATATTTATAAAATTATTTATGCTTCTCAAATATTATAGTTACCAGTTTTGTATAACTATTCTAGTTTATTTTATTATTAACGTCTTACAGTTTTAAGAAAAAAATTTTATACAAATATTTTTTTACGTGATAAAAAACTAAATTCCAAAATGAGGTACTAGACTAGAACCAGCTAGGGAATCGAGTAAGGATTCCGAGGAAAAAACTTCGCAATAAACAATCCAAATTTTACTTTACTACAAATGGTGAACTCACACGTACCTCTAAATTAAGCTACATTGTCCTAGGAGGGTTGTGCCGAGGGAAAATAATTTACCAAGGGAGGAACTTTAGGTGAGGAATCGCGGGAATAGCTGCTTTTTACAAGATAAGTTTCATCGAAGACTTGTAAAGGGTTCAAAGTTATTTTTCCAAGACGTATAATTAATTTTATTTCTATTAAAAAAAAACTTATGACCGGTTTTTGTAAAGAAAACCTAAATGTATGGAACATGTTTACTACAGTTGAGGGCTAGTTATAACGTATAAATGTTACGCAACACTGTAATACTTTTATTTATTGCAATCATTTTTTTTTTGGTTCAGTTTTTTTGATTTTTATGTAAATACACTGTTAGTTTGTTTTATTTGAACATTCAAATATGTATAAAAATTGAATTTACTAAACTTATTCTTAATTCAAGGATTAATTAAGGGGTTTTGAATTCTAGTGCATTTCCGCACATTTACCAGATTTTTAAAAAAATTTTTGTGAGACTTAGTAAAAACCACGATGTAGCAACTAGAAAGGAAGAGTAGTACAAAAAAATTGTAGGATATTTGTTTGTATAGGTATTATAATCAAAAGTACATTACATAGTAAAATGGTAGAATATAAGCAAATAAAATTTATACGTTCCTTTTTGTTCATTTCCTAAGTGAAATTGAATTTACGACGGGCTCTTTTTGCTACTATATAAATATAAACTATTGCCAAAATGATACAGTTAATAGACGTTTTTCAAAAGTAATAGTGTGATACAGATTATTTATATTAGACTGGAGTTCGATTTAGTATTTTCTTGTTTATTAATTTGCTGGATATCTGAAACTAAAGCTTTGACTAAAAAGTTTTTTTAAATTTAGCTCGTTTTAATTTTCATAATCAATAATACGATCAAAATATGTTATCGAACAATCCTTTTATGTTTAATAACACGTTACTGGAGAAATATTTTTTTATTAGCTATAATTAGGATCGGTTAGGTGCCAGAATTTTCGAGTAACTGACTCAAAAATTCGATTCAAAATTGTAGCCTCAGACCTCATAAACATTTTACTTACACCAAAAACTGAACTGACCCAAAGCCGAAAACTCAATACAGCCCAAACCCGAAAATTAGATTAACCCCACACCCCTAACTATAATTAAACCCAGCTCCCAAAAATAATCTGATTTTTAAAATTTTAGAGGTACATTTTAAATAGAAGAGATCATAGGTCATTATGACCAATATCGCATCTACTAACCTACATGCGAATTCAACAATAAATTTTATAACACGAATAGTATAGAGGGAATACAAAAAGAATTTTAAATTATTTTAATATACGATATATGATAAACCATATTTATTTAATATAAACATGGTATTGATTATTATTTACTCTATTTATAAATTCTTTTTTATATAAATATTATGCATGTATAAATATAGTAATAATTTATAAATCACTTAAATATTGCTTATACATTGATATTTTAATTTAGATTTCAAAAAATTTTAATTGGAATCAGTAATTCGTAAAGCTATTGACTATTAACAACTAAAAGCTTTGAAAATTACAGAAAACTATTATATGGAACGATGAATATAAATTTTCAATATACCCTATTCAAAATCAAGGGGTGGTCCACTCAGCGCACAGTAACTTGCTCTAAGTGTGTGATTGGTGTGCTCCTTTTTAACGAAAAAACTGAAAAGATTAAGCAGTGTGAAAAATACTTCTTCTATTTATGTAACCTAGTTAATTGGGTCAAGGAATAGAGGATTCCGTGTTATAAGATACGCTGAAAAAAAATTCTGCCTGCGTTTAGCGGAATTTCGTTTGTGGCTAGCGGATTTTTTTTCTTGCTCAAACGATTTTAAAAGGTCTAAAATTTAAAGAAAATTAAAAAAAAATTTTTTTGCTTATTTAGAATTTGTCCTCAGCGGTACGATGCATAAAAAAAAATTGTTTTCAAAAAGAAAAAGTTATTTAGCAATTTCCAATCGTTTGAGCAAGAAAACAAAATTCCGATAGCCACAAGCGGGATCCCACTAACCGCAAGCGGTATATTTTCGCTTGCGACAAAATATTTTTTTTTCAAATAACATTGCTACTTTATTTTAATCAAACAATAATTTCGTGAAATAAAGCGTGAACTAAACTTTTTGTTAATTTAGAAGTTAAAAATACATATTTTTCTTAAGAGACATAGCAGGCATAAAACAGGATGAAAAAATTCATTGTATCAACAAAAGAAAATTTTTGAGTCTAGGTCCCCTCAAAACTCGCTTTACAAACAGTTTTATTGAAAAGTTCGATAAAATAAATTCTTTTATATAAAATAGAAAAACATAAATAAATACAAAAAAAGAAGAATTGAAAAACAATAGTAAATAACAAATTTTCTATATTGATTGGAAATTTTCAAGATGATATATTTTATTGAATCATTCAATGCAAAGTTCAAAAGTAAAGAGAAATATATTGAAAATAAAAGATATATATCGAAAAAAAAAGTCTATAATAAAAACATTCGTAAACATAAAAAAAAAGAACAAAAAAGCCATTTTTTACATTTATGTAATATTAAAAGTATTCAAACGAGAATATGCGCGAATGAACGATTTCAAATCTATGAATCAAAAAAAACTTCAATATGTTGCTATATTATTATTATTTTTACTTTCAAGAGTCTTAATTATTTGTAATCAAGAAATATTATAGTTTTTTTTTCTTTATAATTTTTAATATGGAAATAAAATAATATCTGAATCTAAAGCTAAGCTTGTTTATAAAGTGATACCCAATTCTCAATACCTAATTTCAAAAATTTCACATTGGTTTATTTAAGGCAGGGTGCTACATTGGGTAAAAATTGTTTGCAAATTTGTTTCACTAGCGTGAAATTCTCACAAATGTTATAAAAAATCCTTCTCAAAACCGATTAGAGGTGCACGAGACTAGTCGACACCGAATCCATAGAATATTAATTTTTTGAGATTGAAAAGATACGAGACTTTTGCTTCCAGGCCCTCGAAAAATCTCGAAATAAACAAATAAATAAATAATTCTTGTTTACTTTCAACCGATCAGCAACAGGTTAAACCTGATTTTTTTATGCAAGAAATATGCTTTGGTGGATGTACGATTTTTTGTTAAAAAAATTTTTTTTTAATAGCTCAAATGTTCAAAATGATCGGAAACGTGAAAATAACAGCTATTATGTTTTTACATTTTACCGCCATATTTTGATTACGCACTGTAAAAAGTAACTTTCTTAGATTTACAAAAAAAATAGAATTTTTTCGAAAAATTAGTGAATTTTCAAAAAATTTTGTAAATATTCGATAAAAATCGTAAATTTACTAAATTTAGTATATTATCGAAAACTTCGAGAATTCTCGATTTTTTTTTGTGATTTTACGAAAAAAGTTGTTAATTGACAACTATTTTTCGTAAATTTACAACTATTTTTTGTAAATTTGCGAAAAAAAATTGTAAATTATCAATTTTTCTTGCGAATTCACAAAAAAAATCGAGAATACTCGAATTTTTTGTTACTATACTAAATTTAGCAAATATACGATTTTTTTCGAATATTTACAAATTTTTTTGAAAATTTACTAATTTTTCGAAAATTTTCTAATTTTTTTGTTAATATAAGAAAGTTACTTTTTACAGTGCATTTAGGCCCTGGAGATATAGAAATTATTGTTTTAAAATATTTTTTTATATTTGGCTCAGGATTTTCAAAATGGTCTAAAACGTAAAAATAACAGCTAATTACTTTTTATATATTTACTCATTATTTTACCTTTTGAATGGGAGAACGTTTAAAGAGGTTCTACATGAAAAAATTGCGCACCTTGAAAATCTATTCATTAAATGTAGTATTCACATTCAGGAAAATTAAAATAGTAAGCTATTAAGGAACAGTTGTACTAGTTTTGACAAAAAGTCAATAAATTATTAATTATTTTTCTTTTATCGTTATTTTTTATAGCTACATTAATTGCTAATAATATTAAAAATTTTAATTAGTTCGGGGAAATAATGTTCGAAACTTTATGATCGTAAAAAATAATACATAAACAGACAGAAATAACAAAATAAATATAAAACTGAGAAATCACAATTAAAGATTAACGAGAAATATAGAGAAATCAAATATCAAAGCTTTTATTTCTCTGGATCTATTATTGTTCCAGTGCTTTACGATCGAAAAGAGGTTTGTGGCATGTATATTCAATATATAACACCCACACATACACATGGTTTGTAAGCACAGGTGCTTGTGTATTTTATATGCATCAGAAATGCCATAGTGTGCGATTCATTCAACGATGCAGCCAATAAACCGTTTTCATTGCCACTTTTTTATTTTATTTTTTACCTGGGTTTGAAAGGTTTTGTTTGTGATAAATTTAATACACAGAAAAATACATAAAGCTATTTTCGATTTTCTTTCGAAAGGAAAGTTGTACCCAAGAGATCGTAAATCACGCGTGAAAAGTTGGATTCTCATGAAATTTAAGCTTGCAATTGACTGTCTGTTTTAGTACATATATGTATATACTAGATAAAGCTTATGTGTATATGTGAAATTGTTTTAGTTCGAACTGAAGAACTTGAATAATATAGAAAACCGAGTTTAGCTTCGAGATTTTCAATAAAATCTGTAGGAAAAACTAATTCGTTTGATTGATTTACGACATGTGAAATCTCCAAAGTATACACATATATAGTGTCTATATTCGTTTATACACGTTATGTGCATTCATATGTGTCGATATATATATGCATATCAAATAAAATATATATTTATGTGTGAGAATTTGTATTTACATATTGAAATTTACGAAATAAAAATCGTTTTTAAAGGTTATGAAAGGTTCGTGATTCGATTTTTTTAAAAATAAGTATGGTAATAAAAGCAATCAATTTTTTATTCTATTTTATTCTATTTAATTTACAGTTTTTTGATATTATAATAAAAAGAAACTTTTAATTAAGTGATCTTTTTGCGTTAACTTATTGAAAAAACAGATTTATGATTGGTGAGCGTACTATATGAAAAGACAATTGTTACAGAAGTCTACAGTCACGTATTCTTAAAAAATAAACCAAAATTTTATGTAAATCGATTTGTCAGATTTTTTTTTATATAATCTACACTGTTAAAAATATCCTATTGTAAAAATTTGTAATTTGATGTTATTTGATTTAATATTAAATTACAATCGTTTTGTAAAATTACGATTCTTTTATCGTAAACTTATAGCGCCCTAAAATCTACAAGATCTTTTTAAAATTTTCATAAAAAATTAACCAGCTTTGGTTTACCATACGTTTTTTTGGACGCTAATATGAATTTTATGGTCCTGAGGGTTAAAACGATTTCAGAAATCTTAAATATGCAAAAGCACTTATTAAAAAAGGCGTTTTCCAAAAGCCAAAATCTCAAATAAAGAATATCAGCATATTCTGGTTAACATTAGCCCCAACCCCCTGAAGGCTTTATCCTTTATCATTCATATATAAAAACATAAAATAAAAAAAATCCTTTTATGTAAATATTGATCACTAAATTTAAAAAACAATAGAAATTTGTAAAAGATTTTGATTTTTAAAAATTCTTTGACTAAAGAAACAAAAATATTGACTGAAAAAATTTTTATTTTTAATAAAATTTATTCAATTTACAAAAAATAAATAAAATAAATAAATAAATAAGCTTTTTGAAGTTCAGAAATATTTTAATCTGAAAAATAAAATATGCATGTGCATAGTTAAAAAAATTAAATAAACAAATTCTTTTTTTAAAAGATAAATAAAAAAATAAGCTTTGTTCTTTTTATAATGTAAAACATAAAGTAAAAATATTCATAAAAAAAATTACAAAAATTTTGTTTGAAAATTATCTTTTTAGAAGAAACTTTTTAAAATCTTATTTTTTTTTTTTAAAGAAAAAAACATCAAAGAATTCTTAAGTGAATTTGTTAACTATACTTAGTAATTACTATTTTTTTTAAATTATTAATTTCTTCAGAAAATGCTGACATGAAGAAAGTATTTTTTCTTGCTTACGGTATATTAGGAATAGGTTTACTTATAGATATGCAACAGTTTCAAAGAAAAAGAACACCACCATTCTGAAAAGTAAGTGAAATGAGAATATTTTATGGTGCAAAATTGAGGGTTTGCTGTATAAACTGTGGAACTCAGAAATAATATTAAAAGATAATATAAAAATCCATAACATAATCTAAGTAACCTCTTGTGGGATTAAAACTTCAAAAATTGTGGAATTAGACTAATTGTTATCGGATTAAATTGCGTAGGAAGTGGAGAAATGCGTTACGCATACTGTTCAGCATCCGAACTGACAGTTATGTGGGACCTTGTCGTTACCTACTAAAACTCCACTCCCTTCCTACCGTATGCAAGCCTATCCCGGGACCGTTTTCACATTACTTCAGGACAGGTTCAAGGCTATTTAGTTCCTATTCTTGGTCTCCATCTTAATAATATCTCTGTGTCGTCAATATTTCCTGGCCTTATTGCTTTTCCCAGGATAGCAGTCTCTCCTCTTCTAAGAATGTTCACCAATATTTCGCGGTTTACATGCTTAATGCTCCATCCACAACGTTTCCTTGCTTCGCCTCTTCTTGTCTGTCGCTGCTTGTCATGCACCTCAAAAGAGATATATTGGTGGTCACTCGCTGAGAAGTCCTCCTATAATCATAGCAGCCAAATCTTCTGTTGCAAGAGATATGTCCGAGATGTTCTGTCTGTAGCCAGGTCTTCTGAATGTTGTAGTGTTACCTACATTTAGCACTGATAAGTTGAGCCTGGCTGCCAGATCAGGTATATCCTCTCCTTTTTTATCCGTTTCGGGCATACCCCACTCTACAGCCCTCGCGTTGAAATCGCCTGCTATGACAATTTAACCGGTCCCTTAATGCATCTTCCAGGCTGTTAAGTTTGGTCAGAGCTTCTTCTCTGGACTCATTTGGTATTAAGTACACGCTTATGTAGGTAATACATTGCATCTTAATGCAGACAAAGCCTCTGCTGGAGCCATTCTCTTGTACCAGTACCTTCCTTGGATTCACTATCCAGATAGCTGCTTTCTCTAGCTCATCTGATAACCAGCTCAGAGAGCGTGATCCAACTCACTGCTCGCTTATAAGGAGAAGGTCTTATATGCTTTTTGAAAAGATGCTTTGTAGCATTCTTTTCGTTCATATGTTTATCTCTTATTAATTTGAGAGCAATGACCTTGTCCTACATTTCATATATCCCGTTTTTAACAATAGAGGCTATTCTTGTCTGCTTTGTTGTCATGTGATTTATCATCTCACTTAACTTTCTTTCCATAGAATCTAAGATGCTTTTGACAGCTTCATGATTATCATCCATTCTTTTTAAACACCTAGACAGCACAGTACCCTCATAGAGAATTATGACTTCAGCATTACCATCCTTTTCTCTTACTCCTTCTGTTTGGTGATTTTTTATATTATTTGACATTCTTATTATTCCCACGAGTAAAAACGAAATACGTCACCACTGAATTGATTCGCACTCAGTCAATAACAGCTAGGGTTCCATGGGTTTGCCCGACCATCCAGGAAGGCCAAAGTCTTCCTGACCCTGAGGGGTTGTTACCTTCACCCATTACTAAACCAAAAAATAATAGGCTTTAGACATAGTTTAGCGGGACCCACAACTAACCATTAATTGGCTCTGTTGCTGTGCTCCAGGAGGAAATCTCCCATGCTAGGAGCCAATACATAAGGCCTAAGGCGACCTGGTATATGGCTTAAAACGCACTTAAGTTTGGAGAAAACCTTGGAGCCCTTATTGGTATGCCGTTTCCTCAGAGATACTTGTGGGTAGCAGTCTGCAGCACATTCATTAAGGATGTACAAAGGAAAAACAAGGCATAGAACCGATTCATAGGGCAGCATCAGTTATTCCAGAGAGCAATAAGCTGTCTGAGGCATGCTTAATGAAAATGCATTGTGGTACAATGGTATGTGTATCACACAGAGAAATGCAAGGAATAGGACCTGTTTATAGGGCAACCTCAGTTGTTCCAGAAAGCCATGTCCAGTATCTCAGATTCCAGTTCAACCTTAATAAGGTGGCCTGAACTACCTTCATCCATCCTCAGCCTTATGTGGTGCCAGGCTTAGAATCGGTATAGCGGAGTTCAATTTCGTGTATATTAGTGCTTCTAAGTTTAGGGACTTAACTTAGTCGCCGCACAGTGGTACCGATACACGGGGAAATTGGGACATAATGTGAAAAAAAAAATTTCGATTTTGATAATTTTTTTTTCTTGAACGGCAGAATAATACCTAAAGCAACAATATTTAAAATCGAGTTTAAAATCACTGGGTCAAATTTTACTTTTAGTCCTTATCTATTTAGATAAAAGTAGGGATACGGATAAGATTTTTTTAACTCAGGTAAGTTATTACGTTTAAAAATTTTTTTGAATTGTTAATAGTTTTTTGATAAGTATACTGATTCAATTATAAAAAAATTGAAAGATCTCACGAAGGTATTTATTTTTAAATTATTTTAGTCAAAATAAAAAATTTATTTAAAAAAAAGTTTTATTTAATAAACAAAATAATAAAAAAAATTTTTAATTAAAAAAAAAATGTTAGTTTATTATAAAAAAGTAATATAGGGCTAAGCAGAGCTAACATTTTGTTACTTTTGGTTGAATAGAAAGGTTTTTGCCTTCGCGAAAATTCAAAAATCATACACCGACAGCCGCCTATTCAGTTTTTATGGCCAAAATGTTTAATAGAATCGTGTTCTCTACAGCGCGCTTTGTATATATAGTACTCTGGTCAAAATACGGGTTTTACTGGAAAACTACCAGATTTCGTCTAGTAAGGGTTTTTTTTGTCACTGATCACGAATTTTGTGGTTATTTTGTAAAGAAATTGACGCTTAACCCTTAAATTTGCAAAAACTACCCCCAAAAAGGGGTGTTTTTGCTATTTTCGCACTTTAAATGCCCAGATTAGGCACATTAGGATTTTTTGGGTCACTAATCAAGAATTTTTGTAATTATTTTAGGGAAAATTAATATTTCGTCCTTAAATTAGCTAAAACTACCCCCAAAAAGGGGTATTTTTGCTATTTTCGCACTTTCAATGCCCAGATTCCTAACATTAGGATTTTTTGGGTCGCGAATCAAGAAGTTTTGTAATTATTTAAGGGAAAATTAATATTTTGTACATAAATTACCTAAAACTACCCCCAAAAAGGGATGTTTTGCTATTTTCGCACTTTGAATGCCCAGATTTGGCACATTAGGATTTTTTGGGTTGCTAATCAAGAATTGTTGTTATTATTTTAGGTAAAATTAATATTTCGCCCTTGTGATATATTTTTTTATAATAAAAATCCTAAAAAACATTTTAATGTTTATAAAATTTAAAAAAAAGAAACATATGTTTATGTAAAGTAAATATATTTACGTGTAACTGGTATTTTTTTTTAAATAATCACAAGTATACGCAAAAAAATTTTTAAATCAAAAACAAAATCGTTTAAATTTGCAAAAATTTAACTCTTCCTGCTCTCATTACGGAATTATAGTTTCAAATTCATAAGAAACCTCTGTTTATCAATTTTCGGCACGATAAATTTTTTAATAAACTACATATTAATATTCTATCGTGCAAAAAATATCAGGATCAGCAAAATTATTTTCATAAAATAAAGAGCAAAGTCCTCATTTTTCATGTGCCTAATATAAAATTATTTTGTTTTTGTTTTTAAAATAATTTCGTCCGAAAACACCAAAAAACGGTTTCAATTTGCAAAAATTTTGCACATCCTGAAATAAATTCGCAATTTTAACTTCAAATTCGTAATTAGCGACCCTAAAAATCCCTTATTACCAATTTTCGTGACAATCTATAAATGTTTTTAATTAGCTAAAAACTAATCGTTTACTTTGCAAAAAAAATTATACCTGGCAAAATTATATCTATTAAAAAAAAAAAGGAAAAAAATCATTATTTTTTATTAGCATAATGTGCAATTACTTTATTTTTCCTTTTGCAATATTTTTCTTCAAAAAACAGTTTAAATTTGCACAAATTTTGCACTTTCTGAAATAAATTCGCAATTCTAACTTGAAGTTCATAATTAGCGATCCTAAAAAACCTTTATTACCAATTTTCGAGACAATCTATAAAGGTTTTAAATTATTTAAAAGTTAATGTGTTACCATGCAAAAAAAAATTATAATTGGGAAAAATATGTTAATGAAAAAAAAAGAACAAAAATGTTAATTTTTCATTAGCATATTGTGCAATTATTTTGTTTTTGAATATACAATAATTTTCTCCAAAAAACATCAAAATACAGTTTAAATTTGCAAAAATTTTGCACTTCCTGAAATAAATTCGCAATTCTAACTTCAGATTCGTAATTAGCGACCCCAAAAACATAAATAAACCTTATTTAATTTAGATATTTTATTAATTTTTTTTTCATGTCCCGATTCTCCATACACCCGGTGCGGTACCACTGTGCGCCGCTCTAGCAAGTACATTAATAATAGCGCGGGTAAACGGCAGTATAATTTTCAGGTATTAGAAAGTGGTTCCCCATCCAGGAGATTTTCTTTAAAAAACTATAAAATATGGTTTTTTACCCCGCCAGAGTATAAAAAATGTCTAGGATTGTATATTGTTTCTATGCTCAAAAAACCGATTTTCAAAAAATTTAAAATTGTAATTCGGAGTTTCAAAGGGGCCCTAAACAAAAAAAAAAATTTTCTTGGAAAAGGTAAAATGTCAAGATTTTCATCCTATGAGTATAATCTGTTTATTGGTCGCAAAAATTAAATAAAATCTATAAATCTATAAAACCCACAAAAAATCTGTTTTTTTAGATTTTTGAAAGCCTGTTGGGGTCTAGAGGTCTAAATTCAATGGAAATCAGTGAATTTTTTGATAACTTTTTCGATGATACTACTTATTTTAGGTTTGTTTTTGGGGGCCAAATCAAAAAACTTATCCGGAAATAGCATTTTAAGAAATTACAGGACTCAGAGAAACTACCTCCACGATCACCGTAATTAGGTAATATGAAACTAGTTCTGGCTCATAGAAGTTGGCGTTGGTATCAGGGATAATTAAAAGGGTTATACTTATGTATCTTTTTCCCAAAGGTGGAGTATAAAACGACCTTGTTAACCGGTAATCAGGGTCTAGGTTACGCGTTTTTCAAGAATTATTTTATTTTTCGTTAAAATACGTTTCAGACAGTTAAAATTAGAAACAATTTGTCAACAATATAAAAAAAATATATATTACGATCTCTTTCACTATCCATTAATAAATAACATCACGTCATCATCCCTCAACTTTTGATCGATTAACACCATTAATTAAGTTAAAAATATAATTAAAAATACTATACACCTACTAATTAATTAGATTATACGTTATTGTTACAACATACCCTAAAATTCTTAAATAATTTATTAATTAGAAGTAAAATTTATAATTTTAATTTCATAATATAATGCAAATATTTTTTATTTATTCAATCTAGTCGGTATAACTGTACGTATTCATATAATATATTTCATATTATTATATTGACTTTATAAAATATAGTATCAAATACATTGTTATATTATAATGTAAATTACGTATTGAACCATAAAACATTCGCTGTACATAACCTAAATTGAATTTTGTATATTTTACTGATTTTACAATCATTACGTATTTATTTAATATTAAAAGATTTTCCAAATATTATTCAAAGTTTTTCATTATTTACTTACCTTTGCTTTTTTTTTTCATTTAATTATTTTAATCAGTTTATTAGAAATTCTTTTTCCAAAATTTAATATGTCTTCTTACAAAGAATTTTTTTTTAATTCCAATAAAAATAAAGCTTTTAATTAAATGCCAAGCTCTTTAGTAGTACTTTTAATCCTTTTTTCATCAAAGTGTAATAAAGTAGAATTTATTCAGCTTCAATTTGCCTTTTTTTATTGAAATTAAGTTAGAAATGTCTTTTTGTCATTTTAGATCGCCAGAGATCAATGACTATATTCGTTATTCTCTGTAGAAATACATCTCTGGTTTCTTTTCATCCTTTTTCATATTTTAATTATCTTCTAAATCTACAGCTTTTTTTCTTTTTCATTTTTTAACTTCAAAAATAAAAAAAGAATATCATCAATTGTTTTACGTTGGGGTTTAGTGAAAATAGAAGGGGATTTATATTTTAAAATTCAAAACTTAAAAAATGAAAACATTATTAGAAGCAAATGTATATTCAAAAATAAAAACTCTTTTTTGCATAATTCCATATTTGGTCAAATGATTTGCATAAGATATACTCAAACAAAGCAACCTAACCGTGTAGTCTTTGAATGAAATTTTACTGTGTATTAGCAACCAAATATACTCTACTGTATAAATCAAATTCAACAATCCCAAAATATAAACAGCTTTTTTGTATTATTCATAAATTCCTAAATAAAATATTTACATATAAATGGCAGAAGAAACAAAAATCTTCAAAAATAATTATTTACATTTTCCAAACGCTTAAAATACAACTTTTTAATGAAAAAGAAACTAACAATTCTCATTAAAGTTTAGGTGTACTTACAAGAAATAAGTAAAATTTTCATTCAACATTTTTGAATTGTTTATGAAGTATTCTGTAATAAATAAATACTTACAAGACCTTGCAAACTGTAAATTTGTAAAATATTAATATTTGAACTTTTAGAAATTTCTTACTAAAACTTCTTCATTTAAGGTTGTTGCTGGGTTAATTAATTGACGATAGATTTTGATAAAACTTTTCCAGGAGCTTTATATTATTATAATGCACATAAAAATAAAATTTGAAGTAATTTGTCGGTTTTGTATAGGAGATATAAAGCTCCAAAGTTGAAAACTCATACATTGCAAGGATAGGAGACCGGGAGAAATCGTGCGATAGAGATGCTTTTTTTGATTGCAAGACGAAAGTAGACGATAGATTTGAAAAAAAAACCAGTTGACTATTAATTAATTATGGAAGAACAACTTATTCAATTTTGAAGATGATCGTCGGTTTTATAATAAAAGAAAATGTAATTAAAAGTTAAATAAACCGAAGATTTTTTCAACACATTTTTTACTCTGCAACATTGTATAGCTAACAGCATAGAATTATTTCTATATGTAAAAAAAAAAATCGTATGTGTATAGCTATATATAGTAATATATTCTTTGCGGAGTTGTCAAACTTTTTAGCTCTGCTTTACCTACGTGGAAACTGACATGTCACTGTACGGTATTTTACAAATGACCCAGCAACTACCTTAAGTAAAAAAGTAAAAATAAAAAATTTTATAAGAGATTTATTTTTTTTTTTCTGTTTACTTTATTTATGTAAGAATAATTAAAAATTTCAAAATAAAAAAAAAAAGAGTCAGAAAACAAAAGAAAATGAGAAATTTTATATAAATACTTTGAAAAACTTAAAGTGCAAAAAAGACACTTCAATTAATAATAATTGTAAGGGAATGAAGAAAAACAAAAGTAGCTGGTAATTATTGTAGAGAAAGTTTGATAGTTTTTCTTTTATTATATATTTTTAAGGACAAAAATACAAGCAGATGAATGCCAGTAATTGTAGGTAATATTAAAGTATTTAATTGAGTAGAAAAAAAAGGCAAATAAAAGAGAGAAAAAAAAATTCATTACATTTTATTTTAAATTAATTGATTTTTTTAATTAATTATTGTAATAAAAATTTAAAATTAATTGGTTATTTAGGAATAAAATGATACTTTTTTTAGACTAAAATTAAAAATTTTAATTTAACTTTTGAAATTGAGCATGGACAAGTACGCTAATTTCCTGAATAAAAAAAGTTAGAGAATGATTGCTTATTTATACAGTAGGGGTTGTCCATAAATTACGAAAGTATTTTTAGGGGGAGTTGGGGTTAACCAAATGCTTACTATTTTGTACGTGAGGGGATTGAGGGATATAAGCTACCTCTTAGGTAATAATTTTTTATGAAATTGAAGTGAAATATTCAAAAAATTATCTAGTAAATAACAGTTTTAAATTCTTGACTGGATCACGTAATTATGTAATGTTATAATTTTAAAAATTTTATTTTTCAGACAATAAATTTTTTTGTAAATGCTTACCTTAAAAAATTAGGGAGATTAGGGAAATCTTATGGTTGCTTGCATAAGGGGGAAGAGGATTAAAACTCCAGTTTTTGTGATTGCGTAATTTATGGAAGACCCCTAAGAGCTTTTTTTGTTTTCATTTTATATTTTGAATTAAAAAAACAAAAATACAGCAGCCCTACGTGATCATTTTAAAAGTAATGATCATTGTGTAGTAAAACTCTAGTTCATACTTGATATTAAACAAGAGCTTTATGCAAAAGAAACTTATAAAAAGACCGGTACCATTTTAAATTCGATTTATAATTTATAAAAATTATATAAATTAATTTTGGTAACTAAATAACTGAATAGTTAGCAGCAGATATTCATAGTTTGCTATTTTACTAATTAATCTACTAATCTATTTACTAATTTTACATTTTTTAAGTTGATAAATCTGTCTTAAAGATATTACTAACTATAAAAATATACTGCTATGTATATTTTCACGAAATTATAGTCTATCATTGCCAAATTTATCGGTTACTTGTGCTTATGCCTTCTCTGGTGCCAAAACTCGTACCCTTGATATTGCATTTAAAATACTGAGTGTGCTTTAGTCTAATAAAACTAATAAAAATTATACAACACGCTAAAAATTTCATAATTACAAATCATGCAGTTTGATGATGTTTATCCCAGTCCTTATATTTTAGTTAGAAAATTTGAGCAGTTAAATAAATCATAAAATTAACTAATTAAAATAAAAATTCTTTAGAAAATTAATAAATTATTTAATTTAATTTAAGTTTGAAGAAATTAAAATAGATGGCATTAAATATTTCTAGTTTTGGCAACAACAAGTTTAGTATTCTGTGAACAATGAACTTCAGAAAGATTAATTTTAAATCCTAAACCAACTTTTAAATAAAACTAAAACAACAAACAATTAATCTAATAAAATGTAGTAAATAAACAAGTTAGTAACAATAAATTTCATTCACATAAAAGAAATTTTTAAAATTAACCTTCAAGAAACTGACTATTTTAAATACACATTCATAAATATCCGTGTTGCAGTGTTTGTGTTATTTTTTTTTATTTATTTTAGAGAATTAAATCGTTGACCGTGAGCTTATACGACATAGTGAATAAACATTTTTCTTTCATAAAAGTTTCAGTTTTTATTTATTTAATAATTTTGAAAAAACAAACAACAACAAATTCAAAGTTTGTGAGTGATTTGGTGAAAATTGATATAAAAAAAGTGGTAAGTTTCTTTGATAGTACAAAAATAGTTAAAAAAAATAAAAATAATGGTACCAGCATAATTATAGATAAATCAGTAAAAAATATGAAATATTTAAAACTTTTAAAACGTTTTTATTTTATTTTAAATTTAATAAATTTTATATGTTATTAATTATATTTGTTCAATACTTATTTTCTTATAAATGTAAGTTAAATCGTAAAATATTACAAGTGAAAAATTTTTTTGCTCTACTTCTTGCATTTTTTCTTAAATCTTTTTAAGTTTGTTTTGTTTGTTGAAAATACAGATTTGTATTTGTAAGAAAAAATCTTCTTAAATCGATATTTTAAATTGAATTTTTCCTTTTGTTATTTTTTATTTTGAAATTTTTTAAAATAATAATATTAGTAAAAGAAGAAGATACTTTTTTTGAGATAGAAAAAAGGAAAAATAAGCAAAACTAATTAGTAGTTTATTCAAAATAAGAAAATAAGATTTTTTAAATTTTAGTAAATAAAATATTTTTCTTGTAAGTTACCAACAAAAAAAATCTTATTGACCCTGAAAAAGATGTGAAAACTTAGATACTGCAGTTTTTCAAAAAAAAATTTGAAATTCGTAATTTTAGCTTCCTGGGGTCCCAAAACATGCTTACATGTAAAAAAATCAAAAATCAAAATTTTACCTATCACAAACATGACAGGGAGGCTTTAATCAAATTTACAGAAAAATCTAAAAATTTAGTCAGAGTTTTCAGGAATTTTCATACCCACTAAATTGGTTCTACAGATGAAAATTTTAAAAATTTGAATTTTTAATAACTACTGAATGATATTTTCATTTTTCTGAATTTATAAATTAACGTTCAAGCTAATATATACGTATTTATTTATGACTGTAAAAAAAATTTGGCTATTAAGAAAACATCTGTCAAATGTTCAAAAGAAACAAAAAAGTACTTAAACTTAGTCATTGCCAAAACTTTTAATGTCTAATTACTAAACATTAAATGTATTAAATGTAAACAATGAAAAATTATTACTTTTTGCCTAATTTTTCTTTTTTATAATAAACTTAATAATACAGTCGTCCCTAGTTAATAACGAAAATAGAAATTAAATTTTTTAATGATTCATGAAAAAAAAAACTTCTAACAGAAGAAAAAATATTATAGATTTTTTACTTTACAAATAATACAGAAGTTTTTGCTATTTTTTTTTAATTCTTTTCGCCGCAAGGATATAGAATAAAGTATATTTTGGCCCCTGGTTTACAAAAACAAAGAAAGGCGAAGACCGCATGTTAGTTACTATATAACTGATGTGAAACTGCGATCTGGGGTATTCTTTATTGATGTACTAAGGTTGTGTACAATTTTTCATACAGTAAACGAGTTATATAATCGTGATAAATGGCTAATATTTCAGTCAGTAAAGATAACTAAGTATAATTTATTAAAAGTCTGATAGAATTGATTTTTTTAAACATTTTTTTCAGATTCAACTTACAGTATTTTTCATTTAAATTTCATTATTTGTTCAAAATTTTTTATTTACCAAGAAGGGGAGTGTTAACTTTTTGGACAGCCAATTTGCTTCTGAATTTCAAAGCAGATTGTGATAGTTAAAATAACATCCTGCATACCCTCAGTTTATCTGAATGGGCCTCCTTGGCCTAGATATTAGACCCCTGATACCAACTGAAGCTGCTACCTTTTAAGTCTTTTAGTTGGTCTCATTATTTTCGTATAAGTATCAGCTACTTATCCCCGTAACCCGGATTTAGTAATCAGTAATTCTCCGTTATAGCCAGCAAACAAAAAATGGCCATATTTGACATAAAAAAAGGTTTTATACATGGGCATATCTCACCAAGTGGTTATATTTCTAATTTTATAAAATAAATTTTATTTTTGAGAGCACAATAATGACATTTGGACAGAAGTTTAATAAAACAATAAGAATTAAGATTTTCTTTGCGTAACTTAATTTTAAGCTACGGCGTTTGATAAATGTACTTCTTAAATTAAAAAATATATTTAAGGTTATAATTACTAAATGATGAAATTAGTTCTCAAAAATACTGGAAAATATAGAGGTATATAACAATAAATTTTATTTCTGTCCAAAAACCAATAATAAGAAGATAAATTTTTAATTTTTTTATAAACAAAAAATTAAATGTTCTACCGACTGCGCTATAGGTATAGCTAGGCTAAGCTCCCTGAATCTTTAACTCATTGCTCACATAAAGTCTAAAATATAGTTAACATATTAGTTATTAAAAAATTATTTTAAAAAAATTTTTATTTTTGCAGTTTTATAAAATTTTAATATGTAAGAAAAGTTCCTGATTGTTTCAAAAAATCACTCAAAGCATTCAAATTATTTGTCTTTAAACTTCCTATTACTAAATAATTGTTTTAAAAATTCTTTATCGTTATACCTAATTTTTATTTGACTACTGCTAAAATCATGGGTGGATCAAAAGGGGGGGTGGTAAGGGTGATTTTCTCCCCTGAGCTCCAAAAAATGCATGTTTTTTATTCATAATTTTGTTTTTTTATACAAATTTCATAAGAAAACATACAAAATTTTGCTTCAGCGCCCCACCCTTTAGGCAATTTTCTGAATCCACCACTGGTTAAAATATGATCGCATTATCTTATTATAATTTATTAAATCATTTAGTTGTGCCTTCTATGGTTTTTGAAACATTTTTTTAGAGTTTTTGATTTTTTTCAAAATGTATATTTCTTGAAATATGATCCACTAAGTATGACCTACAACTACAAAATTTTATTTATTTTTTTAAAGCACTAAATTTAAATCAAAAACATCTTTTTTGAACTATAAGAATGAAATATTCTTACACGTTTGTTATTTTTAGGTTATTGGTAAACAACGCTTCGAAATTGTACGATTAGTTTATATAAAACTGCAGTTTATACATACAACGCATTGAATTAAGCTATGCCGTTTTTTTTAACTGAAATCTTATAACATTTTACATAAATCACAAAAGATTTTGCGAAGATTTTTTAAAAATTGAACGAGTGCCATTAAAAAATGTGATTTTAGTACCAAAATTATGCATCGACAACAAAGCCTTTTGATGTCGATATCTACTAAATTATTGGAGGCACCAGTTTTTCTCAAATCACTTTCAAATTGTGAAACATTTTAGAGAATTTTCACAATAGTTAGAAGTAAAAATTGTTCACGGCATTCAATTGTGGCTTAAAAAACTTTCTTTGGTCGTATTTGTTGGAAAATGTGGTTACCAATATTTCAGCTGGCAGAATTTTTTTTAGAAAAGGAGCACACTGTTTTAATTATGTGAAGAAATTAAATGTATTATTAATTTATCAAAATCTATTTATAAAAAGGCAAATAGTTTTACGGCATTCCCTCTGTAATGTTAAGAATGTAAAAAACTTAAAAAGGTTACCAACAAAATATTAGGGTTTCGTATCATTCCAAGGCTGTTATTTCATAATAATTAAAGAAAATAGGCAAATAAATTTCTTGAGGCTTGAGAAGAAATATATTTAAATAAATTTCAATAATTTTTTTTTTAAACA
Source organism: Anagrus nilaparvatae (assembly GCA_022575985.1). Lineage (NCBI taxonomy): Eukaryota > Metazoa > Arthropoda > Insecta > Hymenoptera > Mymaridae > Anagrus > Anagrus nilaparvatae. The sequence continues at coordinate 572,516 of JAKSXM010000040.1, read as the reverse complement.
GAAACCTGGATTTTCATTAAAACCCTCATATATGCAATATAACCACTTGGTGAGATATGCCCACATACATATAAAAAAAAAAGTAGTTTAAGATTTTTTAATGACAAAATTTTTGAAAAAAAACTAACTCACACACACACACACACGCGCGCGCGCATACAGACTTTTTTTAAAAACTGGTTTTTTAGCTTCCTGAGGTCTCAAAACGTGTATATATGCAAAAAAATCAAAATTTCACCTAACAATGTTTCTTCTAAATGAGGAACCAAAAATACAAAAGAAGTTTTTGAAATAATGAAAAATGTAAATTAAATTAATAAATGATTTATGATGTGTATGCAGAAAATTTTAAAATTAAAAGTCTCTTTAATTATTAATTAAAGTTAAATTTTATACAACCGTAATCTAAAATATATCAGTGATTAAGTTTTATTGAAATGAGCATTATATCTATAAAAGATGTAAACATTAATAAAGATAATTTTAATACCTTTTATAATTTTGTGTAATATCATAAATTAATTTTGAAAAAATGTAGCTTAATATTTTTTCTATTTTTCATTAATAAATAATTAAACAACTGAAATAAACTTTTTGGACATAAACACACCAAATGACCTTTTGTCAATTTTGAGATTTCAAGTGTCCAATATTAATTTATTTATTATCTAATATTATTAACAATATTAAGTAACAGATTTTAATTTTAATTATGTTTCTATTATTTATTACAAAACACAAATATCAAAAATTTCATAATAGAGTAATAAAAGAAATAAATTTAAAACTTTTTGGAAGTTGTAAATAACACTGGTTAATTAATTGGGGAAATAAACACTAACTGTCAAAGTTGGACAGAAGAGTAGAGAAAATTATAACACAAAATATTCTTTTCCAAATGTATAATTAAAAATAAGTCCTTCCAGCAGTTACTACCTTTCTAGTCCCAATTTTTGTCAGTCATTTTTATGTTTTTGGCCTTTTTTGTAAATTTTCTAAGGTTTAAGAAAATCATTATCTATCAATTTTTATGTGTATTTATTCTTGAGAAGAAGTACAACGCTCCGGTTTTTTTATATTAACATTTATTAAGACAGTAAAGGATTTTCAATCAATCACATTTTAAATTAATTTGTACCTCTAAAGTCGATTAATATTGTTTCTTCTTTTTTAAAGCAGTGATTAATTGTTTTTTACTAAAGAAACTTACAATTAGTGATTGTCTATAAATATACGCAACAGCATATTACTTTTAAATAAATTAATAAAAATATAAATTTCTATAAGCTAACTAACATAAAAATGTTTTAATAATAGCGAGGGGGACCCTGGAAATCTGAAAATCAATGGGGGGAAAGTAAATTGTGTCTAATTTATGAGGGTTCACATATGTCAGGTTTAAGGGGGGGGGGGGGTCAAATTGGGACTTGGAAAAATTTCAGTTTGGGACTTAGAATAATTTCGATTTAGGTACTTGGAATAATCCGGGTTCAATAAGTAATCAGAGAGGGGAGGGGTCAAAAGTGTTTGATTTAAGGGGGTCGAATAGTTTGGGTTTAGAATCTTTACATCTAGTAAAGGTGGTAATTACAAATTATAAAAACAACAAATTGTATGGTAATTTTGCCTAACATTTATGTTTTAAAACTTGCCGTTAGTTGTAAGTAAACATGTTCCATGCATTTTGGTCGTGTTTACAAATACCGGTTATGAGTTTTTATATAAATCTCTAGTACTTTATAACCTTCTTTTTGGATCAATCATATTGGGTCCTAATAATCTATATGAAAAAAATAGACTGGAATCTATAACTCATAAATTTTGCCGTTTTGCTTCTTTCAAAATATTTGAGCCTATGTCCTACACTGATCACAACTATTCTTAAATATCAACTAAATTAAACATTTTTACCATCATTTTTCAATCGACAATAATCTTTTTATCAATACTCTTTTCAATTTCACTAATAGATCCATTTATTAAGAAATTATAGAACCCTTACTGAAAACCATTCTAATAAAAATTTTCAATTTTATTCTCCTTACAATAGACTTGCACGAAATTGGAATATAGATACATTAAATAACTTAACATTCAAGGAAACAGACATGGAAAGTTTTAAATTCATAATTAAAAATTGACTTTTAAAACATTATTGCTATACCAAGTAATGGAAATTGAAGAACTTTTACACATTCTGTAATTTATAACTTCAATTATATACATAGTATTATGAGCGCCAGTCAAAACTCAGAACTGCTGTTTAGTATTACCGGTACCTTTCATATCAATTTTTTTAAAAAATAACGTATGTTAACGAAAAAAACTAAATATTGCAATATTAATTTTAAAAATAATAATGTGTATTTTATATTGGAAACTTCTTTCCTGTCTGGTGCTGATACTGCTAAACAGCAGTTCTGAGTTTTGACTGGCGCCCAGTATTATTATGAAATCGTTTCTTTAAGTTTAAAGCAAAATATTTTTTTATTAATCTTCTTAATTTCTATTATTGTTAATAATTAAATTAAAACTAAAATTATACTTATGTTCTTGTTTAAATTTAAAAATAATCTATTATATTCGGGGGTAAATTTTAACATTATACCCATTATTATAGAGCGATGCTCTACCTTAATGTATACGAAAATCGACACAAGAAATTAGAAATTAATTAAAAAAGAAAAATGATTAGCAAAATTATTAGAAACAACCAACCTAGAAAATAAATTAAATTTGGAGAGTTTATTCCTAATATAGAAGAGATCATGAGACTGCGACTAACTACTTAGTATTTGTCAAAAATTACAATTTTGGCAGCAAATTAAAAATTGGTCATTTTGGGACAAAAATAGGTACTCAGTTTACTGGTTGTAACAAAGAGAATTTAAAAAATAAAAATTAAAAAGATAAAATATTTATAAAGTACAGAGTTTTTGGAAATTTGAAGCTTGTAGACAATTTTTGAGATTTATAAAACTCATTTTCGTCAAAAATTGCAATTTTGTAGGTAATTTAAAAATTGATCATTTTAGACCAAAAATGGCCATTTGGTTAATTAGCATAAGACTGACAGAATTAGCCATAAAAAATTGCGGTTCATTGGGATTAAAAGTTAACTATAATACCAAAAAATTGTGATCAATAAGAAGAGTTTTTATTAATTTTTGTATTTAAGGAAAAACACGAGCCATTAACATGATTCTTAAACAATAACAAATTAATGTTTTCGTAGAAATACTGACTTTTTTTTAATGGTAAACAAATTCGTAAAGTGTTTTATTACAGCAAACAAATAAATTAAAAACTAATATTAACATTAATTAACACATTTGAACGATTCCAAACAGTAAAGAAAACCAAATTTTTTATTGGACAAACATGGCTGTAATTTTTTATTAAACTTTTTATTATAATCGGTAAAAAATTTATTTTTCAAAAAATTATAAAAGTTTAAAAACAAAAATTCTAAAAATTACGAAATCATTAATAAATACTAAAATATTTTCTCAAAACTATTGTGCTTATCGGTTGTCACTTTTAAGAACACAATGTTTGAATGACATAGAAAAAGATTCATATAATTAATTAAGAGACTGTAAAGCTCTATAAATTTTTTTTTTAACTCTTGGGAATTGCAAAACTTGAATGACGTTACTATGGAATTCGATTTACTTAAGAACCTTCTAAGCGCGTCAGAAGAATCTTGTAAGTTTTTTTTTTTGAAAAAAGAAGAGTAGAAATATCAGAAAGACAAACGAGGAGACGGGATATTTAATAGATGCACTTAATCTTTAACAACTTTGAGATTCCTTGACATCGAAATGAAGTAATTTCAAGATTCTTGCAAAAAAATAATTTTTTATTGTCAATACTTCAACTGACGTTTAAAATGAAATTTAAAAAAATATATTTGTATTTATTTAAAGTTGAATAATACTTTTTTATTTAAAAAAAAAAATTATTTTTTATAAAACCAGAAATTTTTGCCTGCTAGTTATTGAAAACAAGAAAGTTGTTTAACATAATATTATTCATAACGTACAAAACTATTGATTTGGACATTTCGCATCTTGTCAAAAGTTATATATGCTGGAAAAACTTTTTTAATAGATTCTCTATATTCAAGAAACTTTGTACCATAAAAGGTGTCAATTTTCTCTTAAACTTAATATTCATAAGTATATTTACCTATTGTTATTATTATTATTATTACTTCTATAAGTCACACGGTGGCATCGTCTGGGTTATGGACATCTCGCTAGGGATTTTAAAGGACCTAATAGATACAGGTGTAGGGATTCTAGATACAACATTTAAGGATGTGAAAAATCAGAGCAATGTTTTTGTTCCTTTTTTATGTTTAGAACTAGTAATGGAAGAAAAGGAGACACCGAACGCGACAGGTCATGTCAGTGGTACAAACTTTGTACTACAAAGAAATGCAAAGTATTTTGACAATGAATTTTGGAGACTACGAAAGAAAAAGTTAAAGATTTAAAAAAGAATAAAAAGTAAGGACAAAAATTGAAGGACTTTAACAATCGAAGATACAAGGCTTTGAAATTTCCCTGAAGTAATGTGATAAACGGTCCCGGGGGGCTTCTATAAGGTAGGAAGAGACTGGAGTTTTAGTGGGTATGACAAGTTAAAGTCCTAAATAACCGGTCAGATGTTGAACGATATGCAAACCAAAAACAAAAAATTCTATTATCATTATAAAAAATAATAAAATGATTAATTTCAAAAATATTTTAAATCAAAATATTTATTCAATTATATATTTTATCATTTGGTAAATAAATTTAAATAAATATTTACAAGTTTATTAAAAATGACAAAATAAAATAATAACATACATATCAAAAAATGTAAAGCATATTAAAATTTATTTCACGTAATATTTTTGTGAAAAAAAAATGTCTACGTGTTTGGAGTACTCGTGTAAATATGATATTTTTACTTTTTTCTATTATTTTAAAAATGAAAACACACAGACTATAAAATTTTTATTTACAGCAGAATACAATAATAAAAATATTTTTAATATGGCTAAATTTAGATGTAAGCGAGATTCTGATAGACGTGTGTTCAATTTGGTTCATTATGATATTTTCTGAAAAGTACTACTGAAAATAAGCACCCATTCAGCTTCTATAAGTTTCAATTCTTGATTTTTGACATCCATTTTAATTTTTTGGTAATTTTATACAATTAGAGCAGATAATTTTATCATAAAAAATTATTTTTTCTTAGATTACGATAGAAAATTTCCCGTACAACATGATTTCGGTGTCCAAAAATTTATTTGAATTGCTCATACGTAAAAAATCTGTAAAATACGATATTTCTCAAAATTATACAGTAAAAATTATTCTAGTTCACCCAAAACTTTTGAAAGCGCTAGGTACAAAAATACAGGCACCTAAAAAATAAAATAATAAAAAAACAAAATTTATCAAAAAAATAAACGGAAGAATTCATCAATATTTTAGTGATTAAATATAATTCTTATCTAATAAGTACAATAGTATTTTAGGCCAACTAAATTCTTTACTGCAGGCCTCACCGAGGTTTCATTTATCAAGTGAAATTTTCTTCATTCAAAATGACTAATGTAAATATTTTAATAACAAAACAAAAGTTAATTTATGATTTTATTTAATTTTAATAAACGTGTATCACGTGCTTTATTTTTTATCAGTATTTTTAATTTAAAAACATTATAACCCTGATTGCACAAACTATTAAAATATTATAAAGATAATATTTGTCTGTTTTTTTCGTTTATTTAAATACAAGTAGACTTTATTTTAATAGGTTTAAATGCTTATAGTTGTGTATATTTGATAAAAAATATTTTAAATAAAGTTTCAGTTTTATCAGTACGTGCTATTATGATACTATATTTATTTAATACACCATTATACCATTTTATTATGATTTTTTACTCTATTTAAAAATAAAGAAAAAATTTAATTATTAGAACTTACGATCAAACTAGTAAAATTTAAAGTATCTAGAAATTTTGAAATTATTAGCAATGTATTTTGCATATACTTTACAAGTGCGCATGCACTCAACATTTAAATCTTATGTAATTAATTTTCATTTTTGCAAAGAGATATTATAAAAGTTGAATAAGCGCGTTTTAAAATTCCAGGGACCCGATTCTTGAAATCACTATTTAAGGGCAAATGTATAATTTTTCATTAAAAATAATTAAATATTCGTTATCAGCGACCTAAAAAACCCCTGTATACCAAATTTTAGAGGGCTGGACTGAATAGCAAAAATGCCCTTTTAGGGGCTAGTTTGGGAAAATTTAAGGGCAAAGGTATAATTTTTCATAAAAAATAATTGAATATTCGTAATTACCGATCCAAAAAACCCCCGTATACCAAATTTCAAAGGCTTAGAGTGAATTTGTCAAAAATGCCCTTTCTAGGGCAAGTTTTGCCCAATTTAAGGGTCAAGCCCCAATTTCTCATAGAAAAGACCCCGATTTTCGTGTTCAGCGACCCAAAAAACCTATAGTGGATGGTGGTGGCCAGAAACAATACAACCCCCCCCCCCCCCCCCCGTATTTTGACTGGAGTATATGCGCAATTTTTTTTTTTCAATTTTTTGAGCTAGAAAGAAAAGAATTCCGCTTGTGGCAAACGAAAAGTCCGCTTGCGGTAAACGAAAAAATAGAAGACCTTAGAAATTTTATGAAAACTTATATGACCCTAAATCTTTTAATTATAAAATTCAAAAACTTTTGACACCATTTAAAAGTGGTTTTATATACTTAAGTAAGCAGTACCTCTTCTTTTGGAAAATGGAAACTTCCAGGATCCAAACAAGTGACGAGAACTACATTTTTTTATGCGACAGTCTAATATATGATTATTAATTTATTTAAATACAAATTGGAAAATGAGAGTCCTCTCCACTAACGAATCTGTTAAATTGAAATAAATTTTAATATACTAATTAATCCATGTAGTACAAACGTGCATAATTTCAAAATTTTCATAATTAAATAAAATTTGATATCAATTTCTATTAACAAAATGATATAAAAAGAAAATTTATAATAAAAAAAAGTAAAAATTTTGTCTGCATGTAAAATTTCAAAATATATCATTTGATTTCAATTTAGATAATTAGCATATATTACAAAATATATAATATTTTATAAATTTGTGACGATTATAATTTCATATTGTACTTTGTAAATTGTTCCATTAAATTTATTAATTTTTTATTCAGCATAATTTAATATACTACATTTTATAGATTATTTTATTTAATCTATAATTAAATTGGTTTTGAAAGAGATAACTGGAAAATTTTGATACATTTGTAATAATTTTATCGTAGTATAATTTAGTTAGTTAATAGGTTATTCTCTTACCGTTTGGAAAAAATGGCTCCAACCAAAAAAAGATCTCTTGTAAAAAATAAAAATAAAAGGAAATGTAAAGGTTGAATGTTATGAAAATGTTCAAAGTCTTCTTAGAATGGCAAAAGAAATCGATGGAGAAGGCTTTGAAGATGTTCAAAAATCCGAAATTTCAGAATTGGTTTTTTCAGAAACCGAAAAATTACCTATTAAAGAGATGGTTAGAGACGATACAAAAGAACAAAAAAAAAGAGGATTCAGAAAAAGAATTTTATTCAAACAGTTTAATAAAAATTATCAACTTGATCCAAAATGCAATTGACGAAGCTGTGACCCAGGATCCTAATTTTTCGGACATAATTGCAATGTGGCTCTCCAGGTTTGTGAAGATCTCTATAAAATAATTTTGGCTCTTTTTTTCAAATGCAGGAACCTAACCCCCCATTTCCCATAATACTAAGGTGTCGGTATATTCGGTTTTCGTATACGCGAGCCCTTCCAGGGACGAAACCCCCGCGTATAACGACTCTAACTAAATTTAATTAAAATTAAATCTAATTATCTAATTTCCTTAAGAAAAATTTTGAAAAATGTTTATACGCCTAGAGGTCAGTAATTACTATCCAAAAATTTATATTATTGGCCTAGATAATAATACTTCTTTTCGCTTTAGTTAAGAAATCTACTACAAAATGACTGAAGTAAGCTACAAGTAAAATATATAAAGTATAGAGTTTGCCTTATCTATAACAGTAGATTTTGATAAAAAAAGATAAAATATCAATTTTATTACGTGTTTATAATCGACTATCATCAAGTACTGATATTTATTAGGTTTTGAGTTTTCTAAAAATTAAAGCAGATAATCAATTATTGAACAATCATTTAAAAAATCTAAAATTAATTATTTATTTGATACTAAGCTATAAAATTTTATTTCCTTAGTAATCATTATTTATTAATTTATTTATTTATTTGATATTTTCATACACATGGAAATTAAACGGGTATATTCTACCCTTTACGTATAAACATTTACAGTTTGATTGGTCAAGTGCTCAGAACTAAAGCCCTTTCTACATCAGATTAAAGGTCGAAATAAAATGTGCTAATTTTTAAAGTTTAGGTAGTGTAATTGGGAGTTATTCACGATTAATTATTAAAAATCCCGATCTGCACTATACTATATTTTAAAAATTACCAGGTTTAATATCGACTTTTAATTTGATGTAGAAAGGGCTTAAAACTAAAAAACTTAAAAATTACACCTTTCTTTTTTTTTTTTTTTAATTTAAAAGCTAAAAAATAAACATAAAATAGATTTAATTAAATTTTTATATTATATACATTTGAGTCAATCTTTCGTTATGTACACTGTAAAAAGTAACTTTCTTATATTAACAAAAAAGTTAGAACATTTTCGAAAAATTAGTAAATATTCAAAAAAAATTGTATGTTTACCAAATTTAGTATATATTAACAAAAAATTCGAGTATTCTCGATTTTTTTTTGTGAATCCGCAAGAAAAATTGATAATTTACAATTTTTTTTCGAAAATTTAGAAAAAATAGTTGTAAATTTCCGAAAAATAGTTGTGAATTTACAACTTTTTTCATGAAATCACAAATTTTTCGATAATATACTAAATTTAGTAAATTTAGGATTTTTATCGAATATTTACAAAATTTTTTGAAGATTCACTAATTTTTCGAAAAAATTCTATTTTTTTTGTAAATCTAAGAAAGTTACTTTTTACAGTGTAATTTTGAAGTAAATGTTAGAACTAAATTTTAAATACAATTTTAAGTAAGCAGAAAGTCCTCTCATAAAATAAACAATTAATGTACAATTTAATTTAAATCCATAAGTATAAGAAAATCTAGATCAAAATGCATTAGTCAATACTTTACATTTATCAGATGTAAATTACTTTTAAATTTCTTATTTAATTATAATATAATTAATTTTTCGTACTTTTCTTGTATAAATTATTTCTGTAAATTCTTAATTTAGAAATTTCACAAATAAAATCAGGTAAAGAAAATAAACTGTAAATTTCTATTTGAAAGATATAATTGAAATATAATGAAAAATTAATAAAAAATTTTTTTAATTTAACTTTATATATATATAATTATTTTGAACAAATAGTTTTTAGATTTGTAAACTATTAAGTTTTTACTAACTTTTATATTATTTTGGAAATTTTTAATTTCTTCATTTTAAGAAATTCTTTTAAAAGCTAGAGTTATACGAGATATATCTTACGGAATTATAAATTAAACACTTAAAAATGAAAATAAATAATTTAAATAACTGGAATATCTCTTTTAAGGGATTCCACTTCAGCTGGGCTCAAGTTGGACTGGAGGCATTGAAAATTGGTTTAAAATATTTTTTTCTGTGTTGTCAAGTCCATTTAACCTCCCCCTAAATAAGGCACATTTAAACGCTCTCCCCCTAAAAAATGATCTACTTAAAATACCCCAACTGCCTATATAAAATATTAGAAACGTATTTTTTTGTTTTTCATAAAAATGAAGATTAAAAAAGCGATGACGTCACGTTTACCGTATACAATTAAATATTATAAAATTTTTGAACCATGAACTCCCCATGAATGCCACTATTGGTTCCTGAAAGATTACGAATTATTAGTAAGTATCAAATATTTTTATACCTGTTAAAAAACCAACAAAACAGAATTTATTCCTTAAAATAATTCAGAAAAATCAAAATGGGCGATAAATTCAATAATCAAGTTAAGAATTTAATAATTTTTTTCATGCAACAATCTTATTGGATCTATAAAGCTAAAAATAGGTGAGTGGATTTGGTTTTAGTTGCACTTTCGGAAAAAATAGTTTGGACCTATTTTTTCAACTCTTTAGTTAATTTTGAGCTCGATTGGCGTGGAACTTTTCACATGTCGTAGTACAATAGACGTTTTAGTATAATAGAAAAGTAACATAGGATGAAGCATTTTAGAAAAAAAATTTATTTTATCAAATTTAAAAATTTTTTGAAAAAGCGTAATTTGAGACCATTTAGAACTCAAAATATTGACTCGTTAATTTTTTATTAACAAAAATTTATGAAAGTTATATAAATTGCTATAACAAATTAACGATTCAACATTTCGAGCTCTAAATGGTCTCAAATTACGCGTTTTCAAAAGATCTTTTTTGGAATACAAATTTATAGCCTCGGTTATAGCGAAAAACCTAAGTTAGATTTCTATTATACTGAAATGTCTATAGTACTACAACATATATAATTTAAAAATTCTACATTACATACGTGAATAATTTTAAATACAGAAAAAAAAAATTATATTAAAAATTGTAGTTAATTAAAATTTTTATTAAAATAAATATATGCGCACATAACCGTATAAAAATATTGCAATATAAATGAATAATTAAAAATATTCAAAAACGTTAATTATATTTACTTTAAACAAAATTAAATTTTTCCTACATTATACCACTACTTAGTGATATAAATATACATTTAAAAAGCTTAATCATCAATTCACTAATTAATTTTTTTTTTTTTCAAGTAAAAATAGCTATTTGTTATTACCAAGGGACATTATATAGCTTTTGACCTTGAATATGGTGTGAGGGTCTTGATGAGAGTATGTAAAAGAGGGTAAAATGAATGACTTATAAGCGTAAAACCGATTATTGTTAGCGTTTGTGATAAAAGAACTAATGAGTTCGTTCATTTATTTGAGATGATAAAATAGGCTACTTTTGTATGAAGACCGAATTATATAGGGCTGAATTTGGCATTTGACTTGTTATATAATATGGAGGGGGAAGTAGTAAACTTGCATGCAAAACTGAGAGATAGAATTTGAAAATAAAACTCAAATTAATTAAAAAACAATACCAACATGACAAATTAATAAATTTTAAAACACTTAATTAAAATTCAAATTTTTTAAATTTAGCCCTGAGTCATTCTCTGGCATTGTATATGGATCGCTAATTCAGCTAAATTTTGTCCCCACCGATTCAACTTGGACCATTTGGATCCATAAAATTTAATTTTTAAGCGGGGCCACATGAGCGTATAATTTTTTATACTTTGACCTACTTTTAACATCAAGATAAAATTCTCAAAAATTTAATAATATTCTGCTGTCAAAACTAATATACAAAATACTAATAAATTTATTTATTAAATTATGTAACAAATAAACAAATTACATAATTTAGTATTAAATTAATAAAAATTAATTAACATGTATTTTTTTTCTACCAATTTATTTGTTTTTTTTTACAAACTTTGTATTAATAATAAAACCTTGAAATAAACACCGAATAATTAATTTTAACTTATTGAACAATGAACGCAGTGAAAAATATTTCATTAGTTATCATTAAGCCTCGTGTGCATGAAATTTAAAATATTTTGCCTTAAAAAAATAATCTAAAAACCTTTTATTAGATAAGGTCATTTACACATTTCAAATAAATAATAATAATATTAATTGACGTAATAACAAATAAGTATTTATAAAAGTTTAATACGTTGTTGTGTCAGTTTATCGGACTAATCGAATAAGAACTTTAAAAATATCGATTTTAGTACAATATATTATCAAAATGACGTTTAAAGCTTGACAAAAAAATTTTTTTTTTATTTATTTACACACAGTAGTCAGTTGATATTTTTTTATTTTATTTTGTTATAATTTAAAAATACACAAAGTTAAATCATGGATAAATTAAATTTATCAACGTTTTCTAATACACGTAAGTGCTTATCAATTTTTAATCTATTTTAATATAACCAAAAATAAAAAATTATATGATGAAATCACTTAATTAAATAGAAAAAATAAAAAACAATTGTTACTGTTTAATTTGAATGAAATTTTGAATTTGATTATAAAATGACTTAATTATTTATAAATTTATAATATTTTTATTATTTTTGTTAAAAATTGCAAGAAAAAATTTAACAGTCACATTTTTTTTTTATTATTTGTGCTATATTATTTTTTCCTTCAATAAAAAACGCATGCGCTTGATATGAATGCTATCACATGATTTGCAAGTTTTTTTTACTTTAGTATATCTACTTTAATTTTATTTAATTGATTGTGTTTGTTATACATAAATATAAAATTTTTTTTTGTTAAGATTTAATTTAAATTATTATTTATTAATTTAAAATAACTGTTTGTTGATTATTTTATAATAATGAACAGATTTTTTTAAATTTTGGATTTTTAGTAAATCTTGAAATTTATACTGAAGTTAATTTTGAAGTTTATTGGGGTTTATTAAATATAATTAAAAATAAGTTCATTTCTGGGCATTAAGAGCGTGTTAGAAAACTTAATTTTTTTTTTGTGTTTCCACAACATTAGAATAATAAGCAAAATTTTTTAAATTTTACGGTTTTATTTCCTTGTTTGAAATTAACTTGAACTGTTTGGATGCAAGGAAATTAATAATTTAAATTTGTTTAATAATAAATTTAGTATCGACAAATAAATTTTTGACTTAACAAACTGAAACATGTTTCTAAAAACTTGAAGTAAGTTTGTGTAAACACAACCTAAATGCATGGAAAATGTTTGCTGCAGATGAGGGTTAGGTATAATGCATAAATGTTATGCAACATTAAAATACAATTTGCTATTTTTATAATTTGGAATTATCAACTTTACTAGATGTTAAGATTCGAAACCCCAACTATTCTGATTCCCTAAGTTAAGCCTGTATTATTCTAAGCCCCTAAATCGAAAATATTCTAAGTCCCTTAACCCGAATTATTGCAATTCCCAAAACATCGATTTCTAAGTCCCTGAACTTTAATTACTCTAAGTCCCTAAACTTAAATTATTCTAAGTCCCGAAACCTGAATTATTCTAAGTCCCTAAGTCGAAATTATTCTAAGACCCATTAGACTTACCCCCTTGATTTTCAGATTTCCAGGGTACCCCCTCCCTATAAACATTTTTCATGTAAATAATACATTTTTAGCCCAGTAGCTGATTCAAAGAAGTATCTCGTGGGTGGCAAACTATTTAAATTTTATGTGCTTTTTCAAAAAAATTGTAAAATAAATTTCAGAAATAAAAAAAACAGTAAATTTTTTAAGCTTAGGGAGGGCGAAGAAAAAGCATATAATATTATAGAAATTTATCCTAATTTTTTTGAACCCCCTATCTTTGGACACGAATACTTTTCAAAATTTTACTGTACTATAATTTTAGTAATACTTCAGACATTAAAATTACCGAGTACCTATTTTGAAATATATAAATTCCTGTTTATAACCTCTGTTATATATTATTCTGATTACAATAGCTGCATTATTCTAAGCTTTGAATCTCATTTTTTTCTATTTGTTTTAAAAAGATGTCCATAAATATCGAGTCATATATGGATATATGGATATAGTGCACGATTCCTTTGGGTCAAAAACTGAAAATAACCCATTTCTGAAAATTTTTGTAAATTTTTCCCCTTTTCAAACAATTATCGTATTATTTTCATTTTTGGAGTATAATTTTACCAACTCCATTTTGAGTCTATTTTGTACAATACCTTTTAGTGTTAAATTTGTAAATATATAAAAATGTATAAATTTTTTCTCGATATTCGCAAATTCATATGCAACATTTTATTTATTAAAAAAAAAAAATAACATGATTCATTATTTACTACGATAATAACTTTGACGTAATTTTTTAAAAATTATTCAGTTCTGGGAGAAAAAGTATATTATTTATATGATAAATCAATATTTGTATTATATTTAGATATACAGGAAGACTTTAAATTATTTTTTTTTAGGTATAATAGTGATTAATTTACCTATAAATAAACTGTATAATATATAATTTTATTTTAAGAATAATTTTTATTTTCAATATTGCTAATAAATTGTAAAGATGAAAATAAAATTTGGTGGTTTCCGAACGTTTGAAAATCAATTTAGTCATAATATATGTCTTATAAAGCATTTGAAATTCCTTATTTGATGATTCATATTAAAATTCGGCTTTTTTAAAATTTATTAAGCCCCGATTTATTTTGGCTATTTTAATAAAATTCTTTAACTAAAGGAGCTAAATTAATTTTTTTTTTTTAATAAAGTCGAAATTCTTTGTAAGAAGAAAGCAAGCATCAGTCAATTTTCTTATTAAGTGAATCTAAAAATTATGAATTTTTGAAGTGTTTTATTCTGCGTATTTTTACTTATCATCAATTCTCAATGTAAACCTTTTGATTAGATTATAATGCACATGATGTATGATGATCAAAGTTGGTCAAGCAGAGAAAAATAGAATCATAAATGAATAATAGCAAAGTTATAAGGATTCCATTCACATGAATCTTAAAATTCGGTCTAAAATATTTTTTTCCAAAATAAGTGCAAAATAAATTCTTGAATCATTTTTTAGCTTCCTAAACCTCATTATATTTGGCCTATTTTGGTAAATTGATTGAAAAGTTTTTTATTCTTGGTGCCAAATACTTATTTTACTGTAATAAATATTTTTTGCACGGGTAATGATAGATTTCTCGCAAAATTCGATTTTGGTGTCCAAAAGATGATTTGGATGGACTACGCATGCGCGTAAAAATCATCATTTATTTATTTTTTCTTTAAGCTGAAGTATCTCAAATTATATGTGCAAAAACGTATTCCATAAGTTTTTATT
Source organism: Anagrus nilaparvatae (assembly GCA_022575985.1). Lineage (NCBI taxonomy): Eukaryota > Metazoa > Arthropoda > Insecta > Hymenoptera > Mymaridae > Anagrus > Anagrus nilaparvatae. The sequence goes on along the minus strand of JAKSXM010000040.1, from coordinate 557,433 downwards.
TTATAACCTATTTTTACCTCGTGAAAAAAATCCGTTGGATAAAGTTTTAGACCTCTTCTAAGTCACATGATCAAAAATGAAAATCTGAATTCAGATCCCTCGATAAATTTTAAATATTTCTGTATTTTTAAAAATAATTTTTTCGGCGCAGTCTAAATCTACTTTTGGAGCTTAGAATCAAATTCTACGGAAAATCATCATTTAATAAAATATTTTTCACTGTAAAATAAGGGTTTTGAAGAAAACAGAAGTAAATTTTAAATCAAATAAATTAAAAAAAAGGATAAATACATATGTGGAAAGACTTATTTTTCGTTGTTTTTTGGAAAAAAAATATTTTAATTTCAAACTAAATTAGCCTAATTATCTAGTTTTTATTTATCAGTATATAATGTTCAAATTACCCCTTTTTTCCTTTTTATAAAATATCTAAAAGTTAAATTAAATTTTTTTCTTTATTTCCATTTCAGAATTGAGGATTACCGTGGTAAAATAGAAATGTCACCAAGTAAATATTAAAGTAAAATTTTATAAGAAAATATCCTTTTTCTTCAATTTTATACCTTTTTATAATACTAGGATTCTAAATATCAATGTCAAATACAGATGATCATTGATATTTAATAAAGTAAAACGTCGATCAAAAATTTTATTCTATTCTTTATTGTACTCAAATTCATGATAGTATAGAATAATAACTTCCTTATTTTTTAAAAAGTTATAAGCATATCTTAGACATAACTTAAGTCAAGAATTTATTTTCATAAGTCGTCAAATTGTACATTAATTGCTTTATGTAAAATTACGATTTCTAAAGGCTATCCTGGGATAAGATAGGTAAATTGCCCTAAGACCCAAATTTTGAAATGAAGTAGATGATGCTGTCACCATGACCTAAAAACTTTTATTTCCACAGTCCAAAATTTTATTTTTCCACTTGGCCCTCGGGAGGGTGGGGGGGGGGCAAGAAGCGTGTTTTTATAGTTTTTTGACCGTTATTTAACTTATTAGCTACAACTCCACCAAATTGTCTCAGATTGGGGAAGAGCCTTTTGAATATACTTTTCGGATAAAAATATAGGACAATATAAAATTTAGGACAAATTAGGTATTCATAGAGCCACGGTGGGTTTGAACCTGGGTTTGAACGCTTGATAACCTGAAAGTTCTAGCACTTCAGGTTTCTTTCTTGGAATGATCTTTACTATGATCCAGAAACCCCATGAAATTGTTCTTAAAATCGTACAGGATTCTAAAAACTTTTTTAGGAGAGTTAAAAAAAGGCCCAAAATAACCAATTTTTAAATTTGTTTAAATTGATGCTAAAATTCTAACTTTTCATGAAAATGAGATCTAAAGGCCTCAAAAACTTTCTACAAGCTTCAAGTTTCGAAAAATTTTGTATTTGTCTCTTTTTATTGAATAGTTTCTGAGATATCGCTTTTCAAAGACAATGATTAAAATTGACTTTTTTTAAAAAACCTAAAATTAGGATTCTTACTTTAAATCATCATATCTGTTAAACAAACAATTAATAAGAGACGAGTAACAAATTTTTGGAAATTTGAGGCTTGTAGAAGATTTTTTAAGCCTATAAGATTTGGCATTAATTTAAACAAATTTAAAAATTGGTCATTTTTGGCCTTTTTTAAGCTCTCCTAAAAAAAGTTTGTAGAATCTTGTATGATTTTGAAAATGATTTTATGGGATATCTGGATCATAGTAAAGATCATTCCAAGAAAGAAACCTGAAGTGCCATAACTTTAAAACTTTCAGGTTAAACCGTTCAATGATCAATTATCGTAAATATCCGTACTCCACATCACAGATTAACGTTCCATAACCTTAACTTTAAGGTAAGACAAACTCCTAAGAAGTCGGTATTCCCCTAGTTACTGATACTTTTTGAAAAAAAGCAAATTTCGCAACAATAAACTTAAAATTATTATTAAAAATCAATATGAAAAAAAGAATTTATTTTTAATGTAAAATGAAAAACTTTTTTTTTCTTATTAAAATAAAAGTTTATTTTATAAGTTTTTTTTTCAACTTTAAAGAAAGTTATAAAGTCTTTATACAATAAGCATTTCTTTAATAAAATTAATACTTTCATAAAAGTCTTAAAATAAACTTTACTTTATCTCCAGAGATTTTATTTATCATTTAATATTAATAAGTTTAACACATACTATCAGACATGTAGATAATATCCTAATACATCAAATTTTTAGTTTATCATATTACAAGTACTGAGTATTGTTTTTCTGGAAGCTGTTTTTATTGTAATTTATTCAAATCTATTCAGGTTATGATATATTTCTTAGATTTACTAGTAATTTACTAGTTTTAGTTTTTTTTTTTAATAAAAAAATTGATAATTTTCCAGTCTTACTTACAAAATATCAGAGAAGATCTCTTGATGAAGAGAACAGACTTAATATTAAAACTCAAATTATATTAGGGCTAAACTTGAAGATCTTTAAAGTCCAGTAAATTTTCATAGACAAACTATTAACTCTAATAACTATATATTTATAACAAATTTTTATACTTCACAATTAAAATGCAGATTAAATTTTTGAATTTTCTATGCTTGACTTTAGTTTGACTTCTACCTTAATTTGCCAAATTTTTATTAAAAAATATGCTTTTATATCTTTTTAATGAAAAACAATAAAAACAAATAACAGTTAAACATTAGAAGTAGGGGTGTGCGGTTACCCGAATTTTCGGGTACCCGCCCGAAAGACCGATCTTATTTTTTTCGGGTCGGGTCAGGTCGGTCTTCGGTTATACCCGAAAAGCTTCAGGGCTCTGAAGGTATAGTTTTTAGGTGGGAAATTTCCCTGGCATTACGATTCTATCATCCTTTTTGCGAAAAATCCATTCGCTCTTAAAAATGAGAATAAAAGGGTCAAAAAATGACTTGCTAAAAAAAAAGGATAATTTTTATTAACTTTAAGTTATTATTTATTTTTTTATGTAAATTAAATAAATAAATAAATAAATTTGCATTTTTTTAAACATTTTATATGCTATTTTTTTTTAATGATAAAAAATAATTATTTACTTTATAATGTTAAATACTAAATAATTAGGATTAGTTGTATCATTTTTTATATAAAAATCATTAAAAGAAATAGCATATAAAATGTTTAAAAAAATGCAAATTTATTTATTTATTTATTTAATTTACATAAAAAAATAAATAATAACTTAAAGTTAATAAAAATTATCCTTTTTTTAGCAAGTCATTTTTTGACCTTTTTATTCTCATTTTTAAGAGCGAATGGAAATTTTTTGCAAAAAGGATGATAGAATCGTAATGCCAGGGAAATTTTCCACCTAAAAACTATACCTTCAGACCCCTGAAGCTTTTCGGGTATAACCGAAGACCGACCCGATCCGACCCGAAAAAATCCAAGACCACCCGAAGCTTCGGGTCGGGTAATCGCACACCCCTTATTAGAAGGGTAATATTAAATGACTAAAAAAACATTCCTTAAAAATTAATTTTTGGTATTTTATGAACACATTTAATTTTAAGTGTATTCAAAAAATATATAATTTCTTTTAGTATAATACAAAGATAATTTAAATGCAAGTCTTTCGTATTCATATATCATTAATTGCTATTTATTATATCTTAATTGTTTGCTATAAAACAATCAGAGGTCACAGACAAAAGGGGAATATAAAATTACTAATATCATTTTTAGAAGGTCTTTAAACTGTATGTACATTATAAAAATAGTATATTATTTTCTTTTATTTTATGAAAATAAAATTATTGACATATTTTATCATTTAATTCGTTTGTGTTAATCAAAAACCAAAGAATTTTTCAAAGAATTTTAAAAATTTTCTGTAAAAATTTATTTTTGGGTGCATTTTGCAATTACAGTATATTATGTACGATTTTATGACGTAATTGATTGCAATACATTATTTTGTAATCTTATCTGTAATTTTTTAAAGATAAATTTTAGTCATCAATTCGTAGGTAAATTTTCAGTTTATGAAAGAATTAAAATGAAGGTAATCTTTTAATTACAATCACACTTAGTTGCACAATTACGATTCACTTAACCTTGACCGAGACCTTGACCCCCTGGAATTTCGGCCTCCTAATCGAAATCTCAGGGAACTAAAGTTATTTTTTAAAAACCTTTAGACAATTTTTAATTTTATTGCATTTTTATTAAATATAAAAAACTAGATTTTAAAATACCAATAAATGCAGAAAAAAGTAGTAATAAAAATATTTGGGTCTAAAGCAGAAGGGTCTCAAAATTTATTTCTAAGCTAAAAAATCAAAAATCAAAATTTTGAAATTCACAAAAATTTGAGTACAGTAACAATTAATTTATGATGGCCTCTCAAAATTGAAATATAGTCATTATTGCCCGATAGTAAAGAAATTGGCATTTTAGGCCAAAAATAGATACTGACTTTATTCTGAAGATAGCCCAGAAATTCTTATAACCTAGAATTTTGCATATTTCTTAAATCTGGAGATATATCCAGATAAACTAAGGGAATGAAAAATTTTACCCTACTAAAATAATGTATTAAAGAAATCAGCTCCCCAAATAGTAGACATTTCCTTCCTAAGCAAAAAACAAAATTTTATTTGGGCCTAAAGTTTAATATTTCTATAACATAAAATATTTTCAAATAAACTATTATACAGTTAAAACTAAATTACAACACTTGATTGTGTAATAAAAATCCAAAGAAAAAAGCAAAGCTATACACTTTATAACCCTCTGAAATTAAAAAATAAAATTAAAAAAAAAGTGCTTTTATGTATATAAAGAAATTTCATATTTCTCATTTATCGTCTAAAAAATAAAAAATAATTTTGTCAACACCTGTTTGCATAACCCGCAATAACGGTTTATTGAAAACATAAAATCTTTTCATCATTTAATCGTTCATCAAGCTTATATCTTAATTTAACATGAAATGACATTTTTTTAATAATAAAATACATATTAGGTCGGTTAAAAAAAAAAAAAAATTTTTTTCTTCTAAAAATTTCGCCTTTTTTTATTTAAAAACGATATTTTTAAATTCTAGAACGATAAAGAGAAAATAAATTTAAGAAATAATTATTAGTTTAAAACATGGCGTGCATAATATTGGCCTTGATTGCATATCCTATACATAAAGAAACTTCGGGAAGAAGAGATAAAAACTGGTCCTGTTAGACTCTTTATATCTTGTTCAGTTTCTTATTTAATAGCATAAGTGTACCATGTAAACTTGTATTTATCATAAGTTGCAATTTTAAACTTCTTTATTTAAGATTTTAAAGAATTTATGCAAGGCAAAATTGTCTTTAATCAATACGATTGTATTTTATAAGTGTTTGAAAAATGTGCAATTTATTCTCGTGTTAACCGCCTGATCAAATAAAGTCAAAACACGTGCTACTTATTATCTTTACAATCTTGTAATCAATAAAGGTAACGCTTTTTTGTTTAACTATTGAGTCTCGTTTTAATTATTTTTTGATCGTCAAGAAATAAAATTAAATTATAATATGATATAATTTGCGTAAATTAATGATAACATCAAAAATTAGTTCGTATAGTACTTAAGGTTGATTAGCGAGTAATTTGATGACGATAGAAATCGATATAATTTTTATAGGGGCTTTATATTATAATAATACACATAAAAAAAATGTAAGAAAATTATCGTATTCGTTTAGGAGGCACAAGAACTTCAATCTTTAAATCTTTATACATTACAGAAAAAAATAGCACAACGTTAATTAATTTTTGATAAAACTGGTATTCAATTTTTAAATAAATTGTGGATTTCATAAAAAAGACACTTTAATTAAAATAAATAAAAAACCGATAAAATTTAAAACACACACATACAATTATAATAATAATCATGTAAATAAAACAAACATTATGCGTACTTTTTTTTTATTTGACCTTCAAAGAAAAATGACGGTCCAAATTTTTGTGACCGCTAATCAACCTTAATAATCTTATGTAAATGTTTAATCTTAATAAATTGTTTAAATTTAGTAAATTATAATTAAAAATTTTTTGTTTGCATTAATATATCTTTAAAAAATATTCCAATTGCAATAACTGGAATTTTGGTAGCAGTAATCTTCTGTGAAATTTTTTTAATCTGGGACATGTTTATAGGCAGGAGTCGTAATTCAAGCATGTCCTTTAGGGGGGGGGGTGTAAATGTTCCATATTTGGGAAGGGGGATCAAATGCGCTGTATTCCGGCAGGAATTCAAATGGATTTGGAATAATTTCAATGTAGGGACTTTGAATAATTTCGATTAATTTAAGTTTTGAACATAAAATATAAATCTTAACATGTTCCATATTCGATGATTGTGAGCTTACAAACCGGTTGTATTAAAATAGAACTTTTAAAATAAAATTTACATATGATTTTATTAAATTAATTATATAAATTTTAAAAAAATCTCCAACATTTAAAATTATTTTCCCTGCATAACTCTGAGGTCATACGTCACGTAGCACTAATTTACAGTAGCTATTCAGCATCATTTTTCTTCTGGTCGTTTCATCCCGTCGTTATTTCCTGTAATTTTCTTCTTCATCTTTTTATCTGGTACAGTAAGAAAGCAAACAACCATTTAGTTAACCAAAATTCTATTCCTCTTTTTTTAAAACTTATAAATTTAAGTAAAAGCATAAATTTAAACTTTTACATATATATATAACATACGTACATACACATTCATCACACCCATATCTTAAATTTTTAATTTTTCCTTTTTTTTCATATACTAAAAATTATACAATATTTTTATTCTTTATATTTAACTTCCTTCCTCAGAAAAAAAATTTCTTTTTTTGTAAAAATAATTTTTCACCTTTATTATTTTATCTTTTATTTTTCACAAAATGTTTTTTATGTACGTTTAAGGAAAAGCATGTATATCTAAGACCACACGTATCTAGGAATAAGTGAATTAATCCCTATAAATAATATAATCCTAACTTCATGAATTGGAATGTCAAAATATTTAAATTGTAATCCAATTTCTTTTTATTATTATTCTCACGTACAAAATGTTTACTTAATGTCTTATTTAGAATTTGAATTAATTTTAAAAAATATATATTTTTTTTTGCATAAATTTTCCATTTTCTTTGTTTAAATAAAATTTTAAAGACTTTTGTTTTAAATATAGCTTTAAAAAAAATTAAAAAACTATTTTTTTTGCTTGCCCGAGTGTAAAATTTGTGTGTAATACTTGGCACGGAATTTTTTCATTCGTTATATTGATATTTTGCCCAAAATAAGCATAAAATTTGCAAAAAAACACTGTAAAAAGTAACTTTCTTATATTAACAATAAAATTAGAACATTTTCGAAAAATTAGTAAATTTTGTAAATATTCGAAAAAAATTGTATGCTTACCAAATTTAGTATATATTAACGAAAAATTCGAGTACTCTCGATTTTTTTTGCGAATTAACAAGAAAAATTGATAATTTACAATTTGTTTCGAAATTTTACAAAAAATAGTTGTAAATTTCCGAAAAATAGTTGTGAATTTACAACTTTTTTCGTAAAATCACAAAAAAAATCGAAAATTCTCAAATTTTTCGATAATATACTAAATTTAGTAAATTTACGATTTTTATCGAATATTTACAAATTTTTTTGAAAATTCACTAAATTTTCGAAAAAATTCTATTTTTTGTGTAAATCTACGAAAGTTACTTTTTACAGTGTAGAAATGTAAAAACAAACATTTAATCGATTTGTATAAGTAAGCAACCTAAATGCATGGAACATTTTGAGTTACAGTTGAGGGATAAGCGTAATGCATAATTGTTACGCAATATTACAATACAATTTGCTATATTTGTAATTTGTAATTATCACCTATAATAGATATTAAGATTCTAAACCCAAATTATTCTGATTCCCTAAGCTAAGCCTGTATTATTCTAAGTCCCTTAACCTAAATTATTATAATTCCCAAAACAAAGATTTTTCTAATTCCCTAAACTTTAATTATTCTAAGTCCCTAAACCTGACCCTAAATCGAAATTATTCTATGTTCCTAAACAAAAATTACGTTTTCTATTACATAGATTACATTTTTAAATCAGAATTTATAAATTTTATAAATAAGTGAACTCAAAACCGTGTATTCCTGACCTTCCAGTGAGTACGGTTATTTGGGCTTAAGTTAACTTCTCTGACCCATAAGCAGACAATACTCTACACATTGGCTGAAAAACTAAACATATCATCATGAACAAATCATTTTTAGAGAAAAATTATTTTTGGATCTTTAAGACCCCAAAATACAATTTTGAATTTTCCGAAAATCGGATTTTAGAGCACAAAAAAAAATGCACTATCAGTAGTACCATCCTTAAATTATTTTTTAAAAAAGCAAGTATGGATTTATCGGGGTACATGCAGAATTCTGTAGGTTCTTTAGTCAATGAAAGTAATAATTAAATATTGTGGAGATCTGATAGGCTTCTGTAAAATCCATCAAAGATCATATTGGTATATTTATTATTACACTGTAAAAAGTAACTTTCTTAGATTCACAAAAAAAATAGAATTTTTTCGAAAAATTAGTGAATTTTAAAAAAATTTTGTAAATATTCGATAAAAATCGTAAATTTACTAAATTTAGTATATTATCGAAAAATTCGAGAATTCTCGATTTTTTTTAGTGATTTTACGAAAAAAGTTGTAAATCCACAATTATTTTTCAGAAATTTACAACTATTTTTTGTAAATTTTCGAAAAAAAATTGTAAATTATCAATTTTTCTTGCGAATTCACAAAAAAAAATCAAGAATACTCGAATTTTTTGTTAATATACTAAATTTAGTAAATATACGATTTTTTTTCGAATATTTACAAATTTTTTCGAAAATTTACTAATTTTTCGAAAATGTTCTAATTTTTTTGTTAATATAAGAAAGTTACTTTTTACAGTGTATCATTACCTTAACTCAATCTAATGAATTTATTCTACCTGAATCATTTTATGTAAATAAAAAAATTCTCCACCAGGGATGCCAAACGAATAATTATTCAAAACTGGCCTACAAAATTTGTAGAAAGCCTTCAAAATATCATGTACCAAATATCAAATATCAAATATCAAAATCATGTTTAGAGAAAAAAAATACAAAAGTTTCAGTGAAGTGGACCCATTCTTGTCACTTTGAAAATTTTCAGATATATTTAACACTGCTAGAAAATCTGTTCTTAGCTTTGGTATTTTATGAATGTTTTCTTTAGGGGCTAAAATATATGTCCTTTTTAATAGTTGTCTTGAAAAATTAATTTTATTACGACCCAGGGCCAGAAAAGTAAAAAACAGTCAAGTTCATACCTAAATTACCATTCAACGTGAAGCCATTAAAAGGCCACGTGTTTTCTGGCAAGTAAAAAAAGATTTACCTACTTTTAAAATCATAAATAAATAAATACCTTGTAAATAACAATAAATATATTTTATAAAAAATAAAATATAATAAATTTATAATATCATAAATGTAACGTATAGATATTTTATTTTTAATAATATTAAAAAAATTCATATATTCAGTAGTTTTTATACGTAAAAAAGAAAAAAAAAAAATAATAATAATCTAAAGAATAAAAAGAAAAGAAAAAAAAAAATGATGAAGTAGAAACTTATTTTTATATAAATCATATTTATATATGTACAAAAGGTATCAGGATATATAAGATATTATTCTCTAGTGATTACATTGTCTGAAAAAAAAAATATATATGTGTATTTTCTTCAAATAAATAAACTTTTTTAAAATCTACGTGAGTTTTTCTTTTCTTACAAACATTGTTGTTTTTTTTAATTAAAAGAAAATAAATAAGAAAGTAAAAATTAAAATGTTGAAATTGAAAAAAAATACGAAATTTAATATTTAACTTTTTAGACATTTTGGTATAAAAGAAACTCTAGTATTTTAGAAAATAAATATGAAAATTACCATACCAAAAAAATAAGACGGAAAAAAATTGAAAATAAAATATTGTAGTAGTATTGCATTTTTTTTATAAATTTTATGATTGAATTATGTAAAATAATGTTTTTGAAATTAACCCTTTTAGGACTTTTCATGTATTTTCTTTCACACTATATTTTCGTCGGTTGTAAGTTTTCTGCTAATTGTGCCATTCCGGCTCAAAAACTTGCTCTACAAAATATTCCAATAACTTACATAGCCCCTAAACTCCCTTGAAGAGCCTTGGAAAAGCGATGATTAGCATTTTTTCAGCTTACTACCCTCCCAAAGTTTGTATACATTATTTGAAACAAATGAGAACTAAAATAATTTAGGTCAAGTTCAAGTTATAGATTTTATTTGATATTGAAAATATCATTATGGTGTTCATGAAAAAAGTTTTATGTCAAGTTTTTTAATATTTTATTATTATTTTTATTATTCATTTAATAATTCTATACTTTAAATTTACGATCAGCTTATAAATTATTTTTACAATACATGCATGTATATAAATAATAAAATTATCGTTTATTCAATTTTTCCGAAACTGTGCAAGGAAGTTCGAGATGATTTTGATAATGATGATATGGAATATTTTTGATGCTTTATTTCTCTAATTAATTTTTAGCTAAAATTAACCGAAAAATTTACTTAAATGAAAAATGTTAAGTAAAACTGCCCTAACAAAGCTTTTTAGGGACCTAAAGCATTTTTATATAAAATAGAGGTGTCGTCGAGGATAAAATACTTTTAAAAAATATTACGCTCCGGAAACGAAACCTAACCTAAGTAGTAGCACCCAAAAAATTATTAAAAAACTCACTGGATTCAATTGAGATGAGACCTCTAGACCATGACAGGTCCCCTAAAACCTAAACAGGCCCGTTTCTTTTGTCGGGTTTTTTATATTTAATTTAATTTTTCCGACCCAATGACAGATAATATTCGGCTCATAGGCTGGGAAATTTTATATTTCACCACATTTCAAGAAAAATTTTTTTCTGGGCTGTTAGGGTTAGGTTTGGTTTTGGGGGTAAATTACTACACTTACCCGGAAACAGCTTTTCTAAAAAAATCACAAAAGGTCATTTCGATATCTTTTTTTGTACCCATAAATATTTCTTTATTGAAACTTTAAAGAAATCAATAAAATTTTATGGATTCCTATTTACATTTAATTACATGAACTAATTAATAATTTTATTATTTATATTTATTTTATGCATATAATATGTAAATACTAAATTTATATTTCCATAACAAGTAAATATCTATTTCTATTATGTACTATCAATAAATTTTAATTCATAATACGCAGAAAATAAAAATAATATTCTTTAAAAATATTTTCAAAACAAAACAGATTTTATTAAATAATTAATTTCTTTTAAGACACGAATTTTTATGTATTTTTATGTATTAAAAAAAATAATAATCAAAAATAGAAAATTTATTTGTAAAATCATAATGGACAAAACTGAATAATACAGAATTGTTGTGTAATAAAAAAATAATTATTGTACATAAATATAATTTAAGATAAAAAATAATTGTTTAATGAGTTTGTAATTATTTTAAAAGTAAACAATAATATATGGGCATTTAAATTTTGTAATTTATACCAAGAATTTAATTTTAAGGTTTTTTCATTTTATTAATTTTTTTTTATTTTATGTCCAATGCGATCTAAAATTTCAAGTGGGTCTAATATTTTAAAAAAAGTTTACATAAATTGTTGCAATTATCCTACTAATTAAATTAATTAAAAAAATTTCGTTTCTTCAAAATTAGCAAGAGCAGCCCATATACATTTTTGCAAAAAAAATTATTATGTAAAATAAATAAATTATCAACATTAGTTTATGATTTAATGTTGACACAAGTATTAAAAAAAAAATTTTTAATTAAATTAAGTTCATTGAAGAAAGTTTATTTATAAAATTAAAATATTTAAAATTACGCAATATTATAATTTTATGAATCATTAATTATTAAATAAGCAAGAAAAACCAAAAATGAAAAGAATAATATTTAGAAATACTTTTCTTGTTTTATTGAGTTTTGGTAAGAAATTAATTAATTAATTAAAATTTTATCTGCAAGTAAATTATCAGTTTAATTTTTTGCATGTTTTAATTCTTAACTATTTTTTAACCGAGTGCTTTATTGATAACTGATAAAGGTAGTTCATATTGCATAACTTTTGCTATAGATAATAGAAAATTACATCAGCTTATTGCATTGATTAATTAATAATTTTTAAAAGCTGCAAATTAAAAGTTGCGCTTGTCCATTATTTACTTAACCATATAATTATTAACAAAAATTGTGAGGTACTCGTCCAGTACATGAACAATCAATTTTGAATTTAAAAAAAGGATAAACATTGAAACTGAAAGATTAAAATTATATTTCGGAGTCTTAAGGAGGCCCTTAGCCAAAAAAAAAAATTTCTTGAATAGTTGTAAAAATTAAAGTTTTCCAGCCTATGAGCAGATTATTATCATTCTGTTTACGGGTCGAAGAAATTAGGGTACCATACCAAATTAGATATTAAGCTTGTTGTTATTTATTTTTATTCTCAGCTGTTTTATTATGTATGACCTTAAAATTTTTTTACATTATTATTAATAATTAAATTTTGACTTAAAAGCCCCTAGCGCTCCACTTGTTAATCACTGTACTTATCCGGAAGCCTTTGCACATGTCTATAAATAAAAAGCGTAATTTTTATCGAAATTTTAATCTCTATATCTCGTTGATTGATCTTTACAAAGCTTTTTTTGTTTTTTATCGATACATAGTAATTATAATAACTATTTTTACCCAAATCCCTGATTACTTTTTAAATTAAATTTTATAAAATTATAACCACGTACCTCTTTTTGAAGAAATTTATTTTTTTTCCCTGGGATTTTCCAACGAACGTCAAATTTGTTTTTATTTATAATCGTTCGATTATATTTCTATTTTTAAGTTTTTAAACCCAAAGTATATTAATTATAAAAAACCTTACAATAATATTTATCAATAATAAAATAATTTTTATTTGGCGGACATTTATTGTTTAGAAGCGTTGATGACAATTCGGGTCTGAATTCAGATTTTAAAGAACAGAAACGTTATTTTCAAACATATTATTGTAAATCCAAGAATTTTCTTATTTTAGAATAGTATTTTTAAGGAATCTGCACAAATTAGAGTAAGTAATATTCAGAAGAACACTTCGCAAAAAGAATTAAGAAGCAATTGGAAAATTTTAGTTTTTTAAAGTCATTTTTCTGAATTTGTCTTTTCATTAAAACCAACAACTTTGAATTCAGAAAAATTCAATTCTGGGCTTTGTAATTTCTTAAAATTGTAATATTTGGTTAAATCAATAAAATTTTGATTAGGATATTCTAAGAATTTTACTTAGCACTTTCTGACTTTTAATTTAGCTATTTTACAATGGTGTTTTAACTTTGAATATCGGATTTTCTGAATTTGAAAAATTAGGACAGATTTCCATCAACGCCTATGAACAATGAATGGCCACCTTTTTTTTAAAATTAATAACATTATTAAAAAAAAAAAACGTGAAATCTTTAAATCAATATTTTTAATGTATTAGTATATAAAATTTAATCTATGTATAGGTTACGTGTAATTTTTATAATTATGTTAATTGTAGTTTTAAAGTGCATGAGTCTGTCATAAAATAAATTTTCATTATGTATATGTTACGCCTGAAACGAGGCGATAACGACCGATTCCGCGGAATGGGGCAGTAGACTGCCCTGTTCCGCGGAACGGGGCATCAAATCAAATAAATTAATACATTGAAAATAAGAAAATTTTCAAAGAAAAAAAATTATTGTTTAATTTCATTTAAATTTAAAATACATTTTTGAATGATACTGATTAATTATAAGATAAAGAATTATTATGTAATAGTAATAATAATTATGTTTGACTCATAAAATTTTATTCATATTTTATTGAACCGGCTGATGACTGTCCCATTCCGCGGAACCGGTCGTTACCTCGTTTGGGGCGTAACATCAAGATCTATCTTGTCAACCACTATAATTCTATTTTTGGATAAAATATAAAAAAAATTTCATTATTAAAATAAAAGATCAAGTAAAATTTTTATCATAACAAATTATAGATTTATTTAAATTTTCTTTACAATAATTGTCGCTAATTTAGCAAAAATTACCATTTTTAAAAACGGGGCTTGCACGTAAGATATATAAATAATAAAATAATATTAATTATTTTATAAATCGTAAATGTATAAGTTTTTACTTTTCATAAACAAAAATTTTATAAATTACAAATAAACAAAATTTTATTTTTAATACGTTCTAATTTAATAATTTTTATCAAAATCCTATATATTTTATAGAATCAGTGACACATAGTAAGACTTATTTTTTTTAATTATGAAAATTAAATATAAAATAATTATTTTATTAATCTTTTTATTTTGTAAGTACAAAAAAATTTAATATTTTATTACCTACATTTAAAAAAAGTTAATTTTACTAAAAAAACTGTCCTAGTGGATTTTCTAGTGATAAGGCGAAATTCAAGTGTTAAAATTATATTATTTGATCCCATTTAGAACCTAAGTTCCAACGGGATAGTTTCCCTTTGATACGTTAACCGCTGCACACTGCGTGATTCTTTTGAATTATGTACTAAAATTTGAACTAAAAATTTAATCTCGAAAAATCAGTGTGAATAAGATGTTTTATAAACGGAAAGCATCCTCTAGTTCATGGGGTCGCCATTCACTGGTCAAAAATATGTACAATAAGATTCGTTGGTGCGATAACAGTACTTATAAGTGCTTTGTGCTAAGATTTAAAAATCATAATTTTCTGTTAGTGACTTTTAAAAAAAATTATTATTTTTTTTTTTTTTTTTTTTTTTTTTTTTTTTTTTTTTCAAACGAATTCACGGGACGCAATATTTCTTAAATTTTTTTTTTATTTCTAAAATTTTCAGAAATTGATTAATGAATCCAAGACCAAAAATTATTTTTTTTGCAAATGTCACCTAATACCAAATAACCAGTCTAATATACACAAAAAATTAAAAAAATCAATAAAAAAGAAGAAAACAAAATTTTATAATAAACTTTGTTTCAACACAGCACCTTTTTTTGCATTATGTAATAGAAAACAAACTTTATTTTTTTTATTTTTAATTCAAACTACGAAAGTATTTTTTAAAAAAAGGTTCACATCATCACGTCAAAGCTTTAAAATACATATTTGTTTAACTTAAACGAAGACTTTCATCATGACGCCTGATATAAAAACAAAAAACTACCAGATAAAAAAAAATCCTCTTTTTTCTAGTCTTTTCATTTTTTAATGTGTGAACAATAAAGATTAATTTTGTATAACAATTTTTTTTTAATATTAAACTAATTAGAATAATTCAAATTAGCTAATTCAAAAATTAAAAATGTGTTGGTAAGCTAGGAATATTTTAAAATTTTAATTTATTAAGTCACATTGTTTACAATTGAATTAATTAAAGTTTAGTCTGATCTCTTATATCTCGTGATTTATGATTCAAGAGGTGGTTTACTCGTCGTTCTTAAAAAATTTTCAAATAATTTGCCACTAATTTACGATACTTTTTAAAAAAAATTTTATAGGTTAGTTACTATTATTTTTCTAAGATTTGCAAAAATCAATTAAATTTTTTCATAACAAATAAATTAATATTCATAAAACTTCTTCGTAAAGACTCAATAAGTTAACGTTCCCCTTAGAATATAAATTCTCAAGTCACGAGATATCCATCAAAAAGATCAGAAATTAATTCAATAGTAAACAAATAATATATTGATAAAGAAAGAAAGAAGAAAAATAAAGTATAACAATTCTTCCGGTTTTCCATATTAATATTCAATAAAATTTCATTATCTCATTTTTTAAATAAATAAAGAAAGAAAAAAAAAAGATAGTGGGAGAAACTATGAAAGATTATTATCAATGTTAGTTAATATAAGAAATAATATAAAGTAGAAGTTTGTTAGTATAAAAGTAATAACCAAAGATATCTATATTTATTTTGCAGCATTAGGTGTATCAAATTATTTAAACATGGCTATGGAATCATCCTCACTGATAATAGATTATTTAGTATTTATAGCATTTATCGTTGGTTCGTTTATAATACCATTATGGGGTAAATTCAAAGCAAGGAAAAAAGAAACGAAAGCTGATTATGTTTTTGCAACTGGAAGTGTATCAATGGGTGCAATGATGTTATCAATAGCAAGAGGTACATTAGGTGTTAGGTCATTTTTAGGTTATCCATCGGAATTGTATTACAGAGGTAGTGCTATGTGGGAAACTATTTATGGAATGTTAATTGCATACCCAATTGTATGCTATGTTTTTGTACCGGTTTATTATAGTTTGGGAATCACGTCAGTTTATCAATATTTAGATATGAGGTGAGTTCTATACTTTTTAAAAAATCTTTTTTTATCATATTTTTCATGTACTTGTTTTTTTAAACGTTTTTTTGTTCCTTTATTTTTTTGTAAATTATACTAAAGTAAAATACACAAAATTTTTATTTATTCATCTGGATAGTTTATTTAATATGTAATATAAGTTGTCGTAAAATAATTGCATTCTATACAGGCTAAAATTTTCAAAAATTAATTAAAAACTGTTAAAAAAATGAGTCATTAAAATTTTTTCACATTTTTAAAAAACATTGTAAGAAATCTTAATTGTGATGCCAGGAAAATTCTAAATTGTAAAACTTAAAAATTTTAAAGTTCACTTGAGCACAAAAATTTACAGAAATATAGATTAAAAAGTGTGTTACAAAATTGCAGAGAAAAAAGGCTGTAAAAAAATATTTAATTGTCTAAAAAAATTAAAATTTAGAATATGCCGGCAGCTTTGCTAGTTTCGGTTGTATTTTAAAATTACTTTATTTGAATCATAGTCAATTTTGTTTTTAATTTTTGCCTATAAGCTGCCAAACGATCTACATTGAACAAAGACCAGGTGCTCTTGGTCTTTTACTGCCTTTATCTTTGAGGTTCAACAGGTTTACTTAAAACTTCGTTAATTTCATCAGCAGATAATTTTTCAGGAGAATTAATAACTTTAAAACATCCTTTAAAAATAAAACTGCTGTGTCTAAATTTCAATTTTTTGACTGGTATAATTACGTGCTGATAAATTATTCGAATAGCGCTATATATACCATTAACAGATAATATTTTCTAAAGCATGACAATTTATTTTTAATTAGAAAAAAGGCTAAATAAATAGTTTTTTAGCAAATATGGTTAATTATTTAGTATTAAATCAAATCAAAAATCTAAATTTTTATTATAAAAATTTTTTTAAACTTTTTAACTTGTGTAGCTTATTTATTGTATTAAAATAAATAAAATTATATATGGGTGCTTTTCACAGGAACGGTATACATAGTGCCTCCAACTTATATCCAAAATGAAAGCTTTTTTGCACTTTTTTTTCTTTTCAAAAGTTCATAAATAATATTTTTTTAAAGTCACAACCTACTGCGCATATTTAACTAAGGTTAACAAAAATTTTTGGGGCTTATGCGTTAAAAATATCGTGACCCCCCACTGTCCTTTTGCAATATGCCAAACTTTCGATATTAATATTTTACTTAAAATTTGAACTTAAATTTTTCTGTCTCCAGCGTCCATGTCGTTTTTTCCAAGTGTATGCCATATTTTACTATCTTGTTCAGTGATGTGTTTAATAAAAAATATGGTACCCAGAGTTTGAGAAAATCTGATAGCTGCAAAACTGAGTTATTTCAATAACACACTAAAAATTTCGTGACCGACCGCATAAATATAAAATCCCATAAGAATAACAAACAGAATTTATTTTTACATTCGTAGCTGTGCCCATAAAAATTTTAGGTATTAGGACCTTGATAAACATAAAAATACAAAAAAATAAAAAAAAAGATAATTAATATTGTGCCATAAACAATAAAAAAATATACAGTTTCTGTAAAAAGCACCCATGTGCAATAGACGTAAACAAACAAAAAAATTATTTTAATATGTTAATAAATCACTTATCTAAATTTTTATTTTGAATATTAATTAAAACATTAGTCATATATTTACTTTCTTAATTTATAACTTATTTCTTTACTCAAACAATATTTCACATTTGTATTGAATAAATTTATCCAATATTTCAAAAATTGGTAAAATGTATTTCAATTTCTTCAATTTTATAGCAATATTTTTACATTTAATTATATAGGGTAACTATACCAATTAATGACCACTCTTCAATTAATTTTTAATACCATGTTATTCTTATGGAAGACGAGTCACCATTACTCGGGTAAACTTTGGTCACTAATTGGTACAGTCGCCCTATATAGGAAAATGCTAATACTCAAGTAAACCCCTTGAGAATCTATTAATGATATAACATGAAAAAATAAATTATTAGTTATTTAATACGGTTTTTTAAGCATATATGTAAATTTAAAATAAATAATAATTTTTAAAAGCGAGGTAATACATCTCATAAATGTTTAATTTTATTTAATTATATATACTTTTATTTGTTTTTTATCATTGGCCTCAATTTATTAATACAGTTTAATATCTTTTATTCGAAAATTTAGTTAGAGTTAATAATTTTTTTTTAAATATTACAAGCATCCCTGCATATGGAATCTGCAAGTACGAAAACGCTAGTCTTTTCAATAATCTTATTAAGACCTTTGGAAATAACGTCTTTATTTTAAGCAAGCTGAGCTTTCATATACGTTATTACAATAATTATTTAAATCAATTCTCCAGTACGCTTGCGCTAACCTTTTTTCATCTTGTTTGCCAAAAACAACTGCGAAATCGTGATTTGATTGGAGTTAAATGGGACTTGCAGTTAGAATAATTTTAACTTCAGGACTTAATTAATTTCGATTTAGATAAATATTAAAAATTTGACTTTAGGGTCTTGTAAGAATAAATCCGTACACAGTTGGCCAACGCAAGAATGGTAAACTGCAATCTGGAACATTATATTGCTTTTAAGCCGAAGTCGCTAATTTTTAAAAATGATTAAATATTAAAATTAATAAAAAATATTTATTATCTCAAGTAATAAAAAATGATATATTTTTCGTGACTCTTTTTATACGCATTAAATATCGTATTACAAACTATAAAATTTATATGAATCACATATATTAATTTTACGTTCATTTTAAATAAATAAATTGTTTATGCATAGTATAAATTTTATAATCGGATTTTGTTTATAAAGCTCTATTTTATTTCAATAATTCAAAAAATTAATTAATAAATTCAATGAGTTTATTTAATGCTATTTAAAGTAAAAATTTTATTTTAAAATCCAATTTTTAATTATATTTTTTCAGTTCAATTGTTTTATTTTTCGAGCATTTTTTAGTTATAAAACAAGCGTTGAAAAGACTATTTGGAAAATTAAAAAAGCACCATTAAACCTTTACAACTAAAATTTTAAACTTTCTATAATTTTTACGTTAAATGTTTTTATATTATAGTCGTTTAGGTATTTAACTAAATATTAGGAAATAGGACTCATTCCTAGATGATATGTTTAAGTTTTCTATACCGACTGAAATATTTTAGAGGGATAATCTTGATTTTATTGTTGCTGTAGCCTCGTATGTGGTCAGTAATTCCAAATCTATGCCTGCCAAAATTGGTTCTATAATATTTATCCTGTTAAGACACCCTAAAAGCACAGAATGATAAAAATGTTCTCTGTCTCTGTCCAGAACTTCAGTCTCAACGTTTAGCATTTTTTCGGATTTTATTTAGAGCACGGCATCTAAGGCATTTAAGAGATCCATTCAAAATTGCTTATATTTTATTTCTACAGCTTTCTCATTTTATGTTTACTAAAAGTCAATCAATTTGTTTGTACATCCAAAAAACCGTTTTTTGGCACTTTCAACCCTCCTTCCAAAACCTGCAACCGACTTCTGAATTCTATAAATTTTTTATTCTGGAAAAAATTTGGTCCAAATAAAGGTTTAGAATGGCAAAATTAAAAATTTGAAAGTCATTATTTATAATTTTTAATTTTAAAAAGTGTAATTGTGTTATTCAAAATTGTGTGAAATTCAAAATTTAAGAAACTTATATTTTTGAGAAATACGATTTTTTGATCTGTGGCTTTCAAATTGCTTATACTCCTTTTTTAAGAAGTGACAATAGATTGTAAAACAAGAATTTTAAGTCGAATTAGAAAAAAATTGATCTTTCTATTTTGAAGTATTTATCTTCAAAGCGAGGCTCAAAGATAAAATTCTAAATAATGATTTTCTTGTATATGCGTATAGACAAAATCAACTTTTGGATCCCGGGATAAAATTTTATGCGAAAGTTAGAAAGGCGGCCATTTATTGTTCAGAGGCGCTGATGGCAATCCGGGTCCAAATTCAGAATTTTAAAGAACACAAAAGTTTTTTTCAAACCAATTATTATAAGTTGCAGAATTTTTTTATTTTAGAAAAATATTTTTAAGAAATCTGTATAAATTAGAGTAAGTAATTTTAAGAAGAGCATTTCACAAAAATAATTCAGTCCTAAATAAAAAATTTTATTTATTTTTCACCCATTTTCCCGCTTATGAACAATGAATGGCTGCCGTTAGAAAAAGTTTTAAAGAAAAATAATTAATCATATGTAATATAAGCATTTTGCAGCAATAACAAGAGATTTTTCACCATTTTACAAGAAGCCCTAAAACACGAAAGTTACTGCCAAAGATCTAGAATTTGATCTGAAAGTTTAAAAACAGGTGGTAGGGCTTATTTTTAGTTGCTATTTCAGAAAAAAATATTTTGGACTGATTTTTGCGACCCTTGAGTCCAACTTGGCCCTAGTTAGTACGGAATACCTTATTAATAATTTAAAATATATTATATCAAATAAAACTAAAAAAAAATATTTATAAGTTTTAATTAATCTCTTTCGAATTTATATTCAAAAATACTTTTCGAATAACTTCAACTGAAAGTTGAAAGAAACACAAAATCAATCATCAAAAATATCCAACAAAATATCGGATAAAAATTAAATATTTATAAATAAACTATTACACAGCATATTTTTCTTTTATAATTTTCATAAATTTTACAAAAAATCATTAATTTGAAATATTCAAGGCTTAAAACATTAGAGTAGTACTTGAGAATCCTGTAAATCTCGTTATAAAATAATATATTACCATCTTCAATTACATTTAATAAGATGTTAAAATAATTATATAAATAATGAATAATTAATATTTTTTTTTTCAGATTTAAGTCAAAACTTGTTCGTTGTTTAGCAAGTCTTTCTTATGTAATACGAAGTGTATTAAATGTATCAGTTACTGTATTTACACCATGTGTAGCATTAAAAACTGTTATTGGCCTTCCATATTGGGCAAGTATTTGTGGTATTACAACAATCTCAATAATTTTCACATTAATGGTAAATATGATAAAAAGAAAATTTAGTTATTTAATAATTTACTAAAACTTAATTATTTAACAAAAGGGTGGATTAAAAGCAGCTATTCTCTCTGATGTTATACAAGGATTAACTATGATTGGTGTTTCAGTTATTATTATTATTCATGGTACTTTTGATGCTGGTGGTTTTAGTAATGTTGTAAATATTACAAGAGAAGGCGGACGTTTTGATTTTTTAAAGTAAAACTTTTTTTTTTTTGAATTTTTTTTTTTTTTTATAACTTTTAAACAGAATTTTTAATTTATATACTTTTTTAGCTTTGATATGGATCCAACCATAAGAGTAACAACAGTATCAGCTATTGTAGGCCAACTTTTCATGAGTCTCTCTATATTTGGTTGCCAACAAAACTTTGTTCAACGTTATTGTAGTATGAGTAGTCGTCGCAAAGTTGTTAAGTATGTATTGGTACATTTTGTTCACATTAACTTTTTGAAAAATTTATCTACTTTTATTTTATAATTATTTTATTTTTCAGAACAATGATGTTTAATATGCCAGTAATAAGTGTTTTATTTTCCTTGTCGTGGATAGTTGGTATGGTCATTTATGCAGAATATTATAAATGTGATCCATTACATGCTGGATATACATCAAAATTTGATGAAATAGTTCCATTTTACGTTGAAGATAAATTTTTGTATCTTCCAGGATTATTAGGTTTAGTCATGGCATCTGTTTTTAATAGTTCCTTAACAATAACAGTTTCGATACTTAATTCTCTGGCAACAGTTACTTTTGAAGATTTTATAAGTCAAATACCAATTTTCAAAAATCTTAAGGATAATCAGCAACTGAACACAATAAAAGTTCTTGGAGTTTTTTACGGTTTAATTGTTATTGGTATAAGTTTCTTAGTCGGTATGCTTCCTGGTGTTATCGAATCAAATATGTTAATGACATCAGCAACGTCTGGTCCTTTGCTTGGTGTATTTGTTTTGGCAATGTTAGTGCCTTGTGCCAATTGGAAGGGTGCAGCTGCTGGTATGATTTTTAGCCATGTAACAACGTTATGGTTAACTTTTGGAAGACTCAGTTTGGACATACCTGTTGAAGAGTTGAAATGGTCAACAGAAGGTTGTCAAAATGACACATTTTCATCACATTTAATTAAAGTCAAAGATGTCACACCAATTCCAAGTCATTGGCAAAGTACCCCAAAACCTGAGGTATTTGCCAATGAAACACCACAAGGTGTGTTCGATAACATTTATGCAATAACTTACATGTATTATGCATTAATTGGTAGTTTATCAACAATAATTGTTGGTATATTAATAAGTTTATTAACTGCTGATGCAAAAGAAGATGCTTACGAAGAACATTTATTACATCCATTTATACTAAAATTATCAAAATTAATGCCTGGTAAACCAAGAACTTTCCAAAATCAAATAATTGATAACAACAATACAAATGATGGTTTAATTGTCAACAACACTGATAATATTAAGAAATTAGAACATAGTGTAGAAATTAACAGTACTTACAATGGAAAATTAGAAGCATTAAAAAAAGTAACATTGGAAGTTACCAATGAAATGAATAAAACAAAACTTTAAAGTGTAAAATAATTTTTAAAAAATATGTGTTTTTGTGTTAATAAACCAAAAGACTGATGTTTTAATATAAACAATTTATAGATTTTAATTATTAATTTTTAATTAATATTTTTTTAAAAACTATTTTCTTAATACAAAGACTGTTTGAAATTATAAAATAGTGATAAGTTTGTATGGAATCAAGTACAACAGAGTTCTTAATTTTAGAAATTTTTAAAAATATTTTTTTAGTGTTAAATTTTTTATGTTATTGATATGAAAAAAAAACTTGATAATTAAATGTTGTATATTTTTGTAATTAGTGTGCTAAAAATAGTTTGTAATGTAAATTTTATGTTAAAGTGAAAATATTAATTCAGTTTTAAATTATAAAATTTTAATTAAGACTATAAATATTTAAATAATTAGTTGTATTGAGAATTAAATGTTTTTGTGATGTCATGAACCTAAATGAAATAGCCTATTGGATAAATTAAGCAAATTGTGTAAATAAAAGTAATTTATCCATCTGGCTGTTTACTCGAACTATTTTCAAGGAAAATATATATTTGTTAAAAAGTTACTTGTTTTAGGTGCAGAAAAAAATTTATGAAAATACTTAATAAACCAGATTAATTAATTTTATACTAGTATTTATCTGATGCTGACGTCTGTGAATTCCTTAATTTTGACAGTTTTTATGTAAATAAAGACGCTTTTTATATTTTAAGTTTAGATACTTTGTTTAATAGTAAAAATGTATTTCAGATGTGAGATTTTTTTTAAATCAGTATTTCAGGCGAAAAATTTAATCTTTTAATTACAGTGGTTTGTACTTTTAAAAACAAAATAATGAAATTGTAATTATGTAAACGTAATTTTGAAATCTGAGGTGCTTTGTGTACGCAATAATTGTGTTTTGGAAGTTTTTTTTTGGAATTTAATGAAAGATTTTAGACACCCTTTAAAAAAAAAAATAGTAAAAATAAATTAGATCTATCGCGAAAAAAAAAAGTTTTATTTTTACTTTTTTAATGTTTCAACTAGAAACAATTAATTTTAAAAAACTGGAAAATTTTTAAATTATTCGAAAATTCTCATATCTATAAAATGAGTACTAATTTAAATATATAATTATTTTTAAGGTTTATAAGAATTAAAAAAGCTGTAAATAATTAAATAAAACAAATGAAAAATTAAAAAAAAATGTTTTAATTTAATTAAGAATAAAAAAATATATGTTAAAACATTTTTAATTTTCTAATTATTTTTTTTTACATCATGTAAAAAATTTATGCACATTTATAAAAAAAAGTAAAAAACGTCATTTATATATTATAATTAATATAATTTGTACATAATTAAATAAATACAATGTAATTAAAATTTTTTTTTTTATTTTAAAATATATACGAATATTCATGTAATAATTATTTTTTTTTTTTATGTATTGGATTTTATGAGTGATGATCTGGCTTAGAAACCTGTAAACTTAGAGAATTGGCAGCATTTTTGAGATCTATATAATAACTTATTTTTATCAATAATTTTAATGTTTGTAGCAATTTAAAAAGAAAACATTAAAGTAGCAGAATTTCCGGAATTTGGAAAAATTATTTTAAAATTACTTCTGTCTAGATTTTCTGGGACCTATTTTCCGAGCTATTTTCAGTTTCCTTGGGAAAAATTGAATATAATTTTTCACGTTTATATAAGCCCTTGACAGAAAACATAAAAGAAAAATTTATAACCGGTTTGTGTAACAACACAACCAACGAGCATGGAACATGTTCACTCATAACGGTAATAAATCCAAAAATCGAAATTATAATAAATCCCGAAATATAAATTATCCTAGGTCCAGAAACCTAAAGTATTCTAAGTTCTTCTCCTGACTCCCACTTCAAATTATTCTAAGTCAATTTCACCCCCCCCCCCCTAAAAACGTCACTTTTTCACCTCCCCCTGCCGAGCCAAACTTTTTCAAATACCCCATCCAATGAATATGTTCCATGTTAAAAAAATGCTCTCTTTTATAGAAATCCTAAAACACGAAAATGGTTACCGAAAATCGAGAATTAAACCTATGGAGATAAAAATTTGCATTTGGAGACTTATTTTTAATAGTACTTTCAGGAAAAAATACTTTGACGCCGATTTCAAGACCCGAGCATAACTTTCATATACGTCACATTTAAAAATACCCATTTTCTTTTCAGCTGAGGCAAAAAATTACATATTTCCCGATTACTGCACGCCTGGCAAATATCTTTTCATCACTGATTAATAGAAATCGTAAACAACTCTGGATCCATAAAAAAGGATAGCCCAAATCCGAGCCCAAATCGTTTCGTTTTGCCTAAAGTGATCATCTGCATGCCATCTAGGCCATTTTTTTTTACAGGACAACAAATCGTAATATACTATATTACCCCTCTAGTGGCTAAAATATTGTTTAGCTATTTACACTTACGACTTAAAACTTACTGACTAGTAACTCATGTCCCTTAGTAAAAAACACAATTTTTAATGAATTAGATATCAGAGTACCTACATCCTCTAGCTATAGCTAGCCATTTCTTAAATAATCGCAAAAAACAAACCTACGTACGGACCAAATCCATACAAGCAAAAAAAGTAACAGGTTTTGAAATATTTGAACTAAAAAAAAACGTATATATGAAAAAAATTCTAACATGGCTAAATGCGTGTCGAATCGCATAATGTAACATGCAAATTATCATACTTTTTATACTTAATTTTTTTAAAGGATTAAAAAAAAAAATTTATGCATTTTTGTATGGTAAATGTCTAAATAAAGTGAAAAAAAGAATTAAAATAAAAAATATATATATATATAAGAAATAAAAATGAAAGAGGGTCGAGTAGTTACAGTACATAGTTGTATTAGTGCATGCCGTGTGCGGAATGCGACAAAATTTATGTTTGTGTGTTTGGTTTTGAACGTACTTTTTTTATGCACGTATGCATTTTATTATTATTATTATTATTATTTACATTTTTTTGTTATTTTATTATTATTTTTCTATTCATTTACAGAAAAAAAAAATTATCATTATTATTATTTTTCGTAAAAAATCATGCAGAGAATAAGTATTACTTATATTATTTTACATTAAAAAATAAAAATGTAATGAAAAATAAAAATTTTACAACAAAATAATAAATTTATAAAAAAGATGTAAAACTAAGTATGTATAAAAGAAAAGAAAAAAGCCTAAGGGATAAAACTACTTTGGTTTTGTGGGTTACGTGTAATGGTCGAAAAAAAGTATAATATATTTTTTTATATGAGGGATTCCAAATTAACGTAGTATGTTGAAATTGCAGGGGTGCATTGAATTTGATTTAAAATATTTTTTGTGTAATAAATCAGAGAAAAAAATAACATGTATAAAAGCAACCGAATTACTGAGCAGATTCTGTTGATTCTGACCAGAATTTCTAGGAACCGGTATTCTATCACTGGGTAAAAATTGCGGTAAACTCGACTCGATTTTTAGATTTCTCGGGAAATTTTTTTCTAATACCCCTTTTCAGGTAAATTTTGAGTATTTCTAAAACATTAACTAAAAAATATTTTTAAAATAATTTTCTATTTGCTATATGTAAAAACTCCTTATGAAAGGGTAAATTAAATAACTGATTAAAATTGAAAGCTGGGCTCGGAGAACTGGTAAGCGTTATTTTCAGTTGCTGAGAAAAATATTTTAAACTAAATATGATTACTTCATAGTTAAATTTATGATCCAATTGGTGAAGAATACTTCATATATGCAATAGTCTAGTTTGTAACTAAAAATAGTAAACAAGTAGACACTCTCAAGCATAAAGTATTTATTCTTTGTTTTACACGTCAATTTGTTTTTTAAGGTTGTATTTTATATGAACGATTCCACGCCAACTGGGCCCAAGCTGGACTGAAGGGAAGTGGAAATCCGTTTTTTTTTTCTGAAAGTGCAACCAATAGTAAATACTTCTACCTATTTTGAGCTTCTGTACCTAATTCGCCATTTTTGGCAGCCTGTGATTTTGGCTCTTTTCTGTAATTTTTTTGTCTTCTAAAGAGTTTGCATGAAAATGGCGAGCTTTTAAAGTTAAAAGTCATAATTAATCATTTTTTATTTTTTTTTTATTAAAAAAAATTAATTTTAAAATTTTTTAAGTCTTTTCGCTATTTACGCATATTTTTTCAAAAGTTTTTTCTCTCCAAAGTTTTTACAGAAATATAGAGAAATATGTTATGAAGTACGCGTATGCATCAATTGATACAATGAATATTAATTCAACACAAATTTTAACCTTGTTTACTATGATACAAGACTAGGCTAATTAAGATCACTCAAGTTCTTATCAAAAATTTAGCGAATACCCTGAATATTATATTTTCTATTTGACATTTCGTGCAGTAACAAAAATTCAATCTCAAATCTTATGAACTTGACTGGTATAATAATTTATCTACAGACAAGTTGGATGCATAAAATTTGATATTCATAAAATAATTTAAAAAATTTTTTAATGTAAAATCCGTCATACCATCAAAGCAAGTACACAACCACATAAAAATAAATAAAAAACTTTTTTTTACTACTGTATAATATAATCTTAATTTGCATTATTAAAGTGATGGAATATATTTTGAAAAGCAATTTTAACACTTCTAAATAAAAATTCTTTATATACCATTAAAAAAAATGCACTCGAATATATTTAAAACTCTTAAAACGTTATAGTATATTATACAATCTACTGTTTTTATGAATATAAGTTTGTTTATATTTTATCACACTAAAGAAAAGTCATTTTTATGATAAAAAAAAAAAAAAATTAATGATGTGTTGTTATTGGAGTGAATATTTATATTTTTTTTCATACTTACTTTTCCTGTTTTTCAAAAGTAGAAAAAAAAAAAGCTTTTACCATCGTGGATTAGATTTCCTTTTAAAGTGTTAATGCTTTCGAAAAGTTTTTTTATTTTTCATTTTGTATTTTACATTTTTATGCAATTTTTTATCTATTTTCTTTTTTCTCGAAAAAAAATTTTTTTATACATGCTTTATTTAAGCGATTTATATTTATTTTTTCAATTTAAAAATACCATCAATTTACAATTACTAATCTAAAGAAAAAATATGTGTAAAGCGTGGGTAAACGGCTGTGGCGGTAAGAGATTTTTGATTTTTTGGTTTTCTAATTTAAAATTAAAAATTATTGTTTCGCACCCCAACAGGACTATAAAAAAAGATGTTAATGATGATATATTATTTTTGTGCTCAAAAACCGATTTTCGAAAAATTCAAAATTTTATTTCAGGGTCTTAAAGGGGTCTTAAATGCCCGAAAAGAATGTTGCCTTAAAAATTGATCATATGTTAAGTTTTCTAGACAATTTCCTGAGTATTATCTGGGTTATTTTAGATTTTAGGGGGCCTGTCGTGGCCTAGAGGTCTAATTCCAACAGGATTTCATGAGTTTTTTCACAGCATATTGGATGTTACTACTTATGCTAAGTATGGTTGCAGGGCCCAAATTACAATGCTTATCTGGGAATCAGGGAAGCCATTTATGACAGAATCGAAGTAAGTTGGTAACATTTTTTGTGTGCTTTTCTTATGGGAGGAAGTTTAACAAACCCACGATTCTCATTGTTCTATCCTGCTATAAAAGGCTTTTCTGTAGCTTTTGGTTTGGACTGCATATGCGTGAGAAATTACGTTTTATATCATTTAAAAAAAAATGTGTAGGTTTAAAAATATGTAGTATTTTCTACCTGGGCTTAAATTTAAAGATAATATATTTTCATCTATTAAAAAAAAGTCGTAGATTACGCTAACCAGAAAGCTCCAGATCAAAAAATGATATTTTGGAATCACATACTATCTTTTGATATTTTTGAACATGCCAAATTCTTATAACTTGGAGTCGCAAAAATAAGAATATTGTGAGTGAATTCACCAAATTAGATCAAAAAAACAAAAATTGCTGCTAAAAATCAAGATTCAAAAAAGTTAAAAGTTGCTGAGAATGCTTATTTTTGTTGTACTTTCGTAAAAAAATAATTTTGGACTCTTTCCGAAACACTTTAGTCCAACTTGGACCCAGTTGGTGTTGAATCCCTCAAATGTTATTTATAGATATTATATAAAAATTTTTCTCGCAAACAAAAAGATCTTGCAACATATTGTAAATGTAATAAATTATTGAAGGCCTTCATTGAAGGGATTTAGAATATTTTCGATAGGCACTTAGCATAATTTTTATTTTGGTACCTAGAATAATACGCATTTAGGAAATCAGAATAATTTAGGTCTTAAAACCTAGCAAAGGTAATAATTATACAAATGTTAAAAATAGCAAATTGTATTGTAATGTTGCGTAACATTTCTGCATTATACCTAGTCCTCAACTGTAAGTAAACATGTTTCATGTATTAAAGTTGTGTTTACGAAAAGTTTTTATTTTTTAAATTTATAATACAAATTTTACGTAACCAATCCACCAAACCCTTTATTACAAAAAAGTTCAGTTCCAGCAAGCTAAAATCCATTTACAGTAAGCAAATTTTTTTCTCAGTATTGTTTCAAATGCGAATTTTAATTTGCGTAACAACTTTTTTTATAATTCATAACTTAATTATATTAAAACAAGTAAATGGGTCAAATTAGCACGCTTAAGATAAATTATCTTCTTGACGATGAATTATGCGAGCCAAATAGTTTAATATTTTTCATCATGATATACTCAAGAGACGAATAGTACATACATATTTAAAAAAAATTTTTAATTAAATTCTTTTTCATTATTTACATGGTAAATTAAAGCTCGCAAAGCGTTCTTAAAACAATGTTCTAATTAGCAGAACTTTTATTTTTGGTTGTTCCATAAGACACTAATTATAAATTATTTAATTTTTGTGAATTGGTTTTTGGTGAACCGAAATACGTACAGCGTGTTTATTTCTACTTCGAACCTTACGTAATTTATGTTATAATTTAATTTTATCTGATGTAAAACTACATATTTTTACAATAAAAAATATTATATTAAATATCTCTGGAGGATTGAAGTTATTTTCAACGAGTAAGCATGTGACCGTAAAAAATTATGGTTACAAATCCACAGAGTTTGATAATAAATTCTATTTTGAATATTTGAAAACTAGATTTTCAAGAGAAAATATCAAATTTTGAGAAATTCAAAATTAAAATTAAATTGAAAATTCACTCTACTGATTTTTCTATGCGCAGTATTACGTATGAATAAATAAAATTTTATTCATGTATTATTAATATACATGCAAGTCCAAATACGTGAAAGAAAATAACCATGAATGGAAATTATTTTACATCACAAAACTTATTCTTGTCAAAAGATAATAAGTTATATTATATGTAGTTTCTTTCAATACTGAATTTACATTTTAAAAAAATTTAAATTTAGATAATTCGTTTTAGAAGATTGCGTTTTTCTCAGCCAAAGTTGTATGTATAGGGCAGTTTCCCATCAGAAACTGGCTTGTATTATGGGAAAGTATTTATAAAACTAAAATAGAAAATTGTATAAAATTCTTGGAAAATCTTAGAAAAAAAATTCTTTTTATAAAACTTTATTTTTAAATACCAAAAATAGCTTGTGTGAAATATTAGAAAAAATGTTGAACAAAAATTTTTTCAAAATTTCCAATGTTGATAAATTAGATTTCTTCATTTAATTAACCACTGCAGAAAAAGTCGTAACCCAAGAGCGACTAAATATCGACTAAGATATATTCTATGTGTGTGTGTGCTTTAAAAAACTGTAAATTCATATATGTGTATTATTTTTGTTAAAAAAAAGGTTATGATTGCATATTAGTATGAATTTTGATTGCGTGTATGAATAACAGTGACGCTGCTAATTTTTTGTTTAATTTTTTCAATATTTAAATAATTTAATTTATTATTAAAATTATTTAAAATTTTGTGAACGTTTATATTTTTATTGCTGTTATATATTTACATTTCTATAAATATAATTAACGTTGTGTACTAGTTTGTGAAATAATTTATGGATGCCGGTTAAATTATAGGTAAGTTAAAATAAAATAATTGACCTTAATATTTATATAATTTGCAATTATTGCATGATAATTTTTTTTCATTGAGTATACATTTAGATTAAAGTAAAAATATGATGTAGAAAATATATATTTTTATTTAATTTTTATTAATTTTAAATAAATTATTTATTTATATCAAAATATTTTAATAGAGTTAGGTAATATTTTCTTGAATTGTTTTTTTTTTTTTTTTAGCAAATTGATTAATTGGTGATGTACATACTAAAAGTTTTAAAAAATTGTTACTTTAAATCCAGTTATTAGAATATATTTTTGGAGGTTAGGCTTTGTATTTATATATGAGAAGTTTATGTATATACACAGATATACACACATACATGCATAGAGTTTTGTAATTAAAAATAAAATGTTTTCAAAGTTGCAAATATGTAAGTTTAAAATAATAAATGAGTTTTAGTTAAATTTAATATAAATTTTTTACTGCTTTTTGCATGATTGTTTTATTTATGATTAACACTAATTATAAGATAAGATAATTTTTTTTTTTTGTATTTTAATGCAATATACCTCTTAAACTCAAGTTAAATCACGGTTTCATTTCACTGATTACGATTTTCATGGTTTCATTCGTGAGGATTGCGAAAAACACTCTGAAATTAGTAAAAAGGCTCGCTTTTAAAAGTTTGTTTACAATCTTCACAAGTCATATACTCTTTAAAATTTAGCAAAACATCCATCAGGGGTGTTCTTGGGTTATTTTGCAATATTCAAAATTTAAAGTAAAATATTACTTCTTTGCGCTTCTCGTATATGGCTCATGTTCATTTTTTTTGCAAAAATAAATTAAAAAAAAATTATATAAAAATCTTGTTTTAGTGCTGTAATTTTTAGAAAACATAAAATAAAAGTTTTTTTATCAAAGGATCAACTTGTTATTGTCATAAAAACTTAGTTAATTTAAAATTTTTTTATTATTGTGCTTTAAACCGCATATTTTTTGAGGTATAACAAAGATTTTTTATGATTTTGTGAATAAATAAGAAAATTTTCACCATATTTTAAACTAAAATAGCATCTAAAGCATTAATTTAAGGTTATATAAATGTTGCTGCATCTAAAATTAAATGAAACACAAATTTAAAAACAAAAGAAAATAAAAATCTGTGCACTTATTTTGCTTAAAGCACCAAGTTCTTGATAGGAACGGTAAAGACTTTTTTGTCACATTTTAGCCTCAAATTTAACTTTAAATTTTTTTAATTTTTATGTGTATGGTCAACAACTTTTTGAAATACAAACTTTATGACAAAAAAATTTTTTAATTTTTACTTTAATCGGTAGATACGACCACGTGACACTATTTTTGCAAAAAAAATGAAAATGAGCGATGTATAAAATTTTGGCGAAAGCCAGGGAAAAACGACACGCCGATTCCTATAAATATATTGATTTTTGTGAGGATTTTTGTAAAAGAGAGAAAATTTTAACAAATATCGGTTTTTAAATTTTCTAGATAAGCCCAGGTTAAGCCTAATCCTTGTTAGGCCGGCAAAGCTTCAAAATTATCCGTATATGAAAAGTTTTTGTACGGATCAGTTTTTAAATTTTTCCATTGAATAGGAAATTGTACGCTATTTTTACTTTACACTAAAAAAAACCGCTGCGACAGGGATTTTGTTTATTGATAGACTGCTTCTACAAGGGCAATTTTTCCGTTTGTCTCAAGTTCATTTTTACTTGAAACGTAAATAAAATTATAAAAAAAATTTTTTAATTAGGAAAATTTCGTGAAACGGTCCCTGCTTGCTCCCTCAAAACTTATTCGCGGGTTTAGGGGAGGGGGAGGTCACACATCTAAAATATGAACTTTCAGCAAATTTCAGCTCCGTTTCTCCAAATCTGTTCGAATTATGCCTGATCAAACTTTTGCATATTTCTAAATATTTTCAATCATTTATTAAAGAAATATTTGGGAAACACTTATATAGAAGCTTTAAAAATATTTTTTCAATATAGGTCCTTAATAAAATTTTCCGCTGAAGCCATTCCTGATGTTAGTTTTTCGATAAAACCTCGGGAAGCCACAGAAAAATTGGAAAAACCAATGAAAACAAAATATTAAAAAACTTACAGTAGTATGTACTTCTGTAACATAAAACCGAGCATAAAAGCTCTTAAAAAATAAATAGATGTATCTTTAAGTGAAATTTTCCGCGAAACCCAAATTTTTGATCAAATTAATTGGTTACGTGACTTGATGGGCTATTTGAAATTTGTAAATGTGCAACTTTTCCCATATTACCATGAAATGACGAACGTCTAGCACTCAAAGACCGTGTATAACAGGGTTTCTACAGACTCTTGAAATCCTTAATATTCTGGAAATACTGGAATTTAAAATAAACCCTTAAAATTCTTGAAATATTCTTAATTTAATAATTTCTAATTATCAAAATTAATGCAAAAAATATTGTTATTTATATTAAAAAATTTTAATTTTACGAGGGACATAGTGAGTACTCCTACCCCTTTCTTCTCGTTTCTTCTGGATATATGTCTGAGCCTACTATGCTTTTTTTTAGGTCAAAGTGAAAGAAGAGTTTTAGACAATCACTCAAATTTTTCAAAATTTCCAAAAATAAAAATTATGAAAACCAAAATTTAGTCTTTTGAATTAAGAGTTTTGAGTAGTAGATTGTTTTTTTTTCTATATACTGCATGTTTTTTTTATTTAATTTTATTTTCATTTTTAAAATCCAAAAATTCGATATTTTAAAATTTAATTTCAAAACTTTACTATAAAAAAAAAAAAAATAGAATCCTGTATATTTATCATTTAGATTAGTTTTTTAAAATGTCATTGTCAATTTTTTATTCCATCCTATGTAATATCCGGCAAATATATCTTACTTTTTTGTTAAACATACCTACATACACTGACTTGTATGTTATATGTTATTATTATTATTAACTTTTCTTTTTCTTTTTTTTAAGGTTGCCATTTTCCGTTAGCGTCACTAAGAGTAACCACATCAAAGTCCTTGATTCTTAAAAATCGAATATACTCAGCTCAGTATATCCGGAAATTGTGCACTGTTACTTCAAGAAGGATTTATCAAAATACCACACAAAAGCATAGGTTAACCTTATTTCCTTTGAAAATTTATTCCTATTCTACGATGGCTGTTTGTACTAGGTAAGTTATTCTCTTTTTATAGGTAGGTGTACCCTGGACCTACCTTAAATATTTATTTTTCTTTAATTTTTTATACTTTTTTCATAATTTTCATTTCATGTTAAATCCTTTGAATATTTGTTATAAAATACCTCATTTTATTCAAGAGCTTTTAGTACTTAAGACTCTTGCTCGTTGGATAAAAATTTTATAAAGCGGTCAATTTTTAAATAGAATAAAACTTGGAATAAAACAAAAATGCTTTTAACTCCCATCTAAGAAAAATCCCAATGAAATATTTCAATACTTTTTTTTTCACATGTCTCGAAATTTTTTTCGAAAATTGACTAGAAATTAAAATTGAAAATCAATTAATTAATTAATTAATTAAACAATTCATTAATCAATTGAATTAATTACTAGCCCATACCTATGGGCTAGTTGGGTCCATATTACAAATTTCGCCTCATGTATTATATTTAATAATTGTTTTATACTTAAATTAATAGTATTAAAAAATTCTTTTTTAAAAATTTATTATTTAAATTGTTTATTAGCTTTTATTGTTCAAAAAAAAAATTTTTTTTGAACAATAAAAAATAACAATATTCAAAAATTGGAATTTTAGTAATTTAACAAACGAATACAAATAAATAATTTTTGAAACGTCAAAAATGTAACAAATAGAAATTTAAAATTTAATATATTTATTTGTAAATAAATTTTTTTTTGTTTTTAGCTTAACGTATTTATAAATTCAAACTGCAAATATTTATTAAAAGCATACCATGCGTATACCGATATATTTATTTTAAATTAAATAATAAAAACTATTGATTGTAAAAATTTATGATTTTATTTAAGTTTATTATACATGTATATAACTTTTTTTTTTATTTATAAGTTTTTTCTTTTTAAAAAATTCACGTACCAAAAATAAAAAATAAATAAATAAATAAATTGAATTAACAGAAGGTTATTTATACAAATAATATAACATAGCGATATGTCAATAACAGCAAATAAACAAGAAATAAGAAAAAAAATGTACAAGTAAAATTAAATAAAATTTAGTATATGGAATTTTTCATGTTAGTTTACTAAATTAAATGCTGGATATGGGTAAAATTAGTTAACTATATCAAAAAAAAAACTGACAGTTATGTGAAACACGGCTTACCTTGCATTTACCCACTAAAAATCTAGTCTCTTCCTAGCTTATGCGAGCCTATCCCGAGGCCGTTTTCACATTACTTCAGGACAGTTTCAAGGATATTTAATTCTATTCGTGAACTCCATCTTCTGACTTACATCAAGTGACTCACCAGTCTGTTTGAGGACTACATCATTCATTTTGATTACAAGTCTACCTTTATGTACTGTCATCTTCAATAAAATATATGTTAGCTACAAAAATATATGTTAGCTGCAGAAATGATTATATGTTAGTACAACCATACCTGCAGTCATCGGAATAACCGCAATACGTCTCAATATTAGCCTATACCTTGAGTATGAGGATTTTTGGTGCGGAGTATGTACTCCACACACTGGCTAATTTCGGTCCATACTTCTTCACTTCGGAGCATCAGGCTAACCACATTTGCAGGTGTGGTTTGTCCGATTTTAGTTTCTAGTTGAAACTTTTTGACAGCTATCTGTCACATTTGAAAAATGTGTGTTCTGGCGTGTCTTGCTTGCCAAGACAGTATATACATTCAGCGCTATTCATCTTCTGGATCCGAAACAGGTAGGAGCAAAAAAGCCCATATCTGCTTAAGAATTGGGTAAAAAAATAATTGATGCCCCCATGCCCTCTAGTTATCCAAGGTAATATCTCTTCTATCAACCTCTTGGTCCATTTGCTCTCAGAGTAGTCGGTACAACGTTCCTGCTACTTGCTTAGGCTTATCTGACACGATGTAGCTTTTGCGCGGTTAAAACCTTGCCTCTCTTTGTTCAGATAGATATACTGTCTCTCAGGAGCCAGCAGGTCTATGGGAATTACCCCAGTGATGACTAGAGCTTCCTCCAACAACACTGTGCTATAGGCACAGGAGATTCGCAAGATTCCCTGCCTCTGAACGCTCGTCAGCTTAGATGCATAAGTGACCTTCCATATGCAGTCAACCCATACTTCTGCACCATACACGAGTATAGAGTAAATGACCAACATAAGAAGCCTTCGTTTTCCAGTTTTAGGTCCATACGAGTTACGCATCAGCCTGCTTAACGCATTAGTGATCTTGTCAGCCTTCTTTGTGCTTCTCAGTATCTGCTCCATGAAGGCCAACTTTGTTCCAACATTACTCCTAAGTACTTTAAGCTACCTTTCGTTTCTATCCTATCTTCCCTATACATATTGGGATGATGGTATCAATATATTTATGGGTGAATTGGACAATCTCAGTCTTCGCTGTCGCAAGCTTCAGGCTGTGATCATCCATCCAAAAATTGACTCCATGCATTGCCTGGTTCAGTTTATCCTTGGCAATTTTTACATCTTTTGCCGTGATGACTAGGACCAGATCGTCCGCGTACCCGATAGTTAAAGTATCCTCCGGCACTAATAGTCTAAGTACTTAGTCGTACATATTGTACCATAGATCCGGTCTGAGGACCGATCCTTGAAATGTTCCTGCAGTTACTCTCCTCGATCTTGTTTCTTGCGCAGTATCGTTGATTATTTCTCGATCGCTCAGGTAACTGCTGATGATTCTTCGCAGATATTTTGATATCTGGAGCCCCTCCATGAAATTAAATCATCTTGCTGAGTTAAAGGCATTCTTCACATCAAGGGTCAAAAGTGATTTTCCTTAAATAGTGATAACCTGCTTATGCATTCTTGATGGCCTGGACGATACTGCTTATGGCATCAATAGTTGACTGGTGCCTTCTATTTTCGAGCGAGCCTACTGCTGTTAAAAGCTTCTCCGCGGTGAATACGGGGATATATTACTCATCATCTTATTTTAAGTCATTTTCTTCCTCCCTCTCTGGGTGGATAGGAAAAATTCCGTCAACTATACGTCTAACCTCCTCTTCATTCATAACGCCACTTGCGGAAAGAGCATTAATTCTCTTGGTGACTATTTTGTAACCAAGACTCCGTGGGTCATTTTACACCTTATTACACAAGGCCATCTCAAATACTCTCTTGCTTTTCCTCATAGCAAGTCCCGGGCTTTTCTTTACCTGCTTATCCTCTGTCATCAGCTCAGCAGCATCCGTTCTAATCCTTGTAAGTGGATAGCAGTCTCTCTTCTAATAATGTTCACCAATATTTCGCGTTTTAGTCTGTCACCGCTTGTCATGCACCCCAAAAGAGATATATTGGTGGTCACTCACTGAAAAGTCCCGAGCTTGCCAATCTATAATCCAAGCAGCCAAATCTTATATTGCAAGAGATATATCCAGGATGGTCTATCCATATCCAGGTCTTCTGAAAGTTTTAGTGTTACCTACATTTAGCACAGCAAGTTGAACCTTTCACACCTTTTGATCTTTAGATTTTACAATTTTATACGCTTAGATTTAATTTTATGAATTTTTATGGTTATATTTGTAATCAACAACGTCAAAAAACCGCCCGATACAGTATTCCGAGCAGTATTCCAAGTAAAAATAAAGCCTTTCATAAAAATTAATTTTTCACCCTTTTTCTCTATGATTTTCTTCCCCTAGATGAAGTTTTATGATTTTTTGTCACTCTCGAATAGCTGATTTGATGCAGAGAAATTGCTGTTGAATGTGTTTAGTTATTGGGCGTCACCAGATTTGGATCTTTGATCTCAAATATTGACGTATTTTCTATG
This sequence comes from Anagrus nilaparvatae, assembly GCA_022575985.1. Taxonomy (NCBI): domain Eukaryota; kingdom Metazoa; phylum Arthropoda; class Insecta; order Hymenoptera; family Mymaridae; genus Anagrus; species Anagrus nilaparvatae. The sequence goes on along the minus strand of JAKSXM010000040.1, from coordinate 519,239 downwards.
AAAAATCGGCTCTTAACCCTTGAATTTGCAAAAACTATCCCTAAAAAGGGATATTTTAAAAATATTCACTATTTGAAGGTCCAGATTTGTTTTTAGTATAGGTTTTATGGGGTCCTGTATACGAAAAATTGGCGCTTCACTCTTATATTTGCAAAAACTTAGATTATGAGGGATTATATGTAATGCTTGATGTATAGTTTATTTACATGGAATTCCTTAGGTCATGTGTAAGTGATGTGGCATTGTAAGGCATGTAGTGTTGTCTTTTCATTATGCACCACTTTTTTATATTATGTGGGTGTAAGGCTTTTTGTATCGCTTTTTTATTATAGACTACTTTCATTGGTTACGTGGGTGTAAGACTTGACGTGTTTCCTTAAATGTAGACCACTTCTTCGCATTATTGGGATGCAACGCCTGATATGACGTTTTAACATGGAACATGTTTATAGGGAGGGGGTACTTCAAAACTGGAAAATTAAGGGGGGGGGGTCAAATGGGACTTGGAATATTTTCGATTTAGGGACCTTTGGTGCAGAAGTACTTAGGGAGCATTGGTGCAGAAGTACCTAGGGACCTATGGTGCAGAAGCCCCTAAAGACCTTTAGTACAGAAGTACTTAGGGAGCATTGGTGCAGGAGTCCCTAAAGACCTTTGGTGCAGAAGTACCTAGGGACCTATGGTGCGGAAGTCTCTAAAGACCTTTGGTGCAGAAGTACTTAGGAAGCATTGGTGTAGAAGTACCTAGGGACCTATGGTGCAGAAGTCCCTAAAGACCTTTGGTGCAGAAGTACTTAGGGAGCATTGGTGCAGAAGTACTTAGGGAGCATTGGTGCAGAAGTCCCTAAAGACCTTTGGTGCAGAAGTACTTAGGAAGCATTTGTGTAGAAGTACCTAGGGACCTATGGTGCAGAAGTCCCTAAAGACCTTTGGTGCAGAAGTGCCTAGGGTGCAGAAGTCTCTAAACACCTTTGGTGCAGAAGTACTTAGGAAGCATTGGTGTAGAAGTACCTAGGGACCTATGGTGCAGAAGTCCCTAAAGACCTTTGGTGCAGAAGTACTTAGGGAGCATTGGTGCAGAAGTCCCTAAAGACCTTTGGTGCAGAAGTACTTAGGGAGCATTGGTGCAGAAGTCCCTAAAGACCTTTGGTGCAGAAGTACCTAAAGACCTTTGGTGCAGAAGTACCTAAAGACCTTTGGTGCAGAAGTACCTAAAAACCTTTGGTGCAGAAGTACTTAGGAAGCATTGGTGTAGAAGTACCTAGGGACCTATGGTGCAGAAGTCCCTAAAGACCTTTGGTGCAGAAGTACCTAGGGTGCAGAAGTCTCTAAAGACCTTTGGTGCAGAAGTACCTAGGGACCTATGGTGCAGAAGTCCCTAAAGACCTTTGGTGCAGAAGTACTTAGGGACCATTGGTGCAGAAGTCTCTAAAGAACTTTAGTGCAGAAATACTTGGATATAAATATGGATATTATGAACAGAATAGATACTTTATTATCAGTGTTAGTTATTAGTGAACATGTTCCATGCTCGTTGGTTGTGTAGTTTGATTATAGACCATTTCCTTAGGTTATGTGGGTGTAAAACCTAACGTGTCGTTTTTCTCTTTCTTAGATTATGCAGGTGTAAGGCTTGACCAGTCGTTTTTTTATGTATCATTTCTTTAGGTTATGTGGGTGTAGTATAATTTTTTTATTCTGATTTCTTAGGTTATGAGCCTGTAAGGTTTTGGTATAGTTTTTTTTACCACTTTCTAAGGTTATGTGGGTATAAGGTTTTCGGTATAGTTTTTTTATTCTTTTCATTAAAAATGTCCACTTGCTAACAAATGAATTTTTCGTTTTTTATAGTTTTTATGATACAAGTGATGCAAAGTTATTTAATTTACTGAAATGAGAGTATACTATTAAAGTTTTTTTACAAAAGAAACTGTTTTTCAGAGTGGTCCAGATTGATTTTAAGTGATTCAGATTTTTTAAAATATCTTTCTCCTATAGGTAGCTGGAAACTTTTTTGGGTTCAGAAAATTATTTATTATACTAAAATTCTTTTTTATTTATCCCAAAAAGTTATGTAAAAATGGTCAATTTCAAGTAATCAAAAATTTAATTATAATACCAAGTATTTTTTTGCGCACTCATAATATTTAAAGTTAAACAATAACCAAGGTAATAACTTCAAAGAGTTATTTTATTTCTTCAAAATATAAAAAAAAAAAATATATAAACTTTACGTGAAATAACCAATACATAAAAGTAAAATATATATCGACAAATAATATAAATCACGTACTATAACAAATGAAATAAAATGAAATGCTAAAAATTTATTATGTACCAAAAAAATCTATCAGAAATCTTATAGAAAATAAATAAAATAAAATTGAAAAGATTTTACTTGGTGATAACTTCTATTAAAGCTAAGATAAAAAATTTAAACATTAAGTGTTTACAAAGTTATAAATAATGCTAAAATAGAAAATATTTGTCGAATATATCTTTTATTGTATTAGAAATAACGTAATAAAATAAGGAATGAAAAAAAAAACAGCAAAAATATAAAATAAAAGTATTTTATGTTGTATAAGTAATAAGTTTTATCCATCAAGCAGAAATCCAGTGGAAAAATATATTCTTTTACTAAAATTAACTTTTATTTTTGTTTTAAATTTGAAAATTTTTGATTACGTCGATGATTATTTGTAAATATTTATTTTAATAAACTAAAATGCAGTGTTTTAGTATAAAAACTAAAATTGTAAGTACTGCATCAAATAATCATTTACAAAGTTTGTTTTATCTATTCATTGTGTATTTTAATACAAAACAATTAAACTTTTATTTAAGTTCGATATTGCTTAAAGTATATTATTCATAACATAATGCAAAAGGTTGATTTAAGTCTTATTTATTTATTTATTGCATACCTTTTCCCTTTAAGAGGATAGTATTATAAATTTGGGAAAAAGATGTTAAAAGTCCTTTACATGCAATAGAATATACATTTATAAAGAATCTAAAATTTATTAAAATCAATAATTTAAAAAGTTCCTTTAATGAATCTTATTGTCACTTAACTAAGTCAAATATTAAATATCAACTAAATTTTTTAATTCAATACAATTATTTGAAATAAGTAAATTTATATAATTTTAATAAAACCAAACTACTACCAAAAACAATTAACGTTTATTTTTATTTGGTCCTTTTTTTTCTTAGTTGAACCCTTATTAATAATAATAGAGTTGTTTAAATTATCATTATTATTATTTTTATTCAAATTGGTATTATTTGTGTCACTTTTATTGAAATAAATCTTGTTTTCATCAAATATCAGGTTATCTTTTTCAATTGTACAGCTTATGGTATTTTTTCTAACTTGTATTATTTACCGTAGAATTTTGAACAGAGTTTTTTAGATAAAATCCTTGGAAACTTTTTTCAAATTAATGTCATTAGAATTTTTAGGTTCACTTTTTATTAACTCAACAAGACTCTTGTATTGTCTACTTTGAATCAAAGTCCTATTTTGTGTAATCTTGAAACCTTCGGGTAGTTTATCATTATCATTATATTTGTTAGAAAATTTTTACTTCTTAAGTAAAAAATTGACAATTTTTTTCTTAAAAGGTAAAATTAATTAAAATCTAGAAAAAAGCATGTAATGCTAAAATTTTTTGTAACACCAGTTGTTCTAAAATTTTATTTTTCATAATTTTTTATAGCAATATTTTTTATTTTACTATTTTATTCTGTTCAGCCAAGTTTATATTAATATAATACTCTGTTAAATGTAGCAAAAAGATATATTTAAAAAGTTTTTTAATTAAAAAATTACATAATTACAGTTATTTGATAGAAAAAAGTATTCTATGTTTCTGACATAATCATATTTTTCTACATTGTAAAATTATAAAATTAATATCTATTATATAAAAATCGCTGCCATCTTGTCAACAGTATATTAGCCAATCAAATTGCTTGTTAAAAAATTTCAATTTTTCTATTTTCTTTACAGGTTATAATCTACATTTATTGTAAAAATTTATATCCTTTGACGTTTCCAAAGTAAATGGGAAATTATAATGCGGGCGAACGTGAATTACAATATAGTCTAGTATATTAAAAATATGAATTTAAAAATTAACTTTAATACAGTATTAGTTAAATTTCCAGCTTATTACAAAAGAAAGTAATAATAAAAAAGTAGTTATACAGTTTTTTGCTTACTTAAAAAAAATTTTTAGTTTATTATATAATATAATCTACTATCAAGAAACATCCTTCAAGAATAAGTAAAAAAATTTATATAATACGTGTATTCTTTTATACTTAAGTTTTAAGTATCAGGATAGGCAAAGTTATATCAAGGACGATTAACTTTTAACTTACTTTTTTTTTTTTAAATGAGTTTTTAGATAAAAGGGAAATCCTTTTTATTTAGAATAGAAAAATATTCGAGGTTTTCTGAAGGAGTATATAATGAGAAGAAGGAGTATTATTCTCGAGACAAAGTACATAATTCTATTTTTTTTTTATCTACTACTTTACCGGAATTTTTTTTCATTTCTTGACTTTTGTTTTAACTGTATTTAATTTATTCATAAAAATCACTTGAGTGATTTTATCTAATATTTCATTGCAGAATCAACAATTATGAGTTTAATCAAAGATAACTGGTTAAAATTTTAGTCACTTAGTATGTATTTTTACCGAGTCAGTTTTCACCTACAACCCCTAAAAAAGAGATATCTACCCCTGAAGTAAAATAAACCTTAATAAATTCTTGAAGCAAAAAATGTTAGACGAAAAAAAAATTTTATTTGGTATTGAAAATAGTTGCTAGAACTTTAAAAAAAGTAAAATACATCAAATATGCTAATTTGACCTGATCACCCTTTTCTAGAATTGTACATTAGAGGAGGGGAGAAAGCGGTGAGTTTTAGTAAAAATTGAAACATGTTTCGGGCTAAAAATCTCACCTAATAGTTATTTTGGGTCCCTTTTTCATTTCAAGTCCGTTTTAACCTGCCACCCTTAGAAAATGATGAATCAACCCCTAACAATGATCATTTATAACGTATAAAAAAAATTTTTGTCTGATAACATTTTTTTTCCAAATTACCCCAATTTCTAGGGGTCTCCAGAAAAAAGAGCTATCCAAAATACCTATTAGGTAAGATTTTTAGCATACAGCCTTTCATTTTTTAGTAAAACTCACCCCCTTACCCGCAGCATGCACCCCCGAAAAAGCTGATCAAGACAATTAAAGGCATATTTATTTTACTTTTTTTAAAGTCATAAAAACATGACCAAAAACCAAATTTTATTCATTTCCAAAACCTATAAATTCTAAAACGATTAAGGGTTAAATTTTTACACACAGTTTTAAAGAATATCCATCCAACCTAGCTTATCTGACACTTATCTGACGGGCGATACCAAATATAAAACCCTGACTCTGACGAACTATTAGAATTTATTTAAGACTCAGCAGTATCGGATTATAAAAGTTTTATGTTAATAAAAATATAATTTCTTAATATAAATTTAGTATCTCATATTAAAAAAGTAAATGTGCTTTAAAATATCCATAAATTAGTGAATAGCCCTTTTTAAAAAAAAATCTAAAATTTATTATTATACATAATTAAGGTTAAATAAATAAATTCTTATCTAGTTTTGTTTGCAAATTATGATATACATATCGTATAATGAATAAATATTATAATCTTCAACAGATTTTATGTATATAATTTTAAGTTCTCTAAAAGTCTCGTTTTCTCTCTATTATATATAAAATGTACAGTAGTATCATTAAACTATATATGTAACCTAATTTAACTATAATAAGAATATATAATAATTATTATTATAACTAAGAAAATGCTTCAACATTATAAAGTAGATATGCATTACTTTGATGAGATGATATATATAAAGGAAGTTTTGGAGGAAAATTTATAGTATCAACTGTGTTATACATTATAATTTTCTATTTCTATCGTGTTAACAAGCAACGTGATAATGTTCATTAAATATATTTTTTTTTTCTTTTAAATAATCTTTTACTAATATTATTGTTATTATTTTTTAACTTTAATTAATTTTTATTTAGGGTATGTTTTTCTTTAATAAAGATAAATGCTTATCTCTTTAGATCTGGGTAATATTTTACAAGTGTTTGTAAAATACTAATAGAGTTTTTATTTATCAACATTTTTTGGCTAAACTGATAAATGTAACTGCTTTAAAGGCTATTTTCGTATAAGTATAGTGATTCGGCCCCCGAAACCAAATCAAACCTAAGTAGTATAGCATTCAAAAATTTATCAAAAGACCCTACAGGCCCTAAAAACCTTTATCCACAAAAATGTCTAATTCCTGAATTTCAAAAAATAATGTTGAATACAAAAGGAAATGTGTTTTGAAAAAAAAAATCCGGTTGTCACTACCTAGGTAGAATTCCAGTAGCCGCTACCGGATTTCTAGTTACAGCTTTTTTTGTTTTAAATGGTTCCGAATGCGTAAAACCATTACTGCTTTTCTTTCAAAATATAAAAAATTTTTTTTTTTTAATTTAATTCCCAAGTCCCACCAATTTGCAGTACATGCATTTTAAATGAGTAAAACTAATATTTTTAAATTTTCTTAACATTTCAAGACGATTGCAATTGTTTAAAACACAAAGAAAATCCAACTGCCTCTACCGGAATTCCGGTTGCGGTTGCGGGAATTTTTTTTCAGTGTGGGTCACTCAGTGCAGAAATCTCAAATATTGAAGAGAAATGCCATATACCTATGAAATACATATAATTCATAAAATTTGTTATACAATATTTTTTATGTTCAAAGAATATCAAACAGTGCATATTTGCCCGCATTCACGTCAAAATAGAATGCACAAAATGAGATCAAACAAACCTAAACAATTTAAAAAATTTTTTTGTTCTTTTGACTTTTTATTTTGTTTATTATTTTTATTTTTAATTTAATTTAAAATATAACAATTTATAACTTTTCTATATAAATTCTAAATTATTTTCATTAAAAAGTTTTAGAAAAAAATAAACTTTTTTATTTATTTTTCAGATACATGCCATGTGAATTAGTATACGAAACGAATCTTCGTTGCTGTGATTATGATGGTATAATATTAGTATCAGGTTGCAAGCCTGGTACAGATGAACCAGAACCATTTAAATCAACATTATGCGAAGCACTTGAGATTGACGAAGCACTTTTTAAATCTGGTGCTGTATTACCAGTAAAATTACCAGCTAAAAGATTAATTTACAGTCCAACAGGACCACTCAATCCAGATTATGATGACGTCCGAAGTTTTGGTGAAGCTGCAGTCAGTGGCATCAAAAGGTAATTTTTATTATTAAAATAACAAAGTAAATAAAATAATTATATAAAAACTTTAGAATATTATGCTATATTATTTTCTTTTTTATTATTTTTATTTTTGTCATATTTTTCTAAAGTACATGATCATTGATAGTTTCCCAAGGGAATATAGGATAATCCAGTCATATCTTTATTTTGCACGTTTCAATGTGTTTATTATTTTTGCTTTTTTATATATACAGAAAGTATTATTATTTTTTGTCAGGATTTTTTATACGAAATGTGAATTCAGTATTTACTCAAGAAATTCAATTTTTTTCTTATAAAAAATATAATGTACCCTAGAGCAGTATTTTTAATAAATGTTAAGTATTTTCTTTTATTCTATTATAAAATAATACAAAAATTGTTTATAGTAATAAAAGGTATTGATAAATAAGTTTAACTAATTTTCATGGGGTTAGTCAAGTTACTCGCAAAAACTTAACAGGCATTAGGGGAGATTTCAAAAAAGTATAAAATTGAATATTCTCCATTTGTAATTACTTAAAAGTAAAAAAACGAGTTTGCCATCTGCCATCTTGGATTTTCATTTTTTTAGCATTAAATTTAGTTTCAGTGAATAGAGAAACTCCCTAATCGTAAGCTTAGAGCCTTTTTAGCCTTTTTTTTGTGGTGATTTTTCATTTTTTAATTTTTAGCTGCTAACTTAACTAAGCCATTTCCATGTATGCCAGCATGGACTTTTTATGTTTTATAAAGATTACAAAAGTAAATTTCTCTTAAAAGTAAAGAAACCACTAGAGGTTTTCAAAGTGTATTATATAACTCGGCATGATGTAGCAAATATTCTACTCAAAATATGTAACATCATGCATCCATTATATTGTGTATTATGCATATTAGCCTGTAAGGTTTTTAAAAATTGCTTAGATTCTTGATTACCGAATGAAAAAATATCAATTTACCAAAAAAATAAGATTTTCAAATTTTAGATTACAAGGCATCTCTTTATTCTATACTGATTTTAATTCTGGATTTTTTTAGCAAAAGGTTTGTTAACGTAATATTTAATGTGATTCTTAGCATACTTATAAGTAGTCTATTAAAGTTTATGAATCTTATTATATTTATTAATGAAATAGTACCTAAATTTAATCAGTGATTAAAAATTCAAGCAATTTTGAGGCAATTCCCAGGCTAATATGTATCAATACATATATAAATAAGCATAAGACTTCGGATATAATATATAATGGAATTTTCTTTCAACCTCGTTTATTTTTTAAAGACTGATCAGAATAACAATTGCATTATCAAAAAAGTGTAAAGTCGATATTTGCATATTATGTGCGGATATTTATTTTTTTATTTATAATTATATAATAGGGTGATTTTTCAAAAATTACTTAGAACTACAATGATGAAGTAAATATTAAATAATATAGGTTTATTGATGTTAGTATTTGGGACCACAACCAGAAACTGATTTGATAAATACTGAACAGTTTTGAATTCTTAATTTTCTCATTCATTTAGATTAAAAAAAGTAAAAATTTATAAAATTTTAAAATTCTCTAAATTTATATATCCGTAATGAACATATTAGATGGTTCAAATAGGTCTCATTCCATTCCTTAGATTTCACGTATACTGCTGCGTAGTGGATTCCGAGGTCAACAAGCGTTCTCTAAATAACTATACAATGAAAAATTTTGAAAATTTTGAAAGTGAAAAAATATTTTTATTAAAAATTTTAAATAGTTTTGTATGGTATTAAAAATTCACTATTTTGTGGATATATACTATTATACTTTTGATATAGATAAAATTATGTTAATTGTTATTAAATCATTGTTTTGATTAAATTCACTATGTTTATAGAAATGGGTACTTTATAATCTTAGGGTCAAGGAGGGGATGGGAACAAATAGAATTAATTCGTTTTGGGTTACTATAAGTATTTTTAGTCGCTAAGTAAGAATTTTGGGATCCTGAGGGTTGAAAATAAATTTAGCACCCTTAAATCTGCATAAACACCCCTAAAAATAGGGTGTTTTTGCAATATTCATCCGAGATAATAAGCTTTGGGTTGCTATACGTTTTTCAAGTCCCTAATTATGGATTTCGTGATCCCAATGGTTAAGAATGAATGTAACACCCTTAAATCTGCATAAAAAAGATTTAAGTGTGTTACTTTTATTTTTAACCCTTAGAACCCAAAAATCCATAATTAATGATAAAAAAACGAATAATAACCCAAAACGTTACAAAAACGCACTTTTTTTAAGGGTGTTTTTGCAGATATTAGTGTGTATAATTCATTTTTAACTCTGTGGACCTTGAAATATATATTTAGTGATACTAGAAAAGCACAATAAGCCCAAAAGTAGCTATTGTTTGTGAATGTTGCAAAAGCCCCCTTAAATAAGTGAATTTACTTCTAAAGAAGGATATTTTTGCGAATTTAGTGCCTATGCACTCTCAGAAAACCTTTCGGACTCGAAACTTCGTAATTAGCAATCAAAGAAACCTTACTAGGGAATCTCCAGATATTGGGTGTTATCAACTACCCCGCCCCCGCATTTTGACTGGAGTATCATACCTTATTTAAAAAAAATCAAATTTTAGAGTCAATTATCAACAAAAAAATGCTGTCAACTAATTGGAGTTAAAATTAAACAATAATTATTACTTTAATCTTCCAAGAAAACAAATTAGGATTTAAATACTGCATTTTAAAAAGTAACTTTCTTAGAATTACAAAAAAAAATAGAATTTTTTCGAAAAATTAGTAAATTTTCAAAAAATTTTGTAAATATTCGATAAAAATCGTAAATTTACAAAATTTAGTATATTATCGAAAAATTCGAGAATGCTCGATTTTTTTTTGAGAATTTACAAAAAAAGTTGTAAATTCACAACTATTTTTCATAAATTTACATATTTTTTGAAAATTTTCGAAAAAAAATTGTAAATTATCAATTTTTCTTACGAATTCACAAAAAAAAATTGAGATTACTCGAATTTTTTGTTAATATACTAAATTTAGTAATTATACGATTTTTTTTGAATATTTACAAATTTTTTCGAAAATTTACTAATTTTTCGAAAATGTTCTAATTTTTATTTTCAAACAATTTCAAACATCCAAAAATAAAAATAAAGAAAATTTATTTAAAATAATTTTAATTTTAATTTTATTTTTTTTTAATTTCAGAGCACTTTCGGCTGGAGTTCGCAAACCACTACTTATACTACTTCCAGATTGTCGGTATGAGAATGTCGAGCTTGTAACGCTTCTAGGTGCGCTTGAAGCTCTTTATGTGGTATGTCTAAATTTCTTGAAATAAAAATATGAAAAATAAATTATAACCACAACATAAAACCGATAATATTTAAATAATTTAGAAATTACTTAATCGTGTTCATGAATTGAAATCTTATTTTTAACTTTTAAAAAGCCTCAAGGGCTTATAATAAAACAAAGAAAATATTCCAACTTGTCATGTTAAGATTTTCTTGTTTATAACAAAATACAATAAATTCCTAGCGTTCCAAAATCTTACTTGAGTTTACTATACGTCTGACCTAATTAACTAAATATCCAAGATTGAAAAGAGGTATATAGATATTTAATCTTTAGAGACTTTATTGTGTTATAAAGGATAAAAGACTTGGGGACTAATGCAGCCCTTGTTGTTATTTTCTATATACCTTCATAAAATTATATATTGTATATTAAAATATTAAAGGAATTCAAAGAGAAATTTTAGGATCTTCCGGATTTTCGACAACATAATAGCATTATACATAAATTAAAATAACTGATGTTTTATTATTACGTAAATTATACCAACTATTTATGTTTTAAATAATAATAATAATAATAAATTTGAAAATAATTTTAATAAAAATAAAAGCAAATTTCTAACAAAAAATGTTAAAAATTACACTTTAAAAATAGATTTTTTGAATTTTCAAGCATTTACTAATCGAAATTTCGCCCAATTTTTTTGTGAACCAATCTAAAATAGGCAGGTTATAAGTTTTTTGTTGATAGGTCCATAAAATTTTCCAATGAATTTTTTTCTTTTTTGGGTCGCTGAATATAATATGAGATCCATTTTTACCGAAAATGGCCCAGTTACGAAAATATTAATTTTGAGGTTATATTTTGGGGCTTTTTCAATAATTTTATCGGTTACTTATGTTTTTTTGGGTTGTTGAACAAAAATATGATATTTTTTTTTACCCAAAATGCTCTAGTCATCTACAATCAGCAACATTAGGTTATTTTTTGTTTTTTTTGGTTTTATTGTGGAAAACCAGAGATTTTTAAATAAAATAATATAGCATATTCGTGTTTGATGATCCAAAACACATAAATAACCGATAAAAAATTTAAAAAACCTGCAAAATATAACCTCAAAATTCCTGTTGTGGGGAACTAAGCAATTTTCGGTGAAAATGGGTTCCATATTGGCATTCAACAACCAAAAAAATAGAACAACTTATAACTGGTTTGTGTATTCACACAATCAACGATCATGAAACATGTTGACTTATAACAACTTTAACTTATACTCCATAATTATTATAAGTTCTTCAACCGAATATATGATAAGTCCCTAAATATTAATTATCCTAAGTCAATAAACCTAAAGTCAAGGGGCTATTGTCTTCGAAATCACGAATTTGATTTAAAAAATTTTTTTGATTTTTTTCTGGTTTTGGCTTGTTTGTACCTCAATCATGAATCTTTACTAGTTAAGATGGTTTATTTCCGTGTTGTAATGATTTTTTTAAATTTTTCGTCATTTTTTATTTTGGTTTTTTTAAATCGTAAAAAAGTCAATACATTTTTTTTTATTTTTCGTCATTTTTTATTTTGATTTTTTTGCAAAAATCACAAAAAAACGCAAAAAGTCATTACAAGACGGCAATAAACCATCTCAACTAGTAACGATTCATGATTGAGGTAAAAACAAGCCAAAAACAGAAAAAAATCAAAAAAAGTTTTTTAAATCAAATTCTTGATTTCCAAGACGAGAGCCCCTCGCCTAAAGTATTCTATGTTCTTGTTTTTATCAGATCCTGATCACGCCCTAGAAATCTAGTAAAAATAGGCACCATAAATTCGGCCCTGTATAGTCCTATCGCCAGCAATAGTAATCACGCCCATAAATTCAATTTAATAAATTTATTACCCATAGAAAAAAATGGATGGTATTCGGGATAGTATTAATACTTTTCGACTTATTTAATGTGAACCCGGAGTTCATTTTACAAAATTCCAGGTAAATTTTTTGTTATCAACATATTATTACTTTGCAAATGGACCAGTTATTCAAAATGAACCCTTGTTTCGTATTTAGCTATCCATTTTTTTCATGAGTAATAAAATTCATTTTATGGGCATGATTACTATTGCTGGCGACAGGACTATTACTCCAGTCAAATCGCGGGGGGGGGGTATTTTCACTGGCCAACATGATATTTGTTCTACTATATATTTTTTGTGTCGCAAAGTTGGGGTTATTTCCGGGAGATATTTTTGGAACACCCTTAAATTTGCAAAAACTACCCCCAAAAAGGGTTTTTTTTTATATATTAGCAAACTAGGTTTCTAGTTTTAGCCAAGGATTAGTATTAGCGGAATTTTGAGTCGCTGAACAAGAATTTGAGGTAGTCTTTCTGTGAATAATTAATATTTCACCCTTAAATTAGCAAAAATTACCCCTAAGAGGAGGTGTTTTTACTATTTCCGCACTTTGAGCGACCAAATTAAGTTCTAACGGGGTTTTTCGGGTCACTGATCAAGAATTTGGGTAATAAATAATTAATATTTCACCCATAAATTAGCAGAAACAATCCCTAAAAGGGTTTTTTTTTGCTATTTTCGTACTTTGAGCCACCAAATTAAGTGCTAAAGGGTTTTCTGGGTCGCTAATCAAGAATTTTGGGGAATTTTTCGTGGGTAATCAATATTTCACCCTTAAATTAGCAAAAACATTTTTTAGGAATTTTCAGGAAAAATAAATGTTAAAATAAATGCTAAAATAAATGCTTTTTTTAGTGTAAAATTAATTTTTAATACAAAAATCCCCCAAATCCTTGATCAGTGACCCAAAAAACCCGTTAGGACATAATTTTGTCGCTCAACGTGTGCAAATTGCAAAAACGCCCCTTTTAGGGATTGTTTTTGCTAATTGAAGGGTGAAATATTAATTATTTATAAAAAATTCCCCCAAATCATTGATCAGTGACCCAAAAAACCCGTTAGGACATAATTTCGTCGCTCAAAGTGCGGAAATAGCAAAAACGCCCCTTTTAGGGGTTGTTTTTGCTAATTTATGGGTGAAATATTAATTATTTATAAGAAAATTACCTCAAATTCTTATTTACCGACCCAAAAAACCCATTTGGACCTAATCTGGTCGCTCAAAGTTTAAAAATAGCAAAAACACCCCCTTCTAGGGGTAATTTTTTCTAATTTAAGGGTGATATATTAATTATTCACAAAAAACTGTCTCAAATTGTTGTTCAGCGACCTAAGAAACCCCTTAAGACCAATTCTCGCCAATTCTTGGCTAAACCTAGAAACTCAGTTTGCTAATATATCAAAAAAACCCCTTTTTGGGGGTAGTTTTTGCAAATTTAAGGGTGTTTCGAAAATATCTCCCGGAAAAGACCCCGATTATGATCAGCGATCCAAAAAACATATAGTAGAGGAAATCTCATGTTGGCCAGTGAAAATACACCCTAAACCGCGATTTGACTAGAGTATATTAAATCCTTACCCATAATACTCACTAGTATTTTATAACTCAATAAAATACCTTTAGTTTTCACAGCGTAGCCGTATACCCAAAAGCTCTAAAAAAACATCAAACAAAATAAATTTTCTATTTACTTTAAGTAAATTTTATTTAAAACAATGAAAAAAAATTATTCAATACATAAAGTATTAAAATAAAAATTATTTATTCTAATGGATCTAAAAAAAAAAGTACGCAGAGAATATGTTTGCTAAAAAAGAGTTATTTGAATACATTTGTACAGACATTCTAATAGTAAACATGAAGTATTTCAAATCCCAAGATATACATTTTTCTTCTTTCCTTTTTTTTTACATAAAAAATATATAACATAAAAATAAACAACAATTGAATGTTTTTTCGATATATTTTTTATGTTCGTAAGTCTCAAAGAATCATTTGCAACTATTTTTCCTTATTCTTATTTATACAAATTATTCAAAAAGAAATAAAAAATTTCAACCCTTATGTAAAATTTATGTACACAAGTTAAAGTGTAAAAGAGATCGATTTACATTGTAAAAATTTATTTCTCTACTTATTTTTTATAAAATCAAAATAAATAATCAAAGATCGAGTTCTTTAATAAAAAATTCTTTAGCACATGTAAAAATTTTTAACAGTTGAAGAAAATTTTTTTCTCATTTTTTATTTACTGTATTTTAATGTAAAGTATAAATTATTTAGAATTTTTGTAGTTTTCGATGTACTATTTAAATTTCAAGATGTTATTTATTTTTTATTTATCAGTTTTATATATTTTTTTAAACTTTTTGAAGTGTTTAATAATTTATGATTTTAGAGAAATGTACCTATATTTTAATTCGAGAATAAATTTATTGTAATAACAAGGAGAATCTACTACATTTCGAATACCAAATTTAAAATTTTGGACCATAAAAGATTGGGTTCGATTTGGAAAGAACTGAATGCTTTGGGTTTTGCTTTTTAGTTCCACTGTACATGTATTTATTGCCCAGTTTGTTATGCTCCACTTCCTAGCTTACAAACCCACAATAAACAAAAGTTAAAATAAAATCCACTTATATTTTAAACAATAAACCTTGATTTCATTCAAAGTATTAAATTTTTTGAATAATATTATTTACAAAAACTAAATTTTCCTCATTGAATTAGGATTTACATAAAAAAATGTTGGTATCAAATTATACTTTCTAAAAAGCAAAAAAATTTCCCAAGGGTATAAATTAGGTTAAAACTTCAAAAATAAAAAAAATATAATAAAAAATTTTATTTTTATATTCTAGCCTTTGGAAGTTCGAGAAATATCAGCAGAAAAAGCTTGCAAAGTTAAAACTCTAGCAGTTTGGAGTCCTTCTTGTAGTAAAAAAATTATGGGTATTATGAACCAAGCAATTGTCCTCGAGAGTGGTAGATTCGTTGCTCGTGATATTGGTAAGTGTAGAAAATTTTTTACTTTTTCTTTAAATTAGATTATTTCTCACATATCCAATGTACATTTTCAAATGTATAATACAAATAATAAGTTTAGTTTCATCAATGCCCTTTGGCTTATCTTTTCTTTTTTTTCAAAATTTTTCTATTCAAAAAACTTTATACTTATCCGGTGGGACCAAATTGATGTGCATGTGTTAGTTTTTCTTTCTCGCTGAATAAGAAAAATAAAGAAAACAAAAAGAAATAAAAAAAAAAAGTTAAAGAAAATTCTGACTGAGAAAAGAAGCCGGAAGGAGCTCACGACTGGGAAATGAAACGTTAGCTATATATACGAGTATAGTTTCTATATATAAGGGACAAAGTTTCTTAACAGTTCGAACATGAAGTATAATACACAGAGGGGGTTTAAACATTAATGTTTCAGAACATTTATCTAGTTTTATGTATGATAAACTTGTAAAATGTACATGTGTCTTTAAAACTAAGTTTAGTAGATATAGTATAACATACATGAAACTTCATCAAACTCTGAGTGTCGAAGATAATAATAAGCTAATTATTTTTAAAAAATATTTAAATTAATAATTTTCGATTCGAGATTAATAAAGCAAGATAAATTTTTAATTTTTAAATAAATATTATAATAGGATATAAGAGACATCAATCTATCAGTTTTATGTAACGGATCATTTCCTAGGAAATCGTTTGTCATGGTAGTCTCGTATACTCGATTCTCTTGAGATATTCACTAAAAAAAAGTATATATAACTATTCATGCATATATTATCTAGGGCACAAATGTATTCGTATTATGTATGGATGTATGTTAGTTTGGTATTTTTTTGAAATTTTTCTTTTTTTTTTAATCTTTTTAAGTTCTTGGTTGCATACGAAATTGGTGCTATTGATTGCATTGAGTATTTTTGAATTTTATATTTTTAGAATATTATTATGAGATATTTTTGTTTTTATTTTTATGATTACTGTTATTTGTTATTCGTTAATTGGGATTTTCGCAATTTAAAGAGTATGTAGTTGGGTCAAAATTTTTTAGGAAAATTTTCATTTTTTTCATATTGGTTTGAAAATAGCAGACACATGAATTAATAAAAAAAAAATTTTATAACCGGTTTGTGTAACTACACAACCAACGAGCATGGTACATGTTTACTCATAATAGTAATAAAACCGAAATTACAATAAATCCTGAAATATATACTATCCTAAGTCCATAAACTTAAAGTATTCTAAGTTGTTGTTGTTATCAGGGCCTGACTCCCACTTCAAATTATTCTAAGTCCGATCTAAGTCCCTAAATCGAAAATATTTTAAGTCCATTTCACCCCCCCCCCCCCCTAAAAACGTCACTTTTTCACCCCCCTTAAAAGCGTCAATTCCCTCCCCCCTGAAAACGTCACTTTTTCACCCCCCCTAAAAGCGTCAATTTTTTTACCCCCACCCCTAAAAATATCACTTTTTCACCCCCCCCGCCCTGCTGAGCCTAATTTTTTCAAATACCGCATCCAATGAACATGTTCCATTTTAAAAAATGTGGAAAAAATCCAAAAAATATTTTAAAAATTTAGGCCACTTAAAAACAGTAAACAAACATTTTGGGCACTTTCGGGCATAATTTTAAAATTTGACCACAAAGAGAAAAATTTTGTTTATCGGCCATAAGCAAAATAAATACAAAATTTTAAGGTTGAAAATTTAAGAAATAAAAATAAAAATTTATTTTGTGAGTGAACAATACACAAAATTTTTCTTTTTGTGGACAAAATTTAAAATTATGCTCGAAGATGCCTGAAATGTCTGTTTACTGTTTTTAAGTGGATTAAGTTTGTTAAATATTTCAGTGATGGGTCCTAAATTTTTTTTTAATTAATTCATATACTTAATATTATTTAACGAATTATTGTTCTTAGAGGTTAAACAAACGCATATACTTAATATTATTTGAAATTTTATGTCCGAAATTTCGCGGGGTCTACTTTAGAGTATCTGAAGGTGTTCTTTCGAAAATAGCTTAAAGATGTCAATTATATTCTATTTTATCATAAAATAATTCATTTCAATATGTATACATTTTTCATATAAAATCACTTTATTATGTATAATTTTTGCATAATATTTAAATAACATTTTTTATCATACACTTTAATACTAAAAGTAAGAATTTTTTTTCTTCAAATTTATACGTTAAAATAATGCAGTTTAAAATAATAAATGCATTTATTATGAATAAATCTTTTATATGTATTTAAAAAAAAGAATGTCTTGATTTGTTGAGAAAAAAAATTATTATTACTCGGAATCTTGCCAAAAAAATAAAACATTATAAAAAGACTCAATTTCAATGGAATATTTGTTATCGCCTTAAGATATACTTTAGTAGACTTTGCAAAATGTAGATCAAATTTTTGTATCTGGTTAAAAAATTTAATTTATATTATTTTCGAAAAATTATTTAAAGAAATCATTGTAAATCAATGCAGATAACATTATTACTGTACTGGATTCAATTAAAAGCGTAAATGCACTGTAAAAAGTAACTTTCTTATATTGACAAAAAAATTAGAACATTTTCGAAAAATTAGTAAATTTTCAAAAAAATTTGTAAATATTCGAAAAAAATCGTAAATTTACTAAATTTAGTATATTAACAAAAAATTCGAGTATTCTCGATTTTTTTTTGTGAATTCGCAAGAAAAATTGACAATTTACAATTTTTTTTCGAAAATTTTCAAAAAATAGTTGTAAATTTGCGAAAAATAGTTGTGAATTTACAACTTTTTTCGTAAATTCGCAAAAAATAATCGAGAATTCTCGAATTTTTCGATAATGTACTAAATTTAAAAATTTGACGATTTTTATCGAATATTTACAAAAATTTTTGAAAA
Source organism: Anagrus nilaparvatae (assembly GCA_022575985.1). NCBI lineage: Eukaryota > Metazoa > Arthropoda > Insecta > Hymenoptera > Mymaridae > Anagrus > Anagrus nilaparvatae. The sequence goes on along the minus strand of JAKSXM010000040.1, from coordinate 500,743 downwards.
TTCACTAATTTTTCAAAAAAATTCTATTTTTTTTGGTAAATCTAAGAAAGTTACTTTTTACAGCGTGTATTAAGTCTCTCTTGGATGCCTTCTGCAATTTCCGGGGCCTGCTTATTGAAAAAATCTCTACCGGAAAAATAAAACAGCTTTTTATCTTCTCAAACTATTTATCCTTCAGTCGTTCGACATATCCAACCAATAAATACAAAACTAATAAAACGTCCTCCTTCAAATTTGAAAACATTACCAATTTTGACTTAAATTGAGCCTTCAAGCTATTTTTCTCCAGATCCATTGGTCCTGATGAGTTAACACTTTAAAATCTAATAGATTTGATGAAATTCACCAAAAACAATCGATGGACCAATTATAATAAAGTTCTATGCATATTTTAATTTTAGGTGGTCCAGATCCAGAAAGAATGGCACCACCACGTGTTGAAGAATATATAAAACAATTGTTTGAAAATAGTCGTGTTTGTGTACATAGTATTTCTGATACATTAGAATTACTTGAAGATTATCCATTATTTGCATGTGTTAATCGTGCTGCATCAGTTGTACCACGTCATGCTGGAAGAGTTATTTATATGACATATGAACCAGCTGACCAAAGTTGTATTAAAAATACTTACATATTTATTGGCAAAGGTGTAACATACGATACTGGCGGTGCTGATATCAAAACATCACTCTCAATGGCTGGTATGTCTAGAGATAAATGTGGTGCTGCTGCTGCTATTGGACTCATGCAGGTTTGATTAATTTATTAATTAATTGTTACTTTTCTCATGATTAACAATGCTAAATTGATTGATTGAAGGTTGTTAATTTACTTCAACCATCAAACATAAAAGTCATAGCTGCCATTGGAGTTGTACGTAACAGTTCTGGAGAAAACAATTATGTTTCTGATGAAGTTATAACAGCAAAATCTGGTGCTAGAGTACGTGTTAACAACACTGACGCTGAAGGAAGAATGGTTATGGCTGACATACTCTATCATGCTAAAGAAAGAGCATGTAACACAATTAATCCTTATCTTTTTACGATTGCTACATTAACTGGACATGCTAAAAATACCGTTGGAACTGGCTATTCAGTAAGTTAATTTATTTTCCTTAAAATTATATTTTCCAATAATTACGTTTTATTTTACTTTTTAACGTTAAAATGCATTTGCGATATTTATTTTCGACTCTTTTAGCTTTACATTTTACTTAATTTACAACTTCCCTTTTATAGTTTTAATGTGTAGCCACCACAGATTAATGTACAAACATTACGATATATACTTATTTATTTCCTTTTTTAAAGAAAAAAAGGGCTGGTTGAATTATTTTTATTTTTTTAAAAAGGAAAATTTAATCAATAAATAAGTTGGCAATAAAATGTGCTAAGAATTTTTTAGTTAAAATTATCTGACTAAACTCATTGTATCAAATTATTCTTAATTTTTCAGTCACTAATTTATTACAGTTTTTATCTCAAAAATAATTTTCATGAAAAATCAAAAATTTTTTGTAAAAATTTTTTATGTATAAAATTCAAACACACTTTTTTTTAAAATATTTTTTAAAAGTTGAAATCTTAAAAGTCGTAATTCACTTCATTCATTACTATGCCATGGTATATAAAGTTTACTATCTATGTAGCTGTTCATTTCTTTCTTTTTTTTTTTAGCTATTTTTCTTTTTCTCTTGAAGTTTCTCTTATTGGTTTCTGTCGAGCTTTATGAGAATAATTACTTTTGTGGTTTACTCAACGCTTCTTTTAATTGTTCTTTTAACTCTTTTAAGTAGATGATTATGCATTCAGTGAATTTTTTGGTGAAATTAAAATGAAAAAGTTGAAGAAAAAAAATTGGTTTTTACTATTGTAAAAAAAAAAGGAAAGAAGAAAAGAATTATTACCATTTTTAAAGTTTAATAATAGATTTTTTAATATATATTACAAAAAAATAAAATATTCAAATAGTAAAAATAAAATTTTTTATACTTCAGTTAAATTATTCTACTGATATCTTATGAATGTATTTTTCAAGGGGTAGATGGTCCCCTCAACTCACAGTAACTTAATCGTTTAAGGTTCTGATGCTTAAAAAATCGATTCGAGAGTCGACCCTTACGCGCAAAAATTAAGACTCGTAACATAGAGCCCTTTCTGCCTTGGTCTTTTTGACTTATAGATTGTAGGCACCTATTCTCCTTGATAAATGTGTCCTTTTTTCAGGTAGTTGCATATTTACCGGGTGATGAGTGGACTTCCCTTAATATTTACAGTATAAGCTCAATCTACTTGAGGTCAATTTTTATTTTTTTTTTAAGAAGAAACATTTTTTTCCGTTTATCAAAAATTACCTTAAATCACTTTTATGATGATAAAAAATTCACAAAAAATATCCTATTAGTTTTTAAAAACCTAATCGATTTTCTAATTTATAATTTAGAAAAAAATATTTTACTAAAAAAGCATTCAAAAATAGGTCCAAAATAGCTCAAACAGTTTTATTTCTTAAAATTATAATAAAATTTCTTGGAGAATAGAAACAATCTCTCTTAAGAATCTAAAAATTTTAGAATATTTTTACTCCAACCCCGTATTCTTGTAAATTCAAAAATTAAACGTCCATTTAAATCCGTGAACTAAAAAAATCGATTTACAAAACACTGAATCAACAAAAATAAATGCGTATAACTGCAGGAAATTTTTTCATCGATTATGTCACTCAAAATTTGAATATGATTTAATTGCAAAATGATAAGATAAAACGAAAGCAGATATCCCTGCGTTAACAAATGATTTATTTTAAAAAAAATGCTATTTATTTATTTGTAATTATTTGTTTTTTTGTTTGTTATTATTTATAAAAAAATTTTATTATCAAATAATCAATAAATAAAACACATTTTTACATTAAAATAAGGGAAAATGGAAACGGGTGTTATAAAAAATTTTATTTAAAGCACAACAATTTTTACATATTCAGTTACAATTACCCTACAGTAATAAAAATGGGCCTTAGAAATAAACTAAAAAAAATTATTTAGTATTCAATATTATAATTTATTGACAGATCGCTATGGACAACTCAATTGCTCGTGAATGTAAAGTTGCTGAAAATCTTCGCTTAACTGGTGATTTAGTTGGAGAACCCGTTGAAGTTTCAATAATTCGTCGTGAAGATTTTAAAACTCATAAAGGTAGAGCTGAAGGTGACGACGTTATTCAATCTGGTAGTTCGAAAAGTGCTAAAAGTCAAAGAGGACACCAAGCTCCAGCTGCGTTTTTAATGATGGCTTCAGGTTTGAATAAGGTAAGACTAAATTTTTATATAATTTTATAAAATAAGTGAATTATTTGTTCCTAAAAAGTAATTAATTATTTGACATCCACTTATATATTTAAAATATATTTACAAATAGAATAATCATAAATAGGTAAAATTTACCACAGGATTACGTGATATTTACATTAATTAAATCCAGTACTGCTACTAAAGAGTAAATAAATAATACTCGTAGCTTTAGTTTAAACAACATAAAGCTAATTAGATTTTCAATTGAACGAGTATTTAGCAATTTTATATACTCAAAGTTTATATACGTGTTATTTTATCATTTGTTTGTGTGAGTGAATTTACTAAATACTCATTTAATATTATAATGCATATATGAAAATATAGAAAATCTAAATCTCGCATCAAAATTAACAACTCTCAGAGTATTATGAATTTTCGAGGATTTAATTGCCGACTAATCAAATAACTGTTTTCACTTTTATAACGAAAAAAACTCTTTAATTTATTAATTAATATAGCAGATCGAATATTGATGTTATTATTTTAGAATTAATTCAAATAGTAATTATTATAGTAAATTTGTTACATGAGTAATTCTGTAATATTTGAAATAAATGATAACATTTTTGTTATTGGTATCAAATTTTTTAAAATATTTTATTAATGAATCTATCGCTGACAATTTTTTAAGAATATTAATTAATTAATTTATTGATCTGGAGAGCTAATTAAATAAATCAATGATTTATTAAACTCGACATGATACAATACCTGCGCTTTTATTTTATTTTGAAGTATCGAGCAGTTGTTAATATTTAAAAATTTTTTTTAGTAATCAAATAATTTATTAATTTAAATTTAATTTTATTGAAATTCAATTTTAAAAAATGTTTTAATGTTATATTTTAAAATATTAAATTTCTTCGAAATTGATTGAATTTTATTTAGTAATCAAATAATTTATTAATAATTTACTAATTTCAATTTTTCAATTTCATTGAAATTTCATTGAATTTTTAAAAATGCTTTGATGTTATAAATAATATTTTAAAAAATTAAATTTCTATGAAATTGAAAAATTGAAATTAAAAAAATATTAATAAATTATATTAAATTTTATTGTAATCAAACTTTAATTACTAAATAAAATTTGAAAATATCAACAAAAAAAAACAGAGTTTATGAAAAAGAAAAATGGAAAATTTGTTTATCCTCATTTTTAGCATTTTATGAATAACTGAAAAGGAACTTTAAAAAATAAATGGCACCAACGTGTAGCCAGGAAAATTTTTTTTGTGTAATCGTGCTTAAAAACTGTCTCTTTTTTAGAAGTTTTTTGGAATATGTTGGAAATAAAGCTAAAATTATCAAATAAATGCAATTTTTTCAGAATAATTACGAAGAAAATTTTTTTATTTTAATTAAGCACCGAAATTGGGATATAAGGATTAATAATAGGGGGTTAAAACTACCCCCAAAATAGGAAAAAATACAAAAAACACGACCTCACATTATTCTTTTTGTTTGTTATTAATCAATGTTTTAAAAATATTTCATCGTATTTTGACCATTATGAAATTCGTTCACCCTCCCCCAAGGAGTAAAACCTACCCCTACATTTAAAAAAAATGGAAAAGACGTTTTAAAATTTATATGTTGCAATTATAGGTTTTACAACGGACAAATTAACAATATTTTTTAATAATAAATGCCCCCCCTCTCCCAGCCACCAACCCTATTGGAATTTGTTTACTTAAATACTAGGCACCTTTCTTAGCATAAAATACAAGTTACTTCAAGTATCCGCTATTTACCTAAAATGATTGTTTTGTGATTTACCTATTTTCCTGTATTAGTAACCTCACAGTGCATTTCTATGCAGTAAAAAATCTCATTAACTAATAAAAATATATTAATCATTTTAAAAATATAAAAAATTCAGTTTTAGTTCATTTTTGAAGCAAAAATGCAATAACCATTTTTTAATGCTTAAAAAATGTAGATAAAAATTTGTTCAAATCAGTATTGAAAAAATTTTTTTCAAAAAAAAGCTCTTAACATTTAAAATAATTATATCGAAAAATGTACCTTTGAAAAATTCTAAAAAAAAGTTTCCGAAAACTAAACTTCGCAGTTTCTCAACAAATATTACAATAAAATTTGAAAATTTCGCTTGAATAAATTAAAATAGAATTTCCATATTATAATAAATATATACAAATTATCATAATGTCATCAACAGAGTTACAACGTTATATTACACTTAGATAAACTTGGTTATAGAGCTTTTATAAACGACATGACTATTAGTTCTTGATTTTCAGAGGTTTATAGTGACGAATTTTCATGTCTACTACATATGTCCTCTTATATACATTTAGTTTTAGCATGAAAATTTATATATTGTTTAATTTATACAGAGTGTATTAAATGAGATTTTCATACCACATGGTAATACCACAAGTATATTACTGTAACCCTGTGATCAAATATCCTCAAATTTTCTCTTTTACTCATTTATTTTAGTATTATTATTATTATATCTAATTTAACCATTGTCAGTTTCAAGTGTAATCATTCATTTTATAAAGAGTATTTTCTATATATTTATAATCTAGTACACATAAAGCTAATTATGATAAAGAGCCAATTTCTAGAGTAACATGTATTTCTAATTAAACTAAAATTATTCTCTAATTAATTTGATAAAATATTTTAACTGAAATTTTAAATTAATTCTAAAATTTTATTCTTTTATAAAATATTGCTTTTTAAATATATAGACTGATTTAGTCAATTTTTATAGATCAAGAAAAAAATACTTTTAAAAAACAGGATTTTGACCCATTTCTTCGCAAATCCGGCTTAAAGAGTATTAAAAATATCATTTTATTTTTAAAATAAAGAAAAATGTTAAATTAGGACTTTTAATTCTAAATTTTTGATATTTTGACATTAATTCTTCTTTAATTGGTATCCCTATGAAAAATTTCCTGCAGAATTTGAATTTTTGGTTGGATTTTGATTTGATCACGTGACTTGGCAGACAATTTAAAATATGTGAAAAATAATTTTTTATAGAGCCACTAAAATGCGTATAACTTTTTTATCCGTATATTTAAGCACTAGGTGTTTTTTTGTAGCGAATGGTATATCCAAAAAAAAATCCTAACGACTAGTTTTGAGTTTTCTAAGGAATGCAGAATTTGAGATATTTAGATTTTTGCGATTTAGACTAAAACTAATGCATACAGAGATCCAAAGGCAAAATTTTGAAAAACTAATTTTAAATTCGAATTCAGCGGAAAATTTTACAACAAACTTTGTCCTGAAAATATTTTTAATACTCTTGTAACTGGTTTTGTTAATAGATTACTAAAAGAATTCATTAAAAAATTGTAAAAAAACGTAATTTGGGTCTAAATTGGGCAGATTTACACCTAGAGGGCTAAAAAGTTGAAGGATTTCGTATTTCATGTACATAAAAAAGTGTGCGCAAAATGAACTAATTCGGGAAATTCTGAAACCTTATGACTCTTACATGAAATAACTTAAGGTTTGCCCAAAACTTTATTAGTTCCAATCTAATAAACTTTTAGATCCCAAAAGTTTCGGTAACCGCCCACCACTACTTATAACAGTGTAAAAATTATTTTGAATATTCCATATTTAAATAAAATTTTTTTCCTGATTAAATTTTATTATTAGCTATTTTCAATTTGATGTAAAATCATGCTTGTTTATTTTTTAAATAATATGTATTTTCATTAATAGGGTTGTGCAACGTGAAAAAAGTAATTATTAAATATTAAAGTAAACTAAATTTAAACAACTGTAGTGTCCCTTATTATCCATAAAAATTACTTAGTAATTTAATAATTGCAATTAAAAAACATAAAATTTAAAGTCATGAAGAGAGACGCGAAAACGCCCGATTAAATCCGAACGGCCCGAAGCTGACAGTGACGTCACAATCCAGATTTTTTTTTTGTTTACTATGGAAAATAAATAGAAAAGAAATATTTATCAAGTATACTTTAAATATAATAAAAAAATTGCAACTAAAAAGTATATTTAGAGCTGTTTTCTTTCAAAATAATCAAAATACCGTAAAAAAAGGAATTTTTAAATGCTCCAAATGATATAAATAAAGGCTAAAAGTCGATGCAAAAACTACATACTCTCAAAGATTCTGCTCCAAAGCTAATTATACCCTATTCAGTATCTAATAATAAACATAATATTGTCCTCAAGTGATAATTTATGCTATCAAATTAATAAAAAAGAAAATATTAATAGTTTTTTATAATAATGTAAACGAAAAATAAAAAAATTTCCATTACGAAGCATAAAATTTTTTATTAAATAGTTTTTACTCATACACAAAATATAATGCTAAAAGTAATTTATTTTCCTGGATAAAAATATAATTTAGTAAAAGTATGTATATGTACAATGTACATAAATATTAGTTTCTTTAGTTTCAATTAATTAACATTTTCTTATTGTTATTAAAAATAAAAACAAGACACTTCTAAAAAAAAAATTAAATATAGATACTTTTCAATAAAAGCCTCAACTTTATTTTTAAAATTATTCTAAAACTTAACTCCAAATAGTTCACAACAATTTCATAAATGTACAAAAATACAAAACTTTAAAAACTACAATTAATTTTGAAATTTTCACTGACAAAGCAAAACTTGATATATTGACAGGTATTCAAAATAATGGAACACTTTCATAATCTTTTTCACAGATTTTCATTGTTTGATCCAAATACTAAAATATATGCTGTTTATAACAATCATCTACTTCTATGCCAATCTGAATAATAAACTTATTATTTTTGTATGTGGTGAACTGGTATCTTGGGATTGTTCGTAAACTCTTAAATTATATTGCATATTATAATCTATCCTGTATAACATTATTTTTAAGAGGATTTATAACTGCAAACTTTTTTTATAAATTGGATAGTATATAAAATTTAAAAAAAAATTTTATCTATCTATCAATAATTTTGGAGTTTTCCTTACTCGAGTTGAATCTTTTTCATGAAGGCAAGCTTTCTTTATCAAAGCGATGTATGCAGCAACCTAAAATTTTACATCGGTTACACTTAATGATTATATTTTTATAAAGTTTTAATAGTAAAAAAATTATTAAAATACATACATATGCATGCATGTCACCAGGTATCCAGTTGGATTTGTATTTGTTTACTGTTAGTATATGTTTTTTTTTGAAGATTAAAAATAAAATATTAAATAGCTCCCTATAATTAGTGTAGACAGAGATAAATTACTGTATAAAATAATATTATACGTTTTACATAGTCTACTTCATCTATAATACTGATCATCTTTTATAATTTTCCTTGCATTTTTATTTTTGGATTTACATAACCTGCAACTACATCGCTCCGTTTCCATAAACTTTTCAATATCTGTGGACATTTTAAAAATATTATGATAAATATTTTTTAAAATGATTAACGAAATAAATATTACATGTTTAATTTTGAATATAATATAATAATAATATATTAAAAAGATAATAATACATACTTACATTACTTTTTCACCTGAGTCTATGGGGCAGTCGCACTTTTACAAGAAACATAATAATATACCGTAAAAAGATTTAATTTAGAAGATTTTATTATTAATACAAGCTTCTATAAATATTAACAAAAAAAAATATTAGTAGATAGGTAATGTCGATCCTGGATCAGGGGGTGGGGGAAGGTCACATGGGAGGTCGCATGGTGGGGATTGTCGATCCTGGGATGGGGGAAGGTCACATGGGAGGTCGCGTGGTGGGGATTGTCGATGCTGGTTCAAGGGTGGGGGAAGGTCATGTGGGAGGTCGCGTGGTGGGGATGTCCTTGGCCGTGGAATTGCACGAGGGTGCTTGCGTGTGTTAATCCAAGATGGCGCCGGGTGTTCTTGGCCGTGCAACTTCACGAGCGTGTATGCGTGCGTGAATCAAATATGGCTGCCATGCAATTGCATGAGTCATACTTGGCGGTCATTTTGCGTGCGTGCATGCGTGCAATTTAATATGGCTGTTGTGCAATTGCACGAGTGTATTTTTCAAGATGGCGGACATTTATATTTTTGTATTACAAAATGGCCACCATTTAATTTATTGTATCGCGTGCATGCGTGCGTGCGTGCATGTATAAATTTAATATGACTGCGTGTAGTTGCACAAGCGTATTTTTAAAGATGGCGGCCATTTATATTTTCTATTTCAAAATGGTCGCCATATATTTATATTGTAGTGCGTGCGTGCGTGCGTGCGTGAAATTTTTTATTTTTACAGCTATTGTTTTTTTATTATATATGAAATTATATTTAGAACAAAAATAATATAACAACGCAATAAAAACCGGTATATGACGTCAATGGGAATCCCAAAAAGATGAATCATCATTTTATTTATTTAATGCGAAGTTCAAACCAGTTTATGACGTCAATGGGAATCCCAAAAAGATGAATCATCATTTTATTTATTTAATGCGTAGTTAAAACCGGTTTATGACGTCAATGGGAATCCCAAAAAGATGAATCATCATTTTATTTATTTAATGCGTAGTTAAAACCAGTTTATGACGTCAATGGGAATCCCATAAGATGAATCATCATTTTATTTATTTAATGCGTAGTTAAAACCGGTTTATGACGTCAATGGGAATCCCAAAAGATGAATCATCATTTTATTTATTTAATGCGTAGTTAAAATCGGTTTATTTCGTCAATGGGAATCCCAAAAGATGAATCATCATTTTATTTATTTAATGCGTAGTAGAAACTGGTTTATGACGTCAATGGGAATCCCAAAAAGATAAATCATCATTTTATTTACTTAATGCGTAGTAGAAACCGATGTATACCTATTTTTATGAGTGTAATATTATGTACATGATAAGTTACCTGAGCTTGCTTAGGTATCTTAACATGTAGATAATTATAGTATATTAATAATAAAAAATATTTACATGTATAATAATAAAGTAGTAGTATATGAGTGCACGTGTCTATTATTCTTAATTTGTTACTATATATACATATAAACAGATACATGCACTCATATACTATAAATATATGTGATCAATTTTTTCCTTATATATGGAACAAAGGTTAAATTTATCACTTGTGAGAGAAAAAAAAAGACGCCCTCTAGTGTTATATTTCGTAACTTCCATAAAAATTTTATATTTTTATAAATATAACTATAATTTTTTAATATTAGTTATTTATTTTATATTTTTTTTTAATATTTATTGAAATTTTAAGGCTATGTCTTCTTTATAATATATTAATTATTTTCTCTGCACCAAATAATATGTTTTTTTTTTTTTTACTAAACATAACCTTAAAATTCAAGATATATAATATAAAAATATATAAATTCTTTAACATAACCTCAAAATATATAAATTCCTTACATAACCCCTAAAATCTGAATAATTCTTATAATAACCTCAATCATTTAATAGTTTTTAGATCATTAACTTAAATTTTGATAGAAATTGTTAAAGTTTAAACATTTTTGAAGTAGAAATAATTTTTTTTTTTTTTTTTTTGCCATAATTACCGAATTAATTAATATTCAATTACTAAAATAAAGTAAACAGTTTTACACGGGAAATTTAATTTTAGTTTGAAATAAAAACAGAAATTTATTAAAAAATTTTTTTTATTCTTCATGATATGTTAATTAATTTTTCTTCTCTCAAATAATGTATATATGTTTACTAAACATAACCTTAAATTTCAAGGTCATTTAACCAGAGTACTTTGAAAATATGTACATGGTTGAATGCAAAAATATAGAAAATTGAAATTTCATCTATCACCAACTTTGCTTTTTACGGTTTAAATTATATCAGCTAAATAATAATAATAATAATAATTTACTATTTTTTAAGAAATTAAAAAACATTTATTGTTGATAAATACATAATTTTTTATTATAAGTCTTATAACATACATTATTTTATACATTATTTTTTATAACATTTTTTACAATAAATTTATAATTTTTTTTTTAATTGTTTAACTTTAGTTTGTCTACATTTGTCAATGATGGATTTAATTTCATTTTCATAATTAGTAATTTCAGCTTCTCTCTTGTCTACTAACGATTTCATGCGGTCATCTAACTTGTTAGAATCATCCCTAACATCTTTTGCTACCTTCTTCTTAAACATATATTGTGACAATCCTTGTCCAGTAGTATTTAAAATTTTGTTTATCCATGCACTTTTTTCCGTTTTATCGTCTCGAAAAGATGCATTTGGCTTATATCTCTTCCTGTAAGCATTAGTTGATTTCAGAATTTTTATATAATTCGCTTGATCCTGATCGGTTACATTTGGGCCTGGTAACTTCTTGAATAAAAGCTCAATCATTCCATCAGTCAAAAAATATTTATCATAATCTAAATTTATGTGATTCTCGTCATCGAAAGAGACATCAGTATTTCCCAAATTTATGTTATTCTTGTTATCAAAATAGACTTCAGTATCTCCCACCATGTATGATCCATTTTGTAAGTACCGTACTCCAGTCTTTGTATCCAAATTTTTGTCTTCATTTTTTAAAAGCATTTGCAAGTATTTATTCACTTTTGATGTTTTTGGTGTGCTAGCTTCTAGGGTTGGATAAATCTTTGATGAATGAGGTGTTTCATCATCCATATCATCATTATTTCTTTCGATAACAGTGTCATCTTCATCATCATAATCTATCGCTGATTTAAAATTATCATTGTACAACGATGAAGTATTATTTTTCATTTTCTTAACTTTTTTAATATCATATTCGTAGGTATCATCCTGAATACGTCTTTTTCCTGAATTATTATCTATTTCTGACCATTTTCCCAAAATTTTTTCTAAAGGTTCTGTTATAGGTTTGAGATTTTCTTTTAATACATCTTCAGCAACCTGTTTACCTAGTTTGTAAGCTAAACTTTTGCGACGTATGGATTTTCTTAACTCAGCAATTTGCTGTAACAATAAAGCCTTTTGTTCCATGTTGAATACTCAACAGTTCAATGCAAACTAAACAATTAGTTTTGAAAACTAACATATTATATGTGAAACTTCAGAAACTATAGTAAATTTGCATAAACTATAGTAAAATTACGAAGTTTGTCGATGATTACCGAAAATTTACGAACTATAGTAAAATTATAATTTTAATGAACGTTGTATCTAATGAGATCGATATTTAACTAAGATAGGTTAAAAAAAACTTGTGGCGACATCTGTAATTTCTATAAAGGAAGAAATTTGATATAAAAAAGTCAGTATGTACTTATTTATTGACATGTTCGTTTCTTGTTAAAAAAAAAGAGAGAATTTTAAGGTTATATTTTCAAGATGTCAATTTACATGTATTATCCACCAGGCACACAAGTTAATGTTGAAATATATGACGACAGCAAGTTCTCCGCAGGAGAAATAAAAACATTTTCTTTTACGCAAAATTCATGTCTTAATCCGTTTGAATGTATGACATATGACTGTGATCGTCTATGGGTTATTATATTTACCTCGAACAGCATGAAAGACGCAGAGAATTTCGATGACATTGATATCGAATTCGTAGATGATGATGCTCATGAAGATGATGACAAAAGATATATTAATCTCACCATCGAAAAAAGGGGAGGAAAAGAAGCAGAAAAAATCATAATAGGTTCAGATTTTTATGGATATACAAAATTAACTTCGGATGAATGTGATTGTAAAACAAAAATATAATTTAATAAATTCAATATTGTATTTCTTTTTGAAAATTAACTGTAAGATCTTAAATATATTCTATATATGTATAATAGATAATTTTTTAAGTGTATTTTAGGTTAGGTTATTTCAGAATCCAATAAAACTCTTGTAAATAATATTTATTTATAAAACATAACCTGAAAATTAAAAAAATCTTTTGCATAACCTCAAAATGTAAACAATCTCCAAAATAACCGCAAATTTTTTATAATCCTATACAAATTCTTAAAATTTAAATAATTCTCTATATAAAATAAGAAATTTAAAAATTTTAGAATAATTTTGCTTATCTTGAAGGAAGTTGAATAAGTATAAAACAGTTTATATAATGAAAATATTTTTCTTTATTGAAATAACATTCTTAAACATTTTAAAAGAAAACATGTGATAAGGTTAATATATAATCTTAGCTGTCCTTAATTCTTCGACTATTAACTTAATTTCATTATCATGTCCAGTAAATCCACGTTTCCTCTCAGCATCTAATACTCTCAGGCGATTAACAAGTTTATTAGGATCATCCCAATTGTCATAATTGATTGGTGTATCGATGATATCCCTACATGTTGGTGTTGAACTGTGAGCGAAAAGATTTAAAAAATTTTGATCTGTAGAACTTTTTGAACTTTGATTTTTATTGAATGATTGGTCAGATTCATCGATATTAAAATTTTCATCAGATGAATAATTTTGACTATTCTTTAGGTATCTTGTTTTTTTAAATTTATTTCTTCTAGGTTTATTGTTAGTAAATGATGACTCGATCGTGTTTACTCCTATACTTCGAACAGATTTTTCTGTATTCGTTGCCTTATCACAAAAAGATACTTTTTGCGTATTTGTTGATTTATCAGAGAAAGATTTTTCATCATCAATATGTTTATCATAAATTATTTTATTATTAGAATCAAATTCTTCTGCCTCTGGTAATTCTTGAAATCTTGTAGCATTTGTTTCATTGCAATTGCTTGCATATTCATTTTTGAGACAAGAATTTTTTACTGTAACATCATCTTCAATCTTTTGCGAATTCTTTTTCGCTGTTTTAGGATGATTGTGTGCAACAACTCCAGGAGCTATATAGTTGTCGGTTATTAAAATTTTTGCCTTGCAAGTTTTTCTCACACACCTCCACGTGACACCCGATCGAATTTTATTATCATAGCGATATATATAATCATTTACTTTTTTGAGAGGGTTACCCCTCTGACTAACAAGATCTTCCGATGCTAACATCTTGAAATAATACTTGATACTAAAATAAATAAGGCTAGTGTATGATACTATATTAGAAAACCAATAACCGTCGGTAAAACTTAGAAATCTTTTTAATCCGCGCAGTTTATATGAAAATCCGCGCAGTTTATGTAAAATCCGCGCAGTTTATATGAAAATCCGCGCAGTTTATGTAAAATCCGCGCAGTTTATATGAAAATCCGCGCAGTTTAAGTAAAAAGTGGCGCTAACTATATAAAATCGGCGCTAACTATGTAAAAAGTGGCGCTAACTATATAAAATCGGCGCTAACTATGTAAAAAGTGGCGCTAACTATATAAAAAGTGGTGCTAACTAAATTGCGCCGAACTGCGCCACTTTTTACTTAAACTGCGCCAAACTGCGCCACTTTTTACTTAAACTGCGCAGATTTTCATATAAACTGCGCGGATTTTACATAAACTGCGCGGATTTTCATATAAACTGCGCCACTTTTTACTTAAACTGCGCAGATTTTCATATAACTGCGCGGATTTTACATAAACTGCGCAGATTTTCATATAAACTGCGCGGATTTTACATAAACTGCGCGGATTTTCATATAAACTGCGCGGATTTTACATAAACTGCGCGGATTTTCATATAAACTGCGCGGATTAAAAAGATTTCTAAGTTTTACCGACGGTTATTGGTTTTCTAATATAGTATCATACACTAGCCTTATTTATTTTAGTATCAAGTATTATTTCAAGATGTTAGCATCGGAAGATCTTGTTAGTCAGAGGGGTAACCCTCTCAAAAAAGTAAATGATTATATATATCGCTATGATAATAAAATTCGATCGGGTGTCACGTGGAGGTGTGTGAGAAAAACTTGCAAGGCAAAAATTTTAATAACCGACAACTATATAGCTCCTGGAGTTGTTGCACACAATCATCCTAAAACAGCGAAAAAGAATTCGCAAAAGATTGAAGATGATGTTACAGTAAAAAATTCTTGTCTCAAAAATGAATATGCAAGCAATTGCAATGAAACAAATGCTACAAGATTTCAAGAATTACCAGAGGCAGAAGAATTTGATTCTAATAATAAAATAATTTATGATAAACATATTGATGATGAAAAATCTTTCTCTGATAAATCAACAAATACGCAAAAAGTATCTTTTTGTGATAAGGCAACGAATACAGAAAAATCTGTTCGAAGTATAGGAGTAAACACGATCGAGTCATCATTTACTAACAATAAACCTAGAAGAAATAAATTTAAAAAAACAAGATACCTAAAGAATAGTCAAAATTATTCATCTGATGAAAATTTTAATATCGATGAATCTGACCAATCATTCAATAAAAATCAAAGTTCAAAAAGTTCTACAGATCAAAATTTTTTAAATCTTTTCGCTCACAGTTCAACACCAACATGTAGGGATATCATCGATACACCAATCAATTATGACAATTGGGATGATCCTAATAAACTTGTTAATCGCCTGAGAGTATTAGATGCTGAGAGGAAACGTGGATTTACTGGACATGATAATGAAATTAAGTTAATAGTCGAAGAATTAAGGACAGCTAAGATTATATATTAACCTTATCACATGTTTTCTTTTAAAATGTTTAAGAATGTTATTTCAATAAAGAAAAATATTTTCATTATATAAACTGTTTTATACTTATTCAACTTCCTTCAAGATAAGCAAAATTATTCTAAAATTTTTAAATTTCTTATTTTATATAGAGAATTATTTAAATTTTAAGAATTTGTATAGGATTATAAAAAATTTGCGGTTATTTTGGAGATTGTTTACATTTTGAGGTTATGCAAAAGATTTTTTTAATTTTCAGGTTATGTTTTATAAATAAATATTATTTACAAGAGTTTTATTGGATTCTGAAATAACCTAACCTAAAATACACTTAAAAAATTATCTATTATACATATATAGAATATATTTAAGATCTTACAGTTAATTTTCAAAAAGAAATACAATATTGAATTTATTAAATTATATTTTTGTTTTACAATCACATTCATCCGAAGTTAATTTTGTATATCCATAAAAATCTGAACCTATTATGATTTTTTCTGCTTCTTTTCCTCCCCTTTTTTCGATGGTGAGATTAATATATCTTTTGTCATCATCTTCATGAGCATCATCATCTACGAATTCGATATCAATGTCATCGAAATTCTCTGCGTCTTTCATGCTGTTCGAGGTAAATATAATAACCCATAGACGATCACAGTCATATGTCATACATTCAAACGGATTAAGACATGAATTTTGCGTAAAAGAAAATGTTTTTATTTCTCCTGCGGAGAACTTGCTGTCGTCATATATTTCAACATTAACTTGTGTGCCTGGTGGATAATACATGTAAATTGACATCTTGAAAATATAACCTTAAAATTCTCTCTTTTTTTTTAACAAGAAACGAACATGTCAATAAATAAGTACATACTGACTTTTTTATATCAAATTTCTTCCTTTATAGAAATTACAGATGTCGCCACAAGTTTTTTTTAACCTATCTTAGTTAAATATCGATCTCATTAGATACAACGTTCATTAAAATTATAATTTTACTATAGTTCGTAAATTTTCGGTAATCATCGACAAACTTCGTAATTTTACTATAGTTTATGCAAATTTACTATAGTTTCTGAAGTTTCACATATAATATGTTAGTTTTCAAAACTAATTGTTTAGTTTGCATTGAACTGTTGAGTATTCAACATGGAACAAAAGGCTTTATTGTTACAGCAAATTGCTGAGTTAAGAAAATCCATACGTCGCAAAAGTTTAGCTTACAAACTAGGTAAACAGGTTGCTGAAGATGTATTAAAAGAAAATCTCAAACCTATAACAGAACCTTTAGAAAAAATTTTGGGAAAATGGTCAGAAATAGATAATAATTCAGGAAAAAGACGTATTCAGGATGATACCTACGAATATGATATTAAAAAAGTTAAGAAAATGAAAAATAATACTTCATCGTTGTACAATGATAATTTTAAATCAGCGATAGATTATGATGATGAAGATGACACTGTTATCGAAAGAAATAATGATGATATGGATGATGAAACACCTCATTCATCAAAGATTTATCCAACCCTAGAAGCTAGCACACCAAAAACATCAAAAGTGAATAAATACTTGCAAATGCTTTTAAAAAATGAAGACAAAAATTTGGATACAAAGACTGGAGTACGGTACTTACAAAATGGATCATACATGGTGGGAGATACTGAAGTCTATTTTGATAACAAGAATAACATAAATTTGGGAAATACTGATGTCTCTTTCGATGACGAGAATCACATAAATTTAGATTATGATAAATATTTTTTGACTGATGGAATGATTGAGCTTTTATTCAAGAAGTTACCAGGCCCAAATGTAACCGATCAGGATCAAGCGAATTATATAAAAATTCTGAAATCAACTAATGCTTACAGGAAGAGATATAAGCCAAATGCATCTTTTCGAGACGATAAAACGGAAAAAAGTGCATGGATAAACAAAATTTTAAATACTACTGGACAAGGATTGTCACAATATATGTTTAAGAAGAAGGTAGCAAAAGATGTTAGGGATGATTCTAACAAGTTAGATGACCGCATGAAATCGTTAGTAGACAAGAGAGAAGCTGAAATTACTAATTATGAAAATGAAATTAAATCCATCATTGACAAATGTAGACAAACTAAAGTTAAACAATTAAAAAAAAAATTATAAATTTATTGTAAAAAATGTTATAAAAAATAATGTATAAAATAATGTATGTTATAAGACTTATAATAAAAAATTATGTATTTATCAACAATAAATGTTTTTTAATTTCTTAAAAAATAGTAAATTATTATTATTATTATTATTTAGCTGATATAATTTAAACCGTAAAAAGCAAAGTTGGTGATAGATGAAATTTCAATTTTCTATATTTTTGCATTCAACCATGTACATATTTTCAAAGTACTCTGGTTAAATGACCTTGAAATTTAAGGTTATGTTTAGTAAACATATATACATTATTTGAGAGAAGAAAAATTAATTAACATATCATGAAGAATAAAAAAAATTTTTTAATAAATTTCTGTTTTTATTTCAAACTAAAATTAAATTTCCCGTGTAAAACTGTTTACTTTATTTTAGTAATTGAATATTAATTAATTCGGTAATTATGGCAAAAAAAAAAAAAAAAAAATTATTTCTACTTCAAAAATGTTTAAACTTTAACAATTTCTATCAAAATTTAAGTTAATGATCTAAAAACTATTAAATGATTGAGGTTATTATAAGAATTATTCAGATTTTAGGGGTTATGTAAGGAATTTATATATTTTGAGGTTATGTTAAAGAATTTATATATTTTTATATTATATATCTTGAATTTTAAGGTTATGTTTAGTAAAAAAAAAAAAAACATATTATTTGGTGCAGAGAAAATAATTAATATATTATAAAGAAGACATAGCCTTAAAATTTCAATAAATATTAAAAAAAAATATAAAATAAATAACTAATATTAAAAAATTATAGTTATATTTATAAAAATATAAAATTTTTATGGAAGTTACGAAATATAACACTAGAGGGCGTCTTTTTTTTTCTCTCACAAGTGATAAATTTAACCTTTGTTCCATATATAAGGAAAAAATTGATCACATATATTTATAGTATATGAGTGCATGTATCTGTTTATATGTATATATAGTAACAAATTAAGAATAATAGACACGTGCACTCATATACTACTACTTTATTATTATACATGTAAATATTTTTTATTATTAATATACTATAATTATCTACATGTTAAGATACCTAAGCAAGCTCAGGTAACTTATCATGTACATAATATTACACTCATAAAAATAGGTATACATCGGTTTCTACTACGCATTAAGTAAATAAAATGATGATTTATCTTTTTGGGATTCCCATTGACGTCATAAACCAGTTTCTACTACGCATTAAATAAATAAAATGATGATTCATCTTTTGGGATTCCCATTGACGAAATAAACCGATTTTAACTACGCATTAAATAAATAAAATGATGATTCATCTTTTGGGATTCCCATTGACGTCATAAACCGGTTTTAACTACGCATTAAATAAATAAAATGATGATTCATCTTATGGGATTCCCATTGACGTCATAAACTGGTTTTAACTACGCATTAAATAAATAAAATGATGATTCATCTTTTTGGGATTCCCATTGACGTCATAAACCGGTTTTAACTACGCATTAAATAAATAAAATGATGATTCATCTTTTTGGGATTCCCATTGACGTCATAAACTGGTTTGAACTTCGCATTAAATAAATAAAATGATGATTCATCTTTTTGGGATTCCCATTGACGTCATATACCGGTTTTTATTGCGTTGTTATATTATTTTTGTTCTAAATATAATTTCATATATAATAAAAAAACAATAGCTGTAAAAATAAAAAATTTCACGCACGCACGCACGCACGCACTACAATATAAATATATGGCGACCATTTTGAAATAGAAAATATAAATGGCCGCCATCTTTAAAAATACGCTTGTGCAACTACACGCAGTCATATTAAATTTATACATGCACGCACGCACGCATGCACGCGATACAATAAATTAAATGGTGGCCATTTTGTAATACAAAAATATAAATGTCCGCCATCTTGAAAAATACACTCGTGCAATTGCACAACAGCCATATTAAATTGCACGCATGCACGCACGCAAAATGACCGCCAAGTATGACTCATGCAATTGCATGGCAGCCATATTTGATTCACGCACGCATACACGCTCGTGAAGTTGCACGGCCAAGAACACCCGGCGCCATCTTGGATTAACACACGCAAGCACCCTCGTGCAATTCCACGGCCAAGGACATCCCCACCACGCGACCTCCCACATGACCTTCCCCCACCCTTGAACCAGCATCGACAATCCCCACCACGCGACCTCCCATGTGACCTTCCCCCATCCCAGGATCGACAATCCCCACCATGCGACCTCCCATGTGACCTTCCCCCACCCCCTGATCCAGGATCGACATTACCTATCTACTAATATTTATTTTTTTAATAAAATATTGCTTTATTTAGTAATAAATTATTAATTTTTAATTTTATTCCATACATCTGTGTATACAAATACTGGATTGTGACGTCATACGTAGTCGACCAATGAAAAAACGTTTTAAAACTCCAAAAAAATGTTTCGAATTTTACTGTTTTTAATTGCAAATTTAATTATTCTAATATAATTTAAAAAAATTTTTGTTTGTTGGAAACCTTTTATTTTTTAATAAGCTTCTCAAAAATATATAACAAGACGTATTATTTTTTCCATGCAACAACCCTATTAAAAATGTAAATTATTAAAAAATTGTTCCCAGTAATAAAATTTTTTTTTTTTTGTAATAACATTTATTTTTAAATTAAAATAATAAAAAATGATTAATTATTCCATAAATATTTAAATTTTTTGCAAATATTAATATAATTTCTATATGGTTTAATTCAAGGAATTCGATTAAATTGTATTCTTTCTTTTGAGTAACTATTTTCATTATTTTTTCGAATTTTAGTTCTTTTGTCTCATCATCAAAGTTTTCAAAGACCTGTGTTATTTAAATATCCTTGTTCTGAATAAGGTAACTTTCATTAAAGTAACACCAAGTATGAGATAAATTATTTTTTTCGTTCAATAACGGTCACTTTAATTTTTTTTAGCTCTTTCTAATTCAATTACTTTGTAATGTACATTGGATCACAACATATTTTTTAATTTTTCTTTAGTTCTATTTAAGAGAAAATAACTTTTAAGAACTGTTTTAAGATCTTAAATTTTCCTGGCTATACGATGGTACCAATTCCTTTTCAGTTATCTGTAAAATGCTAAAAATTAAAAAAAATTTAGGTTTTTTTGCGTGAATTTGCATATTTTTGCAAAGAAAAGAATTTTTGAACCTTTTTTGAATCAAAAAAGGCTAATAAAGGTTATGATAGAGTTAATTTGCGTATTGCATCTGTCGATATTGAGATATGCAGAGCCCGTAGTTCAATCACTTTCTCGCTTTTCTCACTTCCTCACTTTTTGATCCAAAACTTACTTTTTCTCACTTTTTTCCAAAAAAGTACTCTCTCACTTTTTTATATAAAAGCAAACTATAGTAATAAATCATATCAAAAATTATTATAAGATCAAATCATTATTTTTATCAAGTTTATTCTAATGTTTTTTACCTTAATTAATATGATACGTTTATTTTTATATGATTGCGAATATTAAGAAACAGGATGTTTTTAAATAGCTTAGATTTAAAATATGGAATGTTGCACTTATTTGCTCTTTATTTCGATACGTAAAAATATTCCATTACTTTTCGCACCTCTCCTCCTGAGTCCCCGTTTTCAGGTCCACATAGGAATAAAATAATTTTAATCTCAGTTGGTTCTTGTTACCCAAAAAATTTTTTTTTTTAAATTTGCTTATAAATTAACTTTTCACTTTTTTTGAATAACTCACACTTCATGGGCCCCGTATATACTAAAAGTAAATGAATTAATCAATTTTTGTACATATTTTTATTCGATATCTCTAAAAAAATGATAGAAAAAAAAATTGTTTTTTAAATTTTATAACTAATATGAGGGATTCCACGATAAATGGATCCAAATTGAACTGAAGGGTCATAGAAATGGTTCCAAACTTTTTTTTCCCGAACGTACAACTAATGATAAATCTCCTTACCAATTTTTAGATAAATGAAATTCAATTCTCGATTTTTAGCAGACATTTTCGTGTTTTTGTTGGTTCCGTTAATCTTCAAGTTCATTTTTTGTTAAAGTCATTATTTAAACTTCAAATATTCGCCATTTTTTGACCAGATCTTCATTTGGTCATCTGACTTTTTTAAAAATTGATTATTTTTTAAATATCTTTTTTTATTCTAGAGCTTTTAGATTAGCGTATCCCACGGATTTTATTAATTTGGATGAAAATAGGTTACATAAAAAAAATTTAAGTGTATATAGAAGAAAATTGAACCTGCAGCTTTTGAGTTATTGAAGCTCAAAGATGTAATGGCGAAAAAATGAATTTCTCGTGAATGCGCAATCCAAACATTTTTTTTTAACCCCAGGAAAAAATAATTTAGACCCATTTCTACGATCCGTCAGTTCAATTTGGGCCCAATTGGCTTCCCTCATATGTCAATAAATGAAATTTGGAAAAAAGAATTTCAAAACATGAAAATAGGTATATAGGCACAGATAAATTTATTTCTATTTTTTTTTTTCAAGAATTTTATCCGTACAAAACTTTTTTATTTATAAATTTTTTTTTAAATTTAAAAAAAAAACTGTAACATTGATTTTTTTTATTCGAAAAATATTTTTTCTTTTATCAATAAAAAAAGAAAAAATATATTGAAAATTTATCAGAAATTCTTCTTTTTTTTTTTTTGATTAATTAAATTTTTTCTCTCAAAAGATATGACAGTTTTTTTTCATAGTAATGAATTTTTGATATTATCGGCGTTAAATTAATGAGGTTACAGTTACATCAAAATTCAATTTATATAAGTATAAAATAAGATATATTTTTTTAATTTCAATATTTTTAATAAATTTTCAAAATCGTGAATAATTTTAATTAAATGGTTAAAAAAAAAATAAAAGTTAAATTCATATTATTTGAAGACTAGAGTTGCTAAGTTTGCGAAAAAAATGCTTGGGGTCCACAGGTTATTTTATGGTAATAAATACGCAAGAACATGACAGCTGAATTTTTCCCCAAAGATATTCAAAATCAAAACATATACCCACTTTCATTTTTTTAGTATTTTTTGCTGCGGGTTCTGGGAAAAGTTATGGGTTACGCACTTATTGCATACAAATAAGTTTTAAATTTAAGTTTTAAAATACTTATTTGAAATATTAAAAATTTTCATTATTTTTTTGCTTTCAGCATGGAAAAGGTTCTGAAAAACCATTGAAATACACTCATATAGATATCGCAGCAAGTGCTGGTGAATTACCTGATCAACCAACAGGAGCACCAATAATATCACTATCAAGTCGATTATTTAACGAAGAACTTAAAGAACTTGAAAATTCTGGGTCAGATTTAATCACTGTTAAAAATAAGATCCCTGAAAATTAATAATTTTTAACAAAATTTTATTAATATTTTTGCTAATTTTCGTTTTTTTTAAATTAAATTTTTCATTTTTTTAGTGTCTGAAAACAATAAAATTAACAATACTAGAATTTTAACTATTTCAATAATCTTATACTCAATGAATGAAAAAAACAAGAAGATACTCTGCATTTACAATTTTTATACTTTTTACAATTTTTTTTTTAATATACAGTTATTATATTTGTTTTTGTATTTAATAAACTTAATAAAAAAAATGTTATATTATTAACAAAAAATATATTTGATATTTATTTTACTAATAGGAAAATAATTTATGGATTAATTTTTTGAACAATCTTTCTGCTAAAGTTGAAATTAAAGGTACACTGTAAAAAAGAACTTCCTTATAGTAACAAAAAAATTAGAAAATTTTCGAAAAATTAGTAAATTTTCGAAAAAATTTGTAAATATTCGAAAAAAACGTATATTTACTAAATTTAGTATATTAACAAAAAATTCGAGTATTCTCGATTTTTTTGTGAATTCGCAAGAAAAATTGAGAATTTACAAAAATAGTTGTGAGTTTACAACTTTTTTCGTAAATTCATAAAAAAAAAAATTTTTTTTGAAAATTTACTAATTTTTCGAAAACATTCTATTTTTTTTGTTAAACTAAGAAAGTTACTTTTTACAGTGAGTTAAACAAAATTTATATCTTGCATGATAGATTTTCTAAGATCACAGCAAAAATTTGATTTGAAGAATAAATTTGAATAGCCCATTTGATTTTAAACTTTAGCTGACATGCAGAAGGATTCATTTTAAAAATATCCATCTAAACTCATGTGGTGTACTGTAAAAATATACTGCTTGAATATTCGAGCAGATGATATATTTTTACAGTGTATGCATATTCTTTGGTAATACAAACCTTTAATGAAAATTAATATAGGAAGAAATATTTTTCATTATAGTACAGCTTTAACTTGACAAAAAGAAGACAAAAGATACTATCAAAATCAATAAGACTGAAATCAGAAGGTTAAATACATAATCAGATAACTACATCAATCATAGTAATTTATAATTAACGTTCGACTGATTATAAAAAAAAAAAATATTTCTATAATTTATGACAAAGGTGATTAAATGATAAATAATGTGCTAGAAGAGAATGGTTGTTTCGTGACATTTGGATATAATATTTCATGCATACTAGTTTAATTATCAAGAATGGAGAAATTTTATAATAAATAGACTTGAAATACCTTTAACTATGAGACGTATTATATTACTTGGCTGTTCATTATATATCAAATTATTGATTAATTATTTTACTCGAATTATATGATAAATAAATTTGTTACCATCTAAATTTTCTGTATCGCTTTAATAAATTATAAATTTTCAGTTTTTGATTTATATTTTTTATGTAAATTTATTTTATTTTATTTTTCTTCAGCTAATTATTTTTTAACAATTTATAGGTATAAGACTAATTTTTTTCAGGTCAAATTTGGCTCATAATATTTTTATATCTTTTGGAATTGACCAAAAATTCATTTAAAAATATATCTATAAATATTCTTTTCATATTATAACTAATGTTTAGGGTAGCGTTTATCTTTTGAATTACCAAAATACAAAATACTTTATGGTTAGAAGATGTTAGAAGAAATCTATTATTTTTTTATTTTGGGTATCCAAATTTAGTTTACTATTATTTCTTTTGTACCTAAACTTAAATATTAAAAAACTAAACTTTAGCAGGCAAGGATTTTAATTTCAATAACTAAGAGTTGAAAATATTTTTCAACTAGACTGAGTGTACCATTTAGTGACCAAAGTTTTACCCATTAATGACCACTCACCTTCCATAAAAATAACATGTTATTGGACATTAATTGGGGAGTGTTCATTAATTGTTACAGTCACCCAACTATTGATGACATAAATTCATTCTAGAATTTCCAAAGATTACCTGGGCTTTAAAAATTTTTTCGTTTAAATCAATATTTTTAATTTAAAGCTACACCAAAAGATGTCGCTTAGTTTTAATTCTGAAACATAAAATTACAGTTTTTATTATCATCGCATAAATTTTTTGTAAGTCGATAATTCTTTTATTTTATGGTTTCTTAATTCATGTGTAAGATGGCGTTTATTAGCAAAATTTGAATTTTTTTTTTTTAAATTGAAATATAAATTGTAGAAACCCATAGTTTAAAAAAATTTCAAATCAAATTTAGTTTTCTACTTAATTACTCGCTAATTAATTACTAACAAGAGTGATGCCAAAGAAAAAACAATTAATTTTTATTTAATTATTGCTTTAAGATAATGCTTTCCTAAGCATATAAAAATAAATAAGAATTAATTTTATATACTTAAAAAAAAAAAATAAATTTGAAAAAATCGGACTAAGCTGAAAATGGTGGAACCAATCAACAAGAATTACTACCTTTCGTCGCTTAGATGTCTTCTGACCTTAAGCAACTGAAAACATCGAGTGGGGGCAATATGAGTTGTATGGAGTTGCAAGGAGCTGTAAAGAGTTGCAGAGTTTTGCATTTTTCTCAAAAATTTTTGCAGTTACTAAGGTATGTAATTAATTTTTTTGGACAGTAGCCACGAAAGTACGATTTTCTAAATAAAAAAGTTCCACCAAAAAAAATTCCAATCCAAAAGTTCCAAAAAAAAAGTTCCAATTTAAAATCTATTTTTCCAAATTTAAAACTTCCAAAAATTTATTTTTTCAAATTAAAAATTACAAAAAACATTAGTAATTTAAAGTATTAAATTACGTCCAATACTTCTTAGATAATCTGATTTATAATTATAATTTTCAAAACTATAAACTATACTGTAAATTCTTTCTTCTATTTGGATTGCTTTTGAAGTTCTCGGCCTTCTTATTTTTTGTCCTAAGCTTAACTGCTGAAGCATTTTTTCAGTTTTACTTTGCTCTTTTTAAAGTTCTATTGAAAATGTATAGAAACTTGGATGGTATTTGCCTACTATGACCTGAAATCTGCACTGTAAAAAGTAACTTTCTTATATTTAAAAAAAAATTAGAACATTTTCGAAAAATTAGTAAATTTTCGAAAAAAATTGTAAATATTCGAAAAAAATCGTATATTTACTAAATTTGTATATTAACGAAAAATTCGAGTATTCTCGATTTTTTTTGCGAATTCACAAGAAAAATTGATAATTTACAATTTGTTTCAAAATTTTACAAAAAATAGTTATAAATTTCCGAAAAATAGTTGAGAATTTACAACTTTTTTCGTTAAATCACAAAAAAAAATCGAGATTTCTCGAATTTTCCGAGAATATACTAAATTTAGTAAATTTACGATTTTTATCGAATATTTACAAAATTTTTTTGAAAATTTACTAATTTTTTCGAAAATTTAAAAATTTTTTTGTTAATATAAGAAAGTTACTTTTTACAGTGTGGTATTTGCCTACTATGACCTGAAATCTGTTATTCCATACCTTAGTATAATTGTTACTTCGTCCTGGATCTGGTCTTCCTTTTACATAATTCATCTATTTCAGTATATTAAATTTATTAAAAATTTTGAAAGAACTTACCATAAAATATTCAGCAATTAGAATAAAATCTTCTGGGATATCATCTACTAGTAGATCGAAATATTCACAAACATCCTCCGTAGGCACAAAAGCTAGTGCACATAATAATACGAGCGAAGCATTTCTAATGCTATTATCTGTGAGATGATTAAATTGTTCTTGTAACCCTTCTGATTGAATTTTCTTGTATGCATTTTGGCATAAGTGAAAAAAGCACCCTTTAATTACATTTTCTCCAATATTTGCTTTTACTGCGTTTATCATCGGTAATTCGAAATCTGACATGACAACCAGTGGTAGTTACTTGTATGTCCAATTTTGAACGTTCTAAAATTACGACTTTAAAAACTTTTGAATAACATATTTGCTCTTTACATGACAATTATGCATATATTAATGGTAAGTTTATAATATCTGATTTACTGCAATTATTGTGAGAAAAAATAATTTGGTGATAATTGCAGTAAATCATATATTTACATTTAAGTTCATGAACTTTTCAAAAAAAAATTTTGATTCAGCCCTCTGAGAGTTGGTTGATGGCAATGAAGTATTGACAATCCTATCGAGGACCAAATTATCCTTATATAAAGGCTGAAAATAATGTAAATGAAAAATTTTTGGTCCTTTAGATTCAACTTTAAAGTTGATAATCAAAGGTAGATTACAAGTAAAAATAAAATTGTTTTGAACCCTTTAGGAGATGAAACTTCTCCTTCAATTTATTTCTACTCTTAGATTAAAAGTAAGATTAACTTTGAGATTAAAATTTCTTTCATGCACTGGAGGACTTAGGACATGCTACTTTATAACAGTTTCAATACTCCGCAATATTAAGTCCTTGACTTTAAATTCTTTTTAATCCCTAAATCAAAATTATTTTAAGTCTGAATTTTTGGACTTTAAAAATAATTCTTAAAAAGGATAATACATAATTTACAAATACAGCTCCTAGATATCATATAAATCACAGTTTTATGAAATATTTAACTTATTTAGATTAATTAGCATCCCAAAATTTGAGGATACAATTAACCCTCTTATAAATAAAATTCATAAAATTAGTAAACAATTACTTTTATAGGTATTATGGGCTTAATATTGATCGAAGGGAAATTCATAGTATTTTCATATTGTATTCATATTAAAATTTTTCCACCCTGAAAAGAATAAAAAACACATAAAAAACACCCTAAGTTTAGTAAAAAACTTAAAATTACTTTCTTATGTGGAATATGTTTTTGAAATTCTATATAGAGTTCGACCCTTCCCCATTCCTGCATGGTGCCTTGTTTACATTCAGGCCCGGCACCGATAGCAGGAATTAAAAATTGGCGCTGGTAACGGAAATTACTGTAACTTTAGGTCCGGAACTTACATCCACCAATTAGAGAACGGTAATAATGTCCTTAGAATTGGGAAGAGTAGGGCTAAGTACAGATGCCAATAGGTGCTTCTGTGTAAATGTCTAAACTTTATTGTGATTCAAAGAACAGGTATTCGCCAAGATCTGGAACCGTTAAATGTCTGTTATACCCACAATTTTTAATACTTTTCCAGAAAATACCAGCCACTTTCAATACTGAAATTATATTTAAAACGCATTCTTACGAATCTTAGAAACATTTGCTAAATCTTACGTTTTTGTATCTTTTAATAAAATTTTTAAAAGAAAATGCCAAAAATAATAATTTTCAAAAAAAGGATGAAATAATAATAGCAACGATAAATTATTTATTCGATAAAATAAAAAAATTATTCTTTTAAAGTAATAATAAGAAAAAGCAAGGATTCTGTTTAAAAATAAAAAGATTATGTGCAAAACTCGTAAAAGGGGAAGGTTGGGGGCATATCATTAGAGATCAACGACCGGCTGGTGGCCCAGTGACCGGGACCGGTTCCCTTCTCAATTCCTCCTTCCGCCTTCCTTGCTAACGCAAAATTGCAATCGAATCCTCACTTCTTCTTCATCATTTTCTTCTTTGTTTTTTTCTTTCTTTTTCTCATCTTTTCCTACAAACAAAGCAAAAACTCTTTTTTCTTATTTAGATATTTAAATTTTATTATGCCATTAATAATTTCGTATCTTTTTATTTGTACAATAAATTTATCTTAGTTTTATGGGAAAAAATTGCCAATTAAATTAAAATTCAAATTATTTTGGAAGAATATTTGAAAAAAAAATATATTCAAAACCTTTACACTTCTTTTGAAACTAAAACTTTTTAATAATTACTCTTTTTCAAAAAATTACATAATTTAAATACCAAAATTTAGGATTTTTACTCCAAACAAATACAAATGTAAAATAAAATAATAATAATTAAAATCTAATTAAAATATTATATAACATAATAATCAGAATAAGCAGAAATTATATTTTATTAACTTTAAAATAATATTATTTCACATAAAAAAAAAACATCTCTTTCAATTATAATACAAAAATTAAAGCCTTAAGGTCACTAAAGTACAACGAACCAAATATAAGAGAGCGAGGTGAATGATCGTAAACTCATCTTATACAAAAAGACATAAGAAGCGTCTATATAGAGAAACGCCCAGTCTTATTTGTTATAGAATTTTTTATTATTATTAATGATAAAATTTTAATTCTTTTTTTTTTTCTATCTTTTTTTAATTATTAAAAATTTTTAATTAAAGTTAAATAAATTTATCATTAATATAAATATTATATTAAGATTTTTTTAATTAAAATACTGATGTAATACAATTTTATTTCAAAAACAATCTATTTTTTTATTTTTGTAAAAATTAGTTCATTGATATCTTTAGAAAATTATAACTTTAATTGAATTAGACTATTTGTTAATTTTGATAAAAAATTTTTAAATTTCTTATATTTTCAGTTTTTAAGATATTTAGATCTCAAAGAAATCATTTCAAGAATTAATCTTTGATATTTACTTTAAATCATTCAAATCTAGCATCATTTTAATTCACTACAATTGTAATTACCTATAACTGCACGGCCAGGCTGCTTTGCTTGAAATTTTTTTGTTGCTTGAATTTTCAAGCATTTGCTTGAATTTTAAAGCAAAAGCTTAAAATTTAAAGCAAACTGCTTGAAATTTCAAGCAATTCAAGCAACTGCAAAGCAGCCTAGCCATGTGATCTCTCAAACTGGCTTTTAGCAATAAAACAAACCTTGGCTATCATTTTCGAATCCTTTCCTATCATCTCATAACTAAACCTAAACCTTGTCCAATCTTCTATAATTTTCTGCCTGTCTTTTTTGATTCCTAGAAATTTTTTTCTCATAAGATGTCTTGATAATTTTATATTGTTCCAAGTAACATGATTTATCAACTTCTTCACAGTTTTCTTTTATGTCTTGAGCCAAGTCTTGATCACTAAGAGTTTTTATGCATTGCTCCATCTAACTTGTAATTAAAGCATTTCATCTGTGTTATTGTAGCAGTGTGTGTATCTCACCCTTGCCAGCTTCATCCCATAATTGTTTTATCCCCTGTCCCTGTAATTAATTTACTTTATTTGATCACACCTTCAGTCACCTATCTTCTTCCATTGCAAGAATTAGCTTAATATAACTTCATACTCTTTGGCGAGTATAAAATGTTCTTTGGTGAACAATGAGAAATTGTTCCTAACCTATAAGTACAATTTCCAGGTCGAATGTTTAATCAAAGTTTATTCAGTTTAAAAATAAGCCTGATAACAATTTTTGGAAAATATTGCACCATTTTATTATTTTTTGAAATTTTGATTTTTTGCTAGAATACCCCCTAAAGAGCTCAATTACTCATAAAATTCTCTTTGATTTTTTTTATTTGGACATACCAAACTGAAGTTATGCTGGCAACCGTTTCTTACCCCTATTAACTTTGGCGCTTTCTGTAAATTTTAATATTTTCTTTATAATATAAATAAAAAATTATACTTGCACTGTAAAAAGTAACTTTCTTAGATTCACAAAAAAAATAGATTATTTCGAAAATAATCGAAAATTTACTAAATTTAGTATATTAACAACAAATTCGAGAATTCTCGATTTTCTCTTGTGAATTTACGAAAAAATTTGTAAATTAGCAAATATTTTTTGTAAATTTTCGAGAAAAAAATTGTAAATTGTCAATTTTTCTGATAAATTTACAAAAAAAAAATCGGAAATATTCAAATTTTTAGTTAATATACTAAATTTAGTAAATTTACGATTTTTTTCGAAAAATTACTAATTTTTCGAAAATATTCTATTTTTTTTGTTAATCTAAGAAAGTTACTTTTTACATTGTGTAATAAAGTCGAAAAGTAAAATAATGTTTAAAAAAAATTATTTCACCACTAAAAAAAAAAGAGAACTTGCCCTTAAGGATGAAACTGGTTTCTAGAAATAAAAAATGGATCCTTCTTCTTAAATGGATCCTGTTTTTGTCCCTGACAATTATTTTTCCATTAGAGAATTCAATTTAAACTCAAGGAGCCCATTTTACCCTTAGATGACAATTAGAACGAATTGATACCATTTTTATCATGTGGAATCTATTATATAAAATCAATTTTGTACTCAATTAAGTTTAGAACCTAAGGGCCCATTTAGACTATACTGTACCATTCGCATAAGGTGGACCATTTTTACCATGCAAATTTAAAATAATTTTTTGTACTTTTTCTCGTAATTTTTTGTACCCCTAGAATTACCTACTTTTAATGCAGGTCTGAAGGCTCCTTTTTATTTTCAGTGAAAAATGTACACGTTTTTATCATGCATAATCCAATTCACTGTAATAGAGGTTACGGGGTTCAACTTTTACATTAAGAATTCAATTTAGGCTCAAAGAGCCCATTTTGATCTTAAAGATGATTCGCTTAATGTGGAGTTATTTTATCATGCATCACCAAAGCCCATTTTTACTACCGAAGATTAAATTTATCTTAGACCTTTAATAAGAGGCATTTTTTACTCTTAATGGGCAATTCGTATGAGGTGGAGTCGCTTTTATTATGCACCATCTGTTCCTTCAAAAGTCAGCTTTACCCTCGTAGTTTAACTATTACATCGGAATTATTTCCTAGTCCCAAAGAGCCTAATTTTCCCCTTATAGACAATGCATCTTTTAGGAAAAGTATCATGTTCTGAAATTTATTTTGCCAGGAGGCCCAGTTTCTGATGGCTACTTCTTGAAAAAAATATTTTCCAATGTTTTTTTTTCTCTGGTAATTTTATTCTGCTCCGAATCTGTCTATAGTACTGTATCCATAAATCTCTTTTGGAAACTAACCAAATACTCATTTTTTGGCTAAAAATGACCAATTTTTAAATTGCAAATTAAATAACAATTTTTATGAAAATAGAATTTATAAGTCTCAAAAATTTCTAGTTTATAAAAATTTTAGCCCTTTTTAATATTTTGTTTGTAAAGTATGATAATTTAAAGATATAGTACCGATTTATGGTTTTTTTCTTTAAAATTTTTTCCACTAATTTTGTGGAACCATAATTTAAGGACATAGTACCAATTTATGGTTTTTTCACAAAAAAATCTTAGTTTTTTTTACTACAATAGCTAAGAGAACGAATAAAATATTTTTGGAAACTGGAAGCTTAACAAAATATTGAGATTTGCAAATCTCATTTATATCAAAAGTTATAATTTTATTAGCAATTTAAAAATTGGTCATTTTAGGATAAAAACTGATATTTGGTTTGTTGATTGTAAATGTGAAAAAATTAGGGATGAGGAACAGCAGTTAAAAGGGCTTAAAGTGACAAAATTATTAAATTAACTGGAAATTTTTAGGTTAATTACCAATTTGGCATCGTTCTTTGGAAGATAGCTTAAGAATTTCTATCCTAAATCATGAAGCTCTGTATTTCTAAAATGCCTATCAAAATATGCAGAAATTTATCTCATAACTGGACATTTAAAAAGATTTTCTGTTCTAAATATACTTAATACCGATTAAATTACCATAATTTTTAACAATTTAAATCATCTAAGCCTCTAGGATAGCTTAAATTGACTACTGTAGAAGTAAGAGGGCCAAATCCGGGAAATACAAATATCATATTCACTTTTGTCAACCCAAAAAGCGCGTATCATTTTAAATAATATAGTTTTTTTTCAGTACAAATGAATATTATTTTCAAATTATATATAGGGGATTTGGAAAACTTGAGAACTTGTTAAGAAAATCCGTGGACCTATTTGCAAAAAAAAATAGTGTCCACAAAATAAGCATTTACATCTGCAGTATAAACACTTGATGATAAATGTATATTTTAATTTAAAATATATGAGGATACATAGCTATAATTAAATTATAGAAGTAAAAGGATTGCTTTGCGCCAGTAAACTCAAATAGTGCAGAATAATTAAAATGTTATCATTTGTTGAAGTTTTTAAAGAATTTAATATGTAAGGTAGGTGAAGAAGTCTAATACTAAAAAAGTTAAATAAAAAATAAAACTAAGATGTAGTATAGAAGAAGAAGAGGAAGAAGAAGTAAAATATAAAAAAACTAAAAGAAGTGTTGTAATATTGCACGAAGGGACTTTTAAATCCAAGATGGACATGGTCACGCAGACCGACGGTCGAGAAGGGCTTGAAAGGAAAAGTAGTCTATGCGACCGAAGGGGAAAGGAAGTGAAAGTACAACACGTCATGTTGTATTGCATTTTGCCTTAGGTCGACACTTCTTACTTCCTCCTACCCTTGCTTAGAACTATTTCATGTGTGTAATGAATAGTAAACATTTACTTGCATATATTTCTTACATTGTCGAAATGCAAAAGAAATTGCTTTCTTACTTTCAAAATGCAGCAAATGTAATGAAAATTTTTATTGGCTATTTATTCACCTTGGCTAACTATTATTAAATAAATTTGGGTAAAGATTGCCAAAATATATAAAATTTCCGAAATTTTAGCATTAGTGACTACTTATAAGAGATTAAAAATTGATCTTAATTTAATCCTAAATTTATTCTGTTATACCAAACACAAATTTTGACAGAGATCAAGTAATTTCGAAATTCGAGTGCCCAATTCCTTCCTTTTAATTGAATTGAACCCCCAATCCTACTAAATAACCATAAACCAAGAAAATCTTTCTAAAAGAATCACCATCTTACTGAATAAATTACACAATTAAAGTAAATATCTAAAAAGGTATCATAAAATTAATAAAACATTAAGAGCACTAAAGAGAAGAATAAAAAAAAATAAGATACTACTATTGCAATTTAAGAATAAATGTTTGTTATATGGTATAGTGGAATGAGGAAGAAGATAGAGAAAAAAAAAATTTATATATACACATGTATGTACGTGAGAAACGACTGATGAGTATTATGCAAGTTCGATAAAAACGCGAGAAAATAAGACAAGGATAATGTAAGGAAAAAAAAAATAGAAGAATAAATAAAATGAAATAAGATTTTCTTGTAATTAAAAAAAGATAATAATGATAATACTGGTTCATCTTTATAAGCTACTGGCTTTTTCTCTTCTTTGAAGACTACGTGTTGTTTACGTAATTTCTTGAAACATCTTATTTCTTTGATTTTTTTTTTTAAAGTTTTTAGTATAGTCATCTGCAATTTTTTTATTAATATTAACACCTACACAAATCCGGTTTTATGTTTATAAGAAGAAGAAAGTGATATGCATAAATATATGTATAAAAGGATGCGGAAATCATATACAAATCTCTTTTTAGAATACAAAGATAAGAAACATTTTGCGGTGGCGTATTTATTGTAAAAATATTCAATAAATATAAAATAAGGATAAAAATTAGTTTTATGAGAATATTTTAATAAGAGAAAATTAACTATTATTTATTATTATTTTTGAAATTTTTATTTAATATTATTTTATAAATAAATATTTAACATTAAAATTAGAAATTTTCTTAATCATTGCAAGGGTATTAGAGGGCTAATCAGTAAAAAGAATTAGTGAATTAATGACAAGACGAATTTCCTAATCACCAAAATTTTTAGAATAAGAAACTCTAATTGAATACAGACCAACTAAATACAAAAAACTTATAACCAGTTTGTGTAAACACAACCAAAATGCATGGAACATGTTTTCTTACAGTTGAGGACTAGGTTTAATGCATAAATGTTACGCAACATTAAAATACAATTTGCAATTTTTATAATTTGAAATTATGACCTTTACTAAATCTTAAGATTCTAAGCCCAAACTATTCTGATTCCCTGAACGCGTATTATTCTGGGTCCCTAAGACAAGATAATTTCAAGTCCCTAAATCCAGATTATTTTAAGTCCCAAAATTGAAATTATTCTAAGTCCCATTTGACCCCCCCTCCCTTAAATTGGACATATTTGACCCCGCCCCTAAATCAGACACATTTTACCCCCACCCCCATAAACTGTACACTTTTGTCAAACCCTTAAATCGTATTTTACCTCACCCCTCTTAATTTTCAGATTTCCAAATACCCCTCCCTAGAAACGTGTTCCATTTTAAAATAACATTTAATATGAAATCGATAATTATTCTAAAAAATTTCAAATTTTTTGCAGAAAAATCGAATTAAAAAATTGCAAAAAATTATAAATTTAGCTCTTTTATTTCAGGCACGATCACTTATTCAATTCCTGTAGATTTCCCTTGTCCCTTTTTGAATTTTGTTGAACCTGAAAAAAGGCAATAATTATAGCAGAACAGTATAATTATGTCGTCTGCTTATATTAAACTGCTACTGTTGAATGTTCTTTAAATATTCTTATTTTTTCTCAGGAACAACAAAATTTCACTAAAAAGCTACTGTACAGGAAATATTTAGATAAGATTAAGAGTTTTTTAAAATAATAAATAATGAAAAGGATCGGTTTTTTGTATTTTAATTTTTTTTTTAATATTTGTTTGTGGTACAGCTTGAAGAGACTAAAATTTGTATAATTTATTCTGGTAGGTTAATTTCTTTAGTATTTTATATGTTTTTAATATATTTAATGAAATATTATAATATTTTTTTAGAACTGAATCCACTTTTTTTGATAGGTTGATATAATTTTGCAGAATATCCATAAAAGTTTATTGAGGTAATTAATTAAATTACCTGAGGTAATGAGGTGAATTATATCCAAAAATATAGTCCAAAACCTTTTAATTAAGTGATTCAAAATATAAAGTTTTACAAAATGTAAATACATTGGTAAGGTTTAAATTAGTATTTTTTATAAATCAAGTTTAAAAAAGTGTATTTTTACTAAATATTTAGGGTTTTCTGGGTTACAGTAATAGTGATTATGGATTTAAAATGAAGAAATTTTAAAATTGATGTAATTATATGCACATACTTGGACTAAAACAAGATTTCTTATTGATCTCAGGCCATTATACAAGTTTCATATTTAAAAAAAGTTCATATTTTTGCATTTTTCGTCAATTATTTTTATATCCAAAATCAGTTTTTTTTGGTAACTCAGCAACAACTGAATGAAATTTATCCAAACTGGAAGAATCACAACTAGGTATTAAATAACAATCTCTATACATTTTTTTTTTTGATTTATTGAGTTTTTCCAAATTTCTATTATTAGTTTATTTTTTTGGTATCTGAGATCAGTGTTTTTGTGATTACTCGACAAAAAATGAATGAAATTTAGCCAAACTGGAGGAGGCACAACAAGTTACAATTAAAAAAATTTTGTACCTAATTTTTTTTGTTCCATCCAGTTGTGTTTAAAATTTGTTTTACACAGTTTCTTTCGGAATGGCTTTGGTAAAATGTGCGTATGAGTATCACAGCTGAATTTTTTTTCAGAGATGGACAAGAACAAAACATACTCACTTTCTGCAGAAAATTTTTTTGTCCGAAAGCTTTCGAAAAATTGATAGGTCCACAAAGTTGGCCAATTTGACGCCAAAAAATACTGAAAGTATAACACTTCGTAGTAGCCTAGATTTATAGAATAGGCCAAAAAATACGCAGTTTAAGTTGGAAATTTTTCGGGTATCTGGGTTCTGGATAAGTATTTCGGGCCATTTAATTTCCGCCGTTTACCCGCGCTTTATTCCCGTAAATATTTTAAAATAATTATTAAAAGCACGGGTAAACAGCGGTACTGTAAAGGCCCGAAATACTCATCTAGAACCCAGATACCGAAAAATTTCTAATTTAAACCGAGTATATTTTGGCCTAATCTAAAAATCTGCGCCTTTACGAGGTTTTATTTTCGGCGTAAAATTGCCAAGTTTGTGGACCTAACTTTTTCAATAAAATTCAATAGAATTTTACAATAAAATAATCAAAGTTGAAAAAATACCAATATCAACAACTTACAGGCTTGCATAATAAGTAAAAAATTTTAAGCGAGTGCAATAACTTCTCTGGTTCTCCCAATATTTTAATAATAAGTTCTTTGAATCGTGTATATAAATTCAATTTTTAAGCTCAATTACAATTACATTTATTTATTTAAAATTAGTATGGGGTAAACCAGTTTTATTTTAAGTAAAAAGATGCTGAAGGTGTTAAATTTTTTACCAATCATATATTTTTCTTCTCAAAAGAAAAAAAGTGAATCAGTTTTCGCGGAAGTTAATTCGCAAATTATCGGTTCTTAAGAAGAACCTTTTTTCATTGAAGAGTAGGTATAATTTTGTAGATATAATTTTTTTTTGGAAAATGAACGAATCAGTAAACGAGAGGGGGTGAGAAGGGTGAATGTTTCGATAAAGCAAGGGGAGGGCAGAAATTCCACGATAAAGGATGGAGATTTGATTTTAAGTACTAATAAAGTTTTAAAAAGCTGGAATCTCGATTATCCGGATTAGTTTAGATGGACCCCGATTCAAATATCTGAAAATCCGGTTAATACAGAGAAATGAACAATTACTCATTCATATATAAAGTTAAAAAAATATAATGACATTTAAAGCAGAAAGTCATATAAAAACAAACTTAAACGTGGTTTAATAAATTAATTTTTACGTGACTATTAGAATAATTTTTGAAAAAAATTAAATATATATTGTTTTTGGACTAAAATGCATGTCCGGTTGATCCTGAATCAGTATAATTGAGGTCCGGATAATCGAGGGTTTAGTGTACTTTAGAAAATTTATACATTTAAATACTAGCATATTATTATTTGAATGTTCAACACAAGGAGAAAATTCTTCAATTTGTTGAAAATTTTATCACAAACAAACTGGATGCATAAATGTAATCGTGCCTAAAAATAATATTTTCTATTCTATTCAACATTAATATCAATAAATGTTTAGATTAAATAAAAATATTATAATTTGTATAATAAATAAAAAAATAAATAAATAATTATTATTTTATCTTAAAGAAAATACAATAGATCCGTAAATAATGATTAAAAAAAAAAAAAAAAAAAAATAGTAATACGGAAATTCATTTAATATCCACATAAGTTAAATAAATGAATGGTCCATAGATATTTTAATTCAATGAATCATCAAAGCCTTGCGGTTATTATTGTTAGATCGATGATAGAAAATTTATCTTTTTATAAACTTTTAGTTAGTTAACTGTAAAACCTTACTGTAAATAGTAAGGATGTTTACGATATACCTTAATTTTGGTTATTCTAACAGTCATTTCTAATATTTCTTTCATTGCTATGTTTTATTATTATTCTTATAAAAATGTAAACAGATCTATGCAAAGAACGGTTTAAAAAATCATTTTTTTGCAGTAAATTCTTTAAATTTTTTACTACAGATTTATTGAATCAGTTTATGTAACATAACCTATTGTATTTTCACCAAAAAATAATTACCTATGGATAAACAACTCAGGTCAAAAAATTATGATTTTTGGGTTTTTCGGAGACTTTTACATAAGCATAGAAATTTTGGTTTTCTTAGAAGGGGTTGTGTGAAAATTTCCAAATATTAAAGCTAAAATTCGTAATTTCGAATGAAATCCATATAAAAATATTAAAACTGTTTATCTGCATGACTTTTTAATTTGAAATTTTGAAATTTTCTCACAAACCATTTTAAGGACACAAAAATTTTTATGCTTATGTAAAATTTTTCGAGAAACCTAATCCTGAAATCACATTTGTATTTTGTCATGCGACTTAGAAGGAATTTTGAAATAAAATATTGAAATTTTAAAATAAAATTTTTTTTCAATCTAAAGTATTCAGTTTGCTAATCCCACGGAAATTTTTGGGTTAAAATAGGTTATAAATGATAATTTTAATTCTTAGAAAAAAGATACATCTCTACATTTTGATTTATAAATTATAAAATAAGTGCATATAAGGAAAATGATAATTTTATAACGCATGCGCACTAGATTAACTTTTAGACCCCAGAATCGATTTCTGTTGGAAGTTTATTATCAATGCCCTAGAGTTAATGATGATTTTGGTATAGTATGAAAGCTTAAGAGGAAAATATTTATTTTTCTTTGAAGGATGAAGTTTTGGAAGTAAAAATATGAAAAATCTCAGCTGATTTAAAAAAAAAAAGTCAAAAACAAGAAAATGACTTATAAAAATTATAAATTCCACTCAAAAAGCTAAAAATTACTGAAAGTATTCATTTAAATTTACATTAGTACTTTTGGAGAGAAAAAGTATTCTAGACCGATTCTTATGAACCTTCAGGCAAACTTGGACCCAGTTTCCGTAAAATCCCTAGCCTAAAAATATGAAAAATTATTAATCTAAAATTTTTTTTTTTTAATTTGGAAGATTTAGTATAAACTATATATTGGCATGCAATAAGAGTAGTATGAATACTTAAAATTTTTATCATCTATTTTTACTTACTAATTTTTTACATCTCTGCCCACACATTTTAGAAATAAGCAAATTTTTAAAATTGTCTTCAGATTAATGTGCTGTAAAATAAATAAACCGGTAATACGTGTTAAATATTTATTATTTACATTTTTAACTCAACTAAAAAATTGTTAAGAAGTGTTTTAAATTAGTGTAAATTTATTCTTGATAATATAAACATAGATATAAATTATAAAATTTTAAAGAATTTTTGGGGCTTATTAT
Organism: Anagrus nilaparvatae; assembly: GCA_022575985.1. Classification (NCBI taxonomy): domain Eukaryota; kingdom Metazoa; phylum Arthropoda; class Insecta; order Hymenoptera; family Mymaridae; genus Anagrus; species Anagrus nilaparvatae. The sequence continues at coordinate 460,640 of JAKSXM010000040.1, read as the reverse complement.
ATGAATTTATTTTAAATTTAATACCAGATTACATTTTATCTGATTAAAGCTTGAAACATAAACTTATTCGCGAATTTAATATTTGAGGCTCCTTTTTCTGATGACATCCAAAAGCTGTCGAATTTTTTTTCCAAGTATTTGTGCAGGTGAAAAACTGAATTTAAATTTATATGGTTAGATTTTTTCCCTTGAATATTAAAGCAAGATCAAAAATTTGCTTAAAATTTAAAAAAATTTTAAAATCAAAAATTTTTTTTATTTATATTGTTTATAAATAAGTTATTCAAGCTGAAAATGTAAAAAATTTTTTTTGTGAGTGACATTAAAATATAAAAATCAAAAGCCTGCCCTAAAAATTAAATACTCTGATTGAAAATTCAACCAACCTGCTAGAAATTTCAGGCAAAGCAACTTAACCGTGTACTTTTAATTAAAATTTAAATTATTCAACAGGCACGTATCCAAAAATTTTTTTCTTTGGTGCTAAAAAAATTTCCAGGATAGGGGGGGGGGCATGATCTAATATTAACAATAATTATGGTGTAAATTTCGTTAATAAAATTCAAAATTTAATTGTTTAAAAGTAATATAGTTACATACTTTTAAAATTTTTTAAGACTAAACAATGCTATTTTAAGTTTCGAATTTTTGAGGGGAGGCATATCCCCACGCGCATTTTATAATGAATTTGAATTTAGGTAATAAGATTAAGTTTTGTTACCTAAAGATATTTTGATTCAATGCTAAGAAATTCTGCATCAGAATTTAAAAATTTCTAGATTTGTTTTTAAAAATAATTTTGGCTTTAACTAATATGGCAGATTTTTGTTAAATAAATTTTTACTTTGGATTCATATTTAGACGCTAAAATTACTATTTTTATCTGAAATATTATTAAGGTTCCCAAAATTTTAGTCCTGCAGGATGCTTTTACCATTTTTCAGTACATGAAAATAATATTTAGAAGAAATGAAAAATTGGCTCTATACAACCCATTGAAATTGTAGTTAAATATATTACTAGAAAATAAAGGAAAAAATTTTAAATCTATTTGTTTTTAAGAATAATCTAGAATGCATTGTTGAAATTTAAAACATTTTTACCAGGTAAATACTGAAAATACAAAATAAATTAATTTATTTCTGGCAATTAAATATGTACTAAAGTAGTCATTAAAAATAGCCAATCTTTCCGGTTTCTCAAAGAGTTTTTTGCATATTATTAGCATGTTTTGTGACTTCTAAAAACCGATTTTTCTGTCACATTTGTACACAGAGATCTGGAGTGGAACGTGATTTTCTTTTATTAGGCGCATCAGTATTCGTCGAAGCTTGTAATCTTGTTTGTCATTGGTCCACCGAAATAAACAAACAATGCGTATCGCGTACTCTTACCCATGCGTATTCTCCCATTCTAGCATGTATACCTGAAATTTTTTCACCTCAAAATATAGTACTTTTTTTTTTAATTTGGACGTAATACCTAATTTTTTTATATGTAATTTCTAGTTTGGGAAAATTCGTTGTTACTTGATTCCCAGGATCCAGAATCTAAATTTGTAACAATTGTTGCCCTAAAATTTTTTTCATAAAACCAGTTAAAGTTAACTTTATCAGGAGAGCGAACTTTAACGGTTATACACTTGCGTTATTAACTTCATTCGTAGATATGCTAGGCTAGGTAAAAACTAGTGTATCTGGTAATAATTCAAAAAAAAAAAAAAATAGCATTGAATCTGGGGAATTTAATTACAATTCTAGCTATACACTATTAATTTTTTCCGGATACACTATACAACCATCATAAAGCGACTTTCGTTAATAACACTATTGTATTCGGGGATTACTGGATATTTTGGATCTGATACCTAAATTTGTAAAAAATTTTGTCTCAAAATTTTTGCCATCAAAAACTAAAAAAAAATACTTTGCAATTTTTTTCCATTGATGTAGTTCAAGTTCAAGGAAATATTTTTCTATTCTTTGAATAACCCCAGTGTCAATAATTTGGTAGCATTTTTTCGTATTAAATTTAATCCCAAAAAGTAATTTTTTTATTGAAAAAAATTGTGTAAACTGTTATTACCGAATAAAAAAAAAAGATGACAACGTCAGCAATTACGTTTTAACGCGAAATGCATCTTACTTAAATATATATATAATTATATATAGGTATATATGTATATCGCGAACGCCTTGTTGATACGAAAGAGTCAATGTCCTGAGAGCTCGCACTGGGTCACGGTAAGCTAAGGACAACGACCCAGCCAATCTCTTCTTTCCTTTTTTTCTTTGCAATCGAGTAAGACAAACCACAGGTTATATATTAGCTTTTTTTTCTTCTTCTTGTCTTTATATTATACTCCTTCGTCTTTCTTTTCTTCTTAATTTTTTTTTTTTTAATGTTGTTCGTTACATAAATTTACAATACTTAAAAAAATATATACATACATTTAAATTCAGATTAATGTAATTAATAACTCTTTAAGACCAGACATCTTATATCAGCCTAAAAAAAATTTGACTTTTAAATTAAATTAAATTTTTTGCAAATTGTTTTTTCTAGATAAATGCTTGTTAATTTTTAAATTTACAACATAAATGTAATTTTTTTTTTTTATTTTGAGTATCTATAAAAAAAAAATACAAGTTTAAATGTAAAAAAAAAAATTATTATCGTGGATTTACATTTTTATATTTGTGTGAATGGATTCTGCAAATATTCGCGAATGAAGGAAAAAGAGAAAAGTATACAAGTTGTAAAGATAAAGAAGAAAAGAAGGAAGATGAGGAGGAGGAGGAAGAGAAGGAGAAGGAAAAAGCAGAGAAAGGCCATTTGGCCATTTTGCAAATCGTCTTTTTCTTACGTTGAGGTCAAAGAACTCAGAAAATTTAGGTCAAGCTTCGGAGCTTGGCAATCACTTGAGAGAGTTTACGGACGAAGAAGAAGAAGTTTGCAATAGGACTATATCAGGAAATCGTGAAAACATATAAGGCTAAAAAAATATAAGATGAAGACTATATAAGAAATTTAATTATGCAATATAAAGATTCGCATGTAAAATTATTATACCTTCTTTTTTTTTATTTTATATTCTTTTCCTGCGTTTATGTTTATATTTATGTACGTACACATTTACAAATCTGTGTACTTTTATATGGGTAAAAGTACACGTTAGGTACATCTTGAAGAAAACTCTCTTTTGGTAACGTGCGAATTTTGCACATGCATTTATATTCATAAAATTGGTTTTCCCTAAATTTTCAGGTTACTGAATGTGAAGCTCTTCAAATTAAATTGGAATGAAATTTTTGGCATAGTTTTTAAAAATTTTATAGTAATGAATATTTAACAAAAACCAATTATGCATTTGAATAAAAGTAGTTTATTTAAAAAAAATATATGGCATATTTTGATCAGCCTTAACCTGAAATGCATAGAGGCATCAGCGAATCAAGAGACTTCCAATATGACTTTTATCCAATTTCCTTTAAATTTTTTGAACCTAAATACTCTAAAATTTAATTCTTGAGTCTTGAGACAATACATTTGATATCAACGATTATTTAAACATAAATAAAAACCAAAACCAATACCAAAGACCATTATTTAATTCAAAGATTTATTTTTCTGCTTTTAACTAATAAAAACTATGTGGCGAGTTATGAAATTTTTACTTTTAATAATTTTTTGTACAATTTTATGAAAATCTACCATATATGTATACCAAATTGTTAAAAAAATTAGTTAGGCTTCTCTATCCTCTCATCCTTGTAATAAAATAATAAAATATTTTAAAATATGTTTAATAATATGAGCTGCCCAATAATATAAATTTATTACAAACAGTTTTTGCTTTTAAAATCTTGTATGCCCGTTTTAGCTGTAAATAAAACCCACAAAAAATTTGGATCCTAATCTGTCACTAAAAATTTTAAAATAAAAGCCTGAATTTGAGTTAATAAAATTTTAAGGCAAAATAAAATATTTGACTGAGTCTGTGTTTCGGCTTTTATATCGGCCTCTTCAGGACATTAATTATTTACATTTAGTCGGTTGTCCTACAATCGCCACATATTTTTATTTATTTATTATATTTTGATTCGTTCAATAAGAAAGCATTTTTTTAAACATTTTATTACAATATTAGTTCAAGTACCTATTTTACCAGGCTGTTTACTAAAAATTAGCATTAGAGGAGCTTACCTTAAGAAACCTTTTGAAACCTCTGAAAAATTAGATCTTCGGCTTATATAAACACATAAGCATCCAAGAAGAGTTCATAGTTTAATGGATCTGTTTCTAAAGGTCTTATGGAAAAAGATTTAAGTAATCGATACCATGGTATAATCGATAGAAGCTTAGACGTGGTAGTAATTTAGGTGTATAATACTCAAAGTTGCAACTAAATTCTATTAAAATACTCCGGTTTCTTGATTATAAAAGAGTTTGAGATATTTTAGAGGGCGAATTAAAATTATACAGATAATTTAATGTTTGCAGCGAACTCCCTGAAATATTATCTTGATTGTTGATAATAAAATAAAAAAATGTACTCAAAGATATAAAAAATCAAACTTACGAAAAAAAAAATAAGAATTTGTCTATTAGACTGAGGATTCTGCAAAAAAAATTTAATTTAAGTTACAGAATAAGCTGAAAGTCTACAATTTGATCCGTTATAAGAAAAGTTTTAAGATCTTAAGTTCGAGGAAAACGAACAGCACTCGTTTGAATTCCATAAAAGTGATAAGAGGAATACCCCTTCAGATTGAATGGATAAAATAATTCTCGCAGTACTAAGAATTACCAACAAAAAAAAATGAATAAAATGGAAATTAAAAATTTAACAAAAAAGCTCTATTTTCATAATTTTTAAATATGCAAACTAAAAAAGAGTATACATAAAAGTAAATCAACATAAATTTAAAATTCAATACTTAACAAGTAATAAGATTACTTATAAGGAAATTTGTTCAATAACTTCGTGTCTCGTAAAAGTACTAAATGATATAACATAAATGATTCGCCATACGAATTTTTTTTTTTTCGACTGCTTATATAGTACTTTCGTATATGTTAAAAGTTGAACTCTTGTGCTTGATATGCGGTCAATGCACCTTGCCAAAACTTTGTATTGCTTACGTTTCATCTTCTTGAATCTCTTTTAAGACTTAAAAAAAAACTATAAAAAATATGAGTAACATGGCTATTTTAAATAATCAATAAATAAAAAATATTCATTATTTTATTCAAAAACTTTTTTTTTTCAAAGTTTTTTAGTTTCTAAATTTTATTATCAATAAAAAATTTTTTTTTTTAATTTTGTTATACAAAAATTTTATCTAACGTGTAAATGAAAATTTTATAATTTAAATTAAATTCTGATGTAAGTTGTTTTGGGTTACATTTTATTTTATCTAAGTGTACATAACAAATAATTTATTATTAACATTTCTTTAATTTAAATTTAAGATAGATATTTTCTATTATAAATTTATTAAAAACTTGTTGATTAAATTAATTTTTTTTATAAAAGGAAACTGTAAAATTAATATTATCATGGATTCTATAATATTGTTTAATCAAATTCAACTGCAGAATCAGATCTATAGCTTTAAAAATGTACTATAAGCATGGAAATCTTGTTTTTTGTTTCCAATGCAAAACGAATTGATTAATTTTATTTACGGATAATTTGTCCTTTTTATTTGCTATTACTGAGTTTCCAAACAGTTCAGTGCTCCTTTTTTTTCTAAATTTGACCATGTGACCCCTCCCCCCCTTCTTAAATCGGACATATTTTAGAATCCCCCCTTGATTTTCAGATATCCAGGGTTTAACATGTTCCATGTTAAAATAAAAGAAAAAACATGCCTTTAGAATAATTTACTTATTTACTTATTTAAAATAATTTTTAAATTCACTTAGGCTAAGAAATTATACAGATGATAAACACGAAAGCTCAATTTCAAAAAATGAAAGCAATCTAATTATTCGTTCTTGATATATCGTGCCCACAAGGTGGCGATTTTTGCATCCTATAAAGTAGAGCTTCACTCTGAAACAGGAAATAAAAACGCTTAGATTTGCTACGGTCAGGAATACAGCCCAAAAAACGTCATTTTCGACATTTTTACGCATTTTTCGTAAGGGAGAGGTACCCTGGGAATCCAAAAATTAAGGGGGGGGGGTCAAATTTGTCTGATTCAAGAGGGGGGGGGTCAAATGGGACTATGAATAATTTCGATTTAGGAACTTAGAATAATTCAGGATTAGGGACTGAAAATAATTAGGTAAAACTTTATTACCGAGATAATAATTTTTTATTTAGGCTTCAAATATTTACTGACTTCTAATATTTAGAAAAAATGCATCTGTTTACAGAAATTTTTTGTTTATAGTAAATTAAAATAATGTAAGATTTAGACGCTTGTCTATTTCAGAATGTAAATCCTTTAAAACTGTACTAAAAGAAAAATGGTCAATTACAGCATGTTATAATAAAAATGATATATTTTACGCCTCTAAAAATTATGACTTTTCCGTTTTGGATTACTTTACTATTAGATTAAGAATTTTTATGTTTAGGGACTTAAAATAATTCAAGTTTAGAGACTTAAAATAATCCGGGTTTAGGGACTTTGAATAATTTCGATTTAGGGACTTATAAAAATCTGGGTGTAGGGACTTAAAAAATTTTAACATGGAACATGTTTATAGGGAGGGGGTACTTCAGAACTTGAAAATTAAGGGGGGGGGGTCAAATTTGTCCTATTTAAGGGAGGGGGTCAAATAAGACTTAGAATAATTAGGTATAAGTATATATAAATAAATAAAATACTTTTAAAAGACTTAGGAAAATCTGGGCTTTAGGACTTAGGATAATACAGGTTTATGGACTTATAATAATATCGATTTAGGGACTTGGAATAATTCAGGTTCAGGGACTTGGAATCATTCAGGTTCAGGGACTTGGAATCATTCAGGTTCAGGGACTTGGAATCATTCAGGTTCAGGGACTTGGAATAATTCAGGTTTAAGGAATCAAAATAGTTTGGGTTTAGAATTTTAACAGCTAGTGAGGTGATAATTACAAATTATAAAAATAGAAAATTGTATTGTAATGTTGAGTAACATTTGTATTATACCTAGTCCTCATCTGGAAGTAAACATGTTCCATGCATTTAGGTTGCGTTTACACAAACCGGTTATAAGTTTTTATTTAAGGACTTAAACAAACCTAGCTTTAGGGGCGTGTAACAATTCGGGTTAGAGGACTTAAAAAATTTTCGATTTAGGGACTTAGATACGGGTTTAGGGTATCAGAATAATTTTGATTTAGAATTTTAACATCTAGTAAAGGTGATAATTACAAATTATTAAAATAGCAATTGCAATGTTGCGTAACATTTATGCATTATACCTAGCCCCCATCTACAGCATACATTTTCCATGCATTTAGGTTGTGTTTACATAAACCGGTTATAAGTATTTTTAAGGCCTTTTCAAAAATCCTTGGTCATAAAATAAACAAATAGATGAGGGGAATGGTTTATTTTGCTATTAATTACACATTTCTCATACATCCAAACACTAAGTACGACTAATGATTACTATTTAATATTCCACGTTTCATATAGTCAAAAAACGGGAATACGAATAGGAATTTTTCGGGTTTTTTTTACCGTTTTTATGTGTTACTTATGTCTTTAGGGTCCCTGAACGCGAATGTGATATTTGTTTTTACCTAAAATGCGATAGTTGCCTAAAATAAGCAACTTCAAAGTTATTTTTTTTGTTTTTTCAATTCTTACTATATTGTGGTGAACTAGAAAATTTTAGGTAAAAACTTTTATCATATTCGTGTAAAGGAATCAAAACATATTAATAATATTAAGAAAAATAACCTCGTAATTCCTATTGTGGCCAACTGGACTGTTTTCGGTAATAACGGATTTCATGTTCGTATTCAGCGACCCAAAAAACAAATACTCATTGGAAAATTTTATGGGCTTATCATCAAAAAAAGTGAATACGAACAAGGGGTTCAGGCCAATAATATTTCAAAGTTCGCCAAAGGTTATATACCAATGTTAAATTTCTGAATTTTTTCAGATCTTCATTTGGTCACGTGACTGTGCAGAATATTCAAAACTTTGAAAAAATAAAAATTTTTAAAATACCATTTTTTGATCTTAAACTTAACGGATTCCATGATTTTTCTATTTGGGGAGGGGAAGGAAAAAAGGTTATAAAAAAAGAAATTTAGGCAATCAAAGATTAACTCTTGACTGGTTATAATACCTAATAATAATAACGTCTTTTATTTTATACTTTACAGTTTTTTTAGATATATTGTTACTAACAAGCGTTTTTAAAGCCTTTTTCCTAATTGTAACCGATTTTCATTTGCAAACTGGCACACTACATTAAGCTGTATGTAAGAATTTTTTTTTAGAAAATAGTTTTATCACTTGCAGTATCTTATTCGAGTCAGTATTTTTCTCTACTGCCAATTTGAGAAATAAGTTCAATTCGATTCGATTCTGGGGCTCAAAATTTGATTTGGGCTGCACATGCGTGATAAATTAGTTTTTTCATATAATCTTCTTCATTTTTCAAATACAAAAATGGTACACTCTCGTTGATGTAATGACAGTTTAATTTTTAAAATTTCTTACACTAAATAATTCTTTGGAGGCATGTTATAATAATATGATTTTATTTTTTCATTTCAACTCATCAAATTTTGAATTTTTGTTATTACGTCAATATGTACATAAGAGATAATTGAGTATAACGGTTATACAGTAATCTTAAAACATGTATAACGTTCAGTTACCAACGTAATACTTGATTTTTTTATATTTGTACATACCCAAAAAAAAATTTTCTTTTATGTTCAAATAATATAAATATAGTTTGTTAACATTATTATTATTTTTAACATGACCAATATGTATATATGAGCAGTTTTCAATAATTTTCTGGATATTTTATAGATAAAGCCAATAATTGCCAAGAGGAATCCTATTTTTTTATCAAAGCAGGTACTCCATTCGGCTAAATTGATCTGTTTTTAAATTTAAGTGTTATTGCATTGTAGGATCTTTCTCGCAAAGCAGATTTTTACGAGAAATTAATTTGGGACCCCTGAAAGTATCCTACCTATCTTTTTAGGAACATTTTAGACCTAACACAATCAAATTAGTTATTCCTTTGAAAAATCTATTAAATAAAAAAATGAAATTACAAAAGCCAAAAAAATACAAGAACACAACCAACAATATTCATGAAAATTGTTCATATATGCATAAATATATTTAAACATGATGCATTGTACATTTATTGAATATACCGTTATTAAAATTTTCGAGAGAGAATTTTCGGCATAAGTTATAAATAATAAGACGTATGTATGCTTATATCGTGAAAAGTACATAAAAAAAATATGTTCGTACTTTAATAAATAAAAGACAAGTTACTTCCTTGTTTTACCTTTTATAATAATTAATGTATATAAAACCAAAATGAAAAATGAAAAATTTTTGACGTACACGTAATTTACTAAAAATAAAAATTGATTCTTATAATTTGATTCGTTGTAAATTATTGAGGTTTTATCAGTTATTTTAATAAAAAGATTTTACTTTGAAAACTCCAAATCTTTAAATTTTCAATTTTATTTTAAATATATATTTGAAAACAAATTTTTAAAATAAACACGAGACTAGTTGCGTATCTATAAAATTTAATTTCTTTTTAGTCTCGTACATGTCCTGTTTATTTGTATTATATTCTTATATAGACACGTGAAGCACGTGCAAATAAACACGTGTTTTCATAACAAAAAAAATAATATAACGCTGAGGGTTTTTTTTATATAAAATGGTAAAATAAAATTACTATATAGAAATTATTATAGAGCAAAACTCTTATAGAGCGAAACTCTACCTTGCAAAAATAGACACCTTGTAGACACGATATCTCAACAACGAATAATTGGATTGCTTTCATTTTTTGAGCTTTATTCATCATGTTTATGATCTGTATAATTTTTTAGCCCAAGTCAAATGAAAAATTATTTTAAATAAGTATATAAGTAAATTATTTTAAAGACATGTTTATCCTTGTATTTTAACATGAAACATGTTTATTTTCTTACAATGTGTTTTAGAACATATTAATATTTTCAAGTTGATTGGTATTATTTAAACTAAGAGTAAACAAAATAAATTAGAGCTCTAACTATTATGAATAGATTTTCACCTCTTAGTTACACATTGATATTGAACTCAATTCATTCGAAGCTTTAAACTTCAAATTTAAAACTTCAAACCGAGGGGCTACCATCTTGGAAATCGCGAATTTGATTTTAAAAAATTTTTGTTAATTTTTTTCTGATTTTGGGTTATTTGCACCTCAATCATGAATCGTTACTAGTTGAGATGGTTTATTTCCATTTTTTAATGATTTTTCGTGATTTTTTGTGATTTTTTGTGATTTTTAGTGATTTTTTTCGTGATTTTTCGCGATTTTTTGCGTTCTTTAGCCTTATAATTCACCTTAGACCTCAAAAATCTATTTTTTACTATTCAATATAATATTTAGCGATGTTTACTAAAAAAAATCACAAAAAATCATGAAAAATCAAAAAAAATAAAAAAAAATCAAATTTGTGATTTCCAAGACGATAGCCCCTCGCTTCAAACTTTTTCTAGTATGGACAGCTTCGCTCTATCCGTCATTGACGGTATCTAGTATAAATATGAGCTAATAAATATATTCAAATAACGTGACAAAGTAAATCAGAATATTATAGATAATTTGTTAAATAAATTAAAAAAATTAATTAAATTTATACATGATAAAAAGTAAGTCAGAAAACTCACTTCTATTTATTTTATTAGTTTAAATTCCAAACCAAGTAAACTAAACGTCCAGTATTTGAAACAAATCGATTTTATTTTATTTTAGTTTTGGGTTAGATTCTAAATCGAAATTATTCTACATCTATTTGACTTCTCCCTTAAAAAAGTTAAATTTGACTCCCCGCTCTGAAAATGTCCATTTTTATCACTCCGTTCTGTATAGGAGACCTTTTCCAAGTACCCATCCTTATGAACATGTCCCATGTTAAAAGACCCTATTTTAGGTCATTTTCTGAAATAGAATCGTGAGTTTAAATATAATAAAAACATAGCGTACTTAGGATTAAAGAACTCATTGCCAAAAATTAGAGATCAGAGAAAGCAGAAATTTATATGAATAATTTTAAAAAAAAGTTTTTTTTTATCTCGATGGCCATAAACAATTCCATACTAAATTTACAAGAAAGAAACATAGTCCAGGAGCCGCATATATTTTAGATGTAAGCTTTTTTTTCTAAAGTTTGTGCTTGACTACTAATATGTGTTAGGTAAGTTTTTCGATTCGTTCATTTCAAAGCTCAACCGAGATCTCGACACCGAATTAGCGCTAATACCGAAAAATTGTATTCAAGATCAATTTTGAAGGTTGTTTTGACATATTTCATAAGAAAATTTTTTTAATTGTTCTCAAATGGGTAGGCAATACAATCTTGAGGTATTTACAAAATTTAGGTCAATACTTCAAAAACTTTCACTCAAACTTTTAGAATAATTTTAACCCTTAAATTCAGGTAATTTTGAAGTCTTAAAAAAAATAAAAACTATGAGTTCAAATCTATTATCTATAAATTGAAGATTAACTCCACAAAATGTACTGATTTTTGAATTACTCTATTGTTTCCATAGGAATTTAGCAGCAAAAATTTCAAGCTTTTGACAGTTTAGGAAAATGGTATCTTGCAAGTATATGAAATATATTATGGTTAATAAAGTTTTGGCCTCAAAAATGGATATTTAGAGCTAAAACTTCAAAAGCTTAATTTCTCTTTGCAAAAAGTTGCACTATTTTAACTGTCCAAGAATGCAATTTAAAAAAGCTCTAGAACACCAACGAAAACAACTGACTAAAAAATAGTATCCAATTACATCACAAAAATAAAAATACTTCCTTAAAAAACAAAAATAACCTAAAAAAAAAAAAACTCATATTTTGATAAATTCAAACATTATTTAATAAATCCCGTTAAAAAATTACATGAGATAATTATAAGATAAATAAAAAAAAGACAGAATACCGTTGAATAGATGAATTAGATAATTTTGACATACTTATATATTATAAAATCCCTTTTAATAACTGTAAAATCTAAATATTATCTACGTAATATATTATAAATTAGTATTTTTCAATAAATGTAATATATTTTGTCATACTATTTATAAATTAAATATTAAATAAGGATTATACATTGACGGTCAAGGTCTTTTATGATGATGTGTAATTAGCGGTATTTTTTTTTCTATACGTCGTACACATTCTATTCAAGAATTTAGGTCAATAAGTTAACGTTTTGTTTTTTTTTTACCGTTTATTACTTGGAAATTTGATATATCCTTTTTTTTAACTCATATATATTATGCTTTTTTTCAATTTATTTGGTAATACGTTATGTTGAGTTGTGTGTTTATCAACAGTATAGAATGTAAACAAAATTTTCTACTTCTATGTCACAGAAGATTATTTTAGGTACACTGTAAAGATTTACAAAAAAAATAGAATTTTTTCGAAAAATTAGTGAATTTTCAAAAAATTTTGTAAATATTCGATAAAAATCGTAAATTTACTAAATTTAGTATATTATCGAAAAATTTGAGAATTCTCGATTTCTTTTTGAAAAAAGCAGAATTTTTTAACTTAATATCAAAACTTTTAAATTTTTTATTAACAATTATTGCTTATAAACAATTTAAAGTAAGAAACAATTAAATTTTAATTGATATTTAAGAAATTTAAAGCATTAATTTTAATTTTATTAGATTTTGGCCCCTTACGAAATTCTTTTGCCCCAAAATTTTCTGGATACGTCATACGTGCCTGCTCTAATATTTATAAGATTTCACCCAAAAATTAAACCTCTGTATCTTGCCACCCTCTTGATACCCCAAAACTGGGTTAAAGATAAAAGTAAATAAATAAATTATTTTAGAGGATTTACTTTTAGAACTCTAGAAAAGATCTATACTCTATTCCTACAAAAATTAATGATTTTTTTTAAAAGATATTCTAATGGAGTTTTCCTTTTCAGAAATTGATATCGGAAATTTCGGAAGATCTTTTGATCTTTTCGGTTTCCATAATTTTCCTTTAAATATATTAAACTTAAATAAACACGCACAAAAGTGATTAAACTTTTCTCTACTAGCCTTCTTATAGACTTTATAAAATCTTACTAATTCTTAATGTGTTTAGTGATGTATCAATAAATTGTAAGACGCAAAATAGATTTTCAACAATTTTTATAATAAATTAAAAACCCAAAAATACACAGTTCCAGCAATAAAATATTTAAACTTTAAAAACTGTTAAATTTTTATATACAACTTATTATATTATAACAATCTTTGCATAAAATATAATTATCAATTAAGACTTCTTTACATTATAAAATACCATTAAAAAATCTCTCAAAGAAAAAAAAAATTAACGTCATATTCACGCACATCTTATCCAAATATAAGTCAACGAGGAACTGATACTTTCTTCTTAGATTTGAAAAAGGTTACTTTCTCCTAAAATATCAAATCATTAAATACACACATTTCTTTAATAACATGTAAGCACTGTGCTCAAAAAATTTTAGTACAGTATTTACGTTTTATAAGGGTGGGGACCTGTCCAAACTGCCCAGCTCTTATAAAAATTAACACGTTGCCAGTGCAGTCTATTTTCATCATTTTTTTTGTTAAAATAGTTTTTGCAAATAAAATTATTTCTAAAAAACTTGTTAACCTCCCTCTGATTATTACTAACCCTCCCACCCCTGTATTGGCGGCCTGAAAAAATGTTCCATATTAAAATTATATATCAAAGACAGACTATACATTACGAGATGGAAAGCTCTATTCAAATTTGAATTCTAGGAAAAGCATGAACTTCCCTTGCAAAACTCAACCAAAAATATCCTTGCTACATGCATATGAAAATTATATCTTTTGATGATATTTAATTTTATTTTTTATCTAATAAATATTTGTAATAAAAATAAAAGTTTATTTAAATTCATAACTTATAATATTTTTAAATAATAAGTTTTATTATTTCTGAAACTTACACTCTCATAATTTATACTTTCTTTTCCTATTCTAGATTCTTCCGTAGGAATTTTAAAAGTCAAAATACTACGTTTATAAAAATCGTGTTCTGATTACATAATTATTGATCGTTAAATTTAGTATTTTGCTGTAAAAAAAGGCTATGGCACTAACCTAAAAAATTATAATATTTTGTTTTTTTTTACAGTTTTATTAATAAAAAAAAATTTTCAAAAAAACAAAATTTTTTAGGCTAACTACCCTTATATACGAAAGAGGATGATAAAAATAAAAATTTTTTTTGGTTCTTGCCATAGCCAAGGCATTAATAGTTATTTACTTACCTTATTTATTTACTCTAATGGTGTACGGGCACCTACCCCTATTATAATCTACTTCAGGGGGTCGAGGAGGACAAAGCCCCCGCTATAGCAAAACATGCAAAATCCTTTAACCCTCCCTGTTGTACTTGCACCTACCCCTATTATAAGCTACTCTAGGGGGTTGAGCGGGGCAAACCCCCCCCTGTGGAAGTTCGGGGGCGAAGCCCACACTATAACAAAACATGCAAAATCCTTTTACTCCCTAAGCTGTACTCGCACCTACCCCTATTATAAGCTACATCCAATGGGGCCAAAATACTGGGGGACCAAGATTAGGTGAATCGTTAATTACAGGTATCAAGCAGAATTACATTGAACATATTGAAATATTAATCAATTTTTTTAAATTATAATTTAGTTTAAAAAATTTACTGAGGTATTTTGAATTTTTATCTATATTCTTATTTTTTATTCCAAGAATTAAAGTTATAAATATAATTTTTAAATAAAAAGATCTTTACAAAAAGAAACTTTATTTTTTATCGCATTTATTGTTATAACTTATTAATAAAATTTGCAGTACGTGATTTGATGACCTATATTTTAACTATAATAATACAACAGAGAATGAGAATACAAATAGTCATAAATTATATATTTTTCAATAAAAGATACAGGAAATTTGAAATATGTTAAAATAAAATTTTTAGCATACCTTTTTGATATTCAGGTCAAAAAAATTAATAAAATAAACAGAGTATGCGATATATTATACCTAGAATTTCCGTAATTTATATGATTTAGGGAACGTTCACAAAATACGTTACCCTTTTTTTAATTTTTAAATTTCTGGTAATCCTAACCTATTACCCTCTAATCGATGGTTCTATCTCAAAAAAAAAAAACGTTACCCAAAATTATAGAACTTTTTAATTTGTTTTAAGTTCTTTTATCAATCACATTAAAATAACATTGTCCCTTATGGAAATAAAATTTGGGTAAACGAAAGAGCTTATAAGTGATTAAAATAGTAAGTCATTATAAATAATAAATAGTCTGAGTGAAAATACGTAGAATAAATTAATAATTTTTTTATCACTTAATTATTTATTATTTTCATATTATTTAATTTCAACATTAAAAATGTATAATATTCCTAGCGGTTCGAAGACACTTTTTTGGAGCATAAAAATAATGCCCCCGTTCGAAGTTTACTATCCGAGGAAGGATTGGCTTTGGATGGTAATTTAGATGCAATATGGGCCATTCTTTTTTTGCTGTAAAATAGATCAAACATTCAAAGCGTTGAATAATGCGCTAATTTCGGTCCAACAAGTCATTTCGTGAAAAAAAATAATAGTGAATATCCTGATGAAATTTCGAATACAACTTTATAAGAAATATAAAAGAATTTTGAGGTTATGTTTTACAGGTTTTTTTAAATTTTTATCGGTTACTTATGTGTTTTTTGGGTCGCTGAACACGAATATGGCATTGTTTTTTACCTAAAATCCCTAGTCACACCTACAACAGAAAATTTTTAAAAAACCAAAAATGAATCCTAATATTGCTAAATATGAACAACTGGATTAATTTGAATAAAAACAAATATCATATTCATGTTCAGCGAGCCAAAAAGTATAAGTAACCAATAAAAATCTTATAAAATCCGCAAAACATAACCTCAAAATTCCTATAGTGATCAACTGGACAATTTCCGGTAAAAACGGATTTCATATTCGTATTCAGTGACCTATTCGTAGAAAAATTTTATGGACCTATCAGCAAAAGAAGTGATTACGAAATAGAGCTATTCGCCTACACTAATTAGGATTCAAATAAATTTTTACATAATCGAAAAGTACATTAGAAAATATTAAACGTGTAATTTTTTATTTTTTAAAAATATGCAAATTTATGTAGTTATAAAGCAATAAGGCAAATGTAGTTGTATCCAATTACAGTGAAATTGCTATCTTTACAAAGGAAAATGTGAGGTAATCAATTTCAAAATTTTTGAAAATCATAAAATACGTGTTCAATATTTTTTTATGTAATTTTTGATTATTTAAAAATATAATTATAATTTTGACTTGTGAAATCCACAAGCATGTATAAAAAGTCCATAAAACTCATAATTGCGTTAGTTTTAAAAAACTACAATTTTTTGTATTTTCCAATAGCTGCTATTAAATTCTATCAATATTTGACGATTGCATAAGTCACTAAAATAAATATTTATTTATAATAAATAACTAATTTAAGAAAAAAAAAATTGTTATAATTAACTAATGTTTAAAAGAAATTTAATTATGATTCAATTAGCTTTGAATGATTTCATCGAATACTTTATTTATTGTGTCTCACTAAATTAATACTATAGCTAATTAAAATACAATTGTTGAGCAATAATAAGAAAGTTTTACGTTTGATTTATTGAAAAATTAAATAAAAAAAAATCTGATTCAATTTACAATTTTTATTGCAGTATTATTGCAAATACTGTGTGCTTATGCATAGATAAAAAATTTACACGTCATTTTAAACTTTTTAATTAAATTAATTATAAATTACTTTAAGTAAAAATGAACACTGTTTCTAAGTAAAAATAGGAAGGAAGAATTTCGTCATTTTTAATTGTTAACATTCAAGAAATCGTTTATTTTACCTAATAGGATAATTTTTATCGTAAATCTGTCTTTATACTCTTGGAAGTTCGATTTTATCCTGGGAGTCCATTTTCACTTCAAAGAATTATTTGCGTCCTTCGAACATCCTTTCTTATTATCTTCTTTGCGCTAAAAAAAAATCAATTTCGGCAAACGTTCTTTCAGTGTATGTGAGAAAAAGCATAAATAAAAATCTGTTTCATTCAAAACACAAAACCCGCCAAAAAAAAAGATCAACAAACAATTTTCTCTTTATTGCGAATACAATAATTCAAAGAATTTTTAAGTGCGGAATAAAGAAATTTGTTTTTTTTTTCAATGAAATATTAAATACGTATTTGGTGATTTAAAAGAAGTACTTTGATATGCTTCCGTTGTGCATTTGCAAAAAAAGTAAAGAATACGTAAATAATACGCAAATAAATTCTATTATTTAATATATTTTGCGTTTTTTTTTCCAAAAATATGTCCGGTCGGTCAATTTTAATCGTATTTTTTATTTCTTGACCTGAAAGAAAAAAAAAGGCTTTTTTTCACTTCGGTATATAAAATATTTTCATTCATAAAGTGTATCATCCATTCATATTGGCTATCATTGTATGTAAATGATGAATAACCTGAAAAAAATTTTTTTGGTACTCGAAACTAATAGTGCATGAAAGCAAAGTACAATAGATTCTGAATGATATAAATATCTTCCAATAATATATCTTTTATTTAATTAACAATGGACTACACGTGTTGTAAACGCATTTTTTCTTCGTCGTCATCTTCCTTTTTTTAAATTATGCGTGTGTAAATATTTTAGTATCCTGCTGACCATTCATTATTGTATTATAAAAAATTCGAAATTCCAAAGATGAACCTTTTTTTTAATGCGTATCTTGTTTTTGCAAAATTTATATTTTTTTTTCACCTTCTATTTTTTTTTTTTTTTGGTTGTTTTTGTTGTTGTAGTTTCATGGAAAGGGGTCAATAATAATATATGAATGGAATTTTTTCTAAATTTTTTGTGCTCGAAAATAAGAGATTAAAGTTAGTTATTTATTTTTTTTAGAAAGCATTATAAAATTATACGCAAAAAAATAATTTCTCTTTACCAAAATACATTTATTTCGTCACCTATTCCGCTGTATTTTTAAAAAATTCATATTTTTTTTTCATTGATAAAATAAAATCGTATAAATGACCTTTAGCCATAAAAAAAGAGTTCCCACAATCACAGCTTAAATTTGGGTTTTCTTGGGCTGATAATTTAACATTGCAAGGCGAGTTCATATCAAAATAACACCAAATATATAGAAATCAGTATATTATCACTGAAAAATATCCAAAGTACTCTTTCTTTGATTCAATTGATCTCCAAGACCTAAAAAACCAGAGAGTTATACTTTAAATAGGGCTTCTCAGACTATCTTCAAAATATATCTATTGTCTTGTTTTTCCAATGTAATAAGCAGATTTCTAACAATTAGACGCATTTAATGTTCTAAATATCTTGCTCTGTCCTGTTTATTGAAAATTGTGCATAACAACTTATTGTTACTTAGTTTTCATTTGTGTAGGCCCACTGGAATATGAGAACCAGTAAAAAAAAGACCCCCAGTAAAAATAAAATAATACAAAGTCATCGAATAATGCTGTTCTTTGTGTCACAAACGATAAACACTAAATCTTTAAAGTAGGTCTTATGACATTTAAAAAAAATTTCATTTTATAAACGTAACAATTTTATAATTAGATTTAAAATCATAATAAATTCTACGATAACAAATCTAATGACATAGAGGAAGCATTTTCTTAAAATGAAATTTTTCACATACTTTTACTATGTGTGGGTTCCTAAAAAATTCTAAAAAAAGTCTTCATTCTTACACGTGCAAAAAATAAAAAATATATTTTTTTTATACCTGCTTTGTTTTCTTATAAAGATATATAATATGCAAAAATTTCTGAGAAAACAGTTTTTAATAAAGCCTAATTTTTATATCAAAAGAAGAGTCGGTAAAATCTTTTTTAGAAAAATATTTAAATATACAGGGTGCTGAAATAATTTTGGAACCATTAAGTAATAAGTTTACTAGGAATTGTGAGCCGGAATAAAATTTAATACTGAATAATTTTTTTTGGGGGGAATTTAATGTCAAATTTTTGCACCAATGCTTATACTAAGGTCATTCTATAAGGATCTTTATTTTAAATATTAACCACATTAAAAAGTAACTTTCTTAGATTTACAAAAAAAATAGAATTTTTTCAAAAAATTGGAAAATTTTAAAAAAATTTTGTAAATATTCGATAAAAATCGTAAGTTTACTAAATTTAGTATATTATCAAGAAATTCGAGAATTCTCGATTTTTTTTTGTGAATTTACGAAAAAAGTTATAAATTCACAACTATTTTTCGGAAATTTACGAAAATAAATGGTAAATTATTAATTTTTCTCGTAAATTTACAAAAAAAAATCGGAAATACTCAAATTTTTAGTTAATATACTAAATTTAGTAAAGTTACGATTTTTTTCGAATATTTACAAATTTTTTCGAAAATTTACTAATTTTTTCATATTTGAAATATGTGAGAAATTTTGATTTAATGGTTTTAAATTCCTGTAAAAGAGTGTAATGCCTAGAATCTTATTATTTAGCTACGTGACTAAATTATTTTGGTAATCATTTTTAACCATATAGCTATCTAGTAAGGTTTTACGGTTACGAGACTTTCCGAGTTGGGTCAGTCTCGGGTTTTTCGCTTTGGGTCGAGTCGGTTTTTGGATAAATCCGAAAAGTTTGGAGGTATGTAAGTACGGTTTCAAATCGAAAATTTCCCTGGCTTTACGATTTCGTAAAAAGTTTTAAATTTTTTCGGTAGAGGTAATAAATTATTATTTTTTTTAATTTCATCTTATTAGTATTTCTCCTGTATTTTATCTATTTTCATAAATACTAGTCTATGTATTTTAGTTTAGTCATTAGTTGGATATTATACATTTTTTATTAAAAAAAGGCCAATATTTTCTGTAAATAAAATTTCATTCATTCATATAAATATAAAAAAATCAATTCTAATAAAAAAGGCAAAGAACAAAATTCACTTTGGTGGTTTAAAACATTTTTTCAAATATTACTCATTTTATAAAAGCACGAGTGGTGTAAAAAACCCAAAAAATAAAAATATATCTATGTTAAAAAAAAAGCAAACCGATGAAAAGAAAAAAAATAAAATAAAATTCAGGCACGTGATTACATCGTTTAAAACTTTTCTGTCATGTTACATTTGTATCCATCAAAATCTTTGACCAATAATAAGCAAAAGGGTTACTTAAGAGTTGAATCTTTTTTTTTTTTAAGGGCGCGGTATGCACTTTTTTTCATCCCTTTTTTTACTTTGCATTATATAACATTAAGGAGGAGTTTTAAGTAGGAGGTAATAGTGACAATGCATTTGCGTGTATATTAAAAAAAAATACTTAAATGACAAAGGAATCTGGTAAAAAAGAAAAAAAAACTAGAGAGCATATTTGTATTAAATAGATGCCTGCTGTTTTATACTTTTGCAGATTTTTTGGCTTCCGGGATCTTTTTATAAAAATTTTTGCTTACATAATACAAAATAGTCATAGACTTTTATGTACACATAATATATTTTTATAGAAAAAAATAATGCAATCTTTTTTTTTTAAGTATACCTCCCGGAAGAGAACAATTTAAAAAAAAATAAATGAAGACGAGAATGAGCATCCACGTATGGATAATTTTGAAAAAATTTTTTGGCATCTGTTTATTTTTTTTAATAATTTAATGATGTAATTGAGTTGGTATTTGTTTAATTTATTATATTTACTGTAAAATCTTCTTTAACGGAATTCCAATCAGATAATAATTCTTTAGAAATCCATCTTTGGTATCTACCTTCGGTATCTATCTTTGGTGTATTTGATAAAACTAATAAATATGAAATATCGACGAATTTAAGATCCGCTTGGATACCAGATAATCTTGCTACAATCCACAATGTGCAGAATTTAAATAGGAAGATGAGTTTTGCGATCAGATCCGATGTTCTACCGAAAATGTATCTTTTTTAGGGAACTTGTCTTTTATGAATATTTTCAGGGAAATAACCTGAGTATACTGAAAACGATTTCCATTTGCCGCAAACATATAAAATTCTTATTGGGGCAAGTGGAAAAATTTGTCAATGTAAATAGTATATACTGAAAAAATAATCTGCTTCTAACAAAAAGATTTTCTTACACTATATAAGAATTGAATTATACGCACACTTACATACACTCACTCACGCGAACACGCTTACATCCGATTTTAATTACATTAGGCAATGTGCCAGCAGAATTATTGTATTTTTACAGAAATAAGACAAGAAAATTTCTTGAGAGTACTTACCAACCCTTTGACTTTAAAAACTACCCTTGAAATAAAATTTTATAAGATCATATAGTGATTTGTTTTCCGCAACCAAACCTAAGTAGCAGCACCTAAAAATGTAAAAAAAACTCAATAAAACCCCTTGTAGTTAGACCTCTAGGCCATAAGAGGACCCCAAAAACCTAAACAAGCCCCAAAAGACGGGTTTTTAGGTTTAATTTAATTTATTCGACTCATGAACAGATATTAATCTAAACATTGGCTAGAAAATCTAATATATAATCACTTTTTCAGAAAAAATTTTATTTGGGCCTTACCTCCATTTATCAGCGCTTTACTTACTTTCCAAATATAAATAAGATGCGGATAATAGCAGTTTTGTGGTAACATCATTGGACGATTGGTAATTGGTAATAAACGATTGGTAATAAATAAACTACAAATTGTAATTATTGATAATAATCAGCTCAATAACTGATGCTTCTACATTTTTGCAGTCCCATTAGCGCCGGCGCGACCAATCCACTGATACTCGGATTTTCGCTAAGAAAACGAGTAAAAAACTGATTTTTTTAAACTTAAACTCTTCCTTTACTAAAAAGGACTTGATTTACAAGATTCTGGGGTCATGTTTTTAATATTATTGACCGTTAATTAAATGTGGCAGCTCAAAAAAGACAATTAATTGATTATTGATTCAAAGTTAAAAATCTGACTCCAGAATCTTGTAAAGCAAGTACTTTTTAGTAAAAGAAGACTTTAAGTTAAAAAAAAATTATTTGTTTAATTGTGTCTCCTCTCTTGTTTACCTGTTTTCTAAGCGAAAAAAAGAGAGTCAGTGGATTGGTCGCGTCGGCGCTAATGGGTTAAAGTAAAAATTTAGCAGTTTTAAAAGCGCGGATAAACGACGGTACCAGAATTTGAATTTTCAGATATTAGAAAATGGTTCCCCCTCCAGGAAATTTTCTAAAAAATTAAAAAATATAGTATCTTGACCCAACGGGATTATAAAAAAAATTTAAGTATGGTATATTTTTTTTATGTCCAAAAAGCCGATTTTTGAAAAATTCAAAATTGTATTTTTTTCTTGAACAGTGATTTGTTAAATTTTTTTGCCATTATGCAGATTATTACCTGTTAATGGGTCGGATAAATTAAATTAACCCTAAAGAACCGTATTTTTGGGTTGTTTTAGATTTTTGGGGGTCTGGGTTAGAGATCTAATTCCAACGATATTCCGTAAGTTTTTCGACAGCATTTCGGATTCTACTACTCAAGCTAGGTTTGGTTGCGAAAACCAAATTACTATAAAATACTTACTCGGCAATAGCCTTTTGTTATCTTTTAAAAGGGTTTATGTTAAAAATGGCAAAATTTGAAAGTCATAAATCCTAATTTAATATTTTTATTTTTTATTCAAATTAGGTCAATTCTTATCAAAAACATAAGGCTCCAACAGGATATAACCCTTGGGCTATACGCATGATGTAGGTATTTAATTAACTCATAAGATTTTGAGTAACAAAAAGTTTACCCTTCGCGTTCTATTATGGAAATAGAAATCAAAACTTAAAAACAGTACAGTTAATATTTATTACGAGTGTATTTCAAAAAACCCAAATATTCATAGCATATTTAATTGTATATATCTTAATAATCACAAATAAAAATATTTATTTTTGAAATAATTATAAGAAAAAAATCATAATACAAATCAAAGAATATATTTCTGCAAAAAAAAATCTTTTGCAAGAAAATAAAAAATAGTATACCTACTTGAATATTGGCGCGTGCCGGACAGATGGCCATTGAAGAAAAAAAGGAAAAAAACTGCAGATCATTTTTTTTCTAAAAATTATAAAAAAAAAAAGAGAATAAAATAAAATTTCGTGGGTGGGCTTTGATCTTACTTTTTTTATTATTATTCGACTCTTAAAAATTTTTTACACGGAACTTCATTTTTCCGGAAACATATTGGGCGATGCAATTCCATATAAATAGAAAATAAATTTTTTAAAATCTATTTAAAAAAAAAAAATAAAAGAATTCATAAAAAATACAAAGTAATGGACGCGTGCCGAAATCTGTGTAGAGAATTTTTTATCCACCCATTTTTTTTCATTAATTTTTTTTGTTACTCTGCTTTTAAAAAAAAAAACTCTTAAAGGATTGTTTATCTATGAGGGTGTTCAATTTTTCTAGACCATAAGCAGCTGTTTTTACGTAGAAATATATGTATGCTGACAGGAAGGCGAGAGAGTGAAAGAAAGGGGTTAAAGAAAGTATTAGATACTACATACAAGTAGTTTTATTGAAAACATATGTGCAAGGATATGTATCCTTTACATTGAAATATTTACCTATTATTTCTGTACAATTGTAATGTAATTTTTATAACCAAAAATAAAAATATATTAAAAGAAAAGAAAATTTTTGTTTTATTACTTAAAACGTATAAATTATAGTATTTATAGTTTACAGATGCCAAAACTATGATGAGTTAATAGGTATCAAACATTTTGTGGTACAAAGTAGCCTCATGGGCGAGCTCGTGGGCCTAAATTATCATCCGTGCATAATTTATTGATAATCTTCCACATTTAGCAACTGAAAATCTCAAAAAACCAAATAGTAAAAACAAAAATTATAACTTCTGTAAATATTTTAAAAAAATAGTTTATTTGTGAAAAATTGGTAAATTTTTGATATTTACTAAATTTCCTAATTTTACGAAAAAAACAAAAAGTTCAGAATTTCCTGTCGCGAATTTACTAAGAATGTTTGTAAATTTTAAAAATGTTACTTTTAAGTCCCTAAATCGAAATTATTTCAAGTCCAATTTGCCCCCCCCCCCCCCACGTTAAATATACTAATTATTCGCAAGTAAACTATTTTTTTTGTAAATTTTGTAGAGTTACTTTTAACAGTGTTCTAACATAATCAATCAACTATTAATAATACCAATGTAAATAGCCTGCCATATAAATAACAGTTTTTTCTTCCGATCTGTCACATACATTTTAACGTATATATTAAAGAAAAACTGTATCACACGACTTTTTTATATACACGTCAAGTGCAGCTGTCGTCGCGTGTACAAATCTATAACAATCAAACTATTTATTACTATAACAAGATAGTTAACAAGGATCGAGGAAGAAATTTTTATATTGTGCAGTATTACAAGATGTAAAAAAACTAAAAAAGAAAGGGGTAAAAAAAGACAAAAACACAAGGTTATGTGATCAAACTATATAACAAAAATCTATAAGATCCCTTTCACCTTTCACTAGATTGTATTATATTATAACAAGGAACACGAGCGCTACTTCCTTGTTTCTTTTATAAATTCAAAAGATGCGAATATTTCTCCTTTTTTTTTATAACAAAACACCGACTGTTTCACGTCGCACTACATGTGTATACTTACATAAAAATCATACGTAAGAATGAAAAAAAAGGGTATGCTGTATTATATCTATTCGCGTGCCTATGTATAATGCGATATATAATCATAAGAATTAAAATGATAGGTCGCGTGCCGACAAATTCTTATACACAAACTTTAAGCTCGTTTATATGCAAGCTCAATTAATACTAATTATCACATTGGTTGTTATTTATTGCGCAATTTCAAAACGTACAATTATGCTTTCTTTTGAAATTGGACCAATTGCTTAAATAAATAAAATATTGGTCTTGCTTTATAATTTTATATAATTTTTTTCAGAATAATTGTTTTAATGAAAATTGTGTTTACAACATTGCAACAACTAAGAAACTAACTTTGGAAAGTAAATTTTTATTTTGGTCTTGAGTTTAGGTAAAAATTTATTTCCGAGGTTATAAAAAGGAACCTTTAAAATCATACTTAGTTATGCCATCTTATCATATAAGTATATTCCTGAAAAAAGTTTATGAAGAAATGAACAAAATTCAAATTTCAACTTCAATGCGAATAACTTCAAAGTAACTTGGTAATGTTGTTTTAATAATGGATTTCAAAAAAAAAAATTTTTAAACTCAAATATTTTAAAAATTTGATTTAATATATGTTTTAATTCCTGAGTTGAGCCAAAGATTTTCGAAAAACTTGTAGAAGCAAAAAAGCAGAAAAGTATTTTACTAATATTATGAATACAATATTCTTCATCAAATTATGTTTTAGTCGGAAGAAAAAATGAAAAAGTTAAATGATAATTCATTATTTACTGGCTGTCACGAGAAAAATGCCTTATTTATAATAAATGTACTTAAATATAAATTCACACATACATTTATAAATATCCACATAATTTTATATATAGAAAAACAAGAATCTTGTTGTATTACCGTGTTAGCTCAATTCAGGCCACAAAGTCAAAATACAGTTAGCCACGGTACCTCATGTGAACTTTGTTATACGCCAATGTACGTATTGTAAGCGACATAAACGTATAAATTCTACATGGAGCATTTCGTATCTATTTATTTACTTTAACTTTTAAAATTTACTTTTTTTGGGGAAAAAATTATTTAAAAAAAAAAACTGAAAATATTTATAACTGCACTATCAAGTGATGCCATATAAAAAAACTTATGAATGGTTTGAGTGTTAATGCACAACCAACGAGCAAGGAAGATGTTGACCTATAACAGTTTTAATATATATCCCAGATTTTAAAAATAGATAAATTACCGATTTTGAGGTTAAAAACTTAGAAATGCGGGATTTAGAGTCCGCCATTTTGAATTTAAATCAGTGGTCCCGATATTTTAAGAGGTATACCAAACTTTAGCTGAATTAGCAATATTTTTCAAAAAATTATATTTTTTTGTTATTTTGGGCAACATAGAACTAATTACTTGAAACTGTACATGGGAAATGGATGAAACCTTCGAAATCGTTATAGCGACCGAAAATTCGTATGATCCACTGGGTTGGATCCATGTTACTCCATTTAAATTTTTTTGATGCATTTAAAATTGCTGGCCCCTTGACTATTTATTCGAATTGATTTTCGATAAATTAATAACATGACCATAATATTTGACATGAAAATCTCCATGTATATGTTCAGGTTATTTTATTATATAAGCAATAGCTGTATTTTGATTGTTGCTGTTTTTGGTTGTTTTTGTATTCATTGTTATTTAGCTTCCTGTTAAAACTGTAAATAAGAGTTGAGAATTACAAAGTTTACCGTTGAAAAATTTTGATTATGAAGCCTTATAAATTTGAATGTATATGCACGATTGTTGAATGTAGCCATTTTTTTAAATTGAGGAAGTTGAATTTTTATTTCACAGGCTCATTTTATGCATTTCTTTTCTTTAAACATTAAAAATTTATTGTCAATAATTTTTCAATGGCTTGTGAATAAAGAATACAAAAAAATGATGAATTCTGAAAATTTTAACAAATAATAATCATTATTATATTTTTTAATTATACAAGACTATAGCAGACTTGCGTTCTTTTTTCGCGTTATAATTATCCATTAGCTTAATTAAATCTAAACATAGATTAGGTCCTTACGGGTTTTTTGGGTCGCTGATCAAGAATCTGGGGGAATTTCTGATAAATAATAAATATTTCACATTTATATTACTAAAATTCTCCCAAACAATAGGAGTTTTTGTATATTAGTAAAAAATGGCATAAAATACATTTTCATAGAAACATCACCGAAATTCTTGATCAAGGAACACAAAAACCCATATGGACCAAATTTAGACACTCAAAGTGCAAAAATTGCAAATACACCCCTTTTAGGAATTGTTTTTGCTTATTTTAGGGTAAAATTAATTTTTAGTTAATTTTTGATACAAAATCCCCCAAATCTTTGATCAGCGACCCAAAAACTCCATTAGAACTTAATTTGGTGGCTCAAAGTGCGGATATAAGGGGTTGCTTTTGCTAAATTAAGGGTGAAATATTGATTATTCACAAAAAACTTCCCCGAATTCTTGATCAGCGACCCAAAGAACCCGTTCGGACCTAATTTGGTCGCTCAAAGTGCAAAAATAGCAAAATACCCTTTTTAGGGGTTGTTTTTTCTAATTTAAGGGTGAAATATTAATTATTTATCGAAAATTCCCACAAATTCTTGATTAGCGACCCAAAAAACCCGTATGAACATAATCTGGTCGCTCAAAGTGCAAAAATATCAAAACACCCCCTTTTAGGGGTAGTTTTTGCAAATTTAAGGGTGTTCCGAAAATATCTCCCGGAAATAACCCCGATTTTCGTGATCAGCGACCCAAAAACATATAGTAGAGCAAATCTCATAGGAGAAAATATACCCCCTCCCCCACCCCCCGCGTTTTGACTGGAGTAACAAGGGTGTAAAAATTGAAAAATTATCCTTTGAGCACAAAAATGAGTGGTAGTGCCTGCGTTTAACTTTTTAATCATACGCGCTACATATACTATTTTTTAATTCCATGTACCTAAAATGAGTTTTAAAATTTTCGCTGCAGTATGTAAAAATGAGTACAGTAACCTTAAAAACGTGTTTAACAGATAAAAAATTCGGGAGTACCGAAAAAAATAACCTAATTGCCTATTCTGGGCAACTATAATATAAGCCATTGTCGGAAATTTTATGGACCTGTATCAGCAAAAAAACAGATTACGAAGTAGAGGTGTATGATACTAAAAATAAATTGATAAATTTAAATAAGCACAGAAAACTTTTAATTTTTATTTTTTCAATTTTATTTCAATCAAAAAATTTCATTTCAAAAAATCATGGACAGCATTGAAAGTTAAAAAACTCAAAAAATAGAATATTGCAGCCCATGGCCAGAAAAATAAACAATAGCCCCAAATTGTAAACTCTGATTTTGGGCATTTTTTTTGTTTTGGCCAAAGGATGTGTACGATTTTTCTACTTCGATGACCTAAAAACGTAAATGAATTTTTTTATTTTTTTTTAAAATGACGTGGAACATTTTATAAATCTAATCATAGAATAATTGACTTGAAATAACATGAATGGTAATTTCGAATAGTATAACTAAAAATGTTATTAAAGCCTGGATTGACAGTATTTTGTGCCTTACTTATAGTTATATTTAAAAACCCTTGACTTCCTCACGTCAGTAAAGAAATTTCAAAATCAAATTATTTTTTTTAATAATCTTCATTTATTTCAGAAAACATCCATAAGTAAATTTATTAGATTGAATAATTAGTCAGTAAACCTAAAATTTAATATTCTGATTTTTAAACTAAAATAATATTTTTGCTATATGACTTTTGTTAAAAATTATTTATTCATACAAGAAAAACTCATTTCAACAAAAAACCGTCTAAAATTACATCTCACATCTCTTCATCCTTCACCCCTTTATCAAAAAATCAAGTTCCTTAAAAAATTTAAAATAATCAAAATGATTTATAAATTCGATTAAAATAAAATCTAACACAGCCAATAAAAATATTATATCACATAAATTAATTCCATTGAAAGTGCTTAGATTATGTAAAAAAATAATAAAAAAAAAAAAAAACATTGGCATAATTTTATAATTTTTTTTTCTTTTAAATTACAGTTATATACTGAAAACGAATTTTATGTATGTTAATAGAACTTTTCGGGGAACTTTTATTATTCAATCTTAAAGTGTAAAAAATATTTATTTAGCCTATAAGATCCTCTTAAAATATTTTGATATCAAATTTAATGAATAATTAATTAGAAATAACTTAGAAAAAGGTAATAGCGAATTTATTTTATGTCGGTTGGTAATTAATTATCCTGATAAAATAAAATATTTTAATTTCTAATAATTTATCTAATACATCCGTGACATTGAACTTGACCAACTAAAAAAAAAATACTTTTGAATATTATGTCACAGTTTAATTGCTAAAACTATTTATTACATTCTCTTGAGTTATAAAAATGGTAATAGATTTTATAACACTTTTTTTATAATCCTGAATAAATAATTTTAAAATTACGCAAATAAAAATACTTTTTCAATGTGTTTGTGTCTGTGTCTTTTATAAACGGTACTTTTTTTTTTCTTTTTCAATGCCATTCACGTATAGCAAACGTTGACATTGAAAAAAAATATGTGTAATATGACCTAAATTAATATTATTGCGATCCTTTTTATTTTGATCATTTTGTTTTTGTTTTTTGGGGGATCTAATAATAAATTTTGGTTTATTGGGTCTACATTGTACATTGTTTAAATTTAAAATTGCAAAATAATTTATAAATAATACGTTCAACAAGTGCCAATTTACTGATCTGTTTTCATGAAGAGTTTTAAAGAAGGTTCCAGAAATAATTTGAGTTAAATAAATTTTATGAGCAACAGATTATATTTTATAAAAATGAGACGTTAATGAAATGAAAATTGAATCTATCAAAAGCATTTTACAGAACAATATTTCATGCTTAATGCACTTTCTATTTTTTGCAGTCAGTTTAGAATAATTTTAATAACTAATAAATTCTTCAGTTAAACCATAAATGTCTCATAAAAAGATATTATTCAATGTATCATGAAGAGCTTTAAAATTTATTCAACTTTTTATGCAAGTTTATTTAATAAAGACATCAGATTTTAGCATGTTCACTGATATACTTCAAATTTTTTTTAAAAAAAATTGGTTATTTGAATAGTCAGGGTGAGGTTCAATTAATTAGTACTCAAAATTTATTTATTCGTAAAAAAACGGTGGTCAATTTCAGTGAACGGGTTATTAAAGAAATTAACCTTGAAATTTTAAAGCTTTCTTGAATTATTACAAAGTCAATCACCCCCTTACCATTTTTCTAATACTTTGATGATTCAAAAACCTACTTTTCTACTTATGATTAACAATAAAATAGATTTTTTTTTGTATCAATAAAAAAACCCAAATTTTGTTATACCATTAAATTTATAAGTGAAATGAACCCGGATACAACTAAAACAGCAATAATTTTTCAAATTTTATAAAATATAAATCTTTTTTTTTTCATCTAACGCTAATCTTCTCAATTTCTATTACGTTAAAACTTGTTTTTTATAAAATTTGACATTGACCTTAGCATTAGAAATACTTATGGGTTATTGACATTTAAAATAAATTTTTTCTAATAAAATACCAATTTAGTGATTAATAAATTTTATTTGCTGTTATTATACACTTTTTTTATATAACCATTTTTTGAAGTATTACAGCAAATTTTTGAAGTATGTAAATTTAAATTATAAAATTTTTTTTGTTAGATGTAAAACAAGTTTGTTTCTAAGCATATTTATAAACTGAATAATTAATTTTTTTCACCCCTTTTTTATTTCTGAAATTTTTAACAAACGTACATATCTAATAATCAAAAATCGTGCATTTAAAATAAAATTTTTAAAATTTGAATTATAAAATAGTTAAATTAATATATTAATAAAATCAATTATTTTGTTGGTGAAAGAAAAAGTCTACGTGCACAATAAGTATTGAATGCTATGGATATAAGTCAGTGTAAATATGGCAGATAAATTTTTGCACATAGATAGTAAAGACTATAACGTACCCACTTTTGCATCTTAATATTTTTGGCTACGGATTCTATGTACCCACAAAGTCGGCCAATTCTTGGAAAACAAAAATAAATTTATGATATCCCAGAACATCCTAAATTTTTAGATGAGGCTAAGATATGCAAAGTTTATATTTAACTTTTTTCAGTATTTTGGTTCTGGATGGGTATATAGGACTGTTGAAGAACCGCCGTTCACCCGCGCTTTTATGTTTAAGTGCACGTGATTTTAAGCGCGGGTGAACGGTCTACATACTTCTGCAGAACCAAGTTACCGAAAAATGTCAAATATAAACTATATATATATTTTGGACTGATCTAAAAAACTAAGCTATTTCGGTGTATCATACTTTAATTGTTTTTTCCAAAAATTGGCTAACAGTTTTTGGACCCATAACTTTTTCCGGAACCTACGGCCAAAAAAATTTTCGTCCGAATCCATTTTTATACTCATTTTTATACAGATCGTTTATTTTTGTATTTGCTATCTCTGTGCAAAAATTCAGCTGCCATACACATACGTAAGTAAAACCATCACCATAACAAGCCCGAAACTATTAGTTGGAAAGTTAAGTTTGAATTATGTAACTATAAAATTTTAAGAGCATCAGTGTGGAGTATTTTAATTTATATACCAGAAATGGTTATTTTATACTTGGAAAGTACGATTTTTATATGCTGATTACAAAAATTTAAGTTGCTGCATCTCCAATATTGTACACCGAAAAGAAATTTCGGCTGTGACAGCCGGATTTTTTTTTCTTTGCTTTAAGGTGGCAGGTCGTAACCGAGGGAAAAAAAGGTGTATTTTTCTAGATAGGTTTTTGGGTAGAAGTAATAGAAATAATTTTTTCAAAATTGGCACTTTATTGGCTTATAAGTTGCTAAACATTTTTTTTTTCCAAAATGGCGCCGAGTACAGGTGCTCAAAGTGAGGCCTCACTTTTCATTGTGTGCACGATAACTCTAAAAATAATTAAGATATCTTCCTAATATTTTGGCTACGCTTTTAAAATACGATTATCTTCTGGATTGATGGATTCAAATTTCGGAAAATGGAAAATTGTGAAAATTATTTAATTTTTTTCAAAAATTGCAATTTTTTCACATGTTTTTATGAGAAAAAAAAAATTGTGACATTTTTTGGAAAAATCATTCCATCAATCCAGAAGATAATTGTATGTTAAAAGTATAGCCAAAAAATTAGGAAGATATCTTAATTATTTTTTGAGTTATCGCGCACGCCAATTCGAAAAACGTTGTTTCGAGAAAAACGCGTCTAAAGTTTAGAATACTGTATCTTACGTCTTTTGCGGTATCTCGCTTAATCTTCTATAACTTTCTTATTATTCAAGATATCATTATAAATTTTTTTTTCCATATTCCTAAGATGTTTTCAAACCCAATAAACCCAGAAACAAAAAATCGATTTTTTTTTCCTCGGGTACGACCTACCACCTGAAGCGATTACATTAATAAAAAAATTTTAGAACCAAAAAAAAAGTTTTTTTATACTTATTTAGATTGTGTATCAATTGCAATCATTTAAAAGAAAAAACAAATTTCGTAAGATTATGCAAAAAATACCCTTTTTAAGCGGTTGTTGCGTCTTTTTTGCAATTATGAATCTTAAATAAATTTATAAAATTACATTTTTTTTATTAATAAAAGTGATATTATTAAGAAGATCAAGGCAAAATTTACTTTTGTAATTAATTATAGGAGATAGAAACAGCCCCTGGAAAAAAAAAGGATAAATACAAAACGAAACAATTTCAATTAATTTTTGAAATATAGATTGTCAATATATTTTGATCAATCAACTAAAAATAGAAATGTTATCCATTGGTAATTAATAACTACCCTTAAACTGCTTAAAATATGCAAAAATCGAACAGTCCAAACATTTAAAATGTAAACACTTAAAGTAAAAATTTAATTAT
Organism: Anagrus nilaparvatae; assembly: GCA_022575985.1. NCBI lineage: Eukaryota > Metazoa > Arthropoda > Insecta > Hymenoptera > Mymaridae > Anagrus > Anagrus nilaparvatae. The sequence continues at coordinate 427,606 of JAKSXM010000040.1, read as the reverse complement.
ATTTATTTGTAACGTATAATTTATAAAAATTAACGGTTTCTTTTAAAATAGAATTCCATTTATACATAAATAAAATTATAAAATGATTTGGTCAACGGTATGACATCATGCTTGAATGCACTATTAAATGTATAATGAAAATACCGATAAAATATAGAGGTAAAATAATTAAAAAAAACAAAATGGAATAAATCAAGATTGAAAAATAGTTACTGGTAGTTAAAGTATTTACTTAAAATTTTATTGCTTACAAAATATTTTTCAAATTTTTTTATTTTAAAGATATATATGATATCAAAAAAATACAGAATTTTGGATCTTTTGGCTTTTAAATTTATAAATTTTTGCGAATTCATTTATAATATTTTTAACTAAGTTCCTAAATTAAAATTATTCTAAGTCCCGAAATCAAAAATATTTTAAGTCCATTTGACTCCCTCGCCCATAAAAACGTCTTTGACTACTTTTTCACCCCCCACTTCCTCAATTTGGGGCTTTTTTAAAATAAACCTCCATATGAACATGTTCCATGTCAATTCTCAGACGATAACGAAAAACCGAATAAAACCATTTATAATAATAAAATTCCTCCAAGTTTTCAGATATTTTGCCTTTTTTCAAATTTGAATACCCTTATCACTATAGAGGTATTAAAAACTCGCAGTCTATTTTACCATATTTTTTTCTTCAATTATGATATCAGCTTTGTGCTACATAAAAAAAAATACCCACGCAGTTCAAACACTCATAGACGGAAGTGTCAACTAATTACGAATAAAAAAAAACAGTTAAAAAAATGATTTTTTCGTGCAAAAAAATGCGTCTTTTAATTAAATGAATTGACATAAAACGCCCCATATATGTATAATATTTATTACTACCACAACAAGTAATTTCCTTAATCGTTATTTTCTATCGTCATAGAAATCGGAAGTTTATAAATTCTTACGTATAAAAAAAAAATCAACAAGTAATATTTATAAAATTGTTTATATATTTATTCATATATAGAGCTAAAACGTAAGTATGAGTAAATATTTGTAATACAGTAATAATTGAATAAAAAGTTAAATAAAGTACAATTGAAAAACAAAAGAAAATTTAATACCTTTTGTGTTTTTATTAGACAAAGAAAAATTTTGTAATTTTCGTACACATTAAAGTAGAGATAATATGTTCTAACTTTCACAGAACTTTCTTTTTTGAACATAAAATATCTCACTCGATTAAATTTTTGCTACATTCTATAATAATCTAAGTTCGTTTATTAGCTAAAAAAAACATATCCGGGGTGAAAGGCAAATTTGTTTTTTTGCAAAAATCACATCAAAAATGTTCTTCCTAAATATATTTTTAAACGTTATTTCCCACGATAAGAAAACGAATCCTTATAACATTTTTATTTTATAATTATTTTTGCCAGATCTTGTCTTATCTGACAACTTATATTACTTTATGTAATGTATTAAATGCGAAATTTTTATGGATTTAAAAGAAATGATGTTAAAGAATAAAATATACATTTTTTTTGAAATATGAGAAAGATTAAATACGTTAAATATATTTTGCATGTCTATATATGTACATTTGATAGATTAAAAAAATTGTTAAGTATGTAATCAATCTGCTAAATTTTAGCTTTATTTTAGAAAAAGAAATATTTTAAATAAAAATTAACATAAATTATTAATAATTAATGATAATTTTTAATGCATCAAATTTTTAAATGTTAATTTTAAATAATTATCCGTTATAATTTCTTTTTTGAAACAACTGTAAATTAATTGATAAAAATAATTTTTGTCTAAAATATTATGTAAATTTTTAAAATATATGTAATTTAACACTCTAATATTAGTTTGTTCAAATACCCAAGAAAAGTTGGTTAAATGGAATCTTTTCTAAAACTGTATTTAACTTTCTGTAACAATGTTACATTACTAGCACATTAGATCATATTAATATCGCGTATAGAGTTTAGCTTATATGAAGGAATTGGTAGAATTTAATTTCATTGCGAAATTCCTTAAAAAACCTGTTAACGAGTATCTAACCTATTGTAACAATATGGCTGCCCGATGATGTTTGATATTACAAGCTTTTTGCTTCATATTTTTGCCGCATGTAACATTTGATTTATACAGAAGCATTGGGAAAATTTAATTTCATAGCAAAATTCTTTAACTAATATAACGCAAACGTGAATTTATCTTACTTTAACAAAATGGCTACCCGATGATATTTTGCTATTATTTACTAGGTTTTTAGTTTATATTTTTGCTGCACATGACGTTTAATTTATCCAGACGAACTGTGAGAATTAAATTTGTTTGCCAAATTTTATAACTAACATTATGCTACCAACATTTTGAGTTTCTAACCTATTGGAACAAAATGGCTGCCCGAAGATATTTGCTATTACTAAATTTTTAATTTATATTTTTTGGTGCTTGACGTTTGACTTATACAAAGGAACTGGGAGAATTTACTTTGACTGAAAAATTATTTAATTATACTGTTACGCAAATAAATAACTAAACTATTTTTTGTAACAAAATGGCTGCCCGATGATGTTTGTTAAGACTAGGATTTTAGTTCATATTTTTGTCGCATGTGGCGTTTAGCTGATACGAAGATACTGGGAAAAATAAATATGAATGCAAAATTTAACTAATATAACGCAAATAATTAGGTAAGCCGTTGTAACAATAAATTATAAGTCGTTAATAAATGGCAAAAACGGCCTCAATTACGGGTTAATTATGTCAAAGATCTATTTTAACATGAAACATGTTCATTGGATGGGGTATCTGAAAAAGTCTAGCTTGGAAGGGGGGGATGAAAAATTGTTGTTTTAAGGGGGGAGAGTAAAATGGACTTAGAATATTTTCGATTTAGGGACCTTTGGTACAGAAGTACCTTGGGAGCATTGGTGCAGAAGTCCCTAAAGTCCTGTGGTGCAACAGTCCCTAAAGACCTTTTGTGTAAAAGTCCTTAAAGAGCTTTGGTGCATAAGTACCTAGGGAACTTTGATGTAGAAGTACCTAGGGACCTTTAGTGCAGAAGTAACTAAGGATCTTTGATTCAGAAGTACTTAGGGAACATTGCTGCAGAAGTACTTAGGGAACATTGCTGCAGAATTTTTAAAGAATTTATTGTAAAAATTAATGAAAATAAATTCATATTATTTAAAAAACAATAATAATTTGAAAATTCAATTGATAATGTTTACTTTGAGGTGTAAGCAGCATGATTTATATAATAAAAATTTAAATATAAATATTTGGATATAAATATTGATATTTATTTATTTATTGATAACGCAATAGATACTTTATTTTCAGTGTTATAAGTGACCATGTTCCATGCTCATTGGTTGTGTAGTTACACAAACCGGCTATAAATTTTTTCATCACAATATTCAAAAGATGAGTATCAAAAAGGACCATAAGTAGCTTTTCAGTAAAGGCACTACTAAGTGCTATAAATGTTTAAGATGCTAAAATATAAGAGAAAATAATGATACTGATAAAAACATTTAAAAAAAAAGTAAACAGTTAAATATTATATTAATAAATTATATTACTCCAATAAAAAAACACAAAGATATTTTATTTTTTTTGCCACTTTCTATGTAACATGTATTCATAATTTATAGTATAATTCCTTTCTAAAAGCCAATATTTCAAGTACATTAAACTAAAAGAAAATTAAAATTTCCTTTCTAATTTCTATTAGATCAATAAACGATCAATATGCATAATAATCTTTGTTTGCGTGTACTTTTACTTTTAGCATGTTATTGAAAATGATTTTTTATAAATTTAAACGAGGTACAAGTGTACTGGTAATTAAATTGATGTTTTAATATCAGTTATAAATTTTAAATAAGAAAAATTGTTCTTTTCGTAAAATTTTAAATTATTACATTTGCTGAATTATAGATACATTTTAATAAAAAGTGCTATTACTTTAAATTCTATCAGTTTGTTGTGTTTAAAATAAAATTGCCAAAACCATACTCAAATCTATTAAAAATTCTTCATAAAAAAAGATCTATCCTAAATTAAATAAATGAAGATTCGAAATATACTTGAAATCAGTGATACTTAACCGTCATAATATCTGAAAACTAAGATTTAAATAATTTAATAATTAAATACGTTGCAGCATAATTATGGTCCCACGAAAGTCCCACGAAAACAAAATTTATCAATAACAAAACTGTAATGTAACGTTTAAATACCGTTAAAAGTAGTTATTTATGACAGGAAAATTTTAAAATGACTTGTCCACTAAAAATGTTATGATGATTTGTAACATAGGATTTCTGAAGGTCTAACTACTAACACACATTTAGGGCTATGTAATACAAAATCTGATGAATTATTCACTTTGATTAATAATTTCCAAATATTTAAAATAACAGTATTTAATAAAAAATTCAGAATAATTACATAAAAATATACATTTTTCTTATGAAAACTATTTAAAATTATTAAGAATTTATTATTAAAATACTTACATACTTTTTTTTCTTAAAAAAACATAAGATTGATCTAAATTTTATATAAAATCTGGATTATTTTATTTATGTATGCATAATTCATAAAAAAATTTTATAATTTGAATATTATTACATCACCAAAATTCGTTTAATTTTAATTTGGTTTTATTTTATATATGTTTTTAAATATTTTGAATTCTTTTTAACCTAATTTATTTTTTCTATAATAAAAAAAGACAGTTTTTGTGGAACTGATTTTTTGTCAGAGACTGAAAAGCATAGATTTTCTTGTTACCTTGTTATTCTTGTCACTGACAATGAAAACTCATGAATGAACTTTGGTAATAAAAAAGTGCTGCATGCGATTTGTATCAGTATTTATTTTTGTGGCCACAGATCGCCCTTTGCTATTTTTAAGTTTATTAATTATATTGATAAAAAAAATATTAACACATGAAATAAAATCAGGTTTTTAAAAATGGTTCATAAAATGCCTGTTTTTGGATAATTTACTCGATAAATTATGAAAAACTACAATAATCCAAGGCAAGGATACTTTTTTTCTTTCTAATTTGCTTAGTTATAAGGGGGAAATTAAAGTAAGACATTGATCAATTTCAACTTGTCATTTTTAACTTATTCTAAGTATTTCTAATTTCTAGAAATATCATTTGAAATATCATGTCGGATCTGATTTTTAATTTTTTGACAATTTTTTTGAAAATTTTTTTTATCAAAAAATACAAATAAACACCATTGTTTTTTTTCTTTTTGGACGTAGTACTTCAATTACCTAATTAGTACCTAATTTTTTTCTATGGAAGTACTAGTTTTAGAAATACCGATTTTACTTGATTTTTTGGATCTGATACCTCGTTTTTTGAAAATTTTTTTTCTCCAAATTTATTGCATTAAGAATTAAAAAAACACCATAATTTTTTTTCTTTACGGGCGTAGCATCAAATTTTTTTATTTCGAAGTATTGATTTTAGAAATATCGTTTTTATTCGATTTCTTGGATCCAATACCTAATTTCTTAAAATTTTTTTTTTTCAAAATTTTTTGCACTATAAAATAAATGAACTAGCAAAATTTTTTTTCTTTTTGGACGTAGCAACCAATTTTTCTCTACAGGAGTCATAGTTTCAGGAAATTCGTTATTACTGGATTTTTTGGATTTGATACCTAATTTCCCAAAATTTTCTGCATCAAAAAATTAAAAAAGAATTATAAAAAAGCTAAGGTAAGTAAAAAAAAAAAAATTTTTAATTTTTTAATTTAAGTCACGATCACATATTTATTGAGTATTTTCTCTTCACAAAATCTTGATGGGATCCATGCCCTAAATATAAATTGAAAACTATTATTTATGACGTATTCATAAATAAGGATTGGGAAAAAATTTTCTTTTATCTGGGCTTACATAAAAATATATTCCTTAATTATTGGCTATCTAAAACCAGGATTTTTGTGATTATTTGACACAAAGGAATGAATTTTAGTCAAACTGGAGGAGGCCCAAGTAGATACAAATTAAAAAAATTTCTGCTAAAGCTTTTTTATTCATCGGGTTATTTCTGATATTTGCAATTTTTTAGTAATTTTTAATTAATCGGAAATCAGGTGAATCAATTAATAAAATTTATCGAGTATGTTCTGAGATCACGAGAATACATCTTTTCGTACGTACATTCCTATATACACCAAGGCAATATAAGCATTCAGAGGCATCGGAATGACCTGGGGACCAAATTTCTCCACGAATTGAAAAATTTAAAGACTTTTCTATTTTTTTTGAGCTGACAAACTTTTAAGGCACGATTTCATCTATATACTGCATAAATAAGGTGATCGTGTCTAAAAACAGTATTATTTTTTTCATTTTGGTAGCAATACCTAATTTTTTCTCACGGGCATTCTAATTTTAAGAAATTCATTATTTCTTAATATCTCGAATTTTTTGTATTTGAATTTTTTCCTTCAAAAAATAAAAAACTCTAATCTTTTTTTTTTTGTTCACGGAATGCCTAATTTTTTAATAGGGTGTTCTAGTTTTAATACATTTGGTGTCACTTTATTTGTCAGATCTTATACATAAAATAGGTAAATGGTACCGGTTTAATGTCAATTGGTTCCGCGACTCTTGAGTTATCACCATTTCTGAATATTTTGTCATTGCAGTGCCACACGCAAAAAAAAGAATAGTAAAATTAACCTTTATAAATGTAGTAAAAACAAATTAATATAGATTGGTAAATATAACCAAAAATTAATAAATTTTACTTAAAAAATTGATAAAAAAAATTGTATTAGTAAATTTTACTAATAATTTACAGTAAATTTTAACCAAAGTGAATTTAGTAAACAAAATCGGAAGTTTAGATATATTTACGAACTTTTTGTATGCGTGCAATAATTTTGCACCGATTTTTTAACATAATATTTCACTGAGCCTAAAAAATCTTAATGCCCAACTAATTTAAATTTCTAAATCTCCAATAAAATAAAAAAGGGTAAAGCATTAGAAAGTATATAAAAAAAAATCATAAAACTGCCAATAAATTATTGATTTAGCTAATAGTAATTCTTATTTTAAATATATTTAAAAAAAAAAAAAGAAAAAATCTAGTTATTGACATTGAAATACTTTTAATACAAAGCCTAAAAAACTTAATTTTAAATGTATTTATTCTAAAATCTAGACAAAAAAAAAATTAAATGTCATTGTCCTCATCTTAAGTAATTAATGTAATATAATATAATATAAAATAAAAAGATTAAAATCAAGATGAATAAAAATAATGTGGTTACATTTACATATATTGATTATAAAATATATTAACAATAATGACGACATATATCATGAAAACATTTATGATAAAGATGAAAAATCAATTAATTATTCTATCGATTATTTAATAAAAAAATTTGAAATTTATAACGTCTGGAAGAAGATTAGAAAAAAATTTTTTTTTTTTGTCTAAAACTATCAGGTGTATGTTTTATTGTAGTATTAGATATTAGTTTAACTTAGCTTTTTAAATTTTATTATAAAAGATTCAATGGCAATGCCCTCGTGTGACTGAGAAATATTTATCTTTATTCTATATAATCCAAGAAATATAAATCTTTTTATTGCTTTTTCTTGATTATAAATTCACTGTTTACATAATTTTCTAAATTTTCATTTAAGTTTATTCGATTCAATAATTTTTTGTAAAATATTGAAATTTTGCAATTTGGTTTTAACTGAATTTTAATAAATTTTAATTATATTGTATCTGTTACTCTGCAAATCTCTATAAATTCGAAATATTATGGGATATGTTGATCCATAACTAATTTAACGTATACCAAATTATTTCAAGTCCATACAGCTGAATTAAAATTACTTCATATTGAAATTATTCTAAGTTCATTGACGCCCCCCCCCCTGAAAACGTCAATTTTTTTACCCTCCTCCATAAAACTTTTCACTCCCTCTTCCCCTGTATTTACGGCTTTTTTCAAGTACCCCTTCTCTACAAACATGTTCTATGTTAAAAAATATCAAAATTAGCACTCACAAAAGAAACTCATAGTCATCAAATAAAAATTAAAAAAATTATAACTTAAATTAAATTTAATTATAATTAGTGTCTGATGAGGTCAGTTACAAATATAAGCGTAACGCCAAACTTAAATTCAATAGAAGATCTTTAATTTTATTTAAAGTTTGCTCTGAATTTTCAAGAAATTCTCTTCATATATATTTATATTGGATAATGGGTGATAGAAATAGTAAGCAATAATTAAAAGCAAATGAAATCTTTTGTCAAAAGTATAAGTAGGGCTTAACTAGCAATGTTATTTAATATAAAATTTTCTTAAAAGCTGATTGACCAAAGATAAAAGTACCAATGGACCAACTTTACCTTTTTTATACAATTTTCAGAATATTATATTGTGAAAGTTTTGCATTAGGACTTAGGTTCCCGTGAAAATATTTAAAAAAAAATTAGAGAAAAATTTGCCCCTAATTATTCATAAATTATACAATTGACCATTACTACTTAAATTGAATTAACTTTATTATTAAAAATATTTTGCTATTCAAATAGGTTTCAATTATTGCATCCAAAAAGAAGCAAGAAATTAAATCACACACACATACATTGAAATATAAATTTTATACACACATACACCCCCTCATAAAAACGAAAATGTAAATATGAAGATTATTTACAATGTATATTTATTTACAAACTTAATATATCTCATTTTAAACGCATGTTTACGTTTCTGTTTACATAAGCAAAATTTCTCTTGTTTTTCAACGCATGATTGTATAACTAAAAAGCAAATTCGCATATACATAAGTGAATGCAAGTATGACCGAAGAAGTAAATAAAAGAAGTTTTAAAAATAAAAAAAGTAAAGAAACGAGACTTATATATCGTAAGAAAAATATAAAAAAAGAGGAGAAAAAGAGGCTTGGATGATCATCTTGGGTGAATGGCCGACCTAGAGCAAAAATACATATGTTTATGCACGAGTATATAAAAAAATGTTGTTATGCAACGATTACACTCAAAGGATACGATATTCAAAATATAAAGGATGTATAACTTTATTAAAAATAAAATTTAATTTATCGGCTATTTATTATTAACCAATTAAAATTTTTTTTTTACAGGATTAATATTTTTGAACACGTAAATAATAATTTATTGTACATAATGATATACTTGTGTGTTATATATATATATATATATATCAGATGATATATTACGTAGTACATAAATAAGGAAAAGAAAATGTGTAAGGGACATAAGGAAAATAACGTAGGGAAATAAAAGTGAAAGTTTAAAATAGAAGATAGGATATTATATTAGGCGACGAAGATAATGTAAGTTCTTTTGAAAGTAGAAGGGAAAAATAAAGACAGATATATTAAAAGGATATAAGAAAAGAAAAAAATAAATATAGAAAAATAAGAATGAAAGGGTAAACGTGTAATTAGTAACATGGTTCTTTTCTAACCTTATTTTTCAATTATCAATTATGCTTATTTTAATGCTTTTTATCATTTTTACAGGTTTATTTTTAACGACATTGATAATAAACGATGCGTTTTACTACTGGGCAAAATATATAGGGTTTAATATTTGCGTGCTTGTTCTCTCCTACAACTGCATGCATGCAAAATCTATATATTTATTTTTTTTGCTTAAGAAATAATTCATTTTCATCCAGGGAATTTATTCAAGTAATGGCGAGTCCCTTAGCTGGAATTTTTAATCTTTCTCATTTACCTATGAGTTTTTAAGAATCATTTGAGCTGTGTTCCCTTAGGGAGAAATTGTCGTTTCAGCCTCCTCTTTCTGGACTACTTTTGCACTACATTCTCTTCTTATTTGGGCTATCAGTGCTACCAGATGTGAGCGGTTACCCAAATTTTTAGGTTCGGGTTAGGTTTCGGATAAAGCTAAAATGTTTCAGAGGTCCACAGGTACAGTTTTCAATTGGAAATTTCCCTGACTTAACGATTTTTTAAATATTTAAAAAAAATTTTTTGTTAATTATACTTAATAAATTATTTTTTTTTTTTAATATAGGTATTTTGTATCATAGATTTGTAAAGCCAGGGAAATTTCTGATTAAAAACCCGTCCTGCAGACTTCTGAAACATTTCAGATTTACCCAAAACCCGGTCCAAAAAAGATCGAACTTTTGGGTCAGATGCATGAAAATTCGGGTAACCGCGCACCCTTAATCGCTGGAAGGGCAGGGGCGAGAGGGGCTAATCCAAGGCTATTCCCATACCTCTCTCTAACCTACCTCTAACTATTTTTGCAGAATTACTCTTAGTAATTTATATTTTTGGGTCTATGCTCCATTTCAGTTTCATGCCTACATAAAATATTTCCAAGCACCTAAGTTAACAAAAAAAACTGTCTAGTGCCATCATATACTAATTTAACTAATTACCAATATAATGGCGCTAGACAGTTCTTTTGTCAACGTAGGTGCTTGGGGATATTTTTCGGATTTAATCAGTCTGAGAATCTGCATCTTCGTTGATGCAAAGTCTGTAGATGCAATATTTCATATCTTCTTTTTCCTAAAAAAAAAATTTTACATTCTATTTTCTAATAATTACCTTAACATAATTTCTTAAAATATATAGATGTTACATTTCTTTTAAAAAATTTTTTCAAGTAGTGTAAGAGGGATTCCACCCTCCTCTTGAAACCAAGTCGCAGTAATCGATCCAAACTACTTTTATTCGAAAGAACAAATAAAAATAACTACTCTCAGCCAATTTTAGATTTTAGGTCAAATCTTTAATTTTTGGCAGTCATTTTTACAATTTTTGTGTTTTTTTCCTACTTTGGTAAATTGACTCAAAATATTCTTATTTTTGTTGCCAAATACTAATTTTGTTGTAAAAATTACTTTCCTCTTAGGTGTTTATAAGAAATTTTCCGCAAAATGAGATTCCGGAGTTTAAAATTTGATTTGGACTGCACTTACGTAAGAAATTATATTTTTTAACACTATACGCCTTTCAGCTTAATAAAAAAAAAAAAAAATGTGCAGGATTGTTTTTTTTCTACTTAGACTTAAAAAAAAAATCCGTAAAAAAATTTCTAAATCCCCAAAACGAAATTATTCTAAGTCCCTAAAGTGAAATTATTCTAAGTCCCTAAATTGAAATTATTCTAGGTCCCATTTCACCCCTCCTGTGTGTGCCCTGATTTTGAGGCACCCCTCCCTATGAACATGTTCCATGTTAAAATTGTTCTTTACTGCATTTTCGATTTAAAAAATTTTTAAGTAAATAAAATATTGAAGTTACTTACGTCTGTTTCAATTGGTTTACAAGCAAAAACGAAACTATTTAAAAAAGTAAAAATAAAAAATTCATCATTTAATTCATTTCAAAATTTATTCATACATTTATAATTTTTATATTTTCATATATAAAAAATTACATTTATATTTTCAATTTATATTTTTTTTATTAATTTTGGATACAATGCTGATGAATATTTTGGCTAAAGATATCATTGCCGTGTACATTTACTGCTTTTATACGCATTGATATCTATAATATTCGTTTGGACCTTGACAAAACCGATTGCAACAATCTGAATTTGCCATGCACTAAAATTAATAATTTATAATTTAATTTTTTATAAATTTTGAGTACTATCACAAGTAATAATAACGCATTAGCGTTAATCGCGAAAATCATTTTCGATTTAAAAATTTTTTAACAAAATAATGAAAAAGAAAACAAAGGTAAATTAAAAATTTAAGTTACTTACATCTACACCACTTGGTAGACATTGCTGAGCAGAAACTAATTCTAAGCTATTTAAAATAGCGATTAAAACAAGTAAAAATAAAAATTTCATCATTTTAATAAAATATAACTTTCAACTTTATTCTTAAAGATTGAATGATAAAATTGAAAATTTTCTTGCATATTTATACGCTAGAATTTCGTTTATTTAATTATAATAAATTTTAATGTTAGATGTTATTTATTCAGCTGTTCAAATAAAAAGCGAGACTTTCTCAGACTCTTTCCGAAAATCACATCGGAAATTTCATGAAGATCCCTAATCGTTGAGACCATGCAAAATTCTATGGTTTAGGAAACCTAAACCTAAATCTAAAATCTATCAAGTTGTTATTTTTTTTTTAACTTATTTACACAATATATAAGCTGCGCGAAGACTGAAAAAAATAATTTTCTTATTTCAAACCAGAGATTCTTTTATTAAAAAGTTGATATTTGACTTTACGAAAAAATGCATTTTTAATTCAATAATACCAGATATTAGAAAAAATTCATTTCACTTGCGAGAATAAAAAAATAATATTTCATAGTAGTATAAAGAATTTAATAAATAAATATAATGTAAAAATTCAAATTAGTTACTTATTCTTCGTCAGTAATTAATTAGAACAATAATAAAAGTCCAAGTATTAAAAATTCTGCTAGCAACGAAAAATGTAAGAATCCATTATAAATAAAAATTTAATTTGGATAGAAAATAAAATAAATAAATTTGTATTACTATTATTGTTATTTAAATTATTATTTTTATTTATTGTACAGAATTTTAATAAAGTAATTAACCTCGTTCATTTTTTAGGATCCTGCAAAGTTTATTTCTTATCAAAGGCTTATTCAAATTAAAATTTGTTTACTTACGAAGCTTGGGCCTTGTTACGTAAGTTAAAAAATCGCACATAAATTAGCAATAATTTTCTTTTTTTATCTTTTAATAATTTTTTTATAATGTTAAGAAAATATTTATTCAATTTTTTTAATTTTATTTTTTATTAATGAAATAAAAAGAAAAAAAATTATGTAACTATTGAAACAATATATATTATACTTCAAGGCTTGTTATTTTTGTTCTGGAATTTTATTGTCGTTTAGAGGAAAGGTTAACCCCAATAATATTAATAAAAATTATTCTGAATCTCTAAATCCAAACTATTCCAAGTCCCCTGTATATTTTGAGACTCCTCCACCCTCTGAGTCACACCTCATTCCAAGGACTATGCAGTTTATTACGAAAAAAATTTGTAACATGTTCCTGAACTTGTAATCTATAAACATAGAATACAGATAGACGATGATAAGTTTCCTGTCCATCCCCAAAGACTGGCGGTATGCTCAGATAGTACCCCCCCCCCCTAAGTAATTATTAACATTATCCAAGTAAAATTTTTAAAAATTATTATTTCTCATAATTTCCAGACAAAAGACTTGAAATTTGTTTTGGCTACATATTAAATACCAAAGTCATTTAATTTCTCAAGAATGCAATTACAGGTAATTGGTGACAAATTTTTTTATGTGATTACAACCTTAATTTTAAATAATATCTTTTTTACTAGTCCAGTACAGGTCAATTAATACTTCAATAGTTAAAATATATTATTATTTTAATAAAAAATTTTATCAAATAAACAAAACACATTGTATTATAATTTTGATTTATTGATAAATTAATTTAACACTTTTAGTCACCAAGTTGCAAAATTTATCAAATTATTAACTTATTTGAACAGCTGAATAAATAATATCTAACATTAATATTTAACATAATTAAATAAATCAAAATAAGCCTACAAATATCGAAGGAAATTTTCAATTTTTATCATTCAATTTTTAAGAATAAAGTTGAAAGTTATATTTTATTAAAATGATGAAATTTTTATTTTTCAATTATTTTTACTTGTTTTAATCGCTATTTTAAATAGTTTCGTTTTTGCTTGTAAAGAAGACGGTGCAGATGTAAGTAACTTAAATTTTTTATTTGCCTTTGTTTTCTTTTTCATTTTTTTATTAAAAAATTTTTAAATCAAAAATGTAAATTGAAACAATTTTTTCTACGATTTTCACGATCTCTTTTTGCAAAAAATAAAAAATCAAGTTATCGTGAAAAATAAATCAAGTGTCTAAGGCGTTATTATTGCTTGTGATATTACTCATTCATTAAAAAATTTAATAATAAATTATAAATTATTAATTTTAGTGCAATACGCATTTCGACTGCTGCTCTTCTTTTTGTATGTATAGAACAAACAATAGAAAAATATGCCATGAATTTCAATGGCAATGATATCTTCACTCAAAATATTCATCAAAATTGTATCCAAAATTAATAAAAAAAAATATAAAAAGTGTATTAATAATTTTATTTTTGCATACTTAATTTTCCTTTTCAAATAACTCATTTCGAATAATTCGTTTGTGACTGTTTGGTTTGACTCATTTAGTAAGATAAGAACTCTCTGTTATTGTCCAATTTAATAAAACTCGCGCTTTAATTATTTTATTATTAAAATTAAGTAGGTAGGTAGTAAATTTTTTACAATTTCAAATTTATAAGAGTTTCACGATATCGATACGATACGATATTTTAAGTAATATCGATATCGATACGATACGATATTTTAAGTAATATCGATATCGATATCGAAAATATCGTAACATCGAATTTTGAAATTATAAATTTAAATTATTTATTTTTTTGTGAAAATTTTTGTGTTTATCTTAAATTTATAAATTATAATTAATAATTATTTTATACAAAATTAATTCTTTTAAAAAAAGAAGAAAAAAAACTTGTTTTTAACAATATTTAAAAATTTTTTCTAAATATTAATTAATAAGGGCTGAAATTGATAGTGAAAACAATAAATTAATACTCAAAAAATATGTTATATATTCAAAAGATAAAAAAGGGTACAAAATTGGAATTTGTAATTTATGCAATTATTTATTTCTCAATTCTGGAAATATATTTCCAGAATATATATTCATATATGAAACAGAATATATTTTCATATATGAAACATGAAAATGAATCCATGCTTGCCATAAATCAACAACTCTGCTTATAATATGCAGCATAAATTACTTAATTAAAATAATTTTTAAAATTTTATTGATTAAGTGGCTTATTTCGGATATCTTTTGATCTTTTGACTTTCGGGAATCTTTTGTTGCCTATCCCCAGTAAAAAATCCGTGGGTCATGCTAATCCAAAATAAAGCTCCATATTAAAAATTGGTATTTTTTAAATTACTATTTTTTCAAATTTTTGAATATTCCGCTAAGCCACGTAGTCAAATAAAAATCTGACCGAAAATTCGGAAATTTTTACATGTATAGACTTAAAAGTTTTTGAACGCTGTGAAGAATTTGTATGAAAATGGCGAAATTTTAATGCTAAAAGTCGTAATTTTACATTTTTTTAATTAGTACTTATTTTTAGTTATACTTTCGGAAAAAAATATTTTAGACCAATTTTTGTGAGCCTTCAATACAACTTTGGCCCATTAATTGGGATGGAATCCCCCATAAATAAGAATATAAATTTCTATGAATGATTTCTGCATATTAAATAATAAACTATTTTCATTCAGTATGTAAATGTCCAAATATGGTTGATCAAATGATGGTATCTTCGAAAGTCTCTTTTATTATTGAGTAAAAACTCCTATAATACTAGACAGTCGAACGTGTAGGCAGCAGGTGGGCTGGTGCCTTTATTTTTTTAAAAAGACATAATAATATAACCAAAGAGTTTTATATGCCTTGTAACATTTTATTTGTATGAAATAAGTACTTGATTATTTTATTCAGAATAGAAATATATTTACATCTGGTTAAACTTACAGCTATATTATAAACTGTTACTTTTTTTTGCTTTGTTTTTTTATTAGAAAATGCAGGTGGAAAAATATAATTTGTAGATTTTTTTTTTTTAATTTTTTTATGGCAACCTGTTGGTTAGGCATAAAAAATTGAGGCTATTTTTTGCGCTGTTCCTTAAAGAAACTGTTAAAACTGTAAAATTATTAAATTTTAAGAAATAAATAGGTCTTTGTATGAAAGGGTTAAATCCGATTAATGAAATTTTGAATTGCAGTACGTATTTAAATGGGTACACTGGTAAACATCTTGTCCAGGGATTTCAATTTTTAAGAATTTCAGAAAAGTTTCCAAGAAATTTTTACTGTCATGATAGTAAATTTACTATCCAGATAATGAAAACTTGGCTATACTGCACTGATTTAATCTAATAACATCATTCGTTGGTTAAAAGTTGCATTTTGATTGGACATTTAAAAAATTTAGCTGAATTATCAATTAAACTAAAATTTTATCAAATTAATTTTTTTTCGAAACGTTTGAAAAGTAAAACTGAAACTTGAGAATAAATTATTAGATCAAGAAGAGATAAATAAAAAGTATTCTCAATTATGTGAAATAGGGTTAAAATAGTCTAACAAATGAAAAACTAACTTTTGTTTATATTTTAAATGTAAGGGTATTATTTCACTTTCTTTAATAGTTTTTGAATAATATTATTTTCAAAGTATTAAAAAGATATTATTTATTTTTTTCTTCACTGTGTTGTGTTAGAATCATGAATTAGATTAATCGATACGTGGAGCTAATTTAAGATAAACATTAATTTTATACACTCTTTTATACACTAAAAAAAATAATTTTTAAAAACTGAAAATTTAATTATTATTTTCAAAATAATTCAATAAACAAATATTATCTAAAATTCATAATTGAATTTAAAGAATGAAAGTTGTCATTGTAATACAATAGGATGATTTCATCTTTTTATCTTGCACGTTTTTTATCTGACTATTAGGATTCTAATTTTCTAAAAAGGGTTTAAAAACTGCATTTTTATCTGGTTAGTTGAATAGATATGGGTATTGTTACTATTGTTTTCGTAGAAATAATTTTTTTAAAGAACTTTTTATTATAACTTTGATGCGTATATAAAGTGAATTGTTTGGAGAAGATCCTGAAAATTTTCAAAATTTTGAATTTTTGGTAAACTACGTAAATTTATCATCAAATACGTTAAAATCAAAGAATTTAGTCTATACAAAAAAATCAAAAATTGATGTAAAAAAGGCTGCTTCCGGATAAGTTCAGTGATTTTGCCCTTAGAACCAAACCTAGCCTAAGTAGTAGTATCCAAAAATATATCAAAAAACTCACTGATTTCCGTTGGAATTAGACCTCTAGGCCTCCGAAAACCTAAACGTGTTTTTTTTTTGCTTTTTAAATACAAAAAGCGCGGAAAAACGACAGTGACAGAAAAGCACGATTGGGACTGCAGAATGGCTATTGACAAAAATCAGTATTTATAACTATGATTTTGCATTTTTGGCACAACAATAAACTGTTTAAAGTAAAAATTTCATAGCAGTTAAAAAAGCGCGGATAAACGGCGGTAGAAAATTTAGAACTTTCGAGTATTAGAAATTGGTTCCCTCTCCAGGAGATTTTCTAAAAAATTAAATGGTAAACTGCGCGTGTAATTAAGACAGATAAACTTTCGGTCAGAAATAGGCAAGGCCAAAACATTGTCATCTTCGTATCCTAGTTTTTTTGGCCGTGGGGTCTGGAAAAAGTTATGGGTCCAGAAAGTTGGCCATTTGTTCACAAAAAAAAACTGAAATTAAGACACCGCGGAATAGTCTAGATCTATAGATTAGGCCAAAACATTCCCAGTTTCCATTTGAAATTTTTCAGTATCTCGGGTCTGGAGGGCAATGTCGCGTCGGCCCTTCAAAGAACCGACGTTTACCCGCGCTTTAAAAAATTTTTAGGGTTTTCTATTAGAGAAAAATTTGACGTTGGTGAAAATAACTATAAATTTTGTTTTCAAAATGTTTATTTGAATTGGAAATTTTCGCGGGAATTTTTTTGGTATTTATATTTATTTGCCGCCAACTTGAGAAAACTTCTAAATTTGGCAATAAAAATGTCAAAAAGTAGTTTTTTTTTTCAATTTATGGGTTTTCTATTGGCGTTAGAGAAAAATTTTACAGGACCAAAAAAATTCCCGCGAAAATTTCCAATTCAAATACACATTTTGAAAACAAAAGTTATATTTATTTTCACCAACGTCAAATTTTTCTCTAATAGAAAACCCTAAAAATTTTTTTAAGCGCGGGTAAACGGCGGTTCTTTGAAGGGCCGACGTTGCCCTCCAGACCCGAGATACCGAAAAATTTCAAATGGAAACTGGGAATGTTTTGGCCTAATCTATAAATCTAGAGTATTCCACGGTTTCTTAATTTCAGTTTTTTTTTGTGAAAAAATGGCCAACTTTTTAGACCCATAACTTTTTCCAGACCCCACGGCCAAAAAAACGTTTCACAGAAGGTGACAATGTTTTAGCCTAGGCTATCTATGACCGAAAATTTAGCTGTTTAATTACACGCGCAGCTTACCATAGCTATCTCCCTACCTCATCCCATCAGGACTATAAAAAAATTTAAGGATGGTATATTTTTTTTGTTCAAAAAATCGATTTTCGAAAAATTCAAAATTATATTTTGGGGTCTTAAAGGGCCCTTAAAGTCCCAAAAAATATTTTCTGGTGCCTGTCGTGGCCTAGAGGTGTAAATCCAACGAGAATCAGTGAATTTTTTAATAACTTTTCGGATGCTACTACTTAGGTTAGGTTTGGTTCCGGGGGCCAAATACTTATTCGGTAGTAGCCTTTGGTAATTTACGCCTTTTGCCGATAATTTAAAAATTTTTTTTTTAAATCCACCAGGAATCAATAACAAGTTTCCAGAAATAAATCACGTAAGGTATACATAATCTCAAGCATAATAGATTCTACGATATCAAGCATTCTGTCACTTAATCCCAGGAAGTGAATCTTGATGCTAAACGAGTAATAAATGCAAAATAGCTTGCTTCAAAATTTTTTCTATAAAACCATATTAGTAAAACTAAGACAGGTTTATTAATTACCATTGATTAAACCACAACCAATTAGAAATAATAAAAATGTAAATGATTCTTGAAGATTATCATAAATTTGTAGATTTAATTTCGATACGAACACACTTTATCAGAGTCATATGGTTATTTACTAGTTGCAGCTGCAAACCATAAGAATAAGATATGCGTTAATATACAGTATTTTTATTTTATTTTTCTATAAATGAACTTGAAAACTAGATTCATAATCAGCATTCCTATTACACACTATAACTTATACATTAACGCGTAACTCATTCGTCTAAAAAATTTTATGGATATTCTTACTCTTCATTTATCTAATCACTGAATAATAATAATAATAAGAAACATGATTAATTCTCCTTAATACTAATTGCATGATAATAGAGTAAAAGGTGACGAGTTTATAAGCTTCAAACATCCGCTTGTAACGTTGAAATAGAAAAAGAACTGACAAGTATGTTGTTATGCGCCATCAAGTTGAGTGTTTGAGTTGTATAGAAAATTTCTTCCGGTGTTAACATGTTTTAAAGTTTTCATTTTGTGGTTTAAAAATAAATTTGTGAAAATCTTTTTACAAGAAACACTTAATTTTCATAAGTTAATGGATTCATCGTGTACTTAAAGCAAATAATTTACAATTTTTAAAATGAAAAAGGAGTTTTACTTTTACTGCGTCAAAGTTTAACTTGGGAAGTTTTGAATTCGTCATGCTATGTAGGCTATTAATTTATCTATGGTGAAAGTAAGACTGTTGATAATGAAAATTTTTAGAAAGACTACATGATATTAACAGGAAATTCATAAGGCACAAATATTCCGATATTTAAGTAGATGCAGCACCGTTTGATTAGATTGTCTAATAGAGATGTAGGCTTTTTTTGAAAAATTGTTAATAGAATAATTTATCATTTGTATTGAAAAATTAGCAATTATTAGTAAAATTATTATTAAAATTATTATTCATTGTTCTTTAGAGAAAGTGCATAGGAATAACCCATAATTAAGTTTAACATAAGCAATGACTTCATAACTTTCGAATTTATTTTCCAAAATGGAAAAATATATTTGAAAATTTTATTTATTGCATTTTGATAATTCCCAATGGGATCTAAGGATTAATTAAAAATTTTATAAAAAAAATTAGAAGGCTACTAATGTGATTGACTCAATTTCGGAATTGAAATTTTTTCTCTATATTTGAAAATTATTGACTAGCATAGATCTGTATAGCTAAAAATTTCATTGATAGACCTTTATTTTGATCTACAGTTCCTTTAAAAAAATAAAATGAGTAAAGCCCTCCCGTGCATACATAATCAGTCTAAAAAATAATTAATTGGGATTTACTAACTTGCAAGTGAATATTTTAAATATCCTATATAAAATATGAATAATAATTAAAAGATACAATCGATTATTAATAAATTTAATATATTATGTCATTTTGTACAATATAATATTTAAAATAAAACACGTTTATTATGTATTCCGGTTATAATAATTTTAATAGTGATAAGATTCTTTCGCCGTTACAAATAATATTTTTAATTTTTCTAATAAAGATTATAACGATTAAGTAATAATAATTTGGAAATTTTTTTTCTTCCTAAAATATAAATAAAAATTATCATATATTATATAATATTTAAGGTAAATAAAAATGATTAATTACATAATGGTATTTAACAGGTACATTTTAGGTGTGCTTGGGATTTCTCGAAATCTAGATTATTAATAGTATCTTATTTTTATACTTGTGGGATCAGATTACATTTTTTTTTTGATCGATAGGAAGGAAGTAACTAACGAATTTTCTAATGTATTTTTGTGAATTTTGAGTAAAAATGAGTATGAGTGGAGAAAAACCAGTAAAGATAAATAGGGTGAAGCAAATTCAAAATTTTTTGATAAACGTGTCTGTAGTGATAAGAAATTTTATTAAAATGAACCAATTTTAGTGTTGTTTTAGATTACACTAAAAATGAAAAATTTCATAATATTATATTTAAAAAAAATATTTTTTTGATTATAGCGTGATTGTGATTCAGTGAATTCAAATTGAGTTTTGCGAATATTATTACGCTTGAAATGGTAAATATATTTTTAAGTTCGCATATTTTAAAAATTATTGATTAACAAAATCTTAATTCACCTCATTTATTGCATCAACTCTGCATTGAGAGGAAAATTTCCTAAAAATAATTTAATTAATTAAAATCATGTAATTTAATCAATAAATTTCAAAATTGATAAGGGGCTATCCATAAATTCCGTAAGCCAACTTTTGGGATTTTTTACAGTCCCTCTCCCCTTTATAAGAAAAATTAAGAATTTAACCTGAACCCCTCATTGAATTATTTTTTGAAGAATTTTTTTGAAGAGAATTTCTTATTATTTTAAAAATCATTGTAACTCAATTGGCGCCATAGGTGTCTGGTATATTTTTGAAAAAAAAAAAAAATATTAAAAAAAAACTTACATAAGATATTTTCAAACATCCTCCCCTCCTGAGTAAGAAAAAATAAGAAAATCAAAACCCCCCCCCGACCCCCTTTTTTGACTTATGTAATTTATGGATAGCCCCTAAAATTAATTTTTTTACTTACTGATTATTTGTAAAAGCAGAAGGCCAGAGAGCGATTTAGGGCCTGGAAAAGATTGGTTTTTCCAATAAATTTTTAATTAAGTATCATTTAATCTCAGACCAAGTTGTGTGAGACTCGTCAGCAAATGAATATAATTATATGAAAAAATATCATCCAGTAATTATCTTAAAATTCTGAAACCAGTTTTTTTACCTTAAATCCACAGAAAAAAAGAAATTAAACCCTCAAATAGGGTAAATTTTAAATAAATATTCATATTATTTCAATATGTTTATTGTATTTATTCTATCTATAGAAGCAAGGCCTATAATGTTATGAGATTGGATTTCGTAGACTATATATTTCAAAATTTCGCGAACACTTTGCAAATCGAAGAAACAACGCCCATATTTTCTAATATTGTATTTTTAAAGAACGAATCACTAAAATGCTCATTTTTATCTATGCAAATGAATAATTTTTAAATGTATGCCAAAATTACAATATCGACTAAAAATTAAAAATTTCAGATATTTAATTTAAATAAACTTTATCAATTAATTATATATATATATATTTAATGATTATTATTATTAATCATCATTATTTATATGTATATTAACACATAAAACATATTTATCTTACATATAAGAAATTAGAGCATTCAATTTTTAATATGATTTCGTTGAATAATTTTTTTTATTTAAAATTAAATTAAAAAAATTAGTTTTTATTACAATAATTATATTACATTTTTAAATAAATTTGCTTGAAAGTTGAATTTATTATATGAAGGATTTCACCCTGGCTGGGCTATTTTTGTATTTTTGGTCTACTTTCCTAAATTGACTGACAATATTCTTATTTTTGCTGCCAAATTTTTATTTTGCTGTTTAAAATATTTTCTTCTTACGTGCGTATACGAAATTTACCTCGTAATTTAATTCCGAGGTTCGAAATTTGGTATAAGGGTCCGTAAATGCGCGAGTAATTGCGTTTTTCATAACAATGCCTTTTACCTGAAATAAAAAAAATTGGCAGGTACAGTTGATTTTCTTCTAC
This sequence comes from Anagrus nilaparvatae, assembly GCA_022575985.1. Classification (NCBI taxonomy): domain Eukaryota; kingdom Metazoa; phylum Arthropoda; class Insecta; order Hymenoptera; family Mymaridae; genus Anagrus; species Anagrus nilaparvatae. The sequence goes on along the minus strand of JAKSXM010000040.1, from coordinate 405,138 downwards.
TTAATTATTAAATTTTTTGTTAACATGGAACATGTTTATAGGGAGGGGGTACCATGGAAATCTGAAAATTAAGGGAAGGGGGTTAAATTTGTCCGATTTTAGAGGGGGGAGGGGTAAAAAATATGCGATTTAAGCGGGGGGTTAAATGGGACTTAGAATAATTTCAATTTTGGGACTTGTAAGATTTGACCCGCTCCTCCCAGGGTTCCTCTATCTGTAAACATTTTCCATGTTAATAAAATTATCCTTTTAGTGAAGTTTCTTTTATATTCTGATCATAATAGTGACAGCGATCCAAAATGAACAAGTCAAAATTCTTAGAGATTGCCTCTAATGTTTATTGCATACATCATTTTTATTATAACCAATGCTGCAATTGGCCATTTTTCTTTTAGTACAATTTAAAAGGATATTTTCTGAAATAGAGTCTAAATCGTACATTAAAAAGCGTTATAAAATTTTCAAAATTTTCTTTTTCAAACTTGTCGTCTTACAAACAAAAAACTAACTAGATTTTTAATATACTAAATTATCCCCGCCCCTAGGGAGTGAAAAAATTTATAACCGGTTTGTGTAACTAAACAACCAACGAGCATGGAACATGTTCACTTATAACACTGATAATAAAGTATCTATTGTATTCATAATATAAATATTTATATCCAAGTATTTATATTTCAATTTTTATTATAGAAATCATGCTGCTTAGACATCAAAGTGAAACAAATTAATTAAATTTTCAAATTATGATAGTTTTTTAAATAATATGAATTTATTTTTTATTAATTTTTACAATAAATGTTTTAAAAATTCTGCACTAAAGGTCCCTAGGAACTTCTGCACCATAGGTCCCTAGGTACTTCTGCACCAAAGGTCTTTAGGGGCTTCTGCACCAAAGGTCCCTAGGTACTTCTGCACCAAAGGTCTTTAGGGGCTTCTGCACCAAAGGTTTCTAGGTACTTCTGCACCAAAGGTCTTTAGGAACTTCTGCTCCATAGGTCTCTAGGTACTTCTGCACCAAAGGTCTTTAGGGACTTCTGCACCATAGGTCCCTAGGTACTTCTGCACCAAAGGTCTTTAGGAGCTTCTGCACCAAAGGTTTCTAGGTACTTCTGCACCAAAGTTCTTTAGGAACTTCTGCACCATAGGTCTCTAGGTACTTCTGCACCAAAGGTCTTTAGGGACTTCTGCACCATAGGTCCCTAGGTACTTCTGCACCAAAGGTCTTTAGGGGCTTCTGCACCAAAGGTTTCTAGGTACTTCTGCACCAAAGGTCTTTAGTAACTTCTGCACCATAGGTCTCTAGGTACTTCTGCACCAATGCTCCCTAGGTACTTCTGCTCCAAAGGTCTTTAGGGACTTCTGCATCATAGGTCCCTAGGTAGTTCTGCACCAAAGTTCCCTAAATCGAAAATATTGTAAGTCCATTTCACCACCCCTGCTAAGCCGGACTTTTTCAAATACCCCATCCAATGAACATGTTCCATGTTAAAACCCCTAAATTTAAAAGAAATGAAAAATAGTTTATAAAATATTCTTTTTCTAACTATTCGTCTTGTAAACAAAAAACTACGAAGTTAGTAGATAAATTTAGCCCCTCCACTCCAAGGGGTGATAGAAGTGAAAACTACCAAAAATGAAAAAAAATGGAAAATTGATGTAAATTTCAATTTTCTATTAATGAATAATATTGCAAATAATGAATAATATACAGTGATTTTAATTTATATGTTCTAATTTTGTAATTTAAAAAAAATGTTTCTAATTTTCAATAACAAATTTTTTGAATTGAAAAAGTGTGGTATAAAATAACTTTTATTCATTTTTATATTTGGAGGTAGTTTTCACACCCTAGGGGAGGGAATAATTTTTTATAATAAAAATCTTAGTTTTTCTGTTTGTAAGACAAAAAGTTTAAAAAAGAAAATTTTATTACCTTCACTGAAAATCTTTTTAGTTTTCTGGCCAATTGTATTAAGTCGTTACTTTACTGATTATTTGTTAATTTTGAAGCCGAATCTTGGGGAGCAGTGGCCCAAAATAAATGTCTATTTGCCTTAAATAATCATTTGCTTTTGTTTTTACTTTTTTTATAACCTAAAATTCAAAAAAATTTTCAAAATACATATAAACAATTAATCGTGAACCTAATTTCGTGTTATAGAGTTCTCAAATTTGGGGCTATACGCCCCAAAAAATTTATAGTGAAGCAAGCTAAGGTTTTTGAGCTTTGACGCACTATCCAAGTGATCAGAAAGCCAAAAAGAATTTCAGTGTTGTATTCATTATTTTTAAAATTAGGGGTAGTTTTCATCCTCCGGGTCAGGCAAAATTTTTTGTACACCAATTTTGTTACTTTTACGCTTGTAGGACAAAAAGTGTAAAAACAAAATTTAACAATTTTTTGTTCAATTTTTTTTTACATTTAGATGTAGTTTCCCCCCCTGGCGGCCGGGATGATTTTTTGTGCTAAAAATGTTAGATTTTGGTTGTAAGACGAAAATTGCAACAACAAAAATTGTATACAGTTTTTTAAAATTTTTTTATAATTATGGAGAAGTTACCCACCTGGGGGATAAATAAATCAAAATTCATTTCACCCTTCCTTATTGAAACATCAATTTTGGCCCCCACCCCTAAAAACGTAATTTTTCATCTCCTCCCAGTCCACTTTAGGCTGATGATCTTTTCTGAGTACCCCTCCCTATGAAAATGTTCCATTTTAAAACTATTAGGAGAAAAAATGAGATGTTAGTTAATATAACAAGGTAGCAGTATTACTTTTAAGCTACTCCAAAGAATCTTATCAAATAAAATTGATGCGTGCAGATTTACGCTCAGGCCAATAAAAATGAACGGAGGGGATACAGGAAGTTTTTTTGACTGACTCCTACCTAATCGACATAATTTGGCTGAATTTTGGTTTTCAAACCCGTTTCCTTGTTAAAAAGTAGTAATAATTTTAATCATTTTTGATACTATTACTTATAAGTAGGTACTTTTAGCAATAAAAAGCAATTTTTAAATTTATTAATTAATATTTTATTAGCTATAGTTTCAGTGTTATATAGCAAACTAGCCTGTTTAAAGAATTTATTTAAGATATTAGTTATTTTAATTAAATTTAATTAATTTGAATTCGGTGAATTTTTAAATTCGATTTATTGTAATTTAATAAAATTTCAGAGAAACTAATTCTGTATATTTTCCCCCGGGCTATGAACAAAAAATTTGTAATTTGATGCATTTTTTCTAAATTTTAGAAGTTAGTAAATATTTGAAACCCAAATAAAAAATTATCTCGGTAATAAATTTATTATTTAATGACAAAAGTTACCTAATTATTTTCAAGCGGTTTGAACTAGAATTTGCTTGGTTTATTTAAATTATCATATCTTTAATATACTTATAACTTATTGAATAACAATATACGAAAAATTGATTAGTTTGATCCATGTTTTGAGCTAACAGTAAATTTTAAGATAATTATTCGGAAAATTTTTTTAATTTTCTTTTTATTGATCTTAAGACTAAATAACCAGGTACTTTAAAATTTTTCATAAATTGAAACTCGAGATTTTCAAAAATAATATATTTTGTCAATTACTTCTCAAAAATTTTAAAACTAATACCCTATTTTGACAAGTTCTAATTTTTTTGTTTACAATAAATTTCAATTAGAAATCTATCATTTTTGCAATATCATGCGTAATGGAATTTTCATATGAATCAGAATGAAATTTTTTCCAACCAAAAGTTATGCAATGAAAAATATTTTTTTTTGGATTATATAACAAAAGGTGATTTTTTAATTTTTTTCTTAAACGCCATAAAATTTGGAATTGAAAATTTACTATTGATTTCCGTGTTCTGAAAAGGTGATACAGAAAAAGCGCAATATTTTGCTCCACCTCTATAACTTATTGTTAAAAAACGGCAGATAAAAAAATACAAACCCCTAAATTATTAAGTGTAATATCATGTAATTACGTACAAAGTATTATACTCAACTTAACCACTTCATAATCGAAATTAATCCTTTAAGACACATTTTTGTCCAAAAAAAAAAGAGGGAATTAATTTTACCAATAAAAATCCCTTAAATAGTCAATAGACTCTTTCCCCACTCTGTGAACCAAAAAACGACCAAAAAAAAGTCTAGTATATAATAATAGTGTATTAAAAAAAATGAACATCTCATGCAATAAAAACGATTCCATAATTCCATTGGATCCGGGCAACAACAGGACTATTAGTATACAATAACATAATATATTTTTTATAGTAAAAAAAAAAAATTATTTTTTTTTTTGTAGTGGGGGTACTTAACCCCAAAGGAAAGAGAAGTTTTATATATATAATGATGCAAGAGAGAGATAGAATTAACTTAGAGCTCAGAGAAGTTTAAAGAGAGGCAACACACCGACGGAACTGTCAGAGCTCTGTGGGACACGGTCACGTATACTCTACACAGCAGCTACTTTAATTTTTTTTTATCATTATTTATTAATAATATTTATTATTTACGGTTTTAATAAATAATATAAGAAAAATTTTTTTAATTTACTGAAATTTTTTTAAGTGATTTTTTTCATTTTTAATATTTTTTGGTTTATTTTTGTGTTATTTTTTAAATATGGATCAACAGTTAGATCCAACCGGTAATTATTAAGTACCGGTTAATTAATTAAAAGTACTAAATTTGTTTATTATGGAAGATCAACTAGACCCAACAGGGCTTTATTAAAGTGCTTTTTTATTATTTAAAAAAGAAAAAACTGCAAAAAGACAATTGAAGCAAAAAATTAAATGAAATTTTTTTCATTAATTAATTATCATCTTAATTTTATTTTGTCAAAAATAACAAAGTAATAACCGGTATATTACGATGAGCGAGCTTGATCCTACCGGTCAGTATTGAGTGCATTATCACCGGCTCAAAGAGCAGAAGAAGAAGAAGAAGCAGCAGAAGAAAATGAAGAATGAAAAATAAGAAGAGCCGGAAGCAAAAGTAAATATCAGCAGTGTGTTATTTTTTTTTTTTAACGAAGGCGTAAATTACGTAACTAATTTTTCATAATTTTTTTTTAATGAAAAATTGTGCTTTATTTAATAAATTATAAAAAATAGTCAAATAAAATGGCCAAAAATGAAATAAAAAAATTATAAAAAAATAAAAGAAAAATGATTTTTCAAAAAATGGACAATCATGTAATTAAAGTCAGAGGAAGAGAAGAAATATCATCGACAAATTTGAGAAGAAGATATTCATGGATCATTTCAATACGTAAAAGTAGATACAGATTATTTTATTGTTAATTTTATCACTAGAAGTTAAGAAAATTGAAGATGGTGAAGAATAGACCGAAGATAATAGAAAAATTCAAATTTGGGCAAAATCGTCAAAAATAAATTGGTAAGTTAACGAATTAATACAATAAAATTATTTAAAAAAATGTCAAGAATAAAAATTAAAGAAAATAATCGTCTGCTAGAAGAAGAAATCTTCATTTTAAAATAAATATAAACATTATAAGCGCTCAATCAGCTGTCCGAGCGATCAAAGACCCCCGTGTAAGTTCAATCGTATATTATAAGCGGGCGCCGCGCTTTTTCCTCATGAAACTTATATTGCAATCGCGTTCTTCTTTTCTTTCAGTTCATTCGCCTGCTCTATAGGTTCCTTCTTCTTTCTTATTATTCGCTCTTTTATATAACTAAAAAAATAAAAGACTTTGTGAAACGCATACCGAAGAATTACGTGCGTGACCCGCAAGGATCCACCCGATCAAAAAAAAATTTTTATAAGGAAGAAAATTTAAAAAAAAATATATAATTAACCAAAAAATTACATCACGATTAGGCAATCCAAACTTTGGAATTTTTCTTTTTAACGTTTTAATTAATTAATTATTGATTGCAAAAATGTTTTTGTTTATAAATTTTTTAATTTTTTTGTTGATAAAAACACAAGAAAAAAAATATTTATCTGATAACCAAATAATTTAATGCATATTTGTTTACAAGATTACGTTATCTAAAAAAACTCTTTATTTTTCTCAAATAATGATAAAAAAAAAAACAGAATTTTTCTTGATTAAAAAATTGTTTACTTTAATGGCAGTAAAAAAAAAAATAAAATTGTTCTAATATTCTAATTTCTTAAAAAATTATTTCAAACACGTTTATGATAATTTTTTAAATTTTGTATGCAAAAAACGTTTTTTTTAAATAATTTAAAGAAAGTAAGAAATGCTAATTTAAATTATGGTTTCTTTGCCAGACGTTGATATCAATTTTATTTGAATTAATTAATAGTAATTATTTAATTAATTTTGTAATTTTTTAATTTTATTACATCATTTTTTAATATTTTAAATTTATTTATTATTCGATATTAGCTTTAGTTACCTGATATTTCTAATTTAGGGCAATTAATTTAAAAATTAAAATTCTATGAATTTAATTTGTATGCCAAAGATTCACCACTGGAATATTGGCATAAAAAATGTTTAATTAACGATAAGTGAATTTAATTTTGATTTTTTTTTAAAGAAAGTGGATTTTCCTGGGGATTTTTCTACTTGCCAATTAAATAAAATATAAAAATCACGTAATTTTAATAAAACTTGGCACAGATTTTACTTTTAAGGGGAAACCACTTTTTATAAATACATTTTACTTCTTTTAATAAATTCTTCTTTATGATAAATAAGACTTTCAGTGTGCCACATAAATTTTTTTGATTTTTATAAAAGTACCTAAATTTGTTATACCAAAATAATTGTTGATATTTAAGTTTTAGACTGTCAATAATGCAGAGGTGACTTTTAAGAATGTAAACAAAATTTACTAAACAATTCAACTCTGTTTAGTTCAAATAATTAAAACTAGAGAAACTAAAAGAAAAATTTTAACAAAAACGTTTAATATCATAAGTTAAACAATCTTTGTTCTTTCTTGCATTCAGCTAATTAATCACAATTTTATTTATCTGGAAAAACTACGTCATTAAAATAATACAGAAATATTTACTTTTCATCGAGCATACATAATTTTTTATTATCAATTGATTAAAAATATCAGGCAAAAAAACCCAGAATTTAAAAAATTCGTCAATTTCTTGCAATTAAAAAAAGCATTAAATTTTTGTAATTCATACAATTTGACTGGCGCTTCTCATAAATGCACGAAATTAGTCTTATTTTTTTTTGGCCCCATGGGAAAGACAAGACCTCGATAATATTATATATATATTTATGTATATATAACCAATCCTCACATGGTCGAGTTCATTGACATCAGTTTTGCAAAAAAAGTTTTTTGGCCATTCCTCCCTTGATTGTATAAACTTCTTCTTTCTCCTTTTTTATATTTCTTGTGTATAAGTCATTCCTTTTTTTTTTTTTTAAGTCACTCTCTTAATGATGATGTGTATGTATGTATCAAGTTACTTGCTCAAAGCTTACTTACACTTTGTCCCATCTTTATATATCATTTTCTTCATCTCTTCTTCCTTGTGTATTTATAAACTTGTAATATAAATTCTTACTTTTTTTTTGAATCTTAAAAATTATATTTTTTTAATACAATTTTTGGTTTATTCAATTATATTTTTTTGGTATATATTAGACTGGAAGTTATTCTGGTTTTAGAATTCTTACTGATGATGACCAAAAAACTGCAAAAATAATCAAATTTTAATTTAGAATCTAAAAAAAAATTCTATACTCACATACACCTATTTACAATGTTAAGAGCAAGAGTGCAAGAAAATGATCACGTTTGTGACCTAGGACAACATACTATACGCGACCTGCATGCCAATCCAATCTCTTCCTCACTCTTTCTCACTTGCTCTTTTATATAATATTCGTTTATAAATATACAAACTAATATTTTTTTAAAATATACTCTTCCTCCCACTATCCCACCTCCTCCACTTTATTTTTTTTTAATCTTTCTGTGCCTTTCTCTTACGTATGTGTGTGTATGTGTGAGTGTTTCATTTTTATTAACTTATTAAGATTTATATTAATTTTTTTTAAGCTAAAATGCAATCAGAGAAAATTTGCAAAAATTTGAATTTTTCGATAACTTAATTTTTTTAGTACAATTTTTGAAGTATATTAAATTTAGTCGCTAATTGAAAAATAAAAAATTATTAAAAATCTAATTTCATTTTTTAAATTTCTCAATGAAAATGTAAGTTTAAGTATATAACTGAGTATTATAATGTTTTTGACCTTGAATAGGGGTATAATGTAGAGATATCGAAAGCGAAAGTGATCTTTGAGAATTTATTGTATATGCTAAATGTACATTAGGCTTGTAGTTATGTTATTATTTTTGACGAGTCTAATTTTAAAAAAACTGATATTTAACGAGAATTCAGTTCTGAAATTTGATGATTTTTACTTTTATTGGGTTTTAACATGCTTTTTTACTGTGATTTTAAAGTTTTTGGTACCAAAAAATTTCAGAAATTTAAGAGTAAAGTTCAGCCTAATATACACAAATGAAATTTAAATATTTTTTTTTTAATGTGGCAATAATTATATAAATTTAATTATGTAAATTTTGATTAAATACACAAAAAAATCGTAATACATGTTTTACAAGTTTATTTTAGATTTTTGAATCCTGATAAGATTATTTAATTTATTCATTTTTTTTTTTTATAATCCTGATTAGTATATCATCTCTCTCTTTCTCGTTTACCACCTCTTGGTAAAATAGCAACGACGATATGATTTTTTTACTCTTTATAAAAAAGTTCAGAGCTCGTAAGTTCGTTAACCTCAAAAAGGCTACATCAGATTACAGTAGACTTCGTCTAGGTTTAAAAACTTTTTTTGCAAATTTTTTTATTAAAATGCAAATTTTTTTTGGTATTTTCTTGTTTTTTACTTTGCAGGCATTTAATTGATTACTGAATATTAATTAAGTGTGATAATTTTACCAGATGCTTAAAAATTAAAAAAACAGTTTAATTTAACGTTAACGTAATTCAATCAAAGTGGAAAAATTTATTGCGAAAAAATTCAATGAATTACATCAAAATTTGAAATTTAAAAAATTGATTTAATTTCAGCTTAACGTTAAATAAATAAAAAGAAAAATAGGAATAAAAAATTGTATTGCTCTAGCTCACGAAGAAATGAAAATACATACCTTCACGCTTCCTTCGCCTTCGTTCCGCGATTTTATGTACACCATACGTAATTTTGATACATTAGACTGGTTACTATACTCTAAAATCAGAAATTTATGATCTAGCGAGATTCAGTTTGATAAATTTTATTAATTTTGCCATTTTTCATCAGTAACGTCCGATTGCGAAGTAATTTCGGTATAAATTTTGCAAATATCCAATTTCTGCTAAAACACCCATAATCAGTCAATAAAATATTAAATTTTGAATGCATAAAAAAAAATGTTGCACAGTCTAATATATATTTCCCATACCTAATTCGCCAACACTTTGAACAAAAAGTTATGTAACAAAAACTTTTTTTACTCGGTAAAAAGTTTTTCTTATGAATTTTAGCGTAATAACATGAATTTTAAAATTTTTAGTTTTATTAATACAAAATCGTGTTACATAAATTTTCTAACCAATTCAGTTAATTAAATAACAATAATAACTTTTTTTTATAAGTTCATTGTACTAAATTTACCAAAAAATGACTATTTTTTAATTCAAATTTATTTGAGCATAAAAAATCTTTTTTTTTAAATCGTTTATTTGCATATTTTTTATATATATTAGACTGATACTTATTTTCAAAAATTCTTAAAATCGTCCATATACAATTTTTTAATAATAACAATAATAATAATAAAAAAAAAATAAGGAAGTATTTATAATAATAAGGATTAAAAATTATATAGTAAATCTTAATAATTACAGCAAGATGACTTAGCTTTTATATCGTCCATTACTCTTATAGAACTTGTCGTTGTTTATTTATAATAATATTTACCGAGGTCAATATAATAATTTATAAAAAAATTTTTTTTAATTATAAAAAAAAAAAATTTTTTTTGAAACAAAAAAAAATAATAATTGTAGGTGGAATTTATGAATGTGTTAATACGATAAATAAAATAAGGAAAAAGAGAGAAGGAGGAAAGTAGGTCAAACTCGAGTGTATGTAAGAGAATGTATAGAAAAAAAAGGAGAGAAGAGAACCAAGTTCAGGGGCATGTTTAAATGGTTGCATTTATACGTCATCTATCTTTCTTTCTTCCTTATTCCCTTTTTTTTATTTATTAGCTTTTTATTCCTTATGTGCTAAATTAATTTTTTTCTTACTGATTTTGGTTTTTTGCGATTTTAGGGTTTGGTACTTTTTTTGAAAATTTTTTTCAAAATCACCAAATTTTCTCTTGGTCGATAATTGTAAAAAAATCCAATAAAGTTAGAAAAATTTCTTAAAAACTCTCTAAAATTACAAAAAAAAGTATTACAGCCTTTTGTATCTTTTTCGTTATACAATCCAAACTTGAATTTAAATACCATACCAATAAAATTTCAAATTATTACATTATGAAAGTAAAAGTAATAGTAAAACTTTCGTTTTCATTTATTTTTTACCTGTTAGGTCTATTTAAATAATTTGGTACAATTATAAAAATAGAATATCAATTAACAACTTTTTTTGGATTTTTTGCTATAATCCATATATATTTATTCTTGACAAAAAAAATAAAAAAAATAAAAAAAATATTCAATAATTAATGTAATTTTTTATTATTTTTACAGATAAAACTCCTACAAATTCAAACATAACTGCCAATATGAAGAGACTGGAAAAACATTAGAAAAAAATATTAAAAATTCATGGTCAACGATAACAATCATAATCAAGAAAACAGTAAACTAAGCAGAAAATAATACAAAAAAAAACCGTTTTTAATTCTTAAAATAGCATAAATTTATTACCAAATCTTCAAAAAAATTTTATTGCATTTTTTCTAATTTTCTTTTGGTAAATTGTTACCTTTAATTTATAAGTCTTAAATAAATTATTATTATTATTATTTGTTATATAAATTTTTTGTTAAAGTCCAAAAAAAAAATAATAATAATAATTAAAATAAAAAAGTACACAATTTGCATTTATGTAGTTTTTATATAAATAAATAATAATAATAATTTAGAAATAAAAATTTTGACTGAATAATGCACTAGTTCCAAATATTGCAATTTATTATTATTATTTATGTATTTTTTTAAAAAAATAAGTATCTTTTTTTTTTTGCATTTTTATTAAATATTAAGTACTTAATTATTGAGTTACCAATTTTTTATTTATTTTAAAATTATGACTAAAAAATTAATGTAATTTTTTTTCTTTGCACATTATGTAGTCTTGAGACTCACTCGAATTACAGCTTTAAAAAATGTACTATCGTTACCCCCCCCCCCCCTCTCTCAAATTATAAAAAAAGACTTTAAATAAACAAAAGCTTTATAAATCCATTTTTTCATTTTGATGGAAAAATTGTTTGATTGTTTAATTTTAATTTAACATTATTATTACTATTATTATTATTATCACTTAATTATTATTATTTAAATGTAATTTTTTTTTTAAATATAAAAAAATATGAAGAAAAAAAAAATTATTTTTTTACTTAATTAAAAAAAAATTATTTTCTGTATTTTAATTTTATAAAAAAAATAAAATTGTTAATAATCAAAAATTGTTTTTAATGAGTTTATTTTATCATTTCCTTTTCATGAACAGGGTGGAATTAGGTGCCATTTAGGGTCTCTTGAACCATTTTACTTGGTGACATTAGAAAAACTTTATAAATGGCATCTGATTATATACACTCCCAAGTTAATAAAAATGAGTGCAAAAAATAAAAAAATTTAACGACCTCAGTCTGCTACACAATAATAGCACAAAAATAAGAAGAAAAAAAAAAGTATCTAAAAATAAAAATCTTGTTACATAACAATAAAAACTATATGAATTTCCTATTGAAAAATTTTTTTTTTAAATTCATGATTCATTTGATCTTACATATGAAATTAACACAATACAAAAAGTTGTAAAAAAAAATAAAACGTGATGTTAATAAAAAAGAACATTAATAGATACATTAATAAAAAAATAACAAGAATTTTATTCATTTTGTGATTTTTCAAGGTAAGACATTAAATTTTTTTAAAAATATAGGAAGGATCAAGGATCATAATTATAAGGATAATTGATTACAGCACGTGGCAAATTATTGATACTTTTAATCCAAAAAGTAAAAATTTAGCCTCTTTTAATTAGAATACAGTAGTTTATTTAAATGTATTCAGTACATACTCCTTCTATAAAACACCTACGTATGAAAAAAAATAATAATTTTTTATTAATACATACGCCTATTATATGATTTTATTTCCGCTGGCTAAATATTATTATAATAAATGTATGTGTGCAACATTGTTTGCAGTGAGATGCAAGACAAATCAATAAAGGCGGATTACATTTGTTTTTTTAATATTCATTTATGAATAAGGTGTGTCATTTCATCAGTTTGTTAGATAAAATCCTTTTTTTTTAATTTGAAGCAATTATGACTGAATTTTGCAAATTGAGATGCAGATGGATCTACATACTATAAAGGTGTTTTAAGATTTACATCTGACTTAGAATCCGATCAATTTTTATGTTGTTCAGATAAAAAAAAAATAATTTTATTCAATCAAAGTGTATATTTAAAAATTGCGATGTTTGATTACACAGTCCCATCAAGATTTCCATCTGTATCATGTGCTTTTGGTTTTTGGATATATAAATTACACTGAAAAAAATTTTGTTTTCTTCGCAAACAATTGCAAACGACTTGAAACGTAAAGAAAATTTAAAAAAAACATTTTTTCTTTTCTTTTTCCAAAAATTTTTCAAATTTCATCATACCGAAACACGCATGTCCCAAGTAAGCGGGAAAAAAATTTTTTTTAATTTTCTTTACTTTACAAGTTATTTGCAATCTTTTGACGATATAAAAAATTCCGCTTGCCAAAATCGGATTTTTTTTTCAGTGCAAAAATATTGAATATACCTATACAGAAAATTATGATAATTTGATAAAAAAAACTGCTTGGGGCAACCGGAGTTCTTTCGTTTTTCGCAAGTGAACTTTCCATTTGCCACTAGCGGATTACAGTTTGTGGCTAGAAGAAGTTGGCTAGTGTGTAGCAGAATTTTAAATCTTGCTCAAACGATTGCAAATGACCTAAAACGCAAAGAAATTTGAAAAAAAGATTTTTTTACTTTCAGATATATTAATTACCTCTATTAAAATTCCTAATAATTGCATCTATATATACAAAAAAAAATAGTCATAGGTATTTAAAATTTAAAATATTATATTAATTTATTCAAATCGAACTTGCAAAAAGCATTAAATAATTTATGCTCTAATAATAAACAATATATTCATTTGCATCCTAAACTTGTAAAAAGTATAAACAATTTAAATTATTTTTCTTTAAAATAACAATTTTTATAGACTATGTATTAGGTCTTAATTTTTATTTGACATAAAAAAAAAATCTACCTGGATTCTGTTTCTAGCAACCTGATATTCCGTTTGCAGAAACCGGAATTTTTTTTAGTTTAATGCTATTTTTAAGAAATTTAGTTATGGCGTAAAATCGGTACTTTTGAATGATATACGTATAATCTTGTAATCTTTCAGAGAAAAAATTTTTTATTTATTTTTCTGAAGAAAATTATCGTACATACTATTTTTTTTTTTTTTTTTAATTTTCAATTTAAAATAATATTTAAACTCCATAACATATACCTACTTAAATAAAATTATTCAAAAAATTTTTTATTTTTTTTTAAGTGTTTACTTATAAATTCTTTTTTTTTTAAATTAATTAAATAAAAAAAAAAAAAGTAAAAAAATAAAAAAAAATAAAAAAAAAAAAAAAAAAAATAATTCCGATACCGGGAATCGAACCCGGGCCGCCTGGGTGAAAGCCAGGAATCCTAGCCACTAGACCATATCGGAGGTTGTGAAAAGTAGAGCTTAAAATAAATTTTTATTTTGGAGCCCCTCCTTGCTATTTTCTGTGAGGAACAAGTGGGCGCAACGCGAGTGCTTACAAATTACAAAGTATTAACCTCTTTATGCGAAGCTAGCCCCGGAAAAATAAAAAGTTTTTTATTTAAAAAAAATAATTATACCATCGTTTGCACGTTTTTAATACCATTAAAACGAGCCCAACCAGACATTTTTGCGTTTAGTATTTTCCGAGAAAATAAAAATTTTCCACAACTTCATAACCCAGACAAAAATCTTTAATTTCTCCTAATTTAAGGATGTTAACTACCTTTTTTGTTTTGAGTACACTGAAAAAAAATTCCAAACAAAAAAGCAATCCGATAACGGCAAGCGGAATTCCGCTTGCGGCAAGTATAATTCCGCTTGTGGCTAGCGGAATTTTATTTTATTTGTAAACAATTGCAAATGACTTGAAACGTAAAGAAAATTTAAAAAAACATTTTTTCTTTTATTTTTTCAAAAAATTTCTCAAATCTCATCATACCAATGAACGCATATCCTAAGTAAGCAAAAAAAAAATTTTTTTTTAATTTTTTTAAAATTTTTTTTACGTTTCAAGTCATTAGCAATCTGAGATAAAAAATTCCGCTAGCGGCAAACGGAATTATTCCGAATTTTTTTTTCAGTATACAGGTTTTAATAATAATTGATATATGGCTCATTTTCATTTTTTTTACAAAAAAAAGATAAAAAAATAATAATATAAAAATCTTGTTTTAGTGTTGTAATTTTCAGAAAAATTAAAATAAAAGTTTTTATTAAAGAATCAACTTGTTATTATCATAAAAACTTTGTAAATTAAAAAAATTTTTATTATTGTGTTTAAAACTGCATTTCTTGAGTTATAGAAAAGACTTTATATGATTTTAGGCACAAATAAGAAAATTTTGGCCGTATATTATTATCTAAAATACCCTCTAAAACATTAATTTAAGGTTAAATAACTGTGGTACATATAATTAAGTAATTACGACCATGTGACACTATTTTTGCAAAGAGAATGAAAATGAGCGATGTAACAAGAAGACATATTAAAAAATATATATTTTAAAATTTGAAGATCCTAGGGTGACTACTTCATTGTTAATTAATTAAAAATAATGGTGCTTTTTCAAGCATCTTATACACGTGATTCTTACGGGACAACATTTTATAATAAAAAATTTTAGTATTTTTTGAGTACAGTTTTTGATAAAAAAATTATAAGATATGAAAAAAATATCGTAGAATAAAATTATTTAATTTATTTTCGACTAGGATGATTTGTTTATAACGAAACTTTTATTTACTTAACAATTCTATCGTATAGTTGTGCGCGCGCAGGGTTATTGCTTCTGTAGTAATATAATAGAAAGAGAGAGAGTTAGCTGCTTATGCCTATTATTACCAGCTTCGTACTTAACATCCTTAAAAAAAATCTTTTTTATTATTTAAGTTACGACGCAATCTTAATGGGCTAAAGATCAAAATACTCGTTAAAAATTTGAAAAAAAAAAATCATTTTAAAACGTTCAATCAGCAAACGTTTGACTTTTTAAGTAAATAACTTTTTTTAGGATTCTTTATAACTTTTATCATTCGGTAAAATGAGACCTTGAACTTTAGTTACACCTAGAACGATTAGTTGTCTATTTTTGAAAAAACCTCAAAAACAGATGAAAAAACGTAAAAAAAATAAAACATGGCATTTTTATATAAAATTAAGCAAACTTTGGCTGTAAAAAATTAATTTTTTTTCAGAATAAATTACTAAAGTGGTTTTTAATATTGTTTCTTAAAAGCTTTTTGTTTTTTTCTAAGATTTTTTTTCTTGAGCTCTCGTTGCGTATTAAAATTTCACTATAACTTGTTAATTCTTATCGAGGTTCTTATTTAAGATTTTTGCAATTTTTGTTTATCAAATTTCAATTAAATTTTCAAAGCCAATCTGATCTTTTAGGCAGATATACATACTTGAAAGCCAAATTTCTTTTCAAAATTCAAAAAATTTTTTCATGGGAATAAAATTATTAGCAAATTAAAAAAATAAAAAAATTTTATTGCAGTTGGTAAACTATAATTGATTTCTGAAACTCTAAAGTAAATTCACCAAAAAAAGAGAATATTTTCTGCTTAAAATATAGACACGTTTATTTTTATAAGATTAATAAATCTATTTATAATATTGAATAAATGTCCATCACGATATTAAAAAAAGAACAAACGTAAATAGGAGGATATAAACAGTAGCAAAATTATATTCATAAATGAAAATATTCTGTCAGTTTGTTTCCTTATTATAACTTAATCTTACATATTTTTAAATAATATGAATAAAGCCGGAAGAATTTTTCAAAAAATCTATAAAAATTAGACTCCTGTTTTTACTGAAATTCTATTGTTGAAAATAAGTTTTATTGTTCTGATTAACACTTGTTTTCAATTGAAAAATATTACAATAAAAGATATTTATAGAGATTTTAATCACTACTTGTCATGGTTTAAGACTACTTGTATTTAATGTAAATAAATTTATGTAATTTAAATATGTATTTTATAGGATTATTTATAGTAAACAAGGACTTTATTTATGCTAGAAATTATTTTATTCTTCTTGTAATATGATGCTTGCTGCTCTAAGAACTTTTAAATTTATAAGCTTTTATTTGAATATAATTTTAGATTCTATAGTTAGGAAAGAGTGATAATTCGGAGTACCAAAGGAATTAAAAAAAATTGCGAGCCCACAAAAAGTTTTCGATTTTTGGACAAGAGGCAATGAGTCATTTTTGATCAGGATTATAAAATCACTAGAAATGTGAATTTCAGTCGGAAAGATAAGTGGACCAATGGATACCACATCCAAACAAAAATACGGGAGTTCTTTTCCTAAGTTGACTTTTTTTCTTTTCACTGACTCACATTCTAGGTTTCTTTTCAAAAAAATAGATTAAATAGACCCATTGAAAATACGGGAGTTTAATATTCGATATCTAAACCCCCTCGATTTTGGGCGTTAGCGCTCTTATTTTTTTAGAAATATGAGTTTGGAACTCAATGGCCTTTATCTAGAAGTTTGTAGACTATAAAAAACCTGGAGTTTCAGGGCACAAAGTTGTCGAATTTTCATTTGAATGTATTTTCACTCAAAATCATGTGGGAATTAAACTATTAAATTAAACTAGGTATTTGAAGTTTTCCAGTTTTCTAAATAATTTTTTAGCAAAAAAGTCGTTATTTAAAAATTTTTTTTACCCTATGTCATCTTTGTCAATTAAGAATGTAATACAATTTTAAAAATAAATTTTAATACTACTTAAAAAATATGCATAATTTGCTTTTTCTAAAATAAATTCTTACAAAATCTTAATTAAAATAATAGAAATTTAAAGATATTAATAGATCTAATCTATTTATTTTGACAAGATGAAGTAAGTATTCCAAAGATTGTAGAAAAGATAAATTATTAAAAAGTTAATTTTTATATATTTTTCAATAAAATTAAATACTTTTTATATTAAAAATATGATTTAATTTCTAAAAATTTATTAAAAATCGGTTTTAAATTTTAATTACATAATTTTAAGGTTATCCCTAGTTTTTTTATAAACTTGTTTTATTACATAACCTAAAAAAAAGAGGAGAATTAATGAATAAAATGCAATATGATTTGATTTTGTAAGTTTTTTATGTGAGAAATATGAAAAAAAAAATTAAGAACAAGTTCACTGATTTAATTAGAAGCAGTTATTAATCTTAATTTTTAAATAATCTATTGAAATTTTGTAATATCTATCTCAAATATTCAATTACTTTAAATTTATTTTTGATGTATTAATTTTTTAAAATTATATAGATAAATTAAAAAAGTTAAATAAATAATTTATTAAAAAATGGCACTAAATTTCGCATGATTGACCAAGTTATATTTGCCTAAATTTAAGCACACTGTAAAAAGTAACTTTCTTAGATTTACAAAAAAAAATAGAATTTTTTTGAAAAATTAGTGAATTTTCAAAAATTTTTGTAAATATTCGATAAAAATCGTAAATTTACTAAATTTAGTATTTTATCGAAAAATTCGTGAATTCTTGATTTTTTTTGTGAATTTACGAAAAAATTTGTAAATACACAACTATTTTTCGGAAATTTACAAATATTTTTTGTAAATTTTCGAAAAAAAAATTGTAAATTATCAATTTTTCTTGCGAATTCGCAAAAAAAGATCGAGAATACTCGGATTTTTCGATAATATACTAAATTTTGTAAATTTACGATTTTTTTCAAATATTTACAAATTTTTTAGAAAATTTACTAATTTTTTTGTTATTATAAGAAAGTTACTTTTTACAGTGCAGGAATTTGAGCAAAGTTTTTTTTCAAATTGAAACAAATTCAGTACACTGTCAGGTTTCTGCACTTGAATTTCGCTAGAATTATTTACAACATTAGCTGTAATCAAAACAAGATCAAAGCGCATATCAATCTAACAGTGCATATTTCAGCCATGAGAACTTTTAAAAAAAATTTCATGAGTATTTAAAAGTCAATCAAGACATCAAGATCAAATAATTATATTTTTAAAAATTATCATAAATTGACGGATCCTTTGAAAAAACTCACTCATATGCAATTATTTCTCAAAAGTTTATATCTTTTTTATCTATTTTAGTTTGTCACTTTAGGGTTAAATGCAAAAAAAATCGAACAATAAATGAAGAAAACTTTAAATAACGTATAAAATAATAAAAAAATATCCGTTATCGAATACTATGATCAAATATCAAAATGCAATTCCCATGTCTATTTAAAGTAAAAAAATGACATTTTGAAGTCTGATCTCATTATTCTATTGACATACCAGATGATGAATACTGAAGAAAATAATGATTTTTATCTATTTGTAAACTTGACTTCTTGCAAAATAATAAAAGAAAATAGGGGAGAAATTTATATTTTATCTTCAATTGTTTCTTAACTCCAGACAGTTTCTTTATTCTTCATGTGGTTTCAAATGTGAAAAAAGGGTTGTATTCTAAAATACAAAAAAAGACACCTTTTATCATTCAAATATGAAATGACATTAATTAAACAATTTCAGTTTTGAGAATATAATAGATTGACATTTTTAAAAAAATTAACTTAAAAAAAATGTATATCTCAATTTACCAAAAGAAGATTTAAAAAATAAATTTATCTTTGTAATTATAGACAAACACTAATTATCACCTTTCCAATTAATAATTATTGTTTTTCAAGATAAAATGTAAAAAAATTTTTACTTTTCAAAACAAATAATTAATTTTACTTTTTCCATTGTTTTCTTTTATTATAAATACAAATATTACATAATAACACATAATAATAGAACAAAAGATTATATTAAAATTATCTGATCATTTTCTTTCTTTATTTCATCTTCTTAAATTTCTCTTGTATCTAATCAATAGCATTATTATTATTATGATTATTTTAATGATGCATTTTTTTAAACATGTTATTAGGATAAATTTTTTATCTTTTATTACACATTTTATCTTTAAGTTATTTTATCTACAGTGTACGATATGATAAGAATATAATTATTTGTGTTTATTAATTGTTTATTAATTAACATTTTAATGTAATTGAATATATGGGTGTGTCTGGTCCACTTTTTCTAAAATTCAAGCAAAAGTTAATTTTAATTTAATGGTAAAATATTCAAATTTTTCACTCTTTTTGTCCC
Organism: Anagrus nilaparvatae; assembly: GCA_022575985.1. Lineage (NCBI taxonomy): Eukaryota > Metazoa > Arthropoda > Insecta > Hymenoptera > Mymaridae > Anagrus > Anagrus nilaparvatae. Next base: position 385,343 of record JAKSXM010000040.1, on the reverse strand, counting down.
ACGTGGTTTTTGAACTTGGCTTTCATATGAAAAAATTAATTTTAATTAAAAAACGTTAAATTTCACCATTTTCACTCGGTTCTTTCAAAGTTGCCAAAAATTATATGCTTATACAAAACTTTTAAAAAATATCATTTTCCGGAGCTTTCAGTTTATAGACAGACAGCCCATAAGAATTTGGGTTTTTTGAAACCACTTGGACGGCTTCAAAAGAACTGTTTGTCACCGAGATAACGAATTTCTAGAGCTTTGGCTAAGGATTCATTATGTGAACAGAAAACCTGCTGGTTTCGGAAAAAACACTTTATTCTACGAAGCTTTCTGAGATTGTACCCAAAGTTTAGCCTACATCCCATTGTCCTAAGGGGAGGTACAACGCCCCCAAAAATTTAGATCACCCAGGTGACGAAATTGAAACCAGACTAGATTTTAATACTTGATTCTCATCATCATCATCATCATCATCAAAGACTTATTACAAAAGGGATATTACGGAAAAGCTGTCCTAAGCTCCGTAATATGGCCGTATTTTAAATCACCTGGGTGGTTATTTTAAAACTAGGATAAACATTTACTAATTTCTTTCATTTTTCTTTTCATTTCAAGCTATTTTCAATGGTTTGAGCATGAAAAAAAATTTCACTTGCTACAAGCGGAATTCTGCTGAGATTTTTTTTTAAATATAGTTGCAATTTCGGAAAAAAATCGATTTAACCGATTTATAGAGACTTTAAATCCAAATTAGGCTTAGGTCGGGTGGTGTATATCATATACATACAATCATGATTCTCAACCCTCAACCAACTGAAAACTCCGCGTGGAGTTGGAATGGAGTTGCAGAGGAGTTGCAGCGAAATTTGCGAATTTTAAAGTGAAAAATTTTGTGCAAACTCTTAGCAACAACACTGCATCTTAGTGTAACTAATTAAATGTTGAGTTATCTATGCAAAGTTTTCAGTTGGTTGAGGGTTGATGATTATTCACATTTACATGCGTAATTGAACAATTACAACACAGAAAAATAGTACAATGATGTTGACAATGATATTAGAAAAGAATTTCTTTTTGTTTACAAAATTTATATTTATGAAAATATTTATAAACATACATAAATAAAAATAATTCTGAAAAGGTACATAAAAAAAAAAAAAATAATAAAAGTAATAATAATATAAAGAGCGTGGAATTACGCAAGTCGAAGATCATTGTTCAAGTTCATTGTTCAGTCATTGTCTTGGCCGTAAGCGATTTGTTGCACTATAAATATAGTATAATATTATAATATTATACATACTAACGTTTTACGGAAGTTGAAAGCCGTCAAAGATATATAGATATAATTCAATGTCACGGAACGATAAGTTTTCTTAAACTCCATATAAGTCAATTGCAATCGTCACTTACTATTTTTTTTTCTTCAAGGTTTTTTGTATGCTATTTCTTTTCTTCTATATACTCTTAAACATACATATATGATCTTGTTTTTTAGATTTTAAAATTTATTTGCATGCAGTGTAAAGTCTTTAAATGAAAGCTGAAAATGTAAAAGAACGTTTCTGAGGTATCTTGAAAAATTTCAAAAAATTTTTATCAGTGTAACTGATGATCTTAAGAAAAAAAATTTGGTGAACCCTCGAAAGTAAAAGCTAAAGTTAGGTATATGAATCAGTGGTGGTTCCAGAAAAGTATCTAGGAGGGGTGAACTAGTAAAATTTTATGCATTTTTTTCAGATAATTTATAAAATAAAGTTCAGAAATAGCAAATAACAGTAAATTTTTAAGCTCGAAGAGGGCGATCGCCTGTACCGCCACCCTCTGGATTAGCCGCTGATATGAATGGCAAAGAATATGAGAGTAAGGAGCGCCACACTCAGGGTACTTTAAATTTGCTTCAAGTTATAGCTAAAAAACACTTTTGTATTTTTAAACCTAGGGGCGCTACTATAGATTTCATCATCAAGTGTGAGAGCAACAATAACTTACAGTTTAGAAATCATAGTTTTACTTGAAACAAAAACTTTTTTTGCTATCTATCTAGGAATGTAGATGGTAGTTCCAGACCCAGAAATCTTTGAAGACCCATTGCCAAAAAGAAAGTAAATTTGGGATGTGTTTCTATTTATAAACTAATTTTTACCTATTTGGACCTAATTCTAACTTTTTATGTCAATTAGGCTCAGCGTGCACAGTCATCCCAAATTAATTTTTCGAATCAATTTTAAAAAATTAAAAAATAATCTCATATAAATATGAATATCTTTATTTGAATAGCAAGAATTTATTTCTTTCATTCCTATTAATTTTCATTGATACCTAAACTGAAAAGAGTGAGTAAAGTGTCGATCAAAAATGAAAATCAATAGAATCGATACACATTACACACATATGATGCAACGATAATGGAATACCAATAAGCATAATATAAAAGAATAATATAAAAACTTTTTGTTACATTAAGAATTTCAATTGCCGCTATACGGAAGGGTTACTAATGCCCCAATAATTTGCTACACATCCTTTTAAAGTACACATGTATTTCTTTAACAATCCGCTATATTTATAAGACCTACTACGCTCATTCTCTATATTCTATGTATATTACACATTTGTCTATATATAATAAATATATTCCGTTAGGTCCGAGTTTACAGTTTTGTAATATAGACATTAAATAATAAAACTTTTGCTTTATTTGCCCTCGAAATTTTTTTCCTCTGCTTTTTGAGTATATTACTACACCTTTTTTTCGTGTCCTTTTTTGGGAAACTCCCCTATATATACTTGGGTAGTATTGTAAGATCAAGAAGAATAATTTGTATTCTAAAGTACGTAGTATTTACGTGAATTCATAAAAAAGGTAAACAAGCTACTTATAATATGAAGCTTTTTTGGAAGTTTCTTTAAGGACTAAATTATTCATTTCATAAGAGCTTACATGAGCTTACAAGCTTTTTCATATAATTACCATAGCATAGTAAACATCTATAATAATTACAGTATTCGAAATCAAAAAAATATTGAATTCAAGTTTGTGAATTTTATCTGCCTGTACTGATAGTTTAAATTTAATTTTGTGAGCGTTCTTTTGCGATTAAAAGATTGAAAAATATTTCCTCTACATTATTTTTAGGGAAAATGTATATATTTTAATAAATTTTATAAGAACAGATAGACCTTTTTTAACTGCAGTTTAGTAACTTTTGGAAACATATTTATTACAAACTAATTCCCTCTTGTACGTTGGAAGCATCTCAAAATTATGTGTAATCTCCCGTTTAAGGAAAGGACTAAATTAGTAACATCATCTTTTAAAAATTATTAATTTTCTAAACATTTTAAAAACAAAATTACATAAGTTTTTTAAAGTTTCTTACGGTAAATAATTGAATTTTGGAATTCAAAACTGTTCTGAAAGTTTAAAGCAATTTAATACCTAAAAGTTATCTCATCTTACCCTAGTTTTGATAAAGAACAGCTGAAGTGGATAGATATCCACAAAATGAACGTATATATTTAATTAAATATTTAATTAAACCAATTAGTTAAGTTAATTATATCCATAGGTAGAGGAGTATTTCCTGTAATTATGATTATATTGGAAACCAAGATATACATCGATGAATGCTATTAATTATATTCTGATATTAATATTGAAGTGGTTTTGAATTAATAAACAAAATACTAATATAAAATAAATCTACTGCTATAAAATCTTGCTGTACAATATAACGAAAATCAATAGAAAAAAGTTTTCATTCTAAGACTATTCAAAAATTATGAAGTATTTTAAAATGTAACCTGGTAAATATTGTTTTGTATAATTATCTTTCTACGTAAAATCTTAATTATTCAAGATTAATATATTGATCTATTGTCACATGAGGTGATTATTCATTGTTAGGGTTAAATATTATTTGAAATATAAATATGTTATTATATAAGGAATAATAGACAAAAATTAAACTTTTTCAATATACAGTGAAACTTCGATAATTCGAGGGATCCTTGCGTATTCAAGGTCATGAGGATTCTTTGAGAGTGCAACATCCCTCAATTTCAAAAACTTGTAAGGGTAGAAATCTTTGTAGAAATATCTAGATGGTGAGTAATATCGACCCCTAACACTCATTTTAGTTGGAGTAAAAACGGCAGAGTTTGTGATGTTACTTATCTTCTATGATAAAGGATTGGGTTCGTGATCCATTGCTTTTGAAAAATCCAACAAGATGATGATACGATACGTCATACACGATACTATATCGACAAAAATCATCTATTATATATAAATTAGCAGAGATTGGGTACTATGTAATTACTGGAAGCCATATTGGAAGTTGTCTCATGGTAAACAGTTTTAAACATTAATTTTTTAAAACTAGCTTTTAGAATCTATGCTTTATTCATTTAAAAAAAATGATCGACTATTTCTGTATCAATGCAGTTTTTAAAACTTTGGCCAAATTATTAAGTCTTACTGCATTATTTAAATAAACACTGGTGGATGAACTTTTAGGGTATGGATTATCGATATTCTACTGTCAGTATTATATAAAATTGCAATTTTGGTACTTAAGTTCTATTACTATAAAAAATTGTATTACAGGTAAATATATAGCTAATAAATTTAATATTAATTTTTATAGCGAATTTAATTATCTATGCCTGTTTGTAGTTTTATATGATTATTCTATTTATTAGTAGTTTTGAGTTGGTTTAAACATATAAACATACAAATATATCTTACTAAAGTTAATTATAGCAGTTAGATTGCTTAATTTATTTGATATTATAAGGTGAACTATGAATAAAGAGACACAGAGGGTTAGATTAATTCCATACTGTTTATTAACGTATAGAATTAGTTTTCTCTTTGACCATAATGCATAATATAATACACAACAGGTGAGTAATTAATGTACATTTGAATTATGATTTTAATTCGTCAGATCAAATATAGTATTATATATCTTCATGAATACAATTTATGAATAGTACTTGTTTTTAAGTTAGCGAAAGCAAGATCCAATTAATATCAAATTTAAAAAATTTTTTTTGTTTTCAAAACATTTTTTATCGATTTTAAAACTGGCAAACTAAAAAGTATGTAAATGTAATTAAATAGGATTTTTATCATTCGAAATTAAAAGAGTTTTTCAAATTAACCAATAAGTAATCCATTTTCCTGACACATATTTAGTCAGATAATAGCGTATTTTTATCCTAAGTCGTATATAAAAGTAAAGAATGCTTCAGATTTAATTTAAATCAAACTGCGATCTGGGGCATTTTAAAATGGAACATGTTTATAGAAAGGGGTTACCCTGAAAATCAAGAGGGTAAATGTATCCAATAGGAGGACAGGGTAAAAAGTGTCCGATTTAAAGAAGGGGGAGTCAAATGGTGCTTAGAATAATTTCAATTTTGGAATTTCAGGTTAAGGGATAATAGTTAATAATTTTGATTTAGCCAATTAAACAAAAGATCATTTTTATTATAATAATGTTAACTGGCTATAGTGATGAGAGAATTAGTGATAAGAAATTTCAGGACTCACAGGAGGTAACACGTGCAGCAAAAAAATGAGACCAACAAGTGTTGCAGCACATTGAATGAGCCCTGCGTTTCTAGGCCCAGAAGACCCATTGACATGAACGGAGGGTGGTCAGCTTTTTTTTTCAATATAATAAATAAATTAATCCATAAAAATTTTATGTAATTTGGTATTACAAAGATAGACAACTCCCCTTATTAGAATTCTCTGTTTTTCATTTCTTGAATTCAAACAGAGAAACAGTAAAAATCTAAAATTCAGAATAATTTTTTTTATTCAATAATTTAACTATTATTTCAAATCACAAAAGAAAATTTTTTAATCAGATAAAAAATAAAATAACAAACAGTAGCCAAAAAAATGATTATTTTCGCCAAAAAAACTAAAAAATAATCTTCTATCTTCTATAGCATAAAATATTTCTTAATTCCTTAGAGCAAAGCCGGAAGATCCAGAAACAAAAATTTCGCTTTTTTTAGTATATTTCCTCTTATTCTTTTATAACACTTGTCATAATCACATTAAAAAAAAAAAATAATAATAAAGAAATGACCACCAACAGAAAAATCATGAATTCTTAATTCAATATAAAAGAAAAAGGTCAACTAGTCTTTAATACAAGCGCGCGCAAAAAAAAAATGATTATTTTTTTTAGCAAAACATTCACATCAGGTAGCAAAAATTTGTAATATTAACCTTGAGTTAAAAGGTTTTCGTCAAAATCATTATGTATGTATAATTTTTTTTAACTATATTCTTCTCACCTATATTATAATATCTTGTGAAAGATTTTTTTTTATTCTTAAATTTGCTTTGATCTTTACGTTAAAAGAAACAAGTGCACGTTTTTAGTCTTTTTTTTTTTAATAATAGAAATATTTCTAGTTATACAAGGATTTCCTAGGATTCACGATCATCGATAACATCGTCAAAAAAAAAAATGTTTTAGTGGAAGTAAAAAAAATAATACCGGCAAATTTTGAATCAAAAAATTCATATTAAAACACAACGTGTGGGAGATTTTTTTTATATTGTGAACCTGCGCTCTATAGAATTTCTTTGAACAATAAATCTCATTACCAAAAGTCAAATATTACCCTTGTGAATCGTGTTTATTAAAATTGTGGTTTTCTATTATTATCAAAATTTTTTACACACAAAAGAGATGCTTTTTTTTATTATTTTTATATAATCGAGTGATATATGACTTATTGATATGTATTATGTAATTTTAAGTTGAAATTTTATTTAATTTGATATATTTCTTGTTACAAGGGTGTGAATTAAAAAATCAAATAGATTTTTTTGGTAATATAATAAAATAAAACGTGCGAAATACAATAAAAATTTTTTTGCATAATAAATATTTCATTCTTTTTAAAATATTTATACAACTTACTGTCTGTGTAGGAGTCTGGTCGTTTATTTTGCCAAGTGTATCAATTAGGTACCCTGCTGATTTAGAATTTTTTAAATTTAAAATACTTGAAATGAATTTAATAATTTCGAGATATTCGAATAATTAAGTTTGAGTTTAATTTTTTTTTTTTTGGTAACTTGTCTCTGCCTTGAACATTTTTCTCAAAATGCATCTCTGATATGCAGTAAATTGGTACAGTTTGGAGAACTCTTTTGGGAGGAATACTTACTATTAGCTTACACTCAAACTTTGTATTATTTTTAATCATCTAGTAGCTATTAAAATATGAAAAATGAATCAAATAAATTAATGCCAAATTTTTATGACTGCAAAATATGGATCTAATATACACTTACTGCCTCGAGAGAGCTATATTTCTTCCCTAAGTTTAAAATATGAATATGTATGCGATTCGTATTTAAAATTATTCTAATTCTTCACTTTACTTCTGAAAACACCTAAACCTAACCTATGAAAAGTATATTTTCCCATCAAATTCTTACAAGTACTATCCCTATCAAAAAATAATAAATTTTAAAAAAATAATAATTATTACTCCAATAATAATAACAAATTATGCATAATAAAGCCTCTACTTCCGAGTCATTGACATTAAAGTATTGCAATAATATTTGACTGATGATAATCCTTTGTTATCATTTTTAAAACAAATATTAAATTTAAATATTAACTTTTTCTGGCAAAATTAATTGTAAATTTTTAAAAATAGACTTAATATTTAATTAAATATTTAACTTAAAGTTTATTTCTGCTTGATTAAATCGATTGTTATTAATTGTAACAAATGAATCGTTAATAATCTAATTAAATCAAGTGTACATAATTTTTATTGTAGTACTGTGGTTATTTACTTGAACAAATATTTACTTATTTTATTTTTAGTACTAATTTTTTATTTGGTATGGGGATTAAGAAACAGAAAAATTTTAATTAGAGCTTGTGAAACTAGAGTAAAATATTTCTGCTTGTTCTGATTGTATCCTATAGGTGAATTAAAAGAAATTTTCTTTAAGACTTAGTCAGGTACCTTTTCTTAAGTTTTTGGAATGCAGTTCTTACAATTAATTACATTTTTAAAAAATTTTATTTTTCAGATTTCATGATGTGTTCAATATTTCATATAATTACTACAATAGCTAAAATTATCTTTTCCAAATATTTAAAATTTTTATGCTCAAAACATGTAATCAATTTTTTTTCGCCCAAAAAAATACAATATCAATAACAAAACAATACAAAATTCAGTTCAATTTTTCTGTAAAAAACCAATAGCATGTAATTTATATCCATAAATAAATCTTTTTATACATTTCCCTAAAAATAATTTTTTTTATCAGTCATATTCATATACAAAAAAAATGTAACTTCCGGTTACATAACAAAAAAAAAACCACATACTTATATTTCACCTTTAGCTCTTCACCCTCAAAATTTTTTTAGGCGTATGAGAGTTTTTATTTTTTCTAAATTTTACTTATGCACCATTATCGATACACATATCGATTTTTCAATTTTTTTTATAATCATGTTGAAATCAAGCGAGTAAAAAAAAAGTTACAGCTTGTCTTATATAATAAAAAATGTAAAAAAAAAATTTTTTTTTTTAATGAACGACTCTTTTTCTCTGTGTGTATATAAATATAACAATTACAAAAGCAGGAAGTATAAGTAAAGTATAAAAAATATATTGCATTCCGAAATTCGATCTTTTGTTTCGTCAAAAAAATGTTCGTTTTTTTTTTGCTTTCGATTTTTCCTTTTTAAAATAAGTAATTTTTTTTATTGACGTTAGTTCAACTTTTTTTTAAATTTATGTATGATTTTTTAATAGATTTTATTCTTGTCTGCTAGTTAGTATATATAAAAATAGTATTTTATTTTGCATATTTTTATTTTTAGGTATGCAAATTTTTAATAATAAAAGTTTTCCTTGATGCAAGTGATATATAAACAAGCTGGAGGGTTTTCCGGGTGATCTTTGAATTACTGTAATTTATAAATAGAATACATTTTTAAATTTTAAAATTATTTTAATTATTACAAAAATAAATGCTATCACTGTTAAATTTTTGTACTTAAGATTTTCACTACTTGCTACGAATACTGAAGTAGGGGTGTCTGGTTACTCTGGTTTTTTTTTGGTAAAGCCAAGTCGTTTGTTGGGCAAACTCGGAATTTTTTAGAGCAAATAAACACACAATAAGAAAATATCTTACCTATTAGTCCAGAACTCGCAAATGTTAGGTGTATGCATTTCTTAACACGGAACTCTTTAATAGGGGGTATCCTGGAAATCTGGGGGTATCCGGAAAATCAAGAGGTGGGGGTCAAATGTGTGCGATTTAAGGGAGAGGGATCAAATGGGACTTATAATAATTTTGATTTATAATTTCAATTTAGGGAACTGGAATAATCTGGGTTTAGGGACTTAGGTTGGTTTCCGGAATATAATAAGTAGAAAAAAATTTCAATTAAATTTTTATGGAATCGTAGAGCAGGGAAATTTCCGATTCAAAACTGAACTTGCGGACCTCTATAGTTTTTGAATTTACCCAAAAACCGATCCAACCTGACTATTCGGATCAGGTAACCGAACACTTCTAACTTCAAGCAAGTGGTGGCTCATTTGAAGCTTAATCAACGGGCTCAATTAAAGTTAATACCATGGGGGAGAATACTTTTATACCGCTTTTGAGTCTATTGGATTAAATTCAAAAGTATTTTACTATGTTCCAAGTCTGACATCCATTAGTTTTAAGAAAGTCTAAAAAATTTAGAAAAAATGAGAATTCCTTAACAAAAATATGATGTTTTACAGGTAAAATTTGCTAATTAAACTGTTCCTTTAGAGTGGAATCTGCTTTTATGATTGCAAGTTTGACGTGCATAAGTTTCTGTAAAATATTTGATAATAAATGTTCTTTTTTTTTCTAAGATTAACCGTTATGTTTTGATGGTTTGTATCCCTTACTTTTATTTTGATTAATATCGCTAACTAATTTATCTTTCTTTAGAAAATACTAGCTCTGTTTTGAAATCTCACTCCCAAATATTAAACAGTATTTTTTTCAAATTTCATTAATGAGACATAAAATATTTTTTAAATACTAATTTTTATTTAATTTGATTAAAAAAAAAATTGTATTTTCTGTTATTTTCTGAGTAATAAAAATGACCAATAAAAATGACATTGAAAAATTTTATAATCAAAAAATGACGAATGTTTCAATAATAGAAAAAAAAAACAAAAAAAAAAAAAATTATTATTTGAATTCAAGTTCAACAAGTACATAAGAAATTTTATAAAATTCAATGTAAGTCATACAATATGCAATCAAAAAAATAAAAAAATATTGAATCTGAATGTATGCTACAGAGAGAAAAAATGCATAAGATTTCAAACAAGTTTACCGGTATTTTATTATTATTCAATCGGGCATGTACCCAACCAAGCCTTGAACCCATGCTCTATACTTTCTTTTCCCTATTGACCTCGAATAAGTCAGCAAAAAAAAAAAAAAGAAAAAAAAAAAGAAAAACGTTAGATAACCACCTCGAAGTCCGTTATCCAAAGAGGTTAACGCACCGCGTGGAGGCAACATGATCCTTCATTACACTTTTTTTTGCTTTATCAATCACAAATAATAATAAAACAATATAAATACTAGTTTATTGCTATGTGTGAGTATTGTTTCCTTGTGTATGCAATTACGTGTTCAATTTTTAGAAACAAGATCAAGTTCGAGTACTTGATATTATATACAGTTTAGATGATACGTTTAAATGCATGCAGAAGGCTTTACAGTTTGCATTAAGATTTTTCAGAAACAAATAAATTTTTCTTTTTTTTTTGAAAAATAATTTTAGGATTTGTTCGAAACAAAGCTCTTAAAAATTAACTACAGAAGGAATATTAACAAAAATTTAAATGTCAATAGGTTTAAAAGTCAAGGGGAATATCCTGACAGATTTCTATATTTTAAAATTATATTTTAACGTTAGGTACCTTATTAATTGAGCTTTTTTTTCTTCACATTTTCATTTCTATTGATAAAAGACTTTATTTTATTTTATGCGTATTCATATATCTATTACGCCCCCGCAATTATTTTTTATGTTTAGAAGTCTTATAGAGTTATTGTTATTGCAAAAGTTTTAAACTTTTAAACTTTATTAAAGATCAAGGTTTAATAATGATAAAAAAAACGGTTAGAAATATAAAAATGATCGGTAATTGATTATGGAAATGAAATTGTAACTTTTTTTAAAATTGAATAAAAAAAAACATACATTAATGGTTTGTATTAATACAACCAACGAGCATGGATATATAATGGAAATGATGACTTATCGCAGTTTTAACTTTTAATCCCTAATTATTCTAAGTCCCTAATCCCACATTATTTTATGTCCCTAAATCAAAATCGTATTAAGCTCTTTAAATCATTCCGCCTAAACACGTCAACTTTTGACCCCCTGTCCATAAAAGCGTCTATTTTCACCCTCGTCTTCGAATTGGAGGCCTTTTTAAATTACCCCCTGTGTTAACATAACCCATGTTAATTAATACATAAACCTCAGATATAAAGCAACTGAGATATTTTAACTGGAACACGTGATTAAGAGAGATTTGCCCTAAAAGGACACCTAAAATAGTAAGGGTTAATAATAGGCATTTATTAAAAATTATTAAATATTATTATTCATTGTTACCTACCTTAAGGTATCAATTATTCATACTTAAAGTATTCATTAATGCCTTAGAAAAATCTGTTTTAGGGGTCTAGAATTTGGGCATGAGAATATAAAGTTAAAAGTAAACATGATCCATGTCCACTGGTTGTGTTAACATACGAACCAATTGTAAGTTTTTTTTTTATTTTTAAAAACGTTGCTTACTTTTTTAAAATAAACAAATGCAAAAAAATGATATATAAATTTAAATTTCTAGTAGGCAGTACCAAATCCAATATATCTATTTTTAAAAACAAAACGCTTATCTTAATTAGGTACTACTTATATAATAAATGTTTTTTCTGATTAACAGATCATATATTATATATAATTACAAATCTATTTGAACACTGATGCAACAGCTAGTACCTTGTTATGTGCACCTACTGCATAATGGGATACTCTCCCCTACATTTCGTAAAGTGAAATAATTAAATAAATGAAGAATAGCTAAAATAGTTAGTTAATGTAAATTAATAGCTCAATACTAGCTCACTCAGTTAAATAAAATAATTTTTTTCCAAAAATTATTTGTTTTTTCGTTATTTTAAAAAAACTGAAAAAATTTATTTACTTGACTAAGACTTAAGCAATTTGCACAATTAATTGCTTGTTTTACATTTTCTATAAAAATTAATCTGTTGTATGAGTATTTGTAAGATCGTATGTGGATATACGTGCAAGTACATAAAATATAAAAATCTCTTCCGCGTGGGCATGACAATTTTCCACGGAAAAAGGGAGCCGTATTTTATTTGCAGTTGTCTTCTTTTGCTATAATAAGATGAACAGCGTTAATCTCCTTTACGGGAAATCCTTTTGCGGCACATTTGCTCTTGTATGCCGGATATCGGATTGCTGGATTAAGATTTTTTTTTATTATACATCAAGTATATAATATTGAATTAGAAAAAAACAACATTAAATATGAATATTTATTATATAGTTAATACTTTTTTAAGCTAGCATCATGTATGGAGTAGTTAATTTTTACTCACTATATACTTTAGTATTGAAATTTATGTACATTAGATTCATTAGGCTGAAACTACTTATGAGCATAAATTTTTCATTTTTATTGAATAAAATGCCAAACTAGTAGCTTTTTAATATTTTATATTTTATTTTTACTTATTGTGATTAATTAATAGTTTTTTCAAATAATGAAAACATTAAACGTCATTTATTCACTGCATTCAATTTAATGCATTAAAAATTTGCAAAAATGAGATTGGAAATAATTAGTTTTCATAAATTATTTTCTTATAATTTAAAACAGAATTCTTCCTTAACAACATTAAATTTATCCAATTTTAAGAAATTACTGGTAGCGCCATCTTTGAGAAATTAATTAAAACTAAGATTTATACAATAAAACTGTCGATATATTCTCAGTAGTTTTTTAAAAAATAATAATTAAATTACCTATGTTTTCAGATTCTGATTTCGCAAATTTCATTTTTAAACCTGTAGTAAAAAATATAATTTTAAGATAGTAAAACCTTGAATTTGAGCAAAAAATGGGTAATTTAGCAAAGTCTAAGCTTCACCTAATCAAAAATTTTATTTTCTATCTCCTATACCTCGTACGCATACATAAGAGAAAAGTAAATTAATCGGTTTTATAAAGTAATATGAAAAATAAATAATAATTTCAAATTTTGAAAATTCGTATTTTTGTTTCATTACCTAACCAACGTCCTTAAGGTCCCGAACCAATACCTAACATCTTACTCATTTGGAACTAGAATGCCGACTTTTTTACTGCACGTTTTACATAATAAATTAAATTTTCATAGCATATTAAAACTACTTAATTTATGAAAAGCAAGTAAAAGTTTTTGGTACTAATTTGGAAGTGACATCATCCAAAATTAAATACCACATTTCTTAAAAATTAAATGAAAAACTGAGAATATCTCATTAAAATTCCATGATCTTTTAGAACTTTAATTAGTCATATACAGTTAAGTATACTGTAAATATGTGCCAATATAGCAAAACTAACACACCATTATAAAATTATTATTTTTCATTCAGATGATTTTATGAAAATTTTACTTTTTTTGTTTCCAATAATATAAGTATATAATAGCTGTTACAATACTAGCTTGAATATTGAAGCAATATATTTATTTTGTATAGCCATTGCATAATATACCGAAAATCTTGAATTTTAATTAATTTTATTTATATTTTGAGATTAATTATGCACTCGATTATGCATAAAATTTAGTATTTACTGCTATTTGCCTGATATTTATTATAAATTGGTCAATGGTCAATTTTGTGACTATCATAAATTAATAAATAAAAACTTTTTTGGTAAATATAAAGATTTTTATTTTAATAAAAATAAAACATAAGAAAATTAAAAATTATAAAACATAAAAAAATTATTTATTTCATATTAAGTAAAGTATAACTAGATAAGTTTATTAGAAAATAATAAGCACGATCTAAATAAAAATACAATGCATATTCTAAATTATATCTCAAATTAATAAATAAAATAAATGGAACTATATAATTCAATTTTTTCAATCTATATCCTCCCAGAATACAGCTGCTCAAAGGCCTCACTTTTGATTGCGGGCACGATTGCGACCTCCAGCTTTTTCTGAAACATACCAAATTAAATTTTATATGTTTGTGAAACATTTTTTTTTCTGGATTGATGGATTCAAATTTCGGAAAATGGAAAATAGTGAAAATTATTAAATTTTTTTCAAAAACTACAATTTTTTGGACATGTTTTTTTTGGAATAAAAATAAATTGGCACATTTTTTTAAAAAACAATTCCATTTATCCAGAAGATAATTGTATTTTAAAAGTATAGCCAAATAATTAGAAAGATATCTTAATTATTTTTTGAGTTATCGTGCCCGCAAATTCGAAGAACTTTGTTTCGAGAAAAACGCGTTTAAAGTTTCGAATACTGTATCTTACGTCTTTCGCGGTGTCTCGCTTAATCTTCTGTAACTTTCTTAATATTCAAGATTTCATTATAAAATTTTTTTCTCCACATTCTTAAGATGTTTTCGAACCCAAAATAATAAAAAACCGATTTTTTTTCTCCCTACAATAATATATCTAGACGAATAAAACCCAGAAACTTTTTTTGAAATTAGACCAGCCAATCCTGATATTATCTTGCGACCATATGAAATGCGGATTATCTACTTTGCAGCCATCTATAAATGGAACTAATTATGAAAATAATTTTTTTTTTCTTTTTTAAAATTTAATTGTTAATAATAATGTAAAAAAAATTGTAAGGTCGTACATAACAAAACAGCTGAGGAAAAAAATAAACAAGAACAAGCTTTAAAACGTCATTTGTAATCTGATCTAATACCTTAAGCAAAAGTATATTTCAAAATACTGAAATAGATTAAATTAATAATGTTCTTAAAACTTTAATAAATTAAATTATAATTAGTAATAATTGAGAGTTGAGTTTTATGGGTTCTAAATCTCAAGCTAAGATTAAAATTTTTTTTATTCCGTTACAATATTCATAATGGATTTACTTTTTATATATTATTCAACTTTCGGCCCATAAATGTTGTGAGGTAAAATTTTATTGCTTAAGCTAATTGTAAGTACAAATTTAATTTAAGCAAAGGGTGTACACGAAAATCATTTTTCAAAACAAATTTATGTTGGAATATATTCTAGCACTTTTTTCTGGGGATAAAAGGGGAGAGGTAAAAAAATACTGTTTGTAAATGGCAGCGGAATTTTGGATGATTTGATCAAACTAGAGCTCGTGAGCAGTGTAATTTTTTTATTAATAAAAAATATTAACAATAAACAATTAATAAAAAAAAGAATGATTAATTAATTAATTTTAAAAAAAATAATATAATGTTTATCTTAATAATAAATTTAAAATTAAACGGGAAACCCCATTTTATTTTTTTAAATGAATTAATTAAATATCCTTTTTTTTTAATTGTTCATTGTTAATATTTTTTTTAACAAGTTATTTTTTAATTGCTACCTAATTCTTTTACGAAATAAAAAAATTAAATTTACAGTCATATCGATATGACCCTTGTTTTAGGATGGTTTGAACCCTTAAGAACCCAAAAAAAAATTGTGAACAAGAAAATGCAGATAGATAGATGTCAAAAACATTTTACCACCTATGTCCAAAACCGATCAATTCTCATTTCTAAGCTAAACAAAATTTTCAGTCATTCAAACTTTCATATTTTTACTTTTAAAATTTTATTTACGAAAAAAATTGTTTTCAAAATTTTGAGTAGCTTAGAAATGTAGTATGTATGTGTTTACATAATTATAAACTTGCAGTGAAACATGATTTTTTTAAGCAACAGAATTAGAGTATAAATGTGCACTACAATAAAATATATTACAGTAAAAAAATATAAATTCAGTTAAAAAAAACTGTTTTAATTTAAAAATTTTTTTAATGTCTAAATAAAATTCTTAAAAATTTATTTAGCAAGTTATTGTAAACAATTTTCTTATCTATCAATTTTTTAAAAAGATTATAATACCTTTTAATAAGGAAACAAAATTATCCGAAACTTTTATTATGTGTTCTTTTTTCATTTTCTTAAAAGCTGAATCTACCAGACCTTTTGAGACCGATGGTTTAACTTTTGTATTTATGTGTTCAACTAATGTATCCAGTGGAATGTTTTCTTCTTCAGATTCTTCAAACTTTTTTTTCACCAGTTTTATAATGTTTTCTTTTTCTCTTCCTACATACATGCTGGCCAAATTTAATTTCGTCTTTAAAAATTTTAAAACTGAATCTAAATTTTCTTTATTTTTGGCTACTACTTGTATTGCTTCTTTTTCTTCTTCATTCATTAAAAAGAACGAGATTGAGGCTATAAATTAGTAAAAAAATTAAATAAGTATATTAGCCTAGCAGTTATTTTTAAAAACTACGTGGATTTCCGATTATTAGATAAAATAAGTTGCGATTTGCTAAAAAAATAAGATTCCCGGAAGTACTGCCCATTTAATCACTCCTAAGTATTACCACGTGAAATTAACACTGTTTCTTATGGAACTGCAATAATCGTTTCATAAGAGACCATGTATTTAGTGGCAACATTTAGGAGTGTTGATAATTGGCAATTTATTTTACCTGGTAATCGAAAATCCAAGCAACTTTTAAAAATAACTGCCAGGCTAATGGGTATATATATAGACCCACCCCCTGCGCACCAACCCCGTAAAAAATAAAGAGTAATTTTATGTCCATTGATCAGTGTTTAAAATAAAATAATGTATAAATTAGCTTCTTAGTAAAAAAAATAATATAACTACAGTTTACTAATTTTACTAAAATTTAGTAATATTACTACAAATATAATAAAACTAGTATATATATATATATATATATATATATAATAATCTTCCCTTTATTTTTGCTCACTTGCGCTAATCCCGTGTGCCAAGATTATAGATTATATTTTACCTAATTAAATATTCATGGTATTATAGTTGCGCCAATGAATTAAATTCATATATTCTGTTCATATTATGTTCTTATAATAAAAGAGTTTTAATTATCAAAAAATTTTTTCTTCAAAACACATATTTCTATAATACACTTACTATTTACACATATATGTATAATAAAAAGTCTTTACGCAGAAAAAAACAAAAAAAAAACAAAAAAATGAAATATAAAACAAAGAAATAGTTTTGACCCTTGATATTATTATTATTATTTTATTATTAATCTTTATTTGCCAACTACAAAATACACGATATACACGATTTCTTTGCTTAAACATTAAAAAAAAAATTTGCAAACCTTATATAATATTGTACATGAGAAATTCCACCAAAAGATTGCCATTATCATGGTCAACCTTTTGAAAAAAAAAAATTTGAAGGTACACCTTGCTAATACGTTTTTTTGTGTTCCTTAGATCATATATAGTCACAAAAAAGCGATGAACAGAAAAAATGTTGCGTGTACAATAGTTTTTTTTGAGTTGGAAGGCTCAAAATCACGTTTTTTCAATATTTAAAAAAACCAATTTTTGAAAATTTTTTTTAATCAATTAAAATCATTCTAAACAATATATTTCTGTTTTTTAACTTATTTTGTACTCATAATTTACTAAAAAAATCGTTTTTATTCAGAAATAACACAAATTTTTAATTATTAGCGTCTTAAAGCAGCTCGAAAATTAAAAAAATGTTTTTAAAAATAAAAATTGCTTATTTAGCTTTTAAAACTTTTTTTAGTGAAATTATTATTAAAAGATAATGATAAAAAGTTGAATTAAATATAACTCATTAGTTACGAGCTTTAGAAATTACCTAAAACAACTGAAAACAACTCCAAAACTAAATTAACCAATTTTGGATCATTTTTAAAATAGCAAAATCAGTCTCGTTTTCAATGATTTTGTTTATTACTAATTTTTTTACAGATTTTTTTATTATTTACTTTAATTATACATATTTTAAAGTACTATCTTTCTGTTTAAAATAATTTTTCTTTTAATCTTCAACGTCTTAGAGAAGTTCAAATGGTAAATATTGGGTTTTTTAAAAATTCATAGACTTGGGATATTTCTAGCAGATTCAAATGATATTATAAAATGGACTAAAAGACGCATTTCCTACTAATTTTTCCCGTATAATTCGAACCCACTATTTATTTTAACATTTTACTATGCTTTACAGGAGAAAAATTCATTTTTTTAGTTTTTTAGGGTACCAATTATGGGGGACCAAATTTTAAAAGTTTCGCAGTCTTCAAGAAAAAATTTTCTGAATAGTATTTACAAGAGTTATTTATATATTTTTTCCTCAGGAATTCGATGAAATAACTAGCTTTTTCATCTGGGGTTTTACTTAGCCATAAAATCTTATTTTTCTATTTTTACTGGTTTTGTCCAGTCTTTTATATTTTGTATTAGTAGCCCATTTGAACCTAAAGGGTTTGAAATATTTAAAATTATCTTTAATAAATAAATAGACAGGAAAAAACTGCTCAATAAAATACGAAATCGTTTAGTCTTATGATGAAAATTCACTTATAAAATTTTTAAATTATGGAACTCCAAGTAACGTGAAATTGAGATTTTAGGAGAATTAGTGCAAAATCATTAATTATTAATTAACTCGACTATTCAAAAACAAAAAGTTTTAGTATTTTATCGAGTAGTTTTTCACTGACTATTTATTTATTAAAGATAATTTTAAATATTTCAAACCCTTTAGGTTCAAATGGGCTACTAATACAAAATATAAAAGACTGGACAAAACCAGTAAAAATAGAAAAATAAGATTTTATGGCTAAGTAAAACCCCAGATGAAAAAGCTAGTTATTTCATCGAATTCCTGAGGAAAAAATATATAAATAACTCTTGCAAATACTATTCAGAAAATTTTTTCTTGAAGACTGCGAAACTTTTAAAATTTGGTCCCCCATAATTGGTACCCTAAAAAACTAAAAAAATGAATTTTTCTCCTGTAAAGCGTAGTAAAATGTTAAAATAAATAGTGGGTTCGAATTATACGGGAAAAATTAGTAGGAAATGCGTCTTTTAGTCCATTTTATAATATCATTTGAATCTGCTAGAAATATCCCAAGTCTATGAATTTTTAAAAAACCCAATATTTACCATTTGAACTTCTCTAAGACGTTGAAGATTAAAAGAAAAATTATTTTAAACAGAAAGATAGTACTTTAAAATATGTATAATTAAAGTAAATAATAAAAAAATCTGTAAAAAAATTAGTAATAAACAAAATCATTGAAAACGAGACTGATTTTGCTATTTTAAAAATGATCCAAAATTGGTTAATTTAGTTTTGGAGTTGTTTTCAGTTGTTTTAGGTAATTTCTAAAGCTCGTAACTAATGAGTTATATTTAATTCAACTTTTTATCATTATCTTTTAATAATAATTTCACTAAAAAAAGTTTTAAAAGCTAAATAAGCAATTTTTATTTTTAAAAACATTTTTTTAATTTTTGAGCTGCTTTAAGACGCTAATAATTAAAAATTTGTGTTATTTCTGAATAAAAACGATTTTTTTAGTAAATTATGAGTACAAAATAAGTTAAAAAACAGAAATATATTGTTTAGAATGATTTTAATTGATTAAAAAAAATTTTCAAAAATTGGTTTTTTTAAATATTGAAAAAACGTGATTTTGAGCCTTCCAACTCAAAAAAAACTATTGTACACGCAACATTTTTTCTGTTCATCGCTTTTTTGTGACTATATATGATCTAAGGAACACAAAAAAACGTATTAGCAAGGTGTACCTTCAAATTTTTTTTTTTCAAAAGGTTGACCATGATAATGGCAATCTTTTGGTGGAATTTCTCACATACATTATAAGTTAAAACTATTGTTTTCCAGATAATAAAATCGTCAATTATATATTTAACAAGATTTCTATTCTTACTTTTCTTTTTTATTATGATTATTTTTTTAATTTACTAGTTTAATAATTTTACTACACTTGTAGTAATATTACTATGAAATAATAAAAATAATACTACTTTTTAGCAATATAACTATTTTTGTATTAATATTACTTAACTGTAGTAAAATTACTAAACTGTAGTTATATTGATTACATTTTTTTTCACTGTGTGCCTACCCTTGTAGAAATGACAATAGTATCATTATTTACTAATTAAATTTTGAATAAAGAAAAAGTATATATAAGTATTTTTTATATAAATTAATTAATTTTAATAATGATAGTCCGCCCCCTTGCGTGGTTCGCGCGTAAAGTGTAATGTTAGTAGTAAATAAATAATAAAAAAATTAATAATTTCATATATTTTGAATAAAAATTTATTATTTTAAATATTTATGTAATTATATTTATTTAAATATATATTATAAAATGTATTGATTAAAAATTTAAATTATATGTTATTACAGAGAATGTATAATATCGGATATAATAATGAATGGATTAGAAATTTTTAACATGGAACATGTTTATAGGGAGGGGGTACCTCAAAACTTGAAAATTAAGGGGGGGGGGTCAAATGAGACTTAGAATAATTTCAATTTAGGGACTTTGAAAAATCTGGACTTAGAATAATACGCATTTAGGGGATCAGAATAGTTTGTGTTTAGAATCTTAACATCTAGTAAGGTGATCCAATTAAGGGGTGCCCAAATGATCCATGTCAGTGGCAGCGGCGGTGGCATTTAGAATTTTATATCAAACCCTTTTTTGACTCATCCAAATTCAACCTTTCCAATTTCCGGAATTTTATATACAGCATCACAGAGATGTTTAAAATTACTTAAAAAAGAGGTTCTATAGTAAAATTTTCCGAGGAATCCAAAAATCGAGTCAGAATTTTCATTAGATTACAGAAAAAGTCGGAAAATGAAAATTGAATTGCTAGAGGGCTAAAAATTTGGCTGAGGGACTTTTTTATTACCCCAAACTATACCCTAAAATTTGAGCTCAATCGGTGACATGAGTGCGCCCTAATCTGTACGAAAAGTACTGGAACCACCCATATATATATATAGTTACTCAACAAATTTAAAAATATTATAAATATACTACTATCAAAAATAATTTTTCATTGCTAAGTTAATCTTGTGCAAATTTACCTGCCAGTAATTGGATACTGGGAGATTCTCCAATTCCTTCGGTAGATTTTTTTTTAGATTTTTTCTTCTCTCCCGTTAATGAAAAAGGTTTCTGTGCATATAATGTGATGGTAAGGTCCAACAAATGTTCTATACAATCTCTTTTTTTTACCTCTTTTTGGTCATTTGTATAATTTTTTATAGCATTGTAGTATATTATAACCTTCATAAAAAATTATAAATTAAAATAAATTATAAATTAAAGCATTATTTTTATTTATTAATAATGGATTATATAGCGACGAATACTGAACAAATTAATTGCATTCAAACAACTTCTGTCTCTTTCCCTATTGTACGTGGAAACTTTTAAATAGTCTCCCCCCTTTTTTTTATTATAACGTACCAGAGTGACATAAATTATTTTAATAAACTAATTTTTTCAAGTTTTTAAATTATTGAAAATTAATTTTTTCAAAACGAAATAATGTTGAGAAGAGACAGAAGTTGTTTGAATACAATTAATTTGTCCAGTATTGGTCGCTATATTATCCATCATTAATAAATATTTGAAAAATGTGAATTATAAATAAAAATAATTGTAGGATCCTTAAAAGAATTATTATTTAAATTGTTGTTTCTTTTTCGTCTGGTATAGATTTAATAGTTGAATAAATGAAAGAGTAAATGTTGTATTAAGGTAATGTGGTACTTCAGAAATTTTTCGTTTTTCAAAAATTTTTTTTTTATTTTCTGAAAGTATAACTATTTAAAAATATGGAAAAAAATTTTTAGAAAAATCGGAGCATTATAAGTACTATTTTTAAGCCTACTTTCAATAATTATTATTAAGTCTTTTATGTGAAAAAAAAACTTTAAACGAGTTTATCTCAAAACCATTTTTTTGTACATTACTGACACGATTTCTCGGAATTCCGTGGACCGATTTTCTTAAAAAATGAACTGCATGTTTAAAATATGTATATTTATAATGTGAACCTCGATCTAGCGAAAATTTTTAATTTTACTATATTTTTTATTCGAAAAACTTCAAAAAAAGTGTTTTTTTCTAAAATTTTTTTCAAGTGCTCGCCAATTATTCATTTTTTGTGCAAATTCTTAGATTCTGGTTCACATTATAACTTAACTCATAAATTTTAAGAATTTTCTGTGTTTTTGTGTTTTAGACCATTCAGTCCGGAAAAATCATGTCAGTAATCAGCACACTTTTTTTTTAAACGCGAACTTTAACACCTGTTATCCACCCTTTATAATTTAAAATATTAATAAAAAATTTTTTTTTTATAAACTATAAATGTGTATTATTTAGACCTAAAAAAATTTTTTTTTTAATGTTTAATAGTTTATCCACAAAAAAATCTCAAAAAACTGCTTTTTTTCGAGCGTCTGAAGTACCACATTACCTTAATATTAATATTTATTTTATTAACATTCCTTTTCTTAGGCTCATTCTACAAGCATTCGGTAAACTCTTGCAGTCGTCCACTAGAGGTTTGCAAGGTAGTGGCGCCAACCAAAACTAAATGATAACTTAAAATAAACATGTGAATTTATTTTATGACTTACGGACTTCTAGCGGACGACCGCAAGAGTTTACTGGATGATTGTAGAATGTGCCTTATAGTCGAGCGGAGAACCTGTAACGTTCAGATCGATAAGCTGGCGTGCTACCAACTGAGATATCAAAGCTCTCTTTTAATTTTTGAAATGTATATCTGCATAAATTTTATCACATAATTTTTATGTAATAAAAAGATCTTTAAAATTTTCAAAACTAATTCTCAGTTTGATCACAGCATAAAATTTTAAACAAATCATATATATTAAAATCCAGTATCTACTTCCAAATGTAACTTCTCTAAGACTATTTATAAAAATTTTTTTTTTTTAATTTTGTATTTTTTCATGTTAAATGAATAAATATGTATAATATGTAATTATTTATTTTGTGACTTCTAACATAAAACTTTTACTAACTACGTTTTGGTTACACGGTTAAAAATAGAAAAGTTTACTTACTAATTCATCTCTTAGATCCTTATTTTGAGATAAATTTTTATTAAACTCTATATACTCGTCTTTATCATCAAATGCTGAAAGTTTGAAAGGTTCTTTGGATCGTGGTGGAAACTCCTCTTTTACGTACTTTTTGAGTACTTCTAAAAAAAAATCATATTAATAATAAGCACACTTAAATTCCATATTTTTATTTCATTAGAAGGATGATATTATCCCTGGCATAAAATGTACGTGAATCTAGTATGTACAAAATTACTCGATACATTAATTTGATAATGAAATTGGATTTAACGCTACACATAAAAAGCCTTTAAAAGTATGCACTAAAATATTTACGAACTTTATTATATTATAAGAGTCAAGGCAAAGTCTCTAAACTGAAATTAATCGACGAATCGGCATATAGCATTCAAAAGTATTTTTATTGATAAAAAAATATTTGGGTACTCGTAAAACTTATTAAATATTTTTTGAAATGCGCATTTTCAAGTCCCACGATAGTAATAAAGAGTACATAATTCATAAATTTATAAATTATTTTGTTCTTTAGCAAATATTAACTTCTAAGTAGATAAACAATTTTTTAATTTTCTTTAGATTAAAATAGGAATTTTACAAATCATAATAAAACGCGATTAATTAATAATAAATTTACATTCTATTAAAGATTATTCATGCAAAAACAGAAAAGGAATGCACGTGATAAGGTTAAAAATAATTTTTTTTTTTTTAATTAATTTTTCCGAAAATGAATAGGAAAAAAAAATTACTACATTTATGCACATCAAAATTACGACCAAGTAATAATAAATTTATTAAAATAATTTTATTATGAAACATTTGGAGTTAACTCAAATATTTTTGGATGAAAATGAAAATTTTGTTTAAAGTTAGCCTGGACTTCATTTAAAAGTGCTTTGAGTTAAATTAACTGATATTAGTTTATAAATTTTTTATAACGAATCTTTCATCAAACATATCGGACAAATGCTATTCACTTATAAAGTAAATAGAATTTGCAAAAAATCTCGTAAACCATTTATTATTTAACTCAAAGTGACTCCAAATAAAATACAGGATTTTTTAAATAAAATTTTCAGATCCTGCCGTACAGAAACATTATTAAAACTTCAAAATTAAAAATTTTTTGTAATTTATAGCCCTTGCGGGTATCAAGGGATGAGTGAACTATTTATCATCCCGGAAATATGAATTAGAGTGCAGCTGTTTAATAATCATCGTTTAAAAGCAAAAAAAAAATCAATAAAAACGTTTGTGTGTAAATCTACTTTTTAAAAATTAGTAAATTAATTTAATTCTAAGTATTTAAAAAAATTTTATCATTAAATTCCATGCAGTATACCTATTCCATCCCCGAAGTATTCCATGAGCTTGGTGCGTTTCCCCGTCTTATTCTTTGGAGCTGTAAAAAATTAAATTTTTTTTAGATTGAATAATATTTTATCCAGAGTTTTGATAGAAAGTTTGAGCAAAAAATGCTTGTTGGTTGCGTGAACACACAAGTCAGTTATAAATTTTTTTAAATCCAATAATTTACTAAAATAATTAACAAAATATCACGGAAAAAATTGTTAGCTAATAAAATATCATGAAATTAAACTTAAAAAAATTGATTATAAAATTGAGATCATCTTTTTTTCGAAAACTTATAACCGAAAAATAAATTTGCCAAATTTTATAGTAAATAAGATTAAAGAAATTTTATAATTTTAGGTTACCCATAAGAAAAAGTGTTCTTTCGTTAAATCGAACAATTCATTAAAATATATTCGTTAAATCGATTTACCATATTTAACTCCCTTTAAGTAGAGGATATAAAAATAGTTTATCGGCTAATTTATTGATTAATAATTTCATCATCAAAATAAACATATTTAAATTATTACTTCTCCTCTTTTATGAAATAAGTCTAATAACGAATTACAAATTACAATCTAAAGTTTAATATACTATGAGGTAACCACCCTGCGTCCCGAAGCGCACCGACCCCTGCAGGTCATTTGATGTTAAATTTAATAATAAAAATTTATTTTATTATGACGTCAAGTAGAAACTGTGTGTATGCCTTATATTATTTTTTCGTATTAAAAACCCAAAATGTATCAAAGTCTTGAGAGTAATAATCTAATGAGTTTTTATATTATATTATGTGACGCATCTAGTTGTATACAAATATAAAATTGTTTTTTTTACTAGCGAGCAATAACTACTATCTTCCAATTTTGAGAGGCCATTAATATTGCATTTGAGAAAAAAAAACATTAATTTCCACGAGCCGGTTAAGAATGTACTATTATTAGTTTAAACTTTTTTTTAAATTTATAATTATTTTTGCAGTTTATAATAAATTAATATTTAAATACAACAACAAAAACATTTACATGTAAAAATGACGCAAGTTTGATATACGTGCTTGTATTTTGGCCTTTGTTTTTAGGTGTAAATATTTTTCACTGCTAAAGTTTTAAGATCTGAAAAACTTTACGCAAGTTTTAAATATTTAAAAAACATATTTTATTTAAATTTGCTGTATTGAAAATTACCAATTATTATCTGAAGCGAATTGACCCTTAATTAATTCATCTTATAATTATCAATAATTATTTTAAAAAACTTGTCAGGCCGTTAATTGAAAAATGCTTTATTTTGCAAATTTTGCAAATTAATTTTCAAATTTTCAACTTTTTTTTACTTGGCGGCCTGGGAAGTTTTTACAAATAATTTTTGATAATTGTAAGTTGGATTAATTAAGGGTCAATTCGCTTCAGATAATAATTGGTAATTTTCAATACAGCAAATTTAAATAAAATATATTTTTTAAATATTTAAAACTTGCGTAAAGTTTTTCAGATCTTAAAACTTTAGCAGTGAAAAATATTTACACCTAAAAACAAAGGCCAAAATACAAGCACGTATATCAAACTTGCGTCATTTTTACATGTAAATGTTTTTGTTGTTGTAAGATCTCATTCATTTCATTAAAGATATACATCATTCAAATTGGAGTTTTTTCTATCCCTTTCTAATTATTATCTCTCTATTCGTATTATACTTCTCCTAGGCAGTCACCTTAAGTTTATATACAATTTTTTTAAAAGTACCGCCGCTGATCGAATCGAATCTCTCGAACTTCTCGAATATGATAAACTTTCTCTTAAAAGACTACATTAGAGTGCCAGTCTGTGAAACGGAAGAGAAAATTCTCGTATATCTAGGTGTCGTTCAAACTTGCGTCCCGAGACGACACGTCTCTGTAGATATGCCTTACAAATTTTTATATAGCACACTGCTGACCCTAAAATGCCAAATTAGATAAAATCAATGAAGAAATATCTAAAAATAAAATCTAATATCTATAAAATCTAAAAAACAAAGTTTTTAAAAAGAGTAGACAAAAATGATAAAAAAATTATAGCAGTAAAAAACAAGCTAATGACAACAAAGACGAGATAAAGGAAAAAAATAATAAGATTAATATGCTAGAAGCTGAAGTGAAAAGTTTAAAAAGCATCTCAAGAGCAAAAAATATTATATTTTGCGATCTTGTGAATTCAGATGAAATTTACGACGGTTTGGTGGAACAAATTATAGAAATAGTTAAAAGTATTAACCTAAAAAAAAAGAAATAATAGAAAACTCATCAGGTTAAACAAATAGGCGGGGAACCAAACTGCGGTTACATTATCAAGTTCCCTGAAATTAAAAAAATATTTATAAATATAAGAAAGTCTAAAATCTGAAATCGTAAAAAAAAAACCGTATAAATTTTGATGGTGTCTGCGGCTCAAATTTGCTCCAAGTGTGCTCATTTTGAAAGTATTTAATCGGCAAAAACATATAAATTTAACAGAGAGCTAATTTTCGTCAAACCAAAATAATTGAGTTTTAAAGTTAAATTTTTAATGTTAGTTTTCAGTATTTTTTAATGGTTCCTCAAGTAGGCAAATTTAATTTTTGACTTTTGCATGTAAAAAAGTTATCAAAGACGAATTTTCGAAAACCTTGTAGACCTATTTTGGTACTAAGGGACCAGAGATATGAACTTTTTTTTTAAATAAGAAAAAATTCGTTTTTGCCCAAAAAAGGAGCAGATACGATTTCATGCCGAGTGGATTTTGATTATATTTGGTCTCTAAAATACTACTCCGTACTCAGATTTTGGCGGCTTTTTTATGAAACCTAAAGCTTCTTCAAGAGACTTGTGGGCTGTGTGTATTAGTATATGTGCCATAGAAGCTGGCGTAAGTTCGTCATCGGCTTTCTTATATATGAACCAAATGGCGCTTTTATCACTTGCGAGACTCAGCCATCTGTCCTGTATATAGGGAATGATGTTATTTACAGCAATTTAATATATTGAGTCGATGTTGAGGTCTATGATATGACTTAGAGCGTTCTTCGATACATGCTCTACAAAATTATACTATTTTATATTATTAATAGTAGTAATAGTATTAATAGTAGTGATAATATAAAATATAATATAATTATTACGAAAACAGATTTTATAGATCTCAAAAATTTTCTACAAGCTTCGAGTTTCTAAAAATTTTTTACTTGTCTCAAACTTGTTCCAAATGTTTTGAACTTTCCTTGTTAGAATAAATTTGATTTAGCAACTTCCAATAATTCAAAATTAGAGACTTAGAATAATCCAAGTTCAGGGACTTGTAATAATTCGGATTAGGAGACTTAAATTAACCCGGACTTAAGGACTTAAAATAATTCAGGAGTAATTTCAATTTAAGGAGTAATTTCATAAATCATATTTTTTCTAGATTCCAGGGACACTAGAGTGGAAATAATTAATTATCACACAAAATTTACTAAAATTCTGTTCGAGCAGGGTCATTTAATTTTATTATTTTTGTACGATAAATTATCGATTATTGTTCAAATTTGATAATTTTTTTGCAGAATCTGAAACTACATAAAATACCCTGCCAACTAGCTGAGACTAAGGTTCCTCAAACAATGAGCTTAATATATTAATATTACCGAATACAACCATGCAATCACACATACATTTCTCTCTTAATTCCATAATAGTTGTGAAATATCACCGGTTACAATATTTTCAGATATTAGTACTTTCATGGAATTATATGAGGTATTACACTAAAAAAAAAAAAAATATTACAGTTTTTTTAATTTTTTTGTTTTTTTAATTTTGAGAAAAAAATTTCGAAAAAATTCAATATCAGATCCAAAAAGTTACTATATACAAACTTTCTAAAACTAGTACTTTCATAGAAATAAATTAGGTACTACGTCCAAAGATAAAAAATAATTTGGTATTTTTTTATTTTTTTGTGACGAAAATTTTGTCAAAAAATTTTTAAAAAATTAAGTAACAGATTCAAGATATCAAGTAAAAACTATACTTTCAAATATAAGTACTTTCGTGGAAATAAATGAGGTATTACATCCAAATAAAATAAAAAAAAAAGTACCTAGAGCTTTTTTGGTGAAAAAATTTTTGAAAAAAAAATTAGGTCTTAATTTCATAACGGTTGTGAAACATCACCGGTTGCAATATTTTCAAATATTAGTACTTTTATGGAATTAAATGAGGTATTACACCCAAAAAAAAAAAAAATATTTCAGGTTTTTTAATTTTTTTGTTTTTTTAATTTTGAGAAAAAATTTTTGAAAAAATTTGGTATCAGAACTAAAAAATGACTATAAACAAACTTTCTAAAATTAGTACTTTCATAGAAATAAATTAGGTACTATATGTCAAAAAAAAAAAAAAAAAATTTTTGTATTTTTTCGTGAAAAAAATTTTGGGAAAAAAATTGTCAAAAAATTAAGTATCAGATTCGATATATAGAGTAAAAACCATACTTTCAAATATAAGTACTTTCGTGGAAATAAATGAGGTATTACATCCAAATTAAAAAAAAAAAAAGTAGTTTGAGATTTTTTGATAAAAAAAATTTTGAAAAAAAAATTAGAAAAAAACAAGTATTTTTATGTAAGTTTAACACATTGTTAATATAAAAATGTTTTTAAATTCTCATATTGTTCATTAGTAATTAAGAAAAAATTATATAATTTTTGTATTCAGATCACCTGAAGAGGCCAACGGATTTGTTGGTGAAATATTGTGAAATAAAAAAATTGTTACACATCAAATTAATTTGTATTGTTTTATTTATTTTAGATAATTTGAAACAATAAAAAATTCAGCTCCAATTCTAGTAAATAAAATATTATTTTTACTTTTTTTATTCCATAATGGTTGTGAAATTTCACCAGTTACACACACACACACACACACATACTTTTTTTAAAAACCGGTTTTTTAGCTTCCTGGGGTCTCAAAACGTGCTTATAAGCCAAAAAATCAAAAATCGAAATTTGACCTATCACAATGGTTCCTCATTGAGGAACAAAATTATTAAACATATTATTTTAAAATATTAGAGGTCCTATAGAGGTGTACCTTCACAATGTATTTGTATGTGGTGGGCGTGGCGTCAAGACTTTTTTAATTTTTATGTTTTTGAAACACAAAAAAATACATGTTTAATATTTTATGACTTGGTTTCAAATTATGCAAAAAAAACTTATAACCGGTTTGTGTAAACATAACCTAAATGAATGGAACATGTTTACTTCCAGATGAGGACTAGATATAATACAAATGTTACTCAACATTACAATACAATTTTCTATTTTTATAATTTGTAATTATCACCTTACTAGTTGTTAAGATTCTAAACCAAACTATTTTGATTTCTTAAACCTGAATTATTCTAAGTTCCTGAACCTGAATTATTCTAAGTCCCTAAATGGATATTATTCTAAGTCCATAAACCTGTATTATCCTAAGTCCTTAAGCCCAGATTTTTCAAAGTCTTTTAAAAGTATTTTATTTATTTATATATACTTACCTAATTATTCTAAGGCTTATTTGACCCCCCCCCTTAAATAGGACAAGTTTCACCCCCCCCCCTTAAAAAGGACAAATTTGACCTCCCCCCCTTAATTTTCAAGTTCTGAAGTACCCCACCCCCCTATAAACATGTTCCATGTTAAAATTGTTAATGATTCTGATCCATGTAGGCTCCCTTTTTGGTGATTTTGGACTGGAAATGTGCTTTTGGTTTATTGATTATCATGGTTAAAGATTTAACATAAAAATAGTGATTTACGGGACTTGAAAATAAAATTTATTCAAAAACAATTAGATAACAACAAAATTTTTAGTTTTTTCGCAAGGTGGAAGAATTATTGAATGAAATTAAAATATACGCTAGTTTTTATATTAGCAATTCTTATTTGTAATATTGATATTAATGCACTATTGTTTATTCTCTTTTTTTCCCTAGAAAGTTCTAGCTTTAGAAAAATATTATATTTAAATTGTCAGATCTGATATCTACTTTTTGTCGAGAAGATCTTTATTCCTTTATGTAAACAAAGTTTCGAATTTGATCATTTTGCAACTCATGTTGCAACTCCTAGTGAAGTATTCAATTTTTGAGAGTTGTTTTGCAGGATGAATTCAAATGGTAAATATTCACATCTGAGAAATTGTTATGAAAATCGTATCACAAAAAAAAGGAAACGCGTTAACTGTTATAAAGAAGCGATATAAACAAAACTGTAAGAGTGAGTAAAAAGTTATTGAAAATATTAGTTTCAAAAAAGGGTATTAGTTAATTTTTAATGTGAAATTACCTTTTCTGCTTCCAACGCTACTAGCGCTACTAGCACTAGAATCCGACTCCGTGTCTGCTTTTTTGGCAACATGTAGGCGATTCGGATCTATCGCTTGTTCAGGAGAAGAGCATGGATTATCATTTCCTGCTTCTGTAATTTTTATTAAAATTATTAAATCAGCAAAATCATTTGATATTTTTATAAGGCTAGTATTTTTGTTTTGCGTAAATAACTAATATGTAATTTTTAAATATTTTTTCTCTTAAATTTTTATGGCTTTAAAAAGAAAATTTATTTCTTTGAGATAAATAGATTTTTAACATAACTATTTTTTTTTTGGCGAAAACTTATACAATAGAAAATATTGATTTTGTCAAAAATTATAGAGCAAAGCTCTACCTTATAGGATGCACAATAGAGACGTTCTGTACATAAGAATATATTTTAAATTTTATATTTATATGCAAGAAAAAGCTTCACTTACTAACTTTAACATGGTGAAAGATGATTCAGCATTAGGTTACATAAAAAATCTATTAACCAAGTTTTAGAAAAAATAGAAGGAAAATGACATTATAACAGTACAAAACAAGCTAATAACAACAAAGACGAGATAAAGGAGAAAAATAATAAGATTAACATGCTCGAAGCTGAAGTGACAAGATTAAAAAGCATCTCAAGGGTAAAAATATTATATTATGAGGTCTTGAGGATACAGATGAAATTTACGACTATTTAGAGGACAAAATTATAGAAATAGTTACCGGTAGTTTTTATGTACATGGTAGAGCTGCTTTGGTTGAATATTCAACCAATTGGTTGAATTTCGCAGTTTTTGGTTGAATTTTCAACCAATTGGTTGAATATTAAACCAAACACTGCGATTTTCAACCAAAAACTGCGATATTCAACCAAAAACTGCGAAATTCAACCAATTGGTTGAATTTTCAACCAAAACTGGTTTAATTTTCAACCAAAAGCTAAAATACAAAATAAAAACGATGTTTTTATAGTACAGGGTAAGAAATGTTCAGGGCATCCATTAAAAGTGAATGAATTTTATTATATTATTGTAATTAGTAATTTTTTATGTACTACTTCTATTGGCTCTGTACATAGTATGGATAAATTTTTTTAAACTTAATATTGTATGCTTTCACTTCCTGTCGTTTTACCTAATTTTTTTTTTAATAATCAAATTATTTTTTTTTATTAATTACTTTATGTCTCAAGAGTATATTATAAAAAAATTATTTTTAAATCCTTCTTGTTAAATATAGTTAAAATTATGTCGGAACTGGTCATTTTGATAATATTCGCGATTGTTTATGACGCCAAATTTAGCCCTGCCAAAATGGTAAAAAATGGCAAATCAGACAAGCAGCAGGGGTAAAATCAGCTACAGGTTCAGTATGAAAACCAAAAAGATAACTTTATGGCTAAAAAATAACTGATAACTTATAAGTCTACTTAAATATACAAAAAAAAATTTGTATTCTTATTTAGAAAACTATGTTTTTACACCTTCTAATTAAGATTTCTCTAAAACTACGTGACCGATTTTAATTTTTTTGATCTAGAGTTTTCTGTTATAAATTTCTCTAACAAATAGAAAAATTTATAACCGGTTTGTGTAACTACACAACCAACGAGCATGGAACATCGAGGAACATGTTCATGTCACTCATAATAGTAATAAATCCAAAAACCGAAATTACAATAAATCCTGAAATATAAATTATCGTAAGTCCATAAACATAAAGTAATCCTCTAAATTCTTGTTCTTATCAGAGCCTGATCAGGCTTCCACTTCAAATTATTCTAAGTCCCTAAATCAAAAATATTCTAAGTCCATTTCACACCCCACCCCCTGCCTAGCTAAACTTTTTCAAATACCCTATCTAACGAACATGTTCCATGTTAAAATAGGCAAGGGATCTGATCATCACAAAATTATTCGACAAATCAATAATTCTACACAAGAAAGTTTTGTGGAATCGTTCTACACCGAAAATCCTTGTACCGAAAAGATCAACACAAATTTTTTCTAATCGAAATATTCAATACGCTTTTTAAGTGGCATTTATTTATGCTAGCATACGAAAGAAATAAGTGTTGAATACTTTGACTAAAAAAAATTTGTGTTATTTTTAGCTCAACGATTTTTGGTATAGAACGATTCCGAAAAACTTTTTTGTGTAGAATCATTGATGTGTCGAATAATTTTGTGTTAATCAGATCTCTTGCATTAAAAAAAATAATTTAATAACTAAAAGTACCGAAAAAATTCATCGAAAACTTTAAAACCATTTTACTCGAAACAACGTTTTTAAATAGTAATGCACACGATTGCGCAATAAAATCTGCACCAATTTACTTTAAACTTACTAAGCAACTTAATGAATGCTAAAATTTCGGGATGTCGTCGAGTTTTAGTATTTTTATGTTTAAAAAAAAATTTTACAGCTACTTTTGCTCGAAAATTAAAGGCTTTTTATTTCATTTTAACTTTCTCAAGGTAGCCGCCATTTTGTTATTCTATATTGTATGATAACCTTTTTAATTAGTCATTCCTCAGTTTCAAAGCCAAAAGAAGTAGTACATAAAAAATTACTAATTACAATAATATAATAAAATTCATTCACTTTTAATGGATGCCCTGATCACTTCTTACCCTGTACTATAAAAACATCGTTTTTATTTTATATTTTAGCTTTTGGTTGAAAATTAAACCAGGTTTGGTTGAAAATTCAACCAATTGGTTGAATATTCAACCAATTGGTTGAATTTCGCAGTTTTTGGTTGAAAATCGCAGTGTTTGGTTTAATATTCAACCAATTGGTTGAAAATTCAACCAAAAACTGCGAAATTCAACCAATTGGTTGAATATTCAACCAAAGCAGCTCTACCGTGTATTCACTATTTTATATTCCAGATTTGGTTCATATAGGTCTCTCGATCGCTGATCAAGAATTTGGAACCATAGGGCTGCCTACGAAAAATTGGCGCATTTCACCCTTAAATTTGCAAAAAATTAAAAATGCATATAGAATATTCATTTCTTAGGATAGTTTTTGCACATTTAAGAGTGGAGCACCCATTTCTCATTAACAGGGCTCCGAAATTTGTGATCAGCAACCCAAAAAACCTATATATTTTCTTTTCAGTTCTTACAGTAAATAAGTTGCTGCTTTATTTTGCTTTAATTTATAATAAACGAGATAATAAATTAGATACACTGTACGTATTACCTCGCAGCCTCACTTGAAGCTCAAATTTGGTGATAAAACTTCCAAAGTACATGAAATCAAAAATTTTAATACCTTAGTACTTAAATCATAAAAAGACAAAAATGGAACATGTTCACTTATATTAAACACTGATAATAAAGTATCTATTGTGTTTATAATATCAATATTTATATTTAATTATTTATATTTAAATTTTCATTATAGATATTATGCTTCACATATCAAAGTGAACAAAATTAATTAAATTTTCAAATTATTATTGTTTTTTGAATTATATGAATTTATTTTTTATTAATTTTTACAATAAATTCTTTAAAAATTATGCACAAATGGTCCCTGGGTACTTCTGCACCAAAGGTTTCTAAATCGAAAATATTCTAAGTCCATTTCACCCCCCCCCCCCCTCTAAAAGCGTCAATTTTTCACCCCTCCCCTACCGAGACAGACTTTTTCAGATACCCCATTTAATGAACATGTTTCATGTTAAAAAAAGGAGAATGTTAAATGCATCTTGGCTGTTTGTCTGGGAATCTTATTTTCAAATTTTTCGAGATTCAATGACTAGGCTGAGATGTTAAACTTAACTTGAAGCGAGTAAAAACGTTTGTTAATATACTGCATTCTAATGTAATCTAAGCCCTTTCTATACCTAATAAATTTTTTTTAATTCCATGTGCTTTTACTATACCAAAGAGTATCAAAGCACACAAGATTAAGTTATTAAGTTATTAAGTTATTAAGTTATTATTATTAAGTTATTAAGCACACAAGATAAGTCTTTTCTTAATATATTTGGCTAAAAAAAAATAGATTACGCATATTTGCAGTTAATTAAAAGTCAATTTTTAACTTCGAGGTAATACGAGCAGTAAATTGTAGTAAAACACATATTATGGTTTTTTTGAAAGGTCTAGCTCAATAAACTAGTTGCGGGAAACTCAACAACAAAACCAAAGGATTAAAGAAACTTATAATCTTAGAAAAAATATAGCCGAAAAATCTTGGATAAAAAATGAGATTCGATATCTATATCATAAAAAACATATTCTCAACAAAAAATTAATGCAAAAAACATTTAGAAATCTTCAACTGTAATACATTTTTAATGAATACTATAACAAAAATATTACCATATAAAATTAAGAAATAAAAGAAAAACATAATAATTAAACATAAAAACAAAATAAATAAATTATTTAGCAATAATTACTTACATAAAACCAGTATGAATGACTCAAATAATAATATTATACACGAATTTTATTCTAAAGTAATCAATAAAACAAACATTAATTTCACAAATAATAAAAATAAGATTTTAGAAAAACACAAAAAACTATAATAAAGTAATAGATCAATAATCATTAAATTTTGAAAAAAAAAATAAAATCAATAGATCTAACTGACCAAAATGAAGTGAGAACCATAATCAACAATTACAACAAGAAAACTACAGCTTAAAATCCATAAAAAATAAATTAAATCAACATAAGGCAATAACCTTAGAAGCAGATAAGGGTAACATTTTGGTGATAATGGATGAAAAAGAATATAATGAAAAAGTGCAAAATTATATCCAAAACAACAAAATCATAAAACTTAATTGTGATCATACTGAAACAAATCTCAAAACAATCACCAAAGCTGTTAATGAGTGCAAACGTATATGTAACAAAAAGAACAATATAATCATAGGCGAGATAGAGAAGTCTGAATTAGGAAACAGTAGAGCAGGCACCCTTCCTCCTGCCGAGCCGGGTTATTTCAAATATCCCATCCATATTGAAAAAGGTACCATATACGGTATCCTTAGAGACGATCCAGGTGGTAGTATCGGGCAAACCCTTCGACCTGCTAGCGTTGGAGCGGAAATGCATCTACGAAAGCATAGACGATAGCGAAGTGGCTCGTGCCCACTCCAACTCTATGAACGGATGGTAGGGACGATGGGATAGCGAGCGAAAGAGCCGGTGGACGCACACACTAATTACAGATCTGCAGGCATGGATGGGGCGACAGCAGGGGGAGGTAGACTTTTACTTCACCCAGTTTTTAACAAGTCACGGGTACTTCCGTGACATGTTGAAGAAGTGGAAAAAGTGCCTGCACTGTTTGGGCGAGGTGAATACCATGGAACACACATTCTTTAGTTAGTTTGCGCTAACTTGGATGCCGCCTACGCCCATTATTTTTATTTTTATTTAATTATAAACATAAAATAATTTACCTTTTTTTTTTAGCGTCTTCTTGGAACCCGCTGTTTTTTTTTTTTTTTCTGCACCTTTTTTTACTTCCTGAGGTTCAGTCTCGTTATCCGATCTTGAATTAGATCCTACAATACATTTCAGTAAATTATTGAGTTTTGGTATGAGTTGTAAATTCTAAATAATTATTTTTTATGTAAAGTATTTAACCTATCAATTGACTACTAACACATACGTGAAACGGGTGGAAAATAAAATGTACGTATTTTACATGAGCACTTGTGGGGATCAATTTTTTATCAATTGATCTTTTGGTATCTAGAGTTCCCATCTTCAAAAGATCTTCTTACACACTAGATACCAAAAGAAACATCCTTGATTTCAAGAAACGAAACATACGTAATCAAATATGCTTGTAGGTGCTTACTGCTTCCAAAAAAAGTTCTTAGCACCATCCTGATATCGCTGTAATACTTTAAAGCGATTAATTAACCTTCCTCTGGTGGGTTTTAGAGGGTAACTGGGGTAGCTGGGACAAAAACTAAGGATAATGGGTAAATTCTGACTTATTTTTCGTTTTTAGAACATCAAAAAACGTAACTAAGTTACTTTTATTTATAACTTTTGCAAAAAGTCAAATATTCGCCTTTTTGGGTAGTTGAGAGAAGTTCAGAACTTTTTTTTTTGTGTAGCTGTGTTATTTATTAACAGTAAAAGTCAATTCATTAAAAAAAATTTTTTTTTTTAATCTGAGCAAGTTTAAATTAAATTATCCTGTGAAAATTAATGTTAAGCTTTTTTAACAATATTTTATTTTCTAAATTAATCAAATTCTAATTATTGCTCCTTACTTAACCAAATTAATTAAAGCTTCACTACTAAAGTGTATTTTTCCATCAGTATTAAGCCCAGTACCATCGTCAATATCTGACTTTCGTCCTATAGAATTATTGTTCTTTCTGCTAAAGGTCTTGGAAAAGCCCGTACTTAATCAGGTAGTCAATTTCTTGGATAAATAAAAGGTTCTAGATTCGTATCAAACGGGTCGGTTTTCGCAAATACCATACCAAAAGCTAAAGAACATTGGCTTTTCCAAATCGTCGTAAAAACTTATAACAAGTTTGTGTAAACACAACCTAAATGCATGGAACATTTACTTCCAGCTGAGGAGTAGGTATAATACAAATGTTACTCAACATTACAATACAATTTTCTAATTTTATAATTTGTAATTATCACTTTAGGGTCAGGGATGGGGTTTTGAACACTTTAAGGAAATTCGTGACTTTACTAAGGAATAAAAATAAAAAATATAGTATTTTTTAACGTAATAACTCTTTAAATAGTAATAATGAACATAATTTTTGAGGAATAAACGGTTATTTGCCAGATACGATCAATATTTTAATTTTAAATAGAGGTCTTACAGAGAAAACTTATAATACCAGGGTTTTGGACACTAAGTACAGGGTTTTAGACATGAAATTTATGGGGTTTTGGACACCACTCTTAAAACTAACTACATAATACATTTTTCTAAAATAATAATCAGAAAAATTATAAAATGTGGGTATAAAATGGCATTTAATTAATTTGTAATTAATTCTTAGATAAGAATATGACTATTTAAATAAAAATTTTGAAATTACCAATTTTTAATCAATTGTAAAAGTTCATGTTACAAACGACTTGTCGAGTACAGGTGTGAATAAGAAAATATTTTAATTAAAATTTGTTATTTATTATAATTATTTGTAAATAAACAAAAAAAGAGAACAAGAGATAAAGAAACCTAGTTGGAGTAGTGAGTGTTCTTCTCATTAACCAACATCACTGCATTACCAATTGGAATAGACCGGCAATAAATTTGTAATTTTTCTAAATTAGTTTTTATGTAATACTTTTTAATTTTTGCTTTTGGATTTAACAACATTGAACAAATAGACACTGTTAAAAATAGAAATTTTACCTTTATCTTTAAAAAAATAATCAAATGTCCTAAACTAAAATCCGTGTATGCTGTTTTGGACATTCTAATAAAATACATGTCGAAAACCAAATTTTTAAGTATATTTAAGATGGGTTCTTAGACATCTTAATTAAACGCATAAAAAAGGAAGAAAATGATTTTTTTGTTACAAATTTAATATTTGATGATTACTTGATCAAATAAATGCAAAAAAGTTGTTATTGTTTAAAAAATATAAACAAAATTAGTGATTTAATGTATCTCATATCCTTAGTATTTTTGTTAAAAAACGATATCATATTAAGTAGTCTATTTTGATTCAAGGTTTTATTATAATAAATAATTAATCATTTCCAAACAAACTAGATAGAGAAGAAAGTAACCGTTTCAAGAATGTTTTTTTAAAATTAATATATGTTTTAACTTAATTCTATCTTAGTTATTTGGTAAAATAACGCTGGGTGTTCAAAACCACGTCGATGTCCACCACCCCACCCTTGACCCTACTAGCTGTTAAGATTCTAAACCCAAACTATTTTGATTCCCTAAACCTGAATTATTCTAAGTCCCTGAACGTGAATGATTCCAAGTCCCTGAACCTGAATTATTCTAAGTCCCTAAATCGATATTATTCTAAGTCCATAAACCTGTATTATCCTAAGTCTTTAAGTCCAGATTTTTCAAAGTCTCCTAATTATTCTGAGTCTCATTTGACCCCCCCCCTAAAATAGGAGAAATTTGACCACCCCCCTTAAATAGGACAAATTTGACCAAGGTTCACAATGACAGGGGTATCAAACTTTTAACCTCAAGCCGTCCAAATGTTGTCCAAAAACGAGGTCAATAGTTCAAAAAAATACATGTCTTATTATGGGAGAAATTTTTAACCTGGATTTTGAATAAAACCAAAGAGTGCATGAATAAAACCGGTGATGTTTCAAACTAGACAATCTGTACCTCAAGATAAAATTTTGCTGTATCCTTTTAGCCGTGCAAAATCTAAAGATTTCCGCGACTTGAGCTGGTTTAATTTTGTTAAAAAAAAAAGTTTTTGTAAATTTAAAAATTATATAAATTAAAAACAGTTGAACAAGTTTTAAAAAATTTGTTATTAATATTTTTAATGTTTAACATTAAATAAAACTTGAATTCTGACGGGATCGGGAATTATATTACGAGAGATCCACCTTAAGATAGTTTTTTTTCATAAAAATACCTACGCGTATTAAATTATTATCATATCAATAAAATCTAAACTTGGGACTAATAATTAGAGGCAATCGTTTATTAAATTTTTAATATTTTTTTACGAAAAAATTCTTTAGTTCATAAAAAATACCTATATAAATTTGTCAAAAGTTTTCAAGGTGTTTTGACTAGTTTTAGATTATTTAAAATACTATAATTTTATTTTACACTAACTATTTTACATTAATTTTTAGCATACGCGCTGCCTTTTTCTATTCCCATTTTGTTTGTCTAAAATACTTACAATTCGCAAATTCCCCCAATGAAAACTTAGATAATCTTTTAAGGGCAAGATTTATTAAGATTTGAGCCTTTCAGTTGTAATTCTATCATGCCACACATCCAAAAAGTGAAAACTTAAAATAATTATTTCATGAATATAATTAAAAAAAAAAATTATAATACCTGTATCATCCTCGTGATATGATATCTTTTTTTTTTCTCTTAAAGCGCGACGTCCCCTTGGAGCCTCATTAATTAAAGCTGCAGCTTCTGTAATAAATTTTTATATATTTTTTTTTTATTTATATTTATTAACGAACGAATTATATAATTTTAATAACCTTTTTGCTGTTCCCGAGAAAATGATCCCAAATAATTTACAAATATTAATAATTTACAAATTTTAAACCGCTAATTGCATTTCATTGTATAATATATAAATAATGTGGAAGAAACAAGGAAAGCTTTAAATTATAATCATAATTATAATAATGAAGAAACAAGCAACGGGTACCTAATAAGCAATACATCTAGCCAGTGAAATATCAAACGGGTTATCTTTATCAAGAAACAGAGACAGGATTTTAAGTCACAGACTATGGTCACCGACGGATAATAAAAAAAGGAGAAAAATGACTATACACAACAATAAACCTAATTTCCAAAACCAAAAAACTTTATTACTCGGTATTATTTTAGGAATCCAGGGCATAGTATGTTAGCAAATTGTTAACTAAGATTCATTTTTTGGAATATGTCAAGAGTTAAAAAAGATTCAATGGAAACCCACCTGGCATTTAACTGTAACGACGCAGTTTTGGCCATTGCAAATAAATATTAAATTTTTATTTATTTAACATTTCCTAAAACGCACACACACGCATATTTGAGCGTCTCAATTCCTCATGACAGAAAATTTTTGACTACGAACAATCAAAATGCAAGTATATAGTATTTTTTGTTTAAATATTTTTAAATACAAGAAAATGAAAGCAGTACCGCTAAATCAAAATTTTTAGCGTACTCGAAAAGATTTTTAAAAGTTAGTTTATGTTTGGAGCAAATTCTCTAGTACTTTTTTTCTAGGGAGAAAAGGGAGGGGGGTAACAAAATGCTGTTCGTAAAAGGCAGCGAGATTTTGGAGGATTGGATCAAATTAGGAGTCACGAACAGCGTAATTGCAGTTCCTAAAAAGAATATTAGTAATAAGTAAATAAAAAATAACTGAATAATTAATAATTTAAACAGAAAATAAGATTATTTTTGTTTGAATGGTAAATTTAAAACATAACAAGAAAAACGGTAATCATATTATTTTTTTAAAAATTAATTAATTAATATATTATTAATTAATTAATTATTCATTTATTTATTTATTTATTGTTTAACCCCTGGTTTAACTGTTAATAATTTCTTTAATAATGTGATAATCTCCAGCATGTACACGTAAAAAAAAAGTAAAAAGCAAAAAATTCGAAGTTACCCATCAAATTTGATCTTACCATTTCTACAGTTCTTTACAAAAACAAAATTAATATAAAGCAAAACATTAATCTTATCCATTTCTCTTCTTGTTCAGAACAGAATAAATACTCAAGTCAAATTGCAGTTTAGAGTGTTTATTTACTGGCCGTCACCAAAATCGGGGTCTTCTATACGAGAAATCAGGACTTCACCCTTAAATTTTAAAAAATTACCTATAAAAAGAGGTATTTTTGATAATTTCACTATTTTATAGTCCAAATTTGGTCCATATAGATTTCTTGATGACGCTAATCAAGAATTTTGGGGACCTAGGGCTGTCTACGAAAAATTAGCGCTTTTCATCCTTAAATTTGCGATAATATAAAATGCAAAAAGAATACCTAATTCTTGGGATAGTTTTCGTACATTTAAGCATGAAGCACCCATTTCTCATAAACAGAAACCCGAAATTTTTTATCAGCGACCCAAAAAACCTATATGAGCAAAAATCTAGAAAATTAAATGGCGTCTGCATGAAAAATATTCCTTTTTATAATGACAAGTAGCTAATTTAATGAGTACCTCTTTGATCTTGAAAACCTAATTAACATTATATTTTTTTCAGGCTTTACAGCAAGTAATTTGCAATGCTAGACCTTTCAGGATCTGAGTAACGTGAATTTGCCGTATATACGGCTAGCATTATACGCAGCCCTGATTATACGGGCCCCGTATTTCGAGTAACCGTGCATACGGGTAAATGATGTACGGTCCTGTATACGACTCATCCGTTTATACGGTTTGTTAAAGATTTGACCCGTATATACGGGTATCTAAAATACGTCTCCCATAATTTTGAAAACCGTATATACGGATGAATGATATGGACCCGTATTTCTGTCAACCATATATCTCATTAAGTCCAAATCGGCTAATTACGTGTATTCGGACCTAATCATTCTATATGATTTAAGTCGACTTAATCACTTTTAATCACTAATCCAAACTTTGTTTATTTTTTTAAAAAATGTATTGGAATTTTTTAAAATGTTCGTTTATCAGTATGCATTGTTCTGAATAGCTCTGAATATCTTTGAAACCGCAAAAATATTTTATTTTTTCGAGATTATATGTAACAGTACATTGCAATATTTTCGCAATAATAAGTCAAAATGAAGATAGAATGTCTAATTATATGGAGTGCAAACTATACTGTAAAAACCTCAACCAGACACATTTGATCCCCTACACTTGATTTTAATACACCTCCCTATAAACATGTTCTATGTTAACCATAGATTTTGCACATGCAAAAGGCAAGTACTATGGATTATAATATATTTACTTTACTTGCAGGTGGTTGTTTTAAGGAACGTCAAGAACTAACCAGAGTAGAGCGGAACTCCTCACCCCTCTTTCAACTATGTTTTTTTTACTCACTAATTAATCTTAGAGAATTTATTTAAATTTTTCCCCTTTGAATGCAAATATTCGAGTGCTAAGTACCTATAAGTTACAGGCTACAACCAACTACGAAGCAGAATTTTTTATTTCATTAACAAAGATTAGTTTTAAAATTATTCTGTGAAGCTGTCTTGTCAAATTAATGCAATACTAATTAGTGAAAGTCGCTTTAACGCTTATCAGATAGTTTTATGGCGGAAATCTAATTTAGAAGTAATTTTATAAAAAGGTAGATTGACCTAAAAATTAAAAAAATCCATACGAATCTTATCCTATATGGCTCATTTTCATTTTTTTTGCAAAAATAGACTTCAAAAAAATAATATAAAAATCTTGTTTTAGTGCTGTAATTTTTAAAAAACATAAAGTAAAAAATTTTTTTATCAAAGAATCAACTTGTTATTGTCATAAAAACTTAGTAAAATTAAAAAATTTTTATTATTGTGCTTTTAACCGATTATTTCTTGAGGTATAAAAAAGTATTTTTATGCTTTTGTGAATAAATACGTAATTTTTTGTCATATTTTAAACTAAAATAGCATCTAAAACATTAATTTAAGGTTAAATAGCTGTTGGATAATCTAAAATTAAGTGAAATACAAACTTTAAAAAAAAGGAAATAAAAATCCATGCACTTATTTTGCTTAAAACACCAAGTTCTTAACAGGAACGGTAAAGGCTTTTTAGGGGAACGGTAAAGGCTTTTTTGTCATATTTTAGCCAGAAATTTTTTTTTCAACTTAAAATTATGTTAATTTTTATGGTGTATGGTCAAAAACTTTTTGAAATACAAACTTTAAGACAAAAAAATTTGTAAATTCTTACTTCAATCGGTATATACGACCACGTGACACTATTTTTGCATAAAAAATGAAAATGAGCGATATATGTTATTAATTAATCAATTATTCGATTTTTTATTAAAACACAAAAAGTAAATATACTGTTTTCATTGATAATAATAATTATAAAATCTCTTACCATCTTGAAGTTCTACAGATTGTGGCTCTTCAACAACATGCTCATCAACTAATATATCATCATTTTGGATTATTATACAT
This sequence comes from Anagrus nilaparvatae, assembly GCA_022575985.1. Lineage (NCBI taxonomy): Eukaryota > Metazoa > Arthropoda > Insecta > Hymenoptera > Mymaridae > Anagrus > Anagrus nilaparvatae. The sequence continues at coordinate 341,416 of JAKSXM010000040.1, read as the reverse complement.
GGAGGAGTTTCTTCCAAAATTTTTTGATCTAAAAAGAATTTTTAATAAACTACTAAGTTTTTATTTACAAAATTTAAATTATTATTATAATCTTAAAATAAGATTAGACAAACGAGTATCAGTTTTAAAAAAAGGTTAAAGAACCAAAAAAAAAAAAATAATAATTTCTGTAAAAAATAATAAATACTAAATATTTTTCATTTCAAATATTGTCAAATATTGTATTTAAAAGTGTATCGGCTCAACTTGCTCAAACTTTTATTAAATAAATAATTAAATAAATACGGATTACTTCTAATATACAACAGTTATTAAAATTACACAATTCAGATAAGATTATCATTGTAAAATAAATAAGTGATAAGATTTGTAAACAAAATTCTACTATTAAAGAATCTTAAGTAACTTAATATTGGTTAAGAATGTTTACATCTTAAAATGCATCTAGTGGCGGACCTCTTTAATTTTGTGTTACGGAATTAAATTTGGGGCTATATCAAGTAAATTTTAACTTATTCGCAATTATATTATGTGATACAGAAAAACAAAATGCTAAACACAATCACAAAAAAATGGGTAGTTCTGAGAATTTTTACTGTTCAGAAATAAGACGATTTTTATTGTTTTACGTGTACAGTTAGGTTCTGAATCTTAACTCTGTTTAAAAATCATTTCTAATTTAAATAAAAATAACTATTATTAACGTTTATTTAGAACTTTTCTTTTTTATTATAGAGTATCATTAAATTATGTATGTTTATGTACCCTAGAATGTGGAAAACTATGATGGATAAGCTATTCAATAAATCAGAACATTTATACACTTGTTAAGAATATGACTAATTGTTAGGTTGGCTTTTAGCAAAAACAGATATAAATAAAATTGTAAAAAAAGAGTTTATAACGAGTTTATCATAACGGAGAAACGCAGAGATACCTCAAATAAATTAGTTGTCAACTGATTTTTTGAGCCAGAAGGTATTCAAGAAAAATAAATTCAAAATAATTTAATTATTAGATTAAAATGAAATCAAATATATTTTTAGATGCTCATATAATGCAACAAGTGGTACATGGTCTTATTTACCTCCATTATCTCATCAAATTCTACACAGAGATGCGCAACTTTCAAATATACTGTTGACAAAGGGCGTGTAATTTGTAAGTTTAAAGTTATGTATGACGGCTCTAAGATTAAATATATTTTAAGCCGATATTAATATGAGATTGAAAATATTATTTCAGCGAAAAGAAGATTTTCAACAGAATATTACAAAAAGGTTCAAAAAATACAATATGTGTATTACATTATAAAAGCTGAAAGTCCATTTGAAGCATTAAGAGCTATGTTTATACTGCTTATGCTTATAGATAAGTACCCGGTGGACGCTGCCCATATAAGGCTTATAATTCAAAGAAAATTATATGGTATCACGACAAAAAATGATAAATAGTTTATTTATTGTTAACAATTTTTAGTTCAAGTAGAGAATATTATATTATAAATTTAAATTTAAATTATTAAAAGCAATTACTAGTAATTGCTTTATATATATATATATATATATATATATATATATATATTTAAGCTTGCCCTTTTTTGTTATTTTCACAATAAAGATAATTAAAAATTAAGAGAACTACTTAATTGATGATAATAATTTTTTTTATATTATTTTTTTACATAAAAATTTATATATACTATATACATTAGTCCAGTAAAATTGCGAAAATTAGCGAAAATATGTAATCAGGGATCAGGGATCAAAATTCCATAGAAAATGAAAATGAACTTACACCCTTAAAAAAGCAAATACTACCCCTTTTTAGGTGTTTTTTTTTGCGTTATTTTAAAAGTAAGGCAAAAATTGATGAAAAAATTCATGTTTTTTATGTTTCCCCTTTTGTACATCTTTTCTGTGGGGTTGTGCCCCATAAATGACCTAAAATTGAATAGTCAATAAGATTTTGGACCGGAAACCATTATTATTATTTTTTTATATGAAAATTTAATCTAAAAGAAACTCATGTAGCATGTTTTAGCCGCGGAGATATATGTAGATTAGGAGAAATATGTCTGCACGTATATTAAAGTTGCCGACGGTAGATTTAAAACCATACAAAGTTCTATAATTTGAGGTTATCTGTTATCGGACTACACGGGCCGAAAAATCGTATTATAGAAGGCTAAGGTTGTTTTAAGAGATTTAGCGTACTATCTACTAAAATTGACAATAGAAACTTACTTTTTGATTCTAAAAGCTTTCCTTCCAGCTCCTGAATTTTTCGGAAATAATTGTCATTCTCCTTTTTTAAATCTGAATTTTCTTGTTCCAAACGCAAGTTAATGTCAGTGAGTAAAGCAACTGTAATTATAATTATTAAAAATTAAAAAACAAATTTAACAACGTATTTATAAATATATATATATATATATTTAAGTATATTTTACTATATGATATAATATAATTATTTGAAAATTTATTTATTTAGGGTCGAAATAATGAACAAAATTACAGAAATCCGGTGTCAAAATGAAGTATAAAAGTCTGCGGATGACATAATTCATAGTTTTGCGACTCAGCTATCGTACTTTTGGAGATATTTACCTTATAAAAAGACTACTCTTGGTACGTTATTTTTTATGTGAATGGCTCTTTATATAAAAAACCTAGTATTTTTAGACAGAAATCAAGAAAACGACAATAATGAATATTAGAAGAATTAGAAAATTATGAATAAATAGCTGAAGATTGTATTTTTGATTTATTTTACTCATTTTATCTTTCTTAGGCCGTTGCAAATTAAAAATAGTTTAGAAGCCGCCTGTGTTAAATGTATACACTTTTTCCTTAAGCCTTGTTTAAGGCTACTTATACACACCAAGCTTGAACGAGCGAAAAATCAAAAAAGAAAATCTGCTCATCTAAAAAATTTTTAGTCAATTTTAAGGCTAACTGAGATATCAAAATCAGAAAAAATGATTTTTTACCAATAAATCTTTATCAAATTTAAAGGAATAGATAAAAATCTTGGGAAAAATAAAATCTTCATTAATTTTTCTAAAAAAATGACATTCGCTTGATAATTTTAGCAGAAATTCCAAACTATTTAAAAACAACCCCTAAAAAAGGGTAGTTTTTACTGTTTACAGGGTGTTTGAGAAATTTCTGACATTAAAATCTTAATTAGTGACTCAAAAAAACCCCTGGTACCTTTTTTACCAAAATTCATTTAATATTTCCCGAGATATTAAATATTTATTTATTTTGGTCCAAAAAAAACAGTTTGGCCAATTTTTACAATATTTCGGACCAATAGCAACCAACCAAACTTGTTTACTTCTGAACTTGACACCTTTCTTGACAAATTGCAAAAAGTTTCAAGTTGATCTGACTTGCCTCAAATTACTACTTCATTTTACAAAAAAAATTACTTCCTTTCCTGTATTATTGGTAAAAAATCAATTTTTCTGATTTTGATCTCTCAGTCAGCCACAAAATTGACTAAAAATTTTTTAGATAAGCAGACCCAACTTACTGCTATGAAAATTCAAAAATATCAAAATAACTTCCAAAAAGTTTGCAAGGTCAGATTTCGTATTTTAATTTTTGATTTTTTGACATATAAGCACATTTTAGGACTTCAGGAAGCTAAAAAACCGGTTTTAAAAAAAAGTATGTGTGTGTGTGTGTATGTGTGTGTGTGTGTTTGTGTGTATGTAACCGGTGAAATTTCACAACCATTATGGAATTAAGACCTAATTTATTATCAAAAATTTTTTCATCAAAAAATCTCAAATTACTTTTTTTTTTTTTTTAATTTGGATGTAATACCTCATTTATTTCCGTGAAAGTACTTATATTTGAAAGTACGATTTTTACTCGATATCTCGAATCTGATAATTAATTTTTTTAAATCTTTTTAAAGTTAATAGAATTGTATGTATGATTACATGCTTGTAATCGGTGATATCTGTGGCATATTGAAGTATATTAAAAAAAAATTTATTAGAAAAAAAAATAAAAAAAATAATAAATACAAAAAAAAGATGATACTAATATAAATAAGCGTACCCGAAAACTTAAGAATCACGTATACGCACCAAGCTTGAACGATCGAAGTAAAAAAATACCCTGCCAACTAGCTGGCACTAAGGTTCCTCAAACAATAAGCTTAAGTTAATGTTAAGGATTCAAAGTTTGAAAGCTATATATGTTTTGAATATTCCTCACTTACGCCCCCTGTAAAGTAAATAAATATTTCTTTCTCGCTCTTTTCTTTCTTTATGTAACACTCACCTTTACCTTTATTAACTCTTTACATTTTATTTGTTCCATTTTTATTAACACGTGTTTATTTTATATAATTTGTTTTGTTTTAAAATACCGAATTACGGAGATTCTCCGTCGGAGAAATATGTCTGCAGGTATGTTAAAACTTATTAAAAAAGAGAGGTGACAAGAAAAGAGAAAAATTACTTTTTGCCCTCCCGGGCGTAAAACTCGTGCGTAAAGAATTTTCTGCCTCTAGGTAGGCAAAAAATAGTATAAGCACCATGGGCGAAATACTTTAGACACTATCGTGAACACATATCTAGTTAGGCTCACGCTAATGACGAAACTAATACGCCCTTGATACTTAATATACTATTATTTATTATGTATTAAAAATTCCTATTGAGTTCGGCCTTTCCCCACTCCAAAAGTAAATTAGAGCTGTGAAACGGCAATTTTTATAACTTTAGGTCCGGCTTGAATTAAAAATAAGTAAAAATTTTGCATAAAATATAATAATTAACATTAAAAACCATTTTATAATTCAAATAACCACAAATAATTATTTAAAATATCTATTTTAACAACTATTTTAACAAATAAAATATTTAAAACGAAGGATAGATTAATATTTTGTATGTTTTCAATTCAAGCCGAACCTAAAGTTATAAAAATCGCCGTTTCACAGTTCCAATTATCTTTTGATAGGGAAGAGCCGGACTCAATACGCGTGTTGGAATTTTTACCATAGAGATATTGTAATTTTTATAAGCATAATTTTTACTATATGATATAATAAAGAGTAACGCGCGCGTAGTAATATTTCTAATATATCATAATTTTTTTCCCCTGAATTGACAAGTGGGTTCCGCACTACAATAAAATGTAGTACAAATTACTCATTGCGTTTTCTCAGTGTAATTAGAAGCAAGTAAAATAACCTAGCAGCATATTTTAATAGTGTGTTATTTTAATAATTTATAAAATGAAATTGTTTGCGATAATATTATACGTTATTTAATATTTTTACAAATCACTGCACACAGTAACTTTTATATTTACTCATAATATTTAAATATACCAATATACTCTAGAAACTCCTATATATATATATGTCTACAAATGTAATATTTTAAGAATACCGTCTCAAATAAAATTTAGAGGTAAATATTTATAAGGATTCATTTAAATTTATATCAAATATTTGAACACCCAAATGTTATTACAGATTTTTAATATTATAACAAGGGGTGTGTTGTTACCCGAACCTAAACTTCGGGTCAGGTAGGTCTTCAAGTTCTTCAAGTTTCTATCCATAATTCTTTAAAAATCTATCTACTCTCTAAGTTCTAATTTGTAAAAATACAGCGAAAACAACAAATTAACAAATTGCAGTCTGTAAAGCTCATAATTTACAAATCAGAGTCATTAAAATTTAAAATTAAAAACCAGCAAGTAAATTTATAAAAGAGATTTATTATAAAAACTTTTAATTTATTTTAGTTAATCCAATTTTACCTTGATCATTCAGGAAGTCGGAATTTTCTTTCATTTCAATTATTTCTTTTCTTTGTTCTACAAGTTCAGCTTGTATTTTTTTAAAATTCATTTCACTTGTTTTTAAATTGGACGATTTAGAATCCAAATCTGCAAAACAAAATTAAATATTAATATCATTTATTCAAATCTTACTAACTGATGGTGAATTTTAACTTATTCGCAATTATAATATGTGATACAGAAAAATAAAATATAAAACTCCATCATAGAAAAAAAGGTAGTTCTGAGAATTTTTACTGATCAAGGATAAGGTGACTTATTTTTATATGTGTACAGTTAGGTTGTTTTTCCTAACCCTTTGACGCGAAATGTTTTTGAAAAGCCTACGTTTGACTTTGAATGTGTGCCTGTATTTTATAAACTTTATAAGTGCCTCGAGATTGTTATATTTACTTTTTTATCAATTAATTTTATCAATAATATTTACAATTTATTGTTAAAATAAAAAAATATTTATCTTATTTAAAAAAATTATTTTAGAACTTGAAACACCATGAAAATCAATATGAATCAGAAAAAAATTTTCATCGTATAATTGCAAAAGATCTAATATTTTTATTAGCGATCAACAATTTTATCATAAAAAAATTTCAGCACAAAATACCTTAATAGAAAAATTTTGTATCGATAAAATACAAACAATTTTTTGAATAAATTATCTTGTTTAACAATAAGTGCAGGAAAATACTTGTAATTTAACTTAATTACGATGGATACAAATTAAAAATGGCGGTGGAATCTTAAAATTTACATGGCAACGCAGCATAATTTTTGTAATATATAAACTACTCTCTAAGAAACAATGCACTCTATATAATTATATCATATAGTAGCAATACTTCCAGATTCGTTGGTTTTTGGCTAATTAAATAAAAACTAAGCTGTAAATTGCCTTTGATTTATATCGATTTTTTTTAAATGGTACATTGAGAAGTCGAGTTATAAAACTTTTCTGTTTTCTATAAGAGCCTGTATAAAATTTCAAATTTTGGGCTCAATAACTCAAAAATTAAGCGTTCAAAATTCTTCAGATTTTACAGGGTGATTTTAGATAGTAAACAATCAAGGTTTCTTTAAGGTTCAAGGATCTTTTTAAAGAATCCTATATTATCGACGCTATACATACATATGTATAATCATACATTCATTAGTATAATTTCAGGTTATTCATTTATTTTTTATTAAATTCTTTACTATTAAAGCCTGTAAGAAGGAACAAACAAATTGGTAATATAATCTTTAAACATGCAAATTTTAATTTCCTGTGACATCATTTTCAATATTTTCAATAAGTTCGAAAGTTTATCTTCCATAAGATTAATGTTAGAGCACCGATTTTTATTTCTAAGTTAAAAAAAACTAATTAATCAAGCCTGGAAGGTTACTTACTTGAAATGAAATGGAGGCCGCTTAAATTATTATTTTAAATGTTCCTATTGTATTTAAATATTTTATTAATAAATAAAATGTTTTATAGTAAGTTTTATTTTAATGTTTATGAAACCTAATCCAGTATATATCAGTGAAATAAATTTCACATAGTTATATATTGATAAGCAAGATAAGCTGATCTTGTTCTGTACCATAAGCTACAATTTTAATCCAGGCATATGTTAAATTTTAATCATATTTTAATATACAAAAAAAAGAAGTAAAGAATGAAGTTACTAAAAGTGTGCAAAAGTATGCATAAAAATTCTTGGAATCGGTGAATCGTGATCAAAATGTAGTCTTTCAACGAATTTTTTGCAAACTTTTCCAAATTTTTTATACTAATTTTTCTACACTTTTAATCAGTATAGATATCCGATATATAGATATTCCTCCCTTCACCTAACTCTTTTAAGGCAGGTTTATTAAAGTACTTAAAAAGTTCTAGTCATACATACAAAGACTCAGTCTTTTAATAATGTTTTATCAAGACTAAAAGCATTGATGTTATTAGAAATTTAGTATTTCCTTATTTCCTGTTACTATTGTCTGTTTTACTCATTGTTGCCATGATGTTACTAAAATTGTTTCATTTGATATAATTATGTTATATAATGTTATTAATAATTTATTGCATAGTTACATCTATATTTTTATAAACTTTATACATATACTGTTATATTTCTGTATCATATTTTGTTCTGGACAAATAAATCATATTTACATTTACATTTACATTTACATATTTTTCTTCACTTTTTTTGCGTACTTAGAACTACTTTTGGATTCTTTATTTAATTTTCCCCTGTGCAGGATTATTTTAATCCCTCATTTGAAATTATTCAAAGTACATACCATTTAAACTAAATCACAATTGTACAAGCGGTATTATTTTTATGATATACATTTCAACTAAATTTAAAAAGCATTTCTAATTTAAATTTAAAAAAACTGTTATAAACGTTTATTTTGAACCTTATTTTTTATTATAAAGAATCGTTAAATTATGTATGTAAATTAGGGTGTTTCTTATTTCTCAAATTGACCATAGAGAATAATACCAGCTCAAATATGATGCTTCAAGTTAGTAACAAAACAAACTGAAAATTATAACATACGAGATTATTTTTAAGAACACAGACGCCTTGATGGCTTCTGTAAATGTCGAGATAATGTTACATTTTAACACTTTAAAAATTTTAAAGTTTATTTAGCAAAAGTTTTTAAAAAGTATTTAAAAAATGGTTCTTGATAAAATAATAGAAAAAACTCTTAAATGTAGTGTAGAAAATTGTACTATGACAGCTGGAAGTATTCAAGTCAATTTTCAAAAGTTCACAAAAAATAATTTACAACAAAGAAATGCTTCGATAAAAAAATTGTAGGTTAGAGAATATTTGCTTAAAACAACTAACGTTTACTTTTATATGCAGTTTGAATTTCAAAGACGAAGATTATGCAGCAGTTAAAATAATTTATATCAAAAATTAGTAAAAAATCTTTTCCTAATATTTTAAAATGAAATATAATTAATTTAAAAAAAAACCAAGATAAAAATCAAGATAAGTCAACAATAAATTTGATGTGCAGTCTAGAGTTTTTGTAAAGTTAGAACCAACAAGAGATGCCATAATAGTTGATAAAGGTTTTGACATTAAAATAAAATGCTAACAAAATTATATTCAATTACTAATAAACCCAAAATTAAAAAAAGTTCATATTCAATTTGAAACCCCAAGAATAAAAAAAGTTCATATTCAATTTGAAACTAATCAGGTATTATTTACAAATAAGTTAGTAACAGCTAGGGTTCACGCAAGTGGCGGTCCACTAAACTATGAGCACACCTACTTTGTATCATCCCACACCCTTTTTTTTAATCTTATAACCTTAAGCCTAATATATATCTGATATAATATATTATATTAGGGGGCTCCAACCCCCGCGTGTTCTACATACCAACCCCCAAAAAGGTGAAAGAGAAATGTTATGTCCATTTATCAGTGTTTACATTTTTATATGATAAAATAAGACATAAATTTTAAAAATGAGGAACTGCCCCGTGCGCATTTTGCGTGTAGTGTAATGTTAATGTTAATGTTGATCGTATTTAAATAAGAAAAAAATTATAAACTTAGTATATTTTGAGTAAATGTTTAATCATTGAAATATTTATGTAGATTTTTTTTATTTTATTTTATATTATAATTATAATTATGAAATGTATTGATTAAAAATTAAAATTATATGTTATTATAGAATGGATTAGAAATTTTATTTATATCTGATGTTGTAATGCATGTTTTATTAATATGAAATAGTATATTAAGTATCAAGGGCGTAAAAGTTTCGGCACTAGCGTGAGCACTAGCACGAGTGCTCGGCGAAGCCGGGCACGAGTGATATGTGTTCACGCTCGTGTCTAAAGTATTTCGCCCATGGTGCTTACACTATTTTTTGCCCACCTAGGCGTAGAACGAGTTCAGAAAATTCTTTACACACGAGTTTTACGCCCGGGAGGGCAAAAAAGATTTTTTTAACCTAAATTTATCGTATTGACTAAATGAATTAAAATGTCTTTTGTTATTTTGTTAGAATGCCGTAACCTTAAATATTATAATGAAAGAGAAGTGTAAATCACAAAGAGTTAATCAAATAAATTATACACAGAGATTGCAAATTGGCATGTAGTATAGATATGGTACCCAATATGTACCATGCCCAAATGATCCATGTCCGTGAGTTCCAAAACTTCTTTACAATACTGATTTTTTTTTATTTGATGAGTCTATTAATTCTTAAAAAAAATTGAAATTTTATACAATTTATATATACCCTTCAAGATTTTAAAACGATATTATAATAAGCAGATGTGATAATAAAAATTTTTTAGTAGTGGGAGTTTTTTAGATTTCCTTTCCCATAATAGTATATCACGTGATTTCATCGAAGTAAGTTCTCACTTTTTTAAATAATTTATTATTTAAAAAATTTTTGTTTTGTTTTTCGTTTTATACCAAAATTACTATTTATGGGTATCTACGAAAGGCTAAATAGTGTCGTACTGAGGAGTCTCACACTATTTAGCCAGAGGCGAAATATCCAAAAATTTTAGCTATATATATCGAATAAATTATTCGTATTTAAGTTTAAAAGTACTTTTTCCATTTCAGGTGATATTTTAATAAATCCTATACTACAAAAGACTTGTTCAACTAACGTTTTCAGCGTTTGCTGGGTGGTACATTTAATAAAGACTAAAAAATAGTTCAAAGTAGACTAATCAATAATTAGCAGAATGGCAAATTACGCAGACATTTTATGTCAAATTTTAATTTTGACGTCCAGTTTAAAAAGTCAAAAGAAAATATAAATGCTGATTACCTGACTCGACTACCTCTGCCAAATAAAACAACAACCAGTATACGCAGGCTATCTGACCACAAGGAGGAGGAAGTAGTGGATCGAGATCAATCCGAAAGTTTTACTCTTTATCAAATCCAACAGATACCTTTAAATGCTGAAAAAATCGCTGCTAAAACAAGAAAAGACGCAGATTTAGGTAAACTTATAAATCTTCTCGATTCTGGCCAATCTTTGGAACGTTACGGTTACAAGTCACCACAGGCTAAATACACATTATCTGCGGGTCGTCTCCTATTTCAACACCGAGTAGTTATACCAAAACTATTTTTTAAGTTTAAGTTTTAGATGAACACTTTGCAGACCATCTTGGCATTGTAAAAGTGAAAGGTATTGCCTGTTTTTTTGTTTACTGGCCAGATATAGACAATGATATCGAAGGTGTAGCCAGATCTTGTATAAATTGTACCAAAAACGCACAAGCTCCACCGTATTTAAGAACCCCCCACTGAGAGTATCCAAAGGCTCCATGGGAATGTGTTCACATAGACTACGCTAGACCTGTCACTGGATCAATGCTCTTAATCGTTGTAGATGCATATATCAAATGGCTCAAGGTGGCTATCATAGAGTCAACGACTTCCAAAGCTAAGATCGAGATACTTGACAACTTATTCTCAAGCTACGGAGTTCCATTAACAGTCGTCTTAGACAATGGAAGGCAGTTTGTTCCTGAAGAATTTAAAGACTTTCTCAAATCTTCAGGAGTCAAATATCATAGGCTGAAAGCACCGTACCACCCATCTACAAATGGGCAAGCTGAAAGAAGTGTGGGCTCCAGTAAGGATGCATTAATGACTTTGTCGTGCTCATATAGCGATCTTAATAGCAATCTAAACATGTACCTACAGCATTACAGAAAAGCGCTACACTTGACTACAGAATAAAGTCCTGTGCAACTATTCTTGGGTTAAAATATTCGTACACGCCTCGACCTTGTACGATCGAGTGACCTATACACAAATATGATACAAAAACAGAGCGCCTCATTTGAACAAACTTTTGGGAATTCAAAGCTCTACAGACAGTCTACTTTATGTCTGGTAATATCCGTATGGACGAATGGGTTCAAGGTGAAATTGTTACTAAACTGGGGGATCTCTATTATGAAATAGAGTTCAATAGAAAACGGTACAAAAGACACGTAGACTATATATTAATTTTTGAGCCAAAAGACAAAACAAAAATCTTCTTAGAACCAGAAACTAAGTCAACTTCATCCACAAATGACACAAGAAGAAAAATCCGCTTCTTTAATGCCATTTCTCATCCTCCAGAAAATAAACCACCATAAAACTAACATAGGACGCCAATAACGCGGTACATCAAGCATTAGATCCAAATATACCAATAAACGAACAAGATGATAATCATCCAATAGCCAAGCCAGAGGAACAAGTCGTGAGTCGCTCAGCAAGGCAACGAAGTTATTTAAAAAGGCAAAATGCAAACCCAAGAAGAAAGACCTGTTATTAATCTTTTATAATCTTTAACTATAAGTAATTTAAAAAAAAAATTGTATTTTTTTTAACTTTTATTCAAGGGAGGAAATGTTATGCTTGAGAATCCCTTCTATTATTATTTTTACATTTGGGTATTACTAATAGATACGCAAATCATTCTCCTCTATTCTATTTTCTCCTATCCGTATACTATATTATCTGCAGTCAGTCATATATTTATACTCAAAAAGTCATCGACGCGTATAATGTGTTATCGACTAATATTTTTATGTATTGATTAATTTATTGATTTTTATTAAATGATATTGTTTTAAATAAACAAAGTGTATTTATTTTACCCTTATACACAACACAAATATTTTAATAAAAACATAACGTAAAAGCTTTCCTTGTCAATAAATTTGACCAAGCTAAATTGGATTGCGCGTATGCATGATAATTTTTAACAATTTATGTATTAAAACTAACTAAGTTTTATACTGAAAGTCTTTTTTGTTTGATTACTAATTGTAAGTAATTACGTTACAAACTGTTCGTAGATTTTTAACCTGATTTAGGGGAGCAGATATCCAGAATATTGACAATTTGCTTTAAAAAATTATTCTTTTTTTTTTACTTTTATTAACCTTCAAAATATATATTAACAGTTATATTAACAGTTATATATTAACAGTCGTAAACCTCATTTGGTGTTACAAAATTATAAAATTGAGGCTATGTACACAAATAATCGTAATATAACAGGCCAGGGTTTAAGAGCTTTGCCGTACTACTCAAATGATCAGAAAACTAAAAAGATTTTCAAAGTAGTTAAAATTTTATAAAGATTTTACACTAGAAACTTACCTTTTAATAATTTCATATTTGTAAGTTTTAATTCTTTCTTTTCTTCCTCGTGTGCTATTACTAAATCTTTTATTTCTTCAGGTTTCTTCTTTTGGCCTTCTTCAATAATTTTTCTTAATAACATTTCTGCAATTATAGTAATTAAAAATTAAAAAACAAAATTAACTATATATGTATAAACATATATAAATATTTAGATATGAGCGATTCTTTTTCAAGCCAGCCCTCCCCCTTTGTTTAAAACTGGAGGCAAATTAAAATAATTTTGTTTTACTAAAATTTACGGAAAGAGAATTTAAATTTTTATTCTAATTGGTCTTTTCAACTGTGTAATTTGCAGGTGCGCATTTAAGGCACTGATCGTCAGAAGGTCAACATTAAAAAATCAGAATAGTCAAAATAAAAGTAGGTTAAGGATAAATTTTATGAATTTTTTTTTTTAAAGTTTTTATTTATCAATCGAATTAGAGGGATATGGAGAGGGTTTTTTTAACATAAAAATAAGGGTCCAGATTTAGCATATCCAAATCGTAAACTCTAATTGTAAATTCAAATAAAATATTGACTCTAACGAAAATTGAAAACGATGTATTGAAAGTGTGACGAATAAATGTAAACCAATAATAACAAATGCTACAAATATTGATAACTAATAGTTTAAGACAGAAATTTGTCTCTTTCTATTATTTTAGTAAAGTTCATTTTTCCGCAGACGATGTTATGAAGTCGACAGCTAACAATGAAAATGTGCAAACTGTAGGTAGTGCACACAATAAGACGATAACGATTGATTTCGACGCCTTAAAAACCCTACAAGAATCATGTAATAAACTTAAAAATGCAGCTTCAACATTAGCTTATACCAACAAGTAATAATAAACTTTATGAAGGACTAAGGAAAAAAAATACATGACTGCAAAAGCAAATATCACTCATCTACAGGCAAAACATAACAGCCCAAGCTGAAAAAATGGGATACACAATAGAAACACTTATGAAAAGAATTCTAAAGCTTGATGATAACGAGGTAAAAAATGACGGATTTAATGCTAATAGTCAAAATTTATTAGGTGTATAGGATAGTAACTTAAGTCACGATCGAATTTCTTAAATAGACACGAAATAAATAAAACAGAAATCGGTAACAACAATGCTAAACAAAAAGCTATAAATTCGGTTACAAACGATCTTTAAAACTTAAAATTATAAGTAAAGATTCTGGTCCAAAGCGAGATTACAAACAAACACAATAAACGCAATTTGAACATTTTTACGATTTCTTGACTTAGAGCTAAGATGAAACGATTTGCTTAACGTCATATACGATAGAGAATCAACAAATCAACAATTAACAAATAATACCGCGGAAATTGATTAAAATACGTAAAAAAACACCAACTTAATGTTCAAGCTATTATAATCAGTAGAATCGATTAAAACTAATTCCAGAGTATCCAACTTAATTGATCCAGCAGAGATAATTAAAAATTTGAAAGAAATCAAACGATACGAAACTAATATGACTTCATTAACGATTCGCAAAAAACTTTATGATATGCAATACTTCCCTAGCAATGGAAAAGATGCCAAATTTATAGATAATTCGAAGATATTATTCAAAATTATAAAAATTTGCCTAACCCTACAGTTTTTACGGACGGTGAAAAACGAGATGCCTTTTATAACGTCGTTATGTATACTGTTACACAAGTAAAATCTCTTGAATTTTTGAGTAAAGCTCAGAAACACGATGGCTCAGACTTCTTTTTTAAGTCATTAAAAAAAATTTTTGTACAGGCTGAAGCAAGTAGTATCGGTGTTCCGGCGAAACCAGATTCAGGAAGCGCCTTAACATATCTGTATTTATTGACGATTTATGAAGGGTACAAATGCCATTTCCTATAAAAACAAAGGATGAAACGGAATATTGCCTTGAAGCTTTTATTAAAAAGTGTAGAAAATTTATTAGACAGAGATGGATAAGTTTGCTATTTACTTACAGATCATGGAACAGAGTATACAGATGTTTATATACTAAGGTTATATTAATTAAACTGGCTCTGGCTTTTCCAGATACTCCCGAACATAATGAAGTTTCTGAGCGATTTAATCAAAAGATTCGAAGTAAAATAATAGCTTATAATTATGTATTACTAAAATCTACCCAAAACTAGACTTAGCACTAAGAATTGCTATGCATACGTGTAACAGGACAGGAAAAATTTGCTCCAATTCAAATATTTTGTTTTTCTATCATATATTAAAGTTTAACGAAAAACCAGACCGAAATTCAGATTGAAAGAATTATTTTGATAGGTTATACACCATCAGGTTATCAATTTTTTAACCCGAGGAAAATAAACACGATGAAAGTAGAGATGTCAGATTTAACGAAAAATTGGTCTTAGCATATGTATATAATAAAGCTCATAAAGCTGTGTTAACAAAATGATTCATCTAACTGGCTTAACAATATTTCAAATCAAGCTGGCTTAACAAAATATAATCTGGCTTAACAAAAATGGCGAACCAAGTTTGCTAATTAAACTGGCTTCACAAAATGGATAATCATACTGTCTTCAAAAAATGGCGAAATTAGCTGGACTTACAAAATCAAAAATTGGACTGGCTTATTAAAATAGCCAATAAAACAATTAAACTGGTTTAACAAAATGACTAATCAAACTGGCTTAACAAAATTAGATTCTAAACCAAAATTATTCTAATTCCTTAAATGCGTATTATTCTAACTGAATTATTCTAAGTCCTATTTGACCGCCTCCCCTTTAAATTGGACACTTTGGCCCTCCACTATTAGATTTCCAGGGTACCCTTTTTATAAACGTGTTCCATGTTAATAGTTAGAGAGTATAAGTTGAAACTGTTGTTAGTAATCATGGTTTTGTTAACACACAAACCAGTTATTTTTAATAAAAATTTGAGGTTATGTTTAGATTTTATACGATAAAAAAAGTAAGCTTAGACAAAGTCTTGTAAAATAGTATATTAAATATCAATGGCGTAAAAGTTTCGGCACTAGCGTGAGCACTAGCACGAGTGCAAGGCGAAGCCGGGCGCGAGTGATATGTGTTCACGCTTGTGTCTAAAGTATTTCGCCCATGGTGCTTACACTATTTTTTGCCTACCTAGGCGTAGAACGAGTGCAGAAAATCTTTACGCACGAGTTTTACGCCCGGGAGGGCAAAAACATTTTTTCATTACGCGCGTTAGAAAGAATCGTTTTTCTGCATGGCGAGCGTTATTTCTCACGCTTTTAATTAAAAACCATGTGTTAAATCACGGGATAAAAAATTTGCATAAACCTGCATGAAAAGCATAAATCTACTTTTCATCCCTTGTTTAAAAAGTATCTATTTGTTTTTGAAATTTTACATTTAAGTCATTGTTTTAATCTTGGGTTTAAGCAATTTGTTAGGAGAAAGCAGATCACTTAATAGGCATCGCTGAAATTTTGAAATGGTTATTTTTTTGTAAATTAAAAAATATCTCATGTTTAATACTGCTAAAAAAATTTGACTTAACATACTACGTATTTTTTCATTTCGTTATTTATTTGGATTGAGAACCAATTATAAACAACTAGTATGACTGATTTCTTAATATGGGTTTGGCTTTTACTTTTTTCAGCGACTTGATTTGGCTGAACCGAGATTTGGTACGTTTATGGAAAGAAAATTTGAGGAAGTAAGGTTTTATCAATTAAATTGTACACGCACGATTCAAGTTAATTTGCGTAAGTTTGAGTGACTGTGAGTCCGCGATTTACTAATAAGTCTATGATCTGATTGTTAGTCATTCGTAAACTCTCCCAAAGCAAATTCGCTGCATAAACCGCTAGATATTTAAAAATATTTTTATTTAAAATTCTGTAAATAAATACCTAGGAGTTTTGAAATTTTGTCCGAGGTTTTTTAATAAAAAAATATATTTTTACTAAATATTATTAAAAGTTCCGTTAATGATTCATGAGGGTACAACCTAAGGTTACATTTCAAGACTATTATGATTGGAAAAGAATTTCATAAACCATAATTCAAAAAACTTTAATGAAATTAGATATTTCCAAGTTCTTTGGGCCTTTTTGAAGTAATGAATCACCGAATTCTGGGTCAGAATGAAATGTGATCAGGTGTCTACGTCTGATACCAAAATCTTCCAAACTTTAATGGGCTTCTTTCCAAGTTTTTTGGACCTTTTTGAGGTAATAGATCACCTAATTCTGGGTCGCAGACTATTGTGATCATGTAAAAATAACTTACTCAAAACGACTTATGTTTGCAGATGACCTGCAAATCTACATTCAAGTGCCCTATAAGGACTTAAACTTAGGAGTGTCTCATCTACAAGCTGATCTCCATGCAATAGAAAATTGGTGTTCCGCTAACAATTTCAAAATTAATATTGATAAGTCTGATTTCATGATTTTCGGTAAAAAATCTTCAAACTTTTTTGATACAAATACTTCTTTTTACTTCAGCACTACCAATATTCAACTCTCTAAAACTGTTAAAAACCTTGGACAATTTATCGATCAGGATATGAAATGGAGATCTCATGTAAATCAAATTATTAAATCGGTCAACCATGTCCTATATAGACTTAGACACTTCAAGCACCTCATCAATCAAAATTTCCGAAAGCAGCTAGTCACTGCTCTTGTCTTCCCCATCCTTAACTCTAGCGTTTTCCCCATTGGAAAATTTAATGTATCAGCAGTACAAACGTCTTTAAAAGCTTTTAAATGCATCTGTTAGATATATTTTTGATATCAGATATCCATCTCGTACTTCCCCTCACAGAATAAGGCCTGGTTGGTTAAATGTTAAATTAAGAGCAAAATACCTTAGTGCAGTCCACATCTATAATGTACTAAACAACGAAATGCCAAACTACCTCAAGGAGAAAATAAAAGTCTACGTTCCCTCTAGAAACTTACGTCCCTTACTATCCACTAAATCCCTTTCACAAATAAATTGAAACTACATTGAATATATTTGTTATATTATTTCAAAATTTAATTAATTGTGTTGCAACTTAAAAAAAACTTTATTCTTAATTTATTTCTAATTTGTTATACAATCTTGTATGATAATCTAATTAATATAAAAAAAAAAACATTCGAAATATTTGCGAAAAATAGCGTTTTTACCTCCTAAACGTCCCTTAGCGGCAAACGCCCTATTTTTAGAGAAAAAGCAACTGCAGATTTGGAATCAGCGGGTCCAAAACCTATATCTTACTTAGGTTTAAGTATCTTAGGATGCGTAACTTCCAAGAGATTTGAAAAAAAAAATAGGATTTTTACCCCTAAAACGCCCTCTAGCGGCATACGCCCTAGTTTTAGAGATAAAACAACTCTATATTTGGAATCGGTGGGTCAAAAAACTATATGTTACTTGGTTTTAAGTATTTTAGGACGCGTAGCTTCTCAGATATCATCGAAAAATAGCATTTTTACCTCCTGAACTCTCTCTAGCGGCAAGCACCCCAGTTTTAGAGAAAAAAAAACTGCAGATTCAGAATCAGCGAGTCAAAAAACTGAATGTTTTTTAGGTTTAAGTATCTTAGGACTATAGCTTCCAAAATATTTGCGAAAAATAGCATTTTTACCCTCCTAAACTCACTCTAGCGGAAAATGTCTGCGTTTTAGAGAAAAAATAACTGTAGATTCGGAATCAGTGGGTCAAAATACTATAAGCTGCTTTGTGTCTATCAATTCAACACGCGATCGGATTTCGTGCATACGGAATGATACGCTGGCCTGTCGACTAATAAATTTTCACCCAATAACATTATGATGCGACAATAACTCTGCAAAAAGATGTGTTGAAATGAATAATAATAAATTAAATCACATGGTGAAGCTAGAGCGGATTACATCAAAAAGTGTGTAGAATTAAATTTTATAACGATAAATTGGATTAGTACCAAAGATCAATTAGCTGATATTTTTATAAAATCACTTGCCTTTGAAACCCATATGTGATTAATAAACTTCATTCTAAATCAATAACTAAACGTAGTTTATCTGTTACAGGAAATAAATATATTCAATGGAACGTGACACGAAGGCACGATGGTGAAAACCGGTCATTAAATAATAAATAAGGCAAATGCCAATTTTCATTTCATTATAATGTATTTTTATATTTTTAATAATAAGATGTAAATATGTGTTTGATATAAATATATATATTACGCCCGAAATGAGATAACGGGCAGTTTACTGTCCGACTTCGCGGAACCGGACGTACCATAAATAATTTATTTTAATTTATTTATTTTATTTTATATTATTTATTTTTATATATACACATGTTAATTAATTTGCTTGCTGAATACAAAAAAGTACAAAGATGACTAGTTATTTTATGATTCGCAAAAAAGTATTTAATACGTTAAAAACAGTTTTTCAATTTCACAGCAAATTAAAAAACCTAAAAAACACTCAAGTGTCTTCAAGCAATGCCAGAGAAAGAAAATTACGATAAGTTGCTAGATAAGAATTTATTTTTTATTTGTAATTTAGATTTTGCATTGATAAATATAAAACGCTATCAGCTAATTTTTCCAAATGCTTGATATAATTTTACTGCGCTATTTTTTTTTTTTTACTTGT
Source organism: Anagrus nilaparvatae (assembly GCA_022575985.1). Classification (NCBI taxonomy): domain Eukaryota; kingdom Metazoa; phylum Arthropoda; class Insecta; order Hymenoptera; family Mymaridae; genus Anagrus; species Anagrus nilaparvatae. Next base: position 321,776 of record JAKSXM010000040.1, on the reverse strand, counting down.
AGTTAAAAATGAAAATTGTAAAGCTCAAACAAAAATCCATATTTAGAAAGTGAAAGAAAATTATTAATTTACAACATTAGTTTCTTATTTGTAGTATTAATTTTTAAAAGTTAATCGAGAAAAAAAACTATTAAACATTGGTTCAAGATCATAAATTTGGATCAGGTAGAATAGAGTCTAAGGCTATCAAGATTTTTGATAATCTTAAAATATATAAAAAAATATTCGACATGTATTTTTTTATTTTTATAAAAATTAAAAATGACGAAGTAATTACTAATTAAAATAGCTAAAATACTGGTAGTTGGAGAACCGCGACATCACAGTCCATAAAATGCAATGTTAAAAGTATAGGGAATCTCGATTGTGACGTCACGCGTAATTTATTTAACTCTTTATTTCAAAATTAGTTTTTTTTTTGGTTCCTCAAAGAGGAACCATTGTGTTAGGTCAAAATTTGATTTTCTATTTTTTGGCATATAAGCACGTTTTGGGATCCCAGGAAGCTAAAAAACCGGTTTTTAAAAAAAGTCTGTATGTGTGTGTGTGTGTTTGTGTGTGTGTGTGTGTGTGTGTGTGTGTGTGTGTGTACGTATGTATGTAATCGGTGATATTTCACAAATATTATGGAATTAAGACCTAATTTTTTCAAAAATTTTTTCACCAAAAAAGCTCGAGGTACTTTTTTTTTTTTTGATTTGGATGTAACACCTCACTTATTTCCACGAAAGTACTTATATTTGAAAGTATGGTTTTTACATGATATCTCGAATCGGATACTTAATTTTCTGAAAATTTTTTTTCTAAAATTTTTTTCACAAAAAAATACAAAAAATACAAATTTTTTTTTTCTTTTTGGACGTAGTACCTAATTTATTTCCATGGAAGTACTAGTTTTAAGAACCTTGTTTATTGCTATTTTTTGGATCTGATACTTAATTTTTTCAAAATTTTTTCTGTCAAAATTAAAAAAATAGAAAAATTAAAAAAAATGCAATATTTTTTTTTTTTTTGGGTGTAATTCCTCATTTAATTCTATGAAAGTACTAATATATGAAAATATTATAACTAGTGATATTTCAAAACCATTATCGAATTAAGACCTAATTTTTTTTTCAAACATTTTTTTATCAAAAAATCTCAAACCCCCGCTTTTTTTTTTTAATTTGGATGTAATACCTCATTTATTTCCATGAAAGTACTTATATTTGAAAGTATGGTTTTTACACTATATCTCGAATCTGATACTTAATTTTCTGAAATTTTTTTTTCTAAAATTTTTTTCACAAAAAAATACAAAAAATACAAATTTTTTTTTTCTTTTTGGACTTAGTACCTAATTTATTTTCATGGAAGTACTACTTTTAAGAACCTTGTTTATTGTAATTTTTTGGATATGATACTTAATTTTTTCAAAATTTTTTTTGTCAAAATTAAAAAAAAATAAAAATAAAAAAAACTGCAATATTTTTTTTTTTTTTTGGTGTAATACCTCATTTAATTCTATGAAAGTACAATTATCTGAAAATATTGTAACTAGTGATATTTCAAAACCATTATCGAATTAAGACCTAATTTTTTTTCCAAACATTTTTTTATCAAAAAATCTCAAACCCCCCCCCCCCCTTTTTTTTATTTTGGATGTAATACCTCATTTATTTCCATGAAAGTACTTATACTTGAAAGTATGTTTTTTACTTGATATCTCCAATCTGATACTTAATTTTTTGAAAATTTTTTTCCTAAAATTTTTTTCACAAAAAAATACAAAAAATACGAAACATTTTTTTCTTTTTGGACGTAGTACCTAATTTATTTCCATGGAAGTACTAGTTTTAAGAACCTCGTTTACAGTAATTTTTTGGAATTGATACTTAATTTTTTCAAAATTTTTATTATCTAAATTAAAAAAAAAGAAAAATAAAAAAAATTGCAAAATTTTTTTGGTGTAATACCTCCTTTAATTCTATGAAAGTACTAATATCTTAAAATATTGTAACCAGTGATATTCCAAAACAATTTATTATCGAACGAATACCTAACTTTTTTTTCCAAAAATTTTTTTATTAAAAAAATCTCAAAATACTTTTTTTTTTTTAATTTGGATGCAATGCCTCATTTATTTCCATGAAAGTACTTATACTTGAAAGTATGGTTTTTACTCGATATCTTGAATCTGATAATTAATTTTTTGAAAATTTTTTTCTCCAAAATCTTCGTTACAAAAAAATACATAAAACATCAAATTTATTTTTCGTATTTGACATATCTAATTTATTTTAATGAGAGTACAAGTTTTAGAAATTTAGTTTATAGTAATTTTTTGTATCCGATCACAATTTTTTTTTTTATTTTGATATAAATTATAACACACAAGGAAAAATGATGGAAATCTTGCCTCTTTTTGACTTCCTCGGATTATTTTGTTCGTTGCTATGTTTATTTATGTATGCAGCTTAATGTAATTATAAACAATAATAAACAGCCTAAAAATATTAAATGGTTATGTTTGCAATTTAAAATTAAGATTTAAAAGTTATATTGGCATTTTTTAAAGAATCAAACAATTTATAGAATTAAATAATTTATTATTTTGTGATTAATAGAAATAATATAAATAATGTTAAAATCTTGAAGCAATTAATGTGGCTATTTTTTTTATTACAAAATATTATTATTATTATTATTATTATCATTGTTGCGGAAGATTGGTCAAATGCAAGGAGTACACTGAGAAAACAAATTATAAGAAATTATTATAAATTCTGGTAAAAACTCCTATCTTTTTATAATAATTGAGCGAATATTTGTAATTTTCGCATCGTTACCAACCATTTCTTTTATAAAAAAAAATAAAATTAGCTTTTTTTATATTTCTCTCTTTTTAATTATGCAAAAATGATTTAAAATCCATTAACGCCGGCGCGACCAATCCATGGACGCTAGAATTTTCACTTTAATAACAAAATTATCTTAATAATCTACTTTACCAGCTACTAAAAACGAAAAATGTATGTATATTTGCATGGTTGTAATCAATAATATTTTTTGTAAATTAAGATTACAGCCCATTGTTTGAGGAACCTCAGTGCCAGCTAGTTGGCAGGGTATTTTTTTTATTTTGATATAAATTATAACACAAGAAAGAGTGATGGAAATCTTGCCTCTTTTTGACTTCCTTGGATTATTTTGCTCGTTGCTATGTTTATTTATGTATGCAGCTTAATGAAATTATAAACAATAATAAACAGCCTAAAAATATTAAATGGTTATGTTTGCATTTTAAAATTAAGATTTAAAAGTTATATTGGCATTTTTTAAAGAATCAAACAATTTATAGAATTAAATAATTTATTATTTTGTGATTAATAGAAATAATATAAATAATGTTAAAATCTTGAAGCAATTAATGTGGTTATTTTTTTATTACAAAATATTATTATTATTATTATTATTATCATTGTTGCGGAAGATTGGTCAAATGCAAGAAGTACACTGAGAAAATAAATTATAAGAAATTATTATAAATTCTGGTAAAAACTCCTATCTTTTTATAATAATTGAGCGAATATTTGTAATTTTCGCATCGTTACCAACCATTTCTTTGACAAAACAAAAAAATCATGTTACCCAATATTTTAATTATTAAGGGATAATTATATATTCTAATAAAATAAAATTTTACAAAAAAAAAAAAAATTAGCTTTTTTTATATTTGTCTCTTTTTAATTATGCAAAAATGATTTAAAATCCATTAACGCCGGCGCGACCAATCCATGGACGCTAGAATTTTTACTTTAATAACAAAATGATCTTAATAATCTACTTTACCAGCTACTAAAAACGAAAAAAGTATGTATAATTGCATGGTTGTAATCAATAATATTTGTTGTAAATTAAGATTACAGCCCATTGTTTGAGGAGCCTCAGTGCCAGCTAGTTGGCAGGGTATTTTTAAATATTATTAGCATCCATTAATTCTACATTAAAACTTAAAAGGTAATTTTTTCATGAGAATATAAAATTGTTTTTTAAATTTTTATTTAATTCAGAAATTACTGAGTTGTTATATTAAATTTTTTTCAGCAACATAAGGTCGTTATCATTGTAAAAATAGTATACTACGAACCATGGCGAGAAAAATAAAGTATGGCCGAAACATAAATAAATTATTAATAAAAAAATAATAATTTGAATAATTTCTCTTGAAATTATAGAAAGAATAATTTACCTGATAACTTAAGATTATAAATTAATTTATATTTGTGAAGCCTTAAAAATTTTCAATTAATTAATTTAAATACGAAGAAAAATATACAACCTAATATATAACCAATAATTGAGTATATCAAGGAAATTATAAACTTTCTTGTTATGAAAATTTGACTACAAATGTATTATTTCAAGAATTCAGTCTCAAGCAAAATTTAAAGGTAAATAAAATGCATATTAATTTATTTAAAATTTAAATTAAAATTTATTTAAATTTAAATAATTAATATTTATTTAAACTAAAATATTATTCCAGATTTAACTATAATAGCGAACTAGGGGTTTACTGTTATTTTAACTGAAGCTTATTTATGCTCAGCAAATTTATATAAAAAATTTAAATTCATTTTAATTAATTTTACCTGTATTTTTCATTTCTTTTATTTTTTCTTTTTCTTTTGCCAATTCCTCGCGATGCCTCTTTGCATCTTCACTAGCTTCTTCCTTTAGTAAATTATTTTCTTTTTCAATCAATTTTAAATCTTCTTCTAGCTCTTTTATCTTGTTTCTTAATTTTATAATTGGCTGATCTGCCTCTAATTTGTTTAGAGCAGATTCTAACTCATAGTTTTGAGTTTTTAGGCGATTCATTTCCTTTTGATAATAATCTTGTTCTGCAAAACAAAATTAAATTTTAATATCATTAAATTTTAACTTATTAAATGACTATTACTATATTACTCATTCTTTGGCGTGTAATATTAATATTTATATTTTACCAAAGCCTGAAATTATCATCCTAGAATTCGAGAGAGGCAAGATAATGCGGTAGTGGAGGGAATGGTAGTGGACGCGAAGAATGCAAACATATAAAAAGAAAGAGGGTATGATTTTAGAAAAAAATAAATATTTTATTCGTGTTCAATGACCCAATAAATGCATAAATGTTTTAGAAAATTTTATTGAGCTATCAGCAAAAAAAATAATTTCGGAAATAGGACTTTAACCTACACTAGCTTTCAGTGCCCTAACTAACGAAATATTTTTAAACAAATTTTTATATCCTTATTTTTGTGAAAACTTATAATCGGTTTGTATAAACACAACCAAAAAGCATGGAACATGTTTACTTACAGCTGAGGACTAGGTGTATTGCAAATGTTACGCAACATTACAAATTCGCTATTTTTATAATTTTTAATATTCTAAAATTTCTCAAAATTTATAGAAAAGATTTTTATAATGCTTGATTTTTATAATTATTTTGGAGATTTCAAAAATATTAAGTAAATGAAATAAATAAAGAAAACAACAATTTCGTATACCTCTAGTAACTTCGACGTGAGAGCATGCGCTTGGTTAGCTCAGTAAAAGTTACTAAATCCTAGTAAGATCTTAATAATATTCTTATTATCTTAATTAATTTTAAAATTTAATTACAAAATAAACTAAAAAATATAATACGAGATGTAATAATAATATTTTTTATAACTAAAAATAATTAGGAATTTATTTATTAAATTTTACTCTAGTTGTTTTTATAATATTAATGAATACCGCCTGACATACATTGTACATGTGTACTATAAAAGTTACTAAATCAACGATAAAACTACGTTTTCTCATAATAATTTTTTAAACAAATGCAGTTTTTTATTAATTTCAAATGGTATTTTTTATTACATATACTTGTTTTTGAGTAGTTTTCCAATCGAGAAAGAATCTACAAGTCAAATTCTGTTGATATAAACAGAATTTACAGCTAATTCAAAGTTTCTTCGGGTCTCTAAGACCCGCGTCGTGTAAGGTCAGGAAAAAAAGGTACGTGGGGTTGCTGAGGGTTAAAACAATTTTTAAACATTATTTTAAAAATTTACCTTCTTAAAATAAATGAATACTTTCATAAGAAACTTAAGAAATGTGCGAATAAATAACCTGGAAACCGTATTTAATTTGTTCCTTTTTTAGCATAAGTTTGGTATTTATAATTTATTCTTCACAGAGGACTCTGGATAGTATTACAACAAAATATATACTATGCGGTATACTCAGGGTATACTTAGAATACTCTTACTTTAAATAATAGGTAATTGCAAAAGCTTTCCTTGTCAATAACTTTGACAAAATTAAAGTAAATTAATAAATGATGAATTTAGAAATTTAGGCATAAAGGCTAACTGACTTTTAAACTGAAAATCTTTTTTGTTTGATAACCAATTGTATCAAGTCATTAAGTTATTAACTGCTTATAGATTTTAAACCCGGATTTTAAAAAGCAGAGACCTGCCAATTGACTTAAATAATCACTTATTTTGTTTTTACTTGTAATTAAGAAAATAAAATCGGAGCTTTAACATTGATCTTATGGGAGCAATACTTTGGAGCTTTGAAAAAATATGAAAATGATGACACAGGAGATTAAAGTTAGCACGAAATAATAAATAAATGATCAAAGATTAAATTTTCAATTTATTTTCCCCACCTTATAGACTTTAATTTTAAATAAATAAATAAAAACTATGTAAATAACCTGAAATTATACTAATACATATATGATGTCACATAGGTACGTAGCGTCGATAATTTAGAATGCGATAAAAAAAAATTATTTTTCTTTGTCCAACCAGCATAAGACCTTAAATTAAAATTACACCTTTTTGTAAATTTCTATATGCATCATTTTTTTTATTAAAATACACACCAAACCTAAAAGAATTTTTTGTTACCCAGAGAAGAGTAAATGTTTATTTAATTCTTTAAAGAGGAATTATTTTGAGGTTAAATATTTTAAAAACAATTATTTTTATTTTAATTTTGTTAAAAAAAAATTAAATTGAAAATAATTGTTTTTAAAAGAATTAACCTCAAACTAATTCCTCTCTAAAGAATTAAATAAACATTAATTCTTCTCTGGGTAACAAAAAATTCTTTTATGTTTAGAGAGTACTTTTTTTATTTTAAAAATACAAAAAATAAATGATGAATTACTTCCACAAATATTGAAATACATTTTTTTCGTATTTTTTATAATCCTGACCTGAGTGCTTACTCAAAGTATGGCCTTTGCCTATTACATTTTCTGAACCTTACGCATTAAATTTTCGATTTTCTTGCCAAATAGATTTTGGGCAATATTTGCAATGTTTAAATTATTTAAAAAACATTCTTTTATTGAATTTTTATGAAGCATTGATTTATCAGTCAGACAATTTTTTTAAAGCACAAAATATGACGTAACTACACGCGGGGGTCTAACGGACCCCTAAAAAAATTTTCAAAGTACATGCAACCAATACACGAAAAGTTCTGAGCAATGCAACTATCAAAATGAATTATCAAACATTAATCAGGGGTGTTTTTTAAAACTACTGAAACTACTCCTCTGGACCCCACCCATGCTTCTGAGGATTAAAGCGAGCTAAGGTTTAAGAGCTTTGATGAACCATCAAAATGATCAGAAAACTAAAAAGATTTTCATTGTAGTTAAAATTGTTTAAAGATTTTACGCTAGAAACTTACCTGAGGCATATTTTTGGAGATCTTTTTTCAAACTTTCATTGACTATTTTCAATGAATTAATTTCATTTTCTTGGCTTTTATTCTCATCTTTCAATGCTGCTACTGTAATTATAATAATTAAACATTAAAAATAAAATTAACTCTATATGTAAATATATTTATTTATTTATTTATTTATTTATTTATTTCAACCAGAAAATGAGTAAAATTTCAAATTTTTAACATGGAACATGTTAATTGGATGGGGTATTTGGAAAAGTCCAGTTCAGCAGGAAGGTGGGTAAAAAATTAAAGTTTGGGGGGAGGTGAAATATTGAAGTTTTTAGAGGGGGTGAAAAAGAGAAGTTTTTAGGGGGGGGGGGTGCAATGGACTTAGAATATTTTAACATGGAACATGTTTATAGGGAGGGGGTACTTCAGAACTTGAAAATTAAGGGGGGGAATAAAATTTGTCCTATTTAAGGGGGGTGGGGTCAAATTCGTCCTTTTTAAGGGGGGGGGGGGGTCAAATAAATTAAATTTATAATTTTTAAACATAATTAAAACAATGGAATGATTTACTATAGTTTATTTTTTTATTATACTTAGGGACTTAGAATAATTCAGGTTTGGGGAATGGAATAATTTTGATTCAGGGACCTAGAATAATATGCATTGAGGGAATCAAAATAGCTTGGGTTTAGAATATTAACAGTTTTTTTTAATTTTTTAGTTTTTTTTCAATTTATGGGTTTTCTATCGGTATTAGAGAAAAATTTGACAGGACCAAAAAGCTTCCCGAGAAAATTTCCGATTCAAATACACATTTTGATAAGAAAATTTATAGTTATTTTCACCACCAGAGGGCATAAATTGAAAAAAAACTACTTTTTGACATTTTTATGGCAAAATTTAGAAGTTTTCTTAAGTTAGCGGTAAATAAATATTTTTCATCCATAATAACTACCTAGAATTTAAAAGATTCTGACTATACAATTTGATCCCTTTATATGTTTGTGTTATTTTTTTAAGCGCGGGTAAACGGCGGAACTTTGAAGGGCCGACATTGCCCTCCAGAGCCGAGATACCGAAAAATTTCAAATTGAAACTGGGAATGTTTTGGCCTAATCTATGAATCTAGACTATTCCGCGGTGTCTTAATTTCAGTTTTTTTTTGTGAAAAAATGGCCAATTTTGTGAACCCATAACTTTTTCCAGACCCCGCGGCCAAAAAAACTAGGATACGAAGGTGACAATGTTTTGGCCTTGGCTATATCTGACCGAAAATTTAGCTGTCTTAATTACACGTGCAGTTTACCAAAGCTATCTCCCTACCTATTAGTACTTTCATGGAAAAAAAACGTACATACATACATAAATATATATACACGCTAACACGCACAAACAGACTTTTTTTAAAAACTGGTTTTTTAGCTTCCTGAGTTCTCAAAACGTGCTTATATGCCAAAAAATCAAAATTTCACCTAAACCAATAACATCTACATAAACAAAGGAATGGGTCTTTAATAAAAAATCGACACGTCGGGCCTTACATCTACCTAACCTAAAGAAGTGTTCTATAATAGAAAAAAAACGACATGTCAAGCCTTACAACTATATAACCTAACGAAGTGGTCTATAATAAAAAGGGATACGTCGAGCATTACGGATAATATAACTTACGGAATTCGTCTTTAATAAAAAATTGACATTTCAAGCTTTACACCTACTTCACCTAAAAAAGTGGTCTATAATAAGAAAAACAACACGCCAGCATTACACTCACATAAACAAAAAAAGTATTTTTAATAAAAAAATAACACGTCAGCTATTTCACCCACATAACAAAGCCATCTACAATAAAAAAAAGAAACGTCAAGCATTACACCCATATAACCTAAGGATGCGTTGTATAAAAAATACGACACATCAAGCATTACATCCACATACCCTAAGTAAGTGGTCTTAAATAAAAAAATGACACGTAATAAGGAAGTAGTATTTAATAAAAAAATAACCCGTCAGGCCTTAAATCTACATAACCTAAGGAGTTGGTCTATAACAATAAAACGACACGTCAAGCCTTACACCTCCATGACTAATGGAAGTGGTTTGTAGTAAATAAACGATACAAAAAGCTCGACACACAGTGATTTAAAAAGAAAAAGGAAAAAAATTTGCTTTAATCGAGGTTTCCAAGTATTTTAATGCGGATAACGGAATTTTTAAGGTTTATAATTGTAGTTTACGAAAACTACAAGAGAATTCATTTAATTGAATTTTTACCCCCGGTTTGTAAAAAACTACCCTTGAGCATAAAATTTAATCGTAAATTCAAATTGTTGTTTAAAAAAAACGTAAAAGCGTAAAAAAATCATAAAAATATTATATTTTATCAAATAATAATTCATTTTTAAAAAATAAAAATTTTATAAATAGTACACTTTTATAGTAAACATATAGTAAATTTTTATAGTAAAATTTGTCTATACTAATATTTATAACCAAAAAATAATTTTATTTCTCTAAAAATTTATACTTTTATACATAGTACTATATCACAATTATTTTCAATGCCAAAAAACCCTTAAAACTAACCTGGTAATTAAAAACCATTTTTTTTTGCTAATCAACTTAAGTATTTATTAATTAAATGACAGTATTAAAAAGTAATTTAAAGTAAGATGTAAAATATATTTTGACCATTCATTAATTTTATGTTGTTAAAAAGGGTTGTAATATTTTAAAAATATATCTGCATACATTTCTAGAGAAATAAAATGATTTTTTGGTAAAAAATTTTGTTTCAAAAAATTGAAACTAAATTTTACTAATTGTAAGATTTAATGGTAGTTTCGAGCGAGGTTTCAAGGGTTTTTAAGGATTAAAAATGGTTGCGATGAGGTGAAAATTCATTATAGTGAATTTTTATATAACACAGTAATTTTTTTATTTAATTGCTAAATTAAAAAAAATTTAAAGTAACTTTTAAAGGTTTTAAAACTTAGGAGTAATTTTAGGGGTGGAAAGGGTTGAAAGATCCTTAGTACAAATTTTTGAATATTTTTATAATTTTCCAGGCATAACTGAAGCTTATGAAAACAATTCTAGTTAAATTTTATCAGTTTTAAATGTTTAGGGTAGTTTCAAGGGTAGTTTTTTGCCAAATAATATTTTATAGTTTAAAAAGTTAAATTTCGTAAATTCAAAGTAAAATACAGAACTACATAAACCTTAAAATCTTAAAGAGAGTTGTTTTGGGTTTGATTAGGGATAGTTTTTTTTTCATAATCCTTCAAAATTCCGTTATCTGCATTAATCTCGATCAAAGCAAAATTTGCTCTTTTTTTTTTGTAGACCACTATGCAACGTATCATTTTTTTATTATAGACCACCATGTTAGGTTATGTAGGTGTCATGGAACGTGTTTATAGGGGGGGGGGGGGTACTTCAGAACTTGAAAATTGAGGGGGGGGGTAAATTTGTCCTATGTAAGGGGGGTGGTCAAATTTGTCCTATTTAAGGGGGGTGGGGTCAAATGAGACTTAGAATAATTAGGTAAGTATAAATAAATAAATAAAATACTTTTAAAAGACTTTGAAAAATCTGGGCTTAAGGACTTAGGATAATACAGGTTTATGGACTTAGAATAATATCGATTTAGGGACTTGGAATAATTCAGGTTCAGGGGCTTGGAATAGATTAGGTTTAGGGACTTGGAATAATATCGATTAGGGACTTAGAATAATTCAGATTTAGGGAATCAAAATAGTTTGGGTTTAGAATCTTAACAGCTAGTGAGGTGATAATTACAAATTATAAAAATAGAAAATTGTATTGTAATGTTAAGTAACATTTATAACTAGTCCTCATCTGGAAGTAAACATGTTCCATGCATTTAGGTTGTGTTTACACAAACCGGTTATAAGTTTATTTTATTATACACCGGTTTCTTAAGTTATGTAGGTATAAAGCTTAACGCGTCATTTTTTTATTAGACACCACTTCCATAGGTTATGTAGGCGTAAGGCTTGAACCTTCGATTTTTTATTAAAGACCAATTCCTTAGATTATCTAGATGTAATGCTTGACGTGTCGTATTTTTTATAGAACACTTACTCAGGTTATGTGGGTGTCATGTTTGACGTGTCATTTTTTTATTGGACTCCGCTTTTATTGGACACAATCATACAAAATGCCAAGGATATTTCGAGTAAATAATTTGAAAAATATTTGTAAACACGCAATTCTACGGTTTCTTAGCTTTCAAATAAGCCCATCTACTACACCTGGTACCCACTACCACCTTAGATCTCTGGTTTCTCAGAATCAATTGAAAAAATTCAAAGGAAAAATTGTTATAAAAAAATTTTAGGTATTTGGACTTTGAAAAACACAAAAAGACAAAAAAATTAAGAAAAAAAGATAATAAGTGTTCTGCCGTAAACAATAAAAAAATATGCAGTTCGTGTAAAAAGTACCCATGTATTTAATTTATTTAATGAAAAAAAAAATCATTTGAATAATACACTTTACTTATTATAAATAAACATATTAAATTTTGAGGTTAAAAAATTTTGAACTTTATTATTTATTACAATCATTATTAATTAAATCAATTTATTTTATCACTAATAGATATAATTATAATAATCAATAAATTAACAAAATTTACACCTACATTAATACAATTTTTATGTTATATTTTGAATTTAAAATTTTGTTTGTATTTGTTTGTTTACATTATTGTGAGATCAGAATGACTCTAACTATTACACCTATCAATGAGCAATGTACTTTTTAGGATTGGATTCATCTATGGATATTTTTTACTATTTGTAGTGCTGTAAATCTTCAAACATAAAATTCACGATAAAATTCAAAAGTAAATGACTTTTTGTTGTATAAATATAAAATAATTTACAAATTATAAATTATCATTTCTGAAACACTTTTATGAGTACAGTTTTTTTATATAATTATTTTAATAACTGAAAACTTATTTTAAATGGATGTAAGACTTTAATAAATTGAAGTATAATTACGTCTAAGTTAAGTATGGATTTTTTGGCATTTACATGCGATCTGGGCCCAGAGACACTAAAAGAGGATAGAACAATAAAACTTTTGAGATTATTGCCTACACTTTTGGGCCATAAAGGTTGTGAGATCAATTTTTTTGGCCCTAAGTTAAGTAAGCATTCTAGTTAACCTAAAATTTTGATATAAATAATTAATTTCTTTTAATGGAACCCCTGGGACCTGTTCGTCACCCAGGGTCTTCCATAAATGTAATTTGCTTACATAATTATTATAAACATTTATTATTTTCACAAAATGCTTAACTTGCCAGGCCCCTAACCAGTCTGCTTATCGGCGGAAAATACGAACTATAGTGCTGAAATTTATTTGTATTAATGCTGAGCCAGAGGCAAATTTTGAAAAATTACTTCAGGAGTAATGAATTTTTGACAAAACTTATAAAAGATAAAAATTTCCAAATCGTGTCATTTGAATTTTCAAAAAAAATCCAGTTTATACCACGAAACATTAAAAAAAAAATATCTAAAAAATTTGTAAAATCAAGGCTTCGGGAGGGATGAATGTATTGATTCCGACAATTTTATTTAGTATTATCATGTAATTTAGGCGCCGAGGGTGGATGAAATTCTGCAGACAGTACGTCCTAGGTCAAAATTCTACATAATCCGGGAGTTAGAATCTAACACTTCCTCTGGGGGTGTACCTTGTCACCCAGAGGGGTCTCCTGTGAACCATTAAAAAAACAAAAAAATTAAAAAAAACTTAATAATGTAATAAATGTTACAAATTTTGTTTTGGTAATTTATATATTCCTACAGCACATTCAAGTATATCATATCAAAGAATACACTTTCTTTAATTACAATGTTTACAATTGAGAGTATTTATAATAAAGACTGTTACCCCCAAAACAGATTAATGTCACTGCATTACATACATAAATAAGAATAATAAAATAAACAAATTATTACAAAAAGTTTTGTACATTAATTATTATTTATAGCGCCGTTTGCTGGCTGGTTAGAGGCCTGGCAAGTTAAGTTCTTTGTGAAAATAATAAATGTTTATAATAATTATGTAAGCAAATTACATTTATGGAAGACCCTGGGTGACGAACAAGTCCCAGGGGTTCCATTAAAAGAAATTAATTATTTATATCAAAATTTTAGGTTAACTAGAATGCTTACTTAACTTAGGGCCAAAAAAATTGATCTCACAACCTTTATGGCCCAAAAGTGTAGGCAATAATCTCAAAAGTTTTATTGTTCTATCCTCTTTTAGTGTCTCTGGGCCCAGATCGCATGTAAATGCCAAAAAATCCATACTTAACTTAGACGTAATTATACTTTAATTTATTAAAGTCTTACATCCATTTAAAATAAGTTTTCAGTTATTAAAATAATTATATAAAAAAACTGTACTCATAAAAGTGTTTCAGAAATGATAATTTATAATTTGTAAATTATTTACATCAAAATTTTAGGTTAACTAGAATGCTTACTTAACTTAGGGCCAAAAAATTGATCTCACAACCTTTACGGCCCGAAAGTGTAGGCAATAATCTCAAAAGTTTTATTGTTCAATCCTCTTTTAGTGTCTCTGGGCCCAGATCGTATGTAAATGCCACTGAATAAAAAAGCCATACTTAACTTAGACGTTATTATACTTTAATTTATTAAAGTCTTATATCTTATATCTTATCTATGAAAATTAGTTTTCAGTTATTAAAAAACTTATCAAAAAAACTGTGCTCATAAAAGTATTTCAGAAATGATAATTTATTCTTTGTAAAAGTTATTTATATGAAATTGTAGCAATTCTGAATGCTTACTTAACTTAGGGCTAAAAAAATTGATCTCACAACCTTTACGGCCCGAAAGTGTAGGCAAAAATCTCAAAAGTTTTATTGTTCAATCCTCTTTTAGTGTCTCTGGGCCCAGATCGCATGTAAATGACACTGACCAAAAAAAACCTACTTAACTTAGACGAAATTATACTTTAATTTATTAAAGTCTTATCTTATATATATGATGAATATAAAAAAGCAGTAAAGCAATTTGTAAAATTGTTTTTCAATTTTTAGAAAGATGTTATAATATTTGTATTAGGAATTAATACTTTTGCTGAAGTAAACTTTTACTTAGCTTAGACCACAAAAATTTATCTCACAACATTTATGGGCTGAAAGTTTGTTTATAAATTGAATGAAAGTAGATCCATTATCCATTATGATTATTGCACGAAATCTAATAAATTTATAAAAGGGGGTAACAGTCACTTTATAAAATCCAATAAATCTAAACCCTTATTTTGTGGACCCCAAAAGTTCAGATTCAGATGAATTTGTGATTAGGAACTGTTTAATTATATTTATATCATAAAACAATTGTAAATAAAGTATTCATAAAATTTATGTAAAAACTTATAACCGGTTTGTGTACACACAACCAAAATGCATGGAACATGTTTACTTACATTTACATCTGTAATCTTACAGCATAGACACACAAAAAACATGTATCTTTCTTTTAATGCATACAACCATAAATAAAAAAAATAAATAAATAAATGAACAATTTTTTTCTTTTAAGTTTTTAGATTTTTACTAAGGGTTTCAAAATATAATTAAGTTCGGCTTTATTTTTACAGTTTTCCTGTATTACTTAAGTATCATGAAATCCATTTTTGGAGCAGTCTTTATTCTTACGATGAATGTTCTGCAGTTTAAAAACTCATTAATTGCAGCAAAGCAAGTAATAAATATCTGAGACAGACAAGAAACATTTGGTGTAATAGCTAATTCCTTTTGAACTCCAGAACATTGATTGTAAGAACAAATACTACACGAGTCATGGATTTCTTGGTACTGAAGTAATACATGAGACTGCTAATATAAAGCTGAGCTGAATTATATTTTTGAAGACCTTAATTATAAACTAAAAACTTAAAAGAAAAAAATTCTTAATTTATTTATTTATTTTTTTTAAATAATGAAATAACCATCTCTTTTTTTTATGCGTCTAGCATGTATCTTTCTTTTAAAGCAGACAACCATACATAAAAAAAATAAATAAATAAATGAACAATTTTTTTCTTTTAAGTTTTTAGTTTTCAACTAAGGGTTTCAAAATATAATTTAGTTCGGCTTTATTTTTACAGTCTCATGTATTACTTAAGAATCAAGAAATCCATGACTCGTGTAATATTTGTTCTTCATCAACGTTCTGGAGTTCAAAAGGAATTAGCTATTACACCATACTAGTCTTGTCATCCTTATAGATACTGATTACATGTTTTCTGCTATTAATGAGTTTTTAAACTGCAGAGCATTCATCGTAAAAATAAACCTTGCTCCAGCCATGGATTTCATGATACTTAAATAATACAAGAGACTGTAAATGTAAAGCCTAACTGAATTATATTTTTTAATTAATCCCTTAGTTAATATTTCAAAATATAATTCAGTTCGGCTTTATTTTTACAGTCTCATGTATTACTTAAGAATCAAGAAATCCATGACTCGTGTAATATTTGTTCTTCATCAATGTTCTGGAGTTCAAAAGGAATTAGCTATTACACCATACGAGTCTTGTCATCCTTATAGATACTGATTACATGTTTTCTGCTATTAATGATTTTTTAAACTGCAGAGCATTTTATATATACTCCAATAATACTCCAAATTTTTTTTATATTTTTTATTTATACTCCAATTTATTATATTTATACTTTTTTATATATACTCCAATAACAATAACATAATAACATGACAATACCAGTGCAGAAGAACACACTCATATATTTTTTTTGGAAAATTTGGAAAATACTTTGTTACGTATTACGTATAAATATATATAAATCTCTTTGAATATATAAAAAATCGAAATATTATTTTTTTTTATTTATTTTATATAGAAATTCGAGCTTTTCGAGCTTTTCGAGCTATTCGAGCTATTCGAGCTATTCGAGCTATTCGACTTGGAGCTCTTGAAGGTCTCAAAAATTAGAGAGAGAAACCTCAATTTCCTGTATATTAATGCTTCTAAGTTTAACTTAACTTAGTCGCGCACCCTACCGGGTGCCGTAATTTATAATATATAAAAAGAACCTAAAAGAACAGATTTATCTGCAAATACTGACGTGCTAATTGCAATGAATTTTTGAAAACGGTTCCGTTCAAAAATTTTTCATTTACGAAGAGTTATGACAAATTTACGGAACGATTCAGTATTGAATTTTCCCGATCCACGGGTATTTTGATCAGGTTTGAAAACGACCACAAAAGCATGCCAGTTTTCTCTGCTTCACCTTACGTAATTTAATTAAATTTTATCACTTAAGGTAGCTCTTTCATGAGAAGTACAGCTATAAAACTTATATATTCTTGCAGGTTAAGGTTCACAATAAACGGTAATATCAAACTTTTAGCCTCAAGCCGTCCAAATTTTAGAGAAAAATAAGGTCAAGTGTTCAAAAAAAATAAACGTGTTCTTATGGGAGAAATTTTTAACCTAGATTTTTAAAACAAAACCCAAAGAGTGCATGAATAAAACTAAAAAATCTATAGCTTTAGATTAAATCTTGCTGTATCCTTGTAGCCATGCAAAATCTAAAGATTTCCGCGAATTTTTTTTTTTTAATTATGTAAATTAAAAACAGTTGTACAAGTATTAAAAAGTTTGTTAAACTTAAAACAAAACTTGAATTCTGGACGGGATCGAGAACATAAAACAATGAAATAAAAATAAAGAATTAATTTAAAAATTACCTTGTGCAGCTGAGTTCTCAGTTTGGGCTCTAGTATCAGAGAAATACTGTTTTTTTTTGCTTCCACTCATTTTCGGTTATCTGAAAAAAATAATAATAATTTAATAAATTTTTTATTTAACTGAAGAACTGAGTTGGGTCTTACTGGGCCCGATGGGGCCCTAAGACCCAAATTTTATGCCCATCATCAGATGCCCCCCTCCAAACCTAGCAACTTTCATTCAAAACATTTTTCGTTATTTTGCTTTGTTTTCGAAATATTTGAGTGCATCAATTAAAATGCATCACCCTTTATATAATAGTAAAAAAAAGTATGATTCTTTCTAGGCTTTGATTACATGGAAACCTCCCCCCTCCTCCTACCTATTTAAAAATAAAAAATGAAATAAAATAATGAATAAAAATATTAGAAAATTTTTTTATTAAAAACAAAAAAGGTAAATTCCATTTTTTTACTTAATTATTAATAATTAAACTTTAAAAAATAAAAGCAAAATTATTATGATTACCCTTCAACATCCCCTAAGGCATGCATAAAATTTTTTTTTGTTTCTTTTTCAAAATTTAATTATTAATAATAATATAAACAAAATTGTAAGGTCGTACATAATAAGACAGCTGAGAAAAAAAATAAACAAGAACAAGCTTAAATACGTCATTTGAGATCCGATCTACAACCTTAAAAAATGTTTATAACTCCCCCCTAACCTTTAAGAAATGATCAGTTAAATTCAAAAGAGTGAATTTTTCGAGGAAATCGTTTAGTAAACATTTGTTTTAACTCTACCCATAAATGAGATAAACCTTATAACTGTGAGGAATGAGGGAAAATCTTTTAGTCAATTAGTTTATTTAATATATCATCAAAAAATTCACACAGGTGAAAAGCCTAATAAATGTAAAGAATGTAAGCAGTTAATAGCATAATTTAAGAAATCATGAAAAAACAAATTCAGTTGAGGAACCTTATAGAACGTAGAAAATCTTTTCTTCGAGCTGATAATCCAAAAGTTCGTGAAAGAAATCATACGGGAGAGAAACCCTACAAATGTAAAGAATCATGAGAGATTTCACACTGGTCAAACTGGATCACATTCAAATGTAAAGAATTTGGTAAAGCATTTGCTTATTCAGCTAATTTTAAAGGACATATGAAGATTAAAAGCCTTATAAATGAACCAAAATGAGCAAAGGCTTTTTCACATTTAAGTGATCTCGTAAAATATGAAAGGATTTAATCTGCAGAAAAACCATATAAATGAAATACAAAGAATGTAGAAAAAACTGGTATCCTTAAATCTATACAAAAATAATGCATACTAATTGAAAATAAAACTGTAAAAAATTTAAATTGATAAAAAATTACAAAAACTGCATTAATAAGTGTATGTTTCCAATGTGCTTTTTAAAATTCGGATAAGTTTTACGCCATTTAAGTCACTTAATTATTTTATTATATATATATTTCTACACAGTTTCAGAAAACTTCTAGCAAATCGTGTAAAAAAGGTAACACGGAATAAGATATGCCCTAAATGCCAGATTTTTATTGATAAAATAGATAGTGGTGACATTTTAACCAAAAAATTTTGGTCCCCACGGACCAATTATTTTTATGATCCATGGCCCCTCCGTGAAGGCCAAAAAACGTGTTTTAAGAGATTTTTTGCCTTTTATTTAATTTCTCGGTGGCGTAAACACCAAATTCTTTGCTTCAAATTCTAGGAGAAAAATATTTCTCAAAGATTTTCTTACAACTCCCCCCTCCCACAAATGACTAATCAGTTCCATAGACTTCCCTCTTTCGAGGATGAGGCTTGTCTAATGGGACACCTACTAGGTGATCAGTATGATTTTGCTTTCTTATATTATAAGTATTAATTATTATGTACATTTCTTAATATAAAATTTGTTATTTATTCGTTATTTGTTATTTGTATTTCTTAATATTAAATAACTTGTATATATGCCTGCGCAATGAAAAATTTTAATCACCCGCGTAATTTTAGATTGTACGAGCCATATATAGGGAATGCATTTTCCCATATATCGGCCAATATATTCCCCATATATGGGAAAAAGTTTTTCCCATATATCGCCAGAGATTATATCCCATATATGCATAATATATGGGCCAAATAAATAAATAAAACGTTTAAACTCAACTTTTTTCAACTCTTAATTCAAATTTCAAATTTTAAGCAGAAAATGAGGACAATAAGTTATTTTAAATAAAAACAATTTTTTACTGACAAAAGATTTATTTTAAATATTTTAATCTTTGCGCAATTTACTTACAAAAATAATTTATAAACTAAAAAAGATTTTAGTTGCAAAAATATGTACATTTATTTTTTACTAATCCAGAAGAAGTACCGCAGCAATTGGTGGTTTTAAATTGAACCTGTAACAAACAAACAAAAAAATTCATCATTAGCATTATAATCGTGGAATTTGAAAAGATTTTCTAAATTTCAATTATAAATTTAAAAGTAAATTATTTTGTAAAAATGACGAATACAAGAAGAACATATTGAAAATCAAAAATTATTTTAAAAACAAGCTAAAAGTGCAGGTATTGTTACTATTTTTAATTGCTATTATTTGTGTATTCTAACAGAACGTAAATTACTTTTCTGCGATGAGAGTATGTGATTGATTGGAGGCAAATGAAAGGCACAAAATTTAAATTTTATTTTACCAGGTGCTTAGACGATCAGCAGCTTGCCATACAGGTCTATTATCAGCAAAGGAGGTTATGGTCCAAAATATTTCCTGAAAAATTAATTTTTTATGATTTACAGGTCTATTTAAAACAAAAAAATAATACTTACAGGAAAAAGAAATTTTCCATACACCAGGTCACCAGGTGGACTTCAAAGATTTTACAATAAGAAATATAAATTACAGTTTACAATATTTTTTACAATTTTTGGACAAAAATTCCAATATCTGAACTTTTTTTTTGGCAGATTAATATTTCTTTATGAAAACTTTTTTGTAACATATATTTTTTCCTTTTTCCTAGATTTTGCTGATTTAAATTTAAAACTTGAAATTAAAAAAAAAAATTGATTGAATTGACTTATTTATTTAAATTATTTTTTTATTGGTTACGTCCACAACAAAAATCTAACATTGACCAAGTTCAAGTAAATAAATAAATTTGTTTTATTATAAATTTCGATAATACTAATTTGACATAACCAAAATAATTTTTTTGAAATAATATATTTTTCATTTTTATTTTAAAAATTATTTCTAATTAAACAAATAAAAATATAAAATTAATCCTTTAAAGAATATTTTGAATTTATTGAACAAATGGAATAAAATGTAAAAATAATTAAATTGAGTAAATAGGATAAGTGATTCAAGAAATTTATTGAAATAAAAAATCTTATGTTCCTGAAAAGATAAAATATTTTTAAATATTCATTGAAAAAACCTTTATGCTCATGATCTGGTGTATATAAAATTTCTTTTTCCTGTAAGTATTATTTTTTTGTTTTAAATAGACCTGTAAATCATAAAAAACTTAATTTTTCAGAAAATATTTTGGACCATAACCTCCTTTGCTGATAATAGACCTGTGTGGCAAGCTGCTGATCATCTAAGCACCTGGAAAAATAAAATTTAAATTTTGTGCCTTTCATTTGCCTCCAATCAATCACATACTCTCATCGCAGAAAAGTAATTTACGTTCTGTTAGAATACACAAATAATAGCAATTAAAAATAGTAACAATACCTGCACTTTTAGCTTGTTTTTAAAATAATTTTTGATTTTCAATATGTTCTTCTTGTATTCGTCATTTTTACAAAATAATTTACTTTTAAATTTATAATTGAAATTTAGAAAATCTTTTCAAATTCCACGATTATAATGCTAATGATGAATTTTTTTGTTTGTTTGTTACAGGTTCAATTTAAAACCACCAATTGCTGCGGTACTTCTTCTGGATTAGTAAAAAATAAATGTACATATTTTTGCAACTAAAATCTTTTTTAGTTTATAAATTATTTTTGTAAGTAAATTGCGCAAAGATTAAAATATTTAAAATAAATCTTTTGTCAGTAAAAAATTGTTTTTATTTAAAATAACTTATTGTCCTCATTTTCTGCTTAAAATTTGAAATTTGAATTAAGAGTTGAAAAAAGTTGAGTTTAAACGTTTTATTTATTTATTTGGCCCATATATTATGCATATATGGGATATAATCTCTGGCGATATATGGGAAAAACTTTTTATTCAGGTATTAGGATAGTGATACGCCATTTTGTTGGTATTTTTTTTCGATTTCTGAATTATCGGCGCTACATACATATGTAAAATCGTATATGTATTAGTATAATACTAGGTTATTTACATACTTTTTATTTTATTATTTAATAATTATGCAATGAAACAAGTAAAACAAATTGGAAATATAATCTTTGAGCTTTTATTTACCATATACTTAAGTTTCATTAACCTGTGTCATCGCAATCATACTTTTCACAAGCTCCAAAGATGATTTTCCATAAGAGCAATGTTAAACTACCTACACTTTTTTCTTGATTAAATAATAATTAGGCAACCAAAGTTGTAAAAGAAAGTTTATTTCATTTTTTAAAGACTTTATCTTTATATTTTATAAGTTTCATTCAATTCTGTTATCAAAAATTTTCACTATCCTAATACCTTAAGTATCATGAATGTAGAAAAGTTTTTACTCAGTCATCTCAACTGATAACTCACAAAATATTTTATACAGAAGAAAAACCAAATTATGTAAACGATGTAGAAAATCCTTTAGTTAAGCAGGTGATCAAAGAAAACATCCATACAAATGCAATGAATGTGGAGAAATTATTTAAAATGAAACATTTTTATAGGTAGGGGAGGGAGTATTTCAAAAAATTCGACGATTTAAAAAAAAAAATGCAAAAAATGAATTTTTTTCATAATTTTAATAAACTATTATTATCTTTATTTTCAAAATGTATCTAATGTTAAAAATTATTTAATGTTACTTATAAGCAAAATAAGATGAACGCTTAACAATTACATGCTTAATAATAGAACATAAAAAAATAATAAACTAGTTTATAAAATAATTGTTGCTGATAAAAAGAAATATTTATATTCTCTACTAAAAATAACTTACCAAATTTAATCTCATTCAACGAATTCCCCAAGGAATGACAATATGCAGAATTTATAGAATATAGAAAATGATCTCAAATAAATGATCTCAATAACAGTAATCTGATCTGAATAACAGTAAAATGATCTCAATAACGGTATATTATCAACTGGACTTATCAATTATTAAATTCTTGCAGCAAATCAATCTGAAAATAAAAATAATTATGTAGAGAATTTAAAATTAAAGAACTTAAATAATAATGTTAGAAACTGAAAATAGCACATTTTGATATTTTACTAGTTTTAACAATGTTTTCTACCTTTTTACAAGAGTAAAATAAGATATCAAAAATAAAATTATAATATTATCTTTGCAAAAAAAATTTCTTTAAAAAATAAAAAAATCTCACTCAATACAAAATACAAAAATACAAAAACTATGTGCTCGCAACTTTCACATATTGTATTAGTACCATGTATATGACATTCAATGTTTTTGGCAAAATCAAAACAACGCAGGTTTTGCCGGTATATGATAAAATTTATGTCTGTTTAATTATTATGATTATTGTAGAAAAAATATTTAAAATTATAAAAATTAGATTGGAATTTGGTTTAAAAAAATTATAACTTTTGTGCTTGCGTTTTATATCAAACAAAAGAATAATCAACTTAAGCCCTTTCTAGACCTAATTTATTTTTTTTTTAATCCCATGTGCTTTTAGGTAATTTGCAATCGCTTGAACAAGAAGAATAATTTCGAACGCCTCTAGCGAAATTCCGCTAGTCACTATCGGAATATTTCTGCTTGCGAGTCTTTTTTTCAGTGTACTATCCCTAAATATAAAGAAAAGATTTTTTATTTTAGAAAACTTTTGTCGATGTAAACGGGTCTTGGTCAATTTGCTCGTGGTTAAATTTACATTAGATCAAGTTAAGCCAGGGTTAACTAAGACTGTGAAAAATCGCTTATTTGTCCCTAAATTTAATAGAAAATTATTTTAATGATTAATTAAAAAATAACTGTAAGTTAATAGTCTGAACTAAAATTGAACTAAAATTTAACTAAAGTAATCCAACAGTGTATTTTTAACAAAGAATTTTAAAAAAATAAAAAAGTTTTATTAAGAAAAAAAACTATAAATTTTATAAGCTGAATTTATAACGAAAGGAATACTATTTAGAAAAAGAGAATAATTTTAACCATAATGATAATGAAATATTTTAATGACCTTGTAATTAAATCACACAATGTCAAGCATAATGCAACAATGGGTGTACTTAAAATAAGCTCGAAAAATGAACATTTGTTACGTGTAGCTAAATATTTTTTTTTACCTTGTGTACAAATTAGTCCTCGAATCAGCCAAATTAATTTGGATTTTTTGATATTTTATTATCAGTTATTTTTTTTACCCAAAACTGCAATACACACTAGTCAATTTATTATAACACTTTTTAATGTTTATATATGTAATTTTTAGTTGCAATAATAAAAAATTAAAGATTTGATTAGAATTTTAAATGGACAATAAAAAATTTTTAATTCAACTCTTCTGCTGCATGTGGCATCCAAATTATTAAATTATATTAAATTATTAAAATAAGTAAAATAACTTTAAATTATTTTTAAAAGCTCGAGTAAAAGCTAAAATATGTTAGCTCAGCCAAAAATTAATAAATTTCCCGCAACAGAAAATTAGAAAGCTTCAACTGGAACTACAATAATTTTATCACAAAATTTCTCATATAAAATTCAATTTACTTATATTAACTTTTAAACTTTGAAATACACGTGTCTCTTTTGACAACGAAAAGCAGAAGAATAAATAATACAGAGATATTAATACAATGGTAAGTGCGTGAACGGAGAAAAATAATGTCTCGCTCTTACAATAAATGTAGTGGCGGATCTAGAAAATTTGGGTGGGGGGGTCATTTGGAATCATATTACAAAAAATTTGCTAAGAAAAGGTCCTTAAAATATTTTGGGGGGGGGGTCAAACTGGTACATCGCGTTAATTATCTAAAGTAAAATTAGCTAAAAAAGGTCAAACTATCTACTGAGTGGAAGTCAATTGACCCCTTTGACCCCCGCCCCTGGATCCGCCAGCGACTGTGAAGATGTATTGCTTGAAAATTCAAGCAACTGCTCGAATGTTCAAGCGCATTCTTAAATTTTCAATCAAATCTTATTATGAAACATATTATTATGAAATCAATTTTTTTTTATAAGAAGCTTTTTTTATTGAAGCCAAAAAGCAATTAAAAAAATTTTCTTTTTAATTCTTCTACACTGCTATCGTCTTCGATTTTTTATATTCAATAATTTTTTTTAATTAAATAATAATTTATAATAATATAAGCAGTTCGAGTACAACAAATTGCGTCAAATAGATACGAACTTATGAATTATTATTTGATTAAAAAAAATTATCGAATGTCAAAAATCGAAGACGATAGTGGTGTAGAGGAACTAAAAAGAAAATTTTTTTAATTGCTTTTTGGCTTCAGTAAATCAGAAACCGATTAGCTCAAATCTTCCCAAATTCACTAGATTCACCATAGAAAATGCCGGTAATTATAGAGCTCCGGAATGCCGTTAGTAATTTTTAAGCTTAGTTACAATTTTTAATAATCTTTTAAATTTATGTTTAAATGCACATGAATGTTTAATCCTAAAACGAATATTTTTTTTTAGGTCTACTATCTAATCAGCCTGAAAAAAAATATTTTCCCAATAGGCACACTTTATTTGGAGTGCATCGTGAGAAATTCACGAATGAGAATATATTTGAACTCAAGACGATTCCATAATAGACTGGTAATAGACATCGTCACCGTTAATAAATTTCGCATCCCACATTTTTTTTGCTGGTAGATAAAAGTATAGCTGTACTCTGCGTTAGGCGGCACGAAAGGTAAAGACGGCCCTGGCTAAAATTTCACATATATTAGTATAACACGTATATGACATTCAATGTTTTTGACAAAATCAAAACAACACAGGTTTTGCCGGTATATGATAAAATTTATGTCTGTTTAATTATTATGATTATAGTAGAAAAAATATTTTATTTCGATTCAACGATTTATTATTATTATCATTACTTCATAATGAATCAATAAAATTAGATTGGAATATATTTAATATTAACATATATGGGCCATTTTACAGTTTTATTGGTTTAAAAAAATTATAACTTTTGTGCTTGCGTTTTATATCAAACAAAAGAATAATCAACTTAAGCACTTTCTAGACCTAATAAATTTTTTTTAATTCCATGAGCTTTTGATTTACAAAAATTAATTAGGTCTAGAAATACTTGGTATATTTAAAAGTGATAATATGCTGATTTAGTTAATCCAGATAATTACATGATTAAATATTTATTAAATTATTTATTTTTATTTTAATTGGGCCAAATTTTATAAGAAAATTTCAAACAAGTATTGAAGTTCTAAATGAATGTCCACCTCACATCTAAAAGTCACTACAGCTTTATCTATTTTATCAGCATTGCGTACTGATACAGTATAGACGTGGTTGCACAATTTACATGCACCAGATCTTTTAGAGATATTTGACCCTGTTGAGGAAAATATTGCAGATGACATTTTAAATATTGTTAATAATGCTTATTTGTACTTGAAAAGTATAGCTCAGTTTCCACCTTGTCAAAAAGTTTTAAGTCCCTAAAATGTGCAAAATATATTCTGAAAAAAGTTTTAAGGCTGATGAAGCATTAAGTGTTTTGGTCGGGTGTTCATCCACTTCTGAAATTTTTTATCGACTTCAAGCCATCATTAATAAAATTTCTTTGGATTTGAAAATGATCATACTGAAAAAAAATTTGAATTGTGTACAATTTAACAAGCTTTTTTATATTCTTGCCGACAAGATGGTTTTATAGATAGAGTCAAGACAGCAAAAAAGTATCCATTAGGGATTCAACGATATTCTTACTTCAAAAATTGGAAGCAAGAAAAGAAACCCTGCTTTGAAACTAGCTGCAGTAATGTTAGTTTACATAGTACTGAGTGGGCTCTATCAGATGAAAAAAAACCAAAAGTGTTCTGCTTGATATTAGTTCAACTTGCTTATCCATTGAAATTAGAATGCAATTAGAAGAAAGACAATTAAACTTTGTTATGGAAAATGCAGATTTGATATTATCTTGCATTTTAATTTTAGAAATTTCATTATCCTATATTGCAACAGATGCATTAGAATTAAAATTAAAAGAAAAGCAATATTTATGTAACGCCCTGAATGGAGCTTTTTCTGTCATCATTCAACTATTAATATCAGTTCCAAAAGAAGTACAAAACGAAAAACAAAAATTATTTGTGTGTGCCATGGTAAAAGTACTTGCTCAAGAAACTGTAAAGGTTCAATCTGAAATTTATCAGGTTTACCAATAATAATAACAATAGAATTACCAAAATCGCACGTAAATTACCATCCGAGGCGAAGCCGATAAAGCCGATAAAGCCGATTCTTTACTTTTCTGGACACGGGATCGTAATATACTATTTATAACTCCCCCCTGCCCTTTAAGAAAATGATCAGTTAAACTCAAAAGAATTTTTCGAGGAAATCATATAGCAAAAATTTGTTTTAACTCTATCCATACAGGTGATGTACCTTAGAATTGCGAGGAATAAGGGAAAATCTGTTACTCAAATAGTTTAATTATTATCTCATCAAAAAATTCACACAGGTGAAAAGCCTAATAAATGTAAAGAATGTAAACAAGCTTTTAGTTATCATCATAATCATATTTACTTCACTTTCTCCAAGTTTTAGCTTTTTTTTTGCATTTTGATTCGGACGTACGTAAGACCTTAAATAATCTTATACTTGTGGACTAAATGGGGTAAAAAAATGGGGTTAAGAGCCCATTTTGCCCCCTTTTGTACTATCCTATATTCCTGCTGGTGTTTTTTTCTTGAGATGTTTTTGAAGAGAATGTAAAAAAATTTAAGATTTAGTATTTGTTTGAACAAATCAAAATTTTTAACGTTTTTTTATTTTCTGGTACCAGGTACCGAAAAATATTGAATCTCAAAAATTATTATAAAAAAATATATGGTTAAATGACCTCAGTTTCAAAATTAGTTAACTTAATATTGCACCAAAGAATTTACACAGGTGAAAAGCCTTACTAATGCAAAGAATGTGGAATCGCTTTTGCTCAAGCTGATCATCTAACACTTCATGAAAGAAATCATATTGGAGAAAAACCCTACAAATGTAAAGATTTGAACAGTTGAAAATAGAAAATACGAATGTAATAAATGCAGAAAATTATTAGCTCTAATTTTTATGAATTAGAAGTTCATGAAAGACCCCTCGAAAGAACCTATAGAGGAAAAAAACCTTACAATTGTAATGAATGTGCAAAACCTTTTTCCCAATCACTTTACTTAATATGTCATCAAAGAATTCACGCTAGGAAAAACCTTTTAAAAAGTCATGTTCGTGGAAAAACTTTTGCTTAATCCTGTCAACTGATAACTTACAAAAGAATTCATACCGGAAAAAAACCATACAAATGCAAGGAATGTGAAAGAATTCATAAAGGCGAAAAACCTTTTAAATTTAAGGAATTTAGTTAGGCATTCACTCAATCAAGCGATTTGATAACTCATCAAAAAATTCGCACATGCAAAAATCAAGTGTGATAAATGTAGGAAAATTTTAGAAATTCAAGTAATCACTTTGGAGAAAAACCATTTAAGCACCAAGAATGTGGCATAGCATTAACCCAATTTTGCAGTCTCAAAAGATTTACGAAAAAAATTCATACTAAATAAAAATGGCAAAAATTTAAAATACATATTAAAAAAAATGAAATAGATTCTATTATTTTTTAAGCGTGTTTTTTCTAGAGTCCCTATATAAAAAAAAAATATTCGAAGTTATTTTCGCATTTCAGACTATTTCGAATTTTCTGAGCCATATATTTAAAAAATTTTTTAAACCAATAATTTCTGTATCTCAAGAGCCCTGAGTTTTAAGTACGTATAGAATCAAAATAAATGGGTAAAACGTAAAAATATATTAGCTGTTATTTTCTCGTTTCAAACCATTTTAAGTATTCTGAGCCATAATTTCAAAAAATATTTTGAACAATTTATATCCCAAGGGTTAGCTGTTGCATCTAATAATGTAAAAAAGTCCACGCCTTTTTTGACTATTAACTAGTACTTATAAAAAAAAATATATTTTTGAAATTTTTCATTTCCTAACATTATTTTTAACATAAAAAATATATTTTTTAACACTAAACAATTTTTTCAATTACTCTTTGTGACAAAGAGAGGCTCGATTCTCAGAAACACAGATAATAAAAATGGAAAAAATTTGTCTTCAGTTCCAGCTAGATCGTGTTTGTTATTTTTTAAATACATAATAGGATAGAAAGAGAAAGAATGAATAAATATTTTAATGTTAAAGAAAAAGCATTAACCTAACAATTAAAATTAATCATATTAATGTTTAAGGTTGTTGTTTTATCTAACACTTTGTTGATACAACAAATATTTAACTGGTAATTCAATGATTTTAATTTTGATTTTAAATTTTAATTTTAATTTTAATCAATAAATTTAAATCAGCGCTTATTTAGTGCGAAAAAATAACTTAAAAATTGAAGGGAGGGTGAAGGGGGTTTATTTAAAATGGCAGACCCGATGTTGGACAATTTTTTCGAAAAAATTCCGAATTTTCTGCGGGGGCGTTAATTACGCGCCTGCTTATTTTGAGTAATTAAACTCCAAAAATTAGTAAACAATAGTATGCTATTTACAGGCACGCGCGCTTATTTGTGAATATTATGTATTTATGAATATTATTTATTTAATTTTATTTTTAAAATAAAAAATCTTATAATTACTTGTAAATGATAAATCTTATATTTATTTGATAAATAATAAGTTACGTGATGCTTTATAATACGGTAAATATAAATTCTAATATCTAAAACCCGAATAATAAATTAAATTCTACACTGAGCGCGCCTTGAGTTGTTTTCTGGGAAAAATGCAAGGGGTGGTTTGCGCTCAAAGGAAATCACCATACCTAACACGAAAAACTGTGGTACTAACACCTTTCGGTACAAAGGGGCCAGGCTTTGGAACTCCCTACCAGCAGAAATTAGGTTTCTTCCATCTCTTAATTCATTTAAAGCTGCTGTATATAAATATCTTTTTACACTTGATCCTTAACATTAGTCTAAGAATGTCTTGTCACTTCTCGTTGCAAGACAAATTCCTATTATTCTATTTTATTTTAAAGCATTTTACTTTTTTTTTTTTTTTTTTTTTTAATCAATATAAGACTGACTTTACCATGCATATGCAATTAAATCGACTGTGATACTTATAGTATACTATTAAATCATATTTAGAACATAAGCATTTAGTATCTAATTTACTTTATTTTAATTTATTATTCAAAATTTTAAATGTTATTACGTATATTTTATACTTATTAAAAATTATTTATGTTGATTATCTATTATTTACTATATGATGTATATTTTATGACTGTATTTTTGTTCAATTGCAAAATAAAGAATATTTACATTTACATTTACATTTTCTATGCAACGTAAACTTTTTGTCATCGCTAATTCGTAAATGAAGAGAATATTTGTTATATTGTTAACATTAAATAATTAATAAAATTAAAAAATGATTTTTCATTGTCATATTTCAGATAAAATTACAATATTAACACATTCGCTGCGGCATGGGCGAAATGCGCCCATGACCCCATGTATTTTAAATGGAGTCACGTGACCTGCCGCAGCGAATGTGTTAATAAAAATTTTTACTAGCGAGTACACTAAACAGCCTGCTTAATTTAAAAAAAAATTTCGTTTATAAATATAGTCAATTGCTTTCGAGATATCGTATCCACAAGGAGGGGATTATTTTACGCTGTAAGGTAGAGCTTCGCTCTATAATAATTAATATAGTCAGCTATGTATAATTTGTAATTACATTCATTAATACTATTGAGATTAATAAATAATTTATTGATTCTTAAATTTTATACAACAAAATCATATTAAATAATTATTTATATTTTGTGAGAACGTATTCAAATAAAATTTTTTGGTTAAAAAAATACTTTAATTAACTATAGGTTCTAAGAGACGTTACCACTGTAATAGAATATTTTATGTATTCACTTACTTAGTAAATAATTAGTAAACTTTTTATGCACCACAATTTAAAAATAGTAAATTCTTTTTATAAGAGTAAAGTCTTTTGAATTTTTTTTAACCGCACTAATTAAGTTTTATTATTTTTTCATTTCATAATTGCAAATTTAACATTAAATAATAAATTAAATTATACCTTTCCTTAAAAAATATTTAAATAAAATAATAAAACTACTTGTAAAACTAATTAAAGGTTAAACTTCTTATAAAAAGTATAGAAAACTTTGTATTTTATACAATATAAAATAACTCCTGCAGAAGAATTATAATAGACACGTGCAAAATTAATAATCATGTACGTATATACTCTATAAACACTTCCCGAGTCTTTCCAGTTTCCTGTAATTTTTGTCGCTTGTCAACAATAACAGCATTCTATAGGGTAGCGATCTTATTTAACACAATAAAAATTGAACACGTCATTTTTGAGCACCGAAATTCAAACATGCAAAACTCATTATTTTTTAAAAATATTTTTTAAACACCATTTAAATCGAACACAAATTTTTTTGACACGTTTTTGACACAAAATTAAATTTTTTATGCAAATCACGTAAAAACTAATTAAATTTCAGTTTTTTGTGCTGAATTTGTTTTAAATAAAATGTACTGAAAAATTTCGCGTTTAATTTAAATCGTGTGCAACAGTTAGTGTTAAAAATATACTGTGTTGAGTTTAGAGTGTTTTAATTTCGGGTTCAAAAGTGATGTATTCAATTTATTTCGTGTCGAGTAAGATCGCTACCCTCTATACTGCCGTACAAAAGAAATACCTCAATATCTACATTTTTATGAAAAATGAGTTTTTTATATGGGCTTAATCGTCTTTGAATTCTCTATCCGATGGTGCAACAATCATTTCTTTATCAGTTATCAGTAGCGAAATCGCATGGCATATCTACATGGTCTTAAGTATTGATAAAAATTTTACATGCATTAAAAAAAAAATACTTGAAAAAATGGCATATCTACATATTTTTGTAGTTATTGAGGTTTTTCTTAAGTAATGCCTTTGCGCGGCGCTCACCTAATACAAGAGAAATGGCATAATGTACATATTGACATTATTTTTAAGTAGCGCCTCCCGTATTTTGATATTTAATACTTAAAAATTGGCCTATCTACAAAATATTTTAGTCTCCAGTGTTATATATTTTTTATAATAAATTTTAATTAATTATAATTTTACTAATTAAATTAAATTATTTATTAAATTTACTAGATACACTAATTTTTAATTATTATTTAATTTATTAAAATACAAATATATTAACTATAAAATTATAAAAAATTTAAAAATTAATAATTTAATAAATAATTTAATTTAGAATTCAATTATTAAAATTTATTATAAAAAATATGCTGCGTTGAATAAAATATTTTTCTTGTCAGCGGCCAGAAACCACGTATTTCCTGGCCGCTGCACGACCGGAAAAGTCGTGTTTTCTCGCCACTAACGAAGAAAAATCGTATACGACCCTTGTCCATAAATGAAGAATGGCCCAAATCACAAGTAAATTACCATACGAGGCGAAGCCGATCTTTATTTTCCCATTCTTTACCATGCCATTCTTTACTTTTCTGAAGACGGGTTCGTAATATACTATTGTACATATTACAGGCCAATTAATGTAATAATAACTTATGTTATAATTATTTAATAATATGATAAATAATTAAATTACTAAATAAATTTGCCCAAATTTGTGAAATAAAAAAAAAATTATAAATTATAAACTTATGTTGTAGATATTGACGTTTTTCTTTTGTAATACAACCGCGCGACGTACCTGTCTTACAAAGAAGAATGGCATATGTACATATTGACATTCTTTTTAAGTATTTCCTCCAATCTTATAGACTTTTTTTTGTGCATATCTACAGTTTTCCATATAAGGAGTGTAATACCGACCGAAATTTTCTATGGCGAATCTAAATTTTTAATAAACTTTAAATTAGGGCTAATTTGAGCTAATCGGTTCCTGATTTACTGAAGCCAAAAAGCAATTAAAAAAATTTTCTTTTTAGTTCTTCTACATCGCCATCGTCTTCGATTTTTGATATTCGATAATTTTTGATATTCAATAATTCGTTTTTATTAAATAATAATTTATAGTTCGCGTCGAATCAAATTGCGTCGAATAGATACGAAATCATGAATTATTATTTGATTTAAAAAAATTATCGAATATCAAAAATCTAAGACGATAACGGTGTAGAGGAACTAGAAAGAAAATTTTCTGTAAAAGGAAAATTTTTCAATTGCTTTTTGGCTTCAGTAAATCAGAAACCGATTAGCTGAAATCAGCCCAAATTTACTAGATTCCCCATAGAAAATGCCGGTAATTACAGATCTCCAGAATGCTTAGTTACAATTTTTAATAATTTTTTTAATTTGTGCTTGGAATGCACACGAATGTTTAATGCTAAAATGGATATATTTTTTTTTAGGTCTTAAATTAATCTTAAAATAAATTTTTTAGGTCTTAAATTAAGTTACTTGTATATATGTTCTAAGATCTAATACAATTGTTTTTATCAATGCTAGCCCATTATAGTTTTGTGTTTAATTTAAGTTTTTTATAATTATAAGAATGTGGTTAATGAATTAAAAGATGAAATCAAAAATTAATTTTTTTATTATAACAAGAATATCATTTTCGCTTACAAAAATTGTTTTGAAAATCCGAAAGCAATTTCTCAAGAAAAATATGAATAAGGTGATTTAACAAAACACAAATTGATTCATTCAGGAAAAAAGCCTTATAAATGTAAAATATGTTGTATAGATTTCAAGCAGATAATTAATCTACTGCTTATTTTAGAATTCATACTGAAAAAAAATTACGCAAGAAGCGAACAAGAAGGTAAATATGTAAAAAATTATTTTCAGTTTATATTCGCACAGGCAAAAAC
This sequence comes from Anagrus nilaparvatae, assembly GCA_022575985.1. Lineage (NCBI taxonomy): Eukaryota > Metazoa > Arthropoda > Insecta > Hymenoptera > Mymaridae > Anagrus > Anagrus nilaparvatae. The sequence goes on along the minus strand of JAKSXM010000040.1, from coordinate 287,973 downwards.
CAGGTCACTTTTTAACTCATAAAAGCATCCATACTTACTATCAATAGGTTTAAGTAAAACCTACTAGTCATCCATTTTATAATTAAATAAATAAAAATTTTATAATTGTAAATAACTAAACAATAAAAAAATAAAAATGTTTATTATTTTTAGATTATTATTTTTTATTGAATTAATTTTTTATGGTGTAATAATTTAGGCCAATGAATAAAACAAGGATCAAGCAGGATCAAGGGTACTATTTCATTATTCCACCGATAATGGGGTACTTTTTTTTAAGGGATTTTTTTTTTCATAAAAAGCCCCGAGCAGCTATATTTCAGAGCCAGCCACCATGAGCGCTTCGATAGCTTTTTCCGTTGCTCCGCCTACCTGCACTGAGCGGCAAAAACACCCTAAATAACGCATAATACATACATTAGCCAATAACATTCATCGAAACTTTTACTTCTTTCCCCTCTTCTTTTCTTATCTTTCTTCTATTTTATTTCAACTTTTTATTGCTTGAATCGTTAAAAAAATCAACTGCGGGGTGCTAAAGTTTATTTATCGCGCTTTTTTTAATTTTGAGATTAGAATTCATAAATTATTGTTGTTTTTTCACATAAACCAAATATTTAAAATACAATATACGTCTTTGTTTACTTTTCTACAAAAATCAGTGAATTCGTGAGAATAAATAACAAAAGAATGAAAAATTTCGATCATAAATACCAAGCAAAAAAACAGAAATTTAACTTATTTGACATTAAATATAATCAGGTCTTTTATTTCTTTGTCATCCTAGTTATTTAAGTCTACTATTTTCAAAAAATCGCTAACGTTTAATTTCTGATAAATTAAAAATGACCTAAAATATTAAAATAATCTTTATATTAAACATGACTCTATTAAATAGTAAAAAAAAATTTTTAAATAAAATTAATGAAAAATTAAAGTTTTATCGTGTTTGAAAAAAAAAATATTGATGAACATGGATGAATATATAAAATTTAATTAAATAAACACATGAAATTTATTATTAATAATTAATTCATGTATTTTATATATAATAATATTTACTATTATTATAAATAAATAATATTTACCTTTAGTAAAGATTGATAAATTAAAAACTAGTTTTTTTTTCTTCGATATTATCACCGAACTGTTAATTTATAATAAAATTTTAACAAAATAATAATAATAATGTATATAACACTGAACAATGAAATTTCGTTTTTTTTAGTAATTTAATAAATTTAAAAAAACAGCCAGCAACACTTCCTTTCTCTGTTCATCGAATTTCTCCTTTTTCCTGCTTTAATTTTAATGTTTATTTATTTAACATTTATTTCTCTAAAAATTTTTGAGAACAAAAAACAAAAAATATAATAAACAGAGCAAAACTCTCACGCTATATAATATTATTCTATCTTTATAATTAAAGTTAACACTTGACAGCCGTGTCGCCGTGGCTAAACTGCCGAAAACCAACGAATGTGTATTATAACGCGAATGGCTCTTTGACATAACGAAAATGTATATAATTATGTATATTGTATATTCAATGCGAAAACGAGAGAGACCTGAAATACCTATAATTTTCTTTTTCTATCATCTTTATTAAGCCCAAATAGATATATTCCGCACAAAATGTATATTTTTACTTTTCTTCGTAAATTGAATAATGCTCAGATGATAAAAATTTTATTTTGAAAATTGTAGAAATATATTTTTTAACAATAATTAATAATTTTTCGTTGTTTCAATATTAAGAAGTTTCAATAATTATATTTTTGTATACAACAGTGAACAGGATACATGTAAAATACATGTACACTTTTCCTGAGTAAACTGCTGGTAATGTAGGTATCTCTTTAAGAATTTCCTTCAATTTCCGCGCTGTAATAGTATATTACGGTCCTAGGGCAGAAAAATAAAGAATGGCCCAATTTACGTAAATTACCTTGTATATAAAAATATACTTTTTGTATATAAAAATATTTATAAATTTTAGTTTCTTCACTAATAAAAATATATAAAATTAGATCTTTCACACGAACATTAACCCATAAGCGTCTAATCAATAATTCTTGGACAAATGAATATTTTGGTATGAAAAAATGAATATTTTAGGATGAAAATCTCACCTTGTAGGGACTTTTTATCGCCCTAAATTTTGAGCTAAAAACCCAAAAAAACTACTATGTGAGGTTATTAATAATTATGTATATAATATTAATTTGTCCAAGAAATGTTGATTGGGCACTAACCGATTAAGAAAATAAAAACCTGAATTTTCGAAGGCTTCAATATTGATCCAAAATCAAATTACCCGGAATTTGTTGGGTGAAAAAATAAAATATTTGGAAGGAGGTTCTAGGCTCCGAATTTTAATATATAAGTTGGGATCTTTGTAATAAACAGAAGATCGTATCAGGGATAGTTTTTTTGATATGATAAACCAACAATCTATAATTCGATTGTCTTAGACCTAGGCTCTCCCTTAATAAAAATTTTTTAATTGTTCAAATTTTCTTACCATCATTTTCACTTTCATCAATTAAATATTTTTTACATAAATTCAAGTTTCTCTTAGCTTCTTTATTATCAGTCTTAGTAGTCATTAAGTTTTTATAATCTTCTTTTCTATCCATAATTTAACTTTAAAGAAATTTTTAATTTATTTTTAAAATAAAAATTGTAAAAAAACTTAGAAACAAAAAAATGTTATATAGATGAAATCAACAACAAAAACCAAAATTTCTGCAAAAACCAAAGAATTTTTGTTTATAATAGTTCAAATGGTAAACTTGAATAAAGGGATCTACATTACCTTTTAAAAATTAACTACGAAATTATAAAAATGTAAATTGCATTGTCCAGGGCCCAGTCCCACATATTCTCTCTTCCTATACACTTGCTTGGATAAACCAATATATATAATTATTAAAATATTTATATTAAATTGTGATAATTAAATATAAATATCAATTGAGTAAAAGTTATTATTCTGCGCGCGGCTATTCTATAGTTAAATATAAATTTTGGACCAAAAATCTTTTTTCTTTAGGTGATTTGAGTCGATATTTTCATTTATTAAGCCTAGCAGATAAAATTTCTGATCCAAAATATTTAGTATTTTACAAGTTACTTTATAGCTTGTAACGAAAAATAAATTCTTTAAAAATTGTAAGTTTAGAAAAATCTGAAATTATCAAGAAAAAAAATTTACTAATCAAAAATTAAAAAATTACTTTAATGAGGTTCATTCGTTAAAAATGATGAGAGAATGTAATAAAACACGAATAATACTAAAATAAACGACTTAATAAATTTTTAATGAATAAAATAAAAGTGGTATTTTAACATTGCTCTTATGGGAAAATAGGCTTAGGCTTTTAAAAAAGTAGGGTGTGATGACATAGACTGAAAAGACTTTGAAAATCTAATAAATAATTACTTGAAAATTACATTCCCAACCAATTTTACATACTTTATCGACTTTATTTTCGTAAGCTTTATAAAAAACACACAAAAACTTTTTCTAGATTAAATAACTTCTTTTAGATTATTAACAGTTTCTTAATTTTTATTTCCTATAAAAAAAAATTCTCTCGATAATAATATCCTAGGAAAATACAGAATCATAAAAAAAGTTATTGATATTTTTCAAAATATTATATATCGTTGAAAGTAATGTGAGTATATAAAAAATAAATGAATCACATATAAAGAAAAAGAAATTTTTTTTATTATTAAATAAAAATATTTGATTTCTGAGCTAACAATAATTTGCTTTATTATTTTTTAAAACTATTTTATATGTGATTTGAATTTAATTTGTAAGTAAGTACTTTTTTAAATTATTATTTCATTCATTTTTTATTCTTTTTTTTTTCATAAATTTAAATAAATTATTATTTTTAAACTTGATTCGACCATTATTTTTAAAATTATTTTTATAACACCGTAAATATACTAAAAAAAAAAATTAGCATCCCTAAAAAAAAAATAATAACGAACAGCAGCAGAATTTTTAAGATCTAAAATGTCTCTAGGAATTTTTTTGCTGGAAAATTTTCAATACTTCTAATCAATATTCATAATTTAAAAATAATTTTGTCTATTTTGATATAATCTTTTTCTGAGATATCCTAAAATCAAGTCAAGATTTTTATTTGGCGACAGGAGAAGCCGGCATCAAAAATTCTGACTAGAATCTGTTTAAAAAATCCAAAATCTCAAAAATCCTGTTGGTTATTTTGTAATTTTTTTTTCTCCAAAAATATTACTAATTTATATTAATGTATAAAAGAATTTAACTATAAAATCTAATTTTGCAGTGAATATTGAATTTTAAAAAATTTAACTTATTAAAATTTAAAATAATTTCATCTGATTTTTATCAATAACTGTTAAATTCTGTTTCAGACCGTTAAAAAAGACAATTTTGAGGAGTCTTTAATTTTCCACGCAATTTAGTCAATTTGAAATAAAATTCAAAAATGAGAAGAATTTTAAAAATAATTTTTATTCTCAGTATATAATAAAAATCAATCGGTGTACCAGCTATAATATTGATGATTTTGACTTATCTGAAAGACACTTGTTTGATAGTTCGGTAATTAAGCCGATTATTTATTTTCTTGAATCAATTTACTAATTACAATTTACTAATTATTCATTATCAATTAGTATTAATAATATGTAATAAATATAAATATTTAACAATAAATTTTAGAACTAAAATCAAAGAACTGAGATATTAGAAACAATTTTGGAAAAAAATTATTTAGATTATGATGTTGACCTCTCCAAAATCGCAAAACAAACGAATGGTTTTTCTGTTTGCGATATGGAAGAAATTTTTAGAAAAGTAACTGTTTACCGAATAAAAGATTATTATTATAATATAAAACCGTAAGTATAATTTTCAAATTGTTTTTAATTTTGAAAATTTTCATTTAAATTTAATAAAATTATTTATCATTTTAATTTACAGTAAATTAACGGAGAACTCCCTTAAATGGTATGCTAGAAACGACAGAATTGAACAATTTCTTTTACCAAATATAAAAAATGAATATTTACAAGAAGTAGTTGAAAAAATAAAAAATTCAAAAACCCAACTTGAAATAGAAGTTATGAATGAATGTAATGGTTATATAAATCAAGCAGTATCCAAAAGTTAACAGTTGTGATTAAATAAATCATAAATTTTTGAGTCTTCAAATAATAGTCATATTTTCTTATATTCTAATAAATTGGTTTTATTTTAAATAGAAACAGTTAAAATGGTAATTCAAGCATTTTATATTTAAAATAATGTAAGCAATACTACACTGAAAAAAAAATCCGTTTGCGGCAAGCGGATTCCTCTTGCGGCAAGAGGATTCCTCTTGTGGCTAGAGGATGGTTTTTTTATTGTAACTATTATAAAAACCGATAAAGAGTTAAAATTGAATAAAAATTTAAACAATTAATGCAAGTAACATGAATTTTTATTACAAACTACTTCACAATAACTTTTACATTTATTTTAAATAAAAAAACGTTCAAGGAATTCTTCTCGTAAATCCTCCATTTTTATTTTCAAATAAAAAACAATCAATATTTTAATTGCATATATTTCATAAATTCAACAAAATGATTTTATACTATACAATTGAGTACAATCACGTTTAACAACATAGTAATTTTTTTAAAAATATTTTTCGTCTGCATCTACAGAAACTTGACAGCAACCCCGCATAAATGCAACAAGACCACGAGGCACCAAAAGTTACTTCAGAGCCTCATTGTACTTAATGTAGGGTTAAGGATCTATTGATATATAAAATATATCATCTTACAATCATGGTGGCATTCAGTGAATATTTTATTTTTTTACTTTTTTCGTTCTTTGATTGTAATTATACAAAATTTTAGATTATAAAAAAGATGTTAAATATATTTTCTGTAATGTGAAACAAATTTTAATTAATATTTTTTTATATGAAATATATGCAATTAAAATATTGATTGTTTTTTATTTGAAAATAAAAATGGAGGATTTACGAGAAGAATTCCTTGAACGTTTTTTTATTTAAAATAAATATAAAAGTTATTGTGAAGTAGTTTGTAATAAAAATTCATGTTACTTGCATTAATTGTTTAAATTTTTATTCAATTTTAACTCTTTATCGGTTTTTATAATAGTTACAATAAAAAAACCATCCTCTAGCCACAAGAGGAATCCTCTTGCCGCAAGAGGAATCCGCTTGCGGCAAATGGAATTCCGCTTGCGGCAAGAGGAATTCCTTTCGCGGATTTTTTTTCAGTGTAAGAACATAATTTTTTAATTATTTTTTATAATTATTTGTAATCAAAATAAAAAAATACTAAAATGTATGTTACATTAATGTCTAATTAAATCACAAAATGTAAAATAGACCCTATCTAGTGGATAACGTTTTGATAGGGTATATAATTTTAAAAAATAAGATATTCACATCCTTGAGATAAATAATAAATAATAAATTTAAATTTGGGGTCTCAATTTTTCTCAAAAGGATTTGTTTTATAAATATTATTGCCAAATTGGACAAAAAAAGATTTTAAATGGGATACTATTTTAGTAATTTGTTTTTAAATTTTTGATCCTCTTTAAAAATATTTAATTAGTTGTTCCAGGTGCTCCAAGATATTTTGCAGCTGCTAAATATGCTTTCAATTCGGTTAATAATTATTTTCGAAAAAAAACGTTAAATATTAATTATTTGTTGTTAAATTTAACAAATGAACTTTTTGAATTTGAAATAAAGTTTTTTTTACCAATTTTTACTTGAGAAAATTATTGCAAAAATTATTTAAAACTATCCGAAAAAAATTAAATATAATTTTCTAAGAATAATTATATTATGTTTTTAGTAAAAATTACCAAAAAAATTTTTTTTAAGGTATGTGTGAATCATATAATATATACAAAGATTGAATTTTAAAATATTTCTTAGTAATTATTGAGTAATTTTATCTCGCAGAAATTTGAACAAAATAAGTTTCAAAAAATAATCATAAAAATAATCGATTAACCTGGAGCAACAAGAACAATCGTTTGAATTTTCAAACAGCCGCCGCGCCGCACAAAAAATGAATTTCATGTTTATATCGTAACAATAATACTGAAATGACGGTCACCCGTTAAAAACTTTTTTGAATCTCTGTGAATCACTTTTTTATTTTTACTTTATATGAAATCATCTCACTAAATTGACTAACAGAAGCTTATTAGTTTTATTGAATACCATCGTTATTATATTTTCGCTGGATAATAACAAGTTAAAAGCAAAAAAAAGTTGCAAAAAAGGAGGCTCCTAAACTCAAGTTTTATTTCGATGAGCCTGGAAATATAGTTATAAGATAAAGATTCTTGGGGTATAACTCCAGTCAAATCACGGTTTAGAGTGATGAATTACTGACCGTCATGAGCTTTGCTCTATTATAAGTTTTTTTGGGTTGCTGATCACGAATTTCGAAGGCCTGCCTATAATTTGCTTACCCTTTAAATTAACAAAAACTATCTCTAAGTCAACAGCGATCCAAAAAACCAATATAGAACAAATCTGGAAACTGAAAACGCGAAAACATCAAAGATACTCCTTTTTGAAGTCATTTTTCCTAATTTAAGGGTGAAATGTTAATTTTTCAAAAAATTGTCGCCGAAATTCGTATTTAAAAATTTAAAAACTTTTATAGTAGACCAAAGATCATGATGGCCAGTAACTGATCAACCCCCCCCCCCGCGTTTTGACTGAAGTGTAACATCCAAATAAAGCTGTCGCCTTTGTAAGCAACTAAAACACTTTTAGTTTACCTTTGAGTATTAGCTTCTAAGTACATACCGTAAATGGCACAATTTTTCATCACTTATTCCTTCACCGTATATTTAATAAACCAATTTTTATGCTGTTGCTAAAATTGTAATTTTTTATAAAAATGGGTTTTATCCTGAGGTTCTTTGTTTGCAACTTTATACTAGTTTAGTATATTAAGCCCTTTCTGGACCTTATAAATTTTTTTTAATTCAATGTTCTTTTACTATGCCAAAAAGTATAGTCAAAGCGCACAAGTTTAAAAAAAATTAATTAGGTCTAGAAAGGGCTTTAGGACATTATTTTCAAATTTGTTAAAAAATTCAATTTTTTAATATTCTTATCTTTCTAGAATCTCGGAAATGGCCAAAGCAAAAAGTACTAATAAAGAATTTTAAAAAACTTGCTGCTTATGCACAAATTTTGAGAACTAAAAAACGTATTTTTATCAAAGTTTGTAATTTTTTTATTTGTTAAACGAAATTTTATGTTTTGCCAAATGTATAAATATGAAAGTTGCTGATTAACTTTTAGAAAATTTTTTGTATTAAATATTTGCTTTTATTTTAGAAAATTAAAATTATAAAAAATATTTTTACCGCAGTTATAACCATTAATTTTTATTTTTATAATAAGCATTAAAAAAAATAATTTTTTTTTTTTTATTCTATATTAATAAAAATTTTTTTATGATTTTTTTTAAAAATAATTATTAAAATTATTAAAAGATATAAAAAATTAAAAACAAAACGCACTCAATGATTTAAATAACTATTAGTTTTATTGTAAGTTAATATTATTTAGTAGGTAAATCAAAATTAAAAAAAAAAAAAATAATTAGTAAAAAAAAAAAATTATTTTTTGTGACCACAAATAAATACACAAATTTTTTTTTTTAATTATATTAATTTCATTTTTTTTTTTATTTATTAAATTAAAATGACTAAAAAAAATTATTTAAATAACAAAATACAACGTTATACTCTTTTAATGTTATTAGGAATCACCCAAAAAAGAATATTTTTTTTATTATTTATTAAATGCACCCAATAAAGAATATTTTTTTTTTTTTAATTTTTTAGCGATTTAAGTTTTAAAAAATAAAAAAAAAAAAAAAAAAACTCCCCGACCGGGAGTCGAACCCGGGTCGCCCGCGTGACAGGCGGGAATAATTGCCGTATAAGATTTATAAAAACATTGCCGTTAAATGTAAATATAATAAATACCTTAAAATCTATTATACAGAAATGGTCAGTAATTATAAAAATAAAAGGTAAAACGTCATCGCCAATTAATGTAAAAAGGGGAGTACTACAAGGCGACTCAATGAGTCCTTGCAGACGATATAAAAATACATGCGCCAAATAAGGAATCAGTAGATTTAATAACGAAACATCTCGTAGAATATGCAGGCGAAGTAGGGCTCAAAATAAATATCAATAAATCGGGTGTATACAGTGAACATCTTATAGAAAATGATGACCAAGAAATAGTAGAAGACACCCCCTTTTTATCTATAATAAGGGACCACTATAAGTACTTAGGTTTATACCAAACAGACAGGGATAAAACAATAAATATTAATATAATGGAAGAAAAAATAATAGAAAAAACCGAACAAATAATAAAATCAAAATTAGCTCTTTACCAAAAAGTACTCTTATACAATACAACAATAATACCCGCCGCAGTATATGTTACGGGCAACATATATTCTCAACAATCAAGAGCAACCAACTTAAAAAAATGCAGTGATTTAGACAAAAAAATTAGGCAATTATTCATTAATCATAAATTATTTGGAAGTACCAACACAAGAGTCTTAGCTTATATAAAACCAGATCTAAATGGCTTAGGGCTACAGTCCATAAAACTAACAACTGAAGTAAACTTTGTCAGAAAACACCTTTATCTAATGTACCACGAAGATATGGAAAAAGTAAGAGAACGGTTTAACAGACTTGACATCGCAGGTTGGAGAAATCCAATGAATGATGCCAGGCTTGTCTTCGAGGAATATCAGCTGAATCTTGAAGAAAAACCGCCCAACGAAGACCTGGGGTCATATATAAGAAAAGCAATATCGCGTGTACAGGAAAAACAGCAGCAGAAAATGACATTGGATTGGAAAACATCTCATCATTATGCAAGGCTAGTCACTGGGGAATGTCCAAATATCAAGTTCCCTGCACTAAAAAACATCAGACTAGAAGACTGGAGAGCAGTTATTGCCAGGCAAGCCGAAGAAGAACAACTATTTGGCGCATATTATGCTAGGAAAAAATGCAGATTAGGTTGCAATAATGATGAGACAAAATATACCATCGAGGATTGTTGAAAAAAGAGTATTTTTTTACCATCAAATCATTGACAATATTTTTTCCAATTATTAATTTATTATTTTAACAATTTACGTTGATTTTTTAGCTTAAAATAGTCATTTTCTTATGAAAATTCTCAGATCGTAACTATGATTTTGTTATTTGGAATTCAAAATAATAATTTATTCCTTTTATTTATTTATACTATTTGTTAATGTACACACGAATAAAAACTAGTAGGTATGGAACCTAAATTATCCAGATATAGTTAATTAACCATATGATATTTTAACTGAATTATTGACTGTATTAGGAATAATTTAGGCAAAAAAGTGATATTAATAGGTAATTTATTTAATATGAACATAAAATATAACACAAACAACGAGCATGGAAAACGATCACTTACAACAGTTTTAAATTATACTCCTAAACTCCTAAAAATATCCAACAAACATGATTATCATAAAACATGATTATGTGCTGGTGTAGAAAGGGCCTAATTCCTGAAACCGAAATTATAATAAGCCTCAAAATTAAAATTATCTGAAGTCCATAAGCCTAAAGTATTCTAAGCCCCGGAAATACAGGGAAAAAAGACTTGCTTGGAAATAGGGTAGTTTTGAGATTGGTTATGATGCCTGGATATTATAGGATAAGATCAGAGAAATAATAATCAGTTGCAAAAATTCGGTTGAAAAATAGACTAAATACGTTAGAAAATTGTGTTGGCCAGAGTTTCCTGATCTCGGAACTTTGAATTCAAATACTGCTTGGCTAATATTAAAGATATTTCAAATTTAGTAAGAGGAATCGAGCGAAATTTTTTGCTAAACCTTTTCAGTAGTAATAGCTAATTCCATTAAAAATAAATTTTTTAATTCTTTAAAATTAGGAAGCAAATATAACTTATTGATAAAAAAATTTTCCAAAATATCTCATCCTAATATTGAATAACCTTCAGTTTGAGCCAAGCAAAATTTTGATACAGATCTGTAAAATCCAGCATTCATGTTTGTTTTTACGTAAAATACCAAGAAAATGTAATATCATCCCCTAAATATGAGTTAGATTTTTTATTATTTTTAGAATTTATTTAAATTGATACTGTGGGCACAAAAAAATCAATATTTGGTTATCAGAAATCAGATATCAGAAATACAAATAATAAATTTATACCAATTTATTATCATCAATCCTTCAAAATGGTAAGGGGGTAGATTTGTGGACAAAAGAAAAAAAGAATACTTGGGGCTAAATTTGTCAACTAATAGGTATTTTTGCCCGCTATTTTCATTCTGAAGTCTGTTTTTGCATACGACTCCTATAGAATATAAAATATCTAAATTATTTAAAATTTGTCCTACCCTTAGAGAACGATATCTTATTTCCTAGGGGTTGAACGTGAAAATGGGCTTTAGAAATAAAATAGCAGGAAAAATACCTACTAGATGACAATTTTTCTTTTTCACTGAAAATCAGCTCCTTATAATATAGTTATAAATTTATTTTTTTTGTGACTCTTCCCAGATTGAAATTTTATTGCAATGAGATCTTGTTTGTATGCACAGTATCCATTTAAAAACCGTCAAAAAATTATAAAAAATTCAGCCCATATCAGATCAACCCCATATTTAAGGGATGGTATTACATTTTCAAGATGGTATTACTTTTTCTTTGTATACGTGAAAAATGGTTTTCAAAAACGAAAAGAGCAGCCCCAATTACGTATTTGGTGGCATTTTTAGCCCAAAATATTGATTTTTCCATTAAAAATTATTCAAATGGCTTAAGTGAAATAATTAAAAAATTTAAAACAAATACAATCTGCTGGACTGAAACTTACAAGCCTTCGGGGTGACTTAATATTTACTAAATAGTTTTAAAAGTCTTATAAAAGTCAAGAAAGCGCAAAATAAAATTATCAATGGATCCCTGATTACTCAAGTTTTAAAAAAAGTTCTCATGTAGCAAGATACGCGTAAACAAACAGAAAAATAAATTCTATGTGTTTACTAAAAAATTATAAACTTTCAATCTCGATGCAAAAAATTAAATTGTATTTGATATGAATCCGAAAAAAAAAATGGAAAAAAAAAGATTTCTAATTTTATTTATTATTATTTGTGTTTGCGTATAGCTTAAATTTCGTGACTTGAACTTGAGAAATAAACTCGAAATAAATATGCAGCTGACTTTTTATGCCATGGCATTAAAAAATAACATAAAATCAAAAGAATTTCAGGAGTTTGGGAGTTTTCAATGCAAATTTAGAGAAGAATTTTTGGAACTACCTTTTTCTAACACCGATTGAAAATTTCTATATATTTGAGCTAGTTTTTTTAACAGTATTTTAGGGATATCTAAATCGTGCCTGAAAAGGGGATCAAAGAAAAATTTTCCGAAGAATATCAAAAGTCTCATAAGTTCTGTTGCTTTTATTTTATTATTTAAACTTAAACGTTCAGCCTAGAAATTAGTTTTGCTAAAAAAATTCAGAATTTGATTTAATGAAATATATGAAAGCAAAAAATATTTATGTAAAAATAGCGAAAAAAAGGCTTTAAAAATTTAAGCAGGAAAAAAATAAAATAATATCGAGTAGGCAATTGCAAAATTTGAGTAGTTTAGCAATACATTCAGAGCTATAAATATATAAATGCATGGCTGAATAATTTGTTATTTAAATTTAAAAGCATGAAAAATTTACATAGATAAAATATGTTTACTTTGCAATAAAGGCGCAAGTATTTATTATTAAAATAAAATCAATTTTAATTTATTACTATACGTTTAATAAATAAGAAAATCAAATAATTTTATTTACATTCAAGATAAGTAAATAATTAAATTAAATTCAGTATGATTAGACGTAATATTGAATTTATAATTTATAAACAAATAGAGAAATAATTTGATGTAAGTAATAAAAAAACGACAGTTATTTACCGACAAAAAAATGATAATAATTGATAAGAAAACGCGCACACATACACGATGATAAACACTGTTTATTATTTATTGTACGAAGTTGTCGACTAGACAATTAACGAAACACTGCGCAGCTCTTGAGACTCAGAGGCTTTTATTTTTGTTTGCTTTTATACGCACATGTGGGAGAGAATGATAAATATTATACGGCTATATAAACGTATTACATGATTTAAATACTGCACATGCCATGTATTTTATGCAAAATCTCAATTAATAAAATTTACAAATTTTTGCATGGGGGATTCAAAAATTCTGAACAAATTGAAATTTTGGACACGTTTTGCAGTGCGAATGATAAAAATTAAAAAATGCCTATTTAAAGTTTCAAATTATTTTGTTGGCTTTTTTCGTAAAAAGACGGTGAAATACATTTTAAATCCTATACCTGTTGAAGTTTATTTAGGCTTTTGGTTAAAATTCCCTATAAACCAAGTTTTCTAATAAAAAAAGTGCTATTGAATTAGGGGAACTGAATTTTCTTGTGTACATATATACATATGTATATATATATACTACGGTCCCAGTCCCTCGTTATTCGCGGTCTTTTTCCGGTCTCAATTACCCGCGAATACGGAGGGTTTCCTGTACAAAGAAAAAACTATTTTCCTTTAAAAAAAAATAAAAAAATATAGAGAAAAATTTTTTGATAAATAAACATTGTTTAAAAAAATAAAATTAAATTAACATTTATATTTGTTTTTAAAAAATCGAACAAATTACGTTGAATGAATAAAAAATATTATCTTTCTTAGCATTAAAAAGTGGGCGTATTTATTTTTCAAAATAAAAAAGGTTACCTCCTTCTAATTTCCATGTGTCTTCCGTTTTAACAAAATTGATAGCAACTCAACAAGTTTTTTAAAATATGAGTTTATTTTCCCAACCCCACACCCTTTTTAAGCGGATTACTTACCCCCAAAATTTTACATATGTTTAAACTATATTCAAATAATAATAATGTTCATTAGTAACCTGAAAGATTTTTTTTAAATGTGTTGAAAAAAATTTGCCTCGAAGCTAAAAAGAGTAGAGAAGAGGGAGCTAATGAGAGAAAGAAATTAGAGACCCTAGATTACCAGAGACAGCCAGACACCCAAAAATGTTGCTAGGTAAGATGGCGACTTCCCATTTAAATACATGTATTCACAAAAATGTTGCTAGGTAAGATGGCGGCTTTCCCATTTAAAATACATGTATTTTTTTGACCAATCAAAAACAGTCCCCCTGTCACATAACATGAACAAATTTCTTTTTATATTGATCGAAAATACTGCATTTTTTCACAAAAATTTGAATTAAAATTTTTCTCACAAATGAAATGACTTTTCAAGGTTATACAATCAAATGAAAACCGCAAATTTTGAATAATGGAGAGGAGGACCCATTATTTGAGAAGTAAACGTTTTCGGTATAACCCAGTAAAGTTAATCGTATTATTTAGGAATTTGCGGTTATCCGAATGTCGGGTTAGATACCGTCCTCTTTCATCAGGTAAAATTTCGTGTAAAACCCGGAATTTCTCGAAAAAGATCTTCAATTGCAGTTTTGAATCAGAAGCTATAAGCTATACGAAACCTGAAACAACTTGTAGCAAAAAACTCGAAATTTTCGGTACCTGACCCGAAATCAGGGTAACCGCACACCCCTAATATTTTTATAACGAGTGTCATTTTTGACTAAACAAAACGGGCGGTTTGTCACCTTAATATGACCGGTCGTCTATTTTGGTAGAGCTTAGGGTTGTTCTTTTACCCGAAAGTCAGGTCAGGTACCCGAAATTCCGGTCTTTGTTGTCAGATTTCATGTAAGGCCGGAAACTTCTCGAAAAGGGTCTGCAGTTGCAGTTTTGAGTCGAAAGCTTCCTTGGCTATCCGAAATTCGACCCAACTGAAGGAAATTTCGGGATCTCGACTCGACTTTTAGGTAACCGCACACTTGTAAAATCCAATGCCCAATTCCCCGAAGACAGACTAATTATAAAGGCTACGCAAAAAAGGCGCAAAATTTGAAATCATTCTGCAAATTCAAAAATATAAATAAGGATTTTCGGGCTGATCGCGTGACAATGCTTTAAGAATGGGATTCTTGTGGACAGTCCCCATCTAATACACGGTATTTTTTTCAATCACGTGACCAGCCCGAAAAGTGTTATCTACATTTTGAATTTGCAGGCTAATTTCAGATCATCTTTATTAGTTAATTTTCTATAACAGATTACTTGGCCAATTTTGCAATCATTTGTTAATAACAAAAAATTAACCACGAAATTCGCAAAACAGGCCCCGGATTCGTTTTCAGCGAGTCGAAAAACGCATCAATACTACCTATTTTTATCCTCGGAAAAAGAAATTTAATTTTTTAATTTTTGGGCGTTATTAGTATGGCTGGCGCCTATACTATTATGGGTGGAAGCTCGTATAGGATAAACTAAAAGCAATTATGCAAATCTACACTTTCAACTTTTAACGCCGCGCGTGGTGCTTTTATATTATAATATATATCTGTCTCACTCTTGCTTTTTAAGTTTACGTACATGAGATTAATTAAATATAATTGGAGATATTTTATATTATTATTATATTATTTTGCTTGTACTCGTCGGGTTAGGTACCCGAAATTTCGGATTTTTCGCTTAAAGTTGGGTCGAATTTGGGGTTTCCAAGGAAGCTTTTGAATCGCTAGAATCTTGAGACAATATATTATTTTGGGGTAAAGCAGAATATTAAAAATTTTTCTATGAATATAATCAATGCTTATAAAACTGGATAATAAATAATTTTTTTATTAAAAAATCTGTTTCTAAAAACTTCTGTAGATTAAAAATTTTTAATGAATAAAATAACAAAATTGATTATTCATATAATTTTTTTTTAGCCATTTTTACTGTCAGATGTGCATAAAAAAAAACTGCCTCACATTGCACAATTAAATCATTATTGTTCCATCTACTAGTATAAAAGCACTAAATGTTCATGTTCAAAATTACCCGCTAGTAAGTAAAAAAAAATTTTAACCTGATCTAGAAAATAATATATTACGAAATCCGATACGGGACCTTTTGCATTTGACAAAATAAGAAAAGGTTAAATATTATGTTATTATTTTTATCAAAACACGAGCCGGTTAAGAATATAATATCAAAGATTGATAATATATATGTACTATTTTTTCATCAAATGAATGTTTACAAAATAACTGGTCTTAATAAAAGAATATTTTGTTGAAGTATTTCATTTATTATTAATATTTTTTAAAATTATAAAGTTTGAAATATAGCAGATAAAATACCTACTTGTTAACAAAAGGACACAGTTGCACTTTCTCTATGTTTATTTTCTTTGCAATAATAAACGATTTTATTTAATTGTTATCGCAATATCATTTGCACTTAAATAATAACCACTTAATATATATATATATTATACACTATAATAATACTAAATAAACTTATAAAATAATTTATTTACACTTTACATAATTCTTTACATATTTATTTCTTTTCTAATAAAATATGAAAACTAAATTTTTTTTAATTTATTACTCCTTATATAATTAAGATTATTGAGATGAAAAATTATCGGAAGATAAGTATACTTTACACTGTTAATGTATTAACCATACTGATGATGTAAATATTTTGAACTACTATACTTGTCACGGAAGAATTTTATGATGTATAGTGTAGTGGGGACATAAATACTCAATCGAGAATGTTTCACGTATATTGATCGTATATGTTTAATCCACGGTTGATTTTACATGTTAAAAAAATGGTTAGACCAACCTACGTGAAATATTCTCGCCCGGGCACCTCAAAGCCAGAGTAGGAAATTATTTTTTAATGTAAACAGCGACCCAAAAAACCTACTAGATGAAGTTTGCTAATTATTTTTTGTAGTGTTAATAATTAACTGGTTAAAAACGACCAAAAAAAAAATTTTTTTTCTTTATTTTTTTATGCATTTACTGCTGACCCTCACCTCCTAATGAGCTTAAAGTCATATACTTTTGTATAGAGGTCGATAACAACTGATTTTTAAAATTGTACCCAATGGGTCAAAAAAGTGAATTTGAAAATTACGTTAGTTTGTTTTTATGTATCGACGAAAGAAAAAAACATTTAGCTCCTGTCAAAGTTAATTTTGAAATAACAATATTGGATAAATATGGTGAACCTTTTATAACTAAAAATTGCGACGAAAATTTAAATTTGAATTCAAGCAGTTATTTTGACTTGACTGGAAACAGTGGTAAATTATCTGATTGTCACGGGTGGCCTAAATTTTGCACGATAAAAGAGTTAAAAAGTAATTTTAAAAA
The DNA here is from genome assembly GCA_022575985.1 of Anagrus nilaparvatae. Lineage (NCBI taxonomy): Eukaryota > Metazoa > Arthropoda > Insecta > Hymenoptera > Mymaridae > Anagrus > Anagrus nilaparvatae. Next base: position 270,503 of record JAKSXM010000040.1, on the reverse strand, counting down.
TCTTGTAAACGATGATGGTGAGTTAGAAATTAGGTGTTTATTTAAAATTAAAAATAAAAGGTTTAGAACAGAAGATATTATTATTGATCTTGATGCAGAGCCTGTGTATACAGAGCCACTTGTACCGTCTCCGCGTCTATCAAAATTAAAAGATGACAATTATATAGACGAATTTAAAATATTTTTTAATGACAGAAGAAGGCCAAATATGAAAATAGAATCAAAAAATAAACAATTTAGTGCCCACAAAGACATTTTAATAAAACACAGTGATGTTTTTAAAGTTTATTTTGGTGAAAATAAAAGAGGAAGAAATCTTGACATGACTCAATACGATTCAGAAGTTGTTTTAGAAATGTTGAGGTTTATGTACATTGGACAAATTAAAAATATTGTTAAAAATTATTATGCATTTAAAGCAATTGTCAGAAATTTATGGTATAAATTCATTAAAAAAATTTAGTGACAAGGCTTTAGACAGGGCATTAAATTCAGGCGAGTTCAATGGCCATAGTGATGAAAATATAACTATAGAACTAGATATACCTCAGCCACTTGCTGAGCTTGAAGATAACTGCTTAGAAGAACCTTCAGTAGAACCAGAGACCAATGCCAATATCACCTCTGAAGAGATAGATATTTAATTATGGACTGAATATTATAAATAGTTTTTAAGTGTGAAATTGTGCTATAAAAAATATAATGTAAAAAAAGAATTCAGTAAATTATGTACAAATTTATGTTATAAGTTTTAATAAAATAAGTTATATTTTTTTAAACAAATTAAATGTACCCATTTCACTTAAATAATATATAATTCCATTTCAGCTGCATGTTAAATACTGTAACATATAGAAAATAAATATCCAAATAATTTTCAGATTAAATATAAATCTTATAATTATTAACAGTAGGTGTATTACACCTTAAAAAATTATGTTAAGGTATACTATCGCAGTATCGGTAAATTTAAATCAAATGAGTTTCAAACTGATATTTGGGTCTTCAAATCGGTTCCAAAGTATTTTTTTCCGAAGGTATGTACTAAAAATTAGTCTCTATGGCATTTTTTAGCCCCTCTTAGATTTAATCTGGTAGAATCCGAATCTGGGGCCAAAAAAATGTTTTGAACTGCGCACGTGAAAAAAATCCTTAAAATACGATTTCCTTTTTCAAATTGACATTTTTTAAAGTGATAAAAAAATATTTGCAAATTTCCGAAAAATAGTTGTGGATTTACAACTTTTTTCGTAAAATCACAAAAAAAAATCGAGGGTTCTCTAATTTTTCGATAATATACTAAATTTAGTAAATTTACGATTTTTATCGAATATTTACAAATTTTTTCGAAATTTTAATAATTTTTCGAAAATGTTCTAATTTTTTTGTTAATCTAAGAAAGTTACTGTTTACAGTGTAAATTAGAAGTACATGAAAGAATCCATACAGGAGAAAAACCTTACAATTGTAAAGATTGTTTACAATCTTTTTCCCATTCACCTTACTTAAATATGTCATCAAAGAATTCACGCTGGGAATAACCTTTTAAAAAGTCATGTTTGCGGAAAAGCTTTTGCTCAATCATGTCAACTGATAACTCATAAAAGAATTCATACCGGAGAAAAACCATACAAATCCAATGAATGTTAACTATCATGAAATAATTCATGAAGGCGAAAAACCTTTTAAATGTAAGGAATTTAGTAATGCATTCTCAAGTTTTGGCACTCAATCAAGCAACCTGATAACTCATCAAAGAATTTGCACATAAGGCTTTTCACCCGTGTAAATTCTTTGATGCAATATTAATGAAAAAAATAATAATTGAAAAAATTAATTGATGTTAAAAAATATATTTTTGAAATTTTTCATTTTCTAACATTATTTTTAACATAAAAACATATTTTTTAAGTTAAACAATTTTTTCAATTACTCTTTGTGACAAAGAAAGGCTCGGTTTTCAGAAACACAGTCAATAAAAATAGAAAAAATTTGTCTTCAGTTCCAGCTAGATTTGTTATTTTTTAAATACCATGATGGAGTTAAATACGTTAAATACGTAGAAGGATAGAAAGAGAAAGAATGAATAAATATTTTAATGTTAAAGAAAAAGTATTGAAAAATTAATCATATTAATGTTGAAGGTTGTTGGCTTATCTAACACTTTGTTGATACCACAAATATTTAACTGGTTTATTCAATGATTTTAATTTTGTTTGAATCAACAAAGTGTTTGTTCGTCTAATGATTTATTTGACAATTCAACGTTTAATCTTTTTATCCACCCTGGTGCAAAAGATAGCAATAAATTTGCGCTTATTTAGTGCAAAAAAAATAACTTAAGATTAAAGGGAGGATGGAGGGGGTTCATTAAAAACAGAAGACCCGATGTTGAACAATTTTTTCGAAAAAAATCCGAATTTTTGAGGGGCATTTTTACGCGCATGCTTATTTTAAGTAATTAAACTTCAAAATTAGTAAACAAGGTTTCAAAGAGAAAGTAGCCATGATAGTATTTGTATAAATATTATGAATTTATCAATATTATTTATTTATTATTATTTTAAAAATAAAAAATCTTATAATTACTTGTAAGCGATAAATCTTACATTTATTTGATAAATAATAAAAGTTATATGATGCTTTATAATACGGTAAATATAAATTCTAATATCTACACCCCGAATAATAAATTAAATTCTACACTAAGCGCGCCTTGAGTTGTTTAAAAATTATATTATTAACATTAAGTAATTAATAAAATCAAATTTCAGATAAATTTACAATATTAATAAAAATTTTTAATATCTTCTCCAGTGACTAGTGCGTACACAAAACAGCTAAAAATTTTCGTTTATGAATATACTATACACTAAAAAAAAGATTATTTTACGCTGTAAGGTAGAGCTTCGCTCTATAATAATTAATATTATCGGCTATGTATAATTTGTAATTATATTCATTAATCCTATTGAGATTAATAAATAATTCATCGATTCTTAAATTTTATACAATAAAATCATATTAAATAATATTTTGTAAGAACGTATTCTAATAAAAGTTTTTGATTAAAAAAATTTTAATTAACGATGTGTTCTAAAAGACATGATCATTGTAATTAGAATATTTTACGTATTCAAACTTACTTGTGGCTATAAATGATATCTACACTTTTTATGCACAATTTTAAAATCGTAGAGAATTCTTAGTCTTTTTAACCACTATTCAATATAACTTCAATATAATGTTTTACTATTTTTTCGTTTCATAATTAGAAATTTTATTAATTAATTCACTTTTTATGCAAAACTACTTGTTTAAAAATAATTAAACGTTAAACTTCTTTAATTAACAAATTTTTATCTATTGCCAAAGAATTATAATAAGCACGTGTTAACGTATACACTAAACAGGTACAAAAACACTTCCCGAGACTTTCCAGTTTCCTGTAATTTTTGTCGCTTACAAACAATAACATTAGCGTTGTGTTTTTCTAAGCTGAGTTTTATAATTTTTAATCAAAATTCTCACTTTTCACTAAATGAAATTTGTGTCTCATTTTAAATTTTGAATCATTTTATGTTTTGCAAATTGATTTCATTTAGTATAAAATAATAAAACGTTTATCACAAGTAAACTGCAAATAATATGTTGACACAAGCACGCGTTTTAAGAGTATTTTAATTAAATTAAAGAGAGCAAAAATAATTATCTAAATAATTTATAATTTTCCAGCTAATGCTTTCACTGTCATTGCTAGACTGCCGAAAACGAAAGCTCGCAACAGAGAACTGTAATCTTGAGTAATATAATTTTCTTTCTCTCTCTTCTTTATTCTATTCTTTCTTTCTCCTTCTTTATATTATTTTACAATAACATGCAATACGAGAAACAGAAAAAAATGAAGCTTTGTTTTTAATTTTTAATGCGAAAAATTTGGAGAAAAAAATTTTCATAAAATTAGCTACATGGTCAGGCTGAAAAAAATTCAAGCAACAAAAAAATTTCAAACAAAGCAGCCTGGCCATGTACCAGATCCAAAAAATCGATTAAAAACGGTATTTCTAAGACTAGTACTTTCAAAAAAAAATTTTTTTTAATTTAATATTAGATCCGAAGTTACTAAATCCAAAAAGAAAAAAAATATTGCCGTTTTTTTATTTTTATTTTTTTTTAATTTTGCTAAAAAAAATTTGAAAAAATTAAGTATCAGATCCAAAAAATTACAAAATTAACATTTTTAAGTTAAAGTATTTTGCGCTTTTTCCTAACTGATTTGTGTGTGAATACAACCAACAAGCATAGAAAATGTGTTCATTTATAACAGTTTTGATACCCTGGTTTACTCCCTTATTTTTAAATTCTTATAACCAAAATTATTATAAATCCCTAAATTGAAATTATCTTAAGTCCATAAATCTAAAGTATTCTAGGGTACCTGGAAGTCCCTAAATCAAAAATTATAAAAGTCTCTAAATTGAAAGTATAGGTCCATAAACCTGATCATAAACTTGTTGAGCAGGATCCAGCAAACTACCTTCAAACAAAATTCTAATAAAATATTTAAGACTTATTAAAATTTAAAATTTTAAAGATTTATTAAAATTTCGTCCTAAGGTGATTTTATGGATCCTGCTTGATCTGAATTTTAATAGATTTTGTGTCATAATTTATTATTTCTACTCTAGTACCCCTAGAATCTAGTAGGAATATGCTCCATGAAATCTCACCAATAGGGTCGATTTCATGGATAATATTCTTACTAAATTCTGGGGACACTATAGAGTTGAAATAATTGAACCCTATTAGTTATCACTAAAAATTTATTAAAATTCTGCTTCAAGGTAGATTCCTGGATCCTGCTCGAGAAGAAATTTGATAATTTTTGAGTATTAATTAATTATTTCTACTCTGATGTTCCTAGAATCTAAGAATACGCTCCATGAAATCGACCCTTAAGTCCTTATTGCCCCTTATGGACCATTACCAAAAAAATACGTTTTCCAAAATAATAGGACCGAGAAATTCAAAAAATAAATCAAGTAAAAACTAGTACTTCAAATTAGTACTTCAAAATAAAAAAATTTGGTACTACGTTCAAAAACAAAAAAAAAATTGGTATTTTTTTTAATTTTTAAACTTTTTCATCTATTTTCTACTTTTTAATAATAGTTTAATTTAACATTTAATGGGTAAAATTCAAAAATATATTTGCTCTTATTTTACAATTTTAAACATTATAAACTTTCGATAAACTTAAAATATAATTTTAATATAATTATAAAGGACCCCGTACAAATCTTATGGGAATTGGGTTCCGGTCAAATTAGATAAAAATTTAGTATAATATTCCTAACGTCATTCTGAGCAATAGTCTCCATGGGCAAAATGTCCAGAAATGGCTAGTTTTTGAGTTATCGCACCCAAAAGGCGTAAATATCGCACTCTAAAAATACAAGTATTACTCAAAATGCGAATGAGGGTTGTATTGTTACTGTTATCCACCAGATTTGGTCTTGTATAAGTATTTTGAGTCGCTGATCACGAATTTTGGGGTCATTTAGTGAATAAATTGGCGCTTTACCCTTAAATTATCAAAAACTACCCCCAAAATAGGGTAATTTTATATACTCGCATTTTGAGTGACCAGATTTGACGGATACGGGTTTTTTGGATCACTGATCAAGAATTTTTGTGATTTTTTAAGAAAAAATTAATATTTTACCCATAGATTAGCTAAAATTACCCTCAAAAAGGGGTATTTTTGCTATTTTCGCACTTTGAGCGTCCAGATTTGGTACATATAGGTTTTTTGGGCCGCTGATCAAGAATTACGGAGATGTTTTTATAAAAAATTAATATTTCACCCTTAAATGATCAAAAACTACCCCTACAAGGGTGTCTTAGCTACTTTCCCACTTTGTACGTCCAGTTTTGGTCCATACGAGTTTTCGGGTCGTTGATCACGAATTGGAAATTAGAGAACCATTTATAAATAAAGTACAAATGACAATAAATGATTTGAATGATGATTGTCTAATACTAGTTTTTGAGTATTTACCTATAAAAGAAAAATTAATGATGGAATTTGCATCCAAAAGATGGAACGAAATTGCCAAACACTCTTGGTCTTGTGTTAAAAGCTTTAATTTACAATTCGTTGAACGTGATTGCAGTTCTTATAAAGATAAAATAATGAGAAAATTTTTACTATGTAAAAAATATTTTGGACAAATGTGGCAAATATTTACAAACTGTAATACTTTATCCATACGAATATTATCATGAACTAAATTATTATCTGATATTACTAAATTTGCCACATTATGACAACGATATTAAGAATTTGATCATAAAAGATTATTACAAGCGATTTGAGAATGGTGATTTCAAGTTTTTATTTTCTCAAGTAAACCTCCATAGTCTAGAAATTGATAGTTTGTCTATCAACAGTGATTGTTTTTCCAATTTAAGCCCAGAGTGCATTAGAGAAATCAGCCTTAATAATCTTGTTATTGAAAAAAAATTTTTGCATGATTTTTTTTCTAATTTATTGAATTTAACTAAAGTTAAAATTGATTCTAGTAATGATCTAATGGACGTTTAAATTAGGTAATATAAAAACAAATCGTGGAGATGATCATATTTTAAAAGTAAGTTTCGACTTTTGGCGTTCCCCTGAACTTGATAATTTTAAAGAAGTACCGTCATCAATATTGTAATGTAAAAGAAGATAATTTGGCGTTGCCCTGAACCTCATAAATTAAAAAAAAGTACCACCATCGATTTTGTTTTGTAAATTTTGAAAGAAAGTTAATTTATTCTGATCTAATTTAATTTTTATTATTTAAAAAATTAATCTTTTTTTTAAATTTAAAAATTATAAGTTTTAATTATGCATGATTTTATAAAACAATAAAATTTTTAACAATTATTGTTCGTCAAAACAAATTAAATCTGTTAAAACTAAAGTCTAAAATTTTAAAGGCTATTAGTAAGTTAATTGATCGAGAGTATGTGAGTCTTAAAGGCAAAAATCATTGCTTCATTTAGTTTTCCAGTTTTTGACCTTCAAAATCTAAATAGTTGGTCAAAACATATCTATTTTGTTACATAAATCTCATGCTTATTTAAGCTAGTTAAAAAGTTTAAAAAAATGTGATTCAAAATCAGAATTTGTTTAGCTTCTGATTAATACATTTAACTTAAAATTTATTTGAAAATATTTTTTTGTTTTGAAAGTTTTTAAAATCAAAATTAATTTGATTATATCCAGAAAATAAATGCAGCGAGTAGCTCTGCATTTTAAATTTTAGAAAAAGTTTTACCATTGATGTCATGTGAAAATTATGAAATTTTTAATCTTTAAATTTTTTAAGGATTTCCACTTGTGACTTGTAAAAAGCAAAACAAAATTATTTTTACATTATGTTGCACCACATTTGTGCTAACTAAAAGGGAATAACTTTCAGTTTATTTACATTTGATGGCTAAACCAATGGAACTTCGCTAAAGATAAGCTTCAGATTTTTTTAAAAGTAAATATTAAGTAAAATTCAAAAAAATTAAAACCTAGTTTTTTTTTTTTTATTAAAAATTTATTTTTGTATAATTAAAACATTAAAATATCTAATGATGTATGAAAAAAAATTTTCAATAAGTATCAAAATAAATGAATTTTTTTAACAATAAAATTTTGTACTATTTTTTTAAATTTAATTTGTTTTGTTGTTGTATTTTATTCAGTCGTTATAATTATTTTGTTTTTTTAAAGTTTTTTTGAAATTATCTCCGACGTACTTTATAGGTTCTGAAATTTGAACAATATGTAATTTTTTTTAAGATAAATTGTCGATGCTTCTGGTTATTTATATGATAAAGCTTATAACAATTTGTATAATTAATAAAAAATCGACCATTATTATTATTTATTATTATTTTTTTTTAAATAAAAATACCAGAATTATTTTATTTTTTCTTCATTTGCATTAAGGATATTAAGGCATTTTTTCTTTCAGTATTAATTTTTCAACATGTTTATTAAAATTTTAAATTTATCACATGATCAAAATAAACTGCCGCTACTCTGCATTTTGCAAATCTAACCAAACCTTTAAAATATATATATGCTGAGAGCTGAGATCTGACATCAACAAAAAATGCATTTATAAATTGGAATAGTCAAAAAATAATTATTTAGAAGTGTTTTAATAAATTTTAATAAATTTGAATTCTTAATGTTGTATATATTATTAGGTAACTGATTTACCTACTAATTTACCTAAATTGTTATTATTATATTGCAAATAATAGTAATAACTACTGAATTCTTCACCTATTGTTTATGTTGCATAGTGAAAATGAGCTCAACATAAGAAAAGTGGGTATATTCTTGATTTACTAGTTAAAATTTAGATAGAAATAAAGAAATAAGTTAAATTCCTATGTATTTTTATTCTCATTATTTTAGTTAACAATCTCAAATATAGTTAAAAATAAAAGTAAATATTTTTGAAGACATTCACCCGCTAACTCCTTTTGTATATGCTTTCATGCAAAAAAATATTAAGGACTTGAAACTTAACAAATATTGTAGCAATGAAATTAGAAAGAAAGATAAAAACATAATTACATCAGATAATATTAAATTTTAAAATTATTTGGAAACCTGTAATCCCTACCGTTACAAGCCAAGTTCGTCAGATGCAAGACACTAGAAAGTTTATTTGTGAATTTTTAAAATGTTTTTTAGACCAAGTTGATAATGTAATTGTTTATTATACTTTTTAATCATCATTTATCATTAAGTACATAATTAAATTATTTACTTTTATATTTTAATTAATAAATTAGAACTAGGCAAAAAATTTATCAGTTGTGTTTAATTTCAGATATTGTTGCAACACACATCAGCGACTTAAAAAGTTTAGTTATTTATGGAGAACAATTAAATTACCCGGAGAATCAGATGTTAATTTAGGATTTATATTTGCAAAAAAAAAGAAAATTGAATTCTATTTATTTAGGATATTCGTATTTTAATGGGATCTCGTTAAAGTGTTTACCTTTTGATACCTTAAGAACAGTTGATAATTGACGATTGCAGTATTTCAACACAGATAGACGTTTCAGTTTGTTTTGAACAATTAAAAGTATTAAAATATTCCGTAAGCATTATAAAAGATATCCAAAACTTCATTACGTTTATCAAGCAAGAATTTTTCAATAGTGGCACAAAATATTTGTGAATTTGTTTATTTATCTAAAAATGATTTTGACAAGCTAGATATTCCTGAACAGAAGCAGAAAATTTGAAGTCACTTGCTTTATAGAATTATACACTCAGCAATGATTTAATAAAATTATTACCATCTAAATCCATGGAGAGATTTATTTTATTTGATTGCATTATTCTGCACGTAATCTACTTTATTGCTTAAAAAGTTTTAAGAATTTGACTGTTTTTGGGTTGCAAGATTGTATATGGAACTTACGCAGAATGCAGTCAAAAGTATAATTAACTTCTGTCAAAATTTAAAAGTTTTGTTATTAAACTCAAGTACGTTATAAAATTTTTCTTCAGTTACTATCGATAACTTTTTAAAAACTTGTCCAACCTAAAAATTCTTAATGTATCAAATTTTGATATCAATGATAATTTCTTAGGAATAGTTGCATCAGATTGCAGAAATTGAAGAGCAATAAATCTTAACGGATGCAAAAAAATAATTGATTTAGGACTATCTCATAATATCACATCGGTCCTACAAATAGAAAAGCTATATTTATTTTTGATGCACCGAATTTAACAATTTTACCAATAAAATTAATTCAATATATCAAAGATTTAAAAGTTGGTCAAAATGAGAATTTTAAAAATGAAGATGTTAATAATTTAATTCCTCACTGTGTTTCTCCAAAAATTAGATGTTGAAGAAAGAATGTGATTGTTATATCGTAGAGCGAGTTATGTATTTTGCATTTGAATCTTTTCAATTACAAGGATATGGTGGTAAATTAAAACTTATTTTATACCTTTTGAAAAAAAGAAATATGAATTGCAAATTCTTAAGTATGTTGATGAATTAGAATCTTTGATAGATTATATTGTAAGTTTTTAATTAATTGTTTTTAATAAATTAATTCTTTTAGATTTTGAGAATTCAATTAACAAAATAAATACTCTTTTGCATAAGGATTATTTAATGAATATTTTTACATATCAGCCATTTAAAGAAAGAGTTTGTAAGCAATGGTTTGAATCAAGTAGAATGTCCTGGATTAATTAAAACAAACTGCATTTTGAAGATCTTCAAGCAAAAACTGATTTATTTAAAAGTAAAATTAGTTAAGGATATAAATGAAATACTTTATGAATTTTTGTCAAGGGTGGTAAATATTTACATCGTGTAGATTTTAATTCTTCTTAAAGTTTCTAATTAAAGTATCTTCTTAAATTTAATACTTATGTTTTGATAATAAAAAAATTCATAGCATAATTTTTTTAAGTCCATTTCAAACACCCTCCCCCACCCTCTGTTGTCATCTATGAATATATTTCAAGTTAAATTAAAAATAAGCATCATTGAACTCAAGTTTCTAATTTAAAATTTTGCATCAGAAAATAAAAGTTTTAGTTGCAGAATAAGAAAATTAAATTATTTTTATTTAAAATTTATTAATTTGCCTAAATAAGAAAAAATAAAAAATAATTATAAATATATTTAAAAATCTTATATATTAAAGTCAAATTGCTGCAAATAAACCAAAAGGAAAAACGAGAAAAAAATTTTATTTTACAAGGTGATGCTTCACTGAATTATAATTTAAAACTTTTTAGGTACCTATATTTAAATTACTTTGAAATAATTAAATTATTTTGCTAATTTATTTTATCGAAATTGATTATTAAAAATTAATTTTTTCTTTACTATATATACTAATAAAAATATCAATTTTACAAACTACGACAAATAAAGGTATTTAAAACACGCAGAAAATTTGTTTTATTTCAACGAATTTAAAAAAAAAATTTTAATTTTCTTTTAATTTTTTTTAGAAATTATTAATTAAATTTAACTAATATAAATAAATAAAAAATTTTCTATTGAATATTAAATTTATGAATTTTAAATTGGATCACTATGTATTTATATATTTATACCTATACCAATAATAGTATACTTAACATTTTTTTTACTTTAAAATATCACATTTTTGAAATAATAAAATCACTTACCTTTTTATCAATGAACTTTGTTCGTACGTGCCTTGTCGATTTCAAGGAGCAAGCTCAAACATGTCCCAAGCTTTTTAAATCAATTTTTTGTGCGAAATTTTGAATTAATAAAATAATTTTTCTGAAATAAAAAATAAATAATTAAAATAAAAATGCTATGGTATTAATCCTGTTTAAGAATCTTAACTTTCAAAATCATATTTTAATTAAGGACGTATCTCAGTGGATTGAAAGAGAGAGAGGTCTTTTCGGACCTCTTTCTTTCTCTCGCGAGTTTTGTATAAGAAATCGCAAAATGTTTTTGTTTATATTTATGTAAATAAACATCTAGGAGCTCTGAAATTTTTTCTACGAGTTTTTATAATAATAAATTATATTTTAACCAAATATTATCAAAATCTGTTCTGTAAATTTTTTACAATACGTATACTTATTAAATCACATGCATATTTCACGTAAGAGATTTTAAGAGCTCCAAACAAAAAATTTACAGAACAGATTTTGATAATATTTGGTTAAAATATAATTTATTATTATAAAAACTCGTAGAAAAAATTTCAGAGCTCCTAGATGTTTATTTACATAAATATAAACAAAAACATTTTGCGATTTCTTATACAAAACTCGCGAGAGAAAGAAAGAGGTCCGAAAAGACCTCTCTCTCTTTCAATCCACTGAGATACGTCCTTAAATTCATTTAATGAGTTATTGTCTTTTTATATTAACTCACACTAATAAAAATTTCCATATATATACTGATAATATCACCAAATTACGGAATAACAATATAAATATTTAATCTTTTCAAAATTTTTAGCTAATTTAATGAAAACTAATAATTTTTAATAAAATTTAATAGAAATAATAAAAATATTTTCATTTTTTTTCATGTACACACTGCATTATTCAAATTCTTTAACTCCACGCACATAATAAATAAAATAGAAATTTTAACGTTAAACTTTTTAAATAAATAAGTACTTTTATCAACAAAAAACCTAAAATGTACTGCTTTTACTAGTAATAACTTTAATCGAAATAAAAATTAAGAACAAATTAATCGTCTCTTTATTCAAAATGAATTGCACTGCTTTCCATCTCAAACGATAATGACCGGTAACGCGCGAGAATCGAGGAGCCTCGCTCTGATTCGACGCGCACGCGCATACGTATTTGAAGATTTGAATATTTCAATTAATTTAATTAAAATAAATAAATTAAAAAGTTTTATGCAAAATTATTAACAAAAATTAAATTTAGTTTACAATTATTAATTTGAAAAGTTGAATTTAATTATTTCAAAATGGAACAATTTTATTTATTTAAAAGAATTATGAAACATCAGACTTTTCAATAAAATTTAAATAGAAATTCAATAATTTTGTCTTTTGAAACGCACTGCATTAATTTAACGTTAAAAATGTCTCTTAGAAAAATAGAAATTTGCACAAATATGATAAGTGTAAGAGAATATACTAAAATATAAAACATAGGAAAATTTATATGAAGTGGAATTATTTTTACAGAGTTTTCATATAATTTTTAACCAAAGATTGCATAGATCAATATAAAGATCCTGAAATAAATTTCGATAAAAATTACAAGAATATTAATGATAATATAGTGTAATAAAAAAAGAAAAATACAAAGATAACAAAACTGAATCTGTAGACAAACTAAAAACATTTAAAAAAAAAAATTTCTTTCCTCAATCACCAGATACTTTTAATTCTAATTTATTTGAAAATTTTAGAGATTATAGATTTTAATCAATAGCAAAAAAAAAAAAAAAAAGAATTTAGAATCAAATGATGTAAGCATTGACCAAGAACAATCAACAATAAATTGTGTTGAGAAACCTAATACGCTTGTAAAAAGTCAAGATTTTGAAAACATAAAAAAATACAAAATACAGGGAACATCAAGGGGTTGGCGAGGCGATTCATTTTACCATTTTGTTTTTTTTACGATCACTTTAGCCCGAGATATTTTAAAAACAGTCAAGAAATTTTTTGAAAATTCATCAAAAAACGGTTTTTGGCCATTTTTTTTTGGTGAAGCGGAAGCTTAAAATCTACAAAAAATATACCCTGTTACTAAGTTTTATACAAAGTATCAGAAAATAAAAAAAAACTGGCTTTCCTTTTACATCACTACTAAATCCTTATTTAATCCTTACTCCGCTAAAATGGTTTTATGCAAATAAAGCCAAAATTTCTATAAATTTAAAAGTTTTAAAATTCACTTTATACTGACTTTATCAAGGAAAAGATCATTTTTAGTTTTTCTTATGACATTATATTTTGCTACTAGGTAAAATAGACCATTAAGGTGGCTCATGGATCGAGTTTATAAAAAACGAATAATATGAACTAAAATTTGATGGAAATGAAGACAATTAAAAAACAAATCCATTGATCCCAAACAATACCCACACTGTAAAAAGTAATTTTCTTAGATTTACAAAAAAAATAGAATTTTTTCGAAAAATTAGCGAATTTACAAAAAAATTTGTAAATATTCGAAAAAAATCGTAAATTTACTAAAGTTAGTATATTAACAAAAAATTCGAGTATTCTCGATTTTTTTTTGTGAATTCGTAAGAAAAATTGATAATAACAATTTTTTTTCGAAAATTTACAAAAAATAGTTGTTAATTTCCGAAAAATAGTTGTGAATTTACAACTTTTTTCGTAAAATCGCAAAAAAAATCGAGGATTTTCGAATTTTTCGATAATATGCTAAATTTAGTAAATTTACGATTTTTATCGAATATTTACAAAAATTTTTGAAAATTCACTAATTTTTCGACAAAATTCTATTTTTTTTGTAAATCTACAAAGTTATTTATTACAGTGTGTAATTTAAAAAAAATTTTTGGGCTAACGATTTCTATATATACATCAGAGGTCCCTCTTTACAGATACCAAAATACTTGGATAAAGTGCAAAAATATTTTAGCTGTTATTTTTACGTTTCAGATTATTTTGAACGAGCCATGTTTTTTAAGAAAGTTTCGGACTAATGATCTCTCAACTTAAAATTTTAAATTAAGAGGCATATAGTTTAAATATTATCCTACAATTATTTCAGATATTATATTCATTGCAAAATTTCTAGTATACTTTAAAAAAGGTTAGAATAGGTATTTAGTTTTTGAAAAAAATTGCCACACTGCTTCACTGTAAAATAAAATAAAAGAAAATAAAAAAAGTTTCTGGTGGGGGAAACTATAATTTTGTCAATAATCAAATACAATGAATATAATAAAAGAAACATTTATCATAAAGTGCTAATTTACTAACATTATTAATTTTAATTTAATTATTAATACGCAAATAAATGAATTTTAAAAATGCGCAGTTTCCCCATCCATGGATAATTTTTCTTATTTTATTTGTATTTTATTTTACAGTGTGGCAGGTCTGTTAATACGTGAATTCTTAATCAATAAGTTTCTCTATTAAGGCTTGTTAAATTAACTTTTTGATTATTTTTTTAAAGAAAAATGATTAATTTACAATAAACTGTCCAGTCTATGGTAAGATGTTTTTCATTTTATTTTACACTAAAATTACATAGTTTAGAAGTACTTATAAACTGTACATTTTTATACATCACTATACATGTGAAAATGTCAAAATTAGCAGAAAATAACTGGTTTAAGGTCTTAAGAGCGGTATAATTAAAATGCAAAAAAAAAGCTAAAACTTGGAGAAAGTAAAGTACAATCACAATTTTTTATACAAATAGACAAGAAAATAGACAAGAATAGTAAAAATATTCAAAAATTTTATTTATAACTTTTACAAACTTATTCTTTGACTTTATTCTAATGACAAAAAAATTATAATTTTTAGGTTTAAATGAATTGGAAATTAAAGAACCAGTTACAAATAAAGCACAAATGACAATAAACGATTGGAATGATGATTGTCTAATACTAGTTTTTGAGTATTTATCTATAAAAGAAAAATTAATGATGGAATTTGTATCCAAAAGATGGAACGAAATTGCCAAACGCTCTTGGTCTTGTGTTAAAAGCTTTAATTTACAATTCGTTGAACGTGATTGCAGTTCTTATAAAGATAAAATAATGAGAAAAAATTTTTACTATGTAAGAAATATTTTGAACAGATGTGGCAAATATTTACAAACTGTAATACTTTATTCATACGAATATTATCATCGACTAAATTATTATCTGATATTACTTTTTTAAGAAAAAAAGAAAATTAAAATTTTTTTATTAAAAAATGTTAAAATATATTATTTTTTTATTATCTTTAATTTAATTTCCTCTGTGCCTCGTGAATCTTCTGGATCTAAACTTTGTTTGTTGAAGATTTCATGATTTGATAATCTGCTAGTGATCTTAATACTTATTTGTCCGATGTTGATGGGCCAGTTTCACACATTTTTCCCAATTTTTATACTACTTTAGCGCAATTTTCCAATTAAAAGGGCAGAATTTATGTCATGTTATTTTATGGGTGTGCTTTTAAAGAGATTGAGATTTTTTTTTCAGGTCATTAGCAAGATTTTTTTCTAACCTGGAAGAAAAAATAAAATATGAACAAAAAAAAAATATTAAAATATTTTAAAAAATATTGAAAAATATATAAATATTTTATTACCCTGATTGGATTTATTTAGAGCTGTCATGAAGATTTACCAAATTCCGCTATTAGCCTGCAACTTCAAAATCAAATAATGCTGGATTCAATCAATATGCGTCAGGCTCTCTTTAATTGCCAACACTTTATTACAAATTTTATCACTTTACACTAACACAAATAATTTTTTCCTGAAAATTAAAAAGAATTATTAAATCAAGTTTTCTATAAGAAAATATTAAATTATTTTATTATTTTCTTACCTTCTTCACCTTTATTTCCTATTTCCTAATCCAGTATCTTCACTGAGACCGGCTTCTATTTTTCCTAAATTAACTAACACTTCAGCATCTATAGTAGAGTAATTCAAATGAGCTTATCTAAAAAATATAAAAGTATTATTAAAACTTATTATAATTTTAGTTACCTTAATTTGAAAAATTGGCTAACTCCTACACTGCTACGGTACGCATGGACGCAACCTATGAAAATAGAGATTGGAACTTGCTGGTTGGGACATTTTTTTTAAATTTCTGAAACCCTCTGCCCCTTTAACGAGGAAAAAAAGGAATTTAAAAATTTTTTTTCATTTTTTCTGTAAATTTTCTTTTTAGTCTAAGTTTGACTATTTAAATTGGTATTTACAAAAAAATTATTCGACATGTTCATTTACTATATTATTTCATATTTTTATAATTTCCAGAAATTTTTTAATAGCTGTGAAAAGATTCAATGTCTTTGCGTCATTTTTTAAGAAGAGTGGTGCCCTGAATTGAATTTGCGCCTTCCTGACTGCAACTCGAGTGACTTTAAAATTTTTTTAAATTAATTAAATAATATTATATTAATATGATTTTCATTGCATGTACTTAGCTAAAGTCTAAAGTTTGATAGAAAACAAAAAAATTAACAACTACTTACTTAAGTATATTAATTATCTATTGGCTGTAGTAATTAATTATAAAATTTTCTAAAGTCACTCGGGTTGTAGTTGTAAAGGCTCAACTTGAGGTTCTAATCCTCCTAAATTTTTACCTATCGAAAAAATTTGAGTGACGACTATAATACAAATTCAGAATTTTATCTTTGTGTGAAATTTATGCTAATTTAATGGTGAAATATTAATTATTCATAAAAAATTAACTCAAATTCTTGATCCGCGACCCAACAAATGCTCATAGACCAATTCTTTGCTAAATCTAGAAACTTAGTTTACTAATGTATCAAAAAAATCACATTTTGGGGTAGTTTTTGCAAATTCAAGGGTGTTTCGAAAATATCTCTTGGAAAAGACACCGATTTTCGTGATCAGCGACCCAAAAAACATATAGCAGAGCAAATCTCATGTTGTCCAGTGAAAATACACCCTTGCCCCCCGCGATTTTACAGGAGTAATTATGAAAAATTAAAAAATACATGTCGAATATTTTTTTTATATATTTTCAGATTATCAAAAAATCTCAATAGCTTTGGACAACCCAATTGCAAATATTTACGTTTAGTTCTGAAAGAATTAATAAAGAAATATATTAAATTTTTCTAATATGGTTAAATTCGTTCTAACCGAAATTGACGTTGTTTTAGTAAATATCCGTGCACCTACGTCAAAAAAAAATTTTTAATTTAATTATATAATAAATAATACAAAATTTTATCAGCCTATATTTTATGATTCAAATAAAATACAAAAGATAATTAAGGAAAAAGTCTTAATATTTGATAATTTTTACCTCATTATTTCGAACTATAGTTACCCAAATAATAAACTTGTTTTTATAAAAAAATTTTCTTATGTCACCAAGGGCTAACTTTATTTCTGTCAATATCTATTTACGAAATTGCGCATCACGTTAGGGAGCATTCACACGAGAAAAAATTTGTAACCCCCACCTTCGATATTTACCCCCTCTCGTTCCATTCTTGCATGCTAAATAATCAAAAGTGGGAGTAAATTTTGGAGGTGGTGGTTAAAATTTTTTTCTCGTGTGAATGCTACCTTAGGGACATTCAGACGAGAAAAAATTCGTAACCCCCACCTTCGATATTTACCCCCTCTCGTTCCATTCTTGCATGCTAAATAATCAAAAGTGGGAGTAAATTTTGGAGGTGGTGGTTAAAATTTTTTTCTCGTGTGAATGCTACCTGAATGCTCCCTTAAGGATAAAATTTTTCGAAAATAGTAGTTTATAAATACATTGAAAAATAATTAAATTTTCATCATTTGTTTAAAGAAATTTTTCACTTTATTAAATATATTTTAATAAAAAATTCAAAGAATGTACAAAGCAATTTTATTCTGTGCTATTTTATTAATTGGAATTAATGCATTAGTAAGTTTAACTACGAATATTTTGATACATATATATTGAGTCCGACTCTTCCCCACTCTAAGGAAATTTTTAAAGTTCTCTAATTGATAAATATAAGTTTCGGACCTAAAGTTACAGAAATTTCCTTTTTAACTCTTTTCATTGGTGCTGGACCTAAATTAAAAGTTTATTTATAATTATATCATTCTTTTGACTTTTTTGTTACTTTCTGTATAAATAACTCAGGATGAATATAAACTCTTAAATGGAGTTGCCGAATCAGTAATCACACTTCTTTATAAACAAAGTTATTTAAAAAAAAATAATAGAGCTATTCTAAGTTTTCATTTTTTTACAAGCAAAGTGAATACATATTAAAATAAAATTTAATTATTTCAGATTATATAGTAAAACACCAAAAATGTCTTCTCATCCCGATTTAAAAAACTGGTGACTTTTTAGTTGGCTTGAAGCTAAATTTGTATCAACGATTCATATGGCTGTTGTTTATGGAAATTTAGGCAATGAAGCTTTAATAGTAACCAAAGATGATGATGTTTATGCATTAGGCAGCAACACAGCTGGTTGTTTAAGAACTGGAGATTCAGATAGTACTTTACATCCAAAAAAAGTTGAGGCTTTATGTGGGAAAGGGATTAAAAGTTTTTCTTATGGTAGTGGACCTCATGTTCTAGCTGTAACTGAAAAAGGCGAGGTAATGATAAATATTAATTATGTATGATTTGAAATAATGTGTCTTATAGTACTACGATTACCTTAGGTGTATTCATGGGGACACAATGGATATTCAGAATTGGGAAACGGATCTACTAATCAAGGATTAACACCTACTCTTTGTGCTAATTTAACAGATAAAGTAGTTGTAGCTGTTGCTTGCGGTAGTCATCATTCAATGGCACTAACAAAAGATGGAGAAGTAAGTTATCATAGAAAAGAAACTTTACTTGTTTGATTAAAAATTGTAAACTCTTTCAGATCTTTTCTTGGGGACAAAATAATTGTGGATAAATAAGCAATGGAATGGGATCAAATCAAGGAGTTCCTAGAAAGGTTAATTCCCTTTTGGCTGGTAAAAATGTTACATTTGTTGCTTGTGGTCAAACATCGACTATGGCTGTTACAGATAATGGAGAAGTTTATGGTTGGGGATATAATGGCGTAGGTCAGCTAGGTATTGGAAATTACATTAATCAATTGAGTCCAGTCAAAGTTATTGGATTAAATGGAATATTATAATAGGTTTTTATTTTCCTTATATTGTTACATTATTTTGAGTTGATGCATAATGTAATTGAATAAATTTTTAGAAAAAGTTGCTTGCGGTTTTGCTCATACCTTAGCATTAACTGATGAAGGAATTTTTCGAGGAATTGTTTATGTTTGGGGTGGAAATGTTTATGGTCAACTAGGTCTTGGAAATAAAGCTAATGCTTGCAATCCAGTAAAGGTAAATATTTTAAACGTTTCTCTGCATTAGAAAATTAAAAAATATAATTTAAAACAGTTGCAAGAACCAAAAATGGGTAGAATATCAGATATAGCAGCAATTCACTACAATCATATAAGTGTTGCAATGGGACAAGGAGGTATTATTTACATGTGGGGTCAATGTCGTGGTCAAAGTATTACAAGTCCAATGGCTACTCCTTTAGCAAATACATATGATGCACTTGCTTGTTATGGAACTCCAAGTGTTATGCATCAACTACTTATTTTGAGCTACGGAGAAGAAATAGGAATATTAGAATGTATGCGAAAAGCTTTTGATGATTCAGTATGTATTTGTGTGAAACGTTTGTTAGCTTTGTCTTTAGTTTCTGAAATTACGTTAATTTTTAGATTAAATCTTATTTAATAATTCAAGTACAAGGAAAACCAATTCATGTTCACAAAGCTGTTTTAAAAATTAGGTGTCAATATTTTAAATCAATGTTTCAAGACATTGGGCACAAAATAACAGAGAGTAAGTATTTAGCATCAGAATGTAAGGTTTTATTTAGAAATGACATAATTTATTTATAGCGTACTTGAACACAATCAATTTTCTTATGAAGTGTACCGATCATTTCTAAAGTACTTATATACGGATGAAGTTGACTTACCAGCAGTTAATGCATTATAGGTAATTATAAAAATTCATAGTTTTCTTAATAAGTTTCATAGTTTTCTTAATAAGTTGTATGTATAACGAATTAAAATTGGTTATTTTAGAACTACTTGATTTGGCAAATGCTTATTTTGAAACTCAGTTAAAACAAAGGTGCATACAAATGATCAAGCAAGGAATCACAGTATCTAATGTAGCATTTTTATATAACACCGCTATTAAATACAACGCCAAAGTAAGAAAAAAATTATTGATCAAAAATTTTTAGCATGAAATAATGTTTAAATTATGTAATTAGGATCTGGAAGAATTTTGTTTTAAATTTGCTTTGAACCATATGACCTCGGTTATTCAATCAGCGAATTATACAAAATTAGATGAAGCTACAGTTAAAACTTTTATTATCAAAGCTGCTGCTCCAGGAGCATTTAAGACTTGAAAAAAAAGTGATATTAAAGTAAATTTTGATCTCAGGATGGACCATTTAAAATAGAAAAAAAAAAATTAATAAATTTTTGTAAATTGAAAATCTTAAAATTGTTTATTTACTCAAAAATTTGGTATAATCTGATGAAACAATTATTTATTGTAAATAATTGAAATACAAATAGGTATAAATTTAAAATATTTATCTATTACTTGATGAAATATAAATTTTTAAAATTAATCAAAAATCTAATAGGCATAAAATGCATTTAATTTTACAGAGAGTAATAGATAGCTGGAGAAATGTGATTAATTTTTAATTATTAATATTTATTATATAATCAATAAAATTTTAAAATATATTTTTCTTAAATAAATATAGAAATATAAATATGAATTTAAACTATAAAATTAAATATAAAATCTGGTAAATTATAAAAAAAATTATATTATTTTAAACTTTGTTGTAAAACTAGAAGTTTTCTAGTAATGGTAATTACGATTCTGAATACTTATGAAAAAACATGAAAAGCAACTTTTATTTTTAATATTAATTTGTTTAAAAATTTTTGTTATTTACTAAATGTATTCAAGTGATTATGCTATTTATCATTTAAATTCCTATTGGTAACTATATGTGATATTATAGAAATTATTAAAATATTGTAAAAGTAAAAGGTTTTTATGGTCAATAAATTAATTTATTATTGATTTTTTATCAGTCATATAATATATTACTATTGCGCCTCTCTTTATCTATATTATCTATAAAAAATTACATTTATTTTTAAAAAACGCAGTTAAATTTTTCAATGATTCCTCAGAAAAATTTTGTTATGGAGAACAAAAAATGAGCAATTTTAATAAAATAGGCGCAGTTTTTAAAAAATTTAATATTAAGAATCGGTTTTCAAAATTTTCTGTATACCCACAGATTTTGCAAAAATTATACCATAGTACTATTTTATATGAAGCTATAATAAAAAATAATACTATATAAAATTTAGCCGGATTTAAAATTTTCTTCATTATTTTACCTCGTATTTTACTCAAGATCCAAAGAGAAAATATACTTTTTACGTAAAAATAGTTTGGTGTAATTGATATCATAAATAAAGAAAAAATCACTAAAATATATTTATAAATATTATGAATTAATACTTTACTTATCATTTTGTCAGTATACAAAAATCATTTATATTTTTTGCGGTATCGAAATTTGAATGGAAGAATATGCTAAAATTTTCGGTAGGTACACTTATTTGCAGGGCTCAATAAATATTGAAAAAAATTAATTTTTTTGTCATTTTCTCTCACCTTAACTAAGCCCCTAACATATTTCTGCCTAAAGGCCCTCTAATTGTTTATTAGGCCCTGCATACTTGCGTGGTAGTTATTATTATAAGTAAAATTAGTATTAATGATTAAATTTTTAGTTTTTCATTTAATTTATTCAATTTATATTTTCAGGTACAAGGTATAGAATAAGAAATTACTTTAAATGTTTGGAAACCTTTATTTTAAGTATCTTTTTCGAAAAATTAACTTTACAGTCTCATTTTTTATATTACTTGGGTTTAAGTATTATTTTCTTATAATAACTGAATATTGAATTTAAAAAATTTGGTACCAAGATTTTTTTTTTAAACCAAAAATTGAAATAACACAGGTTTTTGAATCAATTTGTTTTTTTTATCTTTCATGATTATTTAATTATTTTTCTCTTTGAAAACTCTGAAAGTACATAAATCATGATAAAAATTTATTACGAAGTACTGAAATAAGTATTATTTTTTTATAAATTTAATAAAAATTCAGAACATGTTTCAAAAACTTTCAGTCTTCATTTTCAAGGTTAAAAATTATATGAAATTAATAATTTAAGAAATCTTTTGCTTGTTAAAAAAGAGAACCATAATCTAGTTTGTATCAAAAACCAGCATAAAAAACTACTCATAGCTGTGGTATCCCGCTTGCTATATCGCTTAATCGGTACCAAAATACTGTGGTAGGTAAAGTATTAGTTTTTTAAGATTTTTGAATGCATAATTGTTGTCTAAAATTTCATTTTGGTTTTCTGAAACCCTATGTCCCTTTAATAAAGAAATTAACAGTTTTTTATTAATCTTATGTAAATTTTCAGACACAAGTCTGTATCACATGCAGATTATCTGTATCTTAAAAAATTCTGCATTTATCTACTTTTAAAGTTTTATTTTGCTCGCTGGTTCATTCAATTGAAAAATATATTTCGAATTTGGGTAAAATAAAAATTGTCAAAAAAATGCAGTAACCCTATTTCATCAGCACTTTGACAATAGAAAACTTGATTTATAAGGAATCTTAAACAATTCAAATGGCTTTATGCAAATAAAGTAAAAATATCCAAAAATCTAAAAATTTTTAAACTCACTGAAATCAATTTATACAAGGTTTTTTGAGCCCTGTGATCCGGTAAACCATATTGATTTAAGTTATTAACTATTTGAAGCCTTTTTCAGTACCAAAAAGCGAAAAATTAAATAAAAAAAAATTGGACATTTTTCCATATATACCCCTTTCGATTTTGACAAAAATAAAAATTGTCCAAAAAATCCAACTTGCCCCTTTCATCAGCTTTTTTTTTATCAGAAAACTTGATTTATAAGGGTTTTTAACCCATTCAAATGGTTTTATGCAGTTTTTAACTGTTTTTCAGACCATTTTCAGTATAAAACGACGAAAAATTTGCAGACAAAAAATCGGACATTTTTCCATATATACCCCTTAAGATTTTGGCCAAAATAAATTTGTTAAATATATACGATTTGCTCTTTTCACCATTGCTATATTTTTTTACATCCCCAATCGGCACAAACAATACGAGGCGAATACGAGACGAATCCGAGCGGACTCGTGTCGTATACGAAACGCATACGGATCGAATACGAAATGGGACAAATATTCGTATACGTATCGTATTCTTGCGAAAAAATATTTAAAATTTTAAAATTATCTACAAAATTAACTATTACATATAATAAACAGGAATAAAAAAGTAATAATTGTTTAGTTTTGTGAAAAATAAAATTTTCAAGCAGTATATTTTTAAATTAAATTTTTTTATTAGTAAAATAATTAATTTATACAATAATATTTATATTAATGATTAAGTTTACAGTGTATTTTCTTTAAACCCTCAAACAACTAAAAATTCTACATAGAGTTGCAAAGAATTGAAATGTAATTGTAAAGAGTTGCAACGGAGTATCACATTGCTTGCGAAAAAAATTGCCAAAATCTTTGCAACTCTACGTAGAGTTTTCAGTTGGTTCAGTGCTGTTTTCTTTGTACCGATTCAATAAAAAATCTGTTGAAAACGTAAAATTTTATTTTTATTATAAAAGAATGTGCTTATCCCTTATACATGACATTTATGCAAAAATTGTATTTATGAAGGTTTTTATTGAATCGGCACATTGTGCAATGAAATTATTTATCTTTTTTAAATAAATTAATTTCATAGTTACAATATATCCTGTATCAAAGATTAAAATAAGAACACAAAAAAATTAAATCAAACTAAAAAAAAAATTTTAATTAAATGCATAAGTACTTAGAACTTAAGAAATAAGTAATTAAATTATATGCAAGTGACATAGCAAGTTTTTTTTGTTGCTGTTACCAGCTTTCTACTCCTTCATTGCTGCTTTTCTATGAGACATTGGGGCTTGACCCTTAAATTGGGCAAAACTGCCCCTAAAAAGGGCATTTTTGATGAATTCACTCTAAGCCTTTGAAATTTGGTGTAAAGGGGTTTTTTGGGACACTGATATCGAATATTGCAATTATGAGTATGAAAAATTACCCCTTCACCCTTAAATTGGGCAAAATGGTCCCTAAAAAGGGCATTTTTGGTGTATTCAATGTAAGCTTTTGAAATTTGGTGTTAAGGGGTTTTTTGGGTTTCTGATCACGAATATTGAAGGTATAACCATGAAAAATTACCCCTTCACCCTAAAATATGGCAAAACTGCCCCTAAAAAGGGCATTTTTGATGAATTCACTCTAAGCCTTTGAAATTTGGTGTAAAGGGGTTTTTTGGGACGCTGATATCGAATATTGCAGTTATGAGTATGAAAAATTACCCCTTCACCCTTAAATTGGGCAAAATGGTCCCTAAAAAGGGCATTTTTGGTGTATTCAATGTAAGCTTTTGAAATTTGGTGTTAAGGGGTTTTTTGGGTTTCTGATCACGAATATTGAAGGTATAACCATGAAAAATTACCCCTTCACCCTAAAATGTGGCAAAACTGTCCCTAAAAAGGGCATTTTTGATGAATTCACTCTAAGCCTTTGAAATTTGGTGTAAAGGGGTTTTTTGGGACGCTGATATCAAATATTGCAGTTATGAGTATGAAAAATTACCCCTTCACCCTGAAATTGGGCAAAATGGTCCCTAAAAAGGGCATTTTTGCTGTATTCAATGTAAGCCTTTGAAATTTGGTGTACAGGGGTTTTTTGGGTCTCTGATCACGAATATTGAAGTTATAACCATGAAAAATTATCCCTTCACCCTTAAATTTGCCAAAACTACTCCTAAAAGGTTTGTAAGGAATGAACAAAATAATCATAAATTTTTAAGTAAAAATATGTTTTATTCTTAATTAAACATTACCGATTCTTCTAAAAGATTACCAAAAACTTAAAAACCCTGTTAGACCAAATCTTAGAAGGCTAGAACAAATATAGTGAAAGTATCCCTACGAGAGAAATGAAGGTGAGTGTTAAGGGGGTAGACATGGTAAATATTTTTTGAAAATCAATATTTTTTTTTTTTGTATATATGGGTTCTAATATCATTGAAGAGTATGGAAAAAAATTTTTATTTTTAAATTCGCGAACTAAGTATAATTTTTGACCACTTTTGCGCGCGCCCTCGCACTCGTTTGTACGTAAATTTAAAACTTTGAACGCGATTATCTCAGAACAGGTTTTTAAAAATCCGCGTGCACGATTACGCTGAAACTACTTGTACGATTTACTTAAAATTTGATATGTAGCTTAAGTAACTAATATACTAGTGGGCTACTTCGAGTTTTTTCAAAATTTTTTTCTTAAAAATGTTTTACAGCTACTTTTATACCCAAATTTTAAGCCATTTTTCGATTTTTTTCTTCAAACGGCCTCCATTTTGTTTTGAAGCTAAAATTTCAAAAAAACTCGAAGTAGCCCACTAGATTGAAGTATTAACATTAACCAGATACCTTACTTTTTTGTATCAGACCTCTCAAACTTGAGATATCCTGCACCCCACACAGCACAAAACCTTTTCAAAACGTTTCAAATGTCAGCTTGGTTTTTGGCCAATTGCTAGCAAACTAAGAAAGCTATGATACCCTGCCTTTTGATAAAATATAGCTCAATCTTTAAGGAAGGTGTACAACTTGGTTAGAGCACTTAGCTTATCCAAGTTTTCGTGTAATCGAATTTTGAACGAAAATGCATATTTTTTTTGTACATTCGATTACACAAAAACCTCGACAAAAACTTGAATAAGCTAACTGCTCTAACCAAGTTGTACACCTTTCTTAAAGATTGAGCTACATTTTATCAAAAGGCAGGGTATCATAGCTCTCTTAGTTTGCTAGCAATTGGTCAAAAACCAAGCGGACAGTTGAAACGTTTTGAAAAGGTTTTGTGCTGTGTGGGACACCGCAAGACACCTTTTTTTTAGGTGCTTCCGATGCAGCCTTGTCACGTGACCATCACGCCACAAAATTAAAAAAAAAAAAAATTTTTGTAATATTTAAGACTAATATAAAACAATAAAAAAAGTTTCATTTAATTATATACATTGGTTTATTTTTTATAAGCATTAAAAAAACGCTTTAAAAAATACTAATTTACCGTGTCTACCCCCTTAATGAAAACTGCCAAGAAATTAAAATAATTATTTGTTAACTATATTAGATAATTAAACAAATATATAACAAAGTTTAAGCTATATAAAAATTTTAAAATAAATATTTATGATGTAAAATAAAAAAATAAAATTCATTAATATAATTTATTAAAAAAACTACCTTGCTTATTATTTATCAACAAAAATATATAATTTAAAATAATTTAATTAATTATTCAATAAATAATAATAATTATTAATAAATAAATGATTACTCCAGTTGGGGTCTGCTTCGCAATGCCTATAAATCTAGTGGAACTGGCGTGGAACTGCCATAAACTACGACGAAATCGCGCACACAGTTTTTAGGCCTCATCTACAGACCGAAGCGGGCGCACCGCAAAAATTGGTTTCTGGGCATTGCGTTGCGCTCACGCTTGCGATTGCGACCCCCTCTTACGGTTTCTGTAGATGGGGCCTTATGAAATTACCATGGAATTGGCGCGGAGCTACTGGGCAGTTCCAAAATTACTGCCCCTCGATTCAGAGTGATTCAGATCTTTAAAATTTATGCGTGTATTTATGCAAAATTAACGATTTTCTTGTCAAAATTAAAAAAAATATATTATTCAGAGTGATTCAGACCGATTCAGACCTTCCTATCAACTATTCTTTGCGTTTTTAGTCATTTTGAACGATTTAAAAAAAAAATAAATTTTTTTTCAGTTTCAGAACTATTCAGAGCTATTCAGTTTTAAATTGATTCAGAGTGATTCAGATCTTTCAAAATATTTGTTTTTATGCAAAATTAACGATTTTCTATTAAAAATTAAAAAATAACAATTATTAAGATTGATTCAGACTAATTCAGACCGATTCAGACCTTCCTATCAACTTCTTTTTACGTTTTCAGCCATTTTAAACGATTTAAGAAAAAAAAATTTTTTTTTTTAGTTTCAGAACTATTCAGAGCTATTCAGAGCTATTCAAAACGATTCAGACTGAAATAAGTCCATTTCAACCCATTTCCAACCATTTCCTAAAAAACAATTTTTTTAATAGTTTTAACCATTTCCCAAAAAAAAATTTTTTTGAATAGTTTGTATGCTATTCTGAATAGCTGAATTTCGTCGTCGGCCCCCTGGATGAATTTTTGCTTAGAATGATTTTAAAGTTTGCAAGATGTTAACTAAATTTTAAAATCAGATCTGATTTTAAAATTTAGTTGAGTGTTTATTCTTATACTCAATGAATCAGATATTTAAAAATTTACTTTTGCTTAAAAAACCAGTATAATAATAAAATACTGAAAGCTTATGCACTGAAAAAATTTTGTGTATCAAAATGATTTATGGTTTGAAATACTATAATAAAGCATCTTGAAATACTACAAATCCTTCGGGGTAAAATTTTCCCTACTATCCATATTATAAGTTCTTAACGATCTCTCAGTTTATATAGTAAAATACTATTAAACTAAATTAAAGTATTTTACCTTTCGAACAGAGAGATCGTTAAGAACTTATAATATGGATAGTAGGGAAAATTTTACCCCGAAGGATTTGTAGTACTTCAAGATGCTTTATTCTAGTATTTCAAACGACAAATCATTTTGATACACAAAATTTGTTCAGTGCATAAGCTTTTAGTATTTTATTATTATACTGGTTTTTTAAGCAAAAGTAAATTTTTAAATTTCTGATTCATTGAGTAATAAAAATAAACACTGAACAAAAATTTAAAATCAGAAAGATTTATTTTTTATAACACTTGAATAAAGCATCTTGCAAAATTACAAATCCTTTAGGGCTACATTTGACCTACAATCTACGTTATAAGTTATTAACTCTGAGATCGACTAAAAGTAAAATACTATACGAATAATAACTTTAAAAAGATAGTGGATGAATTTTTGCTTAGAATGATTTTCAAGTTTGCAAGATGCTTAGTCAAGTATTACAAAAAATAAATCATTCTGATTTTTAAATTTATTTCAGTGTTTATTCTTATTACTCAATGAATCAGATATTTAAAAATTGGCTTTTGCTTAAAAAATCAATATAATAATAAAATACTAAAAGCTTATATGCACTGAAAAAATTTTGTGTATCAAAATGATTTGTTTTTTGAAATACTAGAATAAAGCATCTTGAAGTACTACAAATCCTTCAGGGTAAAATTTTCCCTACTATCCATATTATAAGTTCTTAACAATCTCTCAGTTCAAGTAGTAAAATACTATTAATCTAAATTAAAGTATTTTACCTTTCGAACAGATAGATCGTTAAGAACTTATAATATGGATAGTAGGGAAAATTTTACCCCGAAGGATTTGTAGTACTTCAAGATGCTTTATTCTAGTATTTCAAACGACAAATCATTTTGATACACAAAATTTGTTCAGTGCATAAGCTTTTAGTATTTTATTATTATACTGGTTTTTTAAGCAAAAGTAAATTTTTAAATTTCTGATTCATTGAGTAATAAAAATAAACACTGAACAAAAATTTAAAATCAGAAAGATTTATTTTTTATAACACTTGAATAAAGCATCTTGCAAAATTACAAATCCTTTAGGGCTACATTTGACCTACAATCTACGTTATAAGTTATTAACTCTGAGATCGACTAAAAGTAAAATACTATACGAATAATAACTTTAAAAAGATAGTGGATGAATTTTTGCTTAGAATGATTTTCAAGTTTGCAAGATGCTTGATCAAGTATTACAAAAAATAAATCATTCTGATTTTAAAATTTAGTTGAGTGTTTATTCTTATACTCAATGAATCAGATATTTAAAAATTTACTTTTGCTTAAAAAACCAGAATAATAATAAAATACTAAAAGCTTATGCACTGAACAAATTTTGTGTATCAAAATGATTTGTTGTTTGAAATACTAGAATAAAGCATCTTGAAATACTACAAATCCTTCGGGGTAAAATTTTCCCTACTATCCATATTATAAGTTCTTAACGATCTCACAGTTCGAGTAGTAAAATACTTTAATTTAGTTTAATAGTATTTCACTACTTAAACTGAGAGATCGCTAAGAACTTATATTAACTTATATAAACTTATTTTGGCAGAAGCAGAAAATAGAATTTATATCTAAACTTTTATTTCCAACTCCTTGTTATTTTTCTTCAATTAGTGTAAATTGGTGTGTACCGTATAAAAATATTTTACAATGGTCCAATTATCTGCAAAAAAAAATATTTTTATAAATAATTTAATTATAAAAAGTAAAATGTGAAAAATTGAAAGAATTCCAAAATTGAAGGTTATACTCACCCACATATATTATGGCTTTTCTTGAATTAAACCGGTTTTTATTAAATAAAATAATTTTTTATCTATAGCTTCGAAATATTTAAAAAATTAATAAATTAATTATAATTAAAGCAAATTCTGTAGAAAACTTGTGCAAATCCTATTCAGCACGCATATTATTCAGCAAAAAAACAGACACTTTGTGACTTTGGCAAGTGGCGCGCGCAACAAGGCATATTGACTTGAAAAAAATATCTTTAGTCAAAAAAATTATATTCTTTGAAATAAAAAATAATTAAGTAATAAATAAATAATTAATAAACAAATTCCTATATTTGAACATTATTTTCAAAAGAATTATTTAACCTACCTTTTCTTCTCTTGAATACTTTCAATTTTATTAATTATTTTTCTTTCTTTTTATTGTACAAAAAAAAATATTCGATTTCGATAAAAATATTAATGAAAATTCAAGTTAAGAAATTATATTAAATAGTGTATGTATAAATAATTATAAGCAATAAAAAATAGAATATATAAATACTTAATTATCAAAAAATTTAAAATTTACGGTATTCGACTCGAGTACGATACGAATACGACACGAATTAGAAATTTGTCCCATTTCCGTATACGAGCCGTATTCAAAAAAATTGAATTGTGTCTATATATTAAAATGGAAATTTTATTATTGCAGATTTTTGGGCCATAGTAAATTTTTAAAGATAAAATGTTTTAATTTTATAAGCTGCATTAGAAAAATGCAGAAAATGGATTAAATCAGGAACCAATTAGCTCAAATCAGTCAAAAATTACTAGATTCGCGATAGAAAATATCAGTATAGTTACAGAGCTCCGGAATGTTGTTATTGTTCAGAAGCGACAAAAATTACAGGAAACTGGAGAGCCTCGGGAAGTGTTTTTATAATATAGAGTACGTGCTATATAATATTCGCTACACGTGTTTATTCTTCTGAAATTACATATTGTGCTATACAAAGTTTTCTATACTTTTTATAAGAAGTTTATTTATTACGAAAAGTGTAATATAATTAATTATTTAAAGTTAAATTTCTATATTTATAAAATAAAAAAAGTTGTTCAGTTGTTACAATAAAGTTATTTTGAGAAAAAAAACTGATAATAAATTGTGTTACATACAAGTGAAGTAATCAAATAAGTATAATAACTTATAAGTACACGAGTTTATTATAATTCTTCTGCAAGAAGTATTTTAACCTGTATATACAACGTTTACTATAATTTTATAAGAAGTTTAACGTTTAATTATGTTTACAAAATAATTATTAAAAGACAGATTTACTAATTTCTTTAAAAAGTGCAGTAATCACAAATAAATAGTAAGTGAATACATAAAATATTGTAATTTCAGTAGTCTCGTCTCTTAGAACCTATAGTTAATTAAAATATTTTTTTAACCAAAAAATTTTATTTGAATACGTTTTCACAAAATATTAATAATTATATAAAAATGCATAAAATTTATAAAAAGTGCAAACTGCAAAAAGGACGTGCATGCACTATCTCCGAATTTTTCTTTCGAGTTTTTGTTAAAATTAATTTATTTTTTATATTACAAAACCCTAATCGCGTGGAAGATGTTTTTGTGCCATTAGATTTTGTGTAATTATTTAATGGTAATAATATAACAATAAATTAATATTCTCTTCATTTACGAATTAGCGATGACAAAAAGTTTACGTTGTATACAAACAACTCAAGGCGCGCTCAGTGTAGAATTTAATTTATATTAAACCATATTGATTTAAGTTATTAACTATTTGAAGCCTTTTTCAGTACCAAAAAGCGAAAAATTAAATAAAAAAAAATTGGACATTTTTCCATATATACCCCTTTCGATTTTGACAAAAATAAAAATTGTCCAAAAAATCCAACTTGCCCCTTTCATCAGCTTTTTTTTTATCAGAAAACTTGATTTATAAGGGTTTTTAACCCATTCAAATGGTTTTATGCAGTTTTTAACTGTTTTTCAGACCATTTTCAGTATAAAACGACGAAAAATTTGCAGACAAAAAAACGGACATTTTTCCATATATACCCCTTAAGATTTTGGCCAAAATAAATTTGTTAAATATATACGATTTGCTCTTTTCACCATTGCTATATTTTTTTATATTAAAATGGAAATTTTATTATTGCAGATTTTTGGGCCATAGTAAATTTTTAAAGATAAAATGTTTTAATTTTATAAGCTGCATTAGAAAAATGCAGAAAATGGATTAACACTTAACTTTACTTATTAATTTCCTAAACTAGGTTTATGAAAGGTTTCATAAAGTTACTTGCAAGTACCTATTTATGTTTACCTTCGGCTCAGTTATAGTGCCAACTGAAACTTCTGGATTTTCACCTCTTAATTATTCATTTTATAATCAGATAATTTACTAAGTTCTAAATGTTTCAAAGTATTATTTTCACTTATTATGTGGCAGACCCAGAAACGTCCTTAGGGCAGCACGGTTCATTGAAAACTCCAAGTTTTTATATAATGTTTTTAGTTTCCAAGTCAACGTTTTATATTCCATAAATATGTGTGCAAAAATATTTTTTTTTTAAACTGCTTACAAAGAAAGCAATTTTTTTAAATATTTTTTCACATGAATTCCAATTTTTTGGAAAAATTTTTACTAGTTGAAAACTAAGTAATTTTTGTAGAATTCTTAATGATTTCAAGGTAAGCTTTTATAAATTTGAAAACTTTTTGAAAAATTATTTTTCACTCCATATAAAAATATTTCAATAGTTTTGATTTCAAAATGAAAAAAAAAAAATATCAATGTAAGATGATTTACAACTTTCAGATGAATGCATGAAAATTTTATCTTATTTTTTTCGATGTTTCTTTAGTTATAAAGAAAATATTGAGCATTATTGATCAAATAGTCTCACCGAATGATTTTTTTAAAAATTAAATTAAAATTTAAAGTATGGTAGAATAGAAATTAATTTATGTATTTTTTTTACAAATAAAGATTTTCCTTAAAGATTTTATAAAAATTTAAAGTTTTTCGAAAATAAAAATTTTTCATAACTTTAGGAAGCATTTTTTTGTCTTAGATATAAAAATTAAAAAAAAAAATTATCAATTCAACAGTATTTTGAGCTGTTAAGGACTAGAGTTCTTTTGTTAAAATTAAATTAGTTTTTAGCTATAAATAAATGCTACTAAAAAACAAATAACTTTTTAAAATTTATGAATTATTACTTAATTCTGATCTAATAATTAAGTTCAATTAATATATATTTTTATGATTATATTATAAAAAATAAAATGCTTCTTAATTATAGCTTGACTATTTAAATTGGTATTTACAATAAAATTATTCGACATGTTCATTTACTGTATTATTTCATATTTTTATAATTTCCAGAAATTTTTTAATAGCTGTGAAAAGCTTCAATGTCTTTGCGTCATTTTTTAAGAAGAGTGGTGCCCTGAATTGAATTTGCGCCTTTCTGACTGCAACTCGAGTGACTTTTAACTAGATTCAACTGCGCTTCGCGCAGAGAAGTTATTGTATGATGTATAATATTTATTGATGATAAGTAACACAAAATTTATGCCAAATTTAAATAATTGATTTGTAGTTCTTGAGAGGTTAGCGAATTGCTATGGTAATAATTTTTACAGAACTGTACCATCTGGTTGCCCTGCTTAATATAATTTGTTTGAAAATTGAGATCACTATTATAGTAGTGCCTAAAAGCCCAAGAAAGGGCTTAAATTTTGAAATAGTTCAAGCAACATTTAAACACAGCAACCTGTGAGTATTAGGAGAGTGACTGTTAGAAGACCTTTCCTATTTTATATTATTTCCGATTTTGCTGATTTTTCTGTTTTCAACACAGGTTCATATTAAAAAAAGGGAAAAAAATTATCACGATTATTCGGAAATTCGTTTTATTATAAATCTTTTGATCTTTGTCTCTTAATTTATGTTCCTCTAAACCAAAAATTGAACCTTAATTTATATTGTTCTTTATTGTATATGAAATTTGAAATGAATAAATCATATGAGTAATCTTCTTTTAAATTGAAACAGCTAAAAATCTCTCTTGCAAATTTTATTTGCTTCTGTATTTACCACGAACATGTTTTACAATATACTCCGTATGTAACTGTCGAAATCTTTTGTCTTGCAGAATGCTGTTGTAAAATTACCTTCAGAGAAATTTGTTCACAAATTTTACCCCTATGCTTTGTCATGTGATATCTCCATTATTAATGTTAGCTTTTTAAAAGAGAATTTCAAAATTTCATTTGACACTTTCAATTTTGATTTTTGACCGTAAAAAATATGATTGTCCCTATTTACCAGTAATTATCTTTAAAATAAACTTTATTAACGTGGAGTATGTTTATAGGCAGGGGTTTCAAGCATCTCATATGGGAAGGAGGCACAAATGTGCCATATTTGTGGGGGAGGGGTGCCACATGAAATTAGTATAATTTCGATGTAGGGACTTAAAATAAATTTAAAATATAATAAGGATTTTAAGAGTTTAAAA
Organism: Anagrus nilaparvatae; assembly: GCA_022575985.1. Taxonomy (NCBI): domain Eukaryota; kingdom Metazoa; phylum Arthropoda; class Insecta; order Hymenoptera; family Mymaridae; genus Anagrus; species Anagrus nilaparvatae. Next base: position 236,075 of record JAKSXM010000040.1, on the reverse strand, counting down.
CTAATTTTTTTTTGCCTTGTTTTTGGCTTCAAAAGATAGATTCAAAATATAAATTTAAACATGTTCCATGTTCGTTAGTTGTGAGTTCACAAACCGGTTATAAGTATTTTTATTTTAGTCCACAACACTACAAATGTTTATTAAATTTAGGTACCATATTCTCAGAAAAGATTTTCCATCAAATTATTTCTCGAAAAATGTCCCTTCCGCAGGTATCCCTTTCATCTTTTATAAAACTTTACCATTTAAAATACATGGAAAATATGAAGTAATTTTTTTCTTTTATTAGCAAAAATGGGTTGTTTTTTATTTATAAATAAAAACTTATAACTGGACTAAGTAAAAACAACCAAAAGCATGGATTATGTGTACTACGATCCAATTGATCCAACTTTGTGTTGATTTTCTTTACTTTTATATGCTATAATCCAATATTTAGATTTTCGCATTCTTAAAACTATTTAAAATTAATTCTTAAAACTGAACTTACTTTATAAATTGATACCCCAAATTTCCAATTTGTTTTACTCGTTTCATTACATAATTATTAAATAATTAAATAAAAAGTATTTAAATAACCTATTACATATACGATTTTACATATGTATATAGGTGTATCCATTACTTTTCATACAAAAGTGGGCGCACGCATGTCACCTATTGGGCTCAAATTTTTAGATTATGTTTGGGGTTATAAAAAACTCACCTAGCCAAATTTTTAGCCCTCTAGAACAATATGGGGCCAAGTTATGACCTCCAAAAGGTCCAAAAAATGACCTATTTTAGCCTATTTTCAAAATTTCGCCATTCCCTTATTTTTCAGTCAAATTACTTGCGGTTGGTCGCATTTTTTTGGTATAAGCTTCAGAATTCACCAAAAAAATTTATAGATACTTTTATCACGTAGATTTTATTTGGCGATAAAAAATGTTAGATGACTGAAACGAAAAAAAACAGGAATTTCAAATTGGTGCCAAATCTGGAAATCTTTATATAACTACTTCCGGTTAGTCGCAAAATTTTGTACTACTCAAGACCTTTCGAATGCAACCTACAAAATTAAAAACGGCTTATTTTATCCGGAGTTATGCGTATTTTAGTTTGGTCGTTTTTCGGAAATTTTGATTTTTTTGCGTTTTCAAATTACTATAACTTTTTTCTATCATAACCAAAATGGCCAAAAATTTTACATTACATGAAGCCATGGAGTACTTTTTTTTCATTTATTACCGGTAAAATCGTTTTAAAAATATTTTTTTTGGCTACTTGAGATTGGGTATCATTTTTTATATATTTAAATAGTACTTTCCATCGATTAGTAGCTTTTCAAAACATTCTGCAAGCTTTGTAAAAAATTAGAAAGCTGAAAAGTCAAAATTCCTATGTTATTTAAATGGGAAAATCGAGGTGCTTACAAGCACAAAGTCTAAACATAGGTCCACTTTAATACACAAAATACGTGAAGAATAAGGCTTTTTTGGGAATGTATAAAAACGGATAGAAGCCAATATCATCCACCAAAATTTCAGAGATTATTTATTAATGTTTGAAGAATATTCTCTGAAATTTTTGGCCATTTTGGTTATGATAGAAAAAAGTTATAGTAATTTGAAAACGCAAAAAAATCAAAATTTCCGAAAAACGACCAAACTAAAATACGCATAACTCCGGATAAAATAAGCCGTTTTTAATTTTGTAGGTTGCATTCGAAAGGTCTTGAGTAGTACAAAATTTTGCGACTAACCGGAAGTAGTTATATAAAGATTTCCAGATTTGGCACCAATTTGAAATTCCTGTTTTTTTTCGTTTCAGTCATCTAACATTTTTTATCGCCAAATAAAATCTACGTGATAAAAGTATCTATAAATTTTTTTGGTGAATTCTGAAGCTTATACCAAAAAAATGCGACCAACCGCAAGTAATTTGACTGAAAAATAAGGGAATGGCGAAATTTTGAAAATAGGCTAAAATAGGTCATTTTTTGGACCTTTTGGAGGTCATAACTTGGCCCCATATTGTTCTAGAGGGCTAAAAATTTGGCTAGGTGAGTTTTTTATAACCCCAAACATAATCTAAAAATTTGAGCCCAATCGGTGACATGCGAGCGCCCACTTTTGTATGAAAAGTAATGGATACACCCATATACATATGTAGCATCGATAATTTAGAAATCTTAAAAAATACAAACAAAATGGCCGATTTAGTAATGTACAACCTTAATACTCAGATCTGCTGAGTTTATACAAAATTTATAATTCATAATTATTGCCCTAAATTTAAATAATATTTTGAGTTCCTAAACCAAAATTATTTTAAGTAGTGTTTAAATTGAAATTATTCTAAACCCCTAATCGATTTTCATTCTTAATGTATTTTACTTTAAGTTTCTAAATTGAAATTATTATTGTAAGTCCTTCAGCCCAAATTAATTTAAGTTCCTAAACCGAAATTAGTTCAAGTCCAATTCGCCCCTGGATTTCCAGCTTTACCAATAAACATGTTTGATGTTAAAATAAGGCAGAATTAGCCACATTAAGTATGCACAAAAGTTAGTCAAGGAACTCAAAATTTTTAAATTATCTGTTGTAAATATGTTAACATTTATGAAGTTTATATTTATCGAATATTTATATTATGGCTTGTACCTTATATTTTCTCATTTTTAAATCAACTACAATACAATAAAATATTTTATTCCAAAAACCTATTTAATTTTTTGAGTTTTGTCTTATAAGGGGTAATTTATACAATTAACTTTTTTTATGAGATAAAGAAATAACATTTCATCAAAATTTTCATATTGTAATTTTTAAATACAAAAAAATCATTATATTATAGTATTCATAATTATAACTTTCAAAAATTTAAATCTCCGCAGCTCTTTTTTGATCTGTAGAGATCAAAAATGATCTCCGGAGATTCAAATAGATCCAAAGAAATCTCCAGAGATCTGTGGAATAAAAAATAAAATAATAAAAATTTAGTAATAATATTTCCATTTTGATTTTTTTATGTTTTAAATAATCTCAAGGAAATAAAATCTGTTAAATGAATAAAAAATTTCAAAATACTTAATCATTTTAATAACAACATATTATTAAATATGTTTTATTTTTAAATTTGAACTCTTTTAACTTTGTCAACTTTTTTTTTTGATTGTCTAAAAAAAAATTAAGCAAAGTGTCTCTTTTACTGAAAAATTGTTCTAAGTAAATGTGGCTCTATTTCAGTTTTAAAATATTCTAACCATTGATCTCAGTAGTCACGGAACTGCCTCCTTAAGTTCTTGCTTTTTAAAAAATAAAACATAATAACTGAAAAGATAAAAAATACTGCCAAATTTTTGGTACAGTCATCTCTCAAGCAATGAGAATATAGTCAAATTGATTGAAAATCTATTTCATCAAAGGTTAACAATAAAAAAATATTATACAGTATTTTCAAAACAGAAAATTATAAACAAAAACAAATAAATTTAATTAAAATAAATTTCAACAAAAATTTTTGTATTTAGTTATAGTTTTATATATAAAATTTTTGTGTCTGAAAATTATTTTGCTGAATTCATATAAACCATATTTTTTATGCTTAATTTTTTGGTGTTCAGTAAGACGTGTGCTTAAAAAAATATGTTTTAATTCCGGTGTTCAAATTTTTTAGAAATATTAATTTTTAATACAAAAAATCAACGATATTTTTGATCAGCGACCCAATAAACCCGTATAGACTAAATCCGGGCACTGAAAGTGCGAAAAAATAAAACATACCCATTTCTGGGGGAAGCCTTTGCTATTTTAATGGTGAAGCTCCAATTTCTTAAATATACAACCACTTTTTATTATGTATTTGTATTTGTATTGTTTATTATGTAATATTAATTAATTAATTAATTATTTTTTATTTTTATTATGAGTCTTTCTTTGCCAAAACAGCAATGGTGGGCAGGTCGGGTCATCGGATCGGCCTCAAATTTTTCCCATGTTTTTATAACATAAAGATAGGAAAATCCTGAAATTTTCAGCCTTCTAGGTCTTAAACAGCCCGAGTTATGGCAAATCAAACTCATTAGGCGGCTCTCGACCGGCGTTAGTGCTTTTCGGGAAAATGGTTAAAAATCATAAATATAAGCTTGAAAAAAAATTCTGAAACAGTATATATGTTCCGAAGGTATGAAACTTTCAGTAAATCCATTTCTGCCATTATTTTTTCGGAAAAACCCCGCGAAATTCCGGAAAATGGGAAAATGCGTTTTAAGAAAAATCGCAATATCTCATTTGCCGCCATTTTTTTTTTTGAAATTTTTTTTTTCAAAATTTTTTTCAACCGAAATCCCATCGATCTGTCTGAAAAAAAATTTTGGTATCGGCCATTAAGGTCAATTTTAGCCTGTTTTAGAATAATTTCACATTTTTAATATTTCTTTATTTAATTTTCCATATAAGGGGATAAAATAATTGACTTTTTTTTTCAGAATCGAATAGCCAGGGAAAAAGTAGTCCTAAATAAAAAAAAAATTGCTTTTTTCGATGAAAATTAACCGAGTTATGGTCAAGTAAAGATAGTGTCACAAATTACCATTTTTATACTAATTCCAATTTTAGGGTCCATAACGACATTATAACTTGATAAATGCATAACTCGCTTAAATTTTATCGTAAAAAGAAAAGTTTTGGATTTATCGAATATTTTTTCTTTGACTATTCGTTTATCCAATAAAAAAATTAATTTTCTTGACAGAAATTAATTTTTTTTGATAAAAAATGATAATAATCAAAAACAGTCTTTAACATGTTACATTAGTTTTTGACCAAAAAAAAACTTTTTATCGACTAAACTAATTTTTTTCTTGCATAAAAGAATAGCCAAGGAAAAAATATTCGATAATAATCCAAAACTTCTCTATTTACGATAAAATTTAAGCGAGTTATGCACTTTTCAAGTTATAGTGTCGTTATGGACCCTAAAATTGGAATTAGTATAAAAATGGTAATTTGTGACACTATCTTTACTTGACCATAACTCAGTTAATTTTCATCGAAAAATGCAATTTTTATTTTTATTTAGGACTACTTTTTCCCTGGCTATTCGATTCTGAATGAAAAAAAGTCAATTATTTTATCCCCTTATATGGAAAATTAAATAAAGAAATATTAAAAATGTGAAATTATTCTAAAACAGGCTAAAATTGACCTTAATGGCCGATACCAAAATTTTTTTTCAGACAGATCGATGGGATTTCGGTTGAAAAAAATTTTGAAAAAAAAATTTCAAAAAAAAAAATGGCGGCAAATGAGATATTGCGATTTTTCTTAAAACGCATTTTCCCATTTTCCGGAATTTCCGAAAAAATAATGGCAGAAATGGATTTACTGAAGGTTTCTCAACATATATAATGTTTCAGATTATTTTTTCAAGCTGTTTTTTATTATTTTTTAGCATTTTTCCAAAAAGCACCAACGCTGATCGAGAGCCACCCAATGAGTTTGATTGGCCATAACTCGGGTTGCTTAAGACCTAGAGGGCTAAAAATTTCAGGATTTTCCTTTCTTAGTGTTATAAAAACATGAGAAAAATTTGAGGTCAATCCGATGACCCGACCTGCCCACCATTGCTGTTTTGGCAAAGAAAGACTCTTATGTAATACCTAATTTTTTTTCATAGCAGTTTGAATATCATTTTTATATTTATTTATTGTTAACCTTTGATGAAATAGATTTTTAATCAATATGACTATTTTCTCTTTGCTTGAGGGATGACTTTACCAATAATTTGGCAGTGATTTTTATCTTATCAGTTAAAGAAAATAAAATTTTACCTATTTTGCAAAATTTTTGTCCATTTTTCATGATAATTATAGCGTTCATTACTCAAAACTGGTCATTGGAAAATAAATGAAACTTTTAAAATCGTTATAAGTGACCAAAAATACATACGTTTCACTGAGGTGAATCCATTTCCGTGCAGAAAAATCTTTTGCATGGATTTAACATTGCTGGCATTTCGACTAACACTTTGCTTAATTTTTTAGCAGACAATGAAAAAAAAAGTTGTAAAAGTTAAGAGTTCAAATTTAAAAAAATAAAAAATATTTAATAATATTTTGTTATTAAAGTTATAAATGATCAAGTATTGTGACATTTTTTGTTCACTTACCAGATTTTATTTCCTTGAAGTTATTTAAAACATATAAAAAATGGTTCCTCTATGAGGAACCAAAAATCAAATTTATCCATTTATACTTTTATTTAATGATTTTAAATATTAATTAAGAAACAATTGTTTCTAAATTTTTATTATTATTTTTTTATTTCACGGATCTCTGGAGATATTTTTTGATCTATTTAAATCTCCGCAGTGGTCTCAGAGATCTCTTAAGATCAACGGAGATTTAAAGACCGAAAATTCGTGTTGGGTAAGCATAAACAATTTTGAGGTTTGAAAAAAAAAAAAAACTTATATAAACATTATTTATAACATTCTGCCAGATTCTGCCTGCGATTTGTCTCTTCATCATAACTTTACTCTCAATTCAATTTTGAGGTTAGAAATTTTTGCAAACATTTTAAATAATTATCTAACAAAGTATACACCTATATTTAATTCACCGATAACCTCACAAATTATTTGGACATTTTATTTAAAATACCGGTTATTTTTTAAATAAGGTGAATTTTTAACAACAAATTTTTCACTTTTATGTAATTTATTACTTTTCAAATAATAATAATAATAATAAAATAATATACTAATAAGCCCATATACTTTTTTGGAATATCAATTTTCGACTAATCAACAAAACATATGTATTTTAATTTTTATCAATAAAAAAAATAATTATATTTAGGTTATGAATATATTTTTTCTGCAATAAATAAACATTACTAATACTATATAAATAATCATACATAAATACACAACGATTATTATAAGTCGGTGTTAGTAGCCAATCAGAACGCTTTTATTGCGATAACAATGTACAACAATGTACATAGCAACAACTTCTTTTTAAAATAGGATTAAATGATATATTAATATGATTGAGATTGCATGTACTTAACTAAAGTCTAAAGTTTGATAGAAAACAAAAAAAAATTAACATATTAAACTACTTAAGTATATATTAATTATCTATTGGCTGGAGTAATTAATTATAAAATTTTCTAAAGTCACTCGGGTTGTAGTTATAAAGGCTCAACTTGAGGTTCTAATCCTCCTAAATTTTTACCTATCGAAAGTGAATTTTTGAGTGACGACTATAATCCAAATTCAAGACAAATTTTATCTCTGTGTGACACTACAAAGTTTTCAAAAAACAGATGTAGTATTTGACTAAGAACAATGTTGTTCTTTTCTACCAAAGATAATTTAACTAATTTTAAGTAAAAATGTAGTAAATTTTATTATAATTATACATTGTTGTTTGAAAAGGTGTACAGTTCGTACACGAAACGTTACGCTGAATAAAAAAAGATCTTGAATATTTTTATTTAATAGCCCTCTCGGTCAAAAGAATCACATCAATAATTATTATTGATAAGTAATAAAATTAAATAATATCCATTTGCTAATGGATATAAAAAAGTCTAAGCCGTAAAATATACATTCCATTGATATTTTTATAATAGAATATATTAATAAAAAAAAACTTTCTTTATTTTAAATATTTTTAAAAATGCTTAATTATTCATACATAAAATAAAGAATTTAATATGAAGAAATGCAGATAACTTAGAATATTCAAGTAAGAAATTTTCTTGAAGTTAATAAGTAAAGGTAAAAGTGTTAAAAAATGTAATATAGTAATGCAGTGTATGAAATCCATAATCTTTGGAAAATTTACAACAGCTCAAAAATGGATTTTTAATATTAATAGGTTCATCAAAATATTGCAATAAATGTTATAATCCCATTAATATAATTTTCATTTACATTAAAAATAAATTAAACCGGACCAAATAATTTTTGCAACTAGCTTAAAATTTAATACTAAAGTAATTTAATTATGGAAACAGCTAAGTTGGATGAGGTAAAATTTTCAGAAAACTTTGTAGTGTCACACAGAGATAAATCGATTTTTATCGAATATTTACAAAAATTTTTGAAAATTCACTAATTTTTCGACAAAATTCTATTTTTTTTTGTAAATCTACAAAGTTATTTTTTACAGTATGTAATTTAAAAAAAATTTTTGGGCTAACGATTTCTATATACATCAGAGGTCCCTCTTTACAGATACCAAAATACTTGGATAAAGTGCAAAAATATTTTAGCTGTTATTTTTACGTTTCAGATTATTTTGAACATCATGAGCCATGTTTTTTAAAAAAGTTTCGGACTAATGATCTCTCAAGTTAAAATTTTAAATTAAGAGGCATATAGTTTAAATATTATCCTACAATTATTTCAGATATTATATTCATTGCAAAATTTCTAGTATACTTTAAAAAAGGTTAGAATAGGTATTTAGTTTTTGAAAAAAATTGCCACACTGCTTCACTGTAAAATATAATAAAAGAAAATAAAAAAAGTTTCTGGTGGGGGAAACTATTATTTCGTCAATAATCAAATACAATGAAGATAATAAAAGAAACATTTATCATAAAGTGCTAATTTACTAACATTATTAATTTTAATTTAATTATTAATACGCAAATAAATAAATTTTAAAAATGCGCTGTTTCCCCTTCCATGGATAATTTTCTTATTTTATTTGTATTTTATTTTACAGTTTGGCAGGTCTGCGTTAATACGTGAATTCTTAATCAATAATTTTCTCTATTAAGGCTTGTTAAATTAACTTTTTATTATTTTTTTAAAGAAAAATGATTAATTTACAATTGTTAACATAGATGAATGTTTATACTTTTATATTTACTCTGAAATGTATAGGTAAATTTATAAGATTATATTATTAATTAGTTTAATAAAAATGATTATTATGTTTTAAAATTTTGAATTGATTTTAATTTGAAAAAAAATTTAATCTGTAAAAGTTTTTGAAATAATTGATTTTTCAGTTAATGCAGTAATTAGTTATCTATTTATTTATTATAAAATACTTTTAGATATAATCTTGTAAATTTATTAAATAACTATTTCTGAGCCAGTGTTAAAGGTACATATAATTATTACACATACTTATAAAATTTTAAATTTATAATTGATAAATTTTTAACCTACTCTTCAAATTATCCTAATTTCCAAAACCTAAATTATTTTCTTATTCTAAATCCGTTTGGCCCCCTTCTCTTATAACGCCAACTTTTTAACATCCCCTAAAAACGTACATTTTTTATCCTCCCCCTATGATTTGGGGTGTATTTTCCTGGTACCCCTCACTATGAACATGTTTTAAAAGATTTTTATATTTAATTAACCTTGGCCGAAAATTTCTAGAACATTTAACGTATGATAATTAATTTGAGATAACCTCCAGAAATGAATTTAGACCATAACTTGTTGAACGCAGGCTGAATTATTCTAGATAACCTAGATAACTATAATCAATTGATCAGGAGATTCAAAAATTAGGTATTTACTGAAAAACGAGATCCTTACAATTAAGAAGCAAAATTTATTTTTTTTTTATTTTAAATTTTTTATTGACATTAAAATTTTGTTGATTTAATACAGCTGGATTGAATCATATAAATTATTTAAATTTTTAATATCCAAATTTTTCTGAATATGTTTTAAAATATGAAGCCATTTTTTGAGATTTTGGTTCCTCAGATAGAACCCTTGTGATAGGCAAAATTTCGATTTTGTTATGAAACATGTTCAATTTTAAACAAGGTGCCATGAAGGAGTGGGGAAAGGTAACACACCCCTAAATAAATACAGACCACGTTAATAACCTAATTCCCATGGAGAGCATATTTATTTTTATTTATTTTTGGAGTTTAATTAAGTACAATAAAATTTATTATTTTCAAAGTTTGTTTCAAAATTATTCAGTAAATATTTTTAATAACACTTTTAAACCCTTGCAAAGTACTAAAAATTAGTTTATGACTAAAATTTAAAAAAAAATAAAATATTTTAGAAAGTATAGCAGGTCTATTAAAAAAGTATCAAGAAAAAATATTTTATACATGAAACGAATTTGAAAAATATATTGATAATTCTAAATTTATTTGTGAAAAAAGTCTATAAAATTAGATAATGTTTTAAATTATAAAAGCAGCTTTTGATTTCAAATTTTATTAATTAGAGAATTTAAACCAAGATTAGTATCGGTATTACGTTAGCACTGGTTGTACATGGTTTTTAAAGTCTGTTGTTTTTAGTGATACTGATGTTGATGATAAGAAAAGAGATGGTTTGGTTTTAAGTTTTCCAATTTGTTAGGTTTGTTTCAACGTTATCTTTCATTATTATAAACTGTATTGCAGCTGGTGAAGATTTTAATGCAGATGATGGCATTCATTTTTATAAAGTTTATTAACTTTAAATTAAAAATATTAATATTTTAATATGAATAAATATCTATGATAAGTACTTTTAATAGGTGAATCCGATTCAAGCTAAAAAACTTATTATCAGTGTACCCGAAGCAGCAAGAAAAAAATGTGTTAGAGAAACATTAGGTGAATAACAAATTGTTAGGTGAAAATAAATTCATGTTTTGATAAATTTGGGAAACTGTATAGGAGCTAGTGAAGATTTAAATGCCGATAGTTGCATAATTTTTATTACATTCAGTATCTGATAATTATAAATATTAACAAACATTAAGATTTTAATATGAGTAAATACTTGTAATAAGTACTTTGAATAGGTGAATGCAATACAAACTATAAAACTCATTATCGTTGGTAAACTAAATAAATTAAACTATGAAACTCATTCTGCTGATGTCAACGGTAAGAAATGAGATGGTTTTTTTTCAAGTTTTCAAAAGTTTTGAATTTGCTAATTTTTTTGCAACATTATTTTCTTTATTATAATCTGTATTGGAACTGGTAAAGAATTTAACGCAGATGATTGCTTAAATTAAAAATTAGCTATAAATTAAAAATTTTAAGAAAAAACATTAAAATTTAAATATGAACAAATATCAATAATAAATACTATTCATAGTTAAATGCGATGCAAACTCATTATCAATGTGTCAGAAGCATCAAGAAAAATTAGTGTTAGAGAAATTTTAAGTGAATAAACAAAGTAATATGTGGAGATAAATTCATGTTTGGATTAATTTTGGAAAAGGATAGATCTGATCCCCTGTTGCTTGCATAACATAAAAAAATCAATATTCTTCTTGTTTGTATTTATTATAGAATTAACACCACATTTAAATATTAATGTTTATTATTTTGTACATAAAATGCATACATCTAATAAAAAATTACGCATCATCAATGTATCAGAAGCACCGAGAAAACGTAGTGTTAGAGAAATGTTTGGTGAATCAGCTTGGATTAATTTGGAAAAAGTTAGCCGCAGTCGTTTGAATAATATAAAAAATACGAATCAATGTTCTCGGTATTTATTTTTATTATTTTAAATGAATGAATTTAATAAAAAATTATGCAATTATCTACATTAAAGTCACCAACTCTAATACAAATTATATCAGAGACTGATTATATCTACCTAGATAATCAGCAATGAATCCAGCAAATTGTAATCTTTTGAAAACTTAAATCCGAACCATTTTATTTTCTTTTGTTGATATCAGCAGGTATGGTAACATGGACAAAATATTAACTTACTCCAAATTTATTAGCTTCAAAAGCTATATGTATATAATTATTGTTAACATAATATCGATGCTAGTCTTGGTTCAAGTTCTATAATTTAAATTATATTTTCCTTCACCCTCCCTTCAATTTTCAAAAAGATTAAACGTTGAATTGTCAAATAAATCATTAGATGAATAAATACTTTGTTGATTAAAATTAAAATTAAAATTTAAAATCAAAATTAAAATCATTGAATTAACAGTTAAATATTTGTTGTATCAACAAAGTGTTAGATATACCAACAACCTTAAACATTAATATGATTAATTTTAATTGTTAGGTTAATGCTTTTTCTGGCTGCCATTCAATGGTCAGATGCGCTGATGGCATTTAGTATCAAAATTCCAAATTTTGTTATTTAGATTATTCATTATCATGCGGTTTATAAAAAAATATTATCGAAGTAATTTTATTACAAATTTATATTTTTAGAATGCGTCGAGGAATGCGTAATAGTTAATAAAAAGTAAAATTCAGAAAATATGTTTCTAGAATTAAAAAAGAATGAATTATTAAAATCAGAATACTTTATAAAGCATTTAAGTTCCAGAAGATATGTGTTTAGTTAAATATTTATTAAATATAAACAATAGTTAAAATATTTAAATAATTCTAGACTTAACAATTTATTATATCAATTTCTGCAATTCATAAAACATTTTAACTTTTTAGGAAAATGGTTGAAATAAAATTAATAAAATGTTAAAAAATTTTAGAAACTATTTTAAAGAAAATATCATTGAATTAAGCTATATTTCATTGTACCAAATGATTAATAAGAAATTTTTAAACTTTTTCAAAGAAGTTATAATATCCCGGGGAATTTTATTTTATTTCTGTCCAGATCTGATGAAGTCTGAATACCCAGCTCTGATCAGATATGGATTTTGGCATTATATAGTTATATCTTCTTATATCTAAACGCATACAATTTTCGAAAAAAAAAAAAAAAAAAAATAGCTCGAGCAGAGAATTGAACGCGACTTTTCAACTTACTAGTCTTGAACTTTACCGCTAGACCACCGCGGCTTCGTTATTTAAGGTTCATTATTCTTGTATAAGTACAAAAAATTATTTTTTATTTATACCAAGTAAAATAAATAAATATATTAATTTTTTTTGTATTCAAATACTGAAAATTAAATGAAATGAAATTTTAAAAATACTATTTCATTTTTTTATTACAATTTTTTCTTATTTCCTATTAAAGCCGTAAATATATTTTAAAAAACATTATGGAAATATTTCTGACAATTTATTAAAACTTATTCATTATTTATAAAAATTTCAAGTAACTCTTTCAGAAAAATAAACGACAAATTACCTAATAATAGTTTTTCATTCCTACCGGACAACTATTAAGATTAAATTTCCAGAAGTGAAATCAAAAACTAAAGTATTTAGAAAAATAATTTTTATTTACACTTCTTATAGTCAGCAATTAGAATTATTTCTGAAAGTTACAAGTAAAAATCTTATTTAGAAAAAAAGTTATGAAGAGTTAAAGTTAAATTTCATTGCTAACGGACAACTATTTTTGAGATTAAAAGTCCAGAAGTGAAAACCAAAACTAAAATACTTAGTAAAATAATTTTTATTTACACTTCTTATAGTTAACAATTAGAATTATTCCTGAAAGTTACAAGTAAAAATCTTATTTAGAAAAAAAGTTATGAAGAGTTAAAGTTAAATTCCATTTCAGCGGGGCAAGTATTTTTGAGATTAAAAGTCCAGAAGTGAAAACAAAAACTAAAATACTTAGAAAAATAATTTTTATTTACACTTCTTATAGTCAACAATTAGAATTATTCCTGAAAGTTACAAATCAAAATCTTATTTAGAAAAAAAGTTATGAAGAGTTAAAGTTAAATTTCATTCCAGCGGGGCAACAATTTTTGAGATTAAAAGTCCAGAAGTGAAATCAAAAACTAAAATACTTAGAAAATTAATTTTTATTTACTCTTTTAATAGCCAACAATTAGAACTATTTCTGAAAATGTCAAGTCTTTATCTCAACTGGAAAAAAAAATTCCTTGTTTAGTATATCTTTGAAATTCAATTTTTTATTTACCGAGGAAAACTTGAAAAATGAAAGATTTTAAACTATATATAGAAATAATTTTTCTTCTAGTTGAGAGGAAGACTTATAATTTTCAGAAATAGTTCTAATTGTTGGCTATAAAAAGAATAAATACTAATCATTTTTCTAAGTATTTTAGTTTTTGATTTCACTTCTGGATATTTAATCTCAAAAATAGTTGTCCGTTAGCAATGAAATTTAACTTTAAATCTTCATAACTTTTTTTCTAAATAAGATTTTTACTTGTAACTTTCAGAAATAATTCTAATTGTTGACTATAAGAAGTGTAAATAAAAATTATTTTTCTAAGTATTTTAGTTTTTCATTTCACTTCTGGACTTTTAATCTCAAAAATAGTTGCCCTGCTGGAATGAAATTTAACTTTAACTCTTCATAACTTTTTTTCTAAATAAGATTTTTACTTGTAACTTTCAGGAATAATTCTAATTGTTGACTATAAGAAGTGTAAATAAAAATTATTTTTCTAAGTACTTTAGTTTTTGATTTCACTTCTAAAAATTTAATCTCAAAAATAGCTATCCGCAGAGATGAAATTTTACTCTAAAGATTTTAATTTAAAACTTTTTAAAGAAATGAATAATTTAATTTTAATGATTTAAATTATGGATACTTGATTATTTTTCTTTAAAAATAAACCTTTTGTGCAAAATTGCAAAAAAAAAAAAAAAATTTTTTTTTTTAATTTAAAAATTTTTTATTTAGATTAGAAAAAAATTTTAATTATTGTAAATTAAATAAATAAATATTATAATAACTTTTTTTAATTGTAATTTTCTAGCTCAAATTAATTCAAATAAATTTTTTTTGATATTAGATAATATGACTCAACGCTAATAAATTTGTCCTGATATAGTTGTATTATGTTCTTACCCATATAAAAGTAAGAGTCAATCTCAGCAGATACGGTTTCGTGATTACATTTTTTTTCAGATATACCCAGATCGTGCCAAAATCCAGTTTAGTACATACTACAACGTATCACTCCATACTTGCTCAGTTTTGCCGTAATTAACTTATGCTTGATCTGATCACATTTTAAATCTATTTAGATCTGGGCAAATCATTTTTATAATTCCCCGGGATGTATTTTTTATTTACAATGATCATTATAACAGAAGTTATAAATTTTTATTATAAAATAAAATATTTTTTATTTATCATTGAAAATTTTTTTTTATTTTTGCAATCTGTAAAATTTTTAGGCTCTTTCATTCTACCTCTTTCATCCATATATATATATATATATATTTATATATTGGTAAGAATCTTAATGTCTTGTTTTTTTATAGATTTAACAAAGGTGGAAAATTAATATTAATTTATTCATAAAATTAATCTTTATATCAAATTTTTTATTTATTAAAGCAAAAAGTACAGTCAAGAGTCAGGTTACATATTTTCATAAAGTTACATATTTATACATATAAGGTTATATATTTAAAAAAAATTTTTTATCCTAATTACATATGTATTATATAGAACAAAATAAATTTTAGAAAATGAAATTTAAAAAAAACTGATTATACAAACCAAAAAAAGAACTCATTAAATTACGATAAAATAGAAAAATTATGTTATGAAAAATTCAGAATAGTTTTATCAGAATATTAAATAAATTTACAAATAAAGTAAACATATTAAAGAAAAATTCTTATTGGTCTATGTAAACAAAAGGTTCTGCAAAAATGACATCGATGCCTACCTATCATTAAAAATTTTTATGGCACATTCCTGGCAACAGCACTTATGACCACAAGGGATAAAAGAGTATCTAGATAGTACGAAAGGGTCTACGGGCCACCATCTCGCGGCATAGTTGCGAATGATTTTTTCATCAAAAACTCGCATCAGCATTGATGCTGAGGCAAAAAAAACTAACCTAACCCGAAAAAAATCAAAACAAACTAAAAAAATTTACTCTAAAAATGTTTTAAAATTATAAATAAAGAAGATAATATATAATTAAATATAATAATAAATTAATAAAAAATAATCTTATGAAAAAGTGATTATTATAATGTGCATATTAAGTAAAAAAAAGTTATAACTGCATAATTGTATTTAAAAAAATAAAATGTGTTGCATGAAGTGTGCTTTGTGATTTGTGAAAACCCTAAAAAAACCTGAGATTGATAAATACATAGGATAAAAGCTAACGTTGCACATCTATTCTCTTGTATTTATCAATCTCAGGTTTTTTTAGGGTTTTCACAAATCACAAAGCACACTTCATGCAACACATTTTATTTTTTTAAATACAATTATGCAGTTATAACTTTTTTTTACTTAATATGCACATTATAATAATCACTTTTTCATAAGATTATTTTTTATTAATTTATTATTATATTTAATTATATATTATCTTCTTTATTTATAATTTTAAAACATTTTTAGAGTAAATTTTTTTAGGATATATTCATAAACGAAAAATTAAAAAAAAATTTTTATTATTAAGTTGGTGGTAATGATGGTAAAATTTAAATAGTGTTCATAAATGGTCACGTGTTTTAAAAAAATATAATAAAAAAATATGCCAAAGCAGAAGCATGTATTGATATTATATGCTTCGTAAATATATATAAAAAAATAAATATTGTTTCTTATCCCAAAATATATTATGGTCAACCCGAACCCGATTCACCTTTATCTATCATTAGAAAAATTTATTATATTCTTACAGACTTTCATTTAAAATAAGTTATTTTTTTGGGTAACGGGAATATTTATAGGTTAAGTGATAGTCAAACAAATCATTCATTGCATATATAGTTAAAAGCATAAATAAAAATATTATTTGAACGATCAAATTTAGAACTTTAAATTATTAATAAAGATATAATTAAATTTTTTAATTATTAATAATTTACAAAGCCTAAAAATATAGAATTAAATGTAGAAAAAGATGGGAAAAATGCATACATATTTTTTAGTATATCTGTTTTCAAACCACGTGACCGTTTATGAACACTATTTAAATTTTACCATCATTACCACCAACTTGATAATAAAAAAATTTTTTTAATTTTTCGTTTATGAATATATCCTTAGTTTGTTTTGATTTTTTTCGGGTTAGGTTAGTTTTTTTTGCCTCAGCATCAATGCTGATGCGAGTTTTTGATGAAAAAATCATTCGCAACTATGCCGCGAGATGGTGGCCCGTAGACCCTTTCGTAAGATAGGTTCCTCTTTTAAACAACTGACGCATGTTTCAAAATGCAATGCTTCTAAAAATATAAAAATGATTAATAAAAATGTTATTTTAATTTGTTAATCAAAAATTAAGCTTAAGTTAAATATATTAATTCTATAGAAACAATTCATAAAATGAAAATAAAAAAGTACATAAAATTTCAATTTATAAAATGAAAATAAAAAGTAATTGAAACATATTTTATTATACACTGTTGAACGTATACTAAAGGATTCAAAAAGAGTTTTAAAAAAATAATTTATTGTACTCTTAAAATATTAATTTTTATTTAAAAAAATATTTTGTTTCCTCTATTATTTGAAGTAAATTATTTAACACGCGCAAAACAAAATTTAATTTGAAGTTGGATGAATAATGTTAAAATTTTCTGATATAGCCTGCAGTACTATATAAGTAAATTTTATTTTTTAATTATTCATTAAATCGATTTGGCATATAGCTTTTATGATTTTGCACCTTTTTGTAATAACAATCCTGAAAATTCTATTGATGAACTTTTTAAAAGTATACAAAATTCACAAATCAGGTTTGGTCTTACATTCTAGACTTTAATTCCACATTTTATTTTTGTGCTATATTTTAACAATTTAGACCTCTCTTTCTATTTACTTTTTAAAAATTTTGCCAATTGCATACCACAATTAACCCAGGAAAAAGATTTAAGCAAACATGAATGCATGAGTCGTTAATGTTGAGTATTCAGGTTTTAAAAATGTCTTCTCTGATTAGATTGGTTTTTAATTTTAGCTTAAATCTTAAAAATTTTATTTGTTTTAAATCAAAAGCAGCTTTACCTTCATTGCATCATTTGCGGAAACAATCAATTTTATCATGAAATTAAGTATATCCAATCTTTATAATCACTTAGAAACTTTTGTAAATCATAATTATGACAGGGCCTAACAGAGACTAATAGAGCCTAAAAAATAAAATAAATACATAGAATAAAGCTTTTAAAAAATTAGTAAAAATTTTTACACTTATCTAATTTAATTCTGCTACTATAGAATTAAATTGCCACCTTGTCGTTTTTAATATTGATTATAAATCTTAAACATTTTTTTTGCTTTAACTCATTAACGCCGGGGCGGAGAGTTTTGGAAATGAGCAAAAATAACTATATTCCCTTATAGATAAGAGGCTAAAAAGTTCATCCTTATAGTAAAATTTCATGCTCTTTCAGAATCTGACATTAGTTTTTACCTACAACCCTTAAAAATACCCTAAAAACGGGGGTGGAAGGGGTAGGTCAGGCATTATTAGGAAATGTTTGGAAAAATCAATGAAAAAAGTATCCGTATATTATTAGTATAAAAAGTATGAAACTTATTTCAGCTTTTTTTTTTCTAGATTGCTGTGCTTTCAAAGTCAAAGAAAATTTATATCAGGCTATATTTTGCTAATTTCAGTACTAATTTTTCCAAAAATTTTGAACAAATTTAAATCCATTTATATCAGCTTTTTTGAGCTCGCTGACCCGGTGAACCATATTGGTTCAAGTTTTTAACTGTTTCAAACATTTTTCGGTACCAAACAACAAAAAATTTGACGAAAAAAAATCAGGCAATTTTCCATACATACCCCTTTCGATTTTGGCCAAAATAAAAATTGTCAAGAAAATTCAGTTCCCCTAATTCATTAGCACTTTTTTTATTAGAAAACTTGGTTTATAGGGAATTTTAACCAAAAGCCTAAATAAACTTCAACAGGTATAGGATTTAAAATGTATTTCACCGTCTTTTTACGAAAAAAGCCAACAAAATAATTTGAAACTTTAAATAGGCATTTTTTAATTTTTATCATTCGCACTGCAAAACGTGTCCAAAATTTCAATTTGTTCAGAATTTTTGAATCCCCCATGCAAAAATTTGTAAATTTTATTAATTGAGATTTTGCATAAAATACATGGCATGTGCAGTATTTAAATCATGTAATACGTTTATATAGCCGTATAATATTTATCATTCTCTCCCACATGTGCGTATAAAAGCAAACAAAAATAAAAGCCTCTGAGTCTCAAGAGCCGCAGTGTTTCGTTAATCGTCTATTTGACAACTTCGTACAATAAATAATAAACAGTGTTTATCATAGTGTATGTGTGCGCGTTTTCTTATCAATTATTATCATTTTTTTTCGGTAAATAAGTGTCGTTTTTTTTACTTATATCAAATTATTTATCTGCATTCTTTAAAAATTTTTGTTGAAAATCAGTAAAATAATTATTTCCTATTTTTAATAACAGGAAAAGAGATAAAAGTAGCAGTTTCTTTTTTTTTTCAAGCAATTTTTTTTTCTTTAATTTCATTTTTGTGTCAATGTTAAAATTTACAGATATAAATCATTATTTATTGTTAGTTTAATATTAAAAAATTCTTAAAACCAAAATATCATTGTGTGTATCAGTGAATGATATTCTTATTATTATTACAAGAACAGAGGTGACGAAGACCGCAGTTAATGTTTACATTAGAAATTAAATAGTTTTTTATATTATTATTGATCTATAATTACATTTTTGTTTGAAAATTGCAAAAAAAGAAAAAAAAAACAGTTTCAATTTTTTGTGATTTATATCATTCAGTGATTAAATTATTGTTTATTAAAAAAGGTTAGTAAAATTTTTTTTGGTATTTTACTTTATATAGATAAATGAACGAACTCTTAAAATAGAATAGTTTGTATTTTTATATATGGGTAGAAATACGAGTTTTTCGAAATTAATATTGGTAAAAAAAGAAATTTTGCCTTACTAACTTAATAAGCCTGAAATTATAAATTATAAATTCAATATTACGTTTAATCATATACTGAATTTAATTTAATTATTTATTATTTTGAATGTAAATAAAATTATTTGATTTTCTTATTTATTAAACGTATAGTAATAAATTAAAATTGATTTTATTTTAATAATAAATACTTGCGCCTTTATTGCAAAGTAAACATATTTTATCTATGTAAATTTTTCATGCTTTTAAATTTAAATAACAAATTATTCAGCCATGCATTTATATATTTATAGCTCTGAATGTATTGCTAAACTACTCAAATTTTGCAATTGCCTACTCGATATTATTTTATTTTTTTCCTGCTTAAATTTTTAAAGCCTTTTTTTCGCTATTTTTACATAAATATTTTTTGGTTTCATATATTTCATTAAATCAAATTCTGAATTTTTTTAGCAAAACTAATTTCTAGGCTGAACGTTTAAGTTTAAATAATAAAATAAAAGCAACAGAACTTATGAGACTTTTAATATTCTTCGGAAAATTTTTCTTTGATCCCCTTTTCAGGCACGATTTAGATATCCCTAAAATACTGTTAAAAAAACTAGCTCAAATATATAGAAATTTTCATTCGGTGTTAGAAAAAGGTAGTTCCAAAAATTCTTCTCTAAATTTGCATTGAAAACTCCCAAACTCCTGAAATTCTTTTGATTTTATGTTATTTTTTCATGCCATGGCATAAAAAGTCAGTTGCATATTTATTTCGAGTTTATTTCTCAAGTTCAAGTCACGCAATTTAAGCTATACGCAAACACAAATAATAATAAATAAAATTAGAAATCTTTTTTTCTCCATTTTTTTTTTCGGATTCATTTCAAATACAATTTAATTTTTTGCATCGAGATTGAAAGTTTATAATTTTTTAGTAAACACATAGAACATTGTTTATTTTTCTGATTGTTTACGCGTATCTTGCTACATGAGAACTTTTCTTAATACTTGAGTAATTAGGGATCCATTGATAATTTTATTTTTCGCTTTCTCGACTTTTATAAGACTTTTAAAACTATTTAGTAAAGATTAAATCACCCCGAAGGCTTGTAAGTTTCAGTCCAGCAGATTGTATTTGTTTTAAATTTTTTAATTATTTCACTCAAGCCATTTGAAATTTTAATGGAAAAATCAATATTTTGGGCTAAAAATGCCACCAAATACGTAATTTGGGCTGCTCTTTTCGTTTTTGAAAACCATTTTTCACGTATACAAAGAAAAAGTAATACCATCTTGAAAATGTAATACCATCCCTTAAATATGGGGTTGATCTGATATGGGCTGAATTTTTACTGTGCATACAAACAAGATCTCATTGCAATAAAATTTCAATGTGGGAAGAGTCACAAAAAAAATAAATTTATAACTATATTATAAGGAGCTGAGTTTCAGTGAAAAAGAAAAATTGTCATCTAGTAGGTATTTTTCCTGCTATTTTATTTCTAAAGTCCATTTTCACGTTCAACCCCTAGGAAATAAGATATCGTTCTCTAAGGGTAGGACAAATTTTAAATAATTTAGATATTTTATATTCTATAGGAGTCGTATGCAAAAACAGACTTCAGAATGAAAATAGCGGGCAAAAATACCTATTGGTTGACAAATTTAGCCCCAAGTATTCTTTTTTTCTTTTGTCCACAAATCTACCCCCTTACTATTTTGAAGGATTGAAGATAATAAATTGGTATAAATTTATTATTTGTATTTCTTCTGATATCTGATTTCTGATAACCACATATTGATTTTCTTATGCCTTGAGATTTTATTGTGCCCACAGTATCAATTTAAATAAAGTCTAAAAATGATAAAAAATCTAACCCATATTTAGGGGATGATATTACATTTTCTTGGTATTTTACGTAAAAACAAACTTCAGAAACGAAAAAAGCAGTCCCAATCTTTTACTAGGTGATATTTTTAGGCCAAAACATTGATTTTTTAATAAAATATTCAAATGGCTTGAATGTGTTGATTGGGCGTTATCTGGTTAAGCAGATATTCCAAAGAATCGGCCAGTTTTTAAAATATTATCGAAAACTTTACCAACTTATAATTAGCTAAAATTTTCCAAAGACTTGTAGTTTTATCCCAATTATTACTTAAAATGTGTGAAATAATTTATTTTTAGAACCAATTTTTAAGAATCATACAAAGACATACCTCAGATTTGAGTACTGCTTTCCAGATAAGCTTCTAAAAATTAAAAAAGAAAACCTTATATAAAATTCTAACGGTCATTAATTACTACTGGATAAAATCCATCGTATGTTTCAAATAATTTGTATAAAATAATAATAAATTTTATTTTTAAGTTCGTGAGTTGTTGAATTTACTTAATCACTGTAGAGTCATTCTGGATACCGTGTCATAGCCTTGCCAGGTTAGGTCCCTCGATCGGGCTGATTTTGTCACCACTTTTTTATGTATAAAAAACATGTTTCCTGTGAAATTCTCAGCCCTCTAGGCGCTCAGGAACCCGAGTTATACCCAAAAGAAGCTTTTTAGATTTCTTAATCAAAAAAATAAATTTCTAGTTTGATATTGGAAAAATAAATATTAGTTCATCAAAATTGAATCCTGAGTTTTTAATAGAGTATAATAAGTTAGAATTGAAAAATTTATTAGTAAATGAAAAGAACCATAAATTTTTGGTGGAAAGAGTCATTCTAATTGTAAAACAGCATTTCCCTGATCGGTAAAAAATGAAATCATTAGTTAATTAAACTAAAGGAAATAGTTAATAAATTAAAACTTTTTTTTTTATGGCATCTAATGAAACT
This sequence comes from Anagrus nilaparvatae, assembly GCA_022575985.1. Lineage (NCBI taxonomy): Eukaryota > Metazoa > Arthropoda > Insecta > Hymenoptera > Mymaridae > Anagrus > Anagrus nilaparvatae. Next base: position 213,456 of record JAKSXM010000040.1, on the reverse strand, counting down.
TTAAAATTAGATTACACTGACTCACATAATAACAATTTTAAAATGGGCGTAAACTCGAATATCTAAAATAAATGATTTAGTGAGTAATGGTTGAAACCAACTACACAAAATAAATGATTACAATTCAAAGTAATTAAAATCAGTTAAATTGTTATGCAAAAATTTAGAAAATATTGAAAAAAATAATTTTTGCAAGGATTCTTTTAAGGATCTGTTAAAAGAATTTACTTTAGCAAATAATATACCGTTTCCAGAGTTTATAAAAATGTTAAGATCTGTGCTTAGTGGTTTAAAGAATGGGCCAGGCGTAGCTGAAATGATGGAAATTTTAGGAAAAGAGGCAAAATTAGATCGTTTAAAACAAAATGTTGATACTGGATCAAAATCACATTGCTTAAAACAAAGCCTAGGCCATAATAATTAATTATTTTTAATTTCTGTAAATATTTTTTTCTAAGTAGTTTTTTAATTTGTAAAATACTCACTGTAAATATTAAGTAAAATAATATATTTTATTTTCTTTAATCGCATTTTATCAAACATAAATATTATTTGTGTAAAAATTAAAATGAAAATTATAAAATAATTGTAAATCAATGAAAAATAAAAGAGTAATATAATTTTTAAGACTAATTTAAATTTAATTAAATTAAAGTTGATAGTTTCAATGCTAAAGAACAATTGAAATATTAATATATGTTTCAATTTTTTTGACTACTAAAGGTATAATTATTTATTGGCGTCTACAAAAATTTTGAATAATAATTTTTTATTCTGACTTAAATAATAATATTTATAAGTTGGACAATTACAAAAATAAAAGTATATAAATTTACTAAAATCTCTATATTTATAATACATAACTTTACTTATATTCTGTATAATTAAATAATGAAATTTTACAATGATAAAGTAAAAATGGTGCAAATAAAATTTTAGACAACATTTAATTTAAATATAACAGCTTATCACAGATTTTCAAATGGGTTTTAATAAAAATTACCTATTTTTCTAGAGGTCAAACTTTTTTAAATGTGCTAAATATTTTGAATTATTTCGTTTTTTCAACGTTTTTTTTATTAATTTTTATTTATTATGAAAAGTATAGGTAAATATTTAAAAGTGTAATATTTCGTTTTAAACACTATTCCAAAGAACATCAAAATTAAAAAAAATAGTTAATAGGTATAAAACAAAAATTTTTTAAATCATTTGCCAGATTGATTTTTCAGATCTGGACCATAATTATATTATTTGATTGGGTAAATACATCTAAATTATAATTATAATTAGAATTATAATAAATGTGCGAACTTGCAAACCATTAATATTAATTAATTTTTCGAAAAATTGAAAAAATAATTATTTACAAAATATGTCATATTTTTGTTCTTAAAGTAAAAATTTTAACTATGCAATTCTTCAACTTTAAGCTTATTTATTATAATGGTACCTTAAAATCATGAGCAGTTTCAAAACTCGGGCAATTTAAAGAGTTTAAAATTTCAGAATTCTTGAGCACATTTAAAATTTGAGTCAGATCTGAAGGATCGACTTGGTATATATTTGAATGTTTTGCTTTATACAATTGTTATTATTAATTATAAAATATTTTTGACTATTTTGTCGGAGCTTAGTTTATAAACAACATAAATTTAAATAAACAAAGTTGATGATAAATTTTTTAAAATTTTGTTGATAAAAAAGACTATCTTATTCAAGAATTTTAATCAATTTTTATAACTGTTGCAAAATTGTTCATTTATTAAACTATATAGTTGATTAGATCATTCTTTTAACTATATTACAAGTATTCAATTTACAAGTTGATCATAAACTACTAATCTATGCATAATAAAGAAGATTTTTTTGAAAATACTAAAATACATTCAATTTAAATACACATTATAGTACTACTTTACAAAGATAATACAATAATTAAAAATTTTTTTTTCTACTTATTATTAAGCGTACTTAATCATCTATATTTATTCGTTATAGATTTTTTTGTCACTTTTGGATAAAAAATTTATTATAAATATAAATTTGCAGCCTGGCAGTTTAACTAAAAATGCGTTGATTTTGATTACTGTAGCAAAAAATTGTTATTCATAAAATAAACTAAACTTTTGACATACAATAGCTCAAGTATTTTTTAAAAAATAGCAAACTTTTTAACATAATCGGTACAATCTTTTTAAAATAGCTACCAGGCTAATAATTATTAAAGAGAAAAATCAAATGTCAATTTTTTTACGAAATTATATATTTTCTTTGCTTAGCAGGAAATCTTTCTTTAGTTGTCAAAAATTCGGCATATAAGTTTGCAGAATAACAGTTTATATAGCATTTCTTTTTATTTTAACAAACTTTTGATACATGATACCTAAAAAATTATCAATAATATGTTACATATATGATTATTTATTGAGAAATGAAACTTTCCATATTTGTGAATTTAATTTTTGAAACCTCATAGAATTGTTATCTGGTCTATGTGCAATTCAAAAGATGTTTTGCGCATAAAAAAAGAAATTTCGAAAAAAAATTTACTTGAAATGTCCCATATTTTACATATAATTGAACTAATTTATCACACCACAATTGTGGAAACTAAAATGCATGTTGATATAAAAACTAAATATTTTAATTTAAATTAAACAATAGCTTTAATTTATTATTAATTTAAGATAAATATAAAAATTGTAAAAAATAATTAATGAGATTTTTAACTTTGGAAATTAAGTAAATTAGAAAAACTTGGCACTTATCTTATGCATAACAAAAATTCAAGGGAATTATTGGTTTTTTTATCAGTTTTTTTGTAAGACAAATTTTTTATATATTAAAATCTTATTTACCGATATGAAAGTATGAACTTCCATGTTTTTTAACAAATAAAATTAATTTATTTTTAATTTTCTTTGTCAGTTGAAAATTTAAAAAATATAATAAAAATACTAAAAAAATAAATAAATATCACTATATTTTAGTTATTTAAATCTTTAATTGATAACTGAATCCTTTTTAAGTGTCCAACCTTTGTTATTCCGAGTTCCTTCAAATCGCACCGAGCAAGACCTAATAATTCTCTACCTCTAATGTCATGTTTAACAAACTGTTCTGCATAATTTGCAGCATCTTCTTCATCCAGTTGTAAGCTTTCCAACCAATTACAAACTTCTTGAACGCTCCAATTACTAACTTGTTCTTTCATTGAAAGATTTGACAAGGTTGCTCCACCACGACGGAATTTCGACCAGAATAAACCTCGTTGACGTTTTTTCTTATCAGGCTAAAAATTATATATTCAAAATTTAAAAATAAAGGTCAGAAAAGAATAAGTATAAATTTTACGCACTTCTTCCACAACATTCTGTAAGTAAACAAGTCCAGTTTCTCGTTCATCAAATATACATTTTCGGAGTTCCTGCTCCATTGCTGCTAAGGAATCTGACAATTTATTAGCTAAATTTTCTCGCAGTCTCAAACTAGGAGCCTTATCTCGTAAAAGTTCACAAGATTCTTCATAAAGTTGCCTAGAGCTAGTGACCACTTCTGTTACAAGAGGCCTTAATGTTATCTAATAAAATGTAAATAAATATAAGAAAAAAATATTGCATTTATTCTAAGTATATTTTCTACTAACCCCTTGCAAAAATTTTCCGTCTGGATGAAGTTTTTCCAATAATACTGAAATTCGTGAAGCAATTTGATACAAATGTCTTTCTAAACTAGGGTGGGATATAATAAGTAGTTTAACCCATTTTAACAAGAGTTGTAATAACTTCGATAATGCTTAACAATATGACCATTTCTTCTTCTGATAGTATGGCTTGTCTTGCATCAATTTGCATAGACTGTCGCCCAGAGTGAGTTAATGTCGTTGAAGAACCATGAGTAACTATAGGCATTGTGTTTCGCTGCCTTTCTTCCCAAGTTTTCAATGAACTTTCCAAAGCCTTTAAAATAATAAAGTGAAATATTAAAAATTTGTTTTTAAGTTAATTGTAAGATTTGTATTGATTAATTACCCTGTTCCTGTATAACATTAGCATTCTATTTTTATGAATTATTCTTATTATTCCTGGTGGTTGAATCCAAGCTTCACCATCAACTTGAATAGGAACACCTTCATCGCACTAAAATGTTAATCTGCATATTCTGACATTGTGCTATTCGATGATGCTGTAAATTAATTAATCGAGATGCTGCCATTTGCACTGAACCAAATACTGCTACAACTTCAAGGATTCGGTCGTCAAATAAAGGAGCCAAAAAAATGTCTCCTTCTTTTGTTCCTCCCCAAAAATTTGTGCCTCCCATGAAACTGTGAACAAAATTAAAAATAAAAAAATTGAAATCATAAAAAAAATTTTTAATTTAAATTAGTTTACCTAGGAATATTTAAAACTACTATTCCTTGCAATGAAGGAAGTGGAATTCTTTCCCCATCACATTCAATTTGTACTCGTTGATCAAGATTCTTATAAGTCTTTTGTAATAGTTGTTTAGAACCTAAGACTCCATACCACATATATAGTTTTTAGCACGCGAACGACATTTTTATACTTTCGTATACAACCCCTAGAAAATGTAATACCATCCCTTAAATATGGAGTAGATCTGATATGGGCTGAATATTTTATAATTTTTAGACGCTTTTTAAATGGATACTGTGCATATAAACAAGATCTCATTGCAATAAAATTTCAATCTGGGACTATAAAAGTCACAAAAAAAATAAATTTATAACTATATATTATAAGGAACTGATTTTCAGTGAAAAAGAAAAATTGTCATCTAGTAGGTATTTTTCCTGCTATTTTATTTCTAAATTCCATTTTCACGTTCAACCCCTAGGAAATAAGATATCGTTCTCTAAGGGTAGGATAAATTTTAAATAATTTAGATATTTTATATTCTATAGGAGTCGTATGCAAAAACAGACTTCAGAATGAAAATAGCGGGCAAAAATACCTATTGGTTGACCAATTTAGCCCCAAGTATTCTTTTTCTCTTTTGTCCACAAATCTACCCCCTTACCATTTTGAAGGATTGAAGATAATAAATTGGTATAAATTTATTATTTGTATTTCTGATATCTGATTTCTGATAACCACATATTGATTTTCTTATGCCTTGAGATTTTATTGTGCCCACAGTATCAATTTAAATAAAGTCTAAAAATGATAAAAAATCTAACCCATATTTAGGGGATGATATTACATTTTTTTGGTATTTTACGTAAAAACAAACTTCAGAAACGAAAAAAGCAGTCCCAATCTCTTACTAGGTGATATTTTTTGCCCAAAACATTGATTTTTTTAATAAAATATATTCAAATGGCTTGAATGCGTTGATTGGGCGTTATCTAATTAAGAATTGGTCAGTTTTTAAAATATTATCGAAAACTTTACCAACTTATAATTAGCTAAAATTTTCCAAAGACTTGTAGTTTTATCCCAATTATTACTTAAAATATGTGAAATAATTTATTTTTAGAACCATTTTTTAAGAATCATACAAAGCCATACCTCAGATTTGAAAACTGCTTTCCAGATAAGATTCTAAAAATTAAAAAAGAAAACCATATATAAAATTCTAACAGGTATTAATTACTACTGGATAAAATCCATCGTATGTTTCAAATAATTTGTATAAAATAATAATAAATTTTATTTTTAAGTTCGTGAGTTGTTGAATTTACTCAATCACTGTAGAGTCATTCTGGATACCGTGTCATGGCCTTGCCAGGTTAGGTCCCTCGATCGGGCTGATTTTTTCACCACTTTTTTATGTATAAAAAACATGTTTCCGGTGAAATTCTCAGCCCTCAAGGCACTCAGGAACCCGAGTTATACCCAAAAGAAGCTTTTTAGATTTCTTAATCAAAAAAATAAATTTCTAGTTTGATATTGGAAAAATATTTTTTTTTCTTCAATTTTTAAAGTTGATTAGATGATTAAAAATAATAGTACCTAGACATAAAAAGTTGTAAAATCTCCCGCTGAATCCGAATTTGAGGTCAGTTTTTTGAAATTTTGCCCCTGGGCGGCTCAAACTGCTTTTTTCGGCTTAAAGCGGGAGATTTTGCGAATAAGTTTTCAGAGGTGAACTTGGCTGGTGGTGACCGTTTCAAAAATCTTATTGTAAATAATATTTAAAAAAAAAATTATTTATAGTTTATGAATAAATCTTAATAAAATTGAGAAAATAATTTTTTTTTAACCGCATGGCTTATGCCACTTTTTAGACACATGAAGTTTTTTGACCCCATTCGTTTTTTTTTTTTTTTTGAGAATAATCTTTGAGGTTTCTAGATTAATACTAATATTTTGGAACCCTTAAAAAAAATCCTTTTATATTTAGCCTACATAAAATAAGTCTGGGGTCATCTTGACCCACACTGACCTACGAGGGTTAATAAAGTTATATGATTAGTATTTTACAGACTTATAATTTATTAGTATTTAAAATATCTAAAAAATCTATATCTTATTTCAATCTTCAAAAAAAAAAAATACCGTTTTTTAAATAATTTGAATGGGAAATGGATAAATTTTTGCAATAATAACTGTTTTATTTTAGGTAGTTCTACTCACTTACACAACTACAAGAATAATAATTCTCAAATACCTGCGCAACCATCAAGTTTGCAGTCAGCGAGTAGCATAAATTTTGTACCAAACTCGCCTGTTTTCTTTAGCAGCTCGACAAACAACTAAACATCAAACTACAATTTTCAAGGAAATTATCCTACAAGTACAAATTTAACATATTCTCATTCACATTCCCCGTCAAGTAATTCTCCTACGGCCTGTGGCAACCAATTTCAACCAGCTAGACCAAGCATTATTGAATATCAAGGATATTATGTAAGTATAAGAAGCCTAAGTTTATAAAAAGGTAGTTAAGGAAAAGAAAGCGTTTTAGTTAATATTTTAATCATATATTATAATTTCGAAATACGCTGGACATTATTAATAATTAAATACTTTAATAAAACAACGATATGTTCCAGCTAATAATAATTATTTATGAAATTATTGACGTTTCGTTCCTTTTAAGAACCTTTTCAAAATCGACAAATTTATACATATTTAAAATATTATACATAAATTAATATTAATTATATATTACCTTGTACTTCTTGTTACAGTATATTTACAAAAATTTTTGTCTAAATATATTTTGTTTATACAAAATTATTCACAAAAAAATGAGTACTGCTTTCCAGATAAGATTCTAAAAATTAAAAAAGAAAACCATATATAAAATTCTAACGGATATTAATTACTACTGGATAAAATCCATCGTATGTTTCAAATAATTTGTATAAAATATTAATAAATTTTATTTTTAAGTTCGTGAGTTGTTGAATTTACTCAATCACTGTAGAGTCATTCTGGATACCGTGTCATAGCCTTGCCAGGTTAGGTCCCTCGATGGCGATTTTTTCACCACTTTTTTATGAATAAAAAACATGTTTCCTGTGAAATTCTCAGCCCTCTAGGCGCTCAGGAACCCGAGTTTTACCCAAAAGAAGCTTTTTAGATTTCACTTAAGCCAATTAGCCAATTAACCAAACGTCCATTTTTGGCAAAAAATGACCAATTTTTAAATTGCTGCCAAATTCGTAATGTTTGACCAAAAAGGGTTTTATATGGCTCGGAAATTTTTTTTAAGCTTCTAGTTTCCAAAAATTCTTTACTTGTCTCATTTTCTTGAGTAGTTTTTAAGATATGGAAGATATGGCTCTTCAAAGTTAAAATTAAGTACCTCGAGCTTTTTTGGTGAAAAAATTTTCGAAAAAAAAATTAGGTCTTAATTCCATAATGATTGTGAAATATCACCGATTACATACGTACGTACGTACGTACGCACACACACACATACACACGCGCGCACATACATTTTAAAAACCGGTTTTTTAGCTTCCTAGGGTCCCAAAACGTTCTTATATGCCAAAAAATAGAAAATCAAATTTTGACCTAACACGTTAAAAAACGTTAAAAATTTTCATTTGTGAGAACAAATACGAAATAAATTTTTGTATATTCTGGACCATAAATGCTGGATTTTACAGATCTGTATCAAAATTTTGCTTGGCTCAAACTGAAGGTTATTCATTATTAGAATGAGATATTATGGAAAATTTTTTTATCAATAAGTTATATTTGCTTCATAATTTTAAAGAATTAAAAAATTTATTTTTAATGGAATTAGCTATTACTACTGAAATGAATTTGAATTCAAAGTTCTGAGATCAGGAAAATCTAGCATTTATGATCCAAAATTTACAAAAATTTAAAATTTTATATTCATTGATATATTTAACTCTTTTATTAAAAAATTGTAATAAATATAGTATTAAAATATCTCAATACAAAGAATTTTCTGCCCGACTACGCCCAATACTAGCGGGTAGAGTATCTGTAAACATTTTGTATTGCCATTCTTAAACAAATCTTTCAAAAAGCACTTTAATAATTGTTTGTATCTCCATGTGAAATTTCCAGTAGAAACGTGACGAATTATATTACTGTGAATCATGTCCAAAATAAGTTTTTAAAACTCTATTAAATTGTTTTGTAAATAGATTACTTAAAAATTTCATTAAAAATAGTCAAAATAGCATAATTGAATTAGGGCATTCTTTTTTTTATGGCTAAGGGACGTATATTATTTTTCTTTGCCCCGGTGAAACTGAATTTTGAACTGACAAGAAAAATTCTTTTTTAATTTGTTAATCAGTTTGAATTTTTATACGTCATTAAGTCAGAAAAATAAATAATAGCCCAAATCTCACTAATTACCACCAGGCGAAGCCAAGTAGTTTTGAAATTTTAGAGCAACAAATAAGCTCAATTATTTCAAAATTAATGTAAGTTTTCAAAATAAAATTTTATCGTATAAAGTTTTTACTTTTAGTTAAAGAATGCAGAATAAAAAATTCATTTAAATTCATCATCAAATTGTATATATTTATTTTTCACATTATCAAATTTTTGTTTTCTTATAGCATCTTAATTACATTGTAAAAATAGATTTGTTTGATAATTCAAGCAATTTATTCAAAACTTTTCCCAGCTCTCTGTGGCTAAAAATTATAACTAAGATAACAAAAAAATATGCAAATTACTTTCGGATTTCATGATTTAACCATCCTTATAAAAAAAATTGATTTCATAATAATATGTAAGATTTAATTGAAAATTTAAGAATGCGCTTTAACATTCGATATGCAGTAATAAAAGAAAAAAAAATTATTTAACAAAAAGCTGAAAAAAATGGAAATAACTTGTCCTAAAGTATTTATTTTTTGCATTATTTTTTATAGAATATAAATAATTTTTCTTTCAAAAAAAAAAAAAACAAAAATTTATTTCTTATTGGTAAAGACAAAAAAATAATTGTTCCAACTTAATTATTTACATTTACTATCTATAATAAACAGTATTATTTCTTATTTACTGATGTTGACAAATTTTAATTCATTTTTAAAGATTTTATTTTATTTACAATAATAATAATAATATAAAACAAGAAATAAAATTTTAATTTGTCACGTGATCTATAAAATTAGATAACATCGTTATTCTTGTCGAGGTGGTTATAATCTCGTAATTGCTAAGGTAACGCAATTCCAGATTTATAAATATATAAATATTAGTTGATAGTTGACATTGTAATAAGACAATTACATTTGATGATCATTACATAGCCCTTGCATTATTTTTGGCCATATTTATCAAAAAAACTGACATTTTTTAGCGCTTTCTTTTTGTTACAAATTAAAAATCATGCCGAAAATGGCTTTTGATCTCCCCAAAAATAAATAAAAGTTGGTCAATGGGACCTAAAAAAAAATCTTTATGGTGAAAAAAATTTTTTTGATGCGTTTTGACCCAAAATGACGACTGATTTTATGATTATCATATATATAGATCAGACTTGCAGACAGATTTCGTAGCGAAAATGGAATTTCCCAGCGAGTTTTTATGTTTTTTGGGTCGCTAAACACGAATATGATATCGGCTTTTACCGTATATTGTCCAGTTGCCCACAATAGGCAACTTTAGGTTAATTTTTGGGGTTTTTTCTGTAGTTTTCAGTTTTTACCGTATATTGTCGGTAAAAAATAAAATTAAAATAAAATAAAATTATTTCAGTTTATCTTATATCTGATTTATCATTATGATAATATCACAGCCATAATTAATGATAACTAATAAATTTAGAACCAATGAAAAAAAAATTATGCTAATAATCATATTTTACTAACCCAAACTTTAAAATCGTTTGAAGAATATCATTTGCATTAATTCTTGATTGAATTTTATCATGGGATTAAAAATGATAATCAATACTCAATCAATACTTTTAGTACTTTGAATCACGAGACTCCATTAATAATAAATCATGATGATAAATATCTTAAGAGAAGAAAATTCCAATTTAAAATCACATGAAAAATGCATGATAAAATTTTATCACAATTATCATCCAAAACACACATTTGACATTTTTGTAAAAAATATAAAAACATTATTTCTACATTTAAACACAGACAATAGAATCAAATAATCAAATAATAATTAAAAAATTTACATAACTAAATTAAATAACAACACATATTTAATAATTACAAATATGATTAATCAATCATCGATTAATATTTCTCTCTCTCTCTCTTTGTATAGAGAAAAAGTTAAATATACTGGTAATAACTGAATCTTTACAATTTTTTTTTTAATTAATCATTTATCCTAATAATAATATAGTATTTTAAGTATCAAGGGCGTAAAGGTTTCGGCACTAGCGTGAGCACTAGCACGAGTGCTCGGCGAAGCCGGGCACGAGTGATAAGTGTTCACGCTTGTGTCTAAAGTATTTCGCCCATGATGCTTACACTATTTTTTGCCCACCTAGGCGTAGAACGAGTTCAGAAAATTCTTTAAACACGAGTTTTACGCCCGGGAGGGCAAAAAATGTATTTATGATAAAATACATATTCATAATAAATTTAAAGTTTATCACAAAAGTTCATTTGATCAATAAAAAATTTTTAATTTTATCATACTGGAGCAACGTGAATTTATTTTTTTCTTATATAAATTCCATTTTTTTGTAGATAATTTAATTTGTTATTGATTGCATATCAAATCATCCCTATTGAAAATTTCTCTAATTTTCTTGTTATTCTCACACTTCATGCGCAAATAAAATTCATGATATTTTTGCCTACTTGGGGTTTGAGGTTTATTATAACCAAATTATAGCTATAAGGATCCAAATTATCACGTTGGCTGCGGCAGGTCACTTGACTCCATTTAAAATACATGGGAACATGGGCGTATTTCACCCATGCCGAAGCCAATGTGTTTTTTAACGTAATTGTCCAATCTTAATTTAGCAATAAATGTTTTTTTGAAAAATATTTATTTATGCTAAAGATTAGTAGATTTATACGAGTTATTTGTATTGATGATAGACATTTGCAATAATGTGACTATGTATTTTTATGAGAATGTCGCTTTCTATAGCCATGTTATGCTTCTTTGGAGTTCAGTTTACGCTTTTAATCCTGTCATCAGAGTACATTTTACTCATTTTATAACGAGTACATGATGAAAGTATTAAAAAATCATTCATCAATGAGAGTGAATAAAATTCACGATGTTTTTGCTTACCTGTTCGTAAAAAATTTCTTGTTCTACGTTGTTCTAGTAAAAAAAAACACCACTTAAGCATCCAAGAGACATATGGAGATATGAATCGAACAATTTTTTGATTTTTATTTATTAATTATTATTATCAATTATTATTAAATTTACTAACTTAAAAAATGAATTTTAAAAATCTTCTCAAAATAATTGTTAGCTATACCATAGCAGACGACACTTCATCTCAATGATTTGCTTACGGAAAAAATTGATATTTAATATTACTAATGATGTATATATTAGTCCGGGTGAATCTGTTAAAAAAGGTCAAACTTAGACTTTATATAAAAGTACATGAATCGACCTGAAACTTTTTACATTCCCTTCAGAAACATCTCAAGAAAAAAATACTAGCAGGAATATAGAATAGTACAAAAGGGGACAATTTTAACCCCATTTACCCCACAAGTATAAGATTAATTAAGAAAGGATTTTTTTTCGAAATGCTATTTAAGGTCTTACGTACGTCCGAATCAAAATGCAAAAAAAAAAGCTAAAACTTGGAGAAAGTGAAGTAAATATAATTTAATTTTACACGTATTTTTTTTTTTTTATAATTGACCGCACAGTTTTTGAGTAAATAAATAAACAAACAAAAAATTAACACAGGCTCTTATGGGGAATTTAAAAAAATGAAAAAAAAGCATTTAAAATACAAAACTTAGATATTTTTTTTATGAGTTGATAAATAATGTCCTAATAAATAAAAAGAGACCTTAAAATTTACAATCGACCGTCATTTTTTATGGTTTTACTTAAAAAAATGTTAAAAAATGAACGTCTATTCTGCTATTGAGGTAGAGTCATTTATTATATTTTTTATATTTTTTTATTTATTTGTAAATAATTAAATAATATTGTTTAAATAATAAATAATTTATTTAATGCCAAAATTAAGTTAATAAAATTCATTTTTAAGCTTTGAATTGTAATAATTAAGTAATATTGAAAAAACTTTTTTATTTATTTGAAGTTGCAATCCTTACTTTTATACGTGTGTAAGACAAAGATGCTGATAGGTAAAATTCCTGACGTACGTAAGACCTTAAGCCATTGCTGGGGCTGAAATAGACCTTCTTTACACCTCTTTATCACCTTTTACCCCTAAAATATGTAATTCTTTAAAAGCAGTGTTTTTTCCAATACTAAATTGTAAATATGTGTTTTTTGGGTCACAAAATTCAATACTGATTTCAGAAATGGCATTTCTGGGGGTGAATTAGCCCTTTTTTCACACATTTTACCCCCCAAATAAATAATTCTTTAAAAGCAGTGTTTTTTCCAATTCTAAATTGTAAATATGGGTTTTTTGGTCAGAGAATTCGATAATGATGTCAGAAATGCTACAGCATTCCGACATGCGTTTCTCGGGGTGTATTTGACCTTTTTCACCATTTTTACCCCCGTAAATAGTTAATTATTATAAAAACTTTGTTTGTTATTTTTGATATGTCTATATAGATTTTTTGGGCAAACAAATTCAAAAATGACGACAAAAAGCGATTTAAGATATTTCTGGTTGTGAATTTGCTCGTTTTTAATCTAATTTTTTATCCCACAATTATTTAATTTTAAAAAATTTCATTAAATTCTTACATTTTTCATTTTAATCTTTTCTTCTGACAATTAATAATTTTAAAAATAATTTTAATAATTTTAATAATTTCAAAGTATTTTTTATAATTATATAATAAATAAAAATATATATATTATTTAACTTTAAAGTAAAAAAAGGAAAGCTTGTTTCTTGACCTGATACTAATTGTTACTATTTTTTTCATGTTTCAAATTAATTCACCTAGAAATGAATAATAAATATTTTAAGTTAATTTTGGAATTCATTTTTAATTGAGTTAATAAAGAAGTTTATAATTTAAATAACACTTGTTTACTTAAAATCATCCACGTTTAAAAGACCATTATTTCTATTGTTATCTTACATTTTAAAATATTCACCGAAATTGAACTGTTGTTTTTTTAATTTTTAAACGAGCGTTGAAACTGGTTGAAACTTTTCAACAATTCAATCAACAATTCTAGTAATTTTATTATGCTAATATTTGAAAAAAAATTACTACAATTTTTTATTTGTTTACATAATGCAAAGACTCAGTTTTTTAGTTAAATAAAAAATTAATTAAATTATTGTTTTTTTTTTAGAATATAAAGATGAATCCCAGCATAAACTCCAAGACAAAAGTAGCTAAGGATCAAAAAGTAGGTTCCACTGTACCACCTATTAATTTCACAAAGATACCAAAGCCCAGCAGTAAATTGAATCTTGGTAAGTTTTATATTAATTATTATTATTATTTAATTGTGTTGTGTTTACGTTGACGGTATAAAAATTTGGTGAAAATATTTTATGAAAAATGTGCAAAGTAAAAATTGTTTCTATAAAAAACGCAGTAAATACCTTAAATCTTTCCTGAAGAATTGCCCCCACCGTAAGTCAGATAAAGCACGCATTAAACTTTATTTTATTTATTTACATGCGCTGGATTTCAGAAAACTTTTTTGAGGGGGAAAAAAAGTATATTCAAATAAATTTACGTGTATTTTATATGGTAAATCAGAAATATTGGGGGGGAGGGGGGTGCCCTCCACGCCCCCCCGTAATTTCGCCTATATTTATTAAGTATATTGATTTATTTAAATTAAAATACTTGATGAATTATTTGTAATTAAGTAATATTTAAAAAAAAAATCATTTTACTATAATGTTACTATTCAGCTGTGTAGTACTGTCGATACAAGCATACTAATGCAACGTACATATAATATTATTTATTTATTTATTAACGGTTTCCCTTTTTAATTAAATACAAATCTTATGTGATTTCTACAAAATTTAAAATAAAAATAGTTATACAATAAATAGCTAGAATAATAAAAAGTTATATCAATAATCTCGCAACAGTATTTTGTTAAATTGCACATTATATAATTTAAAATTTTAAAATTAAAGTAACATAATATAAAGTATAAAAATAGAAGATAATGCTAGAAGAAAGGATTAACCATATTCAATATTCATGCAGTCTTTTTAATATGATGTGCAACTGTGATGGTTTTAGAATTAGATTTTAGAATTCTAGGAATTTTTTTGTAACAATAGTTGTATAGGGTCGATGATCTTTGGATTTTATCTCTTCGTGGGTCGGAGAATTCAAATTAAGCCTAAAAAACTGTCTTTTTGGGATTGTTTTGGATTTCTTGGGGTCTTTTGTGGTCTAGAGGTCTAATTCCAACGCGATTCCGTGAGTTTTTGACAAGTTTTTGAATGCTACTACTTAATGGCCGAATCGATATACTTACTCGGAAATAGCTTTTGAGTAGATGGTAAATTATAGGCCAATTATTTTGAACATAGATTTTAATAACCAGATTAGATATTTCATATTCATAAAAAAGTCTTAAGGAGGATCTTCAGTCACTACATTAGACATTTCGAAACTAAGATATTTTAACTATATTTAATCAAATTAATCACTTTTTGGCTATCGTAACTATGCTATTCCATTTTATTATATGGAAGTACACTAGTTTTAAAAATATCATTTGTACTCGACTTTTTGGATCAGATGGCTAATTTAAAAAAAAATTTTTTCTCAACATTTTTTGCATTAGAAAATAAAAAATATAACTAATTTTTCTAGTATATTAAGAGTTCTAGTATTTAAAAAATTCATTATCATTTATTCTTAATTTCACATTTTACTTAGTTTTCATTTTAAAACTAGTGAAAATTTCTGTCTTATAACTTTTTTCCGTTAATCTACTTTTATTTTAATTTTTCTGATTCTTAATTCACCATTCAGTGCCTAAAATGGGCACAGTAGATTTACAGATTTAAATAGGCCAATGAGAATAAAAAATTAGACCCTTTTCCAGTAAATTTGAGAAAACCAAAATCTATTTAAGTTGCCATCATTTTTGGACAGAAGAGGGTGTGGCCGGCTTGAGAAATAATTGCCCATATGTATATATTACTTCTATAATATATTAAAAATTTATCTTATGTTTATCTATGATTAAATAATGTTGATGTTTGCACGAATGTTTGCAAGTGTATTTATTAGATAGATCAATAAAAAAGATATCAATTAAAAAAAATCTATGACAAACCATAAAATTATTTTTGTAAAGAACGCTTTTAAGGGTGGGAAGGGGGTTGACATGGTGTTACATGGGGTTCTCGAGTACCCCAAAAATGTAATTTTAAGCGTCACATTTTTTTCAACAAATCCATACCTTTAATAATCATTAATAAAATATTATAATAAAAATTTATCATTTTAACAGTAAAAAATGATTTTTGCCGAGCACCACTTGAGTGTGTAATATATTAAATATATACAGCAAAAAAAAGCTTTAATCGCGTTTTTCTCGAAACCACTTTTTTTCGAACTGCAGACAAATGATCTCAGGATTGGCTAGTCCAATTTCAAAAAAAGTTTGTGGGTTTTATATGTCTAGGTATATTACGTGATAATTAACCACTTTTTAAATAAAAAAGATAATTTTTGCATTCTTTAGATGTTGAAGGGTAAAAATCAGGCGATATTTTCCTACTTTTTTTCTGACTAAATTAGTTAATCTGCAATATATTAAAGTTAACCCTTCTAAAGTAATGGAAGTTATATTTGTTAATTTAGATAATAATGCATCCATGGTATCGTTGAACAAAGTTGTTATACGATCGTAAGAACTTTAATATAAGTACAAGGTTTTTATATTACCACAATGTTTTGAAATAAAATGTTCTAGTTTTAAATAATCAATTTTTTCATTAAAATAATGTATTTTAATTTTATTCAAATATATATACCAATTGTTTTTAAAACAAATACTGCTAAATCCATATTATTCCCATTGAAGACCTTTTGTTTGTTTAATGTAGTTGATATCATTAAATAGCTGGATATACGAAGGTCGACAACATTATTAAAGTAAGATTTATTAAGATATCCATTAAATATATAAAATTAATTATATAAAATATCCATTTTTGACATACAAATGGAATTCTAAATTTATCCGAAACCGGAAAATATCTAAAAATAAAAGCAAGACAATCTTCGTTCAGTTGCTTAATGTCCATTTTTTACAGTTTTTGAAGATTTGTGAGCAACTTTATTTTTTTCTAAAAAATTTATTATTAAATTTTATGATTCTGACGGAGTCTAAAATAGTTTAACTTAATCTTATTCACCTTGAAATTGTTTTCAAGCCGATTATCTGTAAAAAAAAGTACAACATTTTATTTTAACACGTAAAGTTTTTTTTAAATCTATTAAATAGCTATGTTGGCAATTTAAACCGTAAATACGAACATTAGACTTTGTATCGAACTAAATATATACTTAGAGGAGCCTGCATTCTGCAAGTTAAAAACTGGCCTTCTCATACTTATCAACTTATGTCTGTCATATATACATATTTTATATATCCTGATGTTAGCTCGGCCTAATTTTAGATAATATAACTATTAGCTAATCTTATAACTATACAACGAAAAGGAATAATATAGAAAACCCTAAAATAATCGGAATTCTCAAAAATAATTCTAAAAACTTAATATTTTCTTCCTCAAATTTGCTGAGTTATGAGCAGGTTCATGATCAATTTTAAGGCGACTTCGATTATCATAGAAACTATTTTACGCCCTTTTCAATAGATAATGAATCTTACTATTTATTTTAGAATTCATACTGAAGATAACCTTGAAAATTGTGAAGAATGTTAAAAAAAATATTACGATAAACTTATATTTACAGTGGATATTTACACAGGTAAAAAACCACATGAATGCAAGGAGCATGTAAAATACTATAGGTCATTTTTCAACTCATACAAGCATCCACACAGGTGAAGAGCCTTATGAATGTATAAAGAAAGTTAAAAAACAAGTTAAAATTAAGTCACTTTTTAATTCGTTTAAGGAAATTCGCAAAGGAGATAAATCTTTTAAATGTAAAGAAAATGAAAATGCTTTTTGAATGCTGAATATTATTACATAAAAATAACTCGTACAAATGAATAACCTTGCATTTAATTTTTTATTTAGTAAATTGTGTATAAAATTTTAAAATTTAATTTAACTGGGCTAATTTGGACAATATTATGGTTTCGCTAGTGGTACATATGAAGGGAGTTTAAACAGTTCGTAGGAGCTCCGAGCAAAGTAAAGTGGTATACCGACTTGTTTATAAAAAAACACAAATAAACATTGTAAATCCTGCAAATAGCATAAAATTTTAAAAAATTACTTAGAGGAGCATAAAAAATTAAATAAAAAAAATTTTCAGACTTTTGGTACGTGGTATATGGCTACCAACTTGAAAAACAATTTTTTTTGTTACTTTTCTTTTTATTTCATGACATTTGCAATAAATTACTGTAAAAAAAATGTTATACGCACCTCGTTCATTTTAAATGAAACATAACAAATTATTACACAATTTTTAAGTGAAAGTTAATTCTATATAAATATTTGAAATTTCGCGGTATCGTATAAAGTTTAGAACTGGTCGGTATGTAGGAAATAGTTTGAAGATGATAAAAACAACGATCTCTTATGTTATTTAGTAACTTTTTGTGTTTTCGTTTATTGAAAATTAATTAACATAAAAAATCGAGAGTAAGATTTCAAAAAAAATAATTTTGTAATAATAAATGTAAATTTTTCATATAAATTAAAAAAAAATTTATGAGAAGTCAGTACCTACATACTTAGGAATAAATTATGAAATGATAAAAATATAAGCAAACAATGTAACCTCATTCTTATTTACGTAGGTTTCTGTGTTTACATATTGTTGAATACTGAAATTAATAAGTTTATGAAAAAGTAAGTCTAATTTTTTAGATTTAATTAAAAATAATTTTTTTTGTAAATATTAATATTAATTTTTCATATAGTGGCTGATAATGAAAATTTAGTTTCAATAGAAATCCTTAACAATGACTGTTTATTAACCATCTTCTGTCACTTACCTATTCTGGATCGAATTAAGATCGAGAGAGTAAATAAACGGTGGAATGAATTGTCTAAATCAGGAGAATCATGGAGAGATATTAAAAAGTTAGATTTAGATCATAGATCATGGGGATTTAAGCCTCGTAAATTTTTACTTGATTCTAAAATAATATTTTTATTTGAAATTGAAGAGGTTTTGAAAAGATGCGGAAAATTCTTGGAAGACATTGATGTAACAGGTTATGAAAAAGATATAGTTAATGTGATCGCCTGTTATTGTCCAAATATAAAAATTTTTAAGTTTAACTACTTACTTCGTTCTAACATGGTTGAATTAGCAGAAAACTGTAAAAACATTGTTGAACTAAGTTTAAGGCTTTGCTTAGCTGATGATCATGAAATGTCTGGTTTATTTAAAAGGAATAAAAATTTACAAAAATTGAAATTATACTATTCACGGCAAATCACTGGATCGTGTTTGTTAAATTTACCATTATTACAGTCACTTGAATTATCGTTATTAGCACGTTTGGAAACGGAACATATTGCAAACGCTATAAAAATAATGAAAAATTTAAAAGTACTCAAGATTAAGCTGAATAATGATCCTAATGATGTGATTGTGGCGCTTCAAAATTGTTCGAATCTTGAAGAAATATATTTAAGTCATCTATATAAGGACGATTATGATAAAAAATTTGCTGCATTGTTTAGAAATAATAAAAAACTTAAGACTTTATCTTTCGAGAGATGTTCTCTTCACGGCGACTGTCTAAAAGATTTAAATGGTGATTGCATTGAAGAATTGATATTAAAACATTGCTTCCTTTTTGATTGTTATCATCTAAATAAATATTCATATAAATTTAATAATTTAAATAAATTTGCTTTTAATAGTGATTGTGATTGGTATAATTATTGCAATTTAATAACATTTGTTTCAACTTTAATGAACCTAAAATATTTAAAACTAATTATAGACAATAATCCAGATGTTACTGATGATAATAATAAATTTTCTTCGATTATATCAAAGCTAAAAAAGCTAGAAGAATTATGTTTAGGTGGTTCCTTTGTAAAAGATGAACATTTAGTAATAATAGGGGGAAATTTAAAAAATCTTAAAAGAATATGTTTAAATAAATGTGAAAATGTGACTGATATTGGACTTCATGCAATAACTGGATTACCAAAATTAGAAGCTCTAAGTCTTGAAAAGATGAATGCAATAACCGATAAAGGTTTTAATAAAATGGAGAATTTAAAAACATTAATATTTACATTTTGTAAATATATAAAAAATGAAGGTATTTTTAAAATTTTAAGAGAATCAGAAAAACTTGAATATCTTGAAATACATAACTGTTCTATAACAGAAGAATTGTTATTATTCGCTAATGAAGTAACGATGAACCGCAGAAATAATACTGTTTTATATATTCATCAAAATATTCTAGATTATATCAATAAAAAAAACTTGAATAATGTTAAAAAATCACCTTTCTTAGAATTTGCTGACAAAAATATCTTAATTTTTAATATATAAAGTTATATGCAAATTTGTAATTTTAAGAATATTAAAAAAAAAAAAACAATATAAAAAGAAAGAGAAATTTAGAAAAAAGTTTAAAAACCCTGTCTCACCGCTGGGCTAATTTGTACAATATTATGGTTTCGCTAGTGGTATAGTAGAAAACTGAGTATTTAAGAAAAGTTAAAAAGCAAATAAGCTAACTGATACAAAGATTCTAAATTTCTATACTGTTTATAAGATTAAAAAATGTTGTATATTTTTAATTTTGAAATTTATTAATTATTTTTTCTCTAAAAATTTTTTGTATGTAAAAATACTTTAAAAATATAATTTCAATTGTAATCACTAAAAAATGATAAAATTTTATTTTATTTGTAATTAAGTAAAAACAACATTTTAAATGAAGGGGTCATTCGTAAGTCATGTAAATTTATAAAATCTTTACTAAATTTTTTGTTACACAAATTCATTTTTTCATTTTTTCTTTGTAATGTAAACAAGTCTTTAACTAAGGGGTCATTCAAAATGTCTTAATTTTCTAAATTTTTTTTAATAATTTAAAAATTATTTTCTTAAAATATAAATTTGTCAATATTTCGGAGATTTTTCACTCCATCATCAGGACACATAGTCTAAAAATTAGATGTTTACATAATAAATAATTAAATATTGTATGCAACTATGAAAGTATTCATGGACTATTGTATGTTATTTACACTGTTTACAGTGTATATTTACAGTGTAAATAACATACAATAGTCCATGCATACTTTCATAGTTGCATACAATATTTAATTATTTATTATGTAAACATCTAATTTTTAGACTATGTGTCCTGATGATGGAGTGAAAAATCTCCGAAATATTGACAAATTTATATTTTTATTTTTCAAATAAAAATTTTTTTGCTGGAAGACATCGAATTTTTTTCATTTATGTTTTAATATAAAAAATGTTAATTAATACTTTATTGTAAAACATAATTTCTTATATATACTAGAAGGCTGCGCCTGCCAACCCCCTGAAATTCAATTTTAAATGAGAAACATTTTAAACTTTAAATAAATATTTACTTAATAAAAAAAATTTTCTATTTTATTTATATACATAATCTTCATTTCAATCTTCATCTTTTATTATAAGCTAGATATTCGAATGTTAAAAATTAACGAATAAAAAAAAAGTTATTGCTATAAAAGGAAAATAAAAAAGAAATTTATTTTTTTAAGTTTTACTTTTACTCACTGTGGGATAATTTTAACGCACTTTTTAAATAAAATTATGTATGAAACCTAAGATAATATAGAGTATTATCCTTTAAAGACGAAGTATGCACATTGGGACTAAAATGAAATTCTGATACAAAAGTTGATCTTTAAAAGTATCAATGGACTCTAATGGTACAAAATAGCAGATAATAAATTCAGTACTATCTGGTAAAAATTTTCTCTTAGCTTAAAATAGGCTTTATTTTAAGAGCTAAACTAAATCCAATTCCAAAGTTAATCACTGACGCTAAAAATTGAATCTAGGGGTACAAAATAACTCCCATGTAATAATAACAGTCCTACCTGGTTCTAATGCCACAGTAATGTAGACCTTTTGGGGCTAAAATCAAATCTTGATACCAAAGTTCATTGTATTTACGCAGCTAAATTTTATGTTTTCTCTCAGACTCAATTAATTATACAGCTAACTTTAAAAATTATAAAAATTTAAAAAAGAACAGAAAATTTTATCTTATCTATATTAAAACACATCTTAGGTCAAAAATCTATTAAATTGCAAAATTGTTTTTTATTCTTACCCAAAAGAATAATTTAACTAAAAGAAAAGCCCATATAAAACTGCATAAATTTCCTTTTATTATAATCTAATTTTTCAAACAAAAGAATAAAGTTTAAAAAACCTACGTCAAAACAATAAATAATTTATTCATATGAAATTACATTTAAATAATCAGTTAAATGCAAAAAATGTAAATAAAAGTATTAAACTTTAAGAATTTTAATGATATTCTTCACATAATAAATTCTTATACATACATAGGTACTTTTTCATTCTATTGATTCTATTGAAATAAAACATGAATTTTAATAGTTAAAAATGCATATAAATGTTTAAAAGATTATTGAATTATTAGTTATTTCTATTAATCGCCCATATTTTCTAATATATATTATTTAAAAAGTATATTAAAAAATTTAATATATATTTAAAAGATTATATTTCTTTTTTCGCTTTCTAATTATTTAGCCTATTTGTCAGACAAGTGTTTTATCGCGTAATTGTTAATTATTTTAAGTTTATTTATGTAAATAAAATCCTTATCCTTTTTTGGGTATATAAATTATTTAATATACGATATAATGTATCTTAAAGATATATAAATGTATATTTTACCAATTATGCGATCACAGTCCCTCGAGCCCGTACGCCTTCTTATTTGATGTATTATAACTTTATATCAATTATTTCATAAATGGATCCCTCATAAATAACTAATTTTTTATTATGCCAAACGTAAAATTTATCAAAAATACCTCTTCTAGAGGTAGTTTTTGCTAATTTAAGGGTGAAGCCCCGATTTTTAGTAGGCCAAAATTCGTAATCAACGACCCAAAAAACCTATTTACACCATTATCTGAACGCTTAAAGTGCGAATACAAAAAAAATACCCTTTATTGGGGTAGTTTTTGCTGATTTAAGGGTGAAGCGCTCATTTTTTAAATAAATGACCCCAAAATTCGTGATAAGCGCACAAAACACCTATTGCAGACCAAATCTGGTGGTGACGAGTAACTAGACAACCCCCTCCCCTTCCTTATTTGACTGGAGTAATATGTAAAATATCATTTTTTCAGCTTTTTTCAAATTTGCTGTTAGTTTTGTTCTACCACCCTTTTATGTACCCAAAAATAGGTGTGAAAAGGGGAATTTCGGGAAAATTATGGAAAAACTTTCTTAACTCCTATAGAAGATATATTATTTACTCTTCATTTTTACTGAAAATATTCAATTTCATTGCACCTATAAACGATCAGACTTTATTATTTAACCAATCATTTTTATCGAGAAGTAAAATTCTGTGCTAACATGACATATGCACAAGTGCTTATAGATTTTGTATTTTTATTATATAATATTTTAACTTTTATTTTATTTTATTTTTATTAAATTTCATAAGTTTTAAAAATTAATTTAATGATTAAAATAGTATATTAAGTATCAAGGGCGTAAAAGTTTCGGCACTAGCGTGAGCACTAGTACGAGTGCTCGGCGAAGCCGGGCACGAGTGATTTGTGATCACGCTCGTGTCTAAAGTATTTCGCCCATGGTGCTTACACTATTTTTTGCCCACCTAGGCGTAGAACGAGTTCAGAAAATTCTTTACACACGAGTTTTACGCCCGGGAGGGCAAAAAATGTGGGCAAAAAATAGTGTAAGCACCATGGGCGAAATACTTTAGACACGAGCGTGAGCACTAGCACGAGTGCTCGGAGAAGCCGAAACTTTTACGCCCTTGATACTTAATATACTATTTATATATAAAACATTTAATTACTTATAAATAATGTACATTATAAATAAACATTAAAAATAAAAGTTAATTTTTTTATTGTTATTTATAATATATAAATAATTTAAGTTAAAAACAATTTAAAAAGGCGCGCCCTTAAAAATAATAAAACAGTATAAGGGTGCTTTTAGACCTGAGTGAAATTGTAAAATGAAATTGTAAAATGAAAATGCATGCGTGATACGTATTTCAAAAATTTGAAATTATTTAATTTTTTATTATATACACAGTGCAGAGAATATGTTAATAAAATATCTTAAGTTTTTATTTCATTAAAATAATATTATTTTATATTATGAATGGGGAAATTAATTCTCCCACTCTATATAATTTATACCCTATTAACAATTCTGATAACTATCAACTAAGGTGTAAATTTCCATTTAAAAATGACACTATTAAGACTAAGTACCTCGAGGGAGAAATGATCCAAAGATCATCGACCCTATATAACTATTGTTTCAAAAAAATACCGAGAATTTTAAAATCCAATTCTAAAACCACCACAGTTGCACACCACATTAAAAAGACTATGCATGAATATGGTTAATCCTTACTTTTCTTTCTTACCTATTGCATAACCATATTCTAGCATTGTCTTCTATTTTTGCATTTTAAATTTTGTTACTTTAATTTTATATTTTTTTAGTTATTAAATGTGCAATTTCATAATTTACTGTTGAGAGATTATTGATAGACTTTTATTTACTAGCAACTTATTGTATAATTATATTTTAATTTAAACTTTGTAAAAATCACATAATATCTGTATTTAATTAAAAAGGGAAACCGTTAATAAATTTAAATAAATAAATAAATAAATATTTTTTTAGATTATCAATAGCTTTTCAGGCCTCTACTTTGCTACCGTCTAAAAATAGAACTCATTATAATAATAATTTTTTTTATAACAGTTAATTGTTAATAATTATGTAAAAAAAATTATAAGGTCATACATAATAAAAAATCTGAAAAAAAAAAAAATAAAAACATGCTTAAATACGGCAACGTAATCAAATTTTCTGTTTTAAACATTTTCAACATGTTAAATCTTTAGTAATAAATTCCTAACACTCCAGATCTGGCAGCTCGGATCAAAATTGTGCTACTTATAGCTATTTTTTAGAGTGAATTTTAAAACAAACAGATAGAACTCTTTGCAGAAAGAGTTTAGTATAAAATTTCTCACACTCATCGTCTTAAAAATAAATTTTCTTCAACGTGAGTCTAGTAGAATTTTGATCGATCCTGCCCAGATTTGGAATTTAGGTATTTGTGACTAAAGCTTTCACAAATTCAATTTCTCTTTTCATTTTCTGAAGCCAAATTGTGCAAAGCATCGAATCGATAATTCAAGTTTATGAATTCAGAATAATTTTGAATTGCGGACTTTTCATAATTTCGATTTAGGAGCTTAAAGTAACGTTTATTAGAATGTGATATTAAACCAATTAAAAACTATCGAATTGTAATGTTTCTTACTGTTTATGTATTATTATAACCAGCTTTTAGCTGTAGGAATTTTTTAAATTCACAAAAAATTTACGGCTGCTTCTTTAAAATAAAATAAACTAAACATTTTGAACAAGTGAACTCATAAAAAAACGTACAGTTTCAAAAAATATAAAAATCTATAACTTATTTGTTCGTTTTCGAAGCCCATTAACTTCCATATTGGCTCCATTGACTTTTTAACTTGTCATGCAATATAGGAAAATGAATTTTCCAATTAAAAGTACAAAGTACCAAAAACAAAATCACTAATACGCGTTCCTTTAAAAACCTTTTTTCATTTGATAAAAGATTTATAACTAGTTTGTGTAACTACACAACCAACAAGCATGTAACATGTTCACTTATAACACTTATAATAAAGTATCTAATTTGTTCATATCAATATTTATATCCAAATATTTATAATTAAAATTTTATTATAGAAAGAATGCTGCTTAAATTTTCAAATTATTATTGTTTTTTAAATAATATGAATTTATTTTTAATTAATTTTTACAACAATTTCTGTAAAAATTCTGCATTAAAGGTCCCTAGGGACTTCTGCACCAATGATCCCTAGGTACGTCTGCACCAAAAGTCCCTAAATTGAAAATATTCTAAGTCCATTTCATCCCCTCCCCTTAAAACGCCAATTATTCAGCCCCCCTTCCGCACAGGGCTTTCTCAAATACCCCATCCAATGAACATGTTCCATGTTAATACTGCAAATTCAAAGGTAGAAACAATTTTTTGCTACTTTTTATTAAAATAATACAAAATTAATCAAGCATCACAAATTTCAAGGTGCTAAGAAATCAATTTTTTAATAAATTTATCTGGGCTCATATAAGTTTGTAGCTTATGTTTTATTTATGCATGTTATACTTATTACACATTAAAAAAATTTTTTTTCGTGTTTTTGATAAAGTGAAGAATTTTTTTAACGTTTTTATTTAATAAAATTTAAAGATATGACATTTTATTTATAGCTTTAAGTGTAACAACGGGAAAAGAAAATGCAAGACCAAGCATCGGAGTCCAAGCAACGTCTAAAGTTAGACCAACAACTAAAGTTGGACCGACATCTAATGTTGCAGCAACTTCTAAAGTTGGACAAACAACAACAAAGGGTAATTATTAATTTAATAAGGATTTCTAAGCTTGGTATTAAATTGCTTCCCGCAATAAGAATTAACTTTATTTAACAGCGTGCATAAAGGTTATTTTTACGTACTGGTTGGACAACTTTAATGCACTCTAAATAAAATTATGCATGAATTAACCCTTGATATAATTCGATCACAGTCCCTCGGTGCTACCCACTCCGGGCCCTGTAAACCTTCGCATTTTGTATATTATAACTTTTTATCACTTATTTTATAAATAATTATTATACACCCCTCAATAATATTCCTGAATAACAACTACCCATTAATCGTTTAAAATTTTTTCATTATTTATTTCTTTATTAATTTGAACGTAGTCATCGTCTATGATTTACAGATTATTTATAATGCCCAGTATTGGTCAATAAAATACAACCTTTTTTTTAAATTTCTTTTTTTACATTAGTAAATTTTTCTGGATTTTAAAAAATAGAATTTTTATTTGTTTCTTTCCTCTACCAAGGTCACATATAAAATATTTTTTAAAATATTGCAGACATTAATCCTTTTAATTTTATATGATAAAAACAAATTTAAATTCTATCCCTTTTTGTAGGGTTTTTTTATAAATAAAATAAAGAACATGACCATTAATTTTATTCATTTAATATTTTCTTATTTATATAAAATTGATAATAAATCGCATTAGTTTTAAATAAATTCAAAAATCGAATAATTGATTTTAATTCAGACTATAAAAAGGCGAATAAAAAGTTTGAATAGAGCAACTTCAGATCTCCATCGATTTTCAGTAATAGGAATATTCATATAAATAATGGATAAAAAATTAAGAAATAATTGGTAAACAATTCTTTATCAAATAAGGCTCATGATGTTCAAAATGGTGTGAAACGTGAAAATAACTGCTAATATTTTTTTACATTTTACCCGTTTATATTTCTTTTCTATTGAGATGAACCCAGGATATATAGGAATTATTAATTTAAAAATTTATTTAAAGTATAAAACTTCCATTGTTCATTGAAAATAACGGAAGCCATCTGAAGCGCAGAATTAATTGCTTATTTACAATCGTACCACTTAAAAATGTGAAATTCGAGTGCCAGTGCTTAGAATGTAGAATCCTGAAAAACCTTTAATAAACAAATAATTAAAACATAAAATGCATGATGAAGATTTTTAAATGATCTTTATTTTATTTTTACGTTTTCGGAAAAAGGTTTTAATTTTTGAAAGCTTTAACTGCCGAAATTCTATTTTTCGAATATTCATTTGTCGATAAAATGAAAATTCATGTAAAAAAGAATGTTGCCCATTTATTAAATTCATAAAAATGAATTCCTTTTCTTTGTTACTTTGATTTATTCTGAATTTGTTACAAAATTGATTTTTTTAAACATTATAACAAAAAATTTTAATCCTAACTTTTATTATTTACTTTTCTAAAATTAAAATAAATTAATTTTTTAGTTATGATTCGTAAAATCAGTATTTTGTGTTTTGAAATTTCGTCAGCTACCACAGTTATAATGTGCAAAGCATCGAATCGATAATTCAAGTTTAGGAACTCGCAATTTACGGCTACTTCTTTAAAATAAAATAAACTAAACATTTTGAACAAGTGAACTCTAAAAATAGTTACAGTTTCAAAAAATATAAAAATCTATAACTTATTTGTTCGTTTGCGAAGTCCATTAACTTCCATATTGGCCCCATTGACTTTTTGACTTGTCATGCAATATAGGAAAATGAATTTTCCAATTAAAAGTACAAAGTACCAAAAACAAAATCACTAATACACGTTCCTTTAAAAACCACTTTTCATTTGATAAAAGATTTATAACTAGTTTGTGTAACTACACAACCAACAAGCATGTAACATGTTCACTTATAACACTTATAATAAAGTATCTATTTTGTTCATATCAATATTTATATCCAAATATTTATAATTAAAATTTTATTATAGAAAGAATGCTGCTTAAATTTTCAAATTATTATTGTTTTTTAAATAATATGAATTTATTTTTAATTAATTTTTACAATAATTTCTTTAAAAATTCTGCATTAAAGGTCCCTAGGGACTTCTGCACCAATGATCCCTAGGTACGTCTGCACCAAAAGTCCCTAAATTGAAAATATTCTAAGTCCATTTCACCCCCTCCCCTTAAAACGCCAATTATTCACCCCCCCTTCCGCTCCGGGCTTTTTCAAATACTCCATCCAATGAACATGTTCCATGTTATTACTGTAAATTCAAAGGTAGAAACAATTTTTTGCTACTTTTTATTAAAATAATACAAAATTAATCAAGCATCACAAATTTCAAGGTGCTAAGAAATCAATTTTTTAATAAATTTGCTGGGCTCATATAAGTTTGTACCTTATGTTTTATTTATGCATGTTATACTTATTACACATAAAAAAAATTTTTTTTCGTGTTTTTGATAAAGTGAAGAATTTTTTTAACGCTTTTATTTAATAAAATTTAAAGATATAACATTTTATTTATAGGTCAAATTGTAAGAAAACCTCTCACTAATTTGCTGGCCAGACAAAATACCACAATTTCAGCAACGTCTAAAGTTAGACCAACATCTACAGTTGGAGCAACAGGCCAAACAACAATTGGTAATTATTAATTTAATAAGGATATCTAAGCTTGGTATTAAATTGCTTCCCGCAATAAGAATTATCTTCATTTAATAGCGTGCATAAAGGTTACTTTTACGTACTGGTTGGACAACTTTAACGCACTCTAAATAAAATTATGCATGAATTAACCCTTGATATAATGCGATCACAGTCCCTCGGTGCTACCCACTTCCGGGCCCTGTAAAGCTTCGCATTTTGTATATTATAACTTTTTATCACTTGTTTTATAAATAATTCTTATACATTTTCAAATTTGTCAAACCTCTATTGAATAAAAAAGCAGTATGTAGAAACCTTTAGTTATAGAAATGGTTTTTAATTTCATTTCCTAATGTTTCGTAAGTTTAGTTCTATACGCATTAGTTTTTTTGAAAAAATCATAGATAAATAATTAGTTTTGTTGTCAAAATAAAAATTTGAATTTTATTTCGTTCACTCCGTAATCAAATTCTGCGTCGATTAAAAAAAGAAATTTAAATTTGGGTCTATTTGGCCATCGGAATTAAAAAGGCGGCCTTTAGGATTCAAACTTTAGTTCGGAAAATCATTATTAGTTAAATGGGCAAAAATGTTTTTAGGTTGGGATTTGTGAGGAAATCTTTTCCCGACGAACTTTCGATATATCTAAATATATCTATTTAGATCTAAATAGATATTTTTAGATCTAAATATATCTAAATAGATCTAAATATATATATTTAGATCTAAATATATCTATTTAGATCTAATTAGACTAAATCAAAATATTTTTTTATAACATCAAAAACCATGGATTACAAATTTAATTTTAGCTATTTAGCCATCTATTAGAGAGTCAGTTGACATCAGGAAGAGAACTTTTCACTATTTTTTTTTATTTTTTCTTCAAAAAAGCTTTTAAATTATACATTTTTTAATTTATCAATAGCAATTATTATATTATATCATTATAAATGATAGGTTTAATTAAAAAGGGTAAGGAAAGGAATTATTTTTTATAATTCCATAGCAAATAATTTTACATAAACGAAATTAAATTTATATTTATAATTTACTTAAATATGGATTTCTAAGTAAAATTAAAAAAAAACAGTTACATAACTACATTATATCTATTAGACTGCCAAAAAAATCGACTTTTCGTTTTTTTAAAGTGCTCAAGCGTTTTTGGATGTCATTTAATGAAAAAATAAGTTCTACATAAACCGCATCTAAAAATATTTAGTCGTTGGACAAATGGGCTCAGGAACGTCGGGAGGGACTAAAGCTACTAAACTTAAAAGGCAACGTAAAAACAAAATTTCGGGGGGTATTTCGTAGTTTTTTTGGTCGCTAAAAACGATGAAATCATTTATTTTGAATTATTTTTTTAAGGCGAAAAGTTATGAGCTAATTTCAGTGGTAAAAATATCAAAAATTGGACAGTTTTTGACGTCAAAAACTTGCTACGGACTAAAAAATGTTTAGAAATTATTTTAAAAGAGCATTCCGCATGTTTTTTGGGTTACTAAAAACTATGAAATTGTTTATTTTTATTTATTCTTGACGGATTCAGAGTTATCGGCCAAATATTGTAGTTTGAATTTCCAAATTTAGCATTTTTTTGAGTTAAATGACTGTCAAACGTGCAGAGAACTTTTCTGAACCTCTAGAATAAGATAAATTATCATATTTTTTTGATTTTCTAACTAGCGCAGAATTAATTGCTTAGATCTTTTTTAAGGGTGCTACTTTAGTTCAGTGTTACCACAATGTCATAAAATATGGTTTTCAGGCAATTTTCCAAATAATGCTGTCATCTTGCAATTCAACCAAAATATTTCCAGTTGGTCTCATTTTTTTTGTATAAAATACACCTTTCAATCCCCGTAATTGGCAATTTTTCACCACCGATTCTCTCATCGTAATAGTTAAAAAACCGAATGCCCATTTTTGGCCCTAAATGACCAATTTTTAAATTGGTGTTAATATTTTAATTTTTGATAAAATTGAGTTTAGAGGTTGTATATTATTTTGCCTTTTTGCTTTCAATCCTTTATCATCATTTGCAGAAGTTTTACATTTTAAATGATCATACCATATTTGTCTTTTTATTTTGTTTGCTATTTCAACGCCTAGATGTGAATTTCCAGTTACGGAATTTCCTAAAAGACCACTTTTGTTCTCAAAAATAAAAGCAGACGTTGCCCAAAGGGGACCATAAAATAAATATATAATTTTCAGATTTTGCAAGATATGTTGGAGCTAAAAAGAAATGGTCAGGGGCATCTGATGAAGAAATTTTCAGAGCGATAGCTCAAAAATTACAAAAACTTAAAAGTTTAATATTTAATGCTGAACAAAACAATACTTCTTATGAATATATTTAACTATTTATCAATTCAATGAAGTTAATTCTTTAATTATTGTTTTATTTCTTGATTAATTTTCACAATTTATATAAAGTGTTTAATATAATAAATAGTTATATCTTCCTAACTAAAAAAAATCATTTAGCTTAGTACCTAACTTTATTTTAAAATTTATTTATTTAAAACCGCTACAAGTGTGAATCATAATTTTTTAATTATATCAATTCATTAAAAAAAGCAGTTAAATTAATTTTATGTAATTTTTTTGTAATTAGAAAACAAAGATATTCGAATAACTTATTAAGAAACTTTATAATCATTACGATTATAAAAATATTTTATTTATTTAAAAATCAATTGTTAAATTATAAATTTGAATCTAATATCGTTTATGTAAAATTATTTGCTATGGAATTATAAAAAATAATTCCTTTCCTTACCCTTTTTAATTAAACCTATCATTTATAATGATATAATATAATAATTGCTATTGATAAATTAAAAAATGTATAATTTAAAAGCTTTTTTGAAGAAAATATAAAAAAAAATAGTGAAAAGTTCTCTTCCTGGTATCTTCTGACTCTCTAACAGATGGTTAAATAGCTGAAATTAAATTATTAATCCATAGTTTTTATGTTATAAAAAATATTTTGATTTAGTCTAATTAGATCTAAATAGATATATTTAGATCTGAATAGATATATTTAGATCTAATGAGATATACTGAAATTGGAGATATAAATAGATATATTTAGATCTAAATATATATATTTAGATCTATTTAGATATATTTAGATGTATCGAAAGTTCGTCGGGTTACTTATAGAGCGCTAAGAGGGGCAAAGGGACAATATCCCAGCAAGCCTTGTTTTCTTCTCCTGCCGGCCAATGGCAAACGAAGAGCAAGACTGACTGGAACATTTCTTCGCCTCTTAGCGACCTTTACGTAAAAAAATATTATTTTTACCACACATTATGAAACATTACATTCTACAAATGTACACCTATAATGATAAATTACTATCATTTTTTTACTCTGAGATATTTTTAATTTTATAGTACATTGAAAAAAAATTCCGGTTGCGGCAAACGGAATTCCAGCTTTGAAAAATGGATTTTTTTATACGTAAAAGACATAATATAAAACAATTGTATCCATAAAAATAATTTAAATTTTGTATACCTACTTTTTAAAAGTTGTCTAAATTTATATTGTTTATTACACATTATTTATTTAAACTATTATTTGACTAAAAAATTTTAAAAATTTTAATAGTACTATTAAAATTATAACATACTATAGTATATTAACACTATTATTATTATTATTATAGCATTTATTTCGTCTCAGCAAAAATATAGTTTTTACTTTTGTTTTTACATAGTCAATTAATTAATTTAATATTTAAATAAAAATAAAATAAAATCTTTTAATAAATTAAAATTAGTCAAATTATTATGCACATACTTCTGAGATATTATAAGTAAAATAATAAATTGCTGAAAATACCTAAAATAAACTCCGAAAGAAGTACAATTCTTGGGAAAGTTGAATGTTGGCAGAGAAGCCGTTTATAGCATAATGGAATTAAGTTGGCTAACATGAATCGGTTGGTACTGGTATCTTTTTTGAAAATATTTTTCCTTTGCACGTGCAGCAGACAATGATAGAAATACATAGAAATAAACCAGTACCAACCGATTCATGTTAGCCAACTTAATTCCATTATGCTATAAACGGCTTCTCTGCTGGTTGGACAACTTTAACACACTCTAAATAAAATTATGCATGAATTAACCCTTGATATAATGCGGTCACAGTCCCTCGGTGTTACCCACTTCCGGGCCCTGTAAACCTTCGCATTTTGTACATTATAACTTTTTATCACTTGTTTCATAAATCATTATATATTTTCTTTGTCAAACCTATATTTGTATAAAAAAGCATGAACATGAAAATTGGGGTATTTTCTATGAGAGGCAAGGGATCTGATCAACACAAACTTTTTCGACACATCAATGATTCAACACAAAAAAGTTTTGCGACATTGTTCTACACAAAAACTTAGTGTGCCGAAAGTTTCAACACAATTTTTTTCACACTAAAATTTTGAACACGTCGTGTTGAATGTTTAGTGCCTTAAAATTTTTGTGTTGAAATATTCGACACGTTTGTCAGTTTCAAGGTGTTGAAAATTTTTTTTGTTAAATTTTTCTACACTGTACAATTTTTTTTAAATGTGTGTATGTTTCTACAGTATCAACGGCTTTTGAATGAAATCTATTACCGACCGATTTCTACTTCTAATTTCTGGTATTACAAACTTTTTAAGAAGCCCTTAAATATACATGTTTACCTGAAATAATTTTTATTAAACAGGTTTCCCATTTATTTATAATCGATGTGCCCTGGAAAAAAAACCTTTCAAAAATTCTATTCTTTTAAATATGATGAAATAAAATATGACTCCAGCCATAATTTTGGGAGTCCTTTCCTATTTTCCAAATAAAAAATCATGCTCCTATTTTATAATATGCATATGATTTTTAAAATTAAGCATTTTTTTTTATAAAAACGCATTGTAAATTAAGAGATAAGAATTTTATGGACTCGTTATCTATCCGGGTGAGTTGAACAAAATTTTTTTAAAAATGTACAAATGTTGTTGGAAAAGAATTTTATTAGTTTTTTATACTCAACCAAATTCAAAAGAAATAGTAAAAAAAGCCCTTGAAAATGATTATTTATAAGAAGAAAAATAAAGAACTGCTGATATAGAAATTTTTTTTCATCTATTAATTTATTACTTATTTTTATATGAATTTCCACTGGAGTTAAAAAAAATATACATGGGTAGAACACCTGAAAGGTACAACACTTCGTTACCTACAATAACCTGCACCGATTATCCCCAATTTCGTCAATGTTTTTTTATACGTATATGAAATACGATCCCTCCCAATTTGTTAACCCTCTAGATACGGTGGAAAAATACCCAAATTAGACGAATTTGAATTTTTGGGCGTTTTTTCAGTTTTCATAGCAATTTTTTGGTAAAACAATTATAAAACCGACTAGATGTACAAAAAAAAATAGTTTTTAACACCTCTTTCAACAAAAATCTTCTAACTAGAACCAGAGACTTTATATTACATATTTACTCGAGAAATTTATTTTTAATAAAATAACTTAAAGACATGTTTTTTCTTACAGTCAAAATTTTTTGATTAATGTTTTAAATTTAGGAATAATATTATATTATTTAAAATAGAAACAAGTTTCTTAAAAATAACATTTTTTTCAAAATTTAAATTTCTTATAATTTATACATATTATACAGACTTATTAACTATGTTAAAAATAAAAATTGTTTATCATGCTGTACAAACATTTTAAAATTAAAAATGATCTTTATTTACAATATTTTGAAGAAAATTGTTCACAATTATTAGTGTATAATACACTTAGTATAATTCGAATATTATAAATTGTCTGTTACTTATAAATTTACTCGTTAAAACTTTTTTTAAAAATATTTTAAAGTATATAACGTGGTATATAAGAATAAATTATTTCTTTGCTTTAAGTTTATGTAACAATAATTTGAAATTTAAGTGACTGATTAAATCTTTTTACAGACATTTAAAATTATATTACAAAAAAATGTATTATATTACAATAATATTTCTAGTATATTCTTTCAATATTTTAAAAATTTTAAAAATTGATCTATAGCAACATAATTTTGCATCATTTTTTCTTTAACCAATGATTATCTGATTGAAGTGATGTACTGAGCATAACAGCAAACTTTATGGAGGCGAGGTTTAAATATTTTTTTCAGCTGTATGTATCTTGTTTATAAACTCCGCATTCTAAAATAAAAAAGAATTAGTGAGTTCTACAAAAAAAAATTTTAATCTTTAAAATTCTTTAAAATTTCTTAAAAATTTTAATCTTTATAACAACTTTATAACATTTTATTATTTAAAAAAAATGCCTCTAAAGATATCATTCAAATTACAATAGATCCACTGATTTTAAACCGTAAAACAATTTAAGCGTCTGAGGCAACTTGTTTATGCACTGAAATTTTAGAATTTAATTTCTAAGATGCTATTTTTAGCATTGAATATTTAGAAGAGTATTATTTTTTTATTTGTTAAAATTACCAACAATATTTTATACTAGTTTTATAGGTATATTTGGTTCATGCGTTAAAAATTCTTTTACATTTAATTCTTTTGAAACCGTTTCAGATAATTGAGTAAATTTTGCTCAATAGATAAATGAATTTAAAAATCATTAAAAGTTTAAAATTTTTTATAGCTTCATAATAAACCAGGGTTGCCATTATTTTTTTATTTATCCATCTTCTCTTTAAAATAATTAGAAAAAAGTGACTT
The DNA here is from genome assembly GCA_022575985.1 of Anagrus nilaparvatae. Classification (NCBI taxonomy): domain Eukaryota; kingdom Metazoa; phylum Arthropoda; class Insecta; order Hymenoptera; family Mymaridae; genus Anagrus; species Anagrus nilaparvatae. The sequence goes on along the minus strand of JAKSXM010000040.1, from coordinate 177,618 downwards.
TATTTTTAACAGCAAATAAATTATTAAAAAATAAAGTATTTTGCATAATTTAATGTGCTCAAAAAAATAATTGAAGTATCTTCTCTCATTAGTTTTTTTCAAATAAAGGTTTTTTTTAGTTGAGATGTTTATACAAGACCATCAATTTTAAAACGCGCTTTTTCTGTTCTCAAAGTAATTGGAAGATTACAGGTTTGAGGTAACTTTTGTTAATTTGCGTTATTCGTTAATTATTTATATATTTTTAGACAAAAATTTAATTGATTATGTTGAATATACTGCTGTTTCTAATCATTCCTGCTTATTTTATATCAATGAGCAAAGCGCTGCTCGAATGATAAAAAATAAGCAGTATTTCTAGTTAACTGTTGTAAATACATTTTGGTATTTCAACGTGCTACATTAGTCACTGCACAGAAAATTTCCAAAATACATTTCCTACTAGTAAACTTCTTTAAAATTAACCTCATAAATATTAAGAAAATAAAAAGGATCAGTTAATTGCAGTTTTTTTTTATTTCCCCTAAGTTTTTATAATTTTTATTATTATTGAAGATAACTAATACTTAAATGCCTATTTTGAAAATTTAATTTATTGAAAATGTACCTGTCGATATAAAGTGTAATTTACTGCTTACACTTTATCAATGAGCAAAACTCTGCTCAAATGATAAATAGTAAACATGATTTCTAGTTAACTGTCGCAAATACATTTTGGTATTTCAGCGTGCTACATTAGTCACTGCACAGAAAATTTCCAAAATACATTTCCTACTAGTAAACTTCTTCAAAATCAACCTCGTAAATATTAAAAAAATAAAAAGGATCAGTGAATTGCAGTTACTTTCTACTTCCCCTATACGTTTTTATAATTTTTATTATTACTGTTAATATTCAAATGTCTATTTAGAAAATTTAACTTATTGAAAACGTATCTATCTACTGATATGAAATATAATTTGCTGCTTACGTTTTATCAATGAACAAAGCTCTGCTCGAATGATAAAAAGTAAACATGATTTCTAGTTAACAGTCACAAATACATTTTAGTATTTCAACGTGCTACATTAGTCACTGCACAGGAAATTTCCAAAATGCATTTACTACTAGTAAACTTCTTCAAAATCAACATCTCAAATACTAAAAAAATAAGAAAAATCAATTAATTTCAGTTTCTATTTACTTCCCTTCAATTTTTATATATTGTATTACTGTTAAAAATTTCTGAAAAATCTTTTAGTATTCAGTTTAAAGATGAATTACTATTCTTATTTCTAATATTATTTTAATAAAAATTGAATATTTGTCACAGTGTTTGGAATTTAAATCTTAATTTGAATTTTTAATTCACACAAGATATACTGCTGTTAAGAATAATTTGCTGTTTAAGCTTTATCAATGAGCAAAACACTGCTCAAAAGATAAAATATAAACACTATTTCTCATCAACTGATACAAATAAATCTTGGTATTTCAACGTGCTAAATTAGTCACTGCACAGGAAATTTTCAAAACGCATTTATTATCAGTAAACTCATTGAAAATAAACCACAAAACTTGAAAAATAATAAAAGATAATGAAATATTTAAAATTTTTATAATTGATTTACATGTTTTTGAAAAAAGTACCTAAAATAATGCTTGAAAATAATCAATTATTAATGGAAACTAAATAATATACTATTAAATTTTTAAATAAAAAAATTTTTACTTTGAAAATCACAAATAAATATCAATATTATAATATATAATAATATGTTCATTGACTAGGTTTTTGAATCCATTTAAAAATATTTTTTACATATCTAGGGCAAAAAAGCCTATTTTCGGCCCTAGTGAGTCGGCTTTTTTATCCATTATACGCAAAACTATGCTCGCTCGTGCATACAACTGCATGCAAACTCATAAACCAATATTTTGTCCTTTGTTTAAAAAATAGCTATTAATCTACAGCTTTAAAGTTCTATGAATTGCTATATATTTCAAATTGCTTTTTAATATTTTGAATATTTAATAATCACCAGTAACGCTGCTTAAAAGATAAAAAATAAGAAATTTAACTGTATTATACATTGTATTAACAAATTTAAATAATCTCTGGTGTTTTAAAGGTTTATAAATTGAAGATAATTTTTTTAGTTTCAAGAAGAAGTAAGAACATTATTTGAATAACGAGCCAAAAAAATAGCATCTTGTAAAATCAATTTAAAATTAATTCTTAATTTAATATACAGCAATGAATTTAATTTTATTTAAAAAATATTTACAGTGAAATAAATGCCAAACGAAGATGCAGCGGGATTTAAATTATTTTTTATAAATACACTAAGTAATGATAAATATACATTACCCGTTATTCTTCTCTTCTTTACTTTTCTTCTTTTTACATCCCAAATTTTTCTGATCTCGTTATTGCAGCTGTTTCTGCAACTGTTTATACTTGGTATAGAATCTAAACAGTTTAAAGACATTGATATAATGATAATTTATAATTAATTATGATAAAAAATTAAAAATATCTTTGTAATGTTAGTAAAGTAAATTTGTAGCAATTTTTCAAAGACTAAAAGTTAGGTATTACGAATCCGAAATTGAAAGTTGTAAAAATTCAAAAAGTTTACAAAATTAAAAAACACATCTCGCAAAAAATGTTTTCAAAAAGCTATATTTTGTATAAAACAAAAAATTTCATAAACGTTTTTGGCTAATTTTTCATTAGACATTTTTCGATCGCATTTTTCACGGGTTTTTTAAACAGTTTGTTTAGCAGAAATATTGCTAATTAAAATAACACTATTTAAAAAACTACTCTTATTTTGTAAGACCTATTTTAAATGATTAGGCCGATCGACATTTCTTTGACAAACTAATTTTTTGGCAGAAAATAATGAATATTCAGATATAAAAATCTCACGTAGGTATTTGGGATCAATCTTTTCATTTCCGAAGTCCGTTTTCACCTCCCCCTTCTCCCGAAATTAAAAAATCTTCCTTAATTAGGGTAAAAAATTAAGAACTTCTAAATTAGAGTAAATTAAAAAAAATTTTTTAACAAAAAAATGTTACTGCAGAATGAAACTGAGGGAACTGGGGAGTGAAACATTTTTTGTACTATAATTGTTGTTATTTTTTTGGCTACAAAATGAAAAGTTGGAGAAAAAAAATTTTACGTCATTTTTTTACAAGTTTAACATTTGGGGATAGTTTTCTTCCTCTAGGTGGTAAAACATTTTTTTTACTAAAAGGTAAAAAAAGAAATATATTAAAAAAATTTTTTTTTAATTATTTTAACATATTTGGGTAGTTTAAACCCATTTTTACCCATTTGTAGAGGTATGAATAAAGTGGAATATGGTAAAAAGACAATAAAATATTCAGTAATACATTATCCAAGGACCAATAAGAAAGGTAAAAAAAATAAGCTTGCTACATGTTTATTAAATTTTTTCTTTTTTTGGAGGTAGATTTAACCCCCTATAACTAGCCCCAATATTCCAAATTTGATACATCCTTATCAAATATCTTCGCAAATATCTTATCCCTATATTTTGTTAATTACTCTTGAAAAAATGGCTTTTGTTTGATCATTTTACCTGTATTTACAAAATATTGTAAAAAAAACCTTTAAAAAGGTGTAGTTTTTGCTGATTTAAGGGTTCTCTATGAATTTTGAGCTACTTTGGAACCAGATCAATATCATAACATGATCCCTATCACCATTACTGATTTAGATTTTTCGAACCTGCATGATAGACGTATTGGTATAAGAAAATCTGCTTGTATTCATACGCTTTAGATTTTGCTAAATATATGCTTTGAGTGTATTTGTTTCGACTTGTTTAGTAATTGTCCAACAGGTACAGAGCCTGACTTGTACTCGCAAACCATGTATTCAACAGGCACAAGACCTCTGACCTTAGTCTAATAAGTCTGATATGAACTTTCTTGATGTTAGGAAGAAATCATTGTTTTGATAAATCTTGTACAATAGGATTCCACACGAAACTATTTGGTTTGAAAATATTTACTTGTGTTAAAAAAAGTAATATTTAATTTTGATAAAAAATAATAATGTGACATAAAGTCTTACAACTATTTGATTATAATAAACGATAATTAATTGTTGATCTTAAATAAATTCACTTGATTAACTACTTAGTAAATTATATTATAATAATTTTGATTTAAATACCTTAATGTTTAGTCATCTATCCAAAAGACTCTCTTTCTGTATATATATATAATATTTACTCACTTTAGTACACTTAAATCTTTAAGAAGTAGACTTTTTGGCTTTCTAACAATTTTTATAAATAATAACAATCAAAAAATCGGATTTAAAACAAAATTTTTATATTTTATGATGAAGTATAACAATGCAAAGATAAAACAGTACCAATTAACCAATAACCTCTGTGGACAGTACATACAACACACGGGAATACTATCTTGGCGGGAATAGTCGTCATGTGTCATTATTGGATATTTATATTATATACCTATACCCTAATAAAATTTTGTTATAATTCCAAAAAAATTAATAAAATTAAATAATAATTAATGAACTACTTTTGAAAACGTATATATATAATTTTTGGATTAAAATTTTATATGAAAAGTGATAATTTATTTTCTTTTTACATAAATTATTTAGCACTTTATGATAAATATTTCATTTATCATCTTCGTTTTATTATTGACAAAATTATTAATAGTTTACCCCACCACGAAATATTTTTATTTTATTTTTATTTTTATTTTATTTCAAGTTAAATTAATACTTTGAAAGTCTCTGGTTCTAGTTAGAAGATTTTTGACTAATGGAATTTTTTAAAAATAAAATTAACGCAGCGGTGGTCTAATTCTTAACTTTTGGCATCCTAATGCACTATCGGCTGAAACCTACCAAAAATTCAGATTCAACAAGAAATTTTACAAAGAGTTGTCGTTAAAAACTATTTTTTTTTTTAAAGTTGTTGATACGTCCAAATAAATTATTAAAATTAAGTGATAATACGACCTTGTTGGACCAAGAGCAATAAAAAATACAAATTATTTTTTTTTTGTACATCTAGTCGGTTTTATAATTGTATTACCAAAAAATTGCTATGAAAACTGAAAAAACGCCCAAAAATTCAAATTCGTCTAATTTGGGTATTTTTCCACCGTATCTAGAGGGTTAACAAATTGGGAGGGATCGTATTTCATATACGTATAAAAAAACATTGACGAAATTGGGGATAATCGGTGCAGGTTATTGTAGGTAACGAAGAGTTGTACCTTTCAGGTGTTCTACCCATGTATATTTTTTTTAACTCCAGTTTAAATTCATATAAAAATAAGTAATAAATTAATAGATGAAAAAAATTTTCTATATCAGCTGTTCTTTATTTTTCTTCTTATAAATAATCATTTTCAAGGGCTTTTTTTACTATTTCTTTTGAATTTGGTTGAGTATAAAAAACTAATAAAATTCTTTTCCAACAACATTTGTACATTTTTAAAAAAATTTTGTTCAACTCACCCGGATAGATAACGAGTCCATAAAATTCTTATCTCTTAATTTACAATGCGTTTTTATAAAAAAAAATGCTTAATTTTAAAAATCATATGCATATTATAAAATAGGAGCATGATTTTTTATTTGGAAAATAGGAAAGGACTCCCAAAATTATGGCTGGAGTCATATTTTATTTCATCATATTTAAAAGAATAGAATTTTTAAAAGGTTTTTTTTCCAGGGCACATCGATTATAAATAAATGGGAAACCTGTTTAATAAAAATTATTTCAGGTAAACATGTATTTAAGGGCTTCTTAAAAAGTTTGTGATACCAGAAATTAGAAGTAGAAAACGGTCGGTAATAGATTTCATTCAAAAGCCGTTGATACTGTAGAAACATACACACATTTAAAAAAAATTGTACAGTGTAGAAAAATTTAACAAAAAAAATTTTCAACACCTTGAAACTGACAAACGTGTCGAATATTTCAACACAAAAATTTTAAGGTACTAAACATTCAACACGACGTGTTCAAAATTTTAGTGTGAAAAAAATTGTGTTGAAACTTTCGGCACACTAAGTTTTTGTGTAGAACAATGTCGCAAAACTTTTTTGTGTTGAATCATCGATGTGTCAAAAAAGTTTGTGTTGATCAGATCCCTTGCCCTATGAGAAATTGGAGCTTGACCCTTAAATTAGCCAAAACTACCCCTTAAAGGTGTGTTTTTGCAACTTTTACTCAAGCCCTTCAAGATTTGGTCTTATAAGAGTTTTCGGTTTGATCGAGGTTACGTGCTATTTTGACGCGGCTTTTCGGTTTGATCGAGTTTTCGGTTTGATCGAGGTTACGTGCTATTTTGACGCGGCTTACGGCATTTTAAAGCTATACTCCACTATTTTACGAAAAGTACGACGAGAAAGTTTTTCAAATACATTTTTCACCCCTAAATTGCAAAAAGCTACCCCTAAAGTATGAAATTTATTATAAAAAAATATTTTTGCGCAAAAAAATATCGAAGTGGATTTATTACGTAAAAAAATTAAATTTTGCAAACAATTAATGTACTTATTAAAAAAAAAAACCCTTAAAAATCCTTAAATACGCCTAAAAGTGAGAATCGCCATAGTTGTTCAGAATAAAATTTTATTAAATATTTATAAAAAATATTAAAATAAATTATTTTCTATATCTTAAAAATGTTTTTGAAACTTTTGAACCCTTTATAACCCTTAATACTACCCTTAGAATTTAAAACTGATAAAATTTACTTCGATATTTTTTTGCTCAAAAATATTATTTTCTAATAAATTTCATACTTTAGGGGTAGTTTTTTGCAATTTAGGGGTGGAAAATGTATTAAAAAAACTTTCTCGTACTATTTGTAAAATATAGAAGTTTAGCTTTAAAATGCTGTAACTCGCGTCAAAATAGCACGTAACCTCCATCAAATTAAATTTTTTTCTTTTTTTTTGTAGTTCATTACCGCACCGGTTTTTTACAAATTCTATATGAATAAGCATCAAATAATGAGGTACATTCTCTCTCTCTCTCTCTCTCTCTCTTCTCTAGTATCTATTTGGCTACCAGAATTTAAAAATTTTTCAAAAATGCAAAAAAAAATTATATTATATTGAGTAAATTATATTTGTTATAGTATAAGTTCTAAAATAAATTAAAAAAAATTTTTTAATAATAAATAATATTGATATACTTAATAAGTTTATAATAGAGACAAACATTCAAAGTTATACACGTAGGCGATTGAAAAAGATTTCGTCTCATAAGGTTAAGATACTAAATATACGTTTAAAAAAATAGAAGTAACCTTATCTCTGATCAGTAAAACGTCTCAGAACTACCCTTTTTTCTTGATGGTGTTTTTTATATTTTACTCTGTTTCACATATTATATTTGAGAATAAATTAAAATTTACCAACATTTAAATTACCAAGATTTAAATTAATGATATTAAAATTTAATTTTGTTTTACAGATGGCGAGCCCACACAACCGGGACAAGGTCGTATGAATAAAACCATAGATAACTCACAAAAAATTGCTAGTCTTGAAGCAAAAATTTTAGAACTGCAATGTACAGGTAAATTTGGATTAATTAAAATAAATTTAAAGTTTTTATTTTAAATCTCATGAACGTAGATAGAATTTAAAGAATTATGGGTAGGACCTGGGTCGTACACACATATTTTTGGAATATATTGTAGAACCTGGAGGTTTCTAAATAGTACATACTCAAGTAGGTACGAAAGATAAACAACTCTGCAAAACTGTACCTGCAGACCTTAGAAGCTTTTTGGGAAGCTTCGATTCGGGTAACCGCATCTCCCTAGTTGTAATATTATAAATAGATTTAAATTTAAATGCGTCAATATGTATTTTTTCTATCTCTAAATTTTGCTTGAGGCCGTATTCTTAAAATATAACACTTGTAGTGATTTGTCGTCAAATTTTTATTTGTATTAGAAGGTATATAAGTATTTTTGAAGTACTTATATTTTGAGTAAATATCTAAAATACTATGTGATTTATAATAAAATGAATAAACGTATTAAAAAACGTATATTATCGCAAAAAATTAATTGAATATTATCGAGGGGTAGTTAACTTCAAGGTCTTAAAGACTTAATAAATACGCGCTTTACAGCATCTATAAACCTGACACTGAACTGGCGTAGAACTCTTGCGCAGTTGCGTAATATTTACCCCTCGTTTTTTGGGTAATTTTTAATCCTGGGGGTTCATAAGAAAAGTTAGAATTCCAATGGCCACCGTGCTAGTCAGCACAGACATTTTTGGCCATTTTTTAAAAAATCCGTAAATTCCAGTAGCCAAATAGACCCAAGAGGAGTAGTTTCTGACTTCCTAACAAATCAAAAACTACAAATAGTTTTTCCCATTATTTTTATACTGAATTTACGAACAAAATTTTTAACCCTAAAGACCGCCTGGCTGGTCAGCAAAAGCATTTTGGCAATTTTTAAAAAAATCCTTAAATTCCAGTAGCCAAATAGACTCTAGAAGAGTAGTTTGTGACTTCCTCACAAATCAAAACCTACAAATAGTTTTTCCATTATGCTTACAATGATTTTCCAAACAAAAGTTTGAATCCTAAAGACCGCCGGACTGGTCAGGAAAAATCTTTTTAATTACGATGACCAAAGAGAACAAATCTTTTTAATTGCGATGACCAAATAGAACCCTATTTAAATTTTTTTAATTGCAGAGTGGACAAAATAAAATTCAAATTTTTATATTGACAACAAAATTAATTATTTATATAATATATAATCATATTATGATCATGACAGTTACCCATATTAGCTTTTTTGAAATAATCATAGATAAATAATTAATTTTATTGCCAATATAAAAATTTGAATTTTAATTCGTCCACTCCATAATCAAATTCTGCGTCAATGAAAAAAAAATATTTAAATAGGGGTCTATTTGGCCATCGGAACTAAAAAATTTTTTTTTCTAAATGCCCAAAATGCCTGTGTTGCCCAGCCCAGCGTTCTGTAGGATTAAAACTTTTTTTCGAAAAATAATTGTGAGCATAATGGGAAAGACTATTTGTAGGTTTAGATTTGTGAGGAAGTCTCAAACTACTCCCCTAGAGTCGATTTGGCTACTGGAATTTAAGGATTTTTTAAAAAATGGCCAATAATGCCTGTGCTGACCAAGCCCGGCGGCCTTTAGGATTGAACCTTTGGATCTGAAAACCATTGTAAGCATAATGGGAAAAGTATATTTTTATCCAAGGTCGTAAAAATAAGAAATGGCCTTGATTGCACGTAAATTGCAATCCTAGGCAAAACCGAGAAAGAATACTCTTCTTATAATAGTTGTTGCTTTTATTTTTAAGCAAAATAAAAAATAGGAAACTTCAGGTTCAAGAACGGAACAATTCAATGTTTCTGGATATTGTCCTTTCAATTCCTTTTTATATATGCAAATATATTTAAATATAAATTTTATTATTTTACCACTATCATACTTTTGAATTTAATTAAATTTTTTAATATACAATTAGTCAATTTACTGTAATTTTATTTATTTCAAAATAAAATATAATTTTTTTTTTTTAAACGAATTCACGGGACGGACCAATTTAATAAATTTTATAAAATTTTTAAATAAAATTTATATGATTAACTTATAATATAAATTATTTGTTTTTATTTGACAAAATTTGTTAATAAATATAGGGGGAATTATTCATATAATATTTCGTTATGTACTCAGTATAAAATTTAAATGACCAGAATTGCTTAACGTGTAATTCTTTTATTCAATTACTAAATAAGTATTAATTATTTTTTTTAAGCTAAACTTAGAAAACCAAGCATCAAAAATGCTGAAAAGGTCCAATTCTAAGTTCCCTAATTGTAACGTTGTAGATTATACAGTCAGAGTTGGAATTTCTGATGTGAATAGAGGTCGTGGAGACTTTTGAGATATTCTAATGGTGATAATAAAAAAAGATGAAAAAGGATTATGAATTAGCTAATTATCACGGGACAATCGAAGAAAAGTTTTCTCGAAATCAGTTTACACACACAAATAGAACACATATTGATATATAAATACTTATTTTCTAATTATAAAGCAAGATTCATAACCTTATAAAAACAAAACTAAAATTAAAAAATATTATAACCACTTGTGCGCATGCGTAATCAGTTACTGATGAAAAAAAGCGTGACATACTGATCATTTTATTATCCGTTTGACGGATAAGTCCCGGATCCCCCAGTAAGTTTTCAGGATTTCATTTCTACATGGTTTAATTCATTGTTTTTTTTTTTATTGACTTGTAAATTAAAAAATTGATTCAAATGCAAATATTTATTTACAAATTTTGTCAAATAAAAACAAATAATTTTTATTATAAGTTAATCATATAAATTTTATTTAAAAATTTTATAAAATTTATTAAATTATATTTTAATGTAAAGTAAATAAAATTGCAGTTAATTGACTAATTGTATATTAAAAAATTTAATTAAATACAAAAATATGATAGCGGTAAAATAATAAAATTTTTTTAAAAAAAGTTACTAGATGTTTGTAGGTTTGTTACTATATTGTATTAAATTTTATACGAATCAGGCTTTATCCAGCTTGCTTGGATAATGTTAGCTTTATCCAAGTGATACCGGTTAATGTTGAACAAAAAAATAAAAAATGTCGAGAATCGGACTTTATCCAACACGGCTTTATCCAACTAGTCTTAGCTTTATCCAGAGATCGGACTCTAACCGTAACATATGAAGCATTATTTGTTTTATACTACATAACTTGGACAAAAAACTGAAAAAAAAAAATTTGAAAAGGCATCGATATGACCCGTGTTTTCTGGTAGATTTAACCTTCAGAAAACCGAAAAAAATCGTGAACGAGAAATCGGAGATAGGTGCCAAAAAGATTTTTCCACTTTTATTTTAAAAACTGCCTTTTTTCTAAATTGAGCTACCCGAGTTTCGAAAATTTTTATTTTAGGGGTTTTTCGCGGGATTTTTCGGGATTTTTGTTTAAAACAAGTTAAAGCAAGTTCAAAACTAATAGAAAAAAGGATTTTGCATCGGTTTTTAGCAATATATTGACATTTATAAGCTAGAAAGCCTGTTTTTATTTTTTGCTTTTTTTCACACTTACATAGATTAAAAACAGCCTAAGATGCAAGAAAAAGTAATAAAACCAAATTTGAAAAAAATCAAAAAATAAAAACAGGTTTTCTAGCTTATAAATGTCAAAATTTTGTTAAAAACCGATGCTAAATCCTTTTTTCTATTAGTTTTAAACGAAAATCCCGAAAAATACCGTGAAAAACCCCTAAAATAAAAATTTTCGAAAATCGGGTAGCTCAGTTACGAAAAAAGGCAGTTTTTGACATAAAAGTGGAAAAATCTTTTTGGAATGTCGATGTCCTTTCGAATTTTTTTTTTCAGTTTTTTGTCCAAAAAAAGTAGTAAAAAAAAATAATGCGTCATATATACGAACAATTAAGATTTTAATTCATTAAACCATTAAATTTCAAAAATTTTCTATGTTTACATTTATTATTAATATATTTTATTTGATAATAATTATTTAATCGAGTATTTAATTATAAAGAAACTATATATTACGGGATTCCCATTTCAATTCATATTTCCAAGATCAGTGAACGGCAAGAAATAATTTAGAACTTTTGCCACTGCAACTAATATATAAAAAAATCTTCAAAAATGAAAAATTCGCTTATTAAAAAATAGTTATTCGGGTTCTTACCAAGAATTGCCATAGGTTATTGTGTTGAAATTTTTTATGAAAAAAATGTTGATCGTATTTTTTGCAATTTATACACAAAAAAAATTATATTATCTACCTATATATTAATATCTGTTGATTTTTTGCGTGCCATTAGATAAGTCCTAACTGATACATAAATAAACTGATTTTTTGGTATTAGTGTCAATATAATCTGCCGCTCTAAGTGCGCTATATCTTAAAATTTGATAAATTAACTTAATTTTTAAGGATGAGCAGTCATAGAACATTCCTCGCGCGCGGAAGCGCGCGAGGATACCGCTAGTATTCAGTAAATTATATTTGTTACGTTGGTGATTGAAAAAGATTTCGTGTCAAAAGAAACAAAAATCAAATTTACACGTAAAAAAATATAAACTTATCTTTAATCAGTAAAACTTATAAGAACTACCCTTTTTCCTTGATGGTGTTTTTTATATATTTTTTTCTGTATCACATATTATAATTACGAATAAATTAAAATTTATCAACAGTTAAATTAACAAAATTTAGATTAATAATATATTAAAATTTAATTTTGTTTTGCAGAATCAAGATTAACAGATGAAAATAGAAGTTTGCGTCAAAAAGTGTTGGAGCAATCAAATAAAATAAAACATCAGAAAGGAGAAATGATTGCATTGAGTGATTCAGGTAAATTTGGATTAATTAAAATTAAATTAAAGTTTTTATTTTAAATCTCATGAGCATATATATAGAGTTTAAATAATTATGGGTAGGACCTGGGTCAAACACATATTTTTGGTAATTGTAGAATCTGTAGGTTTCTGGATAATTTTGAGTGACCTGAACACCCGATCATAATACTTTAGGATGTATAATTTATTGATCATTAAATCAAAAAGGCTCAAACAACTTGGAAATATCTTATTTTATTAAATAACGGAAGATTTTGGTACCAAACAATTTCGAATAACCTGGACACCTGATCTCATTACTTAGCGACCCAAAATTTGGTGATCTATTACCTAACTTGGAAACATTTGAGTCCTTTAAATTTTGGAAGCTTGCTAATCGAGCTTGTTGATCATACTTGAAGAATAAGCTTGCTGATTGAGGTCAATGATAAAGTTTGAACAACAAGGTTGTAGATAGGGATCGCTAAACAACCTTGAACAACAAGCTTGCAGATCGAGGCCGCTGATCTTACTTAAACAACAGCTTGTAGATAAAATTTGAACTATAAGCTTGCTGATCGAGTTTGTGCTTTTTGTTCAAGCTTGATCAATGACCCCAATCAGCTTGTTGTTTATGTTTGAGAAGCAAGTTTGATCATCAAGCCTTTTGTTCAAGTGTATATTATAAAAACTTCTATTAGGATCGATAAACAAACTAGCTTATTAAAATAGCTTAACAAGATGGCTAATGAATGTAGCTAAACAAGTTCGCTTAACAATATGGTCAATCTAATTTGCTAAACTAACATAACAAGAAGGAGAATCACAGTGGATAAACAAACTTGCTTAACAAGATGGACAATTTAACGGGCTAAATAAACTGGCTTAAAATAATGGTTAATCAAAGTGGATAATTAAACTGACTGCACACACTGGCTTAGAAAGATGACTAATCAAAGTGGCTAATCAAAGTGGCTAAACAAGCTGGATAAACAAAGTGGCTTAACAAGATTGCTAATCAAGCTGGCTAAATAGATTGGCTTAGCAAGATGGCTAATCAAAGTAACAAAACAAACTGGCTCAACGAAATGGCAAATCAAACTAGCTAAACAAACTGGATTAAAAAATTGGCGAAGTAACCTGGCTAATCAAACTGGCCTGACAAGATTGCTAATCAAAGTAGCTAAAAAAACTCACTTTGCCAATCCTTTGCAACCCACTTCACAAAATAAGTTATCGGGTGTCCAGGTCACTCGGGATTGTTCGGTACAAAAATCTTCCCAACTTTAATGGACTTAGATGTTTTCAAGTTTTTTTAGCCTTTTTAAAGTAATGGATCAGCAAATTCTGGGTGGCAAAGTAATGTGATCAGGTCCCCAAGTCATTCGGAATTATCTGTTACCATGTCCTTTACAAATGGTTTCTGCGTTTATTTCTGGTTTTAAACGCTTTAATACTAATAAAATCAAAAGTTCAAAGGCAAAATCTCATCCGATTTGGCTAAAACTTGCCACAGGTCAGTTTTGGACTTGACGTTTAAGCACTAACCAACATGACTTTTTTTGTCCACTATACTTTAATATATATAGAAATCTATATGAGTGATTTTTAGTGAATTCAGCAAAAGTTTCCAGGTCAGGTCGCTGAAACCGGCGAATAAGTTTTTTCTTCCAGTTACCTATCCAAAATGGACTATGCCCCCAAATTTTAGCCCTTAATATTGAAAACTAAGCCCAGGGAAATTTTTGAGAAAAAAAACACGTTTTCATCTTTCCTCAGCTGCTCATTCGTCTTTTATATGACATTCCTTCTGGAGACGATTAAAAATTATGAAAAAAGAGGTACTATAGTAAAATTTCCTCAGGAATCCAGTCCTGCCATTAGTTTTTGAAAATTCCTAAATGGGAAGCCAGATAAATTCACAGGGTATTTTACGGAAGCTACAGAAAATTTGTATATCCGAATTTTTTATTAAGCTTCTCAGAAAAAGCGTGTTTTTATATATATTTTTGGATGCCATTATAACCTAGATGCGATCGAACTTCCTAGACCCTAAAATAATCGAAAGATCGTAAATTTTCCTCAATTTTTCTCATTTTTTTTTCAGTTTTTTGAATGTTTCCGCTCTACATGACTCCAAACGATTTAAATAAGGAAAAATTCGGATTCCCAGGGAAATTTTACATACTTTCTTTATTTAAATATTTTTTAGGCTTTAATGGAAACGAGCTCACACCAAATGCTTCAAGTAAAAAAGTCGAATTTTCATCATTTTCAAGAGTTTTTCTGAATTTTCCAGCACTAAATGAACTCGTACGAGTCAAATAAGTTTAGATTTGGATTCTCCAGGAAATTCCATATAACTTCTATACTATGAAAATCTTTAGGCTTTAGTATAAACGAGTTCATAGAAATGGATTTAAAAAATTCTGATTTTCCTTGTTTTTTTACATTTTTTTGTATTTGTGCGGTTACTCTAACAAACATAAACAGTAGCACTACTCTCTGGCTCAGAGAGTTATAACTCCCTAAATCAAGGAACTTTCTACTGTACCTGGGGGTTTTCAAGGTTGAGAAAGTCATTTTTATGAATGAAAATTTTAATTTTTTTGCCCTAGCATTTTTTCCAATTTTCCAAGATGGCAGATTAAAAAACATAATAAGCTTTTTACATTGCCTGGAGGGTTTCGAGGTAGTTAAAACGTTTTTATTAATGAAATTTTTTATTATTTAAAATATTTTCTGATTTTCCAATATGGCGGAACGAAAAACATGAAGAGGAATTTTCTATATTTCCTGGGGATTTTCGAGCTTAAGAAAAACGTTTCATGTTTATTGGTCCACCATATTGGAAAATCGAAAAATTGCTTTGAAAAAAAAAATTAAAAATTACGCCTCCAGGATATCAGCTTTCCAACGTTCGGTTCATTTTCAACTCTAAAGTATTTCAGGAGATGACAGAAATTTCAGGGAGTTAACTTCCTGCCCCAGTCAGTTCACTCTTTAAATCAGGGCGTGTTAAATATCTAACTTAGGAAGTTAACTCCCTGATTTAGGGAGTTATAACTCTCGGAGCCAGAGAGTAGTACTACTGGTTATGTTTGTTAGAATAACCCCACAAATACAAAAAAATGTAAAAAAACAAAGAAAATCAGAATTTTTTAAATCCCTTGCTATGAACTCGTTTATACTAAAGCCTAAAGATTTTCATAGTATTGAAGTTATATGAAATTTCCTGGAGAATCCAAATCTAAACTTATTTTACTCGTACGAGTTCATTTAGTGCGGGAAAATTCAGAAAAACTGTTGAAAATGATGAAAATCCG
This sequence comes from Anagrus nilaparvatae, assembly GCA_022575985.1. Lineage (NCBI taxonomy): Eukaryota > Metazoa > Arthropoda > Insecta > Hymenoptera > Mymaridae > Anagrus > Anagrus nilaparvatae. The sequence goes on along the minus strand of JAKSXM010000040.1, from coordinate 161,842 downwards.
ACTTTTTTACTTGAAGCATTTGGTGTGAGCTCGTTTCCATTAAAGCCTAATAAATATTATATTTTAATTTTACTTAATAAAATGCCAATTCGCAAGCACAGAATTTTAATAGTCTCTTTTTGGAAGATTGTTTAATATTTTTGCTCATTTTCTGGTTGAAATAAATAAATAAATAAATATATTTACATATTCAGATAATTTTTTTTTTTAATTTATAATTAATTTAATTACAGCATCGACAATAAAACAGGAACTTGAAAGGCAAGGAGAAGTGTTACAGTTCTTAAGATCAGAGAAAGCAAATTTGAAGAAGTTAAACCAACAATTAGGTACGTTTTTATAGTAAAATCTTAAAACAATTTCAACTAAAATGAAAATCTTTTTGTTTTTTGATAATTTGGATGGTAAAAAGCTGTTAAATCTTAGCCTTCTTTAATACAATTTTTCGGGTATATAGTCCGAAAATTTATAATTCTGTAACACTAAATTAGTTTCACGATTAAATGCTTATATTTATATTTATCTTGGAAAATTTTTTGTATTTAATGTTATGATAAAAGTAAAAACGAATATAAGTTATTATTTAAGGCAAATTTGTAATTATTTAGGATCTCTGCTCCTTAAAATTCAGGTTTAAAATATACAAACGGTTAGTAACGTAACGACTTGATACAATTGGCCATCAAACAAAAAAGATTTTGAATTTAATACTTAGACTTTATGCGTAAATTTTCAATTCGAAATATTATTTGAAGTTACATGCCGTAAAAATGAAAATAATCCCCATAGCCGTTTTTTTTTCAGATAAAAAACCGTATTTTTGAGGGTTTTTTTTTATTTTACTCTACTTTTAAATTTTTTTATTCGTACCAAATAAAGTTCAAAACCATTTTGCAGCTTATAAACTGTATCACTGAAGTTAAATTATTCACTTCCAAGCACTAAAGTACACTTATACGTGTATCATTTGATTTCGGTAAGCTGTCGATGGCTAAGACGGTGGCTGAGAAGTTGCAATAAAATATCATTTGCAGATTGAGTCCCCCGATTTTACGTCTTTCGGGTACACTTTTTTATACATATGAAATATGAACTCTCCCAATTTTTTAGCCCTCTAGGTCAAAATCTGCCAATTTAGACCCAAATTACGTTATTAGCAATTTTTGGTTTTATAATTAAATTTTTTAGAAATCTATTGACAAAAACATTAAAAATAGTTTTTGGACATAATAACCCATAGTCAAATTTCCAGCTGAATTCGAATTTGACATTAGTTTTTAAAAATTTTGTCCCTACATGGCTGTGTTCAGTATTTATGTTCAAAATTGCAATAATCTAAATTTCGTAATTTGGGTCTAAATTGGGAGATTTGCACCTAAAGGTCTAAAAAATTGGGAGAGTTCATATTTCATGTTTGAAATGAAATTGCTATTATAATTTTTTAATATTTATGTGCAGTACTGTTTATGTATGAATCAATAATGTATGGATTTAGATACATTTATTATTTAATGTAAAGAAAGACAATAATAAAAATAAATTATTAATTGGTTCATTATTGCTTTTTTATCTTACTTACGAAAAAAAGAAAATTTTTAGCAAAAAAATACTACTCAGCCTGATATCGCATATTGTATGGTTCAGTGGGTTATTGAGATTCATTTAAAATTTATCAGTTGATAAAGAGGTTTGAAAGCGATAGTAAACGAGGATAAATTTTGTTTTGCTGAAAATGAAAGGCTACTTTGAGAAAAGAATAGTATATTAAGTATCAAGGGCGTGAAAAGTTTCGGCGTAAGCACTAGCACGAGTGCTCGGCGAAGCCGGACACGAGTGACATGTGTTCACGCTCGTGTCTAAAGTATTTCGCCCATGATGCTTACACTATTTTTTGCCCACCGAGGCGTAAAACGAGTTCAGAAAATTCTTTACACACGAGTTTTACGCCCGGGAGGGCAAAAAAATTATTTAGAAAACTTATTTTACTTATTTTTAATTTTTATGGGTTTTAAAAATTCTTTTGTGATCAGGGGAAAGTTTTCCCACTTTCTTTATTTATTTTAGAATATTTTGGTATGAAAACTTTTTAAATTTAATAAATAATAAGGCCGTATGCTTTTGGAAAAAATTTTCGAGTATTTTAAATTTTGTCCAAAAACATGAGGCCTTAGTTTTTATTAAAAAAAAAATTTTATGATTACAAATTGATTATTAGGTAGCATGTATTAGGGCAATTTACCTTTTTATAAAATTCATTATAAAGTAGAATTCCACTAGAAATCTATCTGACAAGTGTAAAAGAGATTTTTACTGATTAAAAATGCATTCATTTGACAAGACAGGTTCAGAAGACAGAATAATTGTAAAACTAATCTTTTTAAAAAGCATACTTAACGTAGTAAATATCAAACATTTTGTAGAAAATTAATGAAAAATTTTTTATCAATTTTCCAATAATTTTTTGCATCCAAATATTGTGTAATGATATTATAAACACAAATTAATTGAAAAAAAGTGATATATTAATAAATATTTCTCAAATCGGAAAAAATGCCAGAGCCGGTGGGACTCGAACCCACGATTCTTTCATATCTAGTGAAATCGCTTTAGCTAACTAAGCTACGGCGTCCGGGCGAACATACCGACTTTATTTTTACATCTTCTTCGATTTGAGTGGGCAACTCTTCGACCTAGTGCCAATTTTAATTATAAATCTAATTTTTTTATCGTAATTTTTTTATAATTAATTAATTATCAAAATATAACGAACGATAAAAAAATTAGAATTATAATGTCTGGTTAAGGTTTTTTAAGGTTTTTCACCCTATATAATTCGACATTGTATCTCCATTTTGATTTATCATCATGAAAATATGTTATGTTATCTAATCTTGAAAAAATGAAATTTTTTTGTGGTTTCAAAGCTATTCAGAGCTATCCAGAACGATGCAGAATGATAAACGTATATTTTAGACAGTTCCGATACATTCCTGGAAAATTACTGTTAACATTGATTTTGTAACTGGTTTAAGAATTATATTTTTGTCTTTGATGGCATTTCAAGGATTATTAGGCTGATTCCAGACGTAGCGCCTAACTTCGAAGTTATCTCAAACCTGTGTTTAAGGTGGCGCACGGTAATAGGGCCGTATATTTTAGGGTGGCATCAGAGGGGGGCATAACTAATTGATTATGTTTTATTATTTATTTTGTAGATATATGAATATTTAGAAGTTATTATTAATAATAACGCATTTTCTTATATAATGAGTGTGGTGTAAGCAAAATTTTTAAAATATAAAACATTTTATTGAAAGGGGCCCGTGATTAAAATTATGTGTTCATAATTTGATCGGCAACTATTGTATTTGTTTCTTGGAAAAGCTTCTATTTTTGTTAAATAACACGTGTGTACAATTTTATCTAAAAAGATTCGTTATTGAATTAGTACGAAGTAAAACAATATCAACTCCCATAAGAACGCGGTGTTAACCTTAAAAATTTTCAATGACTTATTTGTTTCTTAATTGATCGGGAACCTGAGTATTTTTTGGGATCAATGATTTGTTTTTTAATTATCTTCATCTCCAGTAAATTTTACTTCATATTATAAGTTTTTCATAAACTCCGTGAGACATCTTAAAATACATTAAGTAGTATATATGTTACGGTTAGAGTCCGATCTCTGGATAAAGCTAAGACTATCCGGTTAAAGCTAGCTTTAGCCAAGCCGTGTTAGATAAAGTCCGATTCTTGACCTTTTTTATTTTTTTGTACAACATTAACCGGTATTGCTTGGATAAAGCTAACATTATCCAAACGAGCTGGATAAAGCCCGATTCGTATAAAATTTAATACAATATAAAAACAAACCTACAAACATCTAGTAACTTTTTTTTAAAAAATTTTATTATTTTACCGCTATCATATTTTTGTATTTAATTAAATTTTTTAATATACAATTAGTCAATTAACTGTAATTTTATTTACTTTACATTAAAACATAATTTAATAAATTATATACAAATTTTAAATAAAATTTATATAGTTAACTTATAATATAAATTATTTGTATTATTAAATAAAAATATTTGATTTCTGAGCTAACAATTTGCTTTATTTTTTCAATAAATTGCCCACGTTTCGAAGACCTTCAGTCTTTTTTATTTGAAAAAATTTGTAAATAAATATTTGTTATTAATATTTATTTAAATAAAGAAGAATTAATATAGAGGGAATTACTTATATAATATTTCATTGTGTACTCAGTATAAAATCTAAAGTGACCAAAATTGCTTAACATCTGCTAATTCTTTTATTCAATTACTAAATAAGTATTCATTATTTTTTTTAAGCTAAACTTAGAAAACCAAGCATCAAAAATGCTGAAAAGCTCCAATTCTAAGTTCTCAAATTGTAACGTTGTAGATTATACAGTCAGAGTTGGAATTCCTGATGTGAATAGAGGTCGTGGAGACTTTAGAGATATTCTAATGGTGATAATAAAAAAAGATGAAAAAGGATTATGAATTAGCTAATTATCACGGGACAATCGAAGAAAAGTTTTCTCGAAATCATTTTACACCCACAAATTCAACAAATATTGATATTTCAAAAATATCAGCTGAAAAGAAAACATTAGGCTGATTCCAGACGGAGCGCTGTTAAACGTGCGGTTAGCTCAAATCTGTAGTTATACCTGCGGTTAGATTTTGTTGCCAACCTAAACGTCAGAACTACGCGAGATAGCTTCCTTATCGAAGTTTATTTTATTTATTTTCTGCTCCTAAAAATACGTATATAAAACTTTGGAAAAGTTATATTTACTTTTTTTTATTTATATGAAAAAAAAAGTTAATTATACCTTTATTATTATAATATTATTCATAATAATATTAAAATTATTTTTATATACTACACAAAAATACAAAATAATTAAACTTATTATTTTTTTTTCCAAAGTTTTATTTACGTATTTTTAGGAGCAAAAAATAAATTAAATAAACTTCTCGTCGATAAGGTAGCTATCTCGCGTAGGTCTGACGCATAGGTTGGCAACAAAATCTAACCGCAGGTATAACTACAGATTTGAGCTAACCGCACGTTTAACAGCGCTCCGTCTGGAATCAGCCTTACGCCAGCTTGTAATAATGGAATCTAAATTTGGTGGTCAAGGTTTTCAAAGATGCAACTGCAAACAAGGTTGCAAAAATAATAAATGCAAGTGCAAGAGAAGCGGGCTTAAATGTAACTCAAAATTTCACAGTAGCTTATCATGTGCAAATAAATACTATTTTAATTTTTTTCAATTCATATTAAGTAATTGTTTTTTTTTTATTGATTTGCAATTTAAAAAATTTATTCAAATGCAAATATTTATTAACAAACTTTGTCAAATAAAAACAAATAATTTATATTATAAGTTAACCATATAAATTTTATTTAAAAATTTTATAAAATTTATTAAATTATATTTAATTTTAAAATAAATAAAATTAAATTTAATTGACTAATTGTATATTAAAAAATTTAATTAAATACAAAAATATGATAGCGGTAAAATAATAAAATTTTTTAAAAAAAAGTTACTAGATGTTTTATATTGTATTAAATTTTATACGAATCAGGATTTATCCAGCTTGCTTGGATAATGTTAGCTTTATCCAAGTGATACCGGTTAATGTTGAACAAAAAAATAAAAAATGTCGAGAATCGGACTTTATCCAACACGGCTTGGATAAAGCTAGCTTTAACCGGATAGTCTTAGCTTTATCCAGAGATCGGACTCTAACCGTAACATATGAAGCATTATTTGTTTTTTACTACATAACTTGGACAAAAAACTGAAAAAAAAAAATTTGAAAGGGTATCGATATGACCCGTGTTTTCTGGTAGATTGAACCTTCAGAAAACCGAAAAAAATCGTGAACGAGAAATCGGAGATAGGTGCCAAAAAGATTTTACCACTTTTATGTCAAAAACTGCCTTTTTTCGTAACTGAGCTACCCGAGTTTCGAAAATTTTTATTTTAGGGGTTTTTCACGGTATTTTTCGGGATTTTTGTTTAAAACAAGTTAAAGCAAGTTCAAAACTAATAGAAAAAAGGATTTAGCATCGGTTTTTAGCAATATATTGACATTTATAAGCTAGAAAGTTTGTTTTTATTTTTTGCTTTTTTTCAAATTTGGTTTTATTACTTTTTCTTGCATCTTAGGCTGTTTTTAATCTACGTAAGAGTTAAAATGGTAAATATTGATAATTTATATACAGCCTGCTACCCAATAGGTACTATCTAAAAAATAGCTATAGCCGCTATTCCCGCTATACTTACTATAGTAAATGTACAGTATTGTATACTTTAGTATAGCGGCTATAGCGGCTTTAGCTATTCGAGAAACTTTTTTAGATAGTACCTATTGGGTAGCAGGCTGTATATATATATATATATATATATATATATATATATATATATATAACTACAGAGTTAACGCTAATTGTGAGTTTAAAGCGCTCCGTCTGGAACCAGCCTTAACATCATTTACTTGATTTTGATTATTAGATAAGGCTATAATAAAAGTGTTTTGACTCTGATTAAAATTATTAGAATTTTGCGGGTTAACTAAAGTGTCAAAAGTTGGTAATGTAAATAACAGTACCGGAGCCACTGGAACTGTGACTACTTGGGTATTAACTGGACTTTGACTTTGATTAACCAATGGGGCTATGTTATCATTGAGGCCTTTCAAAACGTATTATTATATTCTTTTAAACCTAATTAGCTTTTAAACTAATTAACTTTTAAACCTAATTATACCCGCGACAAAATGTCGCTATTGTTCGCACTCGTTAAGGTCACAGAGATCTCTGATTAGGTTCAAAATTTATATATAAGTTAGATATAAGACCATAATGAACTGTATTGATTTTGAGCCAAATCGAAAATATAATACCGAAATTATTATCAATTTACGGGAATAACAGCGTTAAAAACACAAAATGTCGATTTTAAGACATAAAACATGATAAAATAAGCACTTTCAGGATGAAAATAAAATCATTCCAGGTTGAAGCGGATACCCTGGAGGTATAATTTTTCATTTTTCGTACGAATATATTTTCCGATTTTCCAAAATGGCGGCCCGATAAATTTGAAAAAATGAACTTTTAACTTTACAAGGGGATTTTTTAGGTCAAGAAAAACAAATATTCCGTAGAAAATATCCAATTTTTCAACCTTAAATATTTCCCGATTTTCCAAGATGGCGGAACAAAAAACTTGAAAAATAAACTTTTTTAACTTTACAAGGGGATTTTTTAGGGCAAAAAAACGAATATTCGACAGAAAATATCCAGTTTTTTAACCTAAAAAATTTTCCGATTTTCCAAGATAGCGGACGAAGAAAATTGAAAAAATGAACTTTTAATTTTACAAAGGGGGTTTTTAGGGCAAGAAGATAAGAGATTCGCAAAAGATCCTAGATTTCGATTTTTCGCTATGAACACAATTATGCGTCATGGTTTATTACAAAAAGCGGGAGTTTATGTAAAAATATTGAAATTAGAAAACATGACAATTAATGAATTAAAAAATAAATTAATCAACGATAACAATTTTTGGAAACATATAATGGTTTATGCAGCAAAAGTCAGATCTACCAACAGTTATTGGTACCAACGCAGTGATGAATTATTAACTATGGTTAAACAAATTAAAAAACCAACAATTTTTTTTACTTTAAGTGCAGCAGATCATCAATGGAATTCTTTGTATAAATTACTATGTCCTAATGTAGATCCAAATACTATTGATGATAAACAACGTAAAAAATTCATTCAAGAAAATCCTTTAATTGTCAGCTATTTCTTTAAGGAAAGAGTTAATAATTTCATGAAATATGTGGTCAAACCTTTATTTAAAGTATCCGACTTCTAGTATCATTGGGAATGGCAATTTAGAGGATCACCACATATTCATGTTATTCTATGTTTATCAAATGCGCCATTATTTAATAGCAATATTCTAACACCAGAAGAAATACAAGATCTTTGTCGCTACTTCGATGATTTTTGTTTTGCAATAAATCCTAGACATGATCAAGGCATTAGTCATCCTGCACGTCAAAATTTTTCTGATATTCCAACAGATAATCTGGAAAACGATCTAATTTATTTATTAAACAGATTACAACGTCATACAATGCATGGTAAACATTGTATGAGATACAATTATAAAAGTACAATTTTAACATGCCGTTTTAATTTTCCTCAACCAGAAAGAAAAGAAAGCATTATTGATGATACAGACGGATATTTACAATATCATCCTAAACGCAACGATCCACTAATACAAAGATATAATCCAATCATAACATCTATTTAGCGTGCAAATACTGATTTTTCACCGATTGCATCAGAAGAATCTATATATTATTATATTGCTAAATATGCTTCCAAAAGTGAAAAAATATCAAATGATTTACAACAGTGTTTACAGGATATTTCTGTATCCATGTCTGATTCACTATTAGCAAAATCAGCAAATCAAAAATTATTTATATCTACATTACATGAAAGAGACTACAGTGCTCAAGAAGTAGTACATTTATTAATGACTTGGCCTTTATATCATAGTTCACGAAATTACGTCACTTTAGTAATTCAAGATGACGATTGGATACAAATAAAGGTTAATAAATTATTGATTACCAATTATATGAATAACAATTTTACTAATTATTTAAACATCTTTAAAATAAACTGATCTTACATAATTAAACAATATTTGGTATATATAATATATTTCTTTTTCACACTAATACAATTGTAATACTTATAATTATACTTTAAATTTATTAATAAGAATTTTTTTTCGTTTCAATTGATTTAAATTACTGCGCCATTTATGGCGCCGTTTCTAAGTTAAGTCTTAGAAACACACTAATATACGCGAAAATACTCTTTCTCTCTCTTTGATAATCGCAATTCGAGCGAAAATACTCGAAAGTCGTAAAGTGAACTAAAAAACTTCGAAAGTCGCAAAGCGAACGAATATTATCGAATATCGAAAAATAGTCAAAGTGCTACTGAAAATACTCGCATTCGACTTCTATCATATATTTTTTATACTATAAACTACTTCTGCACTCGTAACGTACATAAATAAATGTTATGGAGTAATATTTTTATTATTAAAAGGTTAATGGAGTATTGTTATGGATATGTTATGGATATGTTATGGATATAAAAATTATTATATTCACTTCTGCACTGGTATCGTTATCGTATAAATAAAAAGAAATTCAACTATAAAGGATTCAAAAATATAACCTAAGTATCATGAAAATCCATTGCTGGAGCAGTGTTTATTCCATTGATAATGGTTTATTCTTATGATGAATGTTTAAAAAGTTTAAAAACTCATTAATTGCAGAAAACAAGTAATCAATATCTATAAGGTTAACAAGACTCATATCGTATAATAGCTAATTCCTTTTGAACATTGATCATAAGAACAAAGACTACTCCAGTAATGGATTTCTTGATAGTTAAGTAATATTTTTATTTTTTAAATGATGAAATAACTATCTCTTTTTTTTAGGTATATGTCTAGCATGCAAATCAGTCAGCAATAAATAAAAAAAGTAAATAATTAAATGAACAATTTTTTTCTTGTAAGTTTTTAGCTTTTAACTAAGGGTTTCAAAAATATAATTCAGTTCGGCTTTACATTTACAGTCTCATGTGTATCAAAAAATCCATGACTCTTAATTTCTTGATAGTTAAGTAAAACTTGAATAAAAAATATTATTCGCATTCATTCATTTTTTTTTTTAAATAATAAAAAAGCTATCTCTTTTTTTTTTCATATGTCTGGCATACATCTTTCTATTAAAGTAGACAACAATACATAAAAAAATAAAATAAATAAATAAACAATTTTTTCTTATAAGTTTTTAAATTTTAACTAAGGGATTCAAAAATATAATTCAGTTCGTCATATTCGCAGTCTCATGTATTACCTAAGTATCAAGAAATCCATGTGTTTGTTCTTACAATCAATGTTCTAGAGTTCAAAAGGAATTAGCTATTACACCAAATGTTTCTTGTCTGTCTATAAGATATTACAACATATGATTCTTGTCAGTCTTAGATATTGATTAATTGTTTCCTGCAATTAATGAGTTTTTAAACTGCAGAACATTCATCGCAAGAAAAAACACTGCTCCAGCAATGAATTTCATGATACTTAAGTAATACATGAGAATGTAAATATAAAGCCAAACTTAATTATAAGTTTGAAAGCCACAATTAAAAACTCAAATTTAAAAGAAAAAAATTGTTCATTTATTTATTTATTTTTGTATGTGTCTTTTTCAACTATAACTGACAGATGCATCCTAGGCATATAAAAAAAAAGAGATGGTTGTGTCATTATTTAAAGAAAATAAATAAATAAATTAAGAGTTTTTGTCTTTAAGTAGAGTGTCTCTAAGTTTTTAGTTTATAATTAAAGCATTCAAAAATATATTTCAGCTCAGCTTTATATTTGTAGTTTCATGTATTACTTAAGTATCAAGCATGACTCGTGTTGTGTTTGTTCTTACGATCAATGTTCTGGAGTTCGAATCAGCTATTACACCATTTTAAACGGCAGAACATTAATAAACACAATAAATATACTTAAAGCCGGACTGAATTATATTTTTGAATCCCTTAGTTAAAAGCTAACAACTTAAAAGAAAAAAATTGTTAGTAAGGGGTATAGAGTAAAATACATGTTGACTATATGAAAGAACCTCATCATAAATTTCACTATGGAGTAAAATGGATCTCGGCTGTCCTATATTGTATGAAAAAACGAAAAATTTCACTCTATAGTATTTTCATTTTTTTCGGTTTGTTGCACTGAAAAAGGTTTAAAACATTTAAAAACCTAAATATTTCATTTGGTATATAGTTCATTGAGTCAGTGGAATCAAAATAATCTGATATTAATGGATTTAAGTAGGTTTTTGATTGGATTTTTAGAAATTTTGGCTTTATTCCAAAAATCCATTTGAATCAGTTAAAATTCTTTATAAACCAAGTTTTCTAACAAAAATAATTTTGATGGACCTGGATTTTCTTAACAATTTTTATTTTTCCAAAAATCGAAAGGGTATATATGGAAAATTGTCAGATTTTTTTTTTTCAAATTTTTCGTTGTTTGATACCGAAAAAGGTTTGAAACAGTTAAAAACTTAAATCAATATGGTTTATCAGGTCAGAAGCTCAAAAAACCTAGCATAAATGGATTTAAGTAAGTTTGAAAATTTTTGGAGTTTCAGAAATTTTGGCTTTATTTGCACAAAACAATTTGAATTGGTTAAAATTCATTATAAACCAAGTTTTCTAATAAAAAAATTATGCTATTGAAATGGGTGAACTGGATTTTTTTGACAATTTTTATTTTGTAAAAATCAAAAGGGGTATATGGAAAAATCTCCGATTTTTTTTTCTTCAAATTTTCCGTTGTTTGATGCCGAAAAACGTTTGAAACAATTAAAAACTTAAATCAATATGCTTCACTGTGTCAGAGAGCCCAAAAAACCTGACATAAATGGATTTAATTGAGCTTGAAAATTTTTGGATTTTTAGAAATTTTGGCTTTATTTGCATAAAACAATTTGTATTGGTTAAAATTCATTATAAGTAAATATGATTTTCTTCAGCTACAGAAACAGAAGTAAATGCGATATAAAAATAAATTCTGATTTATACCGTTTTTTGTTTGCAAATCGGCACAGTACAATAAGTTAATAAATCTGAAAATTTTTTTTTGAACAATAATTTTATGATTTGAAGAATCATTTTCGATATAGTATTTTTCTCTACAGTTATAAGAAATACCCAAATTTATATATATCATTTTACCTTCGATACAAATCAATTAATTAGTATATGCAAAATTAATTTTTATGGCCTAAGCTAAGTAAAAATTAAATGCAAGTAAAATTATATTGTGAGATGAAATTTTATGGCCTAAGCTAAGTAAAAATTATATTTAAGTAAACTGCCGTACAGGAGAAAAAAGGCAATATCTCGAGATTTTATGAAAAATAAGATTTTTATATGTGCTTAATTGTGAAAAAAATATCTATCCAGTGGTGCAAAAATTATTTTGATATCACTGATAACAAAAAAGTTAGCACTGCATATCTCGAAGGTTTCATGTATTTGATAAAATTTAACATGGATAAAAAAAAAAAAAAAAAAACGAAATAAATGCATATCTCGAGATATTGCTTTTCTTCTCCTGTATGGCAGAGCAGCGCGCATGGAAAAAATATTTCAATACAGGAAAGAAAAGCAATATCTCTTTATATGAGTGTAGGAATAAAAATGCATATCTCGATATTGCTTTTCTTTCCTGTATTATAAGCTGATTTGGCGCTGCTATTTTTGCATATCTCTTGTTTTTCATATAAGGAGTGGAAATTTTGGAAAAATTTTTTCACCAATGAAAAGAGCATGTCTTAATTACCTTAGAAACATATTAATTTTTTTCAAATTGTATATAAACCTTTCAAAATTAACCGAAACGCGTTTCTTTAAATATCTCGAAATGAGTTAAAAGTGAGATATTGCCTTTATTCTCCTGTACGGCAGTAAAAGTATATTTCAAAATATTGATACTGATTAAATTAATAATTTTTTTTAAACTTTAATAAATGAAAGTAGAATTAAAACTAAGTTTCCTATTACGCGTTATAATATAACTTTATTTTGGGCCATAAATGTTGTGAGATGAAATATATGGCCTAAGCTAAGTAAATTTTTATTTCAGCAAAAGTATAAATTCCTAATAAATATATTTTAACTTTTGAGCCATAAATGTTGTGAGATGAATTTTTATGGCCTAAGCTAAGTAAAAATTTAATTTAAGTAAAAGTATATTTCAAAATATTGATATTGATTAAATTAATAATTTTTTTTAAACTTTAATAAATTAAAGTATAATTAAAACTAAGTTAAGTCTTGTTGTTTCCTATCACAAGTTATAATATATAACTTTATTTTGGGCCATAAATGTTGTAAGATGAAATTATATGAAATTAGATCACCGTATCTCTGATCATTTCAAATTCTTAGAACCACGTTTTTTTCTGTGATTGTGTTTTATACTTTACCTTCCTATATCACATATAATTGCAAAAAAGTTAAAACTTACCAAGAGTAAGAATCAAATAATTTATATAAAAATTTAATTTTGTGTTACAGAAATGGAATTGGCAAATGCATTAAAAAATTCAGAAACCAGCATCGACAATAGTACATCTGAAAATATAAATAATCAAGAAGCATTGACAAAAAAAGATGATGAAATCAGACTACTTAAAGAAACAGGTAAAATTGGATAAAATAAAATTATTTCAAAATTTTTATTATAAATCTCCTAAGCATAAATAGACTTCTAAAATAATATGGATAGGACCTGGGTCAAAAAAATTTATTTTTGGCAATATTATCTGCAGGTCTTTAAATAACACATCACGTGATATGGGACAGAAGATGAATTCCTGCATGACATAATTACCGCGGCACAGCCTCCATAAGGAGGTTTACGTTAAACAGTAACGGGTGATTATCATTCATCCCGTGTTGCATATACTATTTTTATTCATTTATCTACCTCTAAATTTTATTTGAATGAGAGGAATTTCTAGGGTATACAGGTATATTTTACAATACTATGAGTAAATATAAAAATTACTGTGTGCAGTGATTTATCGGAATTTATCATAGAATTAGTAAAAATATTAAATATTAAATAAAGTATAATAGTATCGCAAATAATTAATTTCATTTTATAAATTATTAAAACAATACATTATTATGAAAACATGCTGTTAGGTTATTTTACTTGATTCTAATTATAGCTATTCTATATTAAATAATTTATAATTAGGTAAGTAAGGTAACTCCAGTAAAATAAATTGAAAATATATTCAGCTATTTATCCATAGTATTTAATTTTCAAAATCATTTTGATTTTCATTATCTCTCTGGGCCATCATTTGTATATGTTGCATTCGTTTTCGCGAATTTGGACTCTTTATAAAAATACTAGGCATTTTATAAAGTCCCAGTCACAAGGGATTAAAAAATAAAAAATTAATAAATGACGAACTATATATAATAGTATTTTTTTTTAAGTGAATATCTCCAAAGCTATGGTAACTGAATCTCAAAACTATGACCCATGTTACCCGCACTCATCCGCAGACTTATTCTTCATTTTAACGTAGGTTTTGTCGAGGGTTTTGTGTAATTTTGTTTTTGGTTTGACACTGATGATCGTGCAAACAGACACCAAACTCAAATAAAATTCCATATGTATCTGTAGTGGTTTCACGAATGGGTTTTAAGGGGGGAGGGGGGGTTGCTCAAGCAGAATTCTATATCTTTTCTTACAAAAATTGTAAAATAAAACAAGCAAATTAAGGTAACGTCCTACTTCACGCACTCGGATTTCGAGTGAAATTAAAAAAAGGATTTTAGGGAAAACGATTAGAGATAATTGAAAGATATTTTAGGGTTTATTAAATAAAATATGAAAGTATGTAAAAAAAAAATTTTTTTTAAATTTTTTTTATTTTTAATACAAAAAATGTTTATTTTAAAATTTCGTGTTTTTGCTGGAATAACCTGATGTTTGAGTGAATAAAGAAAGTTTGGCAGCACCTAGAAATAAAAATAAAAAAAAAAAAATCATAAATAATATGAGTGTAGTTATTGTGCATACTAAAACTTTCAATATTGGCAAAAAAAAAATTCTGCGAATTTTAAAAAAAAATTTTAAAAACGCAATTTTTTTTAATGGTTTTTTTGAAAAAAAAATATAGAAAAAAATAAAATATTTTCAAACTTTTACTATACACGAAAACTACACATGTGGGCAGCATGTGGTAAAAATTTGGAGACAATTGGATAAGACAATTTTTGGGAATTCACTGAACCAGGTATCAAAATGTAGTTTGGAGAAAAACGCGTTTAAAGATATTATTATTTATTTTTTATGTAGGGCACAATGCGGGGCGATTTAGAAAATAGGATTTAAATAGTATTAAGAATTCCCAAAGAATTGTTCTGAGATCTCTAAATTGGGGAGATCTCCAAAGATCTCTAAACTTTTGTTTTTAATTATTTCAAATGATTGAAGCTTATTATGCTAATTTGCTTATAAATAGCTTCAACCAAGAAAAACCATCAAAATTTGCCTTTTAATGAAATGAAAATCTGTAAAAATATTATTTTTTTCTATGTTTATTACGAAAACTGAAGCTAAACTTAGGTTTCTGACAAAAGATTCTCTAAAAGCGAATTACTATTCATGGTATTTTCTTTGTATGTTACACTGAATGATAAAACTTGTGTATTTTGTTGCTCAAAAACCACACTATGTCAATAAAATCATAAATTGCTTATGAAGAAATTTCAAGGATTTAAGTCATTTTTTTAAGGAAATCAACGAATAAAACGATTCGAACACAGAATCTTACTGTTTAGCGTACTTTGAACGACTATTTTTTAGTCCTTATTAAGTATACCACCCAGCAAATACTGAACACGCATTAAATGAACAATTTTTTGGTAGTATATTGTTGTGTATGAGGATTTAATAATTATAACACTGATTATTTGATATAAAATAATATATAGATGATAGGGTGCAGTCAGTTTAAGGTATTTGACCCCAGCTATTTTCAAAAATGATCTGAACTCTTCTGATACAAATTGTCTGCCGTTATCTGAGACCACGGTTACTGGAACACCGTATCTGGAAAATAATGCATCTAAAGCTTTTATAGTCGTTGTGGCAGTTGATGTATTCATCGTTGCTACTTCAAGCCACTTGCTATATGCGTCAACGACTATTAAGAACATGAATCCTTCAAAAGGTCCTGCGTAGTCGATGTGAATCCTTTCCCATGGGCCTTTAGGATATTCCCAATGGTGCGTTGTGAATTTTGGTGGTGAGTGTGCGTGCTTTGCACACTCTAAGCATGACTTTGCTGCAAGCTCTATGTCGCTATCTATACCTGGCCAGTATACAAAGGAACGTACCATACCCTTCAGCTTGACGATTCCCAGATGAGCTGCATGAAGGTCATTTAGGATAAGTTGTTGGAAAATTTTAGGTATAACTACCCTATGCTCAAAAAGTAAGCATCCTGCGCTTATGGTATACTTAGCTTGTGGTGCTTTGTAACCATGGTGATCCAATGCTTGGCCTGCTTCCAGGAGTTGGACAATTTTTCCCAACTCTTGATCTTTTCTTGATTCATTGGCTATTTGATCTGCACGTAAAGGTAATTGATTTACTTGATGCAGTGTGAATTTATCGAAATCATTCAGATCTTCAAATAGCTCTACCTTGTTGATACATAGGCTGTATTTAGTGAACTTTGTTACTTTATTTGATAAAGGTAGTCTTGAAAGGTAGTCAGCGTTGCCGTTTTCTCCAGATTTCTTAAGTATAATACTGAAGTTAAAGTTTTAATTGCTTCTATGTGTTTTTCTGACTTGTGTATGCCTTCGGAATTTATTTTGTGGCCAAGAAACTCAATAGAATTTGCAATAAAAACGCATTTTTGTCGGTTTAAGTGAAGCCCATGCGATTTTAGACGCTCAAAAAGGGCTTGTAGAATATTTATTAATTGATCAAAGTCCTCTGCAAACACGATTATGTCATCGAAAAATACTCTTACTCCTTTTAAGTTCCTAAGAACTTCCTCAATACGCCGTTGCCAGATTGCTGGAATGTTTGCAGCACCGTAGACAGCGCGTGTTGGCCTTATAAGGCCATGAGTAGGGGTATTTAAAGTTAAAGCATGAGCAAATTCTTCATCAACTGGTAGGTGCGTATATGCATCTGTGAGGTCCAGATGACAGAATAGCTTTGCACCTTTCATATCATTGAAGATGTATTCCGGCTTCGGAATAGGGTGCTCATCAATGATCATTTCAGGATTTAAAGTAAATTTATAATTACCAGTTATCCGTAAATCACCATTTTTCTTTGGAGCGATGTGTGTAGGAGACGCCCATTCTATGGCTTCTACTTTCTTATAAAATTCGGATGCAATTTTCTCATCTATTATTTTTGCATATTGACTGCGAAGTGCACACGGTATATCATGAGCACGAGCAAATACTGGCTTTGCACCCTGTTTGAAATGAACTTTTGCCGGGGGTCCGGCGAGTTTCCCCGCTGTGTCCGAAAATATTTCCGCATAATTTTGTATTAGCTTGTCTATTTGATTCTTGTGACTCGGGTCGAGAGATTCGTTATTTGTTGTAAGAATATTGACGTTATCAGGACATGAAAATAATTTGACAAAATCAATATCATGTACGAACTGCTGTATCTACTCTCGTCCAAAGAGTGAATCGTAAGAATCGTCTTCGACAATGTATAAATTCAGTCTTCGTCTTTTTGAATTTATAGTAACATTTACCGGTAGACGGCCAATACATTTTATGTCGTGGCCTGTATAACTTCGAAATTGTCTGTCAGAATGATTTAGCCTGAAGTTTGATTTTATGGATTTCAAAGTTTTTAGACTTATTATATCGCCCCAGTGTATGGTGCCCCAGTGTATAGTTCCATTTTTGTATTGACACCGTCTATGTTGACTGTTAGTAATTGTTTATTTACCGAAATTAAAGCTTTAGTTTCCTGAATTTTATTAAGATAATAGATAGCATCAAGTTGTTCAGCTGGAGCTTCACCCAAGGTTTCATGGAATTTGATTCTGTTTACGACGCTCTGAATCAAACTTTCTGCAAGCAGATTTTATATGACCTTTAATATGGCAAAAATGACAGATAGCTTCCTTATAAGGACAGTCTCTACGGGAGTGTTGACCATTGCACCCTCCGCAGTAGTAATTTTTCGCATGTGACTCATTACTATTATTGGCTTGTTGCTTTCCGAAACCAGAGCTATTACTAGTGGAGCGCCCTTGTGACTGAGGTCTAGCGTTTGAGTTATAAGGTTTCGTTTTAGGCTTAAAGAAACCAAGCTTATTAGCCTGCGATTCTGATCCAGCAGGTTCAGTCGAGATTTTTACCTCGTTGGCTATATGATGCGTAGCTTCAAGTTGACTCGCGATCTCGTAAGCCTTCTCAAATTTGTCCGGCTTTTGAGCAATTATTTCGTCGCAAGTGTCACGGGAGTCAAGACCGTGTAAAAACTGCTCAATGAGCATTCTATCTAGGAAATCTCCGAATCCGCAGTATACTGCACCTTGCTTGAGACGAAGGGCAAATTTTGCGATAGATTCGTCTTTATCTTGACAAATACGTCGGAATTTAATGCTTTCCGCATATTTATTTTTTTTCATATCGAAATGATCGATTAAAGTTTTTTTAATTTGCACGTAGGTGTAGGCTTCCGGTTCTGTAGGGCTGGCTAGAAATTTTAGAGCATTGTTTAGCTCAGGGCCCATGTGAACGCGTGCATAATTTGCGTGAAGGTCTTGCGTAATTTTACTTAATTCTAATGCCCATTCAAAACGTTTAAAGTAGTCTTCCACGCTTTAGTTTTCCGAAGAGCGATATTCTGTAAAAGAAAATTATGGTACCTTAGGTTGCTGTTCGTTTTTTTTTTTTTTTTTAAGAAGAAGAAGAAGAAGAAGAAGTCACTAATACACCGAAGAGTTGTGAGCCACCCACGCTGTATGTATATAAGACTATACGAGTATGAATGAATCACTGACGCTATAATATGAAATAACGCGTGGTAATAAGTATTTTTTTTGTGACTTTTTCACTGATTTATGCACACGGGAAAAAAATTTTCTTTGACGAAAACTTCTTGACACCAAATGTTGTGTATGAGGATTTAATAATTATAACACTGATTATTTGATATAAAATAATATAATTAACTAATGATTTAGATATGCATAAGCTTCGATTGACGGTTACATAGATGACTATTTTACAGTGTAAAACGAAAGTCTTAAAGAGGAAGAAAAGAAATTGGAGAGTGATAATTAGATAAAGATAAAGAATAGCGCGCTTAGATATACAAAATATTAAATGAGTAATATGTAATTGTAGAATATACAATTTTAAATATACAGATATGCTACATATATGTTTTATAAAATTTTTTAAAAGAATAATTATATAAATATTTATATAAAAGAAAGTTTAGAATTCCAATTGAAATATTTTATAAAATATCAAAAATCACTTTGACAATAGTTAAGATATTACATATATATAGTATTGTTATATGAAACCCATTTTAATCGAAAATGGTCCATTTACCAAAATGAGAAGTTTTAGGTTATTTTTTGCGGTTATTAATCATTTTTATTAATTACTTACGTTTTGCGGGTCGTTCAACGCAAGTATGATATCAGTTTTTACCTAAGCTGACCAAGTTGCCCATAATAGGCAACATTAGGTTATTTTTTGTATTTTCTTAGATGTTTATTTTTGCGAGTAACTGAATCATTTAAAGTAAAATCTAATGTTATACTCGGGTTCAGTGACTCCAAGAAGCATACTCCATAAGCAGTATCCTCGTAGGTAGTACTGTGGCAATAATTAAAGGATCAATAAAAAGACATAGTCTAAACAGGAATTCCCTAATTAAGGAATACAAAGTCTCTTCTTAATACATGTAGGAATCATGGCGTCGCTTCCTATTGAGACCAAAAATGAAGTTATTGTAAGAGCGCTTACTGTGAGGATATGACGCATTATTTTTTTTTTACACTTAACTTGGACAAAAAACTGAAAAAAAAAATTTGAAAGGACATCGATATGACCCGTGTTTTCTGGTAGTTTGAACCTTCAGAAAACCAAAAAAAAACGTGAAAAAGAAATCAGCGATAGGTGCCAAAAAGATTTTTCCACTTTTATGTCAAAAACTGCCTTTTTTTGTGACTGAGCTACCCGATTTTCGAAAATTTTTATTTTAGGGGTTTTTCACGGTATTTTTCGGGATTTTTGTTTAAAACAAATTAAAACAAGTTCAATACTAATAGAAAAAAGGATTTAGCATCGGTTTTTAGCAATATACTGACATTTATAAACTAGAAAGCCTGCTTTTATTTTTTGCTTTTTTTCAAATTTGGTTTTATTACTTTTTCTTGCATCATAGGCTGTTTTTAATCTATGTAAGAGTTAAAATGGTAAATATTGAAAATTTTTAGTCCAAATTAATTGTTACATACCATTAAAATGCCCGAAAATAATTATTTTAGTGCGCTACAATAATAGAACCCCTAGAGTCCCAATTTTTTAATTTTTGTTAAAATGAAGTTATTACACTTTTCTATCTTAAATATTTTGTCTATTTTATTTTTATCTCATAAAATATACTTTTTCAAGCAAATAAAACTCCATTAATGATTATATGACTAAATATTTTTCATTTTTACACGATTATTTGTCAAAAATTACCAATTTTTTCAATTTATAGAATACGTAATATTTGAGTTATTATACATATTTTCAAGCTGTAGAATTAAATTAAGTAAACAATAAAGAATGAAAAGTAAAAAATATTGATAAAATTAGTTATTATGTTAATATTTTTATGAAAATAAAAATTTGGTTGTTTTGTAATTGGATAATTTATTCAAAAATTAAAAGAAAATTGATTATACTCGGAAAAATTCGTATCTTTATAAAATTTTTTTTTCGTATTCTTAGATAGTTTTTGTATTTAAAAAAAAAAATAAAAAAATTCTGGAAAACAGAAAAGTTCCCAAGTTGGACGTTACCTTAACAAAAAACATGCAATTTTTGAAGTTAAGGATTGGGGCGATCGCCCCTACCACCTACCCTCTGTCTATCGGTGTTTAGAATATATGTAGTTGTAAGAAAAATGTATAACTATGCAATCGATTTTGTTCTTTAATTTTAATTAATATAATTACAGTGGAAAATCTACAAGAGCTTCTTCAAAAAAATACTGAAGACAGAAATAAGGAAAATGATCTTTATATTATGGAAATATTGGAACTTTTAAAGCGTAAGTTTCTAGTAACAAATCTTTATAAAATTTTAACTACACTAAAAATCTTTTTAATTTTTTGATCACTTAGATAATACGTCAAAGTTTTCAAACCTTAGCTTGCTTTACAACAACTTTTCGGGTACGAAGCCCCAAATTTTAGAATTCTGAAACACGAGATTAGGTTCTCGACTAAATGTTTATATTTAATAAGAAAAATTTTTTGAATTTAAGTAAAGAATTAATGCAAATGGACATAAAACAAAAAAGATTTTAAGTGTAAAACTCAGTTAGTTTTTGTAAGCAAAATTCTTAAATTTATTATTAATTGATTTGATTTAGCTTTTGTAAAAGTTATTGACATGAGAAGTTTTCGCGTTATGTTTTTATTAAAATATTTTCCTCAATGTTTGTAGTAGAAGTTTTTGTTAATAATTACCTATTAATAAAAATATTAGTAATTATAAGATTTTAGATTTGTTCTATACCCTGAGTAAACCGCATAATATATTATTTTCGTAATACTCTCTGGAGGTCTGTGTGTTGGTTGGTTCTAATTTCACGATGTTGGTTGTATTTTCACTGGCGAACACAAGATTTGCTCTACTATGGGTTTTTTTGGGTCGCTGAACACGAAAATCAGGGTCATTTCGTAAAGAAGAATTTTGACTCCTTTTTTGTGGTGAAATATTAATTGTTAATGAAAAAGAAGCTTAAATTCTTGACTAGCGACCCAAAAAACCTATATGGCTATATCCTGGATGCTAAAAGTACGAAAATATCTAAAACACCCCGTTTTCGGGGGTAGTTTTAGCCATTTTAAAGGTAAAATATTAAATAGGCAAAACATAAACTATACCTAATAATCATATTGGATTTTTTCACTCAATAAATTTATTTTAAATAATAATGGATTTTTATTCAATCTCCTGAGTAAAGATATTTTATTTGTTTTTTAAACGTTTCATCACCAATGGTGACATCTTCAGAATTCTAAAATTTTATAATCTTTTACAATTTTTTATAAAAATTAGCATATCCTATATCCTATCCTATCCTATATATATATAAATCTTTAATTATGTGTGTGTGTGTGTCCGAACGCGATAAACGAGAACACGATAAAAGCTACAGACATAGGGTTTACGGCAAAAGACGGCAAAAATTACGGGTCAAAACATAGGCTAGGTTTCATTTCGATTGATAACGACAAAAAATTTTTATGTTGAAAAAACTGAATTTCCAAGAAAAAATTTTTTTTCAAATTTTCAAAAAAAACCAAAATAACGGAAAACCATGGAAAAATTTATTATAAAAAAGAATTTTATTCGATTTGGGCATATTTTTTACGTATCTACCTAAATTTTCAAGCTAATCGGCTCGATCTGTCAAAAGTTACAATCATTTTTCAAAAATTATAAAAGTTTAGAAATAATATATATTATTATTTTGATTTCATTGACCTGTACTGGGCATAATTGTTAAATGAATTAAATATAAATTGTCCTATCTTGATATGTGTATGTTTTCAAATAACATCCCTTTTTTTATTAAGACATATCAAGCGGCAATATTATATAATTTTTAAATTCATTTAAAAATTATTTTTCAAAAATACGCGGTTTTTAATGTAGGTACAGAAGGTACCTGCAGCGTTTCGATCAGATCATAATTCATTTAACAATTATGCCCAGTACAGGTCAATGAAATCAAAATAATAATATATATTAGAAAATATGGGCGATTAATAGAAATAACTATAATAATTCAATATTTAGGAATAATATTATATATATTCGTAATTCTTACCGGTTACTAATTTAGTAGATCAATAGAGTAATTAAAAGAAACTTGTACAGGTATTTTCAGGGTATTTATTATTATTATTTATTATTTATTATTTATTTATCAATTGTTAGTTGAGGGAAGCAACTGCCACTAGCGGATCCTAGGAAAGGGTACTCAAGCTTTGTATCGCTGATCACTAATTATCCGCCTTAGTTCCAACGTCCGTAATTTTTATGATTTAGTAAATTTTAGATAATAAGTCGGGTAAAAAAGGTTGTTATACAAACTATTGAGTAAGCTAAAACAACATATCTTTGGAAAAATGAAGTTGCAGGGGTCCAGGGGGGCGCAGCCCCCTTGGCGGTTGCCGAGGTGAGCGAAGCGAGCCGGAGGCAGCTAGTATATATATAAATCTTTAATTATGTGTGTGTGCGTGTCCGAAATGAGTAAACTAGAACGCGATAAAAGTTAGAGACGCGGGGTTTACGGCAAAAGATGGTAAAAATTACGGGTCAAAACATAGGCTACGTTTCGTTTCGATTGATAACGACAAAAATTTTTTATGTTGAAAAAACTGAATTTTCAAGAAAAAAATTTTTATCAAATTTAAAAAAAAAACCAAAAAAACAAAGAACCGAGGAAAAATTTTACTATAAAAAAGAATTTTATTCGATTCGGGCATATTTTTTACGTATCCATCTAAATTTTCAAGCTAATCGGCTCGATCTGTCAAAAGTTACAATCATTTTTCAAAAATTATAAAAGTTTAGGACTAATATTATATATATTCGTAATTCTTACCGGTTACTAATTTAGTAGCTCAATAGAGTAACTAAAAGAAACTTGTACAGGTATTATCAGGGTGAATCCTAGAATTGGTAGTTGAGGGAAGCAACTGCTACTTGCGGATCCTAGGGAAGGGTATTCAAGCTTTGAATCGCTGATCACTAATTATCGGCCTGAGGCTAGGATTCTGTATTCATCATAACAATTAAAAGAAAAAATTGAATATTATGAAGAAAACAGGCTCTGTAGGCAGGATGAAGGTCTATGATCTAGGCCGCTCTTCTCAAAACTAAAGTTATGTCTGAAAAGATGGTTCCGATTTTGAGAGTACAAGGTGCAGGATGTTTTATGGGGGGTTAGTTTAGTGGGTAATCATGTTAAGCATAAAGTCCGACATAATCTAGGGCCCGGCCTTAGATATGCGTAACGGATTCTCACCCAGGTGTGTGTAAAAAATTACATACGTCAACCCTGCTCGCATGCGAAAAAAAAGGTATTCGTGATCAAAGACTTACTCATTTAATTAGCTACTTGTCATTATAAAACAGGTTTTTTTATGTAGTCGCCATTCTAATTTCTATTTCTCAAATAGGTTTTTTGGGTCATTAATTTCAAATTTCGGAGTCCTGTTTATAGTCAAGGCGCAAACAATGTTAAATGCATCCAACACTCTTATCTGCACTGAAATGCATCCATTCCCCGTTTTTAGCCATTTTGGTACTACGACGTTTGGCTTTGCAAAAACCGCGAAAATTCGCAAAATTTGTTTTCAAAATTTAGATGCAAAAGTAGCTCTAACACAATTTCTAATTATCTACACTGAAAATCTTTTTAGTTTTCTGACCAATTGTATTAAGTCGTTACTTTACTGATTATTTGTTGATTTTGAAACCAAATTTTGGGGAGCAGTGGCCCAAAATAAATGTCTATTTGCCTTAAATAAACATTTGCTTTTGTTTTTACTTTTTTTATAACCTATATAAAATTCAAAAAAAAATTTTAAATAAATGTAAACAGTTAATCGTGAACCAAATTTCGTGTTATAGAGTTCTCAAATTTGGGGCTATACGCCCCGAAAAATTTGTAGTGAAGCAAGCTAAGGATTTGGAGCTTTGACGCACTATCCAAGTGATCAGAAAGCCAAAAAGAATTTCAGTGTAAGAATAGATAAAAATTGACAGCAAAATGTGTTAAAAAATATGTTTAGAGAGGGGATTTTGAGAAAAAATTTTTTTTCACATATTCTTGAGACATCTATGAAGTGAATTATGCACACACAAAATCAATATTTTCTATTTTACAATAGTTTTCGGCAAAAAGAAAATGCTATTAATTTTAAAAAAATTATTTATCTAATCAGTTTTCTTTTTAAAGCTATAAAAATTAAAGAGAAAAAATGTTTAGAAATCAAATATCAGTTTTCTACACAAAAATAATTAGTTTCGACAAACTCTAAAGCATATGGGTGGTTTTCATAGGAACGGTATACATAGTGTCCCCCTCAATGATATCTGAAACGAAAGCTCTTTTGCACTTTTTTTTCTTTTAATAAGTTGATAAATAATATTTTTTTGTATTAACAAACGGCTTAAAATATGAACTTAAATTTTTCTGTAGGATGCATATGACGTATATAGGCGTTTCTACCTAACCGTTACTATTTCGATAATTTTTTTTTTAAACTTAAATTTTGAGGTACACTTGTAAAATTTATACAGTTTATTCATAATACTAAATATTTGTAGGAAATAATCTTGTAACTGCTATTTACCAGACGGTATAAGAGTAAAATGCATTAATTTAAGTATTCGCATTTTAGGTTAAAGCGGACTCTAAATATTAATTTTAATCCTAATTTATTTTTGGTTGGAAGTTATTTTTTTCTTTTTTTTTGTCCTTAGATCAAAATGAACTTCTAAAATAATCTAATTCTTACAATTGGTATTTTAAAAAGTCTGAGCTATAGTACTTTAGTATAACTAAAGAAAATCCTGAGACTTGTATTGAGTTTTTTATGATATGGAACGTGCGTTTTTTAAATAGTTTTTTTAAAATGAAACATACTCTAAAAAAAGCAGCATAATTTGAAAAAAATTTATTTAAATTGTTAGATGTTGTTAGCAAAATTTATATAAAACACAAATCAAATTTTCACTTTGGTTCCAATACCTTGTTACCTATTTTATCTCTAAAATTGTTATCATTTTATTTATTTTTTTATAATTTCAGAAAATTTAATATTAACGCCATCCTAAACCGAGTCTGTAATTTTTCATTTACCATATGAGCGTATCAATTTTTTTTCAAATTTAAAGTACTTTTTAATTTACTTTTTTCATATTATAATGTTAAATGTTAGAAAAAATAATTTAATCGCCAAAATAGATAACATCATAATTTTATTTCTATGCATAATTGTTTACGAGTTTAGGTTAAATTAAAATTTAATTGTTTATTACCGACATATGAAGGTTAGTTAGGTGTCCTGTTTTACCAACAAATCTGGGTTTAGGATGGCGTTAAGCTTCTTAATCATCACATACTCTAAGTGTAAGTTATACCATTTAACGCTATAGAAATGGCATTAACTATTAACAGTAAGATTGCGATCTCCACAGAGCCGATTTTCATAATTTTACTGATATTCCTTTCTGTATTGACGTTATTAGCAGATTTTTTGTTGTAAAAATTATTGATATAGTTGGGATATAGTTTGCTTAATATTTTTTGACAAATAAAAAAAAAAATATTAAAATACATAAAGCCTATTCATTCAAAACGCTGCATTACAGAAATAGTAACAGTTAGGTAGAAATGCCCATATAGATCCCAAAAACTCATTATTTTCAACAAAAATTTCAATGCCTTTTAGCGTATCGTCGTATTCAAGTCTGTGCGATTTTAGCTATTTTTAAACTTTCCAGCATTTTCTTAGTGCACAGTCTACATTTATGCACTTTAAAGTTCTGTCTGTAGTTTTTTTTTACTTAACTACTCATATATGAACCTTGGAAAACTTAAAGTTTTAAATATGAAAGCTTTAACTTTTAAAATTAAAACTATGTATTAGAATTTTAAAACGCCTGTACAAAAATAAAATGTCGTCACCGTCCATGTCGTTTTCTCCAAGTGTATGTCAAATTTTACTTAATATATCTTATTTAGTGATGTGTTTTGATGAAAAAATAAGATACCTAGAGCTTAAGAAAGATTGATGGCTTCAAAACAGAGTTATTTCAATAATACACTCAAAATGTCGCCACCGCAAAAATAAAAAATCCCATAAGAATAACACGTAGAATTTATTTTTGCATTTGTAGCAGTATCATTGAAAAACATATAAATATAAAAAAATTAAGGAAAAAGATAATAAGTGTTGTGCCGTAAACAATAAAAAAATATACAGTTCCTGTAAAAACCACCCATATATATTTAAAATACTAGTGTTATAAAAATATCAAATTATTTTGCTGATTTAATAATATTAATTTAAATTATTGAAACAGAAAATGAAAAAAGACAAGAATCTGATAAGACTCATGGTGATTTTCTCAGCCCAAATACAAGAACAAACTTAGAAAGCGATGGTGGCTGCAACAGTAAAGGTAATTTCACATTAAAAATCAACTAACATCCCTTTTTAAAATTAATTTTTTCAATAATTTTTTACTCGCTTTTACAATTTTATTTATAACACTTATTTATATCAGGTAACGCGTTTACATTTTTTTATGATATTCGCTAGGTTTTAAAAATAAATACGATTTTTATAATAATTTCTAAGATGTGAATATTTACCACATCTAAAGTCCCCTGTAAAATCTGAAGTATTTTGACCACTTAGTTTTTTAGTTACTTAGCCACAAACTTGAAATTTTGAACAGGCTTCTATGAAAAACAGAATTATTTTTATTAAAATTAATAAAAACAGTACTTATACATGTTATTACATGATAAATGCAATTTTTTTAAATAATTTTTGATAAATTATACTTTTTTTATCTAGAATATCAGCTAATAAGTATTAATAAATTAAAATTAATTAATTAAAATTTATCTTAATTTATCTTTTTTTTTTTAATTTAATGCAAAAACATAAAAAATAGTACAATTGCGTTTGATGCGACCCCTAGTTTGATCGAATGCCCAAAGTCATTTAAAAGTATGAAAAATAATACCTCACCCCTATAGTACCAACTTAAATCTTTTTCAGAGAATCGTTTTGAAATACGGCCACTTATATTAACATTCTTTAAGTTTTTAATTTTAACTCTTTCTATTCAATTTTAACTCTTTATCGGTTTTTGTGATGGTTACAATAAAAAAACCATCCTCTAGCCAGAAGAGGAATCCTCTTGCCACAAGAGAAATCCGCTTGGCGCAAGAGGAAAAAATCTACTTGTCGCAAGAGGAATCTGCTTGCGGCAAGCAGAAAAGTTTTTCAGTGTATCTGTGATAAAAAGTCCGAAAATTTGTCTTTTTCACCACTTATTCTCTCAAAATCGAGTTTTTTTGAAAATAAGAGTTACGTGAAATACTCTAGAACGTAGTGATATGATTTTTAGTGTAGCGTAATAAAAAAAATATTAGACACTAGCATAAACAAATATCACTTTTATTATTATTATTAGATTTATTTTGTTAAACAAAATTACAGTAACACTCCAGTTTTACATATCTAATATAAAGTTACATTGTGTTAAATATAAATTAATAGAATTAATTTTTATAAAATACTGAGCCATTTAAGCTTTTTCCTGTATGGTGTAATGTGCTCGTCACGTCTTAGTCCAAAAATATATCGAATACCTAGATTAGCTAGCGATCGCTAGTTCCAAAATTTTTGCGCACTTGATACTTAACATACTATTTTTAAATTGATTTAGAGATTTATAGTTACAATAAAACGAAGTGTTTTAATGTACATATAAATTTCAAGATATTATAAAGATCCTGTTTTTTCCTGTGATAACAGATATTAGCAGCCGACCCTTTCTCTTTCTGTATTATTACTATACGTATAAATAAAATTTTCTTTATAAACAAATCACCCTAGTCGAAAATAAACTTAATAATTATATTCGACGATATGTTTTTTATATGTTATAATTTTTTTATCAAAAACTATACTCAAAAAATACTAAAATTAGTACAATCATCAATACTAAAGTCACCCTCGGATCTTCAAATTTTAAGTATATATTTTTTAATATGACTTTTTGTCATATACCAATTTTTATTAAAATCTGAACTCAAACAAAAAAGGTAGTCAAAATCCCTATGTTATATTCTTATTCAATAATATAGGTTCTGTTTCATATTTATAATTATACGAAAAGATAGAAGGAGCATTTTCCTGGAGCAGGATTCTGCTAGAATTCTAATAATAGTTGCTGAAAAATAATTGTTTTAATTTTGGGGTCCCTAGAATTTAGTAAGAATACGTGCCATGAAATCGCCTCTAGATGGTCCTCAAAACCCTCGACAAAACCTATACTAGAACTAAAGCAAAACTGGGATTAAATTTAAAAGAATATTTTTTTTGTTGAGGTAATTTGAGAAGCAATACAGTTTCTTTGGGATATAACTTTTTTAAATAACAATTAAGTATCAGATTTTGTTTAATATAGTTTATTTATTCTTGATGGTAAATAATGTTATAGTTGAATAAATAAGAAATCGACATTAGGAACAATATTTACAATAAATATCTTAGCTCTGGAAAAGTCGATTTCTCATTTATTCAACTATTAAATTTATACCAGACGTAAAAGAATCAACAAATAATGTTATATTATTGAAGGCTTCCTTCTATACGCACGCACCCCCTCCCGCCATATACTTTCATGCTATTTGACGTTTACACAGTCCCATTGTGGTCCCATACATTCAATGTTTTTGCAATGAAGGGAAGGGAATATTTTCAAAAGCGACACGATTGTGTTCCATTCGATGTATAATATATTATACTATTCGATGTATTATATATAACATAATAAGAAGGCCTTAATTATGGGATAGAGGGGGGGGGCGGTCACGCGACCCTCCATCACAAGCAAAAGCTATATATTTCATATTTTTGCATTTCATACTAGTGGAGTGCAATTGTCATTTAATAGTGATGTAAAAGGGAAACGCAATTTTTTTTTTTTTTCGTTTTTATATGCGTACGTGAGTAAGAACCTAAGTTATCTGAAGTACCGGAGGAACGCTTGGCCAGATATTGGGCAAAAACTGTTTTTTTGCCAAATTTTAAGTAGGTTGCTTCAGGATTTTGAGATATCTCTGGGTAAAATGATGATATAAAAAAAAAAAAAAATGGGAAATTTTCGTCACTAGACAGAGAATAGAACTAAATGGATAGGGTTGAGATTAGAATATATCCTAACCTCCAAAAATCAACTTTTGTCCCATTTTTATTGTTTTTTAATTAAATGGCGCAAAAATTATCGGATTTTCATGAAAATCTCAGAAAATACATATTTTCATAGCGGGATAATGTGGTAAAATTTTTGTTCAAAAATTTTTATTTTTACGGCCAAAATTGGCATTTTTCGGCTAAAATCACGTAATTTTGAAATTAGCGCCATTTTATGCAAGAACATGTTAGGCTAAATTTTTTTTTTTTTTAAAGTTGCCTTTTTTTATGGACTTTAACCTCAGTGCACGTTAATATTTGCTTTTTTAATTATAGTGCCCATTTTAGGCTCAAAACAGTAAAATAGCCGGTAATTTTCAAATTTTTTTACATTTTGCCGTATGTGCTGTAATTATTGCTATTTTATGCTGTTTTTCGCGAGCTTTATGCAAAACTTACATTTTCATGTTAATAAGCCTTATTAGATTTTTTGAAATTTGGCCTAACCTCAAAAATAAAGGACCCCGCACAAAAGTATAGGATTTTGATTTTCGGTCGAATTGGCTGAATTTTGGATATGTTGTAGATTTTATCATTCTGAACAAAAGTCTCAATGGGCACAAAGCTCCAAAGTCTCAACTGTGGCGTCTACGGAGCTTGAAAGCTCCAAAGCTCCATCATGGCAAGATCGCTTCAAAACCTTTTTTCTTTTATTTTTAAAGTATACCTTTATGTTTTTGAGGTCGCTAATTCCAAATCTAATGTCAAATTGACATTATTGACAGTTGGCAGCTGTCAACTAGCTGTCAAATTGACAACAGAATACAAAAATATTAAAATAATGTATTCACAATATGTTATCGAGGTTGCTGAGTTCAAATCTGATCTGATAATAACAAAGTTGACAGTTGGCAGCTGTCAACTAGCTGTCAAATTGACAACAGAATACAAAAAACTTAAAAAACTTGGTCATTATGACATCAGTTTTGAACTCAGCAACCTCGAAAACATATTGTGAAATCATTATTTTAATATTTTTGTATTCTGTTGTCAATTTGACAGCTAGTTGACAGCTGCCAACTGTCAATAATGTCAATTTGACATTAGATTTGGAATTAGCGACCTCAAAAACATAAAGGTATACTTTAAAAATAAAAGAAAAAAGGTTTTGAAGCGATCTTGCCATGATGGAGCTTTGGAGCTTTCAAGCTCCGTAGACGCCACAGTTGAGACTTTGGAGCTTTGTGCCCATTGAGACTTTTGTTCAGAATGATAAAATCTACAACATATCCAAAATTCAGCCAATTCGACCGAAAATCAAAATCCTATACTTTTGTGCGGGGTCCTTTATTTTTGAGGTTAGGCCAAATTTCAAAAAATCTAATAAGGCTTATTAACATGAAAATGTAAGTTTTGCATAAAGCTCGCGAAAAACAGCATAAAATAGCAATAATTACAGCACATACGGCAAAATGTAAAAAAATTTGAAAATTACCGGCTATTTTACTGTTTTGAGCCTAAAATGGGCACTATAATTAAAAAAGCAAATATATCCATAAATAAAGGCAACTTTAAAAAAAAAAAAATTTAGCCTAACATGTTCTTGCATAAAATGGCGCTAATTTCAAAATTACGTGATTTTAGCCGAAAAATGCCAATTTTGGCCGTAAAAATAAAAATTTTTGAACAAAAATTTTACCACATTATCCCGCTATGAAAATACGTATTTTCTGAGATTTTCATGAAAATCCGATAATTTTTGCGCCATTTAATTAAAAAACAATAAAAATGGGACAAAAGTTGATTTTTGGAGGTTAGGATATATTCTAATCTCAACCCTATCCATTTAGTTCTATTCTCTGTCTAATGACGAAAATTTCCCATTTTTTTTTTTTTATATCATCATTTTACCCAGAGATATCTCAAAATCCTGAAGCAACCTACTTAAAATTTGGCAAAAAAACAGTTTTTGCCCAATATCTGGCCAAGCGTTCCTCCGGTACTTCAGATAACTTAGGTTCTTACTCACGTACGCATATAAAAACGAAAAAAAAAAAAAAAAATTGCGTTTCCCTTTTACATCACTTTTCACTGATTTTTATATCTAATTTCTCTCCACTATACTTTGCTTATATATTTCAGAATTTTTTCCATGGACGCTAGATGAAATGTTAAAATATGTTCCTTGTTAAAATATGTCCCTCTCACTTAGAAGCAAGGAATATAGTGTGAGAGAAAAAATCATGGATGCTAGATGAAAGGACCCCAAGCATAATATGGTTTCAGGTTATAAATTGAGGAAAATTTGAAATTGATATTATAAATTATATTTTTGCCTTCCATGATTTTTTCTCTCACTCTATATTCCTTGCTTCTAAGTGAGAGGGACATATTTTAACATGGAACATGTTGATAGGGAGGGGGTACTTCAAAACTTTAAAATTAAGGGGGGGTCAAATTTGTCCTACACGAAGAAAAATAACTGTTAATCATAACCAAAATTGCTGGTTATGTTTACATCATAAAGTTTTGTTATTTTCTGTTCAAATATTTCGTAAATATAATCATGTTTATAGTTATAGAATTACAATAATCTAACTTCATATTTGTAAAATTTACAAAATTTTTTTGTTCTTAAAACTAACCCCGTTTTACTAAAATTAACCTTGCAAAATATACAAAATATTTTTCTCCGTGTATTTAAGGGGGGGGGGTCAAATTTGTCCTATTTAAGGGGGGTGGTCAAATTTGTCCTATTTAAGGGGTGGGGGTCAAATGAGACTTAAAATAATTAGGTAAGTATACATAAATAAATAAAATACTTTTAAAAGACTTTGAAAAATCTGGGCTTAAGGACTTAGGATAGTACAGGTTTATGGACTTTTAGAATAATATCGATTTAGGGACTTAGAATATTTCAGGTTTAGAGAATCAAAATAGTTTGGGTTTAGAATCTTAACAGCTAGTGAGGTGATAATTACAAATTATAAAAATAGAAAATTGTATTGCAATGTTGAGTAACATTTGTATTATAGCTAGTCCTCAGCTGGAAAAAACATGTTCCATGC
This sequence comes from Anagrus nilaparvatae, assembly GCA_022575985.1. Lineage (NCBI taxonomy): Eukaryota > Metazoa > Arthropoda > Insecta > Hymenoptera > Mymaridae > Anagrus > Anagrus nilaparvatae. The sequence goes on along the minus strand of JAKSXM010000040.1, from coordinate 128,820 downwards.
ATTTAGGTTGTGTATACACAAACCGGTTATAAGTTTTTTACATATAACTCATGATCGGAGAAGGCTGAGATATCGAAATTTTGGTTTGACTTACGTTTTTTATCGCATTTTTGCGATTTATATCGAAATTTTCATCTGAGTTACGTGTTTTATATCGCATTTATGCGATTTATCGCAGCGAATATTGAAGTCTCGATTTACTGATTCATTAAAGGGAATCTTTTCAATTTTTTGATCCAGTAGTTATAAATAAAAAACGGGCATCCTTATAAGTTTGAATAAAAATATCATTACATTAAATTTAAATTGTATTGATAAGGAAAGGGGATTTTTATTCTTTTCTGTTATTAGGTAATTATAACGCAAGAGTTATTTATTTTTTTATTTATTTATAATGTAAGGTGTATTTTACAAATTGTGAAATCATCACAATCCCATAGAGACTTAACGTCTGTACATGGACCTTTGATCAATAAAATATACATAATAATATAATATATTAGAATTACAATAAAGAATTAAAATATTTAATTTTATAATGGATTATGTTATAATTTTCATATTTGCATTATTGCTTTTTTTATAGGTATTGTAGTTAATGCATTTAATTAAATTGGTAATAGTGGATTACTTCTTTAAATAATTACACCATTTGATAGCCATTTTTTTAATTTATGTAACCAACTTAAGCTATGTTTATTAGAATTTAATTGACTAGAATTGCTATTTAACTTAAGATTTTTAGGCATAGCATTAAATATTTTTATTGCCATAAAATAATAACTCCTTTGACCAATAGATTTTATTTTTTTAGGTATATCCAAGCTGATGATACGTTTATTGGTATCTTCATATTTATCTAGATATAATGTATTCAAAATAAAAGTTTCTTTTTTAATAGTAAAGTAATAATATGTTTGCCTTACATTTAATATTGTGTCATTATAATTATTGTTAGAAACTTTTAATAAATTTAATATCTTAATTAATCTATCTTGCACTCTTTGAACTAAATTTATTGCTATTTTTTGCTCCACCCCAACCCAAGATGTCATATGACATAATGGAATGGAATGAGGCAAAATACATTATTTTTAATTGATGATAGTTTAAAATATATTTTAATTTGTGATGAAGAAAAATAATAAATCTTGTTTTTTTAGCTACTCAGATATGTGTCTATCCCATCGCATGTATTGATCCATAATAATGCCTAAGTACTTGGCAGATTCAACTCTGTCCAGTTTTATTACTGAGCCATTATCAATTACACTTAATTCAAATGTTTTAGGAAGCATTTTGTGATTCAGTGCAAAAGTAATGTAGCAAGATTTTTGCACATTTAAAGTTAAGGAATTTTCATTAAACCAGTTATAAGTATTATTTAAGATCCTATTAGATTTACTCTGGGTAGCTTCCCAATTTTCACCTTGTACTAATATGACAGTATCGTCAGTAAAAGAAACAAGATTGTCACTAGTTCTCAATAGACCATCAATAAACAAATTCTCGAACAAATTAAATAAAATAGGACCTAGTACACTGCCTTGTGGCAGCAGTAGTAACAAAATCTTCATCACTATACAAATAACTAGGAAAAAATTCGACAATTTAAAAAAAAAAATTTTTATTTTTGACCGAAAAATAAGCGAGTTTACTGTATAGTGACCCTAAAACTGGGATTTTTGGAAAATTTTTTAAAAAATCTTAAAATGAGGATAACTTGCTTATTTGTCGGTCAAAAATAAAAATTTTTTTTTTAAAATGAGCTCATTTTTCCCTGGCTATTCGAATATTGAAGAAGAAAAATTTTTTGGTTGACCCCTTAACCACTTATTGGCCAATATTGGTCCAATTTTTACACATTTTTAGAGTCTTATATCAACGAACAGAAGCCAATACCATCGCCCAAATTTTTAGGGAATTTTTTTTAATATCAAAAGAAGGTTTCCTGAAATTTTCAGCCCTTAAAGTGCTCAGAAAAAAATTTAAGACGATTGTTGTTAAAAAATCGATATTTTTGGAAACAGCAAACTTTCAATTGCTTATATCTCCGGTCCCTGATAAGCTTTTTTAACGTTTAAGGTCTCATTTGAAAGGTCTTTGCTAGACGCTTTTAATGAAACCAACCGGAAGTAATGCTGAGTCACAATATAAGTTAAAAAATCAGCATTTTTAGTTTAAGTTTTTTTAATAATAAGGAAAATGCCCGATGGACGCGCACACTCATTTCAGATCTGCAGGCATGGACAAGGGAAATTCATTAATTTCAAATTCATCATTTTCAAATTCATTCATTCATTACGAAAAAACCCTATTTTATAACATTCTTGTATTTTGTAGTTATTCAGTATTTTGCTATTTCTTTTATTTCTATAGCGTTATGGAAACATCCAAAACTTTTCTAAAAAGGGAGTCTTTAGTAAAATTTCTCGAGGAATCCGAAAATTTTGTCAAAATTTTCATTAGGTGACAAGGAAGTCCGGAAAATTGAAAATGAAAAATTTCGTGAAAATGGGAAATATTGAAATAGATTTTTAAGTACTTAAAAGGCAAATACTCGCTAAAATTTTCTTTTTAGTAAAAAGTACATACAGAAACAAAAATTTTAAGACCGGTTAGGAAAAAAAAAAGTTACGGCTCTATGAAAAATCTGCGTTTGAAAAAAAATGAGTTTTCTTAGTTTTTCCAATTTTCCGGTTTCCCTTGAGGTTTTTTTGAAAAACTGATGGCAGATTCGGATTCAGCGGGAAATTTTACATAAGACACTAGTCAAGAAAACCATTTTTCAGCTTTATTCAGAGCGTAGAAAAAATGAAATCGGAAATTGTCATTTTTAAAAATGATTTTCTTTAAAAACCATATAAGATCGAAAAATAGCCGCCATTTTGTAACCTTTGAACCTTAAACCTTTAAATTTGGTATGGTATCATATGAACGTATACAAAACCCAAGCCGATTAGTTTTTTTCAAATCCCCGACTTTTACCTTTCCATTAGTAAAGAATTACTCACTTGACTATTAAATTTTTGTAATTTTTGGCCCATAAAAGCCTGAGATTCCAGATATGGGCAACTTGGATCAAAAATCTTCTTGGCTCATATTGAAGATCATTCAATTCTAGGGGGAGGTATCGTGGGAAATTTTTCGCTAAACCTCTTCAGTGATGAATTACAGCTAATTGTTTATAAAAAAAAAGTTAAAATTGATCGAAAATTTATATATACTCAAACAATTACTCAACATACTAACTAACCTTAAAAATAATAAAAACATAATATAAACAATAAAACAATTAATTTTAACCTATTAACAATAAAATTTGTATGAGCCAATCAGAATGACTGTTTTAGCGATGACAATGTACATAGTTACCGTATCGATGATTAACTCATTTTTAGGATAGGATGCGTATATACAACGTTGTATACAAAACGTACATTTTTGAAGTTTACCTTCTATACGCACGTACCCCAGAGTCGTATACTTTCCATGCTATTCGACGTTTACACGGTTCCATGAGAGTAAATATTTCAAAAAACGACACAATGCAACGATCGACACGTTTTATTATTATTATTATTTTTACATAGGGAAAATATATATAGCATAATAAGAGGGCCTTAGCGTATTCTAAGATATGGAAGGGAACCTTCTAGCGTGCTTCCAGAGAAGCACCTATGCCTTGCCTGCTTTTTTAAAAAAATATGTTTGCGAATATTTTATTATAAATTATAATTTAAGCTTAAACCTTTGTTGAATAAGCGCGAATTTTTATTCTCTGGGTTGATTCATGGTACTGATTTTGGCGGTCGAAGCCAGCGGACAAAGTCGCAAGACGTAACGTAATAAACATTTACAAGTTAAATTAAATATAAATCTACGACGTTTTCATGAAGAAAATATACTACCGGGGAGTTTTCGAGGACAGGATTCTAGTTCTTTTTTAGGACAAAAATAACAAACCTAAAGAAACCTATAAAATTATAATTACTGTTCCTAAGCTAAAAAATTCTTTTTCATTACACGCGTTAGAAAGAATCGTTTTTCTGCACGACAAGCGTTCTTTCTTACGCTTTTAATGAAAAACTGTGTGTTAGATCACGGGATGAAAAGTAGATTTTTTACTTCCCATGCTATCTGTACTCGTTCGCTACGCTCACTCGTGCATGCAATTTCATGGAAAGCATAAATCTACTTTTCATCCTTTGTTTAACAAATAGCTAGGGCAAAAAAGTCTATTTTCTACCCTAGGGAGTCGGCTTTTTTGTCCGTTATATATTACACTGAAAAAAAATTCCGCTTGGGGGATTTTTCCTCTTGCCGCAAGCGGAATACCTCTTGCCGCTAGCGGAATTCCGCTTAACTGGATATGCAATTTTTTTGGTATTTTTAATCTATAGAGAATTTAAGGCCTCATTATAGTCCTAATAGTTTGTAGCGTAAACAATATAAATTAATAATATATAGTCATTTTTAAATTAACGATCGTGCGTTTTGCTCTTGGATATGCAAAATCTAGTGTTTCAGAGGGCCATAATTTTTCGTTCATGATAACCTCGATAAACTAATTTGTAAAAAAATTAATTTATGATACAAAAATCATGTTTTTGTTTTCTGAATAATAAAGAATCTAATTTCTTGAATTTTTCTCTAGTTTTGGTTCCTCAAAGAGGAACCATTGTGTTAGGTCAAAATTTGATTTTCTATTATTTGGCATATAAGTACGTTTTGGGACCCCAGGAAGCTAAAAAACCTGTTTTTAAAAAAAGTCTGTATGTGTGTGTGTGTGTGTGTGTGTGTGTACGTATGTAATCGGTGATATTTCACAAATATTATGGAATTAAGACCTAATTTTTTTTTCAAAAATTTTTTCACCAAAAAAGCTCGAGGTACTTTTTTTTTTTTTGATTTGGATGTAATACCTCATTTATTTCTATGAAAGTACTTATATTTGAAAGTATGGTTTTTACTCGATATCTCGAATCGGATACTTAATTTTCTGAAAATTTTTTTTCTAAAATTTTTTTCACAAAAAAATACAAAAAATACTAATTTTTTTTTTCTTTTTGGACGTAGTACCTAATTTATTTCCATGGAAGTACTAGTTTTAAGAACCGTATTTATTGTTATTTTTTGGTTCTGATACTTAATTTTTTCAAATTTTTTTTTGTCAAAATTAAAAAAAAAGAAAAATAAAAAAAAATGCAATATTTTTTTTTTTTTGGGGTGTAATACCTCATTTAATTCTATGAAAGTACTAATATCTGAAAATATTGTAACTAGTGATATTTCAAACCCATTATCGAATTAAGACCTAATTTTTTTTTCAAACATTTTTTTATCAAAAAATCTCAAACCCCCTTTTTTTTTTTTTATTTTGGATGTAATACCTCATTTATTTCTATGAAAGTACTTATATTTGAAAGTATGGTTTTTACATGATATCTCGAATCGGATACTTAATTTTCTGAAAATTTTTTTTCTAAAATTTTTTTCACAAAAAAATACAAAAAATACTAATTTTTTTTTTCTTTTTGGACGTAGTACCTAATTTATTTCTATGAAAGTACTAGTTTTAGAAAGTTTGATTATAGTCATTTTTTGGATCTGATACCGAATTTTTTCAAAAATTTTTTCTCAAAATTAAAAAAACAAAAAAATTAAAAAACCTGCAATATTTTTTTTTTTTTTTGATGTAATACCTCATTTATTTCCATGAAAGTACTTATACTTGAAAGTATGGTTTTTACTTGATATCTCCAATTTGATACTTAATTTTTTGAAAATTTTTATTCCTAAAATTTATTTCACAAAAAAATACAAAAAATACGAAACTTTTTTTTCTTTTTGGACGTAGTACCTAATTTATTTCCATGGAAGTACTAGTTTTAAGAACCTCGTTTACAGTAATTTTTTGGAATTGATACTTAATTTTTTCAAAATTTTTATTCTGAAAATTAAAAAAAAAAGAAAAATAAAAAAAATTGCAATATTTATTTTTTTTTTTTTGGTTTAATACTTCATTTAATTCTATGAAAGTACTAATATTTTAAAATATCGTAACCAGTGATATTTCAAAACAATTATCGAATGAATACCTAACTTTTCTTTCCAAAAATTTGTTTATTAAAAATTCTCAAAATACTATTTTTTTTTTTAATTTGGATGTAATACCTCATTTATTTCCATGAAAGTACTTATATTTGAAAGTACGATTTTTACTCGTTATCTCGAATCTGACTAATTTTTTGAAAATTTTTTTCTCCAAAATCTTCGTCACAAAAAAATACATAAAACACCAAATTTATTTTAATGAGTGTACAAGTTTTAGAAATTTAGTTTATAGTAATTTTTTGTATCCGATCACAATTTTTTTTTTATTTTGATATAAATTATAACACACAAGAAAGAGTGATGGAAATCTTGCCTCTTTTTGACTTCCTTGGGTTATTTTGCTCGTTGCTATGTTTATTTATGTATGCAGCTTAATGAAATTATAAACAATAATAAAAAGCCTAAAAATATTAAATGGTTATGTTTGCATTTTAAAATTAAGATTTTAAAGTTATATTGGCAATTTTTAAAGAATCAAACAATTTATAGAATTAAATAATTTATTATTTTGTGATTAATAGAAATAATATAAATAATGTTCAAATCTTGAAATGCAAGAAGTACACTGAGAAAATAAATTATAAGAAATTATTATAAATTCTGGTAAAAACTCCTATCTTTTTATAATAATTGAGCGAATATTTGTAATTTTCGCATCGTTACCAACCATTTCTTTGACAAAACAAAAAAATCATGTTACCCAATATTTTAATTATTAAGGGATAATTATATATTCTAATAAAATAAAATTTTATACAAAAAAATAAAATTAGCTTTTTTTATATTTGTTGTAAATAAAGATTACAGCCCATTGTTTGAGGAACCTCAGTGCCAGCTAGTTGGCAGGGTATTTTTATTTTTACCGAAAATTACCAACAAATTTTTTTTGAAAAATCAACAAAATTTTGTAGCCTAAAAAAATTTTACAAATTTTCAAAGAAACATCCGTTTTTAATAAAAATTTAACTGAGTACGTATAAATTAGTGCAGAATCGAGAAATACCAATTCCTACAGTAAAATTTTATCATATTTAGAAGATATTTTTTTAATCAAATAGACTTTTTAATCAAATTTTCAAAAAATTTTATTTTTCCCAAAAATAGTAAAAATTTAATATCTCCAAAACTACAATAGCTGAGACGCAAAACTATGGCCTATGTCACTCGCGGACTTTTTTTCTTTATTTTTACACGGTTTTTATGTAATTTCGTCTTGAATTTCGTTCACTGGTTGAAATTTTGTTCACTTTTTGACCCTGATGATGGAACACAAACTCACCCACACAGAGACACAAATAAATTTTTGTTGGAAATACAAAATAATATCTATAGTATATGTGTAAATGTATATGTGTGTATTGTCTTAAGATGTACATAGTATGACTAGAATCCCAAAACTATACAGCTGCCCCGTGTATTATATAGGGATTACGTATATAGGTTCTTTAGTCGCTTCACTGATTTCTAATGAATATAATCTCTCTCGCGTGCTATGATTAATAAAGTTCTTTAAGTAAATTAATTATTATTGTTAATTATTTAACCCATAATTTCTATAATTTTCATAGTAGTAAGATAAAATAAGATAAACAGTACATATTTTTGTTAATTTATTCACAAAAAATCCCACTTGCGGCAAACGATTGTTTTTTAATGTTGAAACGATTGCAAATGAATTGACATTGAATTATTCAGTCTTATAAAGTTTTGAGTACAAAAAAATAATTTTAAAATTATAAAAAAAATAATTTTAAAGTATTATAAAAAAAAATAATTTTTTAAAAATTATAATTTTAATAATTTTTTAAAAATTATAATTTTAATAATTTTTTAAAAATTATTTTTACGTTTCAAGCAATTTCCAATCGTTTAAATCAAAAAAAAATCTCACTTGCTATGCTCGCTCATGCATACAACCATACAAGCCAAGTCAAAGCCAATATTTTGTCCCTTGTTTAAAAAATAGCTATTTCTTATGTTGCTTGAAACCTTTAATATCTTGTGACTAAGAAGAATTTTTGAAATAGAAATTCAGGTGAGTTTATTCTAAAACTTGACGTGAAAAAGCTAGTGTTAGAGCGCCTGGTAAACTAAAGATGTAGATTCTTTTTTTGAATATATTGCACCGAGAATTGATATAGGTTTTTTTCGTAAAGCAATTTTTATTAGGCAGAAACTTAAACATTTTTGAAAAATACAATATTACTTATAAGCTTCTTGCTAATCATTAATGTAGATGTAAGAATAAAGTTTTTTAATTTTAAATTTTTAAAAAATTGTTCGAAGAAATAATATTTTTTTATGTTATTTTTTAGGAAACAGGAATAGATTTCCTCGTTGGACTACGGATTATTATAACGCCGAAGGTAATACTGCACAATAACATTGAATAATTTATAAATTGGTAGAAAATATATATGTATAATATATATGTATAATAGTACTAGCTGCCACCGGCTCGCTTCGCTCGCCCCGGCACCCACCATGGGGGCTGCGCCCCCCTGGACCCCTGCGGCTATATTTTTCCAAAAATATGTTCTTTTAGGTTACTCAATATTTTGTAAAATAACCTTTTTTTATCCGAAGTATTATCTAAAATTTACTGAATCATAAAAATTACGGGCTTATGAACCCAGATAGATAATTAGTGATCAGCAATACAAAGCTTAGCTACCCTTCCATAGGATCCACATGTAGTCGTTTTTTCCCTCAAATTCTAGGGTTCTGTATGATAATAGCTGTTCAAGCTTTTTTTAGTTACTATATTTAGTTACTACATCAGTGGCTGATAAAAATTAGAAATATATATAATGTAAGTCCTAAACTTTTATAATTATCGAAATACTATTGTAACTTTTGAAAGATCGAACAAATCATTTTGAAAATTTAGGTGGATACGTAAAAAATATACCTGAATCGAATGAAATTCTTTTTGAAAAATAAATTTTTCTTCGGTTTTCAGTTTTTTTGGTTTTTTTTTTTAAATTTGATAAAAATTTTTTTCTTGGAAATCCAGTTTTTTCAACATAAAATGTTTTTGCCGTTATCAATCGAAATAAAACCTAGCCTATGTTTTGACCCGTAATTTTTGCCGTCTTTTGCCGTAAACCCGATGTCTGTAGATTTTATTGTGTTCTCGTTTATCACGTTCGGACATATAAACATACATAAGTAAAGATTTATATATGTGCATTTCTACGAGAAATTACTTTTTATGAGCACCAAAAATGAAGAAAAAAAAATTTACGAGGCCGCGACTGCCACCATGATTTTCTGGTAGTTTGAACCCTACAGAATGCAAAAAAAAGCGTGAACACGAAATCGGCGATGGATGCCAAAAAGGTTTTTCCACTTTTATGTCAAAAACCGTGTTTTTCGTATCTGAGCTACCCTAAATTTTCAAAATAACTTTTTCGGTAAATGAAATTTTTAAAAACTAGGGAAAAAATCTGATTGCCAGGGAAAAATCACTCCAGAAGAAAAAAAAACTTTTCTTTTTCCGATGAAATTTAGCCAAGTTATCGTCAATTTAAGATTTCACTCAAATTTGTCTTAAAACAGGTTGAAGTTCTATATTGAAAAAAGCCTGTTTCTGAACTTTAAACATGCATTACTCGCTTGATTTTCATCGTAAAATAATAATTTTTTTTTTAAAATCGATGTATTTTTCCCTGCCAATTCATTTCTTTATGAAAAAAAAATCATTTTTATGTACCGGATTTCAATTTTTAGGTCAAAAGCCTTTGAAAACTGTAAGTAGCAAAATTTACTTAACACAGTTTTTGACCTAAAAATTGAAATTTGGTCAATAAAAATGATTTCTTTCTTGAAGAAATGAATACTCAGGGAAAAATTAATTGATTTTAAAAAAAAATTTATTATTTTACGATGAAAATCAAGCTAGTAATGCATATTATATGTTCAGAAACAGTCATATTTCAATAGAATTTCAATCAAAAAAAATGATTTCTTTTATAAAGAAATGAATTGCCAGGGAAAAATACGTCGATTTAAAAAAAAAAATTATTGTTTTACGATTAAAATCAAGCGAGTAATGCATGTTTAAAGTTCAGAAACAGGCATTTTTCAATATAGAACTTCAATCTGTTTTAAGACAAATTTGAGTGAAATCTTAAATTGACCATAACTTGGCTAAATTTCATCGGAAAAAGAAAAGTTTTTTTTCTTCTGGAGTGATTTTTCCCTGGAAATCAGATTTTTTCCCTAGTTTTTAAAAATTTCATTTACCGAAAAAGTTATTTTGAAAATTTGGGGTAGCTCAGATACAAAAACACGGTTTTTGACATAAAAGTGGAAAAATCTTTTTGGCATCAATCGCCGATTTCGTGTTCACGCTTTTTTTTGCATTCTATAGGGTTCAAACTACCAGAAAATCATGGTGGCAGTCGCGGCCTCGTAAATTTTTTTTTCTTCATTTTTGGTGCTCATAAAAAGTACTTTCTCGTAGAAATGCACATATATAGGATGTAAATTTGAAATCCAAATTTTATGCTAAAAAATATATGTAACTCTGGAAACATCAAACCGATTCGCTTGAAAATTTAGGTGGACACGTAAAAAACAATTCTAAATCATATAAAAACTTTTCTGATTACAAAAAAATTCAAAGTTTTTAATGTAATATTTTTATTAATTTAACCAATAAATTGGTTAATTTTCAACTAATAGTCACGTAACAGTGTTTCGCCATAGTGTATTAGGTTGGCTCGTCAGTAGACTCCTAATACACCTTATCTAGACACCGTTTAATTATTTAAAAAACAAAAAATATTAAAAATATAAAATTATTTTTTTTTTTTGAAATTTGTGTAAGTACTTGCCTTGCACATGTTCCTAAAACGACTAAAAATGCTTGCTTTTGTATACCGTTAGAAGGAAGAAGTTTTGTTTTCTCTCTCTAATTTAAATACAGCTGGCATTTTTATTCTATTAATTTTATAAAATTACATTCAGAGATTTTTTAAATTTAATAAGGCTAGAAATAACACGAACTGATAAATCAGTATCAAAAAATGTCATAGTCTTATTTTTGAAAATAAATTTTCATCAAAATTTGCTTATGTTAAAGCTTCTAATCAAATAAATAAAATTTCTAAAATATAGAAATTTTTAAAGTTTTTAAGTTAATTACGATTTTTTTGAAAATTTACGAAAACATCAAAAATGATCACTTTTTTGAAAAAACGTTTTTTTGACGAAAAAAATTTTCTTTCGCATCAATCCAAATCCTGTATAGCCTATGACACTTCTGCAATTTTTCCGCGTTTTTTGCCGCAAACCGCGTCTTTCTAGCTACTGTCGTCTAGGCGTGATTATCAAACTAAAAAAATTCTCTATCGGCATATATATATAATATATAGATATAGATATAGATATAGATATAGATGTAAAATATTAAATATCTTGGTGAAAATTTCGTATATTACTGTGATATTACCGATGTGTGTGGTGTTGTCGCACGAGGTACCAACAAGGTCACACTGAGGTGTATATGTCGTAGTGAAATAGAGGAATCAGTGAATTGGTCAAATGCCTAGAGAGTTGACTAATAAAAGTTTTAATCGCCTACTTCCACACCCTAAAATCATATTTCATATTTAGACACAATAAAAGTGGCTCAATTCATTAATAATAAAGTTCATAATAAACTTTTTCTATAATTTTATTAAATCATTGTTATTTTTATTTTCAAAATTTATTTAATATTGCATCTGAACGAAAATATTAATAACTTTTGCTGGTCTCAAAAGACCCAAACACATTCCGTATCATCTTTGCGGCTTGTATACATTTTTTACTACTTAAATTATAGAGGCACATAAACAAAGTTATAGAAAAAAAATAAATTGATTTTTGGCGACTGTTACACCTAATTTTGATTTTTTACAAATATATTAATTTTGCTGATCTCAAAGGACTCCAAACACGTTCCATATCATCCTCCAAGCCCCCTGCGCGCCATCCCTCTTAAATCATATTTCGTATTTAAACACAGTAAAAGTGGCTCAATTCATTAATAATAAAGTTCATAATGAACTTTTTCCATAATTTTATTAAAGCATTGTTATTTTTATTTTTAAAATTTATCTCAAGAAAATAATATTTAATATTGCATCCAGCGGCAGATCCAGTAGGGGGCGAAGGGGGCGTTCGCCCCCTCCTAGAAACCAAAAATGAACATAATTAATTAAATGAAATTGGTCTTTTTACGAACAAATGATGTTAATAATTTTTACTATTAAACGTGGTATACATTTAAATACTCAACGTAGTAAATATCAAACATTTTGCAGAAAATTATTGAAAATTTTGTTTAATCAATTTTCCAATAATTTTTTGCATCTAAATATTGTGTAATGATATTATAAACACAAATTATTAATTGAAAAAAAGTGGTATTAATAAATATTTCTCAAATCGAAAAAAATGCCAGAGCCGGTGGGACTCGAACCCACGATTCTTTCATATCTAGTGAAATCGCTTTAGCCAACTAAGCTACGGCGTCCGGGCCAACACACCGACTTTATTTTGACATCTTCTTCGATTCGAGAGGGCAACTCTTCGACCTAGTGCCTATTTTAATTATAAATCTAATTTTCTTTTTTATCGTTCGTTTGTATTTTGATAATTAATTAAAAATTGGTCTTTTTACGAAATTTACTACGTTGAGTATTTAAATGTATACCACGTTTAGTAGTAAAAATTATTAACATCATTTGTTCGTAAAAAGACCAATATCATTTAATTAATTATCAAAATACAAACGAACGATAAAAAATTAGATTTATAACAAAAATGTACATGTTTTTTAATAAAATTTAGTATAATTTTAGAAAAATTAATAAAAGCTCGCAATTTTACTGATATCACTCCTACCTCAGAAAATTTCTAGATTTTCCGATGCCCGTTGCAGACCATCTTAAATCTTCTGAGCCATATTTAAAAAATTTTTGAACTAGTAATTTCTCTATCTCGATGATCCCTGTCTATGTATAATCAAAATGTATGGAAAAATTGTAAAAATATATTAACTTTTATTTCACGTTTCACACCATTTTAAACATTTTCAGCTATACTTGAAAAAAATTTTATTTTGCTAATAATTTAAAAGTCTCTAGGGGCCCTGTATAGGAACATCAAAATGTATCGGAAAAATTTTAAAATATATTAGCTGCTATTTTCACGTTTCAGCTTTTTTTTCGTTTCAGTTTTTTTGAGCTATACTTGAAAAAAAATTTTTTAAAATAATTTCAGTGCCTCAAGGGACCCTGTATAGAAACATTAAAATGTATGGGTAAATTCTATTAAAATATTAGCCACTATTTTCACGTTTTAGACCAATTTAATCCTTTTAAACTATAAAAAATGAATAAAATGTATTTTATAAATAACATTTCTTGTTCTCCAACTATAGTACATAAATGGTATTTCACTCCGATACATTGAGCAAGATCATCAGTAAAAAACTCAATGTATCTTTCTTATATACCAAAATCAGCTAAGAATGTTTTTGATTTCTTATATATTCTTTCAAACACATTTATAGAATATATTTTGTCAGAAATCATTGAATAACATGAACCACATAATATGTGGTATCAAATTTTATTGCTGAGTATTAGTATATTACATTCAAAGCGCCAAATTCATGGCATTAAGTTTTAATATGAATGTAATAACTAATCAAATAGGCTCGTTAAACTGTTATATTCTATTTTAAACTATACTTTAAAAAAAAAATTTTTCTAATAATTTCAGTGCCTCTAGCCCTCCGTGGGTCCTCTATTTTTTTACCTACGCGCTGGGTCCTCTATACCAATATCGTCAGGGCATATGTCTAACCCATAAAAAATAATTTTTGGCCAAAATTTTTTTTAAGGTTTTAGGTAAACATCTCAACTAAAGATTAAAAAAGGTTTTAGGCTAAAATGTCCGCTCAGTTTTGCGGAAAAAATTCCGGAGCAGCGGAAAACGAGCATTTTTTTGATTTTCGATTAAAAATTCATAACTCCGGCCCTAATGGGTATTAAGGAAAAATATTCTAGGGTTTTAAGCTTCAGATATATACCTTCAAAAAAAACCTAGCGAGATTTGGCTCCGCTGAAAAAACCATAATTATTTCGCAACCTGAAAATGGGCCTTTTTTCGAGTAAAAAAATTTTTTAAAATTCAAGGTTTTTTGGAATAAAAACCCACTTAGGGGCATTAAATGTTCAAAAAAGTTATTTAAAAATATACTTCACCCTTTGTGTAAGTAAAGAAAAAAAAATTTTCAAAAAAAATTAAGTTTTTTGGTCGAAATACAATTAAATTTTGGAAAAGTAAAAAACTGGATTTTTTTAGTGAAAACCGGTCAAAAACACGTATTTTTTTATGTTACATTCTTTGTACATGAAAAAAGTATAATATATGAAGAAATTACTTCATTTTGAGCAAAAATAACAAAAATTTTTACTTCCAAGAAATAGCAAAAAAAGTCACGTCCTGGGTCCTCTATGACGATTTCGTTCTCGGTCCAACTTTGCACCCACGGTACGGACAAACGGCTTAACCAAAACTAACGCGGCTTGGCAGATGCTCATAAAAAGGTTACAAGTTTTTTTAGGAGGGGTCACCAACCATCGCCCATTGTGCATGTCTGAGATACACGAACGTCGAAAAAAGCGGATGACGATATCATCACAGAGGACCCACGGAGGGCTAGGGATCCTGTATGGGAACATCAAAATGTATCGGAAAAATGTAAAAATAAATTAGTTGTTATTTTCACGTTTCAGATCATTTTAAACATTTTAAACTATACTTAAAAAAAAAATTTTTTAAATAATTTCAGTGCCTCTAGGGACCCTGTATAGAAACTTTAAATTGTATGGGTAAAATCTATTAATATATTAGCTGTTATTTTCACGTTTCAGACCAATTTAAACATTTTAAACTATAATTGAAAAAAATTTTTTTTAAAATAATTTCAGTGCCTCTAGAGGCCCTGTCTAGGAACATCAAAATTTATGGGTAAAATCTAAAAATATATTAGCTTTTATTTTCCCGTTTATTGCATCTGATTGCAAATATTGATTACTGTACCTTTTCATCCCTCATAATTTCTTTTTTTTTGTTCTGTTAAGAACGCGTGCCTCCCACTTTTTCTTTACTTCTAGCGGCGATCGCTGTAGCTTGATACCAACCGATTAAAATGAAGAGCAGGGAGCGCTGGTGGTCCGGCGAGGGAATTCCATTTTTTTAGGTACATTCAGACGAGAAAAAATTTGTAATCCCCACCTTCGATATTTACCCCCTCTCGTTCCATTATTGCATGCTAAATAATAAGAAGTGGGAGTAAATTTTAACCACCACCTCCAAAATTTACTCCCACTTTTGATTATTTAGCATGCAAGAATGGAACGAGAGGGGGTAAATATCGAAGGTGGGGGTTACAAATTTTTTCTCGTGTGAATGCTCCCTGAATGTCCCTTAGAGAGGTCCGCATAGTGGAAAGTCATAGGGCGGAAGAGGGGCCCTGGGTGGAAAGCCACTGTTTTTTTACTGCGCATGTTCTATGATTTAATGTTTTTATACTTAATATAATCAGTTGTTTGAGATGAAATAAATATTTTAGATAACTTAAAACAAATTTAAATTTTAATAATATTATAACTTTATTTTTATGTATATTATTATTTTGATTTCATTGACCTGTACTGGGCATAATTGTTAAATGAATTAAATATAAATTGTCCTATCTTGATATGTGTATGTTTTCAAATAACATCCCTTTTTTTATTAAGACATATCAAGCGGCAATATTATATAATTTTTAAATTCATTTAAAAATTATTTTTCAAAAATACGCGGTTTTTAATGTAGGTACAGAAGGTACCTGCAGCGTTTCGATCAGCACCAACACATAGATCTCCTCAGTGTGGCTGAGTGTGTTGGTGTGTGCCACAGACGCTGCTGTATTACGTCTTTTAATTTTTCTTATATAGTGAACGAATGCCTATTTTATCACTTGCGAGATACTATAGCCATTCGTTCCCTATATATGAAATGAATGGAATGACCGGTTGCGGGTCTACGGTCTGTTCAATATTGAATTATTAGTTATTTCTATTAATCGCCCATATTTTCTAATATATATTATTATTTTGATTTCATTGACCTGTACTGGGCATAATTGTTAAATGAATTAAATATAAATTGTCCTATCTTGATATGTGTATGTTTTCAAATAACATCCCTTTTTTTATTAAGACATATCAAGCGGCAATATTATATAATTTTTAAATTCATTTAAAAATTATTTTTCAAAAATACGCGGTTTTTAATGTAGGTACAGAAGGTACCTGCAGCGTTTCGATCAGCACCAACACATAGATCTCCTCAGTGTGGCTGAGTGTGTTGGTGTGTGCCACAGACGCTGGTGTATTACGTCTTTTAATTTTTCTTATATAGTGAACGAATGCCTATTTTATCACTTGCGAGATACTATAGCATTCCATTCATTTCATATATAGGGAACGAATGGCTATAGTATCTCGCAAGTGATAAAATAGGCATTCGTTCACTATATAAGAAAAATTAAAAGACGTAATACACCAGCGTCTGTGGCACACACCAACACACTCAGCCACACTGAGGAGATCTATGTGTTGGTGCTGATCGAAACGCTGCAGGTACCTTCTGTACCTACATTAAAAACCGCGTATTTTTGAAAAATAATTTTTAAATGAATTTAAAAATTATATAATATTGCCGCTTGATATGTCTTAATAAAAAAAGGGATGTTATTTGAAAACATACACATATCAAGATAGGACAATTTATATTTAATTCATTTAACAATTATGCCCAGTACAGGTCAATGAAATCAAAATAATAATATATATTAGAAAATATGGGCGATTAATAGAAATAACTAATAATTCAATATTTATTTTTATGATTTTTATTGCAAATAGTTTTGAATTAATTTTGCATTAGTATATCATAAATACATCCACAATAATAACATAAATTAATATAAAAAAACGAGATGCAATAAGATGCAAATTAATTAAATAATATATTTCCACATAAAATATCCACAAAAAATAAAAAGAATTAAATTTATGTATATAATTATATATGTTATTGTCAATGTATCATATCTAAAATAGAACTACACAAAAGAAACACAATTAATCTAAATGTTGCAGTTCTTGTTTTGTCTCTGGAACATTTTTTATTAATTTTAGTTATTATCGATAACCGAGTCAAGATGTTACTTTTAGTTTAAAAGTTTCTGTATCAAACTGGGATCCTGTAATACTGGAGTCTTAAAGTTTGTTTCCCCTAGTTCTATTTACTTATTAAAACTAAAAGATACAAACTTTATGATTCATACTATTCAGGTTTTTAATTTTAAACAGAAATTTTTAAGCTAAAAGTAACATCTTGTTTTGGTTATTGATAATATATAATTATAAGAGCAAATGTTCCATAACTAAAACAAGAACTTCATTAATTAAATTAACCATGTTGCTTTTGTGAAGTTCTATTTATTCATTAGAACCTATTGACTATAATTATTCTATAATCTTAAATTTTAACCTGATCAGGTTGCTCAGGCTAACTTCAATACGTCTAATATTAAAAATAACTAATCTTTGGATAACTAGGTTACTTTTACAAATATATATATATGTATTTTTTTTAAATGAATTTAATATTATATTTATTTTTTATTATTTTTTATTTATCTTCTCTGTTGTTTTCTTCTTGAACTGGAAGGACAGCAATGGACTTAACACCCCTTTTTAATTGATTAGTAGCTGTTTTTACTGTGACTGTACGAACCACTCCGTCCCTTCCTGGATGGATGTCTACTATGCGCCCGAGCATCCAACGCATAGGAGGCAAATTATCATCTTTCAAAATTACCAAAACCCCTTTCTTAATATTTTCTTCGTTTGATTTTTGCCACTTTGAACGTATATTGAGATCGTTGTGATACTCTTTGTACCATCTATTCCAGAAATCTTGCTTTAATTTAGTTAGATGCTTCCATACGGATAATCGATTAGTAGGTATCTTGGTGTAGCTAGGCTCAGGTAAACTTACAAGTGCATCACCGATCAAAAAATGTCCAGGTGTTAGGCATGAATGATTATTTGGATTATTTGAAAGCGCGGAAAAAGGACGTGAATTTAAGATAGCTTCGATTTTAATGGCAAGTGTTTGAAATTCTATTAAAGTAAAATGTAAATTTTTTGTTACCCTTATAAGATGGTGTTTAAATGATTTAACGCCAGCCTCCCATAATCCACCGAAATGAGGTGTGGTAGGCGGATTAAAATACCACGAAATATTACGTGTGACCGTGTAATTATTAATATTATTTTTATGTTCTTCCGAACAAAATAATTTATGTAATTCTTTCAACTCTCTATTAGCACCTACGAAATTTGCACCATTGTCCGAATATATTTTTTCCGGATAACCTCTACGTCCTATAAATCTATCTAATGCTGCTATGAAGGCTTCAGAAGTTAAATTTTCAACTACTTCCAAGTGTATAGCTTCATTTACCATACAAACGAAAACTGATATGTACGCCTTTATAAAAGTCCTAATGCGATATTTTTTCTCTTTCAAATAAAATGGCCCACAAAAATCTATGCCAATAATAGAAAAAGGACGAGCCTTGTTTATGCGTACCTCAGGCAAATTTCCCATTAAATAATCTGTAGTTAAAGGCTTTGCCCTACGGCAGATTATACAGTCTCAAACAATCTTTCTAACTTGATTGCGGCCATCTATTAACCAAAATTTTCGCCTTATAGCAAACAGTGTATCTTGAATACCGGCATGCAAATTTATATGGTGATAATATCGTATAATCATATCAGATAAAAAATTACGACTAGGCAAAATCATTGGGTGTCTTTGACCATAAGGGATATTTGAATCTTCGAGACGCCCCCCTACTCTTATGAAATTTCTAGCATCTAGAAAAGGATTAAACACAACGAGCATACCTTTTGCCAAAGGCTTTCCACTATTAAGTACCTTGTGCTCATACTTAAACTCGCTTGTTTGCACGCATTTAATTATTCGAGATTCGGTACATAGCAACTCTCCCACCGATATTATTCCTTGATAATTAACTTTTTTAAGAAAACGAAAAATAAAACAGCAAATACGCAACATCCTCATATAATTAGAAAATTTCTTTAATAAGGTACCGCCTGTATTTACGTCGCCATTGGTAGGTGTGACTATAAAACATGTATTTTTCTTTAATTCTGGAACTACCTCTAGTTATTTCATAACTGATTTCGGCCAATCAGACTCAGGAAATTTTAACCATAATGGTCCATGCATCCATATTTTATTAATTAAAAAATCTTTAGGCAATTGTCCACGAGAACCCATGTCTACAGGATTGTCCTTAGACCGTATATGATCCTATTCGTGTGGATTTGTATTGACTTGAATCTAAGATACCCTATTGTTGACAAAAGGCATTAATATTTGTGGCTGCATTCGCAACCAATGTAAAACAATTATTGAATCGCTCAATAAATAAGTAGCATCAATTTTAAAATTTATTGAATCTTTGACTTCACATAGCAATTTTGTCAAAAGCTTCGCACCATTTAATTCCAATCGTGGAATTGTTAAAGATTTTAAGGGCGCTACCCGACATTTTGAGCAAAGTAGTTCGCACGTAATTTTGCCTTTAGTAATGGATCGAATATATATATACCTGCCCCATAAGCACGCTGACTTGCATCGCAAAACCCATGCAATTCTATACGAGTTGCGACAGATTTTATAACTCTACGTGGAAATTTTATATTATTTATGCAAGGAAGCTGATTACAAAATTTTGACCAAGTTATATAAATATGCTTTGGGACCGTTTCATCCCAACCCAATTTTTCTTTCCACAAGTCTTGTATGATTAATTTTGCGAGCAGGACCACAGGACCAAGAAGTCCAAGAGGATCATATATACTTGCAACTACAGATAAGATATTTCGTTTAGTTTCCGTCGGACCTAGATTTGTTGGTCCAGTATAATATACATAACGATCTGACTTGGCAATCCACGAGATTCCAAGGGCACTTATCGGAACATCTTTTGCTAAATCTAATTTGCAATCTATTTGATCCTCTCGCAAACCCAATAAAATCCTTGCATCATTCGAAGCCCATTGCCGAATACAAAAACCACCGCTAAATAGTATTTCCCATATCTCGTTCCGAATTTCTACTGCACGCTCAATAGTTTCTGCTCCCGTAATCAAATTGTCGACATATAAATCATTTAATAATGCATGCGCTCCTTTTGGATATTTTTGCTTTGAATCAAATGACAATTGCGGTATGCATCGAATTGCAACGTACTGTGCATGTACTTGACCGAACACTAGTGTTTTAAATTGCAATTCTTGTAATTTTTCATTTAAAAAATACAAACACCTTTGATATTTACGATCTTTCGGTCTTACTAAAACTTGTAAGTACATTTTTTCTATATCAGCCATAATTACGTATTTAGGAAACCTAAACCTAAGATGCAAAGAAAATATTTTATCCTGCATAGGCGGACCATTCATTAACAAGTCATTTATAGAAACGCTTGTAGTAGTTTGCGAAGATGCATTAAAAGCGACTCTTAGCTTAGTAGTTGCATTGGTTTTCTTTATGACACCGTGATGCGGCATATAATATCCCCCATCATTCCCGTCGCTTGCAATGACCTCGCAATGACCAAGGTCAATATATAGCTGCATTGCTTTATTATAACTTTCCATATATTTTAGATTTCGCTCAAATCTACGTTTCAAAGCATATAACTGTCTCAACGCTCGAGACTTTGAGTCCCCTAGTCTTAATACATTGCCCTTAAATGGCATAGCCACCATAAACCTTCCGTCTTTATTTCGCATATACGTGGCTCTAAAATGCCGCTCAATTTCACAGTCCACCGATGGAATTTTCCTATTTTCACTTAATTCTTCGGATTCCCAAAATTGTCGGACAGCCTGCTCAAGGCTACACATGTGACAACCTACCGTTCCACTTACGTCGCCTACATTAATTCCGCCACCTAAAACCCAACCCAATCGGGTTTTTTGTAAAATTAGATCAGAATGACCATCAGACAAATTATATTGTCCCTTTGAAAATAAAGCCATGGTCGGGCCACAACCCAAAAGCATATCTATCTGCCTAGGTATGTAAAAATAAGGATCAGCTAATTTTATATTAGAAGGTATGTTAACCTTATCTCGAGATATAGGCTCAGATGGCACCTAATCAGAAATACACGGCATAGTGAGAAATTCAGCATTTTTTACGTAGGTACCCGATTGGGAATAGAAGGTAAGATTTATTACAAATTTAGTCTCGACATACATCCTATTTAAAGTACTTACGGGAGTTTCACAGCGTTCTAATTTTAACTTTAAAGAACGTGCAAAAGATTCGGTTATAAAGTTGGCCGTAGAACCGGTATCCAACAACTTCTTGATTCAACTAACCTGCCCATACCATTTACGACATTAACCAAAGCACTCAGGACCTTTTTCATCGATGATTTTTGAGGAGTCACTGTAAAGCAGAGGTTACCGTAAGAATCGGCTAGTCATTGTTTTTCTTGCTTTAGAACCCTTGAAACGAATTTAGGATTATGAAGTAACGTATTGTACTTTTTGTCGCAAATCCTACAATTACCGCTTGTGCATTTGTGACCAAACTCACCCTTCAAGCAATTTCGACACAATTTGGCTTCTTTTACAACCTTATAACGTTCCTCCACATCTATCTTTTTAAAAGTATCGCATTGAAACAATAGATGCTTTTCCGAACAAGCCGCACAATCCGTATCAACAATCAAAGCCCTTTTAGCTTGTATGGAAAAATTGCGATGCTGAGATTGTGCCTTTTTCTTACGACTACGAGTTTCAACACCGGATGCAGCGGGTGCATTGCCGTTTTTCACAACCTTTGAGTCACGCATAGAAAGCCTGGCTGTGGTAGTATACAGAATTTCAAACAATGCGTCAGGCGTTGGAAACTCATCACCTTTTAAAGTCTTATCCCATTCTAATGCGACTAAAGGAGATAATCTACATTCAACAAGAGCTACAATAATCTCAGGGTTAACCGCCACGCTGTATTTTGCTAAAGACTTTACATGTTGTTGAGAAACATCATCTAATGTCTCTATTTCCTTGGTTGTATCATTGAGAATGCCAGGCAATCCTATAAGTAGCTGCAAATGTCGTGATATAATGCAACGGCGATTTTCATAAGCCCGAAGGAGAATATCCCAAGCATATTTATAATTTTCCGTCGTCATCGCTAAAGTTCCAATTTTTCGGGCCGCGTCACCAACTAATGCTGACTTTAAAAAATACATTTTATATTTTATGATCTTTTGAAAGCTGCTATTTTTTTATCTAGAGCTTCCAAAAAGCAGTGCCCCATCGAAATTTTTTTTTCGCCAAAAAATATAAGGTTTAAGGAAAATTTTAAGCCTGCTTACAAGATTTTTTACGAAAAGGCATTTGAAAAATCGACTTTTGAAAAAAAACAGCCTATCTTAAAGATTCTTCGCGCATGCGCTACTCAAAAAAATTTTTTGACCCCGAAATCGGATAGCCAGGGAAATTTCCTATCCGGACATATATGGAAAAAATTTTTCATGCTAATGTTAGTTTTTACATGAATAATAAAAAAAATTATGACTAATTTTTCTTACTTTTTTTTATAAAAGTCCAAAACACAAAAATGCCTGCCAAAAATCGAGATTTTGCTCTGGAGGCTAAAAACTGGGCTGGTGACTTATTTTTGGTAGCACTTTCAGAAAAAAACACTTTGGGGCAGTTTTGAAGACCCGACCATACAAATCGCACACACTTCATTTGAATCTACCCATATAGCAATTTGGTTTCCTTTTAATTGGTTTATTATAGACACTTAAAAAAAAAAATTTATTAAATTTGTTTATTTTAAAATTAGTTTTATTTTATAAAATGCTTTCATTTAATCATGGGATAGGTTTATTTTTAATAGGTTTATATGAAATGTGGACTGTTTTGCTTTTTTAATCCAATCGGTATTTTAATAATTGTCTACGCGATGCGTTATTTTTATGTTATATTTTAAAAAAACGTAAATCACCTACTTACATTTAAAATTAAAAATTTTTTGGATAAAAGAAAAATAACAATTTTTAAGTTCATTAAAGAATTTCTAGTTTATTTTTTATTAAATTGTAATTCATTTTTTTAGATCTTATCACGAAATACTTAAATGGAGATAAAAAAGTTCTTAGCAAATCTTATGATTTTAAACATTTTGAATGCCCACTGGAAACAAAAAAAGCTGTCAATTTGGCTGAGAAAGAAATAAAAAAAAACAAGAAAGCCATCAAAGAACTGGTATAATTATCATATTAAACTATCGTTTTTAGTCTAAGTATTTTTTGGATTTAATTAATTTCTCTTTTAATTATTTATATCACTGATTGTAAAATGTTGGATTAGGGTAAAGGTATTTGTGGGTGAAATGAAAGCACGCAATTATTTCTACATTACATTTAATCTAACACCATGAATGAGCGATGTGCTCCATACAGTATATTAATGGTAACTAAAGGGCGCCTCTCGCGCTTGAATGATTTCTCTTACTAAATGACTCATTATAAGAACAACGGTACTTGTCACATACTTCGTTATATGTTATAGTCAAATAACGAACATGCTCGCCCCCTTGAAGTAAAATACTTCAAATAGGTTACAAAAATCTTATAAAAACTATTGACTTTTATGAAAATTGATACATTTTTCTATATATTCAAGTAAAAATTACTGTATTTTATAGTAATTGGCTACCCTGGTTAACTTTATTGTAATATTTATTATTTAGTATACAGTAAAAATTGCTTGCACTTTAAAGAAATATAACTATAATATAAATTAATAATTACTGGATAAATTTAGAATTTTTACTATTGGGAAGTAACCTGACCGATGCGACGCCAAGTGGTTTAATAAATAACTAAAGCTGGAGGGTAAAAGAATAAAATTAACGTTGAGGAGATAGGAAGATTTTAAAACTTTTTATTTTTTCTATTAATTTTTAATGCTGAAAATTAAATATTTTTATAAAAAATTATGGAAAAAGAAATAAAAAAATAGAATTACCAAAAAAATTATTGTATTATTCCAAATTGTCCTGGTAAAATCAGTTTGGGGATTTGAACGCGGGTCCTTTGCATTCCCGGCTTATCACTTCGTCCACTAGGCTACAGTTGCTTACACGTGTAAGAATCGAAGTTTGAAAACTATATGCTTTGGATATTACCCACTTACGCCCCCTGTTTAATAAATAGATATTTTATTCTCACTTTTTTCTTTCTTTATTGAATTCACATCTACACCTTTATTAAACTTTATTATTTTATTTATTTGTTCTATTTTTATTCATACGTGTTTATTTTGTATGATTAGTTTTATTTTAAAATACCGAAGTACGGATAAATGTGCCTGCACGTATGCTAAAATTTATTAAAAAAGGGGGGGTAACAAGAAGAGAGAAAAATTACTTTATCTATGTATTAAAAATTCTTATACGCGTACTGGAATTTTTATAAACATAATTTTTACTATATTTTATAGTAAAAACAAAGGCGCGCGCAGTAATATTTCTTATATATTATATTATTTTTTCCCTGAATTGACAGGTGGGTAGCGCGTTACTATAAAATATAGTAAAATATACTGTTCTTGTTTTCTCAGTGTAGGTAGCTTAAAAGCAATGAATTAAATTGGGGGCTTGCATGGGACGGAGTTTTAACGATTTCTTTGCATAATTTGAAACTAGATCAAAAAATATTAGACACGTATTTTTTTGTTTTTCAAAAAAATGAAAATTAAAAAAGTGATGATGTCACACCTACCGTACACAAAAATATTGTGACGTCAGATCTCTGACGAAAATCTGGGTTTTGAAACCTCTATAACTCCGTTAATTTTCGTAATTTAAAAAAATAAAAACATACGTGTCTAATATTTTTTCATATAATTTCAGATTATACAAAAAAATTACCAAAATTTTGACCCATGTAACCCCCCTATTCAAACAAACCCTGCTAGCTTTTTTGCAGATAATATAATAAACCTGTGATAAGCAACGTGCATGCACCAAACGTAGAACGAAATTTGCTCAAAAAAATGCAGATTCGTGGTGGCCAATTTAATTAGCCTTTTAATTTAATAGGATGAAAGGGTTTTTGCGTAAACTAATGAATTAGTTAATTAAAAAAACCTGGGGGGGGGCTGTTTTTCACCCTCCAAAAACTTAAAATGTAAATAAAATTAATTCATCTAAAGTTTCTTTAAGTTTTTTGGTTAATAATGTATTATGATTTCTGAGTTTTTTTAATTTTTATTCATTTTCATTACTAGTTGCCTGGATCTTTAACTACGTTTGTCAATAACGTATCAAAATTAACAAACGTTGATTTAAGATGAATTTTTTAATTGACTAAATAATTTGCAGTATATTTATTAATACGTAACAAAATAACAAAATTATTTCATTGAATTCAGTTGATGCAATACCTGTAACTACAAATTAAAGTTGTACTTTAAAGTTGTACTTTAATTTGAAGGCCAACTCGGTAAAAAATTCTTTCAAGGTATTTATTAACATGATAGTAATTTTACTATCATGATAGTAAGTACCTTGACAATAATATTTAATGTGCAGTTTTTAACACTCTCAAATAGAATATTAATTATTAGTGGCACAAAAATTTTTCGCCTATGGTGCTTACAATATTTTTTGCCTTTCCAAGTGTAAAACAAGTGCAGAAATGGCTGTGCCAAGTTCTCAGCACAAGTTTTACGCACAGGCGGGCAAAATGAGTAATTTTTTAACCAAGGAAGCAATAAAAAAATATATCAAAAACCTCCATATCTACATTTTTATGAATAATAAGTTTTTTATATGGGCTTATTTGTCGCGAAATTATCTATATCAGATGATGCAAATAATTTTTTCTTATCACTTGTAATTTGCAAAATCGCATGGCTCATTTACAAAGTCTTATGTATTGGTAAAAGTCTTACATGTATTTCTAAAAATAATAAATCAGGAAGAAATGGTTCATTTACAGATTTTTGTAGATATGAAGGTTTTTCTCCTGTACTGTACTCGCGCGAATCATGTATTTCTAAAAATAATACATGATAAATGGCTCATCTACATAGGGCTGAAAATGTATTAAACGGCTCATGTATATATAATTGTGGAGGTTCTTTTTCTGTACTTTTCGCGTTTAGAGACAATTTTTTTGACTTATCTACAGTTTTACATGTAAGTAGTGGAAAATCGCGAAAATTTTTTTCACCATTGAAAAGAACGTGTCCAAATTAGTATAAAAACGTTTTTAATTTTTTAAAAACTATTGAATAACATTATTAAATCAATTGAAACACGTTTCTTTAAATATCTCGAAATCATTAAAATGTAGATATTGAGGTTTTTGATCTGTAGGGCAGACTAGCACGAGTGCTCGATAAAGCCGGACATGGTTGACAAGTGTTCACGTTAGTATCTAAAGTTTTTCGCCTATTATAATTTTTTTTTGCCTTCATAGGCATACAAAGAATGCAAAAAATTCCATGCTAATTTTTATGCAAGAGTTTTGTGCCCATTATATTTCATAAACTATTATACATATAATATATGTTATATACCCGCTAGAAAGAAAAAGATATTTATTATATTTTTTAATCTACACACTAAACCTAAAAGAATTTTTCGTTACCCAGAAAATAATTCTTTTTAAAAAGAATTAAAACATAAATAATTTTCTTTTAAAGAAACCATTCAAATTTATTGTTTACAAATTTGAATTTTTCTATTTATTTTGTGGATTATAACCTATATATTTTGAAAGCATTCATTTTTGATATTACTTTAAATATTTTAAGGGAATTGATAATGCGATAATTGATTGTACGAGCCCGATATAATTTAGTGACTAAAAAATTTTTATGCAGGTGCGGTTCATACATAATTTCGTCGAAGGTGAAAAGATTTCAAATGCCCAGCTTGCTATGCAAGGGGTTATGGGAAGAGTAATTGTCAGAGATCTTGGCTTAATGTGTTCAATATCAGGCTCGAAACGGGTGCCGCATAAAATATTCATGGGCGATCATCCATTTGTCCAAGTATCCATTGGTAAAAACACAAAAGAACATTTTAATAAAAACTTACTCCATTAATCTTCTCATTAATTTATTTTTTTTCTTATTTTTTTTACAATAGCTGTAATTTCCAAAATGTATAAAGAGGATCCAAAGCAAGTAAGAATCCATGTTAGAGATTGGTTTAATGGAAAAATTGGATAGTTTTGGTGTTATATTCTATATTTTAATAGTATGTTTTATTTAAAAAATTAATTTTTTGACATTGTTTTTAACTTTTATATAAATATATAATCGGAAAATTCAAAATTACACTGTAAAAAATCTGCTTCTGAATTTATCCTTATTTATCTTTTATAAGAATTTATCTTTATTAATAAAAAAAATTAAATTTATTTGTTATTTGACTGTATGTACGCATATCGCTCATTTTCATTTTTCTTGCGAAAATAGTGTCACGTGGTCGTATATACCGATTGAAGTAAGAATTTACAAACTTTTTTGTCTTAAAGTTTGTATTTCAAAAAGTTGTTGACCATACACCATAAAAATTAACAAAATTTTAAGTTGAAAAAAAAATTTGTGGCTAAAATATGACAAAAAAGCCTTTACCGTTCCCCTAAAAAGCCTTTACCGTTCCTATTAAGAACTTGGTGTTTTAAGCAAAATAAGTGCATGGATTTTTATTTACTTTTTTTTAAAGTTTGTATTTCACTTAATTATAGATTTACCAACAGCTATTTTTTATTTACCAACAGCTGTTAATAAATCTATAATTAAGTGAAATACAAACTTTAAAAAAAAGGAAATAAAAATAAAAATCCATGCACTTATTTTGCTTAAAACACCAAGTTCTTAATAGGAACGGTAAAGGCTTTTTTGTCATATTTTAGCCACAAATTTTTTTTTCAACTTAAAATTTTGTTAATTTTTATGGTGTATGGTCAACAACTTTTTGAAATACAAACTTTAAGACAAAAAAATTTTTAAATTCTTACTTCAATCGGTATATACGACCACGTGACACTATTTTTGCAAAAAAATGAAAATGAGCGATATATATATATTTTATATTTTTTAAAATTATTAATGTAATAAAATATGATAATAAAAGAAAAAAATAAAATAAAATATGATTTTATACTACATGATACAACATATACATAAATACTTATGGCGCTTAAAAGAAAAAACAAAAATATTTTTAATTGACGCTAACTATATTAAAATTATACTTTTAATTTATATAGTTAAAGATTTGTAAACATCTTAATGTACATAAATGTTGTTATTATTATTATTTGTAAAAAAATGGAAATTTAATTTTATTAAGGAGGTTTATTCATATTTATAAATAATTGCTTAAAGATGACATTCCCAATTAGTTTTACATAATTTATTTTCGTAAATGAAGAAAAAAACACACAACCAAAAAACTCACTTATTTTAGTAACGTTTTTTTAAATTGTATAAATAATATTATGAGACTTTTGTTAAAAAAAAAAAATAATATGTTCAACAGATAAACTTCCTTAAGATTATAATTTCTGTATTATATAGATTTATTTATATTATATGTAATTATTCATAAAAATTTGTATATTTTTTAATAAACATTTTCTGATGAGATGGATAAAAATTCCAAAGAAACATTAAAAAACTGCCTTAAATCATTATTTAAACAACCAATAAATTAATTAAAATAAATATGTTTTGATTTAATTAATTTAAAAAAAAATTTAAAAAAATTTTTTAAAAACACTTATTTTTAAAACTAAAAAATAATTTTCCTTTCAATATTGTAAATAATTTGCGCACTAAAATGCATAAAATAATTTTTTATCTTTGAAAATCAAATATATTTTTTTAAACCCATTATAAACCAAATATATTATTTTTTTAGGAATCTGATTACCAACAATTTTGTAATACACGCCTTCAAAATCCAAGATTTTAAAGCGTAGGTGCCAACTTTAAGCAAAAAAATTAAAAAGTAATGGCACCCAAGCTTTAAAATCTTGGATTTTGAAGGCGCGTACAAAAAAATTGTTGGTAATCAGATTCCTAAAAATAATATATTTGGTTTATAATGGGTTTAAAAAAATATTTTTGATTTTCAAAGATAAAAAATTATTTTATGCATTTTAGTGCGCAAATTATTAACAATATTGAAAGGATAATTATTTTTTAGTTTTTAGTGCGTTAAGAAAAAAATAAAAGTGTATTTAAAAAAAATTTTTTTTATATTTTTTTTTATTTTCTACTTTTTAGTCTTATTGATACAAATTACAAAGTAGTAATTAAATGAGCAAAAACACTCCTTTTAGGGTTTTATTATTTTTGCACTTTGAGCTACCAAATTAAGACCATACGGGTTTTTTTGGGTCATTAATCAAGAATTCGGGTGAATTTTTTGTAAATAATTAATATTTCACCCTTCAATTAGGAAAAACAACCCCTTAAAGGAGTATTTGCTATAAATGCACCCCTTTTAGGGTTTTTTTGCTAATTTAAGGGTGAAATATTAATTGTTCATGAAAAACTTCCCCAAATTTTTGATCAGTGACGCAAAAACCCTTCAGGACCTGATTTATTAGCTCAAAATGCAAAAATCGCAAATGCACCCCTTTTAGGGGTTGTTTTTGCTAATTTAAGGGTGAAATATTAATTATTTATAAAAAATATTACCTCAAATTCTTGATCAGCGACCCAAAAAACCCTCTTATAACAATTCTTGGCTAAATCTAGAAACTCAGCTTTCTAATATATAAAAAAACCTTTTTAGGGGTATTTTTTGCAAATTTAAGGGTGTTCCGAAAATATCTCCAGGGAAAGACCCCAATTTTCGTGATCAGCGACCCAAAAATCATATAGAAAAAAAAATTTTATCTTTAAATTTTTAATCAAGAATCTGGAAAGTTTTATTGAAAAAGAAAATTAAAAAATGTTAGTGGAAAACTTGGAAACTAATTAAAAGATTTTAACCTAAAAAATAAATACATATGTATATTTTCTTAAATTACCGATTTAGCATCTAAACCCAAAGATACTTTAGCTCGCTGGAACCAGATATTTGGCAAAAAAAGAAAAACATGCCCGGGAAATATAGAAAATACTTAAATTTTCTTATTTAAATTTAAAAAAATTTATTTTCAAATTTTTAATTAAAAATCTGAAAAGTTTGCTCGAAGTGGAAAAAAAAGTGAAAGAAAAAACTTAGAAAATTAAACTATTTCCACCTAAAAAATTAATATGTATACTTTTATAAATTTTTCATTTAACATTTATTCCCAGGTATGCTTTAGCTCAATAATCCATATTTTTGGCCCGTGAAAGAAAAACCATTCTTGGAAAATTTCGGAAAATTATTTAATTTATACATTAGAAATATAAATAAAATAATGTAATTTCAAATTTGTAAAAATCAATGGGAAATGTTGATAAAAAATAATAAATAATCAAAATTCAGCATTGAAAATTCGGAAAAGTATAAAATTTTTACCGTGAAAAATAAAAATAATTTTTATTATAAGCAAAATATTTATAATGGTCTATTTTATCTAATAAAAATGATAATTTGAGATATCAGTATTTCATAAAAAAAAGTTAAGTACCGTATTCCAAAAGAAAAAAAATGTTGCTGTGATTTAATGTTTTTTATTTAACAAATTTTTAGAAAAAAATTTTCAATAAACTAAGTACCAGTTATAAAAAATATATTGCCAATATAAAAATTATACATAAGTATCTTAATAATTAAATATATTTTAATAAGTCATTTTATAAAGTGAATAAATTTTATTATAATAAATAATTATTTTAATTATAAAATTAAATAAAAAATTATATCTTATTAAAAAAAAATATAGTAATGAAAACAATAATCAAACATATATTTATTTAAAGCATTGTTGTAAAAGTTATTATTCAATTATTAATTTTTTTTGAATCCAAACTTGAAATTTTATTGTTTAGTATTTGTGCATATAAAATATTTTTTTTACCACTATTCAAAATTGTCTCTGTTAAAATATTAAATATTTTTTTTGTTATTTTATTACAATCTATAATTTTTATATATTTTAGTAAACAACATTTTTTTAATAATTTCTCAATGCCTATATGCCAATAGTTATTTTATTGCAATTTATGCATTCAAATGTTTCCAAAAAATCTAAATTTTCAAAAATCTTATCTGTAATATTTTGTAAAATATAAGAATTAAACATAAGAATTAGTCAAATAAGAGCGATTTTAACAAAAAAAATTTTTAAACTAATATTCGGGAGTCGTTGGGAGTCGTTGGGAGTCGTGATGATTAGAACCTTTCTAAACCCTTTTTAAGCCAATTCGAGTCGATTCAGGACTCCCGACTCCCGTTACGTACCCCGAAGAAAAAAGAAAAAGAAAGCCAAAAATTTCGTCCAAGGTTTGCTGATACCTATTATCATAATTTCATAAAAAATATGAACATTTCTAACACAGAAAAACAGGATAAAGTCATGTTTAAAATACAAGAAATAGAGAATAATAAAAGTTTTACTTTAAACCTCTTTCTTAAAGTCTTGGAAATCCTGCCTCTTTTCGACTTGCCTTGATCAACTTATCCGATGTTAAAATATAACCAAAATTTTTTGTAATTTATTTATCAAAAATATCAATATATGTTATGCAAATAAATTTTTTTTATTTAATTATTTCATACACATTCTGTTCCTTTGATTTCGTTTGATTTTAAAAATTTTATTTTATAAACATTAAAAATTTATTATCGTGCAAACATACACACCAAAACATAAAGATTGTTTTTAATACTACTTTTTATTAAATTTTGTATTTAATATTTTAAAAATATTAAATTTAAAAATAAATCTTATAAAACTATTTAATTTCATTTTCAATCTTATTGTTTTTGTTTTTTCAGGCAAAAGATTTTTTTTCGAAAAAAATATTTTTAAATAAGGTTATGAGTATATATTTTTTATTTTTAACTCAAGCTTGTTTACCGAATTTGATCGGTTATCGAAATATACTTAATTTTTTTTTAGTTTAATGTTATTAAGAATTAAAAATAATTAAATTAATTTTATTTTATATAAGCGTAAGATATAATATTTAATACTTTTTGTAGCTGAGGTAAATATCTTGAGGTTCAAGGATTTTTAAAAGCGTTTTTTGAAAGCTATATTGTATATTTTTGATTTTAATAACACATTTATATTGCATTTATTCTTTATAACTTTCGTCTTCAAGCAATTTCTTAACGTAGCTTATCATCTAAAACTAAAATCTTTAACGGGTTTTAATTCAACTTAATCCAGGTTTTTAAGGCACACAGCAAAGCACAATAAAGCTAAATTATCATTAATTAATTTAAAAATATAAATCATTTAATTAAACTTGAAAAAAATATGAATTATCACTTTACGCCTATTTATTTAAATAAAAGTAATTAAATTATTTTTAATCATTAATAACGTTAAATTAAAAAAGAATTAAGCATATTTTGATCACCGAACCAATTCGATAAACAAACTTGAGTTATAAAAATAAAAAATATATACTCATAACCTCATTCCAAAATATTTTTTTCGAAAAAAAATCTTTTTCATGAAAAAACAAAAACAATAAGATTGAAAATGAAATTAAATAGTTTTATAAGATTTATTTTTAAATTTAATATTTTTAAAATATTAAATACAAAATTTAATAAAAAGTAGTATTAAAAACAATCTTTATGTTTTGGTGTGTAACCATTTAACATTTTTAAGTTTTTTGTTATTGTTTATAATTTCATTAGGCTGTATACATAAAAAAACATAGCAACGGGCAAGTTGCTCCGGGAAAGTCGAAAAGAGGATTATTATAAACTAACATTATAAAACTAGTAAATTATCACATTCGAAATATTGAGTAAGAACAATACTTTCAAATATAAGTACTTTCATAAAAATAAATGAGATATTACATCTAAAATGAAAAAAAAAAGTAGTTTCAGAATTATTTATACGAAAATTTTTGAAAAAAAAATTAGATCTTTATTCAATAATGTTTATGAAATATCACCGGTTACAATATTTTCAAATATTAATACTATCATGAAATTGAAGTATTACACTAAAAAAAAAAAATATTGTAGTTCTTTTAATATTTTTGATTTTTTAATTTTGAGAAAGAAATTTTGAAAAAGTTCGGTATAAGATACAAAAAATGAGTATAAACAAACTTTCTAAAACTAGTACTTTCATAGAAATAAATTAGATACTAGGTCCAAAAAGAAAAAAAAAAATTGATGTTTTTTGTATTTTTTTGTGAAAAAAATTTTCAAAAAATTAGTTATCAGATTCGAGATATCGAGTAATAATCGTACTTTCAAATATAAGTACTTTCATGGAAATAAATGAGGTATTACATCCAAATTAAAAAAAAAAAAGTAGTTTGAGATTTTTTGATGAAAAAATTTTTGAAAAAAAAATTAGGTCTGAATTCCATAATGGTTCTGAAATTTCACCGGTTACATACACACACACACACACACACACACACACACACATACAGACTTTTTTTAAAAACCGGTTTTTTAGCTTCCTGGGGTCTCAAAACGTGCTTATATGCCAAAAAATCAAAAATCAAAATTTCATCTATCACAAAGGTTTCTATGAGGAACCAAAATATTTACTCAAATATCTGTAACCGTTTCTTCAGAATCCTTACCTAAAAAACACTACAAAATATAGTAAAATGTCCCTTAAAAACGATGATTCTGGATATTAGAACTTTCCTAGAAATAAATTAGGTATTACGTTCAAAAAGAAAAAAAATTATTGTATTTTTTTAATTTTTTTATTAAAAAAATTTTGAAAAAAAAAAAATTTCGAAAAATTACGTATCACATGAAATAATCATTCAAAAACGATAATTCTAAATATTCGTACTTTCGTAGAAAAACATTAAGTACTACATCCTAAAAAAAAAAAAAATTGGCATTTTTTATATTTTTTGGCGGCAAAAATTTTGAAAAAAAAATATTCAAAAAATTAAGTATCAGGTCCAAAAAATTACTTTTATAGAGGTTCTTAAAACTAGTACTTCCATGGAAGCAAATTATGTACTATACGTTCAAAGAAAAAAAAAATTGGTGTTTTTTGTATTTTTTTATGAAAAAAAATTTTCAAAAAATTAAGTATCAGATTCGAGATATCGAGTAAAAACCATACTTTCAAATATAATTACTTTCGTGGAAATAAATGAGGTATTACATCAAAATTAAAAAAAAAAAAAAGTACCTCAAGCTTTTTTGGTGAAAAAAATTTTGAAAAAAAAATTAGGTCTTAATGTCGTGTTGGCTGTGAAATATCACCGGTTACAGTGTGACATACATACATACATACATACACACACACACACACACACACACACACACACACATACACACACAGACTTTTTTTAAAAACCGGTTTTTTAGCTTCCCGAAGTCTCAAAACGTGCTTATATGCCAAAATATCGAAAATCAAAATTTCATCTATCAGAAAGGTTCCTCTATGAGAAACCAAAAATAATTTTTAGATTTAGATTTGAGTGGACGTCTCAAACTAGTCCTGTTGGGTCTATTTGGCCATCGGATTTCAAAGAATTTTTTAAAAAAGGCCAAAAATGCATGTGCTGAGCAGCCCGGCGGCCTTTAAGATTAAACTATTGTTTGGAAAATCATATTTAGCTAATTGGGTAAAAAGATCTTCTAGTTTGGATTGGTAACAACGTCTGAAGCTAGTCTTCTAGGGTCTGTTTGGCCACCAGAATTGAAACATTTAAAAAAAATTTATCTAATAAATTAAAAGTAATTATAGCTTTTATAGAAACTTTTGATGTCACATATTTTATACTTAATTCTTTTTTTACCTAGTTCTTACAATAAAAGAATAAATTTAGAAAAAAAACTCATTTTAACATGATTGCCATTAATATTACTTCACTCTACAAGTAATTTTGAAGTTTTTGATGCTCTTACCTTCTTGTCCATGCTTGAAAATACATGAAAATAAATTGTTATTTAGAGACTGTAACTGAATGTATTGAACATATTAATTTATTTTAATGTTACTTTCACTGAAAATTATATAATTATCAGTTCTTTGTTAGTTAGTTTTCTTAAAACTTTCTACACATATATTATTATTAATTAGCAAATATAAAACTTTCTTGTCACTTTTTTTAAATTTTAATCTTATTGAAGCTAAATCTTCCAATAAAAGAAAAAGTTTAGAAAATACTATTTATACATAACTTTAATTTTATTAACAATTTCATAAAAGGAATGAGTTATAATGGTTTTTCATATTAAATACCACTTATTATTGGTTAAAGGCTTAAATTCAGTACAATACTTTCAGGATAATGGTCGTTTAGATGCTTATGACATTATGGTCTTTTTGTCTATTCTTCAGAAAACATAATATGTTATTATAACAAGTAATTTTTTGTAAATCTTTGTCAGAATACATAAGGCAAATGAAAGTATTAATTTGATTTTTTTTTATTGAAAATCTTCTAAAAAAGGTGTCTTAAGTTGCAGTTATAAAAACAGTTATATCCAAAATATGTGTTTATGTGATCCATGTGATCCTAACTATTTATATTATATCTAATTTTTATAAGGAAAAGGTATGTTATTTATTTTAAATGTGCATAAATTTTAACTGTCTCCACCCCCCCCCCCCTGTGTCACATTTACTTCTGTTTGTGTTGTTTCAAAAAATCATTTTTCATTGCAAATTTATAATTATGCAAACACATTCAAACTATTCAGAGGAGCGTAGGTGAAACATTAATGAAAAATTATAGGTTCTGATTGATTCTCTAGTTATAATAGAGAACATAAAAAAATTTAACTGAGTACGTATAAATTAGTGCCAAATCAATTAATACCAATTGTGATAGTAAAAATTTATAAAACATACATATTTGCAATTAAAAAAAATAAATAAAAGATTTTATTCAACAATATACAATAACATCAATTAGTCAATTTGTCAACAATTCAATAGGGCTATAAAATTTATATGCATAGGCTATTGCTGAACCATCGACAACTTTTTAAGCAGTGAAGCCACCATTTCTTGCATGTTTTTCATTCAGACAACCAGTTTTGCTTTGAATTCTTTGAAAATTAAATACATACATTCGTTTTAGTAATAGTGTAATTTTAAAAACATAATTCTCTCAGTTTTACATTTTCATAAAGAATTCAAACTGGTTTTCTGAATATAAAGCATACAAGAAATGGTCGCTTTACTGATTAAAAAGTTGTCGATGGTTCAGCGATAGCCTATGTATATGAAGAATCCTCTATCGCTTTTTGGCACGTATTGAATTGGAGACCAACGAATAAAAAATTACTTATTTTTAGTAAATCCTTGTAGATATTAATCAAATGAAGTATTCAATTAAGTTTTTTTTAATAAAAATTTTCTAAATGTCTGTTATTTGTCAGTAAATAATCAGATAATTTTTTCTATTAAAATAAAAGTAATTAGCTTACATATAAACTCTTTATGGCACATATTTTCTACTTAAAATTATTTTTACCCTTGTCTTACAGTGAAAGAGAAAATTTAGAGAAAAAAACTACTTGAACATGATTTTCATTACTTTTACTTCAATTTTAAGGTAACTTTGAAGTTTTTTACATGATGGTCTTTTTGGCTATGCTTCAGAAAACATATGTTATTATTAAAAGTTATTTTTAGTAAATCCTTGTAGATATTAATCAAATGAAGTATTAAATCAAGTTTATTTTAATAAAAATTTTCTAAATGTCCGTTATTTGTCAGTAAATAATCAGAAATTTTTTTCTATTAAAATAAAAGTAATTAGCTTACATATAAACTTTTTATGGCACATATTTTCTACTTAAAACTCTTTTCACCCTTGTCTTACAGTGAAAGAGAAAATTTAGAAAAAAAAACTACTTGAACATGATTTTCATTACTTTTACTTCAATTTTAAGGTAATTTTGAAGTTTTTTACGTGATGGTCTTTTTGGCTATGCTTCAGAAAACATATGTTATTATTAAAAGTTATTTTTAGTAAATCCTTGTAGATATTAATCAAATGAAGTATTCAATTAAGTTAATTTTAATAAAAATTTTCTAAATGTCCGTTATTTGTCAGTAAATAATCAGAAAATTTTTTCTATTAACATAAAAGTAATTAGCTTACATATAAACTGTTTATAGCACATATTTTCTACTTAAAACTCTTTTTACCCTTGTCTTTCAGTGTAAGAGAAAATTTAGAGAAAAAAACTACTTGAACATGATTTTCATTAAATTTACTTCAATTTTAAGGTAATTATGAAGTTTTTGAGATTATGGTCTTTTTGGTTATGCTTCGGAAAACATATGTTATTATTCAAAGTTATTTTTAGTAAATCCTTGTAGATATTAATCAAATGAGGTATTCAATTAAGTTTATTTTAATAAAAATTTTCTAAATGTCCGTTATTTGTCAGTAAATAATCAGAAAATTTTTTCTATTAAAATAAAAGTAATTAGCTTACATATAAACTGTTTATAGCACATATTTTCTACTTAAATCTATTCTTAACCTTATCTTTCTGTGAAAGAGTAAATTTAGAAAAAAAAACTAATTGAACATGATTTTCATTAATATTACTTCAATTTTAAGGTAATTTTGAAGTTTTTTACATGATAGTCTTGTTGGCTATGCTTCGAAAAACATATGTTATTATTAAAAGTTATATTTAGTAAATCCTTGTATATATTAAGCAATTAAAGTATTTAATTGAGTTATTTTTAATAAAAATTTTGTAAATGTCCGTTATTTGTCAGTAAATAATCAGATAATTTTTTCTATTAAAATAAAAGTTTTTAGCTTACATATAAACTTTTTATGGCACATATTTTCTACTTAAAATTCTTTTTACCCTTGTCTTACAGTGAAAGAGAAAATTTAGAAAAAAAAACTACTTGAACATGATTTTCATTACTTTTACTTCAATTTTAAGGTAATTTTGAAGTTTTTTACGTGATGGTCTTTTTGGCTATGCTTCAGAAAACATATGTTATTATTAAAAGTTATTTTTAGTAAATCCTTGTAGATATTAATCAAATGAAGTATTCAATCAAGTTTATTTTAATAAAAATTTTCTAAATGTACGTTATTTGTCAGTAAATAATCAGTTATTTTTTTCTATTAAAATAAAAGTAATTAGCTTACATATAAACTTTTTATGGCACATATTTTCTACTTAAAACTCTTTTTACCCTTGTCTTTCAGTGTAAGAGAAAATTTAGAAAAAAAAACTAATTGAACATGATTTTCATTAATATTACTTCAATTTTAAGGTAATTTTGAAGTTTTTTACATGATAGTCTTGTTGGCTATGCTTCGAAAAACATATGATATTATTAAAAGTTAAATTTAGTAAATCCTTGTATATATTAAGCAATTAAAGTATTTAATTGAGTTATTTTTATTAAAAATTTTCTAAATGTCCGTTATTTGTCAGTAAATAATCAAAAAATTTTTTCTATTAAAATAAAAGTAATTAGCTTACATATAAACTGTTTATGGCACATATTTTCTACTTAAATCTCTTCTTAACCTTATCTTTCTGTGAAAGAGTAAATTTAGAAAAAAAAACTATTTGAACATGATTTTCATTCACTTTACTTCAATTTTAAGGTAATTATGAAGTTTTTGAGATTATAGTCTTTTTGGCTATGCTTCGGGAAACATATGTTATTATTAAAAGTTATTTTTAGTAAAACCTTGTAGATAATAATCAAATGAAGTATTCAATTAAGTTTATTTTAATAAAAATTTTCCAAATGTCCGTTATTTGTCAGTAAATAATCAGAAAATTTTTTCTATTAAAATAAAAGTAATAAGCTTACATATAAACTATTTATTGCACATATTTTCTACGTAAAACTCTTTTTACCCTTGTCTTTCAGTGAAAGAGGAAATTAAGAGAAAAAAACTACTTGAACATGATTTTCATTAAATTTACTTTAATTTTAAGGTAACTTTGAAGTTTTTTACATGATGGTCTTTTTGGCTATGCTTCAGAAAACATATGTTATTATTAAAAGTTATTTTTAGTAAATCCTTGTAGATATTAATCAAATGAAGTATTAAATCAAGTTTATTTTAATAAAAATTTTCTAAATGTCCGTTATTTGTCAGTAAATAATCAGAAAATTTTTTCTATTAAAATAAAAGTAATTAGCTTACATATAAACTTTTTATGGCACATATTTTCTACTTAAAACTCTTTTTACCCTTGTCTTTCAGTGTAAGAGAAAATTTAGAGAAAAAAACTACTTGAACATGATTTTCATTAAATTTACTTCAATTTTAAGGTAATTATGAAGTTTTTGAGATTATGGTCTTTTTGGTTATGCTTCGGAAAACATATATTATTATTATTCAAAGTTATTTTTAGTAAATCCTTGTAGATATTAATCAAATGAGGTATTCAATTAAGTTTATTTTAATAAAAATTTTCTAAATGTCCGTTATTTGTCAGTAAATAATCAGAAAATTTTTTCTATTAAAATAAAAGTAATTAGCTTACATATAAACTGTTTATAGCACATATTTTCTACTTAAATCTCTTCTTAACCTTATCTTTCTGTGAAAGAGTAAATTTAGAAAAAAAAACTAATTGAACATGATTTTCATTAATATTACTTCAATTTTAAGGTAATTTTGAAGTTTTTTACATGATAGTCTTGTTGGCTATGCTTCGAAAAACATATGTTATTATTAAAAGTTATTTTTAGTAAATCCTTGTAGATATTAATCAAATGAAGTATTAAATCAAGTTTATTTTAATAAAAATTTTCTAAATGTCCGTTATTTGTCAGTAAATAATCAGAAATTTTTTTCTATTAAAATAAAAGTAATTAGCTTACATATAAACTTTTTATGGCACATATTTTCTACTTAAAACTCTTTTCACCCTTGTCTTACAGTGAAAGAGAAAATTTAGAAAAAAAAACTACTTGAACATGATTTTCATTAATATTACTTCAATTTTAAGGTAATTTTGAAGTTTTTTACATGATAGTCTTGTTGGCTATGCTTCGAAAAACATATGTTATTATTAAAAGTTATATTTAGTAAATCCTTGTATATATTAAGCAATTAAAGTATTTAATTGAGTTATTTTTAATAAAAATTTTGTAAATGTCCGTTATTTGTCAGTAAATAATCAGATAATTTTTTTATTAAAATAAAAGTAATTAGCTTACATATAAACTTTTTATGGCACATATTTTCTACTTAAAATTCTTTTTACCCTTGTCTTACAGTGAAAGAGAAAATTTAGAAAAAAAAACTACTTGAACATGATTTTCATTACTTTTACTTCAATTTTAAGGTAATTTTGAAGTTTTTTACATGATAGTCTTGTTGGCTATGCTTCGGAAAACATATGTTATTATTCAAAGTTATTTTTAGTAAA
Organism: Anagrus nilaparvatae; assembly: GCA_022575985.1. NCBI lineage: Eukaryota > Metazoa > Arthropoda > Insecta > Hymenoptera > Mymaridae > Anagrus > Anagrus nilaparvatae. The sequence continues at coordinate 87,978 of JAKSXM010000040.1, read as the reverse complement.
TCCTAGTAGATATTAATCAAATGAAGTATTCAATTAAGTTCATTTTAATAAAAATTTTCTAAATGTCCGTTATTTGTCAGTAAATAATCAGAAAATTTTTTCTATTAAAATAAAAGTAATTAGCTTACATATAAACTTTTTATGGCACATATTTTCTACTTAAAACTCTTTTGACCCTTGTCTTTCAGTGTAAGAGAAAATTTAGAGAAAAAAACTACTTGAACATGATTTTCATTAATATTACTTCAATTTTAAGGTAATTTTGAAGTTTTTTACATGATAGTCTTGTTGGCTATGCTTCGAAAAACATATGATATTATTAAAAGTTATATTTAGTAAATCCTTGTATATATTAAGCAATTAAAGTATTTAATTGAGTTATTTTTATTATAAATTTTCTAAATGTCCGTTATTTGTCAGTAAATAATCAGAAAATTTTTTCTATTAAAATAAAAGTAATTAGCTTACATATAAACTGTTTATGGCACATATTTACTACTTAAATCTCTTCTTAACCTTATCTTTCTGTGAAAGAGTAAATTTAGAAAAAAAAACTAATTGAACATGATTTTCATTACTTTTACTTCAATTTTAAGGTAATTATGAAGTTTTTGAGATTATGGTCTTTTTGGTTATGCTTCGGAAAACATATGTTATTATTTAAAGTTATTTTTAGTAAATCCTTGTAGATATTAATCAAATGAGGTATTCAATTAAGTTTATTTTAATAAAAATTTTCTAAATGCCCGTTATTTGTCAGTAAATAATCAGAAAATTTTTTCTATTAAAATAAAAGTAATTAGCTTACATATAAACTGTTTATGGCACATATTTTCTACTCAAATCTCTTCTTAACCTTATCTTTCTTTGAAAGAGTAAATTTAGAAAAAAAAACTATTTGAACATGATTTTCATTAATTTTACTTCAATTTTAAGGTAATTATGAAGTTTTTGAGATTATAGTCTTTTTGGCGATGCTTCGGGAAACATATGTTATTATTAAAAGTTATTTTTAGTAAAACCTTGTAGATAATAATCAAATGAAGTATTCAATTAAGTTTATTTTAATAAAAATTTTCCAAATGTCCGTTATTTGTCAGTAAATAATCAGAAAATTTTTTCTATTAAAATAAAAGTAATAAGCTTACATATAAACTATTTATTGCACATATTTTCTACGTAAAACTCTTTTTACCCTTGTCTTTCAGTGAAAGAGGAAATTAAGAGAAAAAAACTACTTGAACATGATTTTCATTACTTTTACTTCAATTTTAAGGTAACTTAGAAGTTTTTTACATGATGGTCTTTTTGGCTATGCTTCGGAAAACATATGTTATTATTCAAAGTTATTTTTAGTAAATCCTAGTAGATATTAATCAAATGAAGTATTCAATTAAGTTTATTTTAATAAAAATTTTCTAAATGTCCGTTATTTGTCAGTAAATAATCAGAAAATTTTTTCTATTAAAATAAAAGTAATTAGCTTACATGTAATTTTTTTATGGCACATATTTTCTACTTAAAACTTTTTTTACCCTTGTCTTTCAGTGTAAGAGAAAATTTAGAGAAAAAAACTACTTGAACATGATTTTCATTAAATTTACTTCAATTTTAAGGTAATTATGAAGTTTTTGAGATTATGGTCTTTTTGGTTATGCTTCGGAAAACATATGTTATTATTCAAAGTTATTTTTAGTAAATCCTTGTAGATATTAATCAAATGAGGTATTCAATTAAGTTTATTTTAATAAAAATTTTCTAAATGTCCGTTATTTGTCAGTAAATAATCAGAAAATTTTTTCTATAAAAATAAAAGTAATTAGCTTACATATAAACTGTTTATGGCACATATTTACTACTTAAAACTATTTTTACCATTGTCATTCAGTGAAAGAGAAAATTTAGAGAAAAAAACTACTTTAACATGATTTTCATTACTTTTACTTCAATTTTAAGGTAATTTTGAAGTTTTTTACATGATGGTCTTTTTGGCTATGCTTCAGAAAAAATATGTTAATATTAAAAGTTATTTTTAGTAAATCCTTGTAGATATTAATCAAATGAAGTATTCAATTAAGTTTATTTTAATAAAAATTTTCTTAATATCCGTTATTTGTCAGTAAATAATCAGAAAATTTTTTCTATTAAAATAAAAGTAATTAGCTTACATATAAACTGTTTATAGCACATATTTTATACTTAATTCTCTTCTTAACCTTATCTTGCCGTGAAACAGTAAATTTAGAAAAAAAAAACTATTTAAACATGATTTTCATTAATTTTACTTCAATTTTAAGGTAATTTTGAAATTTTTTACATTATGGTCTTTTTGGCTATGCTTTGGAAAACATATGTTATTATTCAAAGTTATTTTTAGTAAATCTTTGTAGATATTAATCAAATGAAGTATTCAATTAAGTTTATTTTAATAAAAATTTTCTAAATGTCCGTCATTTTTCAGTAAATAATCAGATAATTTTTTCTATTAAAATAAAAGTAATTAGCTTACATATAAACTTTTTATGGAACATATTTTCTACTTTAAACTCTTTTTATCCTTGTCTTTCAGTGTAAGAGAAAATTTAGAGAAAAAACTACTTGAACATGATTTTCATTACTTTTACTTCAATTTTAAGGTAATTTTGAAGTTTTTTACATGATGGTCTTGTTGGCTATGCTTCGGAAAACATATTTTATTATTCAAAGTTATTTTTAGTAAATCCTTGTAGATATTAATCAAATGAAGTATTCAATTAAGTTTATTTTAATAAAAATTTTCTAAATGTCCGTTATTTGTCAGTAAATAATCAGAAAAATTTTTCTATTAAAATAAAAGTAATTAGCTTACATATAAACTGTTTATGGCACATATTTTCTACTTAAAACTCTTTTTACCCTTGTCTTTCAGTGTAAGAGAAAATTTAGAGAAAAAAACTACTTGAACATGATTTTCATTACTTTTACTTCAGTTTTAAGGTAATTTTGAAGTTTCTTACATGATGGTCTTGTTGGCTATTCTTCGGAAAACATATGTTATTATTCAAAGTTATTTTTAGTAAATCCTTGTAGATTTTAATCAAATGAAGTATTCAATTAAGTTTATTTTAATAAAAATTTTCTAAATGTCCGTTATTTGTCAGTAAATAATCAGATAATTTTTTCTATTAAAATAAAAGTAATTAGCTTACATATAAACTTTTTATGGCACATATTTTCTTACATATTTCGCACATATTTACTTAAAACTCTTTTTACCCTAGTCTTTCAGTGTAAGAGAAAATTTAGAGAAAAAAACTACTTGAACATGATTTTCATTACTTTTACTTCAATTTTAAGGTAATTATGAAGTTTTTTACATGATGGTCTTTTTGGCTATGCTTCAAAAAACATATGTTATTATTAAAAGTTATTTTTAGTAAATCCTTGTATATATTAAGCAATTAAAGTATTTAATTGAGTTATTTTTAATAAAAATTTTCTAAATATCCGTTATTTGTCAGTAAATAATCAGATAATTTTTTCTATTAAAATAAAAGTAATTAGCTTACATATAAACTTTTTATGTCACATATTTTCTACTTAAAATTCTTTTTACCCTTGTCTTACAGTGAAAGAGAAAATTTAGAAAAAAAAACTACTTGAACATGATTTTCATTACTTTTACTTCAATTTTAAGGTAATTTTGAAGTTTTTTACGTGATGGTCTTTTTGGCTATGCTTCAGAAAACATATGTTATTATTAAAAGTTATTTTTAGTAAATCCTTGTAGATATTAATCAAATGAAGTATTCAATCAAGTTTATTTTAATAAAAATTTTCTATATGTCCGTTATTTGTCAGTAAATAATCAGAAATTTTTTTCTATTAAAATAAAAGTAATTAGCTTACATATAAACTTTTTATGGCACATATTTTCTAATTAAAACTCTTTTTACCCTTGTCTTTCAGTGTAAGAGAAAATTTAGAGAAAAAAACTACTTGAACATGATTTTCATTAATATTACTTCAATTTTAAGGTAATTTTGAAGTTTTTTACATGATAGTCTTGTTGGCTATGCTTCGAAAAACATATGATATTATTAAAAGTTATGTTTAGTAAATCCTAGTAGATATTAATCAAATGAAGTATTCAATTAAGTTTATTTTAATAAAAATTTTCTAAATGTCCGTTATTTGTCAGTAAATAATCAGAAAATTTTTTCTATTAAAATAAAAGTAATTAGCTTACATGTAATTTTTTTTTGGCACATATTTTCTACTTAAAACTTTTTTTACCCTTGTCTTTCAGTGTAAGAGAAAATTTAGAGAAAAAAACTACTTGAACATGATTTTCATTAAATTTACTTCAATTTTAAGGTAATTATGAAGTTTTTGAGATTATGGTCTTTTTGGTTATGCTTCGGAAAACATATGTTATTATTCAAAGTTATTTTTAGTAAATCCTTGTAGATATTAATCAAATGAGGTATTCAATTAAGTTTATTTTAATAAAAATTTTCTAAATGTCCGTTATTTGTCAGTAAATAATCAGAAAATTTTTTCTATAAAAATAAAAGTAATTAGCTTACATATAAACTGTTTATGGCACATATTTACTACTTAAATCTCTTCTTAACCTTATCTTTCTGTGAAAGAGTAAATTTAGAAAAAAAAACTAATTGAACATGATTTTCATTAATATTACTTCAATTTTAAGGTAATTTTGAAGTTTTTTACATGATAGTCTTCTTGGCTATGCTTCGGAAAACATATGTTATTATTCAAAGTTATTTTTAGTAAATCCTAGTAGATATTAATCAAATGAAGTATTCAATTAAGTTCATTTTAATAAAAATTTTCTAAATGTCCGTTATTTGTCAGTAAATAATCAGAAAATTTTTTCTATTAAAATAAAAGTAATTAGCTTACATATAAACTTTTTATGGCACATATTTTCTACGTAAAACTCTTTTTACCCTTGTCTTTCAGTGAAAGAGGAAATTAAGAGAAAAAAACTACTTGAACATGATTTTCATTACTTTTACTTTAATTTTAAGGTAACTTTGAAGTTTTTTACATGATGGTCTTTTTGGCTATGCTTCAGAAAACATATGTTATTATTAAAAGTTATTTTTAGTAAATCCTTGTAGATATTAATCAAATGAAGTATTAAATCAAGTTTATTTTAATAAAAATTTTCTAAATGTCCGTTATTTGTCAGTAAATAATCAGAAAATTTTTTCTATTAAAATAAAAGTAATTAGCTTACATATAAACTTTTTATGGCACATATTTTCTACTTAAAACTCTTTTTACCCTTGTCTTTCAGTGTAAGAGAAAATTTAGAGAAAAAAACTACTTGAACATGATTTTCATTAAATTTACTTCAATTTTAAGGTAATTATGAAGTTTTTGAGATTATGGTCTTTTTGGTTATGCTTCGGAAAACATATATTATTATTCAAAGTTATTTTTAGTAAATCCTTGTAGATATTAATCAAATGAGGTATTCAATTAAGTTTATTTTAATAAAAATTTTCTAAATGTCCGTTATTTGTCAGTAAATAATCAGAAAATTTTTTCTATTAAAATAAAAGTAATTAGCTTACATATAAACTGTTTATAGCACATATTTTCTACTTAAATCTCTTCTTAACCTTATCTTTCTGTGAAAGAGTAAATTTAGAAAAAAAAACTATTTGAACATGATTTTCATTCACTTTACTTCAATTTTAAGGTAATTATGAAGTTTTTGAGATTATAGTCTTTTTGGCTATGCTTCGGGAAACATATGTTATTATTAAAAGTTATTTTTAGTAAAACCTTGTAGATAATAATCAAATGAAGTATTCAATTAAGTTTATTTTAATAAAAATTTTCCAAATGTCCGTTATTTGTCAGTAAATAATCAGAAAATTTTTTCTATTAAAATAAAAGTAATAAGCTTACATATAAACTATTTATTGCACATATTTTCTACGTAAAACTCTTTTTACCCTTGTCTTTCAGTGAAAGAGGAAATTAAGAGAAAAAAACTACTTGAACATGATTTTCATTAAATTTACTTTAATTTTAAGGTAACTTTGAAGTTTTTTACATGATGGTCTTTTTGGCTATGCTTCAGAAAACATATGTTATTATTAAAAGTTATTTTTAGTAAATCCTTGTAGATATTAATCAAATGAAGTATTAAATCAAGTTTATTTTAATAAAAATTTTCTAAATGTCCGTTATTTGTCAGTAAATAATCAGAAAATTTTTTCTATTAAAATAAAAGTAATTAGCTTACATATAAACTTTTTATGGCACATATTTTCTACTTAAAACTCTTTTTACCCTTGTCTTTCAGTGTAAGAGAAAATTTAGAGAAAAAAACTACTTGAACATGATTTTCATTAAATTTACTTCAATTTTAAGGTAATTATGAAGTTTTTGAGATTATGGTCTTTTTGGTTATGCTTCGGAAAACATATATTATTATTATTCAAAGTTATTTTTAGTAAATCCTTGTAGATATTAATCAAATGAGGTATTCAATTAAGTTTATTTTAATAAAAATTTTCTAAATGTCCGTTATTTGTCAGTAAATAATCAGAAAATTTTTTCTATTAAAATAAAAGTAATTAGCTTACATATAAACTGTTTATAGCACATATTTTCTACTTAAATCTCTTCTTAACCTTATCTTTCTGTGAAAGAGTAAATTTAGAAAAAAAAACTAATTGAACATGATTTTCATTAATATTACTTCAATTTTAAGGTAATTTTGAAGTTTTTTACATGATAGTCTTGTTGGCTATGCTTCGAAAAACATATGTTATTATTAAAAGTTATTTTTAGTAAATCCTTGTAGATATTAATCAAATGAAGTATTAAATCAAGTTTATTTTAATAAAAATTTTCTAAATGTCCGTTATTTGTCAGTAAATAATCAGAAATTTTTTTCTATTAAAATAAAAGTAATTAGCTTACATATAAACTTTTTATGGCACATATTTTCTACTTAAAACTCTTTTCACCCTTGTCTTACAGTGAAAGAGAAAATTTAGAAAAAAAAACTACTTGAACATGATTTTCATTAATATTACTTCAATTTTAAGGTAATTTTGAAGTTTTTTACATGATAGTCTTGTTGGCTATGCTTCGAAAAACATATGTTATTATTAAAAGTTATATTTAGTAAATCCTTGTATATATTAAGCAATTAAAGTATTTAATTGAGTTATTTTTAATAAAAATTTTGTAAATGTCCGTTATTTGTCAGTAAATAATCAGATAATTTTTTTATTAAAATAAAAGTAATTAGCTTACATATAAACTTTTTATGGCACATATTTTCTACTTAAAATTCTTTTTACCCTTGTCTTACAGTGAAAGAGAAAATTTAGAAAAAAAAAACTACTTGAACATGATTTTCATTACTTTTACTTCAATTTTAAGGTAATTTTGAAGTTTTTTACATGATAGTCTTGTTGGCTATGCTTCGGAAAACATATGTTATTATTCAAAGTTATTTTTAGTAAATCCTAGTAGATATTAATCAAATGAAGTATTCAATTAAGTTCATTTTAATAAAAATTTTCTAAATGTCCGTTATTTGTCAGTAAATAATCAGAAAATTTTTTCTATTAAAATAAAAGTAATTAGCTTACATATAAACTTTTTATGGCACATATTTTCTACTTAAAACTCTTTTGACCCTTGTCTTTCAGTGTAAGAGAAAATTTAGAGAAAAAAACTACTTGAACATGATTTTCATTAATATTACTTCAATTTTAAGGTAATTTTGAAGTTTTTTACATGATAGTCTTGTTGGCTATGCTTCGAAAAACATATGATATTATTAAAAGTTATATTTAGTAAATCCTTGTATATATTAAGCAATTAAAGTATTTAATTGAGTTATTTTTATTATAAATTTTCTAAATGTCCGTTATTTGTCAGTAAATAATCAGAAAATTTTTTCTATTAAAATAAAAGTAATTAGCTTACATATAAACTGTTTATGGCACATATTTACTACTTAAATCTCTTCTTAACCTTATCTTTCTGTGAAAGAGTAAATTTAGAAAAAAAAACTAATTGAACATGATTTTCATTACTTTTACTTCAATTTTAAGGTAATTATGAAGTTTTTGAGATTATGGTCTTTTTGGTTATGCTTCGGAAAACATATGTTATTATTTAAAGTTATTTTTAGTAAATCCTTGTAGATATTAATCAAATGAGGTATTCAATTAAGTTTATTTTAATAAAAATTTTCTAAATGCCCGTTATTTGTCAGTAAATAATCAGAAAATTTTTTCTATTAAAATAAAAGTAATTAGCTTACATATAAACTGTTTATGGCACATATTTTCTACTCAAATCTCTTCTTAACCTTATCTTTCTTTGAAAGAGTAAATTTAGAAAAAAAAACTATTTGAACATGATTTTCATTAATTTTACTTCAATTTTAAGGTAATTATGAAGTTTTTGAGATTATAGTCTTTTTGGCGATGCTTCGGGAAACATATGTTATTATTAAAAGTTATTTTTAGTAAAACCTTGTAGATAATAATCAAATGAAGTATTCAATTAAGTTTATTTTAATAAAAATTTTCCAAATGTCCGTTATTTGTCAGTAAATAATCAGAAAATTTTTTCTATTAAAATAAAAGTAATAAGCTTACATATAAACTATTTATTGCACATATTTTCTACGTAAAACTCTTTTTACCCTTGTCTTTCAGTGAAAGAGGAAATTAAGAGAAAAAAACTACTTGAACATGATTTTCATTACTTTTACTTCAATTTTAAGGTAACTTAGAAGTTTTTTACATGATGGTCTTTTTGGCTATGCTTCGGAAAACATATGTTATTATTCAAAGTTATTTTTAGTAAATCCTAGTAGATATTAATCAAATGAAGTATTCAATTAAGTTTATTTTAATAAAAATTTTCTAAATGTCCGTTATTTGTCAGTAAATAATCAGAAAATTTTTTCTATTAAAATAAAAGTAATTAGCTTACATGTAATTTTTTTATGGCACATATTTTCTACTTAAAACTTTTTTTACCCTTGTCTTTCAGTGTAAGAGAAAATTTAGAGAAAAAAACTACTTGAACATGATTTTCATTAAATTTACTTCAATTTTAAGGTAATTATGAAGTTTTTGAGATTATGGTCTTTTTGGTTATGCTTCGGAAAACATATGTTATTATTCAAAGTTATTTTTAGTAAATCCTTGTAGATATTAATCAAATGAGGTATTCAATTAAGTTTATTTTAATAAAAATTTTCTAAATGTCCGTTATTTGTCAGTAAATAATCAGAAAATTTTTTCTATAAAAATAAAAGTAATTAGCTTACATATAAACTGTTTATGGCACATATTTACTACTTAAAACTATTTTTACCATTGTCATTCAGTGAAAGAGAAAATTTAGAGAAAAAAACTACTTTAACATGATTTTCATTACTTTTACTTCAATTTTAAGGTAATTTTGAAGTTTTTTACATGATGGTCTTTTTGGCTATGCTTCAGAAAAAATATGTTAATATTAAAAGTTATTTTTAGTAAATCCTTGTAGATATTAATCAAATGAAGTATTCAATTAAGTTTATTTTAATAAAAATTTTCTTAATATCCGTTATTTGTCAGTAAATAATCAGAAAATTTTTTCTATTAAAATAAAAGTAATTAGCTTACATATAAACTGTTTATAGCACATATTTTATACTTAATTCTCTTCTTAACCTTATCTTGCCGTGAAACAGTAAATTTAGAAAAAAAAAACTATTTAAACATGATTTTCATTAATTTTACTTCAATTTTAAGGTAATTTTGAAATTTTTTACATTATGGTCTTTTTGGCTATGCTTTGGAAAACATATGTTATTATTCAAAGTTATTTTTAGTAAATCTTTGTAGATATTAATCAAATGAAGTATTCAATTAAGTTTATTTTAATAAAAATTTTCTAAATGTCCGTCATTTTTCAGTAAATAATCAGATAATTTTTTCTATTAAAATAAAAGTAATTAGCTTACATATAAACTTTTTATGGAACATATTTTCTACTTTAAACTCTTTTTATCCTTGTCTTTCAGTGTAAGAGAAAATTTAGAGAAAAAACTACTTGAACATGATTTTCATTACTTTTACTTCAATTTTAAGGTAATTTTGAAGTTTTTTACATGATGGTCTTGTTGGCTATGCTTCGGAAAACATATTTTATTATTCAAAGTTATTTTTAGTAAATCCTTGTAGATATTAATCAAATGAAGTATTCAATTAAGTTTATTTTAATAAAAATTTTCTAAATGTCCGTTATTTGTCAGTAAATAATCAGAAAAATTTTTCTATTAAAATAAAAGTAATTAGCTTACATATAAACTGTTTATGGCACATATTTTCTACTTAAAACTCTTTTTACCCTTGTCTTTCAGTGTAAGAGAAAATTTAGAGAAAAAAACTACTTGAACATGATTTTCATTACTTTTACTTCAGTTTTAAGGTAATTTTGAAGTTTCTTACATGATGGTCTTGTTGGCTATTCTTCGGAAAACATATGTTATTATTCAAAGTTATTTTTAGTAAATCCTTGTAGATTTTAATCAAATGAAGTATTCAATTAAGTTTATTTTAATAAAAATTTTCTAAATGTCCGTTATTTGTCAGTAAATAATCAGATAATTTTTTCTATTAAAATAAAAGTAATTAGCTTACATATAAACTTTTTATGGCACATATTTTCTTACATATTTCGCACATATTTACTTAAAACTCTTTTTACCCTAGTCTTTCAGTGTAAGAGAAAATTTAGAGAAAAAAACTACTTGAACATGATTTTCATTACTTTTACTTCAATTTTAAGGTAATTATGAAGTTTTTTACATGATGGTCTTTTTGGCTATGCTTCAAAAAACATATGTTATTATTAAAAGTTATTTTTAGTAAATCCTTGTATATATTAAGCAATTAAAGTATTTAATTGAGTTATTTTTAATAAAAATTTTCTAAATATCCGTTATTTGTCAGTAAATAATCAGATAATTTTTTCTATTAAAATAAAAGTAATTAGCTTACATATAAACTTTTTATGTCACATATTTTCTACTTAAAATTCTTTTTACCCTTGTCTTACAGTGAAAGAGAAAATTTAGAAAAAAAAACTACTTGAACATGATTTTCATTACTTTTACTTCAATTTTAAGGTAATTTTGAAGTTTTTTACGTGATGGTCTTTTTGGCTATGCTTCAGAAAACATATGTTATTATTAAAAGTTATTTTTAGTAAATCCTTGTAGATATTAATCAAATGAAGTATTCAATCAAGTTTATTTTAATAAAAATTTTCTATATGTCCGTTATTTGTCAGTAAATAATCAGAAATTTTTTTCTATTAAAATAAAAGTAATTAGCTTACATATAAACTTTTTATGGCACATATTTTCTAATTAAAACTCTTTTTACCCTTGTCTTTCAGTGTAAGAGAAAATTTAGAGAAAAAAACTACTTGAACATGATTTTCATTAATATTACTTCAATTTTAAGGTAATTTTGAAGTTTTTTACATGATAGTCTTGTTGGCTATGCTTCGAAAAACATATGATATTATTAAAAGTTATGTTTAGTAAATCCTAGTAGATATTAATCAAATGAAGTATTCAATTAAGTTTATTTTAATAAAAATTTTCTAAATGTCCGTTATTTGTCAGTAAATAATCAGAAAATTTTTTCTATTAAAATAAAAGTAATTAGCTTACATGTAATTTTTTTTTGGCACATATTTTCTACTTAAAACTTTTTTTACCCTTGTCTTTCAGTGTAAGAGAAAATTTAGAGAAAAAAACTACTTGAACATGATTTTCATTAAATTTACTTCAATTTTAAGGTAATTATGAAGTTTTTGAGATTATGGTCTTTTTGGTTATGCTTCGGAAAACATATGTTATTATTCAAAGTTATTTTTAGTAAATCCTTGTAGATATTAATCAAATGAGGTATTCAATTAAGTTTATTTTAATAAAAATTTTCTAAATGTCCGTTATTTGTCAGTAAATAATCAGAAAATTTTTTCTATAAAAATAAAAGTAATTAGCTTACATATAAACTGTTTATGGCACATATTTACTACTTAAATCTCTTCTTAACCTTATCTTTCTGTGAAAGAGTAAATTTAGAAAAAAAAACTAATTGAACATGATTTTCATTAATATTACTTCAATTTTAAGGTAATTTTGAAGTTTTTTACATGATAGTCTTCTTGGCTATGCTTCGGAAAACATATGTTATTATTCAAAGTTATTTTTAGTAAATCCTAGTAGATATTAATCAAATGAAGTATTCAATTAAGTTCATTTTAATAAAAATTTTCTAAATGTCCGTTATTTGTCAGTAAATAATCAGAAAATTTTTTCTATTAAAATAAAAGTAATTAGCTTACATATAAACTTTTTATGGCACATATTTTCTACGTAAAACTCTTTTTACCCTTGTCTTTCAGTGAAAGAGGAAATTAAGAGAAAAAAACTACTTGAACATGATTTTCATTACTTTTACTTTAATTTTAAGGTAACTTTGAAGTTTTTTACATGATGGTCTTTTTGGCTATGCTTCAGAAAACATATGTTATTATTAAAAGTTATTTTTAGTAAATCCTTGTAGATATTAATCAAATGAAGTATTAAATCAAGTTTATTTTAATAAAAATTTTCTAAATGTCCGTTATTTGTCAGTAAATAATCAGAAAATTTTTTCTATTAAAATAAAAGTAATTAGCTTACATATAAACTTTTTATGGCACATATTTTCTACTTAAAACTCTTTTTACCCTTGTCTTTCAGTGTAAGAGAAAATTTAGAGAAAAAAACTACTTGAACATGATTTTCATTAAATTTACTTCAATTTTAAGGTAATTATGAAGTTTTTGAGATTATGGTCTTTTTGGTTATGCTTCGGAAAACATATATTATTATTCAAAGTTATTTTTAGTAAATCCTTGTAGATATTAATCAAATGAGGTATTCAATTAAGTTTATTTTAATAAAAATTTTCTAAATGTCCGTTATTTGTCAGTAAATAATCAGAAAATTTTTTCTATTAAAATAAAAGTAATTAGCTTACATATAAACTGTTTATAGCACATATTTTCTACTTAAATCTCTTCTTAACCTTATCTTTCTGTGAAAGAGTAAATTTAGAAAAAAAAACTAATTGAACATGATTTTCATTAATATTACTTCAATTTTAAGGTAATTTTGAAGTTTTTTACATGATAGTCTTGTTGGCTATGCTTCGAAAAACATATGTTATTATTAAAAGTTATTTTTAGTAAATCCTTGTAGATATTAATCAAATGAAGTATTAAATCAAGTTTATTTTAATAAAAATTTTCTAAATGTCCGTTATTTGTCAGTAAATAATCAGAAATTTTTTTCTATTAAAATAAAAGTAATTAGCTTACATATAAACTTTTTATGGCACATATTTTCTACTTAAAACTCTTTTCACCCTTGTCTTACAGTGAAAGAGAAAATTTAGAAAAAAAAACTACTTGAACATGATTTTCATTAATATTACTTCAATTTTAAGGTAATTTTGAAGTTTTTTACATGATAGTCTTGTTGGCTATGCTTCGGAAAACATATGTTATTATTCAAAGTTATTTTTAGTAAATCCTAGTAGATATTAATCAAATGAAGTATTCAATTAAGTTCATTTTAATAAAAATTTTCTAAATGTCCGTTATTTGTCAGTAAATAATCAGAAAATTTTTTCTATTAAAATAAAAGTAATTAGCTTACATATAAACTTTTTATGGCACATATTTTCTACTTAAAACTCTTTTGACCCTTGTCTTTCAGTGTAAGAGAAAATTTAGAGAAAAAAACTACTTGAACATGATTTTCATTAATATTACTTCAATTTTAAGGTAATTTTGAAGTTTTTTACATGATAGTCTTGTTGGCTATGCTTCGAAAAACATATGATATTATTAAAAGTTATATTTAGTAAATCCTTGTATATATTAAGCAATTAAAGTATTTAATTGAGTTATTTTTATTATAAATTTTCTAAATGTCCGTTATTTGTCAGTAAATAATCAGAAAATTTTTTCTATTAAAATAAAAGTAATTAGCTTACATATAAACTGTTTATGGCACATATTTACTACTTAAATCTCTTCTTAACCATATCTTTCTGTGAAAGAGTAAATTTAGAAAAAAAAACTAATTGAACATGATTTTCATTACTTTTACTTCAATTTTAAGGTAATTATGAAGTTTTTGAGATTATGGTCTTTTTGGTTATGCTTCGGAAAACATATGTTATTATTTAAAGTTATTTTTAGTAAATCCTTGTAGATATTAATCAAATGAGGTATTCAATTAAGTTTATTTTAATAAAAATTTTCTAAATGCCCGTTATTTGTCAGTAAATAATCAGAAAATTTTTTCTATTAAAATAAAAGTAATTAGCTTACATATAAACTGTTTATGGCACATATTTTCTACTCAAATCTCTTCTTAACCTTATCTTTCTTTGAAAGAGTAAATTTAGAAAAAAAAACTATTTGAACATGATTTTCATTAATTTTACTTCAATTTTAAGGTAATTATGAAGTTTTTGAGATTATAGTCTTTTTGGCGATGCTTCGGGAAACATATGTTATTATTAAAAGTTATTTTTAGTAAAACCTTGTAGATAATAATCAAATGAAGTATTCAATTAAGTTTATTTTAATAAAAATTTTCCAAATGTCCGTTATTTGTCAGTAAATAATCAGAAAATTTTTTCTATTAAAATAAAAGTAATAAGCTTACATATAAACTATTTATTGCACATATTTTCTACGTAAAACTCTTTTTACCCTTGTCTTTCAGTGAAAGAGGAAATTAAGAGAAAAAAACTACTTGAACATGATTTTCATTACTTTTACTTCAATTTTAAGGTAACTTAGAAGTTTTTTACATGATGGTCTTTTTGGCTATGCTTCGGAAAACATATGTTATTATTCAAAGTTATTTTTAGTAAATCCTAGTAGATATTAATCAAATGAAGTATTCAATTAAGTTTATTTTAATAAAAATTTTCTAAATGTCCGTTATTTGTCAGTAAATAATCAGAAAATTTTTTCTATTAAAATAAAAGTAATTAGCTTACATGTAATTTTTTTATGGCACATATTTTCTACTTAAAACTTTTTTTACCCTTGTCTTTCAGTGTAAGAGAAAATTTAGAGAAAAAAACTACTTGAACATGATTTTCATTAAATTTACTTCAATTTTAAGGTAATTATGAAGTTTTTGAGATTATGGTCTTTTTGGTTATGCTTCGGAAAACATATGTTATTATTCAAAGTTATTTTTAGTAAATCCTTGTAGATATTAATCAAATGAGGTATTCAATTAAGTTTATTTTAATAAAAATTTTCTAAATGTCCGTTATTTGTCAGTAAATAATCAGAAAATTTTTTCTATTAAAATAAAAGTAATAAGCTTACATATAAACTATTTATTGCACATATTTTCTACGTAAAACTCTTTTTACCCTTGTCTTTCAGTGAAAGAGGAAATTAAGAGAAAAAAACTACTTGAACATGATTTTCATTACTTTTACTTCAATTTTAAGGTAACTTAGAAGTTTTTTACATGATGGTCTTTTTGGCTATGCTTCGGAAAACATATGTTATTATTCAAAGTTATTTTTAGTAAATCCTAGTAGATATTAATCAAATGAAGTATTCAATTAAGTTTATTTTAATAAAAATTTTCTAAATGTCCGTTATTTGTCAGTAAATAATCAGAAAATTTTTTCTATTAAAATAAAAGTAATTAGCTTACATGTAATTTTTTTATGGCACATATTTTCTACTTAAAACTTTTTTTACCCTTGTCTTTCAGTGTAAGAGAAAATTTAGAGAAAAAAACTACTTGAACATGATTTTCATTAAATTTACTTCAATTTTAAGGTAATTATGAAGTTTTTGAGATTATGGTCTTTTTGGTTATGCTTCGGAAAACATATGTTATTATTCAAAGTTATTTTTAGTAAATCCTTGTAGATATTAATCAAATGAGGTATTCAATTAAGTTTATTTTAATAAAAATTTTCTAAATGTCCGTTATTTGTCAGTAAATAATCAGAAAATTTTTTCTATAAAAATAAAAGTAATTAGCTTACATATAAACTGTTTATGGCACATATTTACTACTTAAAACTATTTTTACCATTGTCATTCAGTGAAAGAGAAAATTTAGAGAAAAAAACTACTTTAACATGATTTTCATTACTTTTACTTCAATTTTAAGGTAATTTTGAAGTTTTTTACATGATGGTCTTTTTGGCTATGCTTCAGAAAAAATATGTTAATATTAAAAGTTATTTTTAGTAAATCCTTGTAGATATTAATCAAATGAAGTATTCAATTAAGTTTATTTTAATAAAAATTTTCTTAATGTCCGTTATTTGTCAGTAAATAATCAGAAAATTTTTTCTATTAAAATAAAAGTAATTAGCTTACATATAAACTGTTTATAGCACATATTTTATACTTAATTCTCTTCTTAACCTTATCTTGCCGTGAAACAGTAAATTTAGAAAAAAAAAACTATTTAAACATGATTTTCATTAATTTTACTTCAATTTTAAGGTAATTTTGAAATTTTTTACATTATGGTCTTTTTGGCTATGCTTTGGAAAACATATGTTATTATTCAAAGTTATTTTTAGTAAATCTTTGTAGATATTAATCAAATGAAGTATTCAATTAAGTTTATTTTAATAAAAATTTTCTAAATGTCCGTCATTTTTCAGTAAATAATCAGATAATTTTTTCTATTAAAATAAAAGTAATTAGCTTACATATAAACTTTTTATGGAACATATTTTCTACTTTAAACTCTTTTTATCCTTGTCTTTCAGTGTAAGAGAAAATTTAGAGAAAAAACTACTTGAACATGATTTTCATTACTTTTACTTCAATTTTAAGGTAATTTTGAAGTTTTTTACATGATGGTCTTGTTGGCTATGCTTCGGAAAACATATTTTATTATTCAAAGTTATTTTTAGTAAATCCTTGTAGATATTAATCAAATGAAGTATTCAATTAAGTTTATTTTAATAAAAATTTTCTAAATGTCCGTTATTTGTCAGTAAATAATCAGAAAAATTTTTCTATTAAAATAAAAGTAATTAGCTTACATATAAACTGTTTATGGCACATATTTTCTACTTAAAACTCTTTTTACCCTTGTCTTTCAGTGTAAGAGAAAATTTAGAGAAAAAAACTACTTGAACATGATTTTCATTACTTTTACTTCAGTTTTAAGGTAATTTTGAAGTTTTTTACATGATGGTCTTGTTGGCTATTCTTCGGAAAACATATGTTATTATTCAAAGTTATTTTTAGTAAATCCTTGTAGATTTTAATCAAATGAAGTATTCAATTAAGTTTATTTTAATAAAAATTTTCTAAATGTCCGTTATTTGTCAGTAAATAATCAGATAATTTTTTCTATTAAAATAAAAGTAATTAGCTTACATATAAACTTTTTATGGCACATATTTTCTTACATATTTCGCACATATTTACTTAAAACTCTTTTTACCCTAGTCTTTCAGTGTAAGAGAAAATTTAGAGAAAAAAACTACTTGAACATGATTTTCATTACTTTTACTTCAATTTTAAGGTAATTATGAAGTTTTTTACATGATGGTCTTTTTGGCTATGCTTCAAAAAACATATGTTATTATTAAAAGTTATTTTTAGTAAATCCTTGTAGATACTAATCAAATGAAGTATTCAATTAAATTTATTTTAATAAAAATTTTCTAAATGTCCGTTCTTTGTCAGTAAATAATCAGATAATTTTTTCTATTAAAATAAAAGTAATTAGCTTACATATGAGCACTCCAGTGCACTAACTGGATATAGAATTTTACGTGGAGAGAGGGATACTTAAAAATCCAGGAACGCATATACGGCATCGCGTCGGCAGATGCTTTAGGGGGTCCCACGTATTATACTCTTTCAACTAATAATATAGAGAGGGCACTACTTGCTACCTGTTTTTGTATATGAGAGTGTTAGATTTTTGTCTATTCTCTTTCCCACCTATTCGTTTCTTCAAGATTCTATATCCAGTTAGTGCACTGGAGCGCTCATATTCAATTAAGTTTATTTTAATAAAAATTTTCTGAATGTCCGTTATTTGTCAGTAATTAATCAGATAATTTTTTCTATTAAAATAAAAGTAATTAGCTTACATACAAACATTTTAAGGCACATATTTTATACTTAATTCTCTTCTTAACCTTATCTTTCTGTGAAAGAGTAAATTTAGAAAAAAAAACTATTTGAACATGATTTTCATTAATTTTACTTCAATTTTAAGGTAATTATGAAGTTTTTGAGTTTATGGTCTTTTTGGCTATGCTTCGGGAAATATATGTTATTATTAAAAGTTATTTTTAGTAATTCCTTGTAGATATTAATCAAATGAAGTATTCAATTAAGTTTATTTTAATAAAAATTTTCTGAATGTCCGTTATTTGTCAGTAAATAATCAGAAAATTTTTTCTATTAAAATAAAAGTAATTAGCTTACATGTAATTTTTTTATGGCACATATTTTCTACTTAAAACTTTTTTTACCCTTGTCTTTCAGTGTAAGAGAAAATTTAGAGAAAAAAACTACTTGAACATGATTTTCATTAAATTTACTTCAATTTTAAGGTAATTATGAAGTTTTTGAGATTATGGTCTTTTTGGTTATGCTTCGGAAAACATATGTTATTATTCAAAGTTATTTTTAGTAAATCCTTGTAGATATTAATCAAATGAGGTATTCAATTAAGTTTATTTTAATAAAAATTTTCTAAATGTCCGTTATTTGTCAGTAAATAATCAGAAAATTTTTTCTATAAAAATAAAAGTAATTAGCTTACATATAAACTGTTTATGGCACATATTTACTACTTAAAACTATTTTTACCATTGTCATTCAGTGAAAGAGAAAATTTAGAGAAAAAAACTACTTGAAAATGATTTTCATTACTTTTACTTCAATTTTAAGGTAATTTTGAAGTTTTTTACATGATGGTCTTTTTGGCTATGCTTCGGGAAACATATGTTATTATTAAAAGTTATTTTTAGTAAATCCTTGTAGATATTAATCAAATGAAGTATTCAATTAAGTTTATTTAAATAAAAATTTTCTAAATGTCCGTTATTTGTCAGTAATTAATCAGATAATTTTTTCTATTAAAATAAAAGTAATTAGCTTACATACAAACATTTTAAGGCACATATTTTATACTTAATTCTCTTCTTAACCTTATCTTTCTGTGAAAGAGTAAATTTAGAAAAAAAAACTATTTGAACATGATTTTCATTAATTTTACTTCAATTTTAAGGTAATTATGAAGTTTTTGAGTTTATGGTCTTTTTTGCTATGCTTCGGGAAATATATGTTATTATTAAAAGTTATTTTTAGTAAATCCTTGTAGATATTAATCAAATGAAGTATTCAATTAAGTTTATTTTAATAAAAATTTTCTAAATGTTCGTTATTTGTCATTAAACAATCAGATAATTTTTTCTATTAAAATAAAAGTAATTAGCATACATAAAAACTTTTTAAGGCACATATTTTATACTTAAGTCTCTTTTTAACCTTATCTTTCTGTGAAAGAGTAAATTTAGAAAAAAAAACTATTTGAACATGATTTTCATTAATTTTACTTCAATTTTAAGGTAATTATGAAGTTTTTGAGTTTATGGTCTTTTTGGCTATGCTTCGGGAAACATATGTTATTATTAAAAGTTATTTTTAGTAAATCCTTGTAGATATTAATCAAATGAAGTATTAGATTAAGTTTATTTTAATAAAAATTTTCTAAATGTCCGTTATTTGTCAGTAATTAATCAGATAATTTTTTCTATTAAAATAAAAGTAATTAGCTTACATATAAACTTTTTATGGCACATATTTTCTACTTAAAACTCTTTTTAACCTTGTCTTTTAGTGTAAGAGAAAATTTAGAGAAAAAAACTACTTGAACATGATTTTCATTACTTTTACTTCAATTTTAAGGTAATTATGAAGTTTTTGAGATTATGGTCTTTTTGGCTATGCTTCGGGAAATATATGTTATTATTAAAAGTTATTTTTAGTAAATCCTTGTAGATATTAATCAAATGAAGTATTCAATTAAGTTTATTTTAATAAAAATTTTCTAAATGAACGTTATTTGTCAGTAAATAATCAGATAATTTTTTCTATTAAAATAAAAGTAATTAGCATAAATACAAACTTTTTAAGGCACATATTTTATACTTGATTCTCTTCTTAACCTTATCTTTCTGTGAAACAGTAAATTTAGAAAAAAAAACTATTTGAACATGATTTTCATTAATTTTACTTCAATTTTAAGGTAATTATGAAGTTTTTGAGTTTATGGTCTTTTTGGCTATGCTTCGGGAAATATATGTTATTATTAAAAGTTATTTTTAGTAAATCCTTGTAGATATTAATCAAAAGAAGTATTCAATTAAGTTTATTTTAATAAAAATTTTCTAAATGTACGTTATTTGTCAGTAAATAATCAGATAATTTTTTCTATTAAAATAAAAGTAATTAGCTACCATATAAACTTTTTATGGCACATATTTTTTACTTAAAACTCTTTTGACCATTGTCTTTCAGTGAAAGAGAAAATTTAGAGAAAAAATCTACTTGAAAATGATTTTCATTACTTTTACTTCAATTTTAAGGTAATTATGAAGTTTTTTACATGATGGTCTTTTTGGCTATGCTTCGGGAAACATATGTTATTATTAACAGTTATTTTTAGTAAATCCTTGTAGATATTAATCAAATGAAGTATTATATTAAGTTTATTTTAATAAAAATTTTCTAAATGTCCGTTATTTGTCAGTAATTAATCAGATAATTTTTTCTATTAAAATATAAGTAATTAGCATACATACAAACTTTTTAAGGCACATATTTTATACTTAATTCTCTTCTTAACCTTATCTTTCTGTGAAACAGTAAATTTAGAAAAAAAAACTATTTGAACATGATTTTCATTAATTTTACTTCAATTTTAAGGTAATTATGAAGTTTTTGAGTTTATGGTCTTTTTGGCTATGCTTCGGGAAATATATGTTATTATTAAAAGTTATTTTTAGTAAATCCTTGTAGATATTAATCAAAAGAAGTATTCAATTAAGTTTATTTTAATAAAAATTTTCTAAATGTACGTTATTTGTCAGTAAATAATCAGATAATTTTTTCTATTAAAATAAAAGTAATTAGCTACCATATAAACTTTTTATGGCACATATTTTTTACTTAAAACTCTTTTGACCATTGTCTTTCAGTGAAAGAGAAAATTTAGAGAAAAAATCTACTTGAAAATGATTTTCATTACTTTTACTTCAATTTTAAGGTAATTATGAAGTTTTTTACATGATGGTCTTTTTGGCTATGCTTCGGGAAACATATGTTATTATTAACAGTTATTTTTAGTAAATCCTTGTAGATATTAATCAAATGAAGTATTATATTAAGTTTATTTTAATAAAAATTTTCTAAATGTCCGTTATTTGTCAGTAATTAATCAGATAATTTTTTCTATTAAAATATAAGTAATTAGCATACATACAAACTTTTTAAGGCACATATTTTATACTTAATTCTCTTCTTAACCTTATCTTTCTGTGAAACAGTAAATTTAGAAAAAAAAAACTTTTTGAACATGATTTTCATTAATTTTACTTCAATTTTAAGGTAATTATGAAATTTTTGAGTTTATGGTCTTTTTGGCTTTGCTTCGGGAAATATATGTTATTATTAAAAGTTATTTTTAGTAAATCCTTGTAGATATTAATCAAATGAAGTATTCAATTAAGTTTATTTTAATAAAAATTTTCTAAATGTCCGTTATTTGTCAGTAAATAATCAGATAATTTTTTCTATTAAAATAAAAGTAATTAGCTACCATATAAACTTTTTATGGCACATATTTTTTACTTAAAACTCTTTTGACCCTTGTCTTTCAGTGAAAGAGAAAATTTAGAGAAAAAATCTACTTGAAAATGATTTTCATTACTTTTACTTCAATTTTAAGGTAATTATGAAGTTTTTGAGTTTATGGTCTTTTTGGCTTTGCTTCGGGAAATATATGTTATTATTAAAAGTTATTTTTAGTAAATCCTTGTAGATATTAATCAAATGAAGTATTCAATTAAGTTTATTTTAATAAAAATTTTCTAAATGTACGTTATTTGTCAGTAAATAATCAGAAAATTTTTTCTATTAAAATAAAAGTAATTAGCTTACATATAAACTGTTTATAGCACATATTTTATACTTAATTCTCTTCTTAACCTTATCTTGCCGTGAAACAGTAAATTTAGAAAAAAAAAACTATTTAAACATGATTTTCATTAATTTTACTTCAATTTTAAGGTAATTTTGAAATTTTTTACATTATGGTCTTTTTGGCTATGCTTTGGAAAACATATGTTATTATTCAAAGTTATTTTTAGTAAATCTTTGTAGATATTAATCAAATGAAGTATTCAATTAAGTTTATTTTAATAAAAATTTTCTAAATGTCCGTCATTTTTCAGTAAATAATCAGATAATTTTTTCTATTAAAATAAAAGTAATTAGCTTACATATAAACTTTTTATGGAACATATTTTCTACTTTAAACTCTTTTTATCCTTGTCTTTCAGTGTAAGAGAAAATTTAGAGAAAAAACTACTTGAACATGATTTTCATTACTTTTACTTCAATTTTAAGGTAATTTTGAAGTTTTTTACATGATGGTCTTGTTGGCTATGCTTCGGAAAACATATTTTATTATTCAAAGTTATTTTTAGTAAATCCTTGTAGATATTAATCAAATGAAGTATTCAATTAAGTTTATTTTAATAAAAATTTTCTAAATGTCCGTTATTTGTCAGTAAATAATCAGAAAAATTTTTCTATTAAAATAAAAGTAATTAGCTTACATATAAACTGTTTATGGCACATATTTTCTACTTAAAACTCTTTTTACCCTTGTCTTTCAGTGTAAGAGAAAATTTAGAGAAAAAAACTACTTGAACATGATTTTCATTACTTTTACTTCAGTTTTAAGGTAATTTTGAAGTTTTTTACATGATGGTCTTGTTGGCTATTCTTCGGAAAACATATGTTATTATTCAAAGTTATTTTTAGTAAATCCTCGTAGATTTTAATCAAATGAAGTATTCAATTAAGTTTATTTTAATAAAAATTTTCTAAATGTCCGTTATTTGTCAGTAAATAATCAGATAATTTTTTCTATTAAAATAAAAGTAATTAGCTTACATATAAACTTTTTATGGCACATATTTTCTTACATATTTCGCACATATTTACTTAAAACTCTTTTTACCCTAGTCTTTCAGTGTAAGAGAAAATTTAGAGAAAAAAACTACTTGAACATGATTTTCATTACTTTTACTTCAATTTTAAGGTAATTATGAAGTTTTTTACATGATGGTCTTTTTGGCTATGCTTCAAAAAACATATGTTATTATTAAAAGTTATTTTTAGTAAATCCTTGTAGATACTAATCAAATGAAGTATTCAATTAAATTTATTTTAATAAAAATTTTCTAAATGTCCGTTCTTTGTCAGTAAATAATCAGATAATTTTTTCTATTAAAATAAAAGTAATTAGCTTACATATGAGCACTCCAGTGCACTAACTGGATATAGAATTTTACGTGGAGAGAGGGATACTTAAAAATCCAGGAACGCATATACGGCATCGCGTCGGCAGATGCTTTAGGGGGTCCCACGTATTATACTCTTTCAACTAATAATATAGAGAGGGCACTACTTGCTACCTGTTTTTGTATATGAGAGTGTTAGATTTTTGTCTATTCTCTTTCCCACCTATTCGTTTCTTCAAGATTCTATATCCAGTTAGTGCACTGGAGCGCTCATATAAACTTTTTATGGCACATATTTTTACTTAAAACTCTTTTTACCCTAGTCTTTCAGTGTAAGAGAAAATTTAGAGAAAAAAACTACTTGAACATGATTTTCATTACTTTTACTTCAATTTTAAGGTAATTTTGAAGTTTTTTACATGATGGTCTTGTTGGCTATTCTTCGGAAAACATATGTTATCATTCAAAGTTATTTTTAGTAAATCCTTGTAGATATTAATCAAATGAAGTATTCAATTAAGTTTATTTTATTAAAAATTTTCTAAATGTCCGTTATTTGTCAGTAAATAATCAGATAATTTTTTCTATTAAAATAAAAGTAATTAGCTTACATATAAACTTTTTATGTCACATATTTTCTACTTAAAATTCTTTTTACCCTTGTCTTACAGTGAAAGAGAAAATTTAGAAAAAAAAACTACTTGAACATGATTTTCATTACTTTTACTTCAATTTTAAGGTAATTTTGAAGTTTTTTACGTGATGGTCTTTTTGGCTATGCTTCAGAAAACATATGTTATTATTAAAAGTTATTTTTAGTAAATCCTTGTAGATATTAATCAAATGAAGTATTCAATCAAGTTTATTTTAATAAAAATTTTCTATATGTCCATTATTTGTCAGTAAATAATCAGAAATTTTTTTCTATTAAAATAAAAGTAATTAGCTTACATATAAACTTTTTATGGCACATATTTTCTAATTAAAACTCTTTTTACCCTTGTCTTTCAGTGTAAGAGAAAATTTAGAGAAAAAAACTACTTGAACATGATTTTCATTAATATTACTTCAATTTTAAGGTAATTTTGAAGTTTTTTACATGATAGTCTTGTTGGCTATGCTTCGAAAAACATATGATATTATTAAAAGTTATTTTTAGTAAATCCTAGTAGATATTAATCAAATGAAGTATTCAATTAAGTTTATTTTATTAAAAATTTTCTAAATGTCCGTTATTTTTCAGTAAATAATCAGATAATTTTTTCTATTAAAATAAAAGTAATTAGCTTACATATAAACTTTTTATGGAACATATTTTCTACTTTAAACTCTTTTTATCCTTGTCTTTCAGTGTAAGAGAAAATTTAGAGAAAAAACTACTTGAACATGATTTTCATTACTTTTACCTCAATTTTAAGGTAATTTTGAAGTTTTTTACATGATGGTCTTGTTGGCTATTCTTTGGAAAACATATGTTATTATTCAAAGTTATTTTTAGTAAATCCTTGTAGATATTAATCAAATGAAGTATTCAATTAAGTTTATTTTATTAAAAATTTTCTAAATGTCCGTTATTTGTCAGTAAATAATCAGATAATTTTTAATTCGGTAAAAAAGTATGATTTTTAAAACTTAAAAAAAATTTTTTTGTTACATGGCTTTCGGGGTTACGAATTATGCTGATCCCGAATTCCTCAGCCAAAATTGAATTAATGTAACCCAAAACCGTAAAATACGGTAAAAATATTATTTTTTACAATTTTAATGGAATATTTTTGACTGCGGTACCTAGGGTCTTGGATTATCCTAAAACCGGATGTCTCGGCCAAATTTTGAAAAAAATGGATCCCGAAACCGTAAAATTCGGTAAAAATATGTTTACTTTAAAAAATTTTTGTTAATTATTTTTAGCTGCGGTACTTGGGGATTTAGACTAAACTAAAATTCAAATTTCTGAAACTTTAAATCAATCTTTTGATTAAATTTAAATCACGGACCTAGAAATCGGAAAATTCGGTAAAGATAATATTATCTAAAAAAGTCTTGATCAATTTTTCTTTACTACGGTACGAATGAAGAACCCGAAATTCTTAAACAATTTACTAAAATTTTTTATCATTAAAAAATTAATAACTGATAAATCCGGTAAAAATCTAAAAAATCTAAAAAATCAGCAATCTTATATCAAATTAATAAGTTTCTAATAATGGGTTCCATAAAATGCTATAGTTTTTTTACCATTCATTTTTAATCTATACTATAAATTCAGCCTTACATCCAAATAACCTAAGGATGTCGTATAAAAAACAATACTTTGAGCCTTACACCCACATAACCTAAGAAAGTGGTTTATAATAAAAAAACGACACGTCAATCATTACACTAACATAACCTAATAAGAAGTGTATAATAAAGAAACGACACGTCAAGCATTACACTAGCGTGACCTAAGGAAGTATTCTATAAGAAAAAAACGACACGTCAAGCCTTACACTAAAATAACCTAAGGAAGTAGACTGTAATGATAAACAACACGTTAAGCCTTACACTTACGTGACCTAAGGAAGTATTCTATAAGAAAAAAACGACACGTCAAGCCTTACACTAACATAACCTAAGGAAGTAGGTTATAATAAAATACGACACGTCAAGCCTTACAGTAGCGTAACCTAAGGAAGTAGGCTATAATAAAATACGACACGTCAAGCCTTACAGTAGCGTAACCTAAGGAAGTAGGCTATAATAAAGAACGACACGTCAAGCCTTACAGTAGCGTAACCTAAGGAAGTAGGCTATAATAAAGAACGACACGTCAAGCCTTACAGTAGCGTAACCTAAGGAAGTAGGATATAATAAAAAACGACACGTCAAGCCTTACAGTAGCGTAACCTAAGGAAGTAGGTGATAATAAAAAACGACACGTCAAGCTTTACAGTAACTTAACCTAAGGAATTAGGCTTAATCTAAGGAAGTAGGGTTTAATTAAATTATTATCGGTTATTTATATTTTTTGGGTCACTAAACCCGAATATCATGTTTGTTTTTACTTAAAATGCACCAGTTGCCCACATTAAATATCTTTAGGTAATTGCTACGCATTCATCTTCTATTGTTGGGAATAAGTACAATTTATGTCGTAATCGTGTTCAGTAGAGCGTGTTTTAATTTTTTTTTTTCGAGATTTTTTTGCTCTCCCCACATTTGGATATTTTGGTCATAAAAACACCCCATCTTTAAGGATTTTACCCGTACTACCGAGCACTTAAAGTTTCCCATTTAAATAACATGGGAATTTTGACTTATCAGTTTTCTAATTTTTTACATGCTTTAAAAGTTTTTTAAACACTAGCCAGCAAATAGAAAATGATATTTAGACATATAATATTAAAAAATGATCATTTTATTTTTTTTTTTTAATACTTTTGTTCATTCCTTTTTAAATCAATTTAATAATAAAAATATATAATACAGAAAATATAGTAAATTTAATAACTAGAGTGCAGACTTAGTTGGGTATTTAAATTTAATATTAAATTTTGAAAAAGAAAATGTCTGAAATTTACTAAAATTTGTTTATAGGAAACTCTGGAAATTCAGGAAATTTGGTTGAAACACTAAAAAAGTACTGGAAAATTTTAAAAAATAGTCTGGAAAGTCAGGGAATTTTAAAACTTCACTTCCGTGTCCACCCTGACTATACCATTGCATTAGGTTATGTTGGTGTAACTCTTGTGCTAAATTTTTGTATCAATCTAATGCTTTCAAAAATTATAAAAAATATCTAAATTTTTATTATTTTTGGACGTAATACATAATACTTTTCAATGAAAGTAACAATTTCAGAAAACTCGGTTTTAATAGATTTATTGGATATGATAATTAAGGATTTGAAAAATTTTTTAATAAAGTTTTTGTCACCAAAAAAAAACTCGAAAAAAACTGACCTGATACTTAATTATTTGAAAAGTTTTGTCTCCAAATTTTACGTTGTGTTGATGTAAGTCTTGACGTGTCATTTTTTATCATAACCTACTTCCTTAGGTTAAGTTACTGTAAGGCTTGACGTGTCATTTTTATTATAGCCTACTTCCTTAGGTTATGTTACTGTAAGGCTTGACGTGTCGTTTTTTATTATAACCTACTTCCTTAGGTTACGCTACTGTAAGGTTTGACGTGTCGTTTTTTATTATAGTCTACTTCCTTAGGTTATGTTAGTGTAAGGCTTAACGTGTTGTTTTTCATTACAGTTTACTTCCTTAGGTTATGTTAGTGTAATGCTTTACGTGTCGTTTTTTTCTTATAGAATACTTCCTTAGGTAACGCTAGTGTTAGGCTTAACGTATTCTTTTTTGTTATAGGCTACTTCCTTAGGTCACGCTAGTGTAAGTCTTAACATGTCGTTATTTTATTATACTCTACTTCCTTAGGTTATGTTAGTGTAAGGCTTGGCGTGCCGTTATTTTATTCTATATCTACTACTTCCTTAGGTTATTTTAGTGCTTAATGTGTTGTTTTTTATTATACTCTACTTCCTTAGGTTATGTTAGTGTAAGGCTTGACGTGTCGTTTTTTTCTTTTAGAATACTTCCTTAGGTCATGCTAGTGTAAGGCTTAACGTGTTGTTTATCATTACTGTCTACTTCCTTTATTTTAGTGTAAGGTTTGACGTGTCGTTTTTTTCTTATAGAATACTTCCTTAGATCACGCTAGTGTAAGGCTTAACGTGTTGTTTTTTATTATACTCTACTTCCTTAGGTTATATTAGTGTAAGGCTTGACGTGTCGTGATTTTATTATATCCTACTTCCTTAGGTTATGTTAGTGTAAGGCTTGACGTGTCGTTATTTTATTATATCCTGCTGCCTTCAGTTATGTTAGTGTAAGGCTTGACGTTTCATTTTTTATTATAGTCTCTTTCCTTAGGTTACGCTAGTGTAAGGCATGATGAATCGTTCCTTTTTTTATTTCCTTAGGTTATGTTAGTGTAAGGTTTAGATGATTTTAGTTTAATTCTTGACGTATCGTTTCTTTAGTATAGACTTCTTTATTAGGTTATGTTAGTGCATAGATTGACGTGTCGTTTTTTATTATAAACCACTTTCTTAGGTTATTTGGATGTAAGGCTGAACGTATTGTATAGTTTAAAAATGAATGGTATAAATACTATACCATTTTATGGAACCCGTTATTAGAAACTTATGAATTTGATATAAGAATGCTTGTCTTAACTCCCCAGATTTTTACCGAATTTTTCAGTTAATAATTTTTTAATGATAAAAAATTTTAGTAAATTGTTCAAGAATTTCGGGTTATCATTCGTACCGTAGTAAAGAAAAATTGATCAAGACTTTTTCAGATAATTTTATTTTTACCGAATTTTACGGTTTCGTGATCTATTATTTTAAAACTTTGACTAGAAATTCGGATTAAGCCTGATCTAAGACTCTAAGTACTGCAGTAAAAAATAATGCATTAAAATTTTAAAAAATAATATTTTTACCGAATTTTACGGTTGTTAGGCAAACGATTTAGAATTTGGTAAATTGTCCAAGAATTTCAGGTTTTTCATTCGCACCGTAGTCAAGAAAAAGTTTATCAAAACTTTATCAAAAGTTTACCAAAACTTTTTCAGAAAAAATAATTTAACCGAATTTTGCGGCTTCTAGGTCCATCCTTTAAAATTTGATCACTTTTTTGAGAAATTTGAATTCAATTTAATCTAACTCCTCAAGTACCGCAGTAAAAAATAATTAACAAAAAATATTTAAAATAAATATATTCATACAGAATTTTAAGGTTTCGGGATCCATTTTTTTCAAAATTTGGCCGAGACATCCGGTTTTAGGATAATCCAAGACCCTAGGTACCGCAGTCAAAAATATTCCATTAAAATTGTAAAAAATAATATTTTTACCGTATTTTACGGTTTTGGGTTACATTAATTCAATTTTGGCTGAGGAATTCGGGATCAGCATAATTCGTAACCCCGAAAGCCATGTAACAAAAAAATTTTTTTTAAGTTTTAAAAATCATACTTTTTTACCGAATTTTGCGGTTTCAGGGTCATTGGTTCCGATTT
This sequence comes from Anagrus nilaparvatae, assembly GCA_022575985.1. Taxonomy (NCBI): domain Eukaryota; kingdom Metazoa; phylum Arthropoda; class Insecta; order Hymenoptera; family Mymaridae; genus Anagrus; species Anagrus nilaparvatae. The sequence continues at coordinate 58,213 of JAKSXM010000040.1, read as the reverse complement.
TAAAATTTTTATTATTAAATTTGAGCTTAGCGCACCCAAAAACCCCGTAAATACATCCAAAAATAATTTTTTAACTTTTTTTAAAAAATAAAAATTTTGCTTGTTTTGAATCAAGAAATTGTATCACACATATTTTCTAATATCTGATTCCTAGTTTGAAAACCAGAAATCAATAAATTTATGTTTTATAAAACAGAAACGACTTATTTCTAGTTTTCATTCAAGGAATATATTTGCTTTTCTTTTCGAACATTTAATTTCTTGTTTTAAAACCAAGAAATAAGCCGTTTCTTTATCGTAACACAGAAATTGCTTCTTTTCTAGTTTTAAACCAAGAAATAATCCGTTTCTATATCGTAACACAGAAATTTAGTAATTTCCAGTTTCTAACACGGAAATAGACCTTATTTCCAGGTTACTCCTCCAAAATTCCTGTGTCGATGCGGAGTGGGTACAAACTTTTTAAGGCACATATTTTATACTTAATTCCGTTATTTGTCAGTAATTAATCAGATAATTTTTTCTATTAAAATAAAAGTAATTAGCATACATACAAACTTTTTAAGGCACATATTTTATACTTAATTCTCTTCTTAACCTTATCTTTCTGTGAAACAGTAAATTTAGAAAAAAAATACTATTTGAACATGATTTTCATTAATTTTACTTTAATTTTAAGGTAATTATGAAGTTTTTGAGTTTATGGTCTTTTTGGCTTTGCTTCGGGAAATATATGTTATTATTAAAAGTTATTTTTAGTAAATCCTTGTAGATATTAATCAAATGAAGTATTCAATTAAGTTTATTTTAATAAAAATTTTCTAAATGTCCGTTATTTGTCATTAAACAATCAGATAATTTTTTCTATTAAAATAAAAGTAATTAGCATACATAAAAACTTTTTAAGGCACATATTTTATACCTAAGTCTCTTTTTAACCTTATCTTTCTGTGAAAGAGTAAATTTAGAAAAAAAAACTATTTGAACATGATTTTCATTAATTTTACTTCAATTTTAAGGTAATTATGAAGTTTTTGAGTTTATGGTCTTTTTGGCTATGCTTCGGGAAACATATGTTATTATTAAAAGTTATTTTTAGTAAATCCTTGTAGATATTAATCAAATGAAGTATTAGATTAAGTTTATTTTAATAAAAATTTTCTAAATGTCCGTTATTTGTCAGTAATTAATCAGATAATTTTTTCTATTAAAATAAAAGTAATTAGCTTACATATAAACTTTTTATGGCACATATTTTCTACTTAAAACTCTTTTTAACCTTGTCTTTTAGTGTAAGAGAAAATTTAGAGAAAAAAACTACTTGAACATGATTTTCATTACTTTTACTTCAATTTTAAGGTAATTATGAAGTTTTTGAGATTATGGTCTTTTTGGCTATGCTTCGGGAAATATATGTTATTATTAAAAGTTATTTTTAGTAAATCCTTGTAGATATTAATCAAATGAAGTATTCAATTAAGTTTATTTTAATAAAAATTTTCTAAATGAACGTTATTTGTCAGTAAATAATCAGATAATTTTTTCTATTAAAATAAAAGTAATTAGCATAAATACAAACTTTTTAAGGCACATATTTTATACTTAAGTCTCTTTTTAACCTTATCTTTCTGTGAAAGAGTAAATTTAGAAAAAAAAACTATTTGAACATGATTTTCATTAATTTTACTTCAATTTTAAGGTAATTATGAAGTTTTTGAGTTTATGGTCTTTTTGGCTATGCTTCGGGAAACATATGTTATTATTAAAAGTTATTTTTAGTAAATCCTTGTAGATATTAATCAAATGAAGTATTCAATTAAGTTTATTTTAATAAAAATTTTCTGAATGTCCGTTATTTGTCAGTAATTAATCAGATAATTTTTTCTATTAAAATAAAAGTAATTAGCTTACATACAAACATTTTAAGGCACATATTTTATACTTAATTCTCTTCTTAACCTTATCTTTCTGTGAAAGAGTAAATTTAGAAAAAAAAACTATTTGAACATGATTTTCATTAATTTTACTTCAATTTTAAGGTAATTATGAAGTTTTTGAGTTTATGGTCTTTTTGGCTATGCTTCGGGAAATATATGTTATTATTAAAAGTTATTTTTAGTAATTCCTTGTAGATATTAATCAAATGAAGTATTCAATTAAGTTTATTTTAATAAAAATTTTCTGAATGTCCGTTATTTGTCAGTAATTAATCAGATAATTTTTTCTATTAAAATAAAAGTAATTAGCTTACATACAAACTTTTTAAGGCACATATTTTATACTTAATTCTCTTCTTAACCTTATCTTTCTGTGAAAGAGTAAATTTAGAAAAAAAAACTATTTGAACATGATTTTCATTAATTTTACTTCAATTTTAAGGTAATTATGAAGTTTTTGAGTTTATGGTCTTTTTGGCTATGCTTCGGGAAATATATGTTATTATTAAAAGTTATTTTTAGTAAATTCTTGTTGATATTAATCAAATAAAGTATTCAATTAAGTTTATTTTAATAAAAATTTTCTAAATGTCCGTTATTTGTCAGTAAATAATCAGATAATTTTTTCTATTAAAATAAAAGTAATTAGCTACCATATAAACTTTTTATGGCACATATTTTTTACTTAAAACTCTTTTTACCCTTGTCTTTCAGTGTAAGAGAAAATTTAGAGAAAAAATCTACTTGAAAATGATTTTCATTACTTTTACTTCAATTTTAAGGTAATTATGAAGTTTTTTACATGATGGTCTTTTTGGCTATGCTTCGGGAAACATATGTTATTATTAAAAGTTATTTTTAGTAAATCCTTGTAGATATTAATCAAATGAAGTATTCAATTAAGTTTATTTAAATAAAAATTTTCTAAATGTCCGTTATTTGTCAGTAATTAATCAGATAATTTTTTCTATTAAAATAAAAGTAATTAGCTTACATACAAACATTTTAAGGCACATATTTTATACTTAATTCTCTTCTTAACCTTATCTTTCTGTGAAAGAGTAAATTTAGAAAAAAAAACTATTTGAACATGATTTTCATTAATTTTACTTCAATTTCAAGGTAATTATGAAGTTTTTGAGTTTATGGTCTTTTTTGCTATGCTTCGGGAAATATATGTTATTATTAAAAGTTATTTTTAGTAAATCCTTGTAGATATTAATCAAAAGAAGTATTCAATTAAGTTTATTTTAATAAAAATTTTCTAAATGAACGTTATTTGTCAGTAAATAATCAAATAATTTTTTCTATTAAAATAAAAGTAATTAGCTACCATATAAACTTTTTATGGCACATATTTTTTACTTAAAACTCTTTTGACCCTTGTCTTTCAGTGAAAGAGAAAATTTAGAGAAAAAATCTACTTGAGAATGATTTTCATTACTTTTACTTCAATTTTAAGGTAATTATGAAGTTTTTTACATGATGGTCTTTTTGGCTATGCTTCGGGAAACATATGTTATTATTAAAAGTTATTTTTAGTAAATCCTTGTAGATATTAATCAAATGAAGTATTAGATTAAGTTTATTTTAATAAAAATTTTCTAAATGTCCGTTATTTGTCAGTAATTAATCAGATAATTTTTTCTATTAAAATAAAAGTAATTAGCATACATACAAACTTTTTAAGGCACATATTTTATACTTAATTCTCTTCTTAACCTTATCTTTCTGTGAAACAGTAAATTTAGAAAAAAAAACTATTTGAACATGATTTTCATTAATTTTACTTTAATTTTAAGGTAATTATGAAGTTTTTGAGTTTATGGTCTTTTTGGCTATGCTTCGGGAAATATATGTTATTATTAAAAGTTATTTTTAGTAAATCCTTGTAGATATTAATCAAATGAAGTATTCAATTAAGTTTATTTTAATAAAAATTTTCTAAATGTTCGTTATTTGTCATTAAACAATCAGATAATTTTTTCTATTAAAATAAAAGTAATTAGCATACATAAAAACTTTTTAAGGCACATATTTTATACTTAAGTCTCTTTTTAACCTTATCTTTCTGTGAAAGAGTAAATTTAGAAAAAAAAACTATTTGAACATGATTTTCATTAATTTTACTTCAATTTTAAGGTAATTATGAAGTTTTTGAGTTTATGGTCTTTTTGGCTATGCTTCGGGAAACATATGTTATTATTAAAAGTTATTTTTAGTAAATCCTTGTAGATATTAATCAAATGAAGTATTAGATTAAGTTTATTTTAATAAAAATTTTCTAAATGTCCGTTATTTGTCAGTAATTAATCAGATAATTTTTTCTATTAAAATAAAAGTAATTAGCTTACATATAAACTTTTTATGGCACATATTTTCTACTTAAAACTCTTTTTAACCTTGTCTTTTAGTGTAAGAGAAAATTTAGAGAAAAAAACTACTTGAACATGATTTTCATTACTTTTACTTCAATTTTAAGGTAATTATGAAGTTTTTGAGATTATGGTCTTTTTGGCTATGCTTCGGGAAATATATGTTATTATTAAAAGTTATTTTTAGTAAATCTTTGTAGATATTAATCAAATGAAGTATTCAATTAAGTTTATTTTAATAAAAATTTTCTAAATGAACGTTATTTGTCAGTAAATAATCAGATAATTTTTTCTATTAAAATAAAAGTAATTAGCATAAATACAAACTTTTTAAGGCACATATTTTATACTTAATTCTCTTCTTAACCTTATCTTTCTGTGAAACAGTAAATTTAGAAAAAAAAACTATTTGAACATGATTTTCATTAATTTTACTTCAATTTTAAGGTAATTATGAAGTTTTTGAGTTTATGGTCTTTTTGGCTATGCTTCGGGAAATATATGTTATTATTAAAAGTTATTTTTAGTAAATCCTTGTAGATATTAATCAAAAGAAGTATTCAATTAAGTTTATTTTAATAAAAATTTTCTAAATGTACGTTATTTGTCAGTAAATAATCAGATAATTTTTTCTATTAAAATAAAAGTAATTAGCTACCATATAAACTTTTTATGGCACATATTTTTTACTTAAAACTCTTTTGACCCTTGTCTTTCAGTGAAAGAGAAAATTTAGAGAAAAAATCTACTTGAAAATGATTTTCATTACTTTTACTTCAATTTTAAGGTAATTATGAAGTTTTTTACATGACGGTCTTTTTGGCTATGCTTCGGGAAACATATGTTATTATTAACAGTTATTTTTAGTAAATCCTTGTAGATATTAATCAAATGAAGTATTATATTAAGTTTATTTTAATAAAAATTTTCTAAATGTCCGTTATTTGTCAGTAATTAATCAGATAATTTTTTCTATTAAAATATAAGTAATTAGCATACATACAAACTTTTTAAGGCACATATTTTATACTTAATTCTCTTCTTAACCTTATCTTTCTGTGAAACAGTAAATTTAGAAAAAAAAAACTATTTGAACATGATTTTCATTAATTTTACTTCAATTTTAAGGTAATTATGAAATTTTTGAGTTTATGGTCTTTTTGGCTTTGCTTCGGGAAATATATGTTATTATTAAAAGTTATTTTTAGTAAATCCTTGTAGATATTAATCAAATGAAGTATTCAATTAAGTTTATTTTAATAAAAATTTTCTAAATGTCCGTTATTTGTCAGTAAATAATCAGATAATTTTTTCTATTAAAATAAAAGTAATTAGCTACCATATAAACTTTTTATGGCACATATTTTTTACTTAAAACTCTTTTGACCCTTGTCTTTCAGTGAAAGAGAAAATTTAGAGAAAAAATCTACTTGAAAATGATTTTCATTACTTTTACTTCAATTTTAAGGTAATTATGAAGTTTTTGAGATTATGGTCTTTTTGGCTATGCTTCGGGAAATATATGTTATTATTAAAAGTTATTTTTAGTAAATCCTTGTAGATATTAATCAAATGAAGTATTCAATTAAGTTTATTTTAATAAAAATTTTCTAAATGTACGTTATTTGTCAGTAAATAATCAGATAATTTTTTCTATTAAAATAAAAGTAATTAGCATAAATACAAACTTTTTAAGGCACATATTTTATACTTAATTCTCTTCTTAACCTTATCTTTCTGTGAAAGAGTAAATTTAGAAAAAAAAACTATTTGAACATGATTTTCATTAATTTTACTTCAATTTTAAGGTAATTATGAAGTTTTTGAGTTTATGGTCTTTTTGGCTATGCTTCGGGAAATATATGTTATTATTAAAAGTTATTTTTAGTAAATTCTTGTTGATATTAATCAAATAAAGTATTCAATTAAGTTTATTTTAATAAAAATTTTCTAAATGTCCGTTATTTGTCAGTAAATAATCAGATAATTTTTTCTATTAAAATAAAAGTAATTAGCTACCATATAAACTTTTTATGGCACATATTTTTTACTTAAAACTCTTTTTACCCTTGTCTTTCAGTGTAAGAGAAAATTTAGAGAAAAAATCTACTTGAAAATGATTTTCATTACTTTTACTTCAATTTTAAGGTAATTATGAAGTTTTTTACATGATGGTCTTTTTGGCTATGCTTCGGGAAACATATGTTATTATTAAAAGTTATTTTTAGTAAATCCTTGTAGATATTAATCAAATGAAGTATTCAATTAAGTTTATTTAAATAAAAATTTTCTAAATGTCCGTTATTTGTCAGTAATTAATCAGATAATTTTTTCTATTAAAATAAAAGTAATTAGCTTACATACAAACATTTTAAGGCACATATTTTATACTTAATTCTCTTCTTAACCTTATCTTTCTGTGAAAGAGTAAATTTAGAAAAAAAAACTATTTGAACATGATTTTCATTAATTTTACTTCAATTTCAAGGTAATTATGAAGTTTTTGAGTTTATGGTCTTTTTTGCTATGCTTCGGGAAATATATGTTATTATTAAAAGTTATTTTTAGTAAATCCTTGTAGATATTAATCAAAAGAAGTATTCAATTAAGTTTATTTTAATAAAAATTTTCTAAATGAACGTTATTTGTCAGTAAATAATCAAATAATTTTTTCTATTAAAATAAAAGTAATTAGCTACCATATAAACTTTTTATGGCACATATTTTTTACTTAAAACTCTTTTGACCCTTGTCTTTCAGTGAAAGAGAAAATTTAGAGAAAAAATCTACTTGAGAATGATTTTCATTACTTTTACTTCAATTTTAAGGTAATTATGAAGTTTTTTACATGATGGTCTTTTTGGCTATGCTTCGGGAAACATATGTTATTATTAAAAGTTATTTTTAGTAAATCCTTGTAGATATTAATCAAATGAAGTATTAGATTAAGTTTATTTTAATAAAAATTTTCTAAATGTCCGTTATTTGTCAGTAATTAATCAGATAATTTTTTCTATTAAAATAAAAGTAATTAGCATACATACAAACTTTTTAAGGCACATATTTTATACTTAATTCTCTTCTTAACCTTATCTTTCTGTGAAACAGTAAATTTAGAAAAAAAAAACTATTTGAACATGATTTTCATTAATTTTACTTTAATTTTAAGGTAATTATGAAGTTTTTGAGTTTATGGTCTTTTTGGCTATGCTTCGGGAAATATATGTTATTATTAAAAGTTATTTTTAGTAAATCCTTGTAGATATTAATCAAATGAAGTATTCAATTAAGTTTATTTTAATAAAAATTTTCTAAATGTTCGTTATTTGTCATTAAACAATCAGATAATTTTTTCTATTAAAATAAAAGTAATTAGCATACATAAAAACTTTTTAAGGCACATATTTTATACTTAAGTCTCTTTTTAACCTTATCTTTCTGTGAAAGAGTAAATTTAGAAAAAAAAACTATTTGAACATGATTTTCATTAATTTTACTTCAATTTTAAGGTAATTATGAAGTTTTTGAGTTTATGGTCTTTTTGGCTATGCTTCGGGAAACATATGTTATTATTAAAAGTTATTTTTAGTAAATCCTTGTAGATATTAATCAAATGAAGTATTAGATTAAGTTTATTTTAATAAAAATTTTCTAAATGTCCGTTATTTGTCAGTAATTAATCAGATAATTTTTTCTATTAAAATAAAAGTAATTAGCTTACATATAAACTTTTTATGGCACATATTTTCTACTTAAAACTCTTTTTAACCTTGTCTTTTAGTGTAAGAGAAAATTTAGAGAAAAAAACTACTTGAACATGATTTTCATTACTTTTACTTCAATTTTAAGGTAATTATGAAGTTTTTGAGATTATGGTCTTTTTGGCTATGCTTCGGGAAATATATGTTATTATTAAAAGTTATTTTTAGTAAATCTTTGTAGATATTAATCAAATGAAGTATTCAATTAAGTTTATTTTAATAAAAATTTTCTAAATGAACGTTATTTGTCAGTAAATAATCAGATAATTTTTTCTATTAAAATAAAAGTAATTAGCATAAATACAAACTTTTTAAGGCACATATTTTATACTTAATTCTCTTCTTAACCTTATCTTTCTGTGAAACAGTAAATTTAGAAAAAAAAACTATTTGAACATGATTTTCATTAATTTTACTTCAATTTTAAGGTAATTATGAAGTTTTTGAGTTTATGGTCTTTTTGGCTATGCTTCGGGAAATATATGTTATTATTAAAAGTTATTTTTAGTAAATCCTTGTAGATATTAATCAAAAGAAGTATTCAATTAAGTTTATTTTAATAAAAATTTTCTAAATGTACGTTATTTGTCAGTAAATAATCAGATAATTTTTTCTATTAAAATAAAAGTAATTAGCTACCATATAAACTTTTTATGGCACATATTTTTTACTTAAAACTCTTTTGACCCTTGTCTTTCAGTGAAAGAGAAAATTTAGAGAAAAAATCTACTTGAAAATGATTTTCATTACTTTTACTTCAATTTTAAGGTAATTATGAAGTTTTTTACATGACGGTCTTTTTGGCTATGCTTCGGGAAACATATGTTATTATTAACAGTTATTTTTAGTAAATCCTTGTAGATATTAATCAAATGAAGTATTATATTAAGTTTATTTTAATAAAAATTTTCTAAATGTCCGTTATTTGTCAGTAATTAATCAGATAATTTTTTCTATTAAAATATAAGTAATTAGCATACATACAAACTTTTTAAGGCACATATTTTATACTTAATTCTCTTCTTAACCTTATCTTTCTGTGAAACAGTAAATTTAGAAAAAAAAAACTATTTGAACATGATTTTCATTAATTTTACTTCAATTTTAAGGTAATTATGAAATTTTTGAGTTTATGGTCTTTTTGGCTTTGCTTCGGGAAATATATGTTATTATTAAAAGTTATTTTTAGTAAATCCTTGTAGATATTAATCAAATGAAGTATTCAATTAAGTTTATTTTAATAAAAATTTTCTAAATGTCCGTTATTTGTCAGTAAATAATCAGATAATTTTTTCTATTAAAATAAAAGTAATTAGCTACCATATAAACTTTTTATGGCACATATTTTTTACTTAAAACTCTTTTGACCCTTGTCTTTCAGTGAAAGAGAAAATTTAGAGAAAAAATCTACTTGAAAATGATTTTCATTACTTTTACTTCAATTTTAAGGTAATTATGAAGTTTTTGAGTTTATGGTCTTTTTGGCTTTGCTTCGGGAAATATATGTTATTATTAAAAGTTATTTTTAGTAAATCCTTGTAGATATTAATCAAATGAAGTATTCAATTAAGTTTATTTTAATAAAAATTTTCTAAATGTCCGTTATTTGTCATTAAACAATCAGATAATTTTTTCTATTAAAATAAAAGTAATTAGCATACATACAAACTTTTTAAGGCACATATTTTATACTTAAGTCTCTTTTTAACCTTATCTTTCTGTGAAAGAGTAAATTTAGAAAAAAAAACTATTTGAACATGATTTTCATTAATTTTACTTCAATTTTAAGGTAATTATGAAGTTTTTGAGTTTATGGTCTTTTTGGCTATGCTTCGGGAAACATATGTTATTATTAAAAGTTATTTTTAGTAAATCCTTGTAGATATTAATCAAATGAAGTATTAGATTAAGTTTATTTTAATAAAAATTTTCTAAATGTCCGTTATTTGTCAGTAATTAATCAGATAATTTTTTCTATTAAAATAAAAGTAATTAGCTTACATATAAACTTTTTATGGCACATATTTTCTACTTAAAACTCTTTTTAACCTTGTCTTTCAGTGTAAGAGAAAATTTAGAGAAAAAAACTACTTGAACATGATTTTCATTACTTTTACTTCAATTTTAAGGTAATTATGAAGTTTTTGAGATTATGGTCTTTTTGGCTATGCTTCGGGAAATATATGTTATTATTAAAAGTTATTTTTAGTAAATCCTTGTAGATATTAATCAAATGAAGTATTCAATTAAGTTTATTTTAATAAAAATTTTCTAAATGTACGTTATTTGTCAGTAAATAATCAGATAATTTTTTCTATTAAAATAAAAGTAATTAGCATAAATACAAACTTTTTAAGGCACATATTTTATACTTAATTCTCTTCTTAACCGTATCTTTCTGTGAAACAGTAAATTTAGAAAAAAAAACTATTTGAACATGATTTTCATTAATTTTACTTCAATTTTAAGGTAATTATGAAGTTTTTGAGTTTATGGTCTTTTTGGCTATGCTTCGGGAAATATATGTTATTATTAAAAGTTATTTTTAGTAAATCCTTGTAGATATTAATCAAAAGAAGTATTCAATTAAGTTTATTTTAATAAAAATTTTCTAAATGTACGTTATTTGTCAGTAAATAATCAGATAATTTTTTCTATTAAAATAAAAGTAATTAGCTACCATATAAACTTTTTATGGCACATATTTTTTACTTAAAACTCTTTTGACCCTTGTCTTTCAGTGAAAGAGAAAATTTAGAGAAAAAATCTACTTGAAAATGATTTTCATTACTTTTACTTTAATTTTAAGGTAATTATGAAGTTTTTTACATGATGGTCTTTTTGGCTATGCTTCGGGAAACATATGTTATTATTAACAGTTATTTTTAGTAAATCCTTGTAGATATTAATCAAATGAAGTATTATATTAAGTTTATTTTAATAAAAATTTTCTAAATGTCCGTTATTTGTCAGTAATTAATCAGATAATTTTTTCTATTAAAATAAAAGTAATTAGCATACATACAAACTTTTTAAGGCACATATTTTATACTTAATTCTCTTCTTAACCTTATCTTTCTGTGAAACAGTAAATTTAGAAAAAAAAAACTATTTGAACATGATTTTCATTAATTTTACTTCAATTTTAAGGTAATTATGAAGTTTTTGAGTTTATGGTCTTTTTGGCTTTGCTTCGGGAAATATATGTTATTATTAAAAGTTATTTTTAGTAAATCCTTGTAGATATTAATCAAATGAAGTATTCAATTAAGTTTATTTTAATAAAAATTTTCTAAATGTCCGTTATTTGTCAGTAAATAATCAGATAATTTTTTCTATTAAAATAAAAGTAATTAGCTACCATATAAACTTTTTATGGCACATATTTTTTACTTAAAACTCTTTTGACCCTTGTCTTTCAGTGAAAGAGAAAATTTAGAGAAAAAATCTACTTGAAAATGATTTTCATTACTTTTACTTCAATTTTAAGGTAATTATGAAGTTTTTGAGTTTATGGTCTTTTTGGCTTTGCTTCGGGAAATATATGTTATTATTAAAAGTTATTTTTAGTAAATCCTTGTAGATATTAATCAAATGAAGTATTCAATTAAGTTTATTTTAATAAAAATTTTCTAAATGTCCGTTATTTGTCATTAAACAATCAGATAATTTTTTCTATTAAAATAAAAGTAATTAGCATACATACAAACTTTTTAAGGCACATATTTTATACTTAAGTCTCTTTTTAACCTTATCTTTCTGTGAAAGAGTAAATTTAGAAAAAAAAACTATTTGAACATGATTTTCATTAATTTTACTTCAATTTTAAGGTAATTATGAAGTTTTTGAGTTTATGGTCTTTTTGGCTATGCTTCGGGAAACATATGTTATTATTAAAAGTTATTTTTAGTAAATCCTTGTAGATATTAATCAAATGAAGTATTAGATTAAGTTTATTTTAATAAAAATTTTCTAAATGTCCGTTATTTGTCAGTAATTAATCAGATAATTTTTTCTATTAAAATAAAAGTAATTAGCTTACATATAAACTTTTTATGGCACATATTTTCTACTTAAAACTCTTTTTAACCTTGTCTTTCAGTGTAAGAGAAAATTTAGAGAAAAAAACTACTTGAACATGATTTTCATTACTTTTACTTCAATTTTAAGGTAATTATGAAGTTTTTGAGATTATGGTCTTTTTGGCTATGCTTCGGGAAATATATGTTATTATTAAAAGTTATTTTTAGTAAATCCTTGTAGATATTAATCAAATGAAGTATTCAATTAAGTTTATTTTAATAAAAATTTTCTAAATGTACGTTATTTGTCAGTAAATAATCAGATAATTTTTTCTATTAAAATAAAAGTAATTAGCATAAATACAAACTTTTTAAGGCACATATTTTATACTTAATTCTCTTCTTAACCGTATCTTTCTGTGAAACAGTAAATTTAGAAAAAAAAACTATTTGAACATGATTTTCATTAATTTTACTTCAATTTTAAGGTAATTATGAAGTTTTTGAGTTTATGGTCTTTTTGGCTATGCTTCGGGAAATATATGTTATTATTAAAAGTTATTTTTAGTAAATCCTTGTAGATATTAATCAAAAGAAGTATTCAATTAAGTTTATTTTAATAAAAATTTTCTAAATGTACGTTATTTGTCAGTAAATAATCAGATAATTTTTTCTATTAAAATAAAAGTAATTAGCTACCATATAAACTTTTTATGGCACATATTTTTTACTTAAAACTCTTTTGACCCTTGTCTTTCAGTGAAAGAGAAAATTTAGAGAAAAAATCTACTTGAAAATGATTTTCATTACTTTTACTTTAATTTTAAGGTAATTATGAAGTTTTTTACATGATGGTCTTTTTGGCTATGCTTCGGGAAACATATGTTATTATTAACAGTTATTTTTAGTAAATCCTTGTAGATATTAATCAAATGAAGTATTATATTAAGTTTATTTTAATAAAAATTTTCTAAATGTCCGTTATTTGTCAGTAATTAATCAGATAATTTTTTCTATTAAAATAAAAGTAATTAGCATACATACAAACTTTTTAAGGCACATATTTTATACTTAATTCTCTTCTTAACCTTATCTTTCTGTGAAACAGTAAATTTAGAAAAAAAAAACTATTTGAACATGATTTTCATTAATTTTACTTCAATTTTAAGGTAATTATGAAGTTTTTGAGTTTATGGTCTTTTTGGCTTTGCTTCGGGAAATATATGTTATTATTAAAAGTTATTTTTAGTAAATCCTTGTAGTTATTAATCAAATAAAGTATTCAATTAAGTTTATTTTAATAAAAATTTTCTAAATGTACGTTATTTGTCAGTAAATAATCAGATAATTTTTTCTATTAAAATAAAAGTAATTAACTACCATATAAACTTTTTATGGCACATATTTTCTACTTAAAACTATTTTGACCCTTGTCTTTCAGTGAAAGAGAAAATTTAGAGAAAAAAACTACTTAAACATGATTTTCATTACTTTTCCTTCAATTTTAAGGTAATTATGAAGTTTTTTACATGATGGTCTTTTTGGCTATGCTTCAAAAAACATATGTTATTATTAAAAGTTATTTTAAGTAAATCCTTGTAGATATTAATCAAATGAAGTATTCAATTAAGTTTATTTTAATAAAAATTTTCTAAATGTCCGTTATTTGTCAGTAATTAATCAGATAATTTTTTCTATTAAAATAAAAGTAATTAGCTTACATATAAACTTTTTATGGCACATATTTTCTACTTAAAACTCTTTTTAACCTTGTCTTTCAGTGTAAGAGAAAATTTAGAGAAAAAAACTACTTGAACATGATTTTCATTACTTTTACTTCAATTTTAAGGTAATTATGAAGTTTTTGAGATTATGGTCGTTTTGGCTATGCTTCGGGAAATATATGTTATTATTAAAAGTTATTTTTAGTAAATCCTTGTAGATATTAATCAAAAGAAGTATTCAATTAAGTTTATTTTAATAAAAATTTTCTAAATGTACGTTATTTGTCAGTAAATAATCAGATAATTTTTTCTATTAAAATAAAAGTAATTAGCTACCATATAAACTTTTTATGGCCCATATTTTTTACTTAAAACTCTTTTGACCCTTGTCTTTCAGTGAAAGAGAAAATTTAGAGAAAAAATCTACTTGAAAATGATTTTCATTACTTTTACTTCAATTTTAAGGTAATTATGAAGTTTTTTACATGATGGTCTTTTTGGCTATGCTTCGGGAAACATATGTTATTATTAAAAGTTATTTTTAGTAAATCCTTGTAGATATTAATCAAATGAAGTATTAGATTAAGTTTATTTTAATAAAAATTTTCTAAATGCCCGTAATTTGTCAGTAATTAATCAGATAATTTTTTCTATTAAAATAAAAGTAATTAGCATACATACAAACTTTTTAAGGCACATATTTTATACTTAATTCTCTTCTTAACCTTATCTTTCTGTGAAACAGTAAATTTAGAAAAAAAAAACTATTTGAACATGATTTTCATTAATTTTACTTCAATTTTAAGGTAATTATGAAGTTTTTGAGTTTATGGTCTTTTTGGCTTTGCTTCGGGAAATATATGTTATTATTAAAAGTTATTTTTAGTAAATCCTTGTAGATATTAATCAAATGAAGTATTCAATTAAGTTTATTTTAATAAAAATTTTCTAAATGTCCGTTATTTGTCATTAAACAATCAGATAATTTTTTCTATTAAAATAAAAGTAATTAGCATACATACAAACTTTTTAAGGCACATATTTTATACTTAATTCTCTTTTTAACCTTATCTTTCTGTGAAAGAGTAAATTTAGAAAAAAAAACTATTTGAACATGATTTTCATTAATTTTACTTCAATTTTAAGGTAATTATGAAGTTTTTGAGTTTATGGTCTTTTTGGCTATGCTTCGGGAAACATATGTTATTATTAAAAGTTATTTTTAGTAAATCCTTGTAGATATTAATCAAATGAAGTATTCAATTAAGTTTATTTTAATAAAAATTTTCTGAATGTCCGTTATTTGTCAGTAATTAATAAGATAATTTTTTCTATTAAAATAAAAGTAATTAGCTTACATACAAACTTTTTAAGGCACATATTTTATACTTAATTCTCTTCTTAACCTTATCTTTCTCTGAAAGAGTAAATTTAGAAAAAAAAACTATTTGAACATGATTTTCATTAATTTTACTTCAATTTTAAGGTAATTATGAAGTTTTTGAGTTTATGGTCTTTTTGGCTATGCTTCGGGAAACATATGTTATTATTAAAAGTTATTTTTAGTAAATCCTTGTAGATATTAATCAAATGAAGTATTAGATTAAGTTTATTTTAATAAAAATTTTCTAAATGTCCGTTATTTGTCAGTAATTAATCAGATAATTTTTTCTATTAAAATAAAAGTAATTAGCATACATACAAACTTTTTAAGGCACATATTTTATACTTAATTCTCTTCTTAACCTTATCTTTCTGTGAAACAGTAAATTTAGAAAAAAAAAACTATTTGAACATGATTTTCATTAATTTTACTTCAATTTTAAGGTAATTATGAAGTTTTTGAGTTTATGGTCTTTTTGGCTTTGCTTCGGGAAATATATGTTATTATTAAAAGTTATTTTTAGTAAATCCTTGTAGATATTAATCAAATGAAGTATTCAATCAAGTTTATTTTAATAAAAATTTTCTAAATGTCCGTTATTTGTCATTAAACAATCAGATAATTTTTTCTATTAAAATAAAAGTAATTAGCATACATACAAACTTTTTAAGGCACATATTTTATACTTAATTCTCTTTTTAACCTTATCTTTCTGTGAAAGAGTAAATTTAGAAAAAAAAACTATTTGAACATGATTTTCATTAATTTTACTTCAATTTTAAGGTAATTATGAAGTTTTTGAGTTTATGGTCTTTTTGGCTATGCTTCGGGAAATATATGTTATTATTAAAAGTTATTCTTAGTAAATCCTTGTAGATATTAAACAAATGAAGTATTCAATTAAGTTTATTTTAATAAAAATTTTCTAAATGTAAGTTATTTGTCAGTAAATAATCAGATAATTTTTTCTATTAAAATAAAAGTAATTAGCTTACATACAAACTTTTTAAGGCACATATTTTATACTTAATTCTCTTCTTAACCTTATCTTTCTGTGAAAGAGTAAATTTAGAAAAAAAAACTATTTGAACATGATTTTCATTAATTTTACTTCAATTTTAAGGTAATTATGAAGTTTTTGAGTTTATGGTCTTTTTGGCTATGCTTCGGGAAACATATGTTATTATTAAAAGTTATTTTTAGTAAATCCTTGTAGTTATTAATCAAATGAAGTATTCAATTAAGTTTATTTTAATAAAAATTTTCTAAATGTACGTTATTTGTCAGTAAATAATCAGATAATTCTTTCTATTAAAATAAAAGTAATTAGCTTACATATAAACTTTTTATGGCACATATTTTCTACTTAAAACTCTTTTTAACCTTGTCTTTTAGTGTAAGAGAAAATTTAGAGAAAAAAACTACTTGAACATGATTTTCATTACTTTTACTTCAATTTTAAGGTAATTATGAAGTTTTTGAGATTATGGTCTTTTTGGCTATGCTTCGGGAAATATATGTTATTATTAAAAGTTATTTTTAGTAAATCCTTGTAGATATTAATCAAATGAAGTATTCAATTAAGTTTATTTTAATAAAAATTTTCTAAATGAACGTTATTTGTCAGTAAATAATCAGATAATTTTTTCTATTAAAATAAAAGTAATTAGCATAAATACAAACTTTTTAAGGCACATATTTTATACTTAATTCTCTTCTTAACCTTATCTTTCTGTGAAACAGTAAATTTAGAAAAAAAAACTATTTGAACATGATTTTCATTAATTTTACTTCAATTTTAAGGTAATTATGAAGTTTTTGAGTTTATGGTCTTTTTGGCTATGCTTCGGGAAATATATGTTATTATTAAAAGTTATTTTTAGTAAATCCTTGTAGATATTAATCAAAAGAAGTATTCAATTAAGTTTATTTTAATAAAAATTTTCTAAATGTACGTTATTTGTCAGTAAATAATCAGATAATTTTTTCTATTAAAATAAAAGTAATTAGCTACCATATAAACTTTTTATGGCACATATTTTTTACTTAAAACTCTTTTGACCCTTGTCTTTCAGTGAAAGAGAAAATTTAGAGAAAAAATCTACTTGAAAATTATTTTCATTACTTTTACTTCAATTTTAAGGTAATTATGAAGTTTTTTACATGATGATCTTTTTGGCTATGCTTCGGGAAACATATGTTATTATTAACAGTTATTTTTAGTAAATCCTTGTAGATATTAATCAAATGAAGTATTATATTAAGTTTATTTTAATAAAAATTTTCTAAATGTCCGTTATTTGTCAGTAATTAATCAGATAATTTTTTCTATTAAAATATAAGTAATTAGCATACATACAAACTTTTTAAGGCACATATTTTATACTTAATTCTCTTCTTAACCTTATCTTTCTGTGAAACAGTAAATTTAGAAAAAAAAAACTATTTGAACATGATTTTCATTAATTTTACTTCAATTTTAAGGTAATTATGAAATTTTTGAGTTTATGGTCTTTTTGGCTTTGCTTCGGGAAATATATGTTATTATTAAAAGTTATTTTTAGTAAATCCTTGTAGATATTAATCAAATGAAGTATTCAATTAAGTTTATTTTAATAAAAATTTTCTAAATGTACGTTATTTGTCAGTAAATAATCAGATAATTTTTTCTATTAAAATAAAAGTAATTAGCTACCATATAAACTTTTTATGGCACATATTTTCTACTTAAAACTCTTTTGACCCTTGTCTTTCAGTGAAAGAGAAAATTTAGAGAAAAAAACTACTTGAACATGATTTTCATTAATTTTAATTCAATTTTAAGGTAATTATGATGTTTTTGAGTTTATGCTCTTTTTGGCTATGCTTCGAGAAACATATGTTATTATTAAAAGTTATTTTTAGTAAATCCTTGTAGATATTAATCAAATAAAGTATTCAATTAAGTTTATTTTAATAAAAATTTTCTAAATGTCCGTTATTTGTCAGTAAATAATCAGATAATTTTTTCTATTAAAATAAAAGTAATTAGCTACCATATAAACTTTTTATGGCACATATTTTTTACTTAAAACTCTTTTGACCCTTGTCTTTCAGTGAAAGAGAAAATTTAGAGAAAAAATCTACTTGAAAATGATTTTCATTACTTTTACTTCAATTTTAAGGTAATTATGAAGTTTTTTACATGATGGTCTTTTTGGCTATGCTTCGGGAAACATATGTTATTATTAAAAGTTATTTTTAGTAAATCCTTGTAGATATTAATCAAATGAAGTATTAGATTAAGTTTATTTTAATAAAAATTTTCTAAATGTCTGTTATTTGTCAGTAATTAATCAGATAATTTTTTCTATTAAAATAAATGTAATTAGCATACATACAAACTTTTTAAGGCACATATTTTATACTTAATTCTCTTCTTAACCTTATCTTTCTGTGAAACAGTAAATTTAGAAAAAAAAAACTATTTGAACATGATTTTCATTAATTTTACTTCAATTTTAAGGTAATTATGAAGTTTTTGAGTTTATGGTCTTTTTGGCTTTGCTTCGGGAAATATATGTTATTATTAAAAGTTATTTTTAGTAAATCCTTGTAGATATTAATCAAATGAAGTATTCAATTAAGTTTATTTTAATAAAAATTTTCTAAATGTCCGTTATTTGTCATTAAACAATCAGATAATTTTTTCTATTAAAATAAAAGTAATTAGCATACATACAAACTTTTTAAGGCACATATTTTATACTTAAGTCTCTTTTTAACCTTATCTTTCTGTGAAAGAGTAAATTTAGAAAAAAAAACTATTTGAACATGATTTTCATTAATTTTACTTCAATTTTAAGGTAATTATGAAGTTTTTGAGTTTATGGTCTTTTTGGCTATGCTTCGGGAAACATATGTTATTATTAAAAGTTATTTTTAGTAAATCCTTGTAGATATTAATCAAATGAAGTATTAGATTAAGTTTATTTTAATAAAAATTTTCTAAATGTCCGTTATTTGTCAGTAATTAATCAGATAATTTTTTCTATTAAAATAAAAGTAATTAGCTTACATATAAACTGTTTATGGCACATATTTTCTACTTAAAACTCTTTTTAACCTTGTCTTTTAGTGTAAGAGAAAATTTAGAGAAAAAAACTACTTGAACATGATTTTCATTACTTTTACTTCAATTTTAAGGTAATTATGAAGTTTTTGAGATTATGGTCTTTTTGGCTATGCTTCGGGAAATATATGTTATTATTAAAAGTTATTTTTAGTAAATCCTTGTAGATATTAATCAAATGAAGTATTCAATTAAGTTTATTTTAATAAAAATTAACGTTATTTGTCAGTAAATAATCAGATAATTTTTTCTATTAAAATAAAAGTAATTAGCATAAATACAAACTTTTTAAGGCACATATTTTATACTTAATTCTCTTCTTAACCTTATCTTTCTGTGAAACAGTAAATTTAAAAAAAAAAACTATTTGAACATGATTTTCATTAATTTTACTTCAATTTTAAGGTAATTATGAAGTTTTTGAGTTTATGGTCTTTTTGGCTATGCTTCGGGAAATATATGTTATTATTAAAAGTTATTTTTAGTAAATCCTTGTAGATATTAATCAAAAGAAGTATTCAATTAAGTTTATTTTAATAAAAATTTTCTAAATGTACGTTATTTGTCAGTAAATAATCAGATAATTTTTTCTATTAAAATAAAAGTAATTAGCTACCATATAAACTTTTTATGGCACATATTTTCTACTTAAAACTCTTTTTAACCTTGTCTTTTAGTGTAAGAGAAAATTTAGAGAAAAAAACTACTTGAACATGATTTTCATTACTTTTACTTCAATTTTAAGGTAATTATGAAGTTTTTGAGATTATGGTCTTTTTGGCTATGCTTCGGGAAATATATGTTATTATTAAAAGTTATTTTTAGTAAATCCTTGTAGATATTAATCAAATGAAGTATTCAATTAAGTTTATTTTAATAAAAATTTTCTAAATGAACGTTATTTGTCAGTAAATAATCAGATAATTTTTTCTATTAAAATAAAAGTAATTAGCATAAATACAAACTTTTTAAGGCACATATTTTATACTTAATTCTCTTCTTAACCTTATCTTTCTGTGAAACAGTAAATTTAAAAAAAAAAACTATTTGAACATGATTTTCATTAATTTTACTTCAATTTTAAGGTAATTATGAAGTTTTTGAGTTTATGGTCTTTTTGGCTATGCTTCGGGAAATATATGTTATTATTAAAAGTTATTTTTAGTAAATCCTTGTAGATATTAATCAAAAGAAGTATTCAATTAAGTTTATTTTAATAAAAATTTTCTAAATGTACGTTATTTGTCAGTAAATAATCAGATAATTTTTTCTATTAAAATAAAAGTAATTAGCTACCATATAAACTTTTTATGGCACATATTTTCTACTTAAATCTCTTTTGACCCTTGTCTTTCAGTGAAAGAGAAAATTTAGAGAAAAAATTTACTTGAAAATGATTTTCATTACTTTTACTTCAATTTTAAGGTAATTTTGAAGTTTTTTACATGATGGTCTTTTTGGCTATGCTTCGGGAAACATATGTTATTATTAAAAGTTATTTTTAGTAAATCCTTGTAGATATTAATCAAATGAAGTATTCAATTAAGTTTATTTTAATAAAAATTTTCTGAATGTCCGTTATTTGTCAGTAATTAATCAGATAATTTTTTCTATTAAAATAAAAGTAATTAGCTTACATACAAACATTTTAAGGCACATATTTTATACTTAATTCTCTTCTTAACCTTATCTTTCTGTGAAAGAGTAAATTTAGAAAAAAAAACTATTTGAACATGATTTTCATTAATTTTACTTCAATTTTAAGGTAATTATGAAGTTTTTGAGTTTATGGTCTTTTTGGCTATGCTTCGGGAAATATATGTTATTATTAAAAGTTATTTTTAGTAATTCCTTGTAGATATTAATCAAATGAAGTATTCAATTAATTTTATTTTAATAAAAATTTTCTGAATGTCCGTTATTTGTCAGTAATTAATCAGATAATTTTTTCTATTAAAATAAAAGTAATTAGCTTACATACAAACTTTTTAAGGCACATATTTTATACTTAATTCTCTTCTTAACCTTATCTTTCTGTGAAAGAGTAAATTTAGAAAAAAAATCTACTTGAACATGATTTTCATTACTTTTAGTGTAAGAGAAAATTTGTCTTTTAGTGTAAGAGAAAATTTAGAGAAAAAAACTACTTGAACATGATTTTCATTACTTTTACTTCAATTTTAAGGTAATTATGAAGTTTTTGAGATTATGGTCTTTTTGGCTTTGCTTCGGGAAATATATGTTATTATTAAAAGTTATTTTTAGTAAATCCTTGTAGATATTAATCAAATGAAGTATTCAATTAAGTTTATTTTAATAAAAATTTTCTAAATGTCCGTTATTTGTCATTAAACAATCAGATAATTTTTTCTATTAAAATAAAAGTAATTAGCATACATACAAACTTTTTAAGGCACATATTTTATACTTAAGTCTCTTTTTAACCTTATCTTTCTGTGAAAGAGTAAATTTAGAAAAAAAAACTATTTGAACATGATTTTCATTAATTTTACTTCAATTTTAAGGTAATTATGAAGTTTTTGAGTTTATGGTCTTTTTGGCTATGCTTCGGGAAACATATGTTATTATTAAAAGTTATTTTTAGTAAATCCTTGTAGATATTAATCAAATGAAGTATTCAATTAAGTTTATTTTAATAAAAATTTTCTAAATGTCCGTTATTTGTCATTAAACAATCAGATAATTTTTTCTATTAAAATAAAAGTAATTAGCTTACATATAAACTTTTTATGGCACATATTTTCTACTTAAAACTCTTTTTAACCTTGTCTTTCAGTGTAAGAGAAAATTTAGAGAAAAAAACTACTTGAACATGATTTTCATTACTTTTACTTCAATTTTAAGGTAATTATGAAGTTTTTGAGATTATGGTCTTTTTGGCTATGCTTCGGGAAATATATGTTATTATTAAAAGTTATTTTTAGTAAATCCTTGTAGATATTAATCAAATGAAGTATTCAATTAAGTTTATTTTAATAAAAATTTTCTAAATGTACGTTATTTGTCAGTAAATAATCAGATAATTTTTTCTATTAAAATAAAAGTAATTAGCATAAATACAAACTTTTTAAGGCACATATTTTATACTTAATTCTCTTCTTAACCGTATCTTTCTGTGAAACAGTAAATTTAGAAAAAAAAAACTATTTGAACATGATTTTCATTAATTTTACTTCAATTTTAAGGTAATTATGAAGTTTTTGAGTTTATGGTCTTTTTGGCTATGCTTCGGGAAATATATGTTATTATTAAAAGTTATTTTTAGTAAATCCTTGTAGATATTAATCAAAAGAAGTATTCAATTAAGTTTATTTTAATAAAAATTTTCTAAATGTACGTTATTTGTCAGTAAATAATCAGATAATTTTTTCTATTAAAATAAAAGTAATTAGCTACCATATAAACTTTTTATGGCACATATTTTTTACTTAAAACTCTTTTGACCCTTGTCTTTCAGTGAAAGAGAAAATTTAGAGAAAAAATCTACTTGAAAATGATTTTCATTACTTTTACTTTAATTTTAAGGTAATTATGAAGTTTTTTACATGATGGTCTTTTTGGCTATGCTTCGGGAAACATATGTTATTATTAACAGTTATTTTTAGTAAATCCTTGTAGATATTAATCAAATGAAGTATTATATTAAGTTTATTTTAATAAAAATTTTCTAAATGTCCGTTATTTGTCAGTAATTAATCAGATAATTTTTTCTATTAAAATAAAAGTAATTAGCATACATACAAACTTTTTAAGGCACATATTTTATACTTAATTCTCTTCTTAACCTTATCTTTCTGTGAAACAGTAAATTTAGAAAAAAAAAACTATTTGAACATGATTTTCATTAATTTTACTTCAATTTTAAGGTAATTATGAAGTTTTTGAGTTTATGGTCTTTTTGGCTTTGCTTCGGGAAATATATGTTATTATTAAAAGTTATTTTTAGTAAATCCTTGTAGTTATTAATCAAATAAAGTATTCAATTAAGTTTATTTTAATAAAAATTTTCTAAATGTACGTTATTTGTCAGTAAATAATCAGATAATTTTTTCTATTAAAATAAAAGTAATTAACTACAATATAAACTTTTTATGGCACATATTTTCTACTTAAAACTATTTTGACCCTTGTCTTTCAGTGAAAGAGAAAATTTAGAAAAAAAAACTACTTAAACATGATTTTCATTACTTTTCCTTCAATTTTAAGGTAATTATGAAGTTTTTTACATGATGGTCTTTTTGGCTATGCTTCAAAAAACATATGTTATTATTAAAAGTTATTTTAAGTAAATCCTTGTAGATATTAATCAAATGAAGTATTCAATTAAGTTTATTTTAATAAAAATTTTCTAAATGTCCGTTATTTGTCAGTAATTAATCAGATAATTTTTTCTATTAAAATAAAAGTAATTAGCTTACATATAAACTTTTTATGGCACATATTTTCTACTTAAAACTCTTTTTAACCTTGTCTTTCAGTGTAAGAGAAAATTTAGAGAAAAAAACTACTTGAACATGATTTTCATTACTTTTACTTCAATTTTAAGGTAATTATGAAGTTTTTGAGATTATGGTCTTTTTGGCTATGCTTCGGGAAATATATGTTATTATTAAAAGTTATTTTTAGTAAATCCTTGTAGATATTAATCAAAAGAAGTATTCAATTAAGTTTATTTTAATAAAAATTTTCTAAATGTACGTTATTTGTCAGTAAATAATCAGATAATTTTTTCTATTAAAATAAAAGTAATTAGCTACCATATAAACTTTTTATGGCCCATATTTTTTACTTAAAACTCTTTTGACCCTTGTCTTTCAGTGAAAGAGAAAATTTAGAGAAAAAATCTACTTGAAAATGATTTTCATTACTTTTACTTCAATTTTAAGGTAATTATGAAGTTTTTTACATGATGGTCTTTTTGGCTATGCTTCGGGAAACATATGTTATTATTAAAAGTTATTTTTAGTAAATCCTTGTAGATATTAATCAAATGAAGTATTAGATTAAGTTTATTTTAATAAAAATTTTCTAAATGCCCGTAATTTGTCAGTAATTAATCAGATAATTTTTTCTATTAAAATAAAAGTAATTAGCATACATACAAACTTTTTAAGGCACATATTTTATACTTAATTCTCTTCTTAACCTTATCTTTCTGTGAAACAGTAAATTTAGAAAAAAAAAACTATTTGAACATGATTTTCATTAATTTTACTTCAATTTTAAGGTAATTATGAAGTTTTTGAGTTTATGGTCTTTTTGGCTTTGCTTCGGGAAATATATGTTATTATTAAAAGTTATTTTTAGTAAATCCTTGTAGATATTAATCAAATGAAGTATTCAATTAAGTTTATTTTAATAAAAATTTTCTAAATGTCCGTTATTTGTCATTAAACAATCAGATAATTTTTTCTATTAAAATAAAAGTAATTAGCATACATACAAACTTTTTAAGGCACATATTTTATACTTAATTCTCTTTTTAACCTTATCTTTCTGTGAAAGAGTAAATTTAGAAAAAAAAACTATTTGAACATGATTTTCATTAATTTTACTTCAATTTTAAGGTAATTATGAAGTTTTTGAGTTTATGGTCTTTTTGGCTATGCTTCGGGAAACATATGTTATTATTAAAAGTTATTTTTAGTAAATCCTTGTAGATATTAATCAAATGAAGTATTCAATTAAGTTTATTTTAATAAAAATTTTCTGAATGTCCGTTATTTGTCAGTAATTAATAAGATAATTTTTTCTATTAAAATAAAAGTAATTAGCTTACATACAAACTTTTTAAGGCACATATTTTATACTTAATTCTCTTCTTAACCTTATCTGTCTCTGAAAGAGTAAATTTAGAAAAAAAAACTATTTGAACATGATTTTCATTAATTTTACTTCAATTTTAAGGTAATTATGAAGTTTTTGAGTTTATGGTCTTTTTGGCTATGCTTCGGGAAACATATGTTATTATTAAAAGTTATTTTTAGTAAATCCTTGTAGATATTAATCAAATGAAGTATTAGATTAAGTTTATTTTAATAAAAATTTTCTAAATGTCCGTTATTTGTCAGTAATTAATCAGATAATTTTTTCTATTAAAATAAAAGTAATTAGCATACATACAAACTTTTTAAGGCACATATTTTATACTTAATTCTCTTCTTAACCTTATCTTTCTGTGAAACAGTAAATTTAGAAAAAAAAAACTATTTGAACATGATTTTCATTAATTTTACTTCAATTTTAAGGTAATTATGAAGTTTTTGAGATTATGGTCTTTTTGGCTATGCTTCGGGAAATATATGTTATTATTAAAAGTTATTTTTAGTAAATCCTTGTAGATATTAATCAAAAGAAGTATTCAATTAAGTTTATTTTAATAAAAATTTTCTAAATGTACGTTATTTGTCAGTAAATAATCAGATAATTTTTTCTATTAAAATAAAAGTAATTAGCTACCATATAAACTTTTTATGGCCCATATTTTTTACTTAAAACTCTTTTGACCCTTGTCTTTCAGTGAAAGAGAAAATTTAGAGAAAAAATCTACTTGAAAATGATTTTCATTACTTTTACTTCAATTTTAAGGTAATTATGAAGTTTTTTACATGATGGTCTTTTTGGCTATGCTTCGGGAAACATATGTTATTATTAAAAGTTATTTTTAGTAAATCCTTGTAGATATTAATCAAATGAAGTATTAGATTAAGTTTATTTTAATAAAAATTTTCTAAATGCCCGTAATTTGTCAGTAATTAATCAGATAATTTTTTCTATTAAAATAAAAGTAATTAGCATACATACAAACTTTTTAAGGCACATATTTTATACTTAATTCTCTTCTTAACCTTATCTTTCTGTGAAACAGTAAATTTAGAAAAAAAAAACTATTTGAACATGATTTTCATTAATTTTACTTCAATTTTAAGGTAATTATGAAGTTTTTGAGTTTATGGTCTTTTTGGCTTTGCTTCGGGAAATATATGTTATTATTAAAAGTTATTTTTAGTAAATCCTTGTAGATATTAATCAAATGAAGTATTCAATTAAGTTTATTTTAATAAAAATTTTCTAAATGTCCGTTATTTGTCATTAAACAATCAGATAATTTTTTCTATTAAAATAAAAGTAATTAGCATACATACAAACTTTTTAAGGCACATATTTTATACTTAATTCTCTTTTTAACCTTATCTTTCTGTGAAAGAGTAAATTTAGAAAAAAAAACTATTTGAACATGATTTTCATTAATTTTACTTCAATTTTAAGGTAATTATGAAGTTTTTGAGTTTATGGTCTTTTTGGCTATGCTTCGGGAAATATATGTTATTATTAAAAGTTATTCTTAGTAAATCCTTGTAGATATTAAACAAATGAAGTATTCAATTAAGTTTATTTTAATAAAAATTTTCTAAATGTAAGTTATTTGTCAGTAAATAATCAGATAATTTTTTCTATTAAAATAAAAGTAATTAGCTTACATACAAACTTTTTAAGGCACATATTTTATACTTAATTCTCTTCTTAACCTTATCTTTCTGTGAAAGAGTAAATTTAGAAAAAAAAACTATTTGAACATGATTTTCATTAATTTTACTTCAATTTTAAGGTAATTATGAAGTTTTTGAGTTTATGGTCTTTTTGGCTATGCTTCGGGAAATATATGTTATTATTAAAAGTTATTTTTAGTAAATCCTTGTAGTTATTAATCAAATGAAGTATTCAATTAAGTTTATTTTAATAAAAATTTTCTAAATGTACGTTATTTGTCAGTAAATAATCAGATAATTCTTTCTATTAAAATAAATGTAATTAGCTACCATATAAACTTTTTATGGCACATATTTTCTACTTAAAACTCTTTTGACCCTTGTCTTTCAGTGAAAGAGAAAATTTAGAGAAAAAAACTACTTGAACATGATTTTCATTACTTTTGCTTCAATTTTAAGGTAACTATGAAGTTTTTTACATGATGGTCTTTTTGGCTATGCTTCAAAAAACATATGTTTTTATTAAAAGTTATTTTTAGTAAATCCTTGTAGATATTAATCAAATGAAGTATTCAATTAAGTTTATTTTAATAAAAATTTTCTAAATGTCCGTTATTTGTCAGTAAATAATCAGATAATTTTTTCTATTAAAATAAAAGTAATTAGCATACATACAAACTTTTTAAGGCACATATTTTATACTTAATTCTCTTTTTAACCTTATCTTTCTGTGAAAGAGTAAATTTAGAAAAAAAAACTATTTGAACATGATTTTCATTAATTTTACTTCAATTTTAAGGTAATTATGAAGTTTTTGAGTTTATGGTCTTTTTTGCTATGCTTCGGGAAACATATGTTATTATTAAAAGTTATTTTTAGTAAATCCTTGTAGATATTAATCAAATGAAGTATTAGATTAAGTTTATTTTAATAAAAATTTTCTAAATGTCCGTTATTTGTCAGTAATTAATCAGATAATTTTTTCTATTAAAATAAAAGTAATTAGCTTACATATAAACTTTTTATGGCACATATTTTCTACTTAAAACTCTTTTTAACCTTGTCTTTTAGTGTAAGAGAAAATTTAGAGAAAAAAACTACTTGAACATGATTTTCATTACTTTTACTTCAATTTTAAGGTAATTATGAAGTTTTTGAGATTATGGTCTTTTTGGCTATGCTTCGGGAAATATATGTTATTATTAAAAGTTATTTTTAGTAAATCCTTGTAGATATTAATCAAATGAAGTATTCAATTAAGTTTATTTTAATAAAAATTTTCTAAATGAACGTTATTTGTCAGTAAATAATCAGATAATTTTTTCTATTAAAATAAAAGTAATTAGCATAAATACAAACTTTTTAAGGCACATATTTTATACTTAATTCTCTTCTTAACCTTATCTTTCTGTGAAACAGTAAATTTAGAAAAAAAAACTATTTGAACATGATTTTCATTAATTTTACTTCAATTTTAAGGTAATTATGAAGTTTTTGAGTTTATGGTCTTTTTGGCTATGCTTCGGGAAATATATGTTATTATTAAAAGTTATTTTTAGTAAATCCTTGTAGATATTAATCAAAAGAAGTATTCAATTAAGTTTATTTTAATAAAAATTTTCTAAATGTACGTTATTTGTCAGTAAATAATCAGATAATTTTTTCTATTAAAATAAAAGTAATTAGCTACCATATAAACTTTTTATGGCACATATTTTTTACTTAAAACTCTTTTGACCCTTGTCTTTCAGTGAAAGAGAAAATTTAGAGAAAAAATCTACTTGAAAATGATTTTCATTACTTTTACTTCAATTTTAAGGTAATTATGAAGTTTTTTACATGATGGTCTTTTTGGCTATGCTTCGGGAAACATATGTTATTATTAACAGTTATTTTTAGTAAATCCTTGTAGATATTAATCAAATGAAGTATTATATTAAGTTTATTTTAATAAAAATTTTCTAAATGTACGTTATTTGTCAGTAAATAATCAGATAATTTTTTCTATTAAAATAAAAGTAATTAGCTACCATATAAACTTTTTATGGCCCATATTTTTTACTTAAAACTCTTTTGACCCTTGTCTTTCAGTGAAAGAGAAAATTTAGAGAAAAAATCTACTTGAAAATGATTTTCATTACTTTTACTTCAATTTTAAGGTAATTATGAAGTTTTTTACATGATGGTCTTTTTGGCTATGCTTCGGGAAACATATGTTATTATTAAAAGTTATTTTTAGTAAATCCTTGTAGATATTAATCAAATGAAGTATTAGATTAAGTTTATTTTAATAAAAATTTTCTAAATGCCCGTAATTTGTCAGTAATTAATCAGATAATTTTTTCTATTAAAATAAAAGTAATTAGCATACATACAAACTTTTTAAGGCACATATTTTATACTTAATTCTCTTCTTAACCTTATCTTTCTGTGAAACAGTAAATTTAGAAAAAAAAAACTATTTGAACATGATTTTCATTAATTTTACTTCAATTTTAAGGTAATTATGAAGTTTTTGAGTTTATGGTCTTTTTGGCTTTGCTTCGGGAAATATATGTTATTATTAAAAGTTATTTTTAGTAAATCCTTGTAGATATTAATCAAATGAAGTATTCAATTAAGTTTATTTTAATAAAAATTTTCTAAATGTCCGTTATTTGTCATTAAACAATCAGATAATTTTTTCTATTAAAATAAAAGTAATTAGCATACATACAAACTTTTTAAGGCACATATTTTATACTTAATTCTCTTTTTAACCTTATCTTTCTGTGAAAGAGTAAATTTAGAAAAAAAAACTATTTGAACATGATTTTCATTAATTTTACTTCAATTTTAAGGTAATTATGAAGTTTTTGAGTTTATGGTCTTTTTGGCTATGCTTCGGGAAACATATGTTATTATTAAAAGTTATTTTTAGTAAATCCTTGTAGATATTAATCAAATGAAGTATTCAATTAAGTTTATTTTAATAAAAATTTTCTGAATGTCCGTTATTTGTCAGTAATTAATAAGATAATTTTTTCTATTAAAATAAAAGTTATTAGCTTACATACAAACTTTTTAAGGCACATATTTTATACTTAATTCTCTTCTTAACCTTATCTTTCTCTGAAAGAGTAAATTTAGAAAAAAAAACTATTTGAACATGATTTTCATTAATTTTACTTCAATTTTAAGGTAATTATGAAGTTTTTGAGTTTATGGTCTTTTTGGCTATGCTTCGGGAAACATATGTTATTATTAAAAGTTATTTTTAGTAAATCCTTGTAGATATTAATCAAATGAAGTATTAGATTAAGTTTATTTTAATAAAAATTTTCTAAATGTCCGTTATTTGTCAGTAATTAATCAGATAATTTTTTCTATTAAAATAAAAGTAATTAGCATACATACAAACTTTTTAAGGCACATATTTTATACTTAATTCTCTTCTTAACCTTATCTTTCTGTGAAACAGTAAATTTAGAAAAAAAAAACTATTTGAACATGATTTTCATTAATTTTACTTCAATTTTAAGGTAATTATGAAGTTTTTGAGTTTATGGTCTTTTTGGCTTTGCTTCGGGAAATATATGTTATTATTAAAAGTTATTTTTAGTAAATCCTTGTAGATATTAATCAAATGAAGTATTCAATTAAGTTTATTTTAATAAAAATTTTCTAAATGTCCGTTATTTGTCATTAAACAATCAGATAATTTTTTCTATTAAAATAAAAGTAATTAGCATACATACAAACTTTTTAAGGCACATATTTTATACTTAATTCTCTTCTTAACCTTATCTTTCTCTGAAAGAGTAAATTTAGAAAAAAAAACTATTTGAACATGATTTTCATTAATTTTACTTCAATTTTAAGGTAATTATGAAGTTTTTGAGTTTATGGTCTTTTTGGCTATGCTTCGGGAAACATATGTTATTATTAAAAGTTATTTTTAGTAAATCCTTGTAGATATTAATCAAATGAAGTATTAGATTAAGTTTATTTTAATAAAAATTTTCTAAATGTCCGTTATTTGTCAGTAATTAATCAGATAATTTTTTCTATTAAAATAAAAGTAATTAGCATACATACAAACTTTTTAAGGCACATATTTTATACTTAATTCTCTTCTTAACCTTATCTTTCTGTGAAACAGTAAATTTAGAAAAAAAAAACTATTTGAACATGATTTTCATTAATTTTACTTCAATTTTAAGGTAATTATGAAGTTTTTGAGTTTATGGTCTTTTTGGCTATGCTTCGGGAAACATATGTTATTATTAAAAGTTATTTTTAGTAAATCCTTGTAGATATTAATCAAATGAAGTATTAGATTAAGTTTATTTTAATAAAAATTTTCTAAATGTCCGTTATTTGTCAGTAATTAATCAGATAATTTTTTCTATTAAAATAAAAGTAATTAGCTTACATATAAACTTTTTATGGCACATATTTTCTACTTAAAACTCTTTTTAACCTTGTCTTTTAGTGTAAGAGAAAATTTAGAGAAAAAAACTACTTGAACATGATTTTCATTACTTTTACTTCAATTTTAAGGTAATTATGAAGTTTTTGAGATTATGGTCTTTTTGGCTATGCTTCGGGAAATATATGTTATTATTAAAAGTTATTTTTAGTAAATCCTTGTAGATATTAATCAAATGAAGTATTCAATTAAGTTTATTTTAATAAAAATTTTCTAAATGAACGTTATTTGTCAGTAAATAATCAGATAATTTTTTCTATTAAAATAAAAGTAATTAGCATAAATACAAACTTTTTAAGGCACATATTTTATACTTAATTCTCTTCTTAACCTTATCTTTCTGTGAAACAGTAAATTTAAAAAAAAAAACTATTTGAACATGATTTTCATTAATTTTACTTCAATTTTAAGGTAATTATGAAGTTTTTGAGTTTATGGTCTTTTTGGCTATGCTTCGGGAAATATATGTTATTATTAAAAGTTATTTTTAGTAAATCCTTGTAGATATTAATCAAAAGAAGTATTCAATTAAGTTTATTTTAATAAAAATTTTCTAAATGTACGTTATTTGTCAGTAAATAATCAGATAATTTTTTCTATTAAAATAAAAGTAATTAGCTACCATATAAACTTTTTATGGCACATATTTTCTACTTAAATCTCTTTTGACCCTTGTCTTTCAGTGAAAGAGAAAATTTAGAGAAAAAATTTACTTGAAAATGATTTTCATTACTTTTACTTCAATTTTAAGGTAATTTTGAAGTTTTTTACATGATGGTCTTTTTGGCTATGCTTCGGGAAACATATGTTATTATTAAAAGTTATTTTTAGTAAATCCTTGTAGATATTAATCAAATGAAGTATTCAATTAAGTTTATTTTAATAAAAATTTTCTGAATGTCCGTTATTTGTCAGTAATTAATCAGATAATTTTTTCTATTAAAATAAAAGTAATTAGCTTACATACAAACATTTTAAGGCACATATTTTATACTTAATTCTCTTCTTAACCTTATCTTTCTGTGAAAGAGTAAATTTAGAAAAAAAAAACTATTTGAACATGATTTTCATTAATTTTACTTCAATTTTAAGGTAATTATGAAGTTTTTGAGTTTATGGTCTTTTTGGCTATGCTTCGGGAAATATATGTTATTATTAAAAGTTATTTTTAGTAATTCCTTGTAGATATTAATCAAATGAAGTATTCAATTAAGTTTATTTTAATAAAAATTTTCTGAATGTCCGTTATTTGTCAGTAATTAATCAGATAATTTTTTCTATTAAAATAAAAGTAATTAGCTTACATACAAACTTTTTAAGGCACATATTTTATACTTAATTCTCTTCTTAACCTTATCTTTCTGTGAAAGAGTAAATTTAGAAAAAAAAACTATTTGAACATGATTTTCATTAATTTTACTTCAATTTTAAGGTAATTATGAAGTTTTTGAGTTTATGGTCTTTTTGGCTATGCTTCGGGAAATATATGTTATTATTAAAAGTTATTTTTAGTAAATTCTTGTTGATATTAATCAAATAAAGTATTCAATTAAGTTTATTTTAATAAAAATTTTCTAAATGTCCGTTATTTGTCAGTAAATAATCAGATAATTTTTTCTATTAAAATAAAAGTAATTAGCTACCATATAAACTTTTTATGGCACATATTTTTTACTTAAAACTCTTTTTACCCTTGTCTTTCAGTGTAAGAGAAAATTTAGAGAAAAAATCTACTTGAAAATGATTTTCATTACTTTTACTTCAATTTTAAGGTAATTATGAAGTTTTTTACATGATGGTCTTTTTGGCTATGCTTCGGGAAACATATGTTATTATTAAAAGTTATTTTTAGTAAATCCTTGTAGATATTAATCAAATGAAGTATTCAATTAAGTTTATTTAAATAAAAATTTTCTAAATGTCCGTTATTTGTCAGTAATTAATCAGATAATTTTTTCTATTAAAATAAAAGTAATTAGCTTACATACAAACATTTTAAGGCACATATTTTATACTTAATTCTCTTCTTAACCTTATCTTTCTGTGAAAGAGTAAATTTAGAAAAAAAAACTATTTGAACATGATTTTCATTAATTTTACTTCAATTTTAAGGTAATTATGAAGTTTTTGAGTTTATGGTCTTTTTTGCTATGCTTCGGGAAATATATGTTATTATTAAAAGTTATTTTTAGTAAATCCTTGTAGATATTAATCAAAAGAAGTATTCAATTAAGTTTATTTTAATAAAAATTTTCTAAATGAACGTTATTTGTCAGTAAATAATCAAATAATTTTTTCTATTAAAATAAAAGTAATTAGCTACCATATAAACTTTTTATGGCACATATTTTTTACTTAAAACTCTTTTGACCCTTGTCTTTCAGTGAAAGAGAAAATTTAGAGAAAAAATCTACTTGAGAATGATTTTCATTACTTTTACTTCAATTTTAAGGTAATTATGAAGTTTTTTACATGATGGTCTTTTTGGCTATGCTTCGGGAAACATATGTTATTATTAAAAGTTATTTTTAGTAAATCCTTGTAGATATTAATCAAATGAAGTATTAGATTAAGTTTATTTTAATAAAAATTTTCTAAATGTCCGTTATTTGTCAGTAATTAATCAGATAATTTTTTCTATTAAAATAAAAGTAATTAGCATACATACAAACTTTTTAAGGCACATATTTTATACTTAATTCTCTTCTTAACCTTATCTTTCTGTGAAACAGTAAATTTAGAAAAAAAAAACTATTTGAACATGATTTTCATTAATTTTACTTCAATTTTAAGGTAATTATGAAGTTTTTGAGTTTATGGTCTTTTTGGCTTTGCTTCGGGAAATATATGTTATTATTAAAAGTTATTTTTAGTAAATCCTTGTAGTTATTAATCAAATAAAGTATTCAATTAAGTTTATTTTAATAAAAATTTTCTAAATGTACGTTATTTGTCAGTAAATAATCAGATAATTTTTTCTATTAAAATAAAAGTAATTAACTACCATATAAACTTTTTATGGCACATATTTTCTACTTAAAACTATTTTGACCCTTGTCTTTCAGTGAAAGAGAAAATTTAGAGAAAAAAACTACTTAAACATGATTTTCATTACTTTTCCTTCAATTTTAAGGTAATTATGAAGTTTTTTACATGATGGTCTTTTTGGCTATGCTTCAAAAAACATATGTTATTATTAAAAGTTATTTTAAGTAAATCCTTGTAGATATTAATCAAATGAAGTATTCAATTAAGTTTATTTTAATAAAAATTTTCTAAATGTCCGTTATTTGTCAGTAATTAATCAGATAATTTTTTCTATTAAAATAAAAGTAATTAGCTTACATATAAACTTTTTATGGCACATATTTTCTACTTAAAACTCTTTTTAACCTTGTCTTTCAGTGTAAGAGAAAATTTAGAGAAAAAAACTACTTGAACATGATTTTCATTACTTTTACTTCAATTTTAAGGTAATTATGAAGTTTTTTACATGATGGTCTTTTTGGCTATGCTTCGGGAAACATATGTTATTATTAAAAGTTATTTTTAGTAAATCCTTGTAGATATTAATCAAATGAAGTATTCAATTAAGTTTATTTAAATAAAAATTTTCTAAATGTCCGTTATTTGTCAGTAATTAATCAGATAATTTTTTCTATTAAAATAAAAGTAATTAGCTTACATACAAACATTTTAAGGCACATATTTTATACTTAATTCTCTTCTTAACCTTATCTTTCTGTGAAAGAGTAAATTTAGAAAAAAAAACTATTTGAACATGATTTTCATTAATTTTACTTCAATTTTAAGGTAATTATGAAGTTTTTGAGTTTATGGTCTTTTTTGCTATGCTTCGGGAAATATATGTTATTATTAAAAGTTATTTTTAGTAAATCCTTGTAGATATTAATCAAAAGAAGTATTCAATTAAGTTTATTTTAATAAAAATTTTCTAAATGAACGTTATTTGTCAGTAAATAATCAAATAATTTTTTCTATTAAAATAAAAGTAATTAGCTACCATATAAACTTTTTATGGCACATATTTTTTACTTAAAACTCTTTTGACCCTTGTCTTTCAGTGAAAGAGAAAATTTAGAGAAAAAATCTACTTGAGAATGATTTTCATTACTTTTACTTCAATTTTAAGGTAATTATGAAGTTTTTTACATGATGGTCTTTTTGGCTATGCTTCGGGAAACATATGTTATTATTAAAAGTTATTTTTAGTAAATCCTTGTAGATATTAATCAAATGAAGTATTAGATTAAGTTTATTTTAATAAAAATTTTCTAAATGTCCGTTATTTGTCAGTAATTAATCAGATAATTTTTTCTATTAAAATAAAAGTAATTAGCATACATACAAACTTTTTAAGGCACATATTTTATACTTAATTCTCTTCTTAACCTTATCTTTCTGTGAAACAGTAAATTTAGAAAAAAAAAACTATTTGAACATGATTTTCATTAATTTTACTTTAATTTTAAGGTAATTATCAAGTTTTTGAGTTTATGGTCTTTTTGGCTTTGCTTCGGGAAATATATGTTATTATTAAAAGTTATTTTTAGTAAATCCTTGTAGATATTAATCAAATGAAGTATTCAATTAAGTTTATTTTAATAAAAATTTTCTAAATGTTCGTTATTTGTCATTAAACAATCAGATAATTTTTTCTATTAAAATAAAAGTAATTAGCATACATAAAAACTTTTTAAGGCACATATTTTATACTTAAGTCTCTTTTTAACCTTATCTTTCTGTGAAAGAGTAAATTTAGAAAAAAAAACTATTTGAACATGATTTTCATTAATTTTACTTCAATTTTAAGGTAATTATGAAGTTTTTGAGTTTATGGTCTTTTTGGCTATGCTTCGGGAAACATATGTTATTATTAAAAGTTATTTTTAGTAAATCCTTGTAGATATTAATCAAATGAAGTATTAGATTAAGTTTATTTTAATAAAAATTTTCTAAATGTCCGTTATTTGTCAGTAATTAATCAGATAATTTTTTCTATTAAAATAAAAGTAATTAGCTTACATATAAACTTTTTATGGCACATATTTTCTACTTAAAACTCTTTTTAACCTTGTCTTTTAGTGTAAGAGAAAATTTAGAGAAAAAAACTACTTGAACATGATTTTCATTACTTTTACTTCAATTTTAAGGTAATTATGAAGTTTTTGAGATTATGGTCTTTTTGGCTATGCTTCGGGAAATATATGTTATTATTAAAAGTTATTTTTAGTAAATCCTTGTAGATATTAATCAAATGAAGTATTCAATTAAGTTTATTTTAATAAAAATTTTCTAAATGAACGTTATTTGTCAGTAAATAATCAGATAATTTTTTCTATTAAAATAAAAGTAATTAGCATAAATACAAACTTTTTAAGGCACATATTTTATACTTAATTCCTTTCTTAACCTTATCTTTCTGTGAAACAGTAAATTTAGAAAAAAAAACTATTTGAACATGATTTTCATTAATTTTACTTCAATTTTAAGGTAATTATGAAGTTTTTGAGTTTATGGTCTTTTTGGCTATGCTTCGGGAAATATATGTTATTATTAAAAGTTATTTTTAGTAAATCCTTGTAGATATTAATCAAAAGAAGTATTCAATTAAGTTTATTTTAATAAAAATTTTCTAAATGTACGTTATTTGTCAGTAAATAATCAGATAATTTTTTCTATTAAAATAAAAGTAATTAGCTACCATATAAACTTTTTATGGCACATATTTTTTACTTAAAACTCTTTTGACCCTTGTCTTTCAGTGAAAGAGAAAATTTAGAGAAAAAATCTACTTGAAAATGATTTTCATTACTTTTACTTCAATTTTAAGGTAATTATGAAGTTTTTTACATGATGGTCTTTTTGGCTATGCTTCGGGAAACATATGTTATTATAAACAGTTATTTTTAGTAAATCCTTGTAGATATTAATCAAATGAAGTATTATATTAAGTTTATTTTAATAAAAATTTTCTAAATGTCCGTTATTTGTCAGTAATTAATCAGATAATTTTTTCTATTAAAATATAAGTAATTAGCATACATACAAACTTTTTAAGGCACATATTTTATACTTAATTCTCTTCTTAACCTTATCTTTCTGTGAAACAGTAAATTTAGAAAAAAAAAACTATTTGAACATGATTTTCATTAATTTTACTTCAATTTTAAGGTAATTATGAAATTTTTGAGTTTATGGTCTTTTTGGCTTTGCTTCGGGAAATATATGTTATTATTAAAAGTTATTTTTAGTAAATCCTTGTAGATATTAATCAAATGAAGTATTCAATTAAGTTTATTTTAATAAAAATTTTCTAAATGTCCGTTATTTGTCAGTAAATAATCAGATAATTTTTTCTATTAAAATAAAAGTAATTAGCTACCATATAAACTTTTTATGGCACATATTTTTTACTTAAAACTCTTTTGACCCTTGTCTTTCAGTGAAAGAGAAAATTTAGAGAAAAAATCTACTTGAAAATGATTTTCATTACTTTTACTTCAATTTTAAGGTAATTATGGAGTTTTTGAGTTTATGGTCTTTTTGGCTTTGCTTCGGGAAATATATGTTATTATTAAAAGTTATTTTTAGTAAATCCTTGTAGATATTAATCAAATGAAGTATTCAATTAAGTTTATTTTAATAAAAATTTTCTAAATGTCCGTTATTTGTCATTAAACAATCAGATAATTTTTTCTATTAAAATAAAAGTAATTAGCATACATACAAACTTTTTAAGGCACATATTTTATACTTAAGTCTCTTTTTAACCTTATCTTTCTGTGAAAGAGTAAATTTAGAAAAAAAAACTATTTGAACATGATTTTCATTAATTTTACTTCAATTTTAAGGTAATTATGAAGTTTTTGAGTTTATGGTCTTTTTGGCTATGCTTCGGGAAACATATGTTATTATTAAAAGTTATTTTTAGTAAATCCTTGTAGATATTAATCAAATGAAGTATTAGATTAAGTTTATTTTAATAAAAATTTTCTAAATGTCCGTTATTTGTCAGTAATTAATCAGATAATTTTTTCTATTAAAATAAAAGTAATTAGCTTACATATAAACTTTTTATGGCACATATTTTCTACTTAAAACTCTTTTTAACCTTGTCTTTCAGTGAAAGAGAAAATTTAGAGAAAAAATCTACTTGAAAATGATTTTCATTACTTTTACTTCAATTTTAAGGTAATTATGAAGTTTTTTACATGATGGTCTTTTTGGCTATGCTTCGGGAAACATATGTTATTATTAACAGTTATTTTTAGTAAATCCTTGTAGATATTAATCAAATGAAGTATTATATTAAGTTTATTTTAATAAAAATTTTCTAAATGTCCGTTATTTGTCAGTAATTAATCAGATAATTTTTTCTATTAAAATATAAGTAATTAGCATACATACAAACTTTTTAAGGCACATATTTTATACTTAATTCTCTTCTTAACCTTATCTTTCTGTGAAACAGTAAATTTAGAAAAAAAAAACTATTTGAACATGATTTTCATTAATTTTACTTCAATTTTAAGGTAATTATGAAATTTTTGAGTTTATGGTCTTTTTGGCTTTGCTTCGGGAAATATATGTTATTATTAAAAGTTATTTTTAGTAAATCCTTGTAGATATTAATCAAATGAAGTATTCAATTAAGTTTATTTTAATAAAAATTTTCTAAATGTCCGTTATTTGTCAGTAAATAATCAGATAATTTTTTCTATTAAAATAAAAGTAATTAGCTACCATATAAACTTTTTATGGCACATATTTTTTACTTAAAACTCTTTTGACCCTTGTCTTTCAGTGAAAGAGAAAATTTAGAGAAAAAATCTACTTGAAAATGATTTTCATTACTTTTACTTCAATTTTAAGGTAATTATGAAGTTTTTGAGTTTATGGTCTTTTTGGCTTTGCTTCGGGAAATATATGTTATTATTAAAAGTTATTTTTAGTAAATCCTTGTAGATATTAATCAAATGAAGTATTCAATTAAGTTTATTTTAATAAAAATTTTCTAAATGTCCGTTATTTGTCATTAAACAATCAGATAATTTTTTCTATTAAAATAAAAGTAATTAGCATACATACAAACTTTTTAAGGCACATATTTTATACTTAAGTCTCTTTTTAACCTTATCTTTCTGTGAAAGAGTAAATTTAGAAAAAAAAACTATTTGAACATGATTTTCATTAATTTTACTTCAATTTTAAGGTAATTATGAAGTTTTTGAGTTTATGGTCTTTTTGGCTATGCTTCGGGAAACATATGTTATTATTAAAAGTTATTTTTAGTAAATCCTTGTAGATATTAATCAAATGAAGTATTAGATTAAGTTTATTTTAATAAAAATTTTCTAAATGTCCGTTATTTGTCAGTAATTAATCAGATAATTTTTTCTATTAAAATAAAAGTAATTAGCTTACATATAAACTTTTTATGGCACATATTTTCTACTTAAA
This sequence comes from Anagrus nilaparvatae, assembly GCA_022575985.1. Lineage (NCBI taxonomy): Eukaryota > Metazoa > Arthropoda > Insecta > Hymenoptera > Mymaridae > Anagrus > Anagrus nilaparvatae. The sequence goes on along the minus strand of JAKSXM010000040.1, from coordinate 18,433 downwards.
ACTCTTTTTAACCTTGTCTTTCAGTGTAAGAGAAAATTTAGAGAAAAAAACTACTTGAACATGATTTTCATTACTTTTACTTCAATTTTAAGGTAATTATGAAGTTTTTGAGATTATGGTCTTTTTGGCTATGCTTCGGGAAATATATGTTATTATTAAAAGTTATTTTTAGTAAATCGTTGTAGATATTAATCAAATGAAGTATTCAATTAAGTTTATTTTAATAAAAATTTTCTAAATGTACGTTATTTGTCAGTAAATAATCAGATAATTTTTTCTATTAAAATAAAAGTAATTAGCATAAATACAAACTTTTTAAGGCACATATTTTATACTTAATTCTCTTCTTAACCGTATCTTTCTGTGAAACAGTAAATTTAGAAAAAAAAACTATTTGAACATGATTTTCATTAATTTTACTTCAATTTTAAGGTAATTATGAAGTTTTTGAGTTTATGGTCTTTTTGGCTATGCTTCGGGAAATATATGTTATTATTAAAAGTTATTTTTAGTAAATCCTTGTAGATATTAATCAAAAGAAGTATTCAATTAAGTTTATTTTAATAAAAATTTTCTAAATGTACGTTATTTGTCAGTAAATAATCAGATAATTTTTTCTATTAAAATAAAAGTAATTAGCTACCATATAAACTTTTTATGGCACATATTTTTTACTTAAAACCCTTTTGACCCTTGTCTTTCAGTGAAAGAGAAAATTTAGAGAAAAAATCTACTTGAAAATGATTTTCATTACTTTTACTTCAATTTTAAGGTAATTATGAAGTTTTTTACATGATGGTCTTTTTGGCTATGCTTCGGGAAACATATGTTATTATTAACAGTTATTTTTAGTAAATCCTTGTAGATATTAATCAAATGAAGTATTATATTAAGTTTATTTTAATAAAAATTTTCTAAATGTCCGTTATTTGTCAGTAATTAATCAGATAATTTTTTCTATTAAAATAAAAGTAATTAGCATACATACAAACTTTTTAAGGCACATATTTTATACTTAATTCTCTTCTTAACCTTATCTTTCTGTGAAACAGTAAATTTAGAAAAAAAAAAACTATTTGAACATGATTTTCATTAATTTTACTTCAATTTTAAGGTAATTATGAAGTTTTTGAGTTTATGGTCTTTTTGGCTTTGCTTCGGGAAATATATGTTATTATTAAAAGTTATTTTTAGTAAATCCTTGTAGTTATTAATCAAATAAAGTATTCAATTAAGTTTATTTTAATAAAAATTTTCTTAATGTACGTTATTTGTCAGTAAATAATCAGATAATTTTTTCTATTAAAATAAAAGTAATTAACTACCATATAAACTTTTTATGGCACATATTTTCTACTTAAAACTATTTTGACCCTTGTCTTTCAGTGAAAGAGAAAATTTAGAGAAAAAAACTACTTAAACATGATTTTCATTACTTTTCCTTCAATTTTAAGGTAATTATGAAGTTTTTTACATGATGGTCTTTTTGGCTATGCTTCAAAAAACATATGTTATTATTAAAAGTTATTTTAAGTAAATCCTTGTAGATATTAATCAAATGAAGTATTCAATTAAGTTTATTTTAATAAAAATTTTCTAAATGTCCGTTATTTGTCAGTAATTAATCAGATAATTTTTTCTATTAAAATAAAAGTAATTAGCTTACATATAAACTTTTTATGGCACATATTTTCTACTTAAAACTCTTTTTAACCTTGTCTTTCAGTGTAAGAGAAAATTTAGAGAAAAAAACTACTTGAACATGATTTTCATTACTTTTACTTCAATTTTAAGGTAATTATGAAGTTTTTTACATGATGGTCTTTTTGGCTATGCTTCGGGAAACATATGTTATTATTAAAAGTTATTTTTAGTAAATCCTTGTAGATATTAATCAAATGAAGTATTCAATTAAGTTTATTTAAATAAAAATTTTCTAAATGTCCGTTATTTGTCAGTAATTAATCAGATAATTTTTTCTATTAAAATAAAAGTAATTAGCTTACATACAAACATTTTAAGGCACATATTTTATACTTAATTCTCTTCTTAACCTTATCTTTCTGTGAAAGAGTAAATTTAGAAAAAAAAACTATTTGAACATGATTTTCATTAATTTTACTTCAATTTTAAGGTAATTATGAAGTTTTTGAGTTTATGGTCTTTTTTGCTATGCTTCGGGAAATATATGTTATTATTAAAAGTTATTTTTAGTAAATCCTTGTAGATATTAATCAAAAGAAGTATTCAATTAAGTTTATTTTAATAAAAATTTTCTAAATGAACGTTATTTGTCAGTAAATAATCAAATAATTTTTTCTATTAAAATAAAAGTAATTAGCTACCATATAAACTTTTTATGGCACATATTTTTTACTTAAAACTCTTTTGACCCTTGTCTTTCAGTGAAAGAGAAAATTTAGAGAAAAAATCTACTTGAGAATGATTTTCATTACTTTTACTTCAATTTTAAGGTAATTATGAAGTTTTTTACATGATGGTCTTTTTGGCTATGCTTCGGGAAACATATGTTATTATTAAAAGTTATTTTTAGTAAATCCTTGTAGATATTAATCAAATGAAGTATTAGATTAAGTTTATTTTAATAAAAATTTTCTAAATGTCCGTTATTTGTCAGTAATTAATCAGATAATTTTTTCTATTAAAATAAAAGTAATTAGCATACATACAAACTTTTTAAGGCACATATTTTATACTTAATTCTCTTCTTAACCTTATCTTTCTGTGAAACAGTAAATTTAGAAAAAAAAAACTATTTGAACATGATTTTCATTAATTTTACTTTAATTTTAAGGTAATTATCAAGTTTTTGAGTTTATGGTCTTTTTGGCTTTGCTTCGGGAAATATATGTTATTATTAAAAGTTATTTTTAGTAAATCCTTGTAGATATTAATCAAATGAAGTATTCAATTAAGTTTATTTTAATAAAAATTTTCTAAATGTTCGTTATTTGTCATTAAACAATCAGATAATTTTTTCTATTAAAATAAAAGTAATTAGCATACATAAAAACTTTTTAAGGCACATATTTTATACTTAAGTCTCTTTTTAACCTTATCTTTCTGTGAAAGAGTAAATTTAGAAAAAAAAACTATTTGAACATGATTTTCATTAATTTTACTTCAATTTTAAGGTAATTATGAAGTTTTTGAGTTTATGGTCTTTTTGGCTATGCTTCGGGAAACATATGTTATTATTAAAAGTTATTTTTAGTAAATCCTTGTAGATATTAATCAAATGAAGTATTAGATTAAGTTTATTTTAATAAAAATTTTCTAAATGTCCGTTATTTGTCAGTAATTAATCAGATAATTTTTTCTATTAAAATAAAAGTAATTAGCTTACATATAAACTTTTTATGGCACATATTTTCTACTTAAAACTCTTTTTAACCTTGTCTTTTAGTGTAAGAGAAAATTTAGAGAAAAAAACTACTTGAACATGATTTTCATTACTTTTACTTCAATTTTAAGGTAATTATGAAGTTTTTGAGATTATGGTCTTTTTGGCTATGCTTCGGGAAATATATGTTATTATTAAAAGTTATTTTTAGTAAATCCTTGTAGATATTAATCAAATGAAGTATTCAATTAAGTTTATTTTAATAAAAATTTTCTAAATGAACGTTATTTGTCAGTAAATAATCAGATAATTTTTTCTATTAAAATAAAAGTAATTAGCATAAATACAAACTTTTTAAGGCACATATTTTATACTTAATTCCTTTCTTAACCTTATCTTTCTGTGAAACAGTAAATTTAGAAAAAAAAACTATTTGAACATGATTTTCATTAATTTTACTTCAATTTTAAGGTAATTATGAAGTTTTTGAGTTTATGGTCTTTTTGGCTATGCTTCGGGAAATATATGTTATTATTAAAAGTTATTTTTAGTAAATCCTTGTAGATATTAATCAAAAGAAGTATTCAATTAAGTTTATTTTAATAAAAATTTTCTAAATGTACGTTATTTGTCAGTAAATAATCAGATAATTTTTTCTATTAAAATAAAAGTAATTAGCTACCATATAAACTTTTTATGGCACATATTTTTTACTTAAAACTCTTTTGACCCTTGTCTTTCAGTGAAAGAGAAAATTTAGAGAAAAAATCTACTTGAAAATGATTTTCATTACTTTTACTTCAATTTTAAGGTAATTATGAAGTTTTTTACATGATGGTCTTTTTGGCTATGCTTCGGGAAACAAATGTTATTATAAACAGTTATTTTTAGTAAATCCTTGTAGATATTAATCAAATGAAGTATTATATTAAGTTTATTTTAATAAAAATTTTCTAAATGTCCGTTATTTGTCAGTAATTAATCAGATAATTTTTTCTATTAAAATATAAGTAATTAGCATACATACAAACTTTTTAAGGCACATATTTTATACTTAATTCTCTTCTTAACCTTATCTTTCTGTGAAACAGTAAATTTAGAAAAAAAAAACTATTTGAACATGATTTTCATTAATTTTACTTCAATTTTAAGGTAATTATGAAATTTTTGAGTTTATGGTCTTTTTGGCTTTGCTTCGGGAAATATATGTTATTATTAAAAGTTATTTTTAGTAAATCCTTGTAGATATTAATCAAATGAAGTATTCAATTAAGTTTATTTTAATAAAAATTTTCTAAATGTCCGTTATTTGTCAGTAAATAATCAGATAATTTTTTCTATTAAAATAAAAGTAATTAGCTACCATATAAACTTTTTATGGCACATATTTTTTACTTAAAACTCTTTTGACCCTTGTCTTTCAGTGAAAGAGAAAATTTAGAGAAAAAATCTACTTGAAAATGATTTTCATTACTTTTACTTCAATTTTAAGGTAATTATGGAGTTTTTGAGTTTATGGTCTTTTTGGCTTTGCTTCGGGAAATATATGTTATTATTAAAAGTTATTTTTAGTAAATCCTTGTAGATATTAATCAAATGAAGTATTCAATTAAGTTTATTTTAATAAAAATTTTCTAAATGTCCGTTATTTGTCATTAAACAATCAGATAATTTTTTCTATTAAAATAAAAGTAATTAGCATACATACAAACTTTTTAAGGCACATATTTTATACTTAAGTCTCTTTTTAACCTTATCTTTCTGTGAAAGAGTAAATTTAGAAAAAAAAACTATTTGAACATGATTTTCATTAATTTTACTTCAATTTTAAGGTAATTATGAAGTTTTTGAGTTTATGGTCTTTTTGGCTATGCTTCGGGAAACATATGTTATTATTAAAAGTTATTTTTAGTAAATCCTTGTAGATATTAATCAAATGAAGTATTAGATTAAGTTTATTTTAATAAAAATTTTCTAAATGTCCGTTATTTGTCAGTAATTAATCAGATAATTTTTTCTATTAAAATAAAAGTAATTAGCTTACATATAAACTTTTTATGGCACATATTTTCTACTTAAAACTCTTTTTAACCTTGTCTTTCAGTGTAAGAGAAAATTTAGAGAAAAAAACTACTTGAGCATGATTTTCATTACTTTTACTTCAATTTTAAGGTAATTATGAAGTTTTTGAGATTATGGTCTTTTTGGCTATGCTTCGGGAAATATATGTTATTATTAAAAGTTATTTTTAGTAAATCCTTGTAGATATTAATCAAATGAAGTATTCAGTTAAGTTTATTTTAATAAAAATTTTCTAAATGTACGTTATTTGTCAGTAAATAATCAGATAATTTTTTCTATTAAAATAAAAGTAATTAGCATAAATACAAACTTTTTAAGGCACATATTTTATACTTAATTCTCTTCTTAACCGTATCTTTCTGTGAAACAGTAAATTTAGAAAAAAAAACTATTTGAACATGATTTTCATTAATTTTACTTCAATTTTAAGGTAATTATGAAGTTTTTGAGTTTATGGTCTTTTTGGCTATGCTTCGGGAAATATATGTTATTATTAAAAGTTATTTTTAGTAAATCCTTGTAGATATTAATCAAAAGAAGTATTCAATTAAGTTTATTTTAATAAAAATTTTCTAAATGTACGTTATTTGTCAGTAAATAATCAGATAATTTTTTCTATTAAAATAAAAGTAATTAGCTACCATATAAACTTTTTATGGCACATATTTTTTACTTAAAACCCTTTTGACCCTTGTCTTTCAGTGAAAGAGAAAATTTAGAGAAAAAATCTACTTGAAAATGATTTTCATTACTTTTACTTCAATTTTAAGGTAATTATGAAGTTTTTTACATGATGGTCTTTTTGGCTATGCTTCGGGAAACATATGTTATTATTAACAGTTATTTTTAGTAAATCCTTGTAGATATTAATCAAATGAAGTATTATATTAAGTTTATTTTAATAAAAATTTTCTAAATGTCCGTTATTTGTCAGTAATTAATCAGATAATTTTTTCTATTAAAATAAAAGTAATTAGCATACATACAAACTTTTTAAGGCACATATTTTATACTTAATTCTCTTCTTAACCTTATCTTTCTGTGAAACAGTAAATTTAGAAAAAAAAAACTATTTGAACATGATTTTCATTAATTTTACTTCAATTTTAAGGTAATTATGAAGTTTTTGAGTTTATGGTCTTTTTGGCTTTGCTTCGGGAAATATATGTTATTATTAAAAGTTATTTTTAGTAAATCCTTGTAGTTATTAATCAAATAAAGTATTCAATTAAGTTTATTTTAATAAAAATTTTCTAAATGTACGTTATTTGTCAGTAAATAATCAGATAATTTTTTCTATTAAAATAAAAGTAATTAACTACCATATAAACTTTTTATGGCACATATTTTCTACTTAAAACTATTTTGACCCTTGTCTTTCAGTGAAAGAGAAAATTTAGAGAAAAAAACTACTTAAACATGATTTTCATTACTTTTCCTTCAATTTTAAGGTAATTATGAAGTTTTTTACATGATGGTCTTTTTGGCTATGCTTCAAAAAACATATGTTATTATTAAAAGTTATTTTAAGTAAATCCTTGTAGATATTAATCAAATGAAGTATTCAATTAAGTTTATTTTAATAAAAATTTTCTAAATGTCCGTTATTTGTCAGTAATTAATCAGATAATTTTTTCTATTAAAATAAAAGTAATTAGCTTACATATAAACTTTTTATGGCACATATTTTCTACTTAAAACTCTTTTTAACCTTGTCTTTCAGTGTAAGAGAAAATTTAGAGAAAAAAACTACTTGAACATGATTTTCATTACTTTTACTTCAATGTTAAGGTAATTATGAAGTTTTTGAGATTATGGTCTTTTTGGCTATGCTTCGGGAAATATATGTTATTATTAAAAGTTATTTTTAGTAAATCCTTGTAGATATTAATCAAAAGAAGTATTCAATTAAGTTTATTTTAATAAAAATTTTCTAAATGTACGTTATTTGTCAGTAAATAATCAGATAATTTTTTCTATTAAAATAAAAGTAATTAGCTACCATATAAACTTTTTATGGCCCATATTTTTTACTTAAAACTCTTTTGACCCTTGTCTTTCAGTGAAAGAGAAAATTTAGAGAAAAAATCTACTTGAAAATGATTTTCATTACTTTTACTTCAATTTTAAGGTAATTATGAAGTTTTTTACATGATGGTCTTTTTGGCTATGCTTCGGGAAACATATGTTATTATTAAAAGTTATTTTTAGTAAATCCTTGTAGATATTAATCAAATGAAGTATTAGATTAAGTTTATTTTAATAAAAATTTTCTAAATGCCCGTAATTTGTCAGTAATTAATCAGATAATTTTTTCTATTAAAATAAAAGTAATTAGCATACATACAAACTTTTTAAGGCACATATTTTATACTTAATTCTCTTCTTAACCTTATCTTTCTGTGAAACAGTAAATTTAGAAAAAAAAAACTATTTGAACATGATTTTCATTAATTTTACTTCAATTTTAAGGTAATTATGAAGTTTTTGAGTTTATGGTCTTTTTGGCTTTGCTTCGGGAAATATATGTTATTATTAAAAGTTATTTTTAGTAAATCCTTGTAGATATTAATCAAATGAAGTATTCAATTAAGTTTATTTTAATAAAAATTTTCTAAATGTCCGTTATTTGTCATTAAACAATCAGATAATTTTTTCTATTAAAATAAAAGTAATTAGCATACATACAAACTTTTTAAGGCACATATTTTATACTTAATTCTCTTTTTAACCTTATCTTTCTGTGAAAGAGTAAATTTAGAAAAAAAAACTATTTGAACATGATTTTCATTAATTTTACTTCAATTTTAAGGTAATTATGAAGTTTTTGAGTTTATGGTCTTTTTGGCTATGCTTCGGGAAACATATGTTATTATTAAAAGTTATTTTTAGTAAATCCTTGTAGATATTAATCAAATGAAGTATTCAATTAAGTTTATTTTAATAAAAATTTTCTGAATGTCCGTTATTTGTCAGTAATTAATAAGATAATTTTTTCTATTAAAATAAAAGTAATTAGCTTACATACAAACTTTTTAAGGCACATATTTTATACTTAATTCTCTTCTTAACCTTATCTTTCTCTGAAAGAGTAAATTTAGAAAAAAAAAACTATTTGAACATGATTTTCATTAATTTTACTTCAATTTTAAGGTAATTATGAAGTTTTTGAGTTTATGGTCTTTTTGGCTATGCTTCGGGAAACATATGTTATTATTAAAAGTTATTTTTAGTAAATCCTTGTAGATATTAATCAAATGAAGTATTAGATTAAGTTTATTTTAATAAAAATTTTCTAAATGTCCGTTATTTGTCAGTAATTAATCAGATAATTTTTTCTATTAAAATAAAAGTAATTAGCATACATACAAACTTTTTAAGGCACATATTTTATACTTAATTCTCTTCTTAACCTTATCTTTCTGTGAAACAGTAAATTTAGAAAAAAAAAACTATTTGAACATGATTTTCATTAATTTTACTTCAATTTTAAGGTAATTATGAAGTTTTTGAGTTTATGGTCTTTTTGGCTTTGCTTCGGGAAATATATGTTATTATTAAAAGTTATTTTTAGTAAATCCTTGTAGATATTAATCAAATGAAGTATTCAATTAAGTTTATTTTAATAAAAATTTTCTAAATGTCCGTTATTTGTCATTAAACAATCAGATAATTTTTTCTATTAAAATAAAAGTAATTAGCATACATACAAACTTTTTAAGGCACATATTTTATACTTAATTCTCTTTTTAACCTTATCTTTCTGTGAAAGAGTAAATTTAGAAAAAAAAACTATTTGAACATGATTTTCATTAATTTTACTTCAATTTTAAGGTAATTATGAAGTTTTTGAGTTTATGGTCTTTTTGGCTATGCTTCGGGAAATATATGTTATTATTAAAAGTTATTCTTAGTAAATCCTTGTAGATATTAAACAAATGAAGTATTCAATTAAGTTTATTTTAATAAAAATTTTCTAAATGTAAGTTATTTGTCAGTAAATAATCAGATAATTTTTTCTATTAAAATAAAAGTAATTAGCTTACATACAAACTTTTTAAGGCACATATTTTATACTTAATTCTCTTCTTAACCTTATCTTTCTGTGAAAGAGTAAATTTAGAAAAAAAAAACTATTTGAACATGATTTTCATTAATTTTACTTCAATTTTAAGGTAATTATGAAGTTTTTGAGTTTATGGTCTTTTTGGCTATGCTTCGGGAAATATATGTTATTATTAAAAGTTATTTTTAGTAAATCCTTGTAGTTATTAATCAAATGAAGTATTCAATTAAGTTTATTTTAATAAAAATTTTCTAAATGTACGTTATTTGTCAGTAAATAATCAGATAATTCTTTCTATTAAAATAAAAGTAATTAGCTACCATATAAACTTTTTATGGCACATATTTTCTACTTAAAACTCTTTTGACCCTTGTCTTTCAGTGAAAGAGAAAATTTAGAGAAAAAAACTACTTGAACATGATTTTCATTACTTTTGCTTCAATTTTAAGGTAACTATGAAGTTTTTTACATGATGGTCTTTTTGGCTATGCTTCAAAAAACATATGTTTTTATTAAAAGTTATTTTTAGTAAATCCTTGTAGATATTAATCAAATGAAGTATTCAATTAAGTTTATTTTAATAAAAATTTTCTAAATGTCCGTTATTTGTCAGTAAATAATCAGATAATTTTTTCTATTAAAATAAAAGTAATTAGCATACATACAAACTTTTTAAGGCACATATTTTATACTTAATTCTCTTTTTAACCTTATCTTTCTGTGAAAGAGTAAATTTAGAAAAAAAAACTATTTGAACATGATTTTCATTAATTTTACTTCAATTTTAAGGTAATTATGAAGTTTTTGAGTTTATGGTCTTTTTGGCTATGCTTCGGGAAACATATGTTATTATTAAAAGTTATTTTTAGTAAATCCTTGTAGATATTAATCAAATGAAGTATTAGATTAAGTTTATTTTAATAAAAATTTTCTAAATGTCCGTTATTTGTCAGTAATTAATCAGATAATTTTTTTCTATTAAAATAAAAGTAATTAGCTTACATATAAACTTTTTATGGCACATATTTTCTACTTAAAACTCTTTTTAACCTTGTCTTTTAGTGTAAGAGAAAATTTAGAGAAAAAAACTACTTGAACATGATTTTCATTACTTTTACTTCAATTTTAAGGTAATTATGAAGTTTTTGAGATTATGGTCTTTTTGGCTATGCTTCGGGAAATATATGTTATTATTAAAAGTTATTTTTAGTAAATCCTTGTAGATATTAATCAAATGAAGTATTCAATTAAGTTTATTTTAATAAAAATTTTCTAAATGAACGTTATTTGTCAGTAAATAATCAGATAATTTTTTCTATTAAAATAAAAGTAATTAGCATAAATACAAACTTTTTAAGGCACATATTTTATACTTAATTCTCTTCTTAACCTTATCTTTCTGTGAAACAGTAAATTTAGAAAAAAAAACTATTTGAACATGATTTTCATTAATTTTACTTCAATTTTAAGGTAATTATGAAGTTTTTGAGTTTATGGTCTTTTTGGCTATGCTTCGGGAAATATATGTTATTATTAAAAGTTATTTTTAGTAAATCCTTGTAGATATTAATCAAAAGAAGTATTCAATTAAGTTTATTTTAATAAAAATTTTCTAAATGTACGTTATTTGTCAGTAAATAATCAGATAATTTTTTCTATTAAAATAAAAGTAATTAGCTACCATATAAACTTTTTATGGCACATATTTTTTACTTAAAACTCTTTTGACCCTTGTCTTTCAGTGAAAGAGAAAATTTAGAGAAAAAATCTACTTGAAAATGATTTTCATTACTTTTACTTCAATTTTAAGGTAATTATGAAGTTTTTTACATGATGGTGCTTTTTGGCTATGCTTCGGGAAACATATGTTATTATTAACAGTTATTTTTAGTAAATCCTTGTAGATATTAATCAAATGAAGTATTATATTAAGTTTATTTTAATAAAAATTTTCTAAATGTCCGTTATTTGTCAGTAATTAATCAGATAATTTTTTCTATTAAAATATAAGTAATTAGCATACATACAAACTTTTTAAGGCACATATTTTTATACTTAATTCTCTTCTTAACCTTATCTTTCTGTGAAACAGTAAATTTAGAAAAAAAAAACTATTTGAACATGATTTTCATTAATTTTACTTCAATTTTAAGGTAATTATGAAATTTTTGAGTTTATGGTCTTTTTGGCTTTGCTTCGGGAAATATATGTTATTATTAAAAGTTATTTTTAGTAAATCCTTGTAGATATTAATCAAATGAAGTATTCAATTAAGTTTATTTTAATAAAAATTTTCTAAATGTACGTTATTTGTCAGTAAATAATCAGATAATTTTTTCTATTAAAATAAAAGTAATTAGCTACCATATAAACTTTTTATGGCACATATTTTCTACTTAAAACTCTTTTGACCCTTGTCTTTCAGTGAAAGAGAAAATTTAGAGAAAAAAACTACTTGAACATGATTTTCATTAATTTTAATTCAATTTTAAGGTAATTATGATGTTTTTGAGTTTATGCTCTTTTTGGCTATGCTTCGAGAAACATATGTTATTATTAAAAGTTATTTTTAGTAAATCCTTGTAGATATTAATCAAATAAAGTATTCAATTAAGTTTATTTTAATAAAAATTTTCTAAATGTCCGTTATTTGTCAGTAAATAATCAGATAATTTTTTCTATTAAAATAAAAGTAATTAGCTACCATATAAACTTTTTATGGCACATATTTTTTACTTAAAACTCTTTTGACCCTTGTCTTTCAGTGAAAGAGAAAATTTAGAGAAAAAATCTACTTGAAAATGATTTTCATTACTTTTACTTCAATTTTAAGGTAATTATGAAGTTTTTTACATGATGGTCTTTTTGGCTATGCTTCGGGAAACATATGTTATTATTAAAAGTTATTTTTAGTAAATCCTTGTAGATATTAATCAAATGAAGTATTAGATTAAGTTTATTTTAATAAAAATTTTCTAAATGTCTGTTATTTGTCAGTAATTAATCAGATAATTTTTTCTATTAAAATAAATGTAATTAGCATACATACAAACTTTTTAAGGCACATATTTTATACTTAATTCTCTTCTTAACCTTATCTTTCTGTGAAACAGTAAATTTAGAAAAAAAAAACTATTTGAACATGATTTTCATTAATTTTACTTCAATTTTAAGGTAATTATGAAGTTTTTGAGTTTATGGTCTTTTTGGCTTTGCTTCGGGAAATATATGTTATTATTAAAAGTTATTTTTAGTAAATCCTTGTAGATATTAATCAAATGAAGTATTCAATTAAGTTTATTTTAATAAAAATTTTCTAAATGTCCGTTATTTGTCAGTAAATAATCAGATAATTTTTTCTATTAAAATAAAAGTAATTAGCTACCATATAAACTTTTTATGGCACATATTTTTTACTTAAAACTCTTTTGACCCTTGTCTTTCAGTGAAAGAGAAAATTTAGAGAAAAAATCTACTTGAAAATGATTTTCATTACTTTTACTTCAATTTTAAGGTAATTATGAAGTTTTTTACATGATGGTCTTTTTGGCTATGCTTCGGGAAACATATGTTATTATTAAAAGTTATTTTTAGTAAATCCTTGTAGATATTAATCAAATGAAGTATTCAATTAAGTTTATTTTAATAAAAATTTTCTAATTGTACGTTATTTGTCAGTAAATAATCAGATAATTTTTTCTATTAAAATAAAAGTAATTAGCTACCATATAAACTTTTTATGGCACATATTTTCTACTTAAAACTCTTTTGACCCTTGTCTTTCAGTGAAAGAGAAAATTTAGAGAAAAAAACTACTTGAACATGATTTTCATTAATTTTACTTCAATTTTAAGGTAATTATGATGTTTTTGAGTTTATGCTCTTTTTGGCTATGCTTCGAGAAACATATGTTATTATTAAAAGTTATTTTTAGTAAATCCTTGTAGATATTAATCAAATAAAGTATTCAATTAAGTTTATTTTAATAAAAATTTTCTAAATGTCCGTTATTTGTCAGTAAATAATCAGATAATTTTTTCTATTAAAATAAAAGTAATTATCTACCATATAAACTTTTTATGGCACATATTTTCTACTTAAAACTCTTTTGACCCGTGTCCTTCAGTGAAAGAGAAAATTTAGAGAAAAAAACTACTTGAACATGATTTTCATTACTTTTCCTTCAATTTTAAGGTAATTATGAAGTTTTTTACATGATGGTCTTTTTGGCTATGCTTCAAAAAACATATGTTATTATTAAAAGTTATTTTAAGTAAATCCTTGTAGATATTAATCAAATGAAGTATTCAATTAAGTTTATTTTAATCAAAATTTTCTAAATATCCGTTATTTGTCATGAAATAATCAGATAATTTTTTCTATTAAAATAAAAGTAATTAGCATACATACAAACTTTTTAAGGCACATATTTTATACTTAATTCTCTTCTTAACCTTATCTTTCTGTGAAAGAGTAAATTTAGAAAAAAAAAACTATTTGAACATGATTTTCATTAATTTTACTTCAATTTTAAGGTAATTATGAAGTTTTTGAGTTTATAGTCTTTTTGGCTATGCTTCGGGAAATATATGTTATTATTAAAAGTTATTTTTAGTAAATCCTTGTAGATATTAATCAAATGAAGTATTCAATTAAGTTTATTTTAATAAAAATTTTCTAAATGTCCGTTATTTGTCAGTAAATAATCAGATAATTTTTTCTATTAAAATAAAAGTAATTAGCTACCATATAAACTTTTTATGGCACATATTTTTTACTTAAAAACTCTTTTGACCCTTGTCTTTCAGTGAAAGAGAAAATTTAGAGAAAAAATCTACTTGAAAATGATTTTCATTACTTTTACTTCAATTTTAAGGTAATTATGAAGTTTTTGAGTTTATGGTCTTTTTGGCTATGCTTCGGGAAACATATGTTATTATTAAAAGTTATTTTTAGTAAATCCTTGTAGATATTAATCAAATGAAGTATTCAATTAAGTCTATTTTAATAAAAATTTTCTAAATGTCCGTTATTTGTCAGTAATTAATAAGATAATTTTTTCTATTAAAATAAAAGTAATTAGCTTACATATAAACTTTTTATGGCACATATTTTCTACTTAAAACTCTTTTTAACCTTGTCTTTCAGTGTAAGAGAAAATTTAGAGAAAAAACTACTTGAACATGATTTTCATTACTTTTACTTCAATTTTAAGGTAATTATGAAGTTTTTGAGATTATGGTCTTTTTGGCTATGCTTCGGGAAATATATGTTATTATTAAAAGTTATTTTTAGTAAATCTTTGTAGATATTAATCAAATGAAGTATTCAATTAAGTTTATTTTAATAAAAATTTTCTAAATGTACGTTATTTGTCAGTAAATAATCAGATAATTTTTTCTATTAAAATAAAAGTAATTAGCTACCATATAAACTTTTTATGGCACATATTTTTTACTTAAAACTCTTTTTACCCTTGTCTTTCAGTGTAAGAGAAAATTTAGAGAAAAAATCTACTTGAAAATGATTTTCATTACTTTTACTTCAATTTTAAGGTAATTATGAAGTTTTTTACATGATGGTCTTTTTGGCTATGCTTCGGGAAACATATGTTATTATTAAAAGTTATTTTTAGTAAATCCTTGTAGATATTAATCAAATGAAGTATTCAATTAAGTTTATTTAAATAAAAATTTTCTAAATGTCCGTTATTTGTCAGTAATTAATCAGATAATTTTTTCTATTAAAATAAAAGTAATTAGCTTACATACAAACATTTTAAGGCACATATTTTATACTTAATTCTCTTCTTACCTTATCTTTCTGTGAAAGAGTAAATTTAGAAAAAAAAACTATTTTGAACATGATTTTCATTAATTTTACTTCAATTTTAAGGTAATTATGAAGTTTTTGAGTTTATGGTCTTTTTTGCTATGCTTCGGGAAATATATGTTATTATTAAAAGTTATTTTTAGTAAATCCTTGTAGATATTAATCAAAAGAAGTATTCAATTAAGTTTATTTTAATAAAAATTTTCTAAATGAACGTTATTTGTCAGTAAATAATCAAATAATTTTTTCTATTAAAATAAAAGTAATTAGCTACCATATAAACTTTTTATGGCACATATTTTTTACTTAAAACTCTTTTGACCCTTGTCTTTCAGTGAAAGAGAAAATTTAGAGAAAAAATCTACTTGAGAATGATTTTCATTACTTTTACTTCAATTTTAAGGTAATTATGAAGTTTTTTACATGATGGTCTTTTTGGCTATGCTTCGGGAAACATATGTTATTATTAAAAGTTTATTTTTAGTAAATCCTTGTAGATATTAATCAAATGAAGTATTAGATTAAGTTTATTTTAATAAAAATTTTCTAATGTCCGTTATTTGTCAGTAATTAATCAGATAATTTTTTCTATTAAAATAAAAGTAATTAGCATACATACAAACTTTTTAAGGCACATATTTTATACTTAATTCTCTTCTTAACCTTATCTTTCTGTGAAACAGTAAATTTAGAAAAAAAAAACTATTTGAACATGATTTTCATTAATTTTACTTTAATTTTAAGGTAATTATGAAGTTTTTGAGTTTATGGTCTTTTTGGCTTTGCTTCGGGAAATATATGTTATTATTAAAAGTTATTTTTAGTAAATCCTTGTAGATATTAATCAAATGAAGTATTCAATTAAGTTTATTTTAATAAAAATTTTCTAAATGTTCGTTATTTGTCATTAAACAATCAGATAATTTTTTCTATTAAAATAAAAGTAATTAGCATACATAAAAACTTTTTAAGGCACATTTTTTATACTTAAGTCTCTTTTTAACCTTATCTTTCTGTGAAAGAGTAAATTTAGAAAAAAAAACTATTTGAACATGATTTTCATTAATTTTACTTCAATTTTAAGGTAATTATGAAGTTTTTGAGTTTATGGTCTTTTTGGCTATGCTTCGGGAAACATATGTTATTATTAAAAGTTATTTTTAGTAAATCCTTGTAGATATTAATCAAATGAAGTATTAGATTAAGTTTATTTTAATAAAAATTTTCTAAATGTCCGTTATTTGTCAGTAATTAATCAGATAATTTTTTCTATTAAAATAAAAGTAATTAGCTTACATATAAACTTTTTATGGCACATATTTTCTACTTAAAACTCTTTTTAACCTTGTCTTTTAGTGTAAGAGAAAATTTAGAGAAAAAAACTACTTGAACATGATTTTCATTACTTTTACTTCAATTTTAAGGTAATTATGAAGTTTTTGAGATTATGGTCTTTTTGGCTATGCTTCGGGAAATATATGTTATTATTAAAAGTTATTTTTAGTAAATCCTTGTAGATATTAATCAAATGAAGTATTCAATTAAGTTTATTTTAATAAAAATTTTCTAAATGAACGTTATTTGTCAGTAAATAATCAGATAATTTTTTCTATTAAAATAAAAGTAATTAGCATAAATACAAACTTTTTAAGGCACATATTTTATACTTAATTCTCTTCTTAACCTTATCTTTCTGTGAAACAGTAAATTTAGAAAAAAAAACTATTTGAACATGATTTTCATTAATTTTACTTCAATTTTAAGGTAATTATGAAGTTTTTGAGTTTATGGTCTTTTTGGCTATGCTTCGGGAAATATATGTTATTATTAAAAGTTATTTTTAGTAAATCCTTGTAGATATTAATCAAAAGAAGTATTCAATTAAGTTTATTTTAATAAAAATTTTCTAAATGTACGTTATTTGTCAGTAAATAATCAGATAATTTTTTCTATTAAAATAAAAGTAATTAGCTACCATATAAACTTTTTATGGCACATATTTTTTACTTAAAACTCTTTTGACCCTTGTCTTTCAGTGAAAGAGAAAATTTAGAGAAAAAATCTACTTGAAAATGATTTTCATTACTTTTACTTCAATTTTAAGGTAATTATGAAGTTTTTTACATGATGGTCTTTTTGGCTATGCTTCGGGAAACATATGTTATTATTAACAGTTATTTTTAGTAAATCCTTGTAGATATTAATCAAATGAAGTATTATATTAAGTTTATTTTAATAAAAATTTTCTAAATGTCCGTTATTTGTCAGTAATTAATCAGATAATTTTTTCTATTAAAATATAAGTAATTAGCATACATACAAACTTTTTAAGGCACATATTTTATACTTAATTCTCTTCTTAACCTTATCTTTCTGTGAAACAGTAAATTTAGAAAAAAAAAACTATTTGAACATGATTTTCATTAATTTTACTTCAATTTTAAGGTAATTATGAAATTTTTGAGTTTATGGTCTTTTTGGCTTTGCTTCGGGAAATATATGTTATTATTAAAAGTTATTTTTAGTAAATCCTTGTAGATATTAATCAAATGAAGTATTCAATTAAGTTTATTTTAATAAAAATTTTCTAAATGTCCGTTATTTGTCAGTAAATAATCAGATAATTTTTTCTATTAAAATAAAAGTAATTAGCTACCATATAAACTTTTTATGGCACATATTTTTTACTTAAAACTCTTTTGACCCTTGTCTTTCAGTGAAAGAGAAAATTTAGAGAAAAAATCTACTTGAAAATGATTTTCATTACTTTTACTTCAATTTTAAGGTAATTATGAAGTTTTTGAGTTTATGGTCTTTTTGGCTTTGCTTCGGGAAATATATGTTATTATTAAAAGTTATTTTTAGTAAATCCTTGTAGATATTAATCAAATGAAGTATTCAATTAAGTTTATTTTAATAAAAATTTTCTAAATGTCCGTTATTTGTCATTAAACAATCAGATAATTTTTTCTATTAAAATAAAAGTAATTAGCATACATACAAACTTTTTAAGGCACATATTTTATACTTAAGTCTCTTTTTAACCTTATCTTTCTGTGAAAGAGTAAATTTAGAAAAAAAAACTATTT